>OX578141.1:99254927-100719927 GCA_951213105.1 Amaurobius ferox | reverse complement strand
AGATCAAGTCCAAAAAATCTCGCCGCTCATAAAGCAGTGAAGCTACTATGGTTTTCTACAATCCATGCAGTCTAGAAGATGAGAGGGATTTGCCGAGGAAGAAGAACAGATACCAGAAAGGAAATAGCTGTCTCCTCGTTCAAACTTCATATCCTTATTATAGCTACTCCCTAAGATGTCTGGATAGATCTACGATCCGTTCAGACATCATATTGGAACGATAATCCCTTAGCGGAGTACCAGTAATGGCATGGAGGAGTGTTATGAAAATTCCGAGATCAAATGAAGGTTTGTATTTCAGAAGCAGTGAAAAACTTGTTTGAAGGTGAGTGCAGATGACGAGCCTCATTGGCTAAGGAGTCGACAGTCTCGTTATCACAAACACCAATGAGAAGGAATCCATTGAATAAGTATATGTTGTTGTTGAGACGAATACCGTCCGACCTATCAGGAAGGTGTAAGTTAACCGTTTGGACGGCCGGGAAGTGCCACCAACTTAGACCGGAACCCAGTGGGGGAGGTATCCACAGAGACCGTACCCTCCTTCCCCTACCACCAACCTCTTGGAAGGACTTACAGACCCACATGTTTAACGTGATCGTATTCCGCATGAACACGGCGGTAGTTGTTGCAGCGTGAAAATCCAGCACACAAACCACCGGGCTACCGCGCCCGAAATGTGCCAACAGCACGCGGTGTTCCCAGGTGGTCACCCACCCAAGTACTAACCGCGCCCGATGCTGCTTGACTTCGGTGATCAAACGAGAACCGGTGTTTTCAGCACGGTAGGGTCGTTGGCTCTGAATAAGTATATGTGTAGTTCTTGGTGTTACTTAATGTTGTAAGCACATGGACTTCTCTTCATAGTGTTACGGATTTAACTTTCTATTTTTTTAAAGTTACATACAAAAGCATACGAAAATTTGTTAATTTCGGAGGCTCTACGCGATTCCCCCGTTCATGCATAGTGGTCTCAATATGTAGAAAAGTTTTTTTCCCCACGCACGAGAGGTGGCCTCAGTGGCTAAATAAGCTTCGAAAACAGTCCGTTGGCTATAAGAGGCGCGTTAAGGTCGTTCTAAAATGTAAGATATGTATAAGTTAAAAATGTATAATTAATCAGCATATGGGTTTAAGAAGTTATTTTATCTGAAGTAATCTGTGATATATATATATATATATATATATATATATATATATAGTTAGGAGCTGCTGTTAAAATGTGAACGTTGGATGGCACGTCAAATTTTGTATATCGTAATAAAAAATTGGGAAGGTTTAAGCTCACGAAAGGGTTATATTTTTTGAAAAATTAGTAAAAATCGTCTATTAATCCTATTGATTCCATTCAAAATGTATTTGAATGATAATTTTTGATCTTTTCGATGGTGTCAAGATGAAAGCTCTGTAATAAGGATTTTGGTCGCTGAGAAATCGATTTGTGTGATTATCGCCTAAAATCGGGCTAAAAGGTAAAATAACTACAAAAATGTTTCGTAATTAAAAAAATCTGATGTGAGCAGCACATGACCTTCCATATATAATGCAATGAATTCGCTTCTTTCACAGTTAAAAAATGATGAAATGATCTGCGGCGCAGTGTTTGTAACGTTGAATTGAATTATACATTTGGCGCTTTTCCGAATGACAACATGTAAAGCTTTTTCGTTTCCAATAAACTTATATTTCACGCAACTCTAAATTAACAATTATTAATATTGATAGCATCCTCAATAAGCAATATAGGCCATATATTAAAATATTTTAATAATAAGATCATCAATTAGGCATCATTTTCATTAACTTGGAATTATTTTTGCAATTTAACAATATTTTCATCAAGCTGAGGCTAAATATCGCCAAGTTGGCGATATTTCGCTGCATTATTCGCCAAGTTCGCCATATGAATTGTTCAGTATTATAAACAAAAGGAGAAAAACGCATTTCTTATATACTAGAAGGTATGCCAGTCATATGACGGAAATAGAAATTTGCAAAGCATTGTTTCCTGTTTAGTGTCATTTTTATCAATTTGGTGATATTTTTATCAATTTGGCGACATTTTTTTCAATTTGTCAATATTTAGAAAAGTCGCCAAGTTTGTGACATCCCGCCAAAATTTTCGACAATCGTTACGGACTGACTTTATTTTTATGGTCGTTTGTGATGTTCTTTCCAAGATATTGAATTTTCATTAATAAGTAGTCCTTTACATTGATTTATCGTCATTTTCATCAATTTGGTGACATTTTCGTCAATTTGGTAACATTTATAAAAGTCGTCAAGTTGGCGATGTGTGACAAAAGTCGTAGCCATAATTTCGCCAAGTGTTATGGATTGAGAATTAGGTTTTTCTTACAGCAAATTCTTGCATTCTTTCCAAGATATTGAATTTTCATCAATTAGTCGTCATTTTCATTGATTTGGCGTCAATTTTATCAGCACCATTTTTATCAATTTTGCGACATATTCCTCAATTTATCAACATTTAAAAAAGTTCGCCAAGTTGGAGATATTTCGCCAAATTTCACGTCAAAATTTTGCCAAGCGTTATGGACAGACAAATTCTTATAATACAAAAATGACTAATGGCGTCCAAATACAAAACTATTAGACAAAGTATATTCTTTCATGAATGGAACGAGCTAGATCCACGAGAAGGATGATAACAAATTTATCGTCTAATATTACATATGACAGTGAACATATTTCACATCAGTTAATATATTTTTTTAATTTTTGGTAATTTTTTGATAAATTTATTTTAAAAATGTGCAATATCTTAAGAACGGTTCATGCTAGCTTTCTAACGTTTATATCAATAGTTTTTAATAAAAAATTATTACATGAGACATGATTATTTACTCAACTTCATTGAAGTTTTTGATTTTTGGATGATTTTCTCCAAAATTTCATTTTAAAATTTAGGGGTTCTGAACATTTGATTGCGTTTAAAAATAATACGCTTCCAGTATTCTCTGATTGTAATTTTTGTATCAAATTTCGTTTGATACGCTTTATTCGTTCGTGAGATATCGTATCCACAGACTCACTGACACACACACACACATACATCTCCTCCGAAACGTTTGATTCTTGTGCAGAGATGCTTGAAACATGCTCTCCCATCGAAAACTTTCTTTGTACATAACTTTTCTTAAACAATACTTTCTTTATAATATGTATATAATTAAAATGAAAATAGCGCTGAGATGCCCCAATGAGGATCCTGAAGTAACTGTGTACCAATGTTCATAGTCGTACAATGATTTTCCGTTACAGATTGAATACACACATACTGTCCATTATTATGTAAGATAAATCGATACGAGTTCATTCCTATCGTTATGCTTTTCCTCAGGCGCTCCTTCACCACGGGGGATTAGTAACAACAACAACATGCATTTCCTTAACTTCACTGTCATCTTATTCAGGAGATAGCACTGCAAGAGAAAAATTATGCACAACACTTTCATTTTTTCATTGAATAAAAACTACTAATAGCTTTTCTTGTTAGATATTAAACCCCCATTTCTCATACTCGAATTTCTCTACCACCTGAGCTGTGAGGACCAGTTTTATTCATCAACTCAACCCTTAGAAGGGATACCTACGCTGTACTCTTGATAGTTAAAAAAAATCTGATGTGGGCAGCACATGACTTTCCTTATATAATGTAATGAATTTACTACTTTTACAGTAACAAAATAGGTTTTTCTTATAGTAGATACTAATATTCTTTCCAAGATATTGAATTTTCGACAATGAGTCGTCATTTTCATTGATTTAGCATCATTTTTATCCATTTGGCGAGATTTTCATTAATTTGGCAACATTTCAAAAAAGTCGCCAAGTTGGCGACATTCCGCCAAATTCGTCGCCAAAATCTCGCCAAGCGTTATGCACTAAGAAAAAAGTTATTCTTACAGCAGATAAATAACTATTGGCGTTCAAATACAAAAGTATTTTTCAAAGTATATTTTTTCATGAATGGAACGAGCTAGATCCTCGAGAATGATGTCACTCAATTTATCGCATGGTATTACATATGAAAAGTGAACATGTTTCTCAATAGGAATTTTTTTTTTTTATGTGACTTTTTCATAATTTTTTTGAAAAATGCACAATATCTCGAGAACGGTTCATGTTAGCGTTCTAAAATTTATGCCAATCGTTTTCTAATGAAAAATTACATAAGGAATGCCTATTTGCGTAACTTTATTAGCGGTTTTGATTTTTTGACGATTTTTTCAAAATTTCATTCGAAAATTTAGGGGGGTTCTGAACATTCGATTACGTATAAAAACAATAGGCTTCCAGTGTTTACGGATTGTGATTTTTGTACCAAATTTGGTTCGAATCGGTCCATTCGTTCGTTAGTTATCGTCTCCACAGGCTCACTGACACACACACACACATACTTTCACACACACACACACACACACACACACACACACATACACACACACAGACATCACTTCAAAAATGTTTGATTCGTGATCAGGGATGCTTGAAACGTGCTCTCCCGTCGAAAACTCGAATTCGAATTTTCGACCCCGTCACAATACTTTCCTTATACATTATGTATATAAGGAAAGTAATAAAGGCGTAAGTTCAAGTATCCACTGCTCTACAACCGAAAGAACATAACTGCTAAAGAGTATTATTTGGGAATTTCATACGATGTTGGTTAATCTCTGTGCAGTTTCTCTAAAGTGCTTTTTTTTTCAAAAAGCATTAACAAATGCTTTTTTTTTCAAACGGCCAGGCACTTGACTTCCATCATTCCCTTTTTATATCGGCCAGAAACGTGAACCATTTAGCCGTCCTGGGGCGGAACACACTGCGCTCAACAACACAACATCCATGCCTTACGTGGGACTCGAACCCACAACGCGGCGGTCGAACAATCGCTTGGAAACGCTCGCCTTGACCGTTCGGCCACCGCGTCGGCACATTAACAAATATAAAAGTGTGAAAACATAAATTTCCATGTGTTAATGTATTTTTAATTTTTATTCGCTTCTTTTTTTTTTGATTGATCTTGTATTTGTAGATTTGAATCAGAAATCCATGAAAATGTTGCTAGTTAGCTAAGTCAGAAGTATTAATTTGTGCCACCCTGGGGTAAGTTGATACTGGGATGGAACAAGTTGATATAATAGCAAAACACATTTAGACAAACAATTCTATATTGAATGTAATGAGTTATTTTTAAAGTAATAATAGAATGCATATAAATATTGAAAAAAATATGCATTATTCATAAAATTTTAGAGGCTATAAAAATAATAATATCAAATTTTATAATTAACTTTTTTTATCTCTTTGATCACTGGATTATCATTCGGTTATTTTAAATGAGCCCAACTTCTGCTGCAAATGCAATGCATCCAACTTCATTCAGGATTTGATACTGAATATGGCTTAAAGCGCATCATGCATAGTGTATATTTGTTTTTTTGTCCCTTTTTCATATTTATGTTTTCGGACTACTTTCTCCTAGATGCTTTTCTATTCTGACTTTCACATTTCCTACTCTTGCCACTATTGAGACAGTTTCATTTCTTATTGTATCTTTTATATTTTATATTTAGTTTATATTTAAATCAATGAGATGAAACACTGCTAACATTTAATATAATAATATGTAATGTTATTGATAAATTCATGTATCATAATTGACTCAAATTAAAGTATTGCTCTACAGTTTTTTTATAAATTGTTTCCAAAAAAATTTAGATTTTGAGTATTTCGTCTTTTTGCTGTTATTAATGGTAGCATATATTTTAAATGTGATTATATATCATTGTCTAATGTATTTAATTTTTTTTTGTCTTTCCAGATCCCCGTAATGTAAAAGCTCAATTTTACACAGTCATAGTATAGGCTACGGTACAGAACTTAACGAAGACGGCTTTTTTTATTTATCCCCAAGGACAGTAAAATGATGGTTTCGGAAGGTCTTTAAAGACCTTCAGAATCACCTCCGTTAACCTAAATGTTTACTCTTTGTTCACTTATATTATTGGTCATTGCACAAAAATTAATGTAGTCCGATTTTTCGAATTACCCCAAAGGTAATTTTATGGAAAGCCATCTCTGACCCTTCAGAAGTACCGTTGGTGACCTAGAGGACAGAATCTTTACAAACTAATAGTATCGACCATCGGACAGAACCAAACGTATTCGTATTTTGGACCCCTCCCCACGAAGTGGAGATCATGTTTAAGTCTTTACAGAGCTTCAAGCAGCCTTCAGAAGGTTAGATATAGGGTTAGAAGGCTGACTATTTGCACATTTATAGTACCGACCGAATCTAACATAGCCGAATTTTCGATTTTTCTTCCAGATTGGATAGAATGGGAATTTCTCAGAACCCTTAAAAAGACATCCACCAGGGGCATAGAAGGATGAAACTCCATTGCATGTCAGAACCTAACTGGTTCAATTTTCCATTGATCACTATTTTTTACGCTAAGTACATATTGTTAAACAAAAAAAAACACTCATGAAAGCAATTTAGCTTAATTTTCTGAGTGTTAATTAATGCTTAATTTTCTGAGTGTCCCTGTCCTGGACAGGCGTAAATACTAGTATTAAAATATAAAATTATTGAACTTTATCTAATTTAAAACTATTGTCACAATTTTACTATCTAACTCCAACACCGTGAGAAACACATATTTGTATATTTTAAGTTTTTATGTTTTTACGTATTATTTTAAAACTTCTTTGAAAAATTAGGTTTTCTTATAACCCTTTCAGATCAAATTTATTTCCGCAAGCTGCGATGCAGCACTTTTTTAGTTTTGAGAGAAAACAGGTAAAAACACATATCAACACAAATGGTAATTGGTTTTCTTACTATACTTTTTGCAGGTTTTATCATATAATAAATCATCCATTTCAATATAACTTCTGGCTATCACTTTTAGAATCAAATAAAGCATTGCTAATTTCGATTGGTCTCAATCTTTTCCACATTGTAGACACAATTTTGAAAACCAAAGATTGGTAAGTAACATGTTTAGTCCATAAATAGTTTACAATAACAAAGCAATTAGTGTAAACTATTTAGTGATGTCAGGGCTCACCCGACATCTCACTGGAACTACTGATATTTCAATGTAGAAGTTTATACCAGAAGTTATTACCAATGCAGAAGTTTATACCATAATGTAGAAGTTATGTACCATATTTATTTTAAAATGTGAAAGCTCCCTTACATATAAATAATTCAACTCTTGGAAAGATACTTGTTATATAATATATCACTTTTCTCTTTCTGGAGGATATAGTAAGAGTCAGAATTTAATTGAATTTGTTTTTCTCCCTATATTAAATAATTTTTATTTCGAAAACTACTTAACATATTTTACTGAAATTTTTTTTATATATTTTATGGGAAATTTGAATATTTTCAAAATTTTGGAAGCAATTTGTGAATTTTAAATTCGCTTAAAAAATGTTTAAAAAATTAGATCCCTTAGGGTTCAATGTATTTCATTTTTTCAACGCGGGTTCATTCCAAAACTAATTGGGTGATATTATTCATTTATATTCTCATAGGTCCCACAGACCGTCAGAAAAACATAATAAAATTTCATTTTGATAAAGTCATTTTTACGGCAGTGATCGTGCTAACGGACAGACAGACAGATAGACAGAATGAACAAAGTCATAAACACTTTTCAACTATGTCGTAAAGTGTTAAAAATGGGAAAAACTGCAAATGAACCTCCTTAGGAACAAATCGAAAGCGCGAACAACACAAATTATGAACAAAATTCAAGCGCATGTTTATAATAGATTTCGAAGGAAAATGCGTTACCTGCTATGAGCAGAAATCTGTATAAAACAGCATTGTATTAAAACTACAGAATATATGAAAAGTGGTAATTTTTTTAGATATTCAAGTTGTAACAAAGGCAGACATCCACTTTATTTCGCCAGATAAAAATCCGATAGTCACATTTTAAGTTCTAGTGGAAAACAAAAATACATCTGTCACTATTAATGCAATTATTTTTGTCCAATCAACTTATAATCATAGTTGCAATCAAATTTCAGGCACAATGACAATCCAGTTTCAGTCACAATTGCAATCCAATTTCAGCTAGAATGTGTGAATCGTACAGGTGTGGTACTATGATTTTGGAGTATTGCTTAATATATGTTAGTCACTATATTCCTTTCCGTTGCATGGTTGTAATTGCAGCTCGAAGATCAACTAATTATTGATGATCCTATTTTTTTTATAATGCGCGATGCCTTTAAGATTATACAAGTAAATTTATTTTTCTCATTTCAATTAACTACTTTTTGTAGACTTAGGGAAACTATTCATGTATATCAATTAGGTATATCAGGTGCGGTCTTTTGATTAGAGATACTGTATTCCATATAAAAAATGCCTTTTGTACATTGCTGAAACCAACAATGCAATTCAAAGCGCCATTTAAAAAACCCCTACTTACATAGTAAAATGTATAGGGAAAGTTTTATGACGAAGTTGAAGTTCGAAGGAGAGTTTTTGACGGTAAGGCAAGATTTAAACATCCCTGAACTCGAATAGAACGTTTTTTAACACTTTACGACAAAGTTGAAAAGTGTTTATGAGTTTGTTCATTCTGTCTGTCTGTCTGTCTGTCTGTCCGTTAGCACTATAACTGCCGTAAAAATGACTTAATCAAAATGAAATTTTAGTAGGTTGTTCAGACGGTCTGTAGGACCTATGGGAATATAAATGAATAATATCACCCAATTAGTTTTGGATTGAACCCGGGTTGAAAAACTGAAATACATTGAGCCCTAAGGGAACTAATTTTTCAAACATTTTTTAAGCGGATTTAAAATTCACAAATTGCTTCGAAAATTTTAGGTATTATTCAAATTGTTCCATAAAATATATAAAAAAAATTCAGCGAAATATAATCAGTAGTTTTTTAAATAAAAATTAAAATAATAATTACACCTCTTATATGAAACGATCACGTGACCATGATATGAAACGATCACATGACCCACTTCAAAATGATATATGGCATCCATCTTGTTTCAAAATCGTGATTTTTTAAAGTTCTTTTTAATTCATATTGAGTGTTGTATCCGTCCTAAAACTACTTTATTTTTGCTTAAATTCTGAGCATTTACATACTGAAACAACACAATGACAATATATTTGAGTTTAAATGCTCATCTAAATTTGATTTTTCTACAACTAAGCCTATTTTTCACCTATGTAAAATGTAAACAGCAAAATATGTAGAATGAGTTGTATTAGAATTCCAGTATTTTTTTAACACAAAATAATTTAGTCCATGGAGTTTGCATGGCTGATATGAATGAAATATTAATTGATTTCATAAAGAGAAGGACGATTTTTTTCGATGAAGTTTTAAGCATCGAGTTTAATTACTTGTAGCTCCATGGTCTTAATTTTTAAATAAAATAAATTATTATAGTATTGTGATGAATGAAATGAATGGGAGAAAGTTATGAATGAAATCCTGTTGTTATAGAGATCCAGGCGTGTTATGTTTTCTATGACGTTATTAGAATTAATTTCAGTTGTTTTCGATGAAGTTTTCAAATATAATAAATTATCGTAGTATTATGATAGTTTTAAAAATATTACCGTGGAATGTATCGCATTTTAAAGATATTTAAACCAGGCAATTTATATTTCAGTGCCGTCATTTGAATGAAGTTCATTTTTTTCAATGAAGGTTTAAGTTTTCTAAATATAATAAATTAATGCAGTATTGTGATAAGTTTCAAAATGTTACCGAGGAATGTATTGCATTTTAGACTTGTTTAAATAAAATTGCATTGAAGTTGGAAAGTGTTTCATAATCAATGCTTTAAGCATGATTGATCTTTCTTGTTTTATTATATACTTGTATGTGTGTGTATATATGCTGGTGTGTGTGTGCATGTTTCTTATTGTGTGTGCATGCTTGCTATTATGTGTTTAGTTTCTGTTACCTTAGTTCGTACGTGTGTGTGTGTGTGAACAAGATATCTCATGATCAAATAAAGCATTTCTAAAATAATTTGGTACTATTATTTCAATCAGTGAATACTGGATCCCTATTGATTTTAAACGCGATCAAATGTTTGTAAGAATCCTCAACTTTTGATTCTCAAAGGTGAACTTCTGAGAAATCATTAAAAATGACCTTCAATAATCAAAATTAATGATTTAGCACCATATTTTGGTGAAGGTAGTGTGGTTCTGCCATGGTAGATAAAACATCTGCCATATCGTAGATAAAACATCATTCTGAGATATGTGGTATTAATTTTTTTTAAATGGAGCAATTTTTGGGGAATATTTTTATTCGCATATCTCTATAAATTTAGTTTGGGCTTCAAAGATATATTATAGCAGTAACCCTATAAATGGACTCCAACCAGCAAATTGACGCATCTTGAGATACGTTTTTCTGCCTTCACAAGCCTGAGGAGCGGTTCACTAAGGATTTCCATTTCAGGTTATCGAGATGTCAATTTCAATTACAGAATTTATATGTTCATTACAACATATCTTTCTCAGGATAGGCTAAATATATATTTTTGTTAATGAAAGACAGGGATTCAGCATCAAATATCGGAGGATTTTTGGATGTTTGCTAAGGGCTTCTACTTTGTTCCTAAAAATGCCACTTTAGGTTTTTTCCGAAAATGTGTATGACTGTACGAAATGAGTGTACAAAAGAATATCCAAGTGCTTAATAGTTCCGTCAAAAATAAAGTGTACACACCACTTTATTTTCGGCTCCTTTATGAATTTCTTGCATTTATTCTACTTCGGAAGTTTAAAGATGATCTAAAATTGTGAAGCGCAAATACTGGAATATTTTTAAAATATTTTAACCTCAAATATCTAATAGCTTATTAATTTATTTAGTATATTACTGCATGCATCAATATTATTAATGCATAATTCAACTTTGAATACAGTCTTTTATACCGATTTTGCATAGATTTAAAATAAAATATTTTATTCAACTGCAAGCCAGAAAATATAAATTTAATTTAATAGTACCAAAATATTTTTTTTTAAAATACATAAGATTTTCATTGAAACCCCTGACAACAGATGGTCTTGATGCTTCAAACTAACACACGCTCTAGAAAGATCTTTATTTCTCCCCATGGAGAGCAAATAGAGAAGCTCTCTGGGGGTTTCAAAGTATTTGAAAGGAAATCTGTTGAAAGACTTTAATAGATTCTAATTTTAATAAGAATAGTTTCATATTAAATGAATGTTGAGGGACGCATTTATACTGCTGAAAATCAAACATGGTAAAGACTATGGATTTGCATAGGAAAATAATAATCAGCTAAGTTTAAAATTGTCATAGATTTTATTTATTAGTGCACACATGTTTTTATTAAACTTCATTTATTTCATACACCGTGAACAATTTAAAATTTAAATATTCAGCAGAACTATTTTACGAACATTCAATTCTGATTCTGTGTTTGAGGTGGTTCAAATAGTAAATGTAAATATTCCTAAATGCTGACCACATATACACATATTTGTAATATCAACTAAAAGTAAGCATTTTCAGTAACCAAAAGAAAAGAATATAATAATAATAATAAAATATAGGAAAAGCCAGAAATATATAAAGGAGTCTTTATGCGGTGGTAAGTAGTATACGCTTTCCGATAGAATTATAATATGTCAATTTTTCGACCGAAGAAATATCATACTTCTTTGCACATGTATTTTTTAGAGCTATACTAATTTTGGAAAATCCGGAAGTGATATCGTAATAACTGGAAGTGGAAATCCTTAGTCAATCCTCCACCCTTATAAAATTTGATGCTGAATCCATATCAGTCGTTATCTAAATTCTATCTATAACCAATCTTTAGAAGTAGATGCTTCCAGGAAAATTTTTGAATAGGAAGTCAAAAAGAAATCGTAAGTGGAATCCTCCCTACCCTTCTTAACTGATATGGATTCAGCATCGATTTTGGTAGGGGGTTGGAAGGTTCATTAAGGTTTTTCTCTTCTGGCACTAGAGATGTCACTTTATGCTTTTATAAAACTTGTATGACTGTATGAAATAAGCATCAAAATATTATAAAATTGCTTAACAGCTCCGTCAAAATCGTGTACACGCCATTTACCACCAGATGAAGGACTCTTCATAAATTTCTTGTATGTGAACTGAAATTTATTAGCTTAATAATTTTAGTAATTTACTGTACATATTACCGTGAACAATACATAATTCAAATTTTAATACGAGTATAATACCTCATAACGATTTTACATAGATTTGGAATAGAATACTTTATTTAAATGCAAGCTAACAAAAACTTTAAATTAATGACATCAACAATAATATTTTAAAATTAATCAGATTTTCTTCGAAACTCTTGATAACAGATGATCTCGATGCTTTAAACTAATATAAGTTCAAGAATGACCTTTATTCCTCCACATGGAGAGAAAATTGAGTAGACACCTAGGAGTTATCAAAGGGTTTGAAAGGAAATTTGTTAAAATACTTTAAATAGATTCAAATTTGAATAAAAATAGAGTCATATAAAATGAATGTTGAGAAAATATTTTTTGACTTTATATTACTGAAAATCAAATAGACTATGAATTTGCAAAGAAGAAGAATTTATCAACTACTTTTAAAACAACTGTTATACGTTATATTTATTAATGTTTAAATGTTTCTTATTAATACTTATTTGTTCCCCAAAACAAAATTAGTTTAAAGTTAAAATATGAAACACAAATATTTTTAAATATTCATTTTTGATTCTCTATTTCAGGTGGTACAGATATAAAATATAAAACTTGTCTAACCGTTGACCAAATATATGTACACTTTTTAATATTAAGGTGTCACAGAAGACTTAAAGTGCCATATAAAGAGTGACTTCCCATGCTTCGTTTTAGCAAAAGGCAAAAAGGCATTTAAAGTAGAAAAAGGCATTTTAAATAGAAAATATGAACTTGCACAAATCGCGACACCCCAAGATGCGTTCTTGAAAGCTTCCATTCTGGATAGTTAGAAAATGAATCATGAGCGGGTGAATTCTGGGATAGTTGCCAATTCCGGTATAGATTGTACCCCCCACCACACACACACTAGTTCTGAAACTTACCTTAAGATGGTAATGTAGTAAACACTAATGGTGTACCATTTAATGTATCAAATGTGTTTGATAAAAGTATTGTGTTCCTATGCCTTTTTTCACCTGAAATTGACAAATATCTAATATGAGTTGTAGAATTTATCGTGAAATATTTAATGTGCTTCCAGAAATTGTACATTATAACTAAAACTCTAGAAATATCAGTGGATTCCTTGTTTGAGCGAAGCCTAGTCTTCGTGCAGAGTGTTTTTATTGTGATTTCGTCATGTTTAAATCCAAGGTCAGGAAGCCGTGAGGTGCGGCATCTCTTCTCTAGAAATGTGTACACTCAAGAATTATTTGACAACAAGTAAACTTTTCCTAATTATGTTATTAATCCGGTATCCGGGACAGAAAATTTCATTTTTCTTTATTTACGAGCATTTTTAATGCAATTTTTTCCTGAAACGTATTTTTATATAAAGATCACTTTGTATACAAAAACTATTAAACAATTTAAGATTTCCTTTTTTAAAAGTGAAAATTTTAAGCATGTTTAGTCTTTTATATAACTACTAAACTAATTGATCAATTTGCATAATACACTCTTTTGCAAAAAAAAAAAAAAAGAACCCCTAAAAAATAATCCAATTATATCGAAATTTCGCATGCAAATTCCTTTATACCAAGTATGCAAATGATTAAATTTGCAAGGCCAATGAGTGTTAACTTCGGTCGTAGCGCGCATTTCTACTGCGCAACCAGCATCCTATAAAACAGGTCAAAAATGTGGACGGTTTACCTTTGCTCGTTATCGGCGTTGCAGTTCCGTGGAGACACAATCAGTAATGCTGTTACGATGTTGCCGAAGACCTTATAAGCAATTAGACGAGTTCAAACGTGGTAGTATAGCTGGGATGCGTGAAGCTGGCTGGTCATACCGAGTAATAGGCCACCATTTGCACCTAACGGACACTGTTGTGCAAAGGTGCTGGAAGCAATGGTCGCTGCAAGGAACTCATCGGCAGAATGAAGGCTCTGGAAGGCCAAGGTGCACGAATGCGAGGCAAGATCGGGTGATTGTGCGATGGGGTCGAACTAGCCCAACGGCATCATTGTCCGTTATCCAACGTGCTACAGACGCTTACATACCACCCGTGTTTCCTTTCACCATCTCACGGCGCTTAGCTGAGGTGAGGTTACGCTCACGGCGGCCTTTAAGGCGTCTGCCCATAATCTCATAAACACCCATAATCCCACATCATGCCCATAATCCCACAGAGTCGTTTGGAGTGGTGTCGTAGCCGAGCATCATGGCTGCCAGCAGACTGGCAATGCATAGTGTTCAGTGATGAATCACGCTTCAGTCTTTCAGCAGATGACCATCAGGTACGTGTGTGAAGGCGCGGAGGCCCGAGGTCCCAATCTCTCTTACATACCACCCGTGGTAACTTTCACCATCTAACGGCGCACACTTGTGCCATGGCGGGAAAAACCCCGAAACCCGAAAATAATATTTTTCGATACCAACTACTATGTTTTGATAGGCAATGAACAGAAGTATATATCTTACCATGTAAATAAATGTATTTTATTCAGTATAACTAGAAGGAAAAACTGATCTTAAACAAGACTTCCACATTCTAATTGAAATCTTGTTTTTTCTGACTAAAATTTCAATATTTTTGTGGATATTTATAATTATATGTCTCGCGTATTTTCAATATATGTAACCTCAGCTTATTTCTGATATAAATACATTTCGTAAAAACATAGCCAAAATCATACTAGAAAGCGTAAAATATAGATATATAAAATGTTTGTTTTCCTTCATTTCTCTAAGCCTATAAAAAAAGCTACACGTCCCTACACGCTCTGGATGAGTTATTTCGAAAGCAGATACTATTATGCAACTGTTAAAACGCACAAAAAACTGTTAAAACTCACTGTTAAACTGCGCAAAAAGTATGCAAAAATATTAAGAAATGCATAAGTTGTGAGGTTTTTTCCGCAAATTCCTCATTTGCCACCACTGTGCGGCACTTGGCTGAAGTGAAGTTACGTTCACGGCGGCCTTTAAGACGTCTGCCCATAATCCCATAAACACCAATAATCCCACACCATGCTCATAATCCCACAGAATCGTTTGGAGTGGTGTCGTAGCCGAGCATCATGGCTGCCAGCAAACTGGCATCGCATAGTGTTCAGTGATGAATCACGCTTAAGTCTTTCAGCAGATGACCATCAGGTACGTGTGTGAAGGCGCCGAGGCCCGAGGTCCCAATCAGCTTATATTTTACACAGGCACTTAGCTAGGGCCAAGAGCCTTACCGTGCTGAAAACAGCGGTTCTCGTTAGATCACCGAAGTCAGGCAGCATCGGGCGCGATTAGTACTTGGGTGGGTGACCACCTGGGAACACCGCGTGCTGTTGGCACATTTGGGGCGCTGTTGGCACATTTCGCCCGGTGGTTTGCGCGCTGGATTTGCACGCTGCCATAACTGCCGCCGTGTTCATGAGGAGTACGATCATGTTAAACATGTGGGTCCGTAAGTCCTTCCGAGAGGTTGGTGGTAGGGGAAGGAGGGTACGGTCTCTGTGGATGCCTCCCCCACTGGGTTCCAGTCTAAATTGGGTGGCACTTCCCGGCCGTCCGAGCAGTTACCTTACACCTACAATCATGTCATCTAATCATCAAAATGTTAATTCATCATCACCTCTTTGTACAACTCCTTGTAACCTCAATGTATATTTTTTGAAACTTAAATAAACTTTGCTCCAGACCGTCGGACCTTGGCCGCCCCGGGAGTTGGCTTTCGCTAACTCTTTTCCCGGCCGTCCAATTAAATGCTCAAGTCCTCAGGATGAGTCGGACGGTCTGGGTCTTCTACACCTTTCTGGTAGGTCGGATTAGGTCGGATCTGGTACGTCAGATCTGGTAGATCGGATTTCTGGTAGGTCGGTCTGGGTCTCAACACCAACAGGCACATAGCTATTACCCCTGGTGTGATAGTGCAGGGTGCTATCTCTTACGAAAGTAGGTCGCCCCTAGTCATCCTGCGTACAACTTTAACAGCTCAACGATATGCTGATGAATTCCTGCGACCGTTTGCGATACCCTTCATGAAAAGTCATTCTGTGGGCATTTTTCAACAAGATAATGTCACACCATATACAGCCCGCATATCTGTGGGCTGTCTGTTGATACTGTTCCTTGGCCAACAAGATCACCAGGCCTTTCACCAATCGAGCATGTATGGGGCATGCTATACCGGTAGATTCGGGCACCACGAAATGTAGCAAATTTGGAGCAACTATTGAGGAATGCCTGGCAGAATGTATCGCAGGATGACATTAGGAAACTTTATCACTCCTTACCTACTAGATGTATACAAACATGCATTGCCGCCAAGGGAGGTCTGCAATGTGCAATTGCTAACCATTGGTGGGTCCTGCGGCTTTGATTTTGCAATCATTTCTGTACCTATGTATGAGTTGTAAGCATATTTAATTTCAATAAAAACAATCACATTCTTCTTGATGCTTCGTTATTTTTGCAAAAAAATGTATTTTCTCTTTTGTACACAGAAAAGCTTTCTTGTTAATTTGTCTTCAGGATTTATAAAAGTATTTTCTATAAAATTCTTAATATTATTAAAAGAAAAAAATTTAAAAAATATTTTCTTTAGAGGTGATCTTTGAGGTAAATATTTTGAAAATTTTTACTCGAAATTAAAAATCCTGAAGACAATGTGTTGAAAATAAAACAGATAAAATATGTATAAAATTTTATGCGTGTATTTCGCAAAGAAATTTAGATATATCCTTTTAAATTTGATACATTATGATAAAATCCATTTTGAGATAAATGAACTTAAAGTTTTAATATTCACGCTTCAACAAATGTTCACTATTTCTTACATTTTATCATTTATATATCAGTATTTCTAATATATTTTGACACATATAATATAAAAGAACTCAAAAAGGTATATAATATGTAGACTAAATCACCTTTGGAAAGATACTAACGAAACAGAAAAATAAATGTATATAAAGCAATGACAATTTGTTTTAAAATGTCCAAGACTGATGAGACAATGAATCTCTTAATTTTTGTTCTGCACCACTTTTAACTTTGCTAAATGCTCTCCTTTGGTACAATTAAAGGTAACTTATGTTTTTAAAATGCAATACCTGCACTTTTTTGCATCTTTTCGATATGCTTGCATAGCACTTAATCGGGGGCGAAAATAACCAAATATTTTTCTGTAATATGTGTATATACAGGGTATTCCATAAATTCTGAATTAGTTTAAAAATTCCTAAAAATTGAAGGAATTGGTATATTTGAATGCGGTTTGCGACAAAGTTAGTCTCATGAAAGTGGATTTTTTTGGTAGAGAAAAAAATAGTTCCAAATTTTGTCAATAGAGGGCGCTGCACGCAAGCAATCCCAGAATTCGGTGGAAAACTACGTGTATTTGCATGCAGGTAAATGTTTAAAAGCACGTCACAGAACTAGAGTACTTGTTCTATGTGTCCGCCATCACCAGAAATGATAGTTTGCAAGCGAGTGACAACACCGTTAACTGCAGCATGTAGCACATCCGGATGGATGCAGGAGATTTCGTGGCGAATGGCTTCCTTTAACTGAACTAAAGAAGATGGGCTGTTGCGGTACACTCGGGACTTAACTTAACCCCAGAGCCAAAAATCTAGGGGTGTTAAGTCCGGTGAGTGAGAGGGCATTCAATTGTACAGTGACGGCTGATTAATCTTCAGTAAAGGTTCTGCTCACAAACTTCTTCACTCAATTGTCAAGGACATTATGTTCCAATAAGCACGGTATCACTTTCTCCGTTAGCATTTGCAAGTAGCGTGTTCCATTAATTGAGCACGTCTGCCAGCCTGCATTTACACAGGGCTGTTCAAAAGAAAAAGGGCCCACAATAATGGAATCCACACCAAACAGAAGTGAATCCACACCAAACAGTAACACGTGGGGAATGTACGGGCTCCTCAAAATGTTTGAAAAATTAGGTCCCATAGGATTCAATGTATTTCATTTTTTCAACCCGGGTTCAATCCAAAACTAATTCGGTGATATTATTCATTTATATTCCCATATGTCCTACAGATCGTCTGAACAACATACTAAAATTTCATTTTGATTAAGTCATTTTTAAGGCAGTTATCGTGCTAACGGACAGACAGACAGAATGAACAAAGTCATAAATACTTTTCAACTTTGTTGTAAAGTGTTAAAAATGCAGACAAACGGATACAATTTCTTTTATGTAAAATAATAATAAAGGAGCATACCTCTATAAAAAACATTGGAGCAACTGATCCCGGCTGTGAGTACACAACAAAGAAATCCCTTTCCTAAAGTTACAGGTACAGAAATCCCCAGAATCTGACAGTTCACAAACATAAAAATAAATTCACTTTACAAATCAATTTCAAGAATACACCCTAGAACATTATTTTTCATCTTAAAATTTCATTATTAGTTTTAACGTCATTAAACTAAAACAAACTTTGTTAACTCCACGGGGTTATGGTGCCAACGAGTTTGCTACGGTTGGAATTTTCAAGGGCAGCGATGAGGCCGGTCGCCGAAGGCGGCCAGGGGGAAATAATGTTTCCCAAATTCTGTTTTTCCGTCATATGGCCGGCATACCTTCTTATATAAGAAATTATTTTCTCTTCTTTTGTCTATAACACTTGCTGATGCATAGCGAACTTGGCAAATAATCTAGCGACGTATCGCCAATTTGGCGATATTTCACCCCTAGATTGACAAAAATATCGTAACATTTGCAAAAATGACGCCTAATTGATAAATTAATTATTAAAATATTTAAATATTTTAATACATGAACCATGTCGCTTATCGAGGATTCTATCAGTATTGATAATTGTTTATTTAGAGATGCGCGAAATATAAGTTAATTGGATACTTATAATTTTACAAGTTGTCATCCGGAAAATCGACAAATCTACAATTCAACGTTACCGTGGATCTTATACACTGTTTTTTTTTTGGCTGTAAAAGGAGTAAATTCTTTGCATTATATAAGGAAAGTTATGTGCTGCCGACATCAGATTTTTAACACTTTACAATAACGTTGAAAAGTGTTTATGACTTTGTTGTTCCGTTTGTATGTTCCGTTAGCACGATGACTGCCGTAAAAATGACTTAATCAAAACGAAATTTTGGTATGTTCTTCAGACGGTCTGTAGGACCCATGGGAATATAAATGAATAATATCACCCAATTAGTTTTGGATTGAACCCGGGTTGAAAAAATTAAGTACATTGAGCCCTATGGGACCTAATTTTTCAAACATTTTTTAAGCGGGTTTAAAATTTACAAATTGCTTCGAAAATTTTAAATAATATTCAAATTGTTCCATAAAATACATAAAAAAATTCAGCGAAATATATTCAGTAGATTTTAAATAAAAATTAAAATAATAATCACACCTCTGATATGAAGCGATCACGTGACCATGATACGAACAGATCACGTGACACACTTCAAAATGATATATGGCATCCATTTTGTCTCAAAATCGTGATTTTTTAAGTCCTTAAGTTCTTTTTAATTCATATTGAGTGTTGTGTTCGTCCTAAAACCGCTTTATTTTGCTTAAATTCTGTGCATCTACATACTGAAACAACGCAATGACAATATATTTGAGTTTAAATGATCATCCAAATTTGATTATTTCTACAACAAAACCTATTTTTCACTTATGTAAAATGTAAACAGCAAAATATGTAGAATGAGTTGTATTAGAATTGCTGTATTTCTTTAACACAAAATTATTTAGCCCAGGGAGTCTGCATAGCTGATATGAATGAAATATTCATTGATTTTACAAAGAGAAGGACGATTTTTCGATGAAGTTTTAAGCATAGAATTTAATTACATGTAGCTCCATGGTGTTAATTTTTAAATAAAATAAGTTATTATAGTATTGTGATGAATGAAATGAATGGGAAAATGTTATGAATGGAATGCTGTTTTTATAGAGAGATCCAGACGTGTTATTTTTTCTATGACGTCATTTGAATGAATTTCAGTTGTTTTCGATGATGTTTTCAAATATAATAAATTATCGTAGTATTATGATAGGTTTAAAAATATTGCCGAGGAATGTATCGCATTTTAGAGATGTTTATACCAGGCAATTTACATTTCAATGCCGTCATTTGAATGAAGTTCATTTTTTTTTTATGAAGGTTTAAGTTTTCGAATATAATACATTAATGTAGTATTGTGATAAGTTTTAAAATATTAGCGAGGAATGTATTGCACTTTAGCTTGTTTAAATAAAATTGCATTGAAGTTGGAAAGCGTTTCATAATCAATGCTTTAAGCGTGATTAATCTGTCTTGTTTTCGTGCAGAAATAGTGATTTGGAATGAAATCATCTAATGAAAATTTTAAACACTCCCTTCTTTTATATTTATTGAAAATAAGCACTATTTCCTGAAGAGATAAAATGCCCCCCCCCCCCCAGAGTGATAAAAGATTCCCAGAGTGATAAAATGGGCGTGGCCAAATATACTATTGAGCCTATCAGTTTGCAATTAAATCTTGTCGATATTTTTAAACTAATACTTTTCTTTAAAACTAAACGTACCGACACTCAATATGTACTTATTAGTATCGTGACCTGTCAAATGACTGGTTTTTAGATAAAAACTTTATTTTTTCTGATTGAATGCAGATAATATTGATTTCAGTATGGAAATATTAAACAAAGTAACTTTAAGGTAATATACTCCACTCGGTTCCTAAAACTCGATTTGTTTCTTCTATTGTGCATGTTCTTATACGTTTTATAATACGATGGTCAATTATCAATGAAAATGCAGTCTTCACTTTACCCTTTATAATATTAACTTTTGCATATACTGTTGAACATGATTCTTCCCTGGAAATATTATGAATTGCTGCTCTCCCAGATGTAGCTCCTATGCGCATTTCTTCTCAAACAGTGCCATCAATCGAAATGTATTGCTCATACTTTAAAATCCAAGACAACCAAAAAAGAGGTTTAAAAGTATTTTATTAAAATTTCCTTTTTACGTCTTAGCGCTTTCGGGCACTATTGTTCCCTTTATCAGTGGCTGAATGAAAACAAGGTGTGAACATGTGTCTAAATATAGGCCATAACCGCCAGGCAAAATTTACACACCAATCAATTTATGTTTTTACATTTTTAATTACGAGGCATTTGAAATATAATTTAATAATAAAATACAAATTACAATAAAAGTAAAAGGTTCATTAATTAAATGGTAACCAATAGGAATGTCGTGAAAAACGAAATAAAGCAACTACTCAATTTTCAGAAAATCATATAAAGGTTTAACACGTGGTGAGTGGACTGCTCTAAGTCCTTGGACGAGCCGGATGGTCAGGGCTTTCGACGTGGTGAGTGGAGAATGAGACGTCAAGCACTAAGGGTCTGAACGGGATCAAAATTACAAATTGACTCACGGTAAAGATAAACAAGAAAGATCAATCATGCTTAAAGCATTGATTATGAAACACTTTCCGAATTCAATGCAATTTTATTCAAACATCTCTAAAATGCAATACATCCCTAAGTAATATTTTAAAACTTATCATAATACTACATTAATTTATTATAGTTAAAAATATAAAAGTTCATCGGAAAAAATGAACTTCATTCAAATGACGGCGTTGAAGTATAAATTGCCTCGTCTAAACATCTCTAAAATGCGATACATTCCTTGGAAATATTTTTAAAATTATCATAATACTACAATAATTTATTATATTTGAAAACTTCATCGAAAACAAATTAACTTTATTCAAATGACGTCATCGAAATATAAGTCGCGTGCAATTATTATTTTAATTTTTATTTAAAAAACTACTGAATATATTTCGCTGAATTTTTTTTAATATATTTTATGGAACAATTTGAATATTACCAAAATTTTCGAAGCAATTTGTGAATTTTAAATCCGCTTAAAAAATGTTTGAAAAATTAGGTCCCATAGGGCTCAATGTATTTCATTTTTTCGACCCGGGTTCAATCCAAAACTAATTGGGTGATATTATTCATTTATATTCCCATAGGTTCTACAGACCGTCTGAACAACATACTAAAATTTCATTTTGATTAAGTCATTTTTACGGCAGTTATCGTGCTAACGGACAGACAGACAGACAGACAGACAGACAGAATGAACAAAGTCATAAACACTTTTCAACTTTGTTGTAAAGTGTTAAAAGCTAACATTTTTTCGAATTTAGCAAATATTTTATATTTCACAAAATTGCAATTTCACACTTTCTATTTTTTTCAGATTTAAATATACATATTTTTTTAAGAAAAATATTTGGTAAGTCCATTAAAATTCATTAATGTTAAACGCGAAGAGTCTCCCTTATGGTGCGGCATAAAACCCGACTCATCCAGTAGATATGCCGCAATGAAGGGGGTTTACAAAATAAATTATGATTGTTTATTGAGTATTTTCTAATTTACTTTATCCAAATATATATGTTTTCTAAATGTAAATGAATTATTTTGACTGCATAAGTTTCATGTTTGTGCAGCATTGGTCTCAGAATATTGATTTAAAAAAATGCGCGCCATCTATCCCGGATTTACCCTACTAGATAATATTTTCTTCTGAAATAACGATGTACGATGTTTTCCCGAGTTGGGAGCTGATCAGGGAAGTTGATGAACTGAATGTATTTAAGATAATTCGTGTTGGTATATATTATTTTATAGCTTATAACCGATGTCTAAGTTGATTTTATGAAGTAACTGGTGCATTGTAACGTGCATAGTGTTGCGTTGCAACATAATTAATAAAATTATAATGTTTTTGAAAAAAAAATCATATATTGATATCTCTTTGTATCGGCACCATTCTAATCTAGCGTTTCTCATGTAGAATCACAATTTGTGGAGCACGCCTCTAGCCGTCATTAACAAGAACCTTTCCTACATGCCAACATTCCCCATATATAAAACTAAAACGAATTATGCGGCGTTCCTGGTTCCTAAACAAGTCCCGATACTTCAGTAATACCACTTTCTAAATCGCCAAATCAGTTTCAATCCGAATCACCACGAAATACGAAATCCTTAGTTTAAGTGCAAATTTTTAAATTACGGAATCGAATGCACTCTACAAAAATAATAATACACTAGCAGCATACCCGTTCTTCGTACTGGGTATATAATATAAAGAAACTTATAATTCGCAATCATGTGCAAATTCTGTTAAAATATTAAATTTATTGCTCCTAAAGAGAAGTTTAAGAATATCTGTTCTCACTATGCAAAATTATCTTCACTGGCAGATCTGAAGAATAAAACATTCTGGCCCCTTTTACAAGCAAATTTACAGAAAAAAAGGAATTGAATCAATATATGCAACCCCGTATTACTTATCTTGTAGCAGATTAGAAAATATGCCAGTGTGTTAGTAGTAGATTACCAGTTTTACAATATGAGTCTCAAAAATCTTTGCCAAAATAAAAGAGATGACGTAATAAATTGGAAATATCAATAATGCCCGTTCTCTTTATACCAGAAAGCCGTAATTGATTCCAATATATGCCAATATATATCAAAACATATGCCAATATATATCAAAACATATGCCAATATATATCAAAACATATGCCAATATACCTGTACAATTTATATTCTCGTAGATTAGACGAAATACCCGTGTATTTGTAGAAGATTACTCGTACAACGTACAATATATGAGTTTAAACAATTTTTGTCCTAATAAAACAATTGTATAATAACTTGAAAATATCAACAATATCTGAATCAATAATCCCCGAAAATATCAACAATTCCTGAATCAATAATCCCCGAAAATATCAATAATAATAACGTTTAAACCTAAAGACCGTAATTGATATTATTCAGTCAAAAATGCTATAAGAAAAATCAAATCGTTCGTTTCTAAAATATATTTTTATATCCATTAATTTATTATTCAAATCGAAAAAATAATAATTAAAATTAACAGACAGATTTTATTTAATTGCTTTTCTGAGCAACATGATATAAAATAGATTCTTTCTCATAAACTGCGAAATTAAATAACCATTTTGATTTCTTTATACTTTTCATTGTTCAGTAAAAGCTTGTGAAAAATAAACCATAGAGATAGATTTCCCATTTAAATCATGTTTCAAACAATTCATGTTTTTAGAAAGTGACTAATTGGCGAAAAAATCTCCTATCAAACTCAGCGATAAAGTTTTAATTCACTTTCAAACGATTTTCAAGCTTATTGTTTGGATAAACCACGGAGTTAGAGAGTAGAACTCTTTGGAAAAAGTTTCGTTTTTCATTAATATCTCGACAATCCCTGATCTTAGATACTCGAAACTTGGGCTAAATTTATGGTGGGGGGGGGGGGGGGGCTATTTCAAGGCTATTCACAAAATTTCATCAAATTCGGTTCAGCCGTTCTCCCGTGATGATGAGACAAACGAAAATTTCGTTTTTTACTAATATCTCAGGAACCACTGATCGTAGATACTCCAAACATGGACTAAATTTTAAATGAGACTATTTCCAGGCTACCCACAAAATTTCACCAAATTTGGTTCAACCGTTCTCCCGTGATGATGGGACAAACAGAGAGACAGGCAGACAGACAGACAGACAGATTTTCAATTTTATTTATATAGATATATATATATCAGATAATCTAAAAAATGTAAATTCCAATGTACCTATATTAAAAATGCAAATACATGTGACTCGTATAAGACGAGTTCGATTAAATCAGGGTTCCGGCTATAATGAGAAAATTAAACTTAAAGTCTATTATAATGCTAATATACATTTTACCACTTACGACGAGCATGACCTCGATGACCAAATTCTATGAAAACTAGGGATCTTTCAAATATTAACGTACAGTTTGAAAAATGTTTTCACATGAACAACAAAAGTTTTCGCAGCAGCAACAGTGCAGAAAAATTAAGAATACACTGGAGGTGGTTTCTTTAGAGACAATTTTTAAATTCCTGGATGCCAAAATGGCCGGCACAATAGAAGATTTTCTTCCCATCCATCATTCTAAAAGCATTTGACGAGAATAAACCGAAGTAAAAGAAATATGAAACATGTAAAATACAACCAACGGCAGCGCTTTACGAAAAAGGTTTAAAGCACAGCGTGAAGTTGGGTGTTCAATTAATGGTCTAATTTTAAGGTACAAGAGAAAAGCATTGCTGAAAGACATGGTGACACAGATTTTGCAGACAGCATATCTGAAAATGACAAAAAAATGTTCAAGGGGATAATCAAGTCAATGAAACCTTGTTGTTTTAAAGGCGATAAACAACTTCTTAGTGAACACTGCTTTAAGAAAAATTTACATAATATATTATGTTTTTCAGAACTTCCTAGTAAAATGGGACGATGGATTGTGTTTAATCAAGAAAAAGTCTTATTTTAATCAATAACTGTCCCTCTCATTCTAAGACTGGAAATTTGACAAATATCAAAGTTATATTTTTCCCGTTAAATTGTACTTCTGTTTGGTTGTATTGTTATATATGTATGTATGTTATATATGTTCTGTATCGGCTGTATTGTACTTCTGTATCGGTTGTATCGGTTGTATTGTTAGACGAAATGGAAAAAAGACAACCCCGTTAACCTCTGCTAGAAATATCAAGCTCTCCGTTCTGGATGCAGTCCACTTATTGAGAGATGCGTCGGTTTTGCTTTCAAGTATTTGCAATAATTTTTCAGAGGTCCGTTTAATATAAGTACGCAGAACGAATCCGAATGAAGATGAGGATGACGATAATCCTTTATACCAGTGGCTAGTAGAGCACGAAAATGAAAATTTCAGAACAACTGCTGATGTAGGCGAATTTATAGACTTTGATACCGAAGTTTTGACAAACGCAATTTTGAGTGAGAACGATATTTTATGAGAAACTGTTACTGAAACTAATGAAAGTGACAATGAAGCCTCAATTGAAAAGCATACACCTTTAAGGAAAGCGCAAAGAGCATTAAATCTGTGAACGCAATTTTTTGAGTAAACTTTGGCTGATGAATATGCTCATAAAGCATATCTGTACTGAGATATAATCTTATAAATTATAAATTAAATGCTTGCATGAAACAGACCAGTATATAATAACATTTTTTTAGAAATTGCAAATAACTTTTTGTTTAAATAAACATCCATTAAAGCAAGTAAAACTTCATTTGGTATTTAAGTGTAGTACTGCTTAAAATTTTAGTTTTTTAGTCTTATATACAACCATTAAGTAACTTTTCATTTTTCTATTTTACTTCCAGTATTATATATTATTTTTCTTATATTGCTGATGTCCAATATAATTATCATGTTAATCAATTTTTAGAATTCGTAAAATATAGAAATAAGAAACTCGGTTAATACGAACAGTGGTTAATATGAGCAAATGGACTTGCACCATGACATTTCGTGCTAACCAAGTTCAATTGTATGATGGAATTGTATTACGTATTTGGTTAAAACATCGTCAGAAAGAGCATTTTTTGATCTTTTCGATGGTGTTACGGTGAAAATTCTATAATAATATTTTTAGTCGCTAGGGAGCCGATTTGTGTGAAAATATTTGCAAAATAACTAAAAATTAATTCGAATTAAAAAGAAATGACAGCTAGGTTCACTTTCTCGGGTCAGTAAGTACATGCATACCAAATTCTATGACCGTACAATGCATATAAATATCGCTACAGACTACACAGACACACAGGCAGACATCTTTATTGTGTAAGAAAATCGACGTCACAGTTACGTTGACTTCGATTATTCTCATATCGATGCAATAG
The DNA here is from genome assembly GCA_951213105.1 of Amaurobius ferox. Taxonomy (NCBI): domain Eukaryota; kingdom Metazoa; phylum Arthropoda; class Arachnida; order Araneae; family Amaurobiidae; genus Amaurobius; species Amaurobius ferox. The sequence goes on along the minus strand of OX578141.1, from coordinate 100,692,925 downwards.
CTTTTCTGGAGTAGGGTTAATGGTTTTGCCTGTAACAGTACGCATAGCAGTCAATGTCAACTACGTAGTAGAACTAATGCAGGAAAGCTATTGGTTAATTTCACGTAAATATCAACCTAGACACTATTCAAAGAAATGATATATGTGGGTTTCAATTTGTTTCCAAATGTTCATATTTTATAAAAATGAAATATTTTTTCAATTTTTTTTTATAAAAAATTGATTTATTAGCTGTTTTCTTGTGTCTTACTTTTTAGCCGAAGTATGAGTCCTATTTAGTCCAAATTTTGACATGATCCTGATACCCAAATTTTTACCATATCTTTTTCTTTTCTTTTTTGCATAAAATAATCACTTTTTGCCTTCTTAAAAATAAAAATACATATTTTACTCAAATCATTTCATTTGCTCAAAGAATTTCCTTTCTTATGGCCACTAAACTAAAGCTGGCATTGTATGTCATGTCTCTCACGTAAAACATAGTTTTTTTTTAATTTAAGGAAAACACTACTCATATAAAATGATTAACAGTTCATTTCCTCTTGCAATATGTCAGAATAATGTGTTCCTTCAAAATTAGTAAAAAAAGTTCATAAAGGAAATGAAATATTTTTAATTTTGGCATGACTGTCACATGAATCAAGTCTGTCACATGAATAATGTCTGTCACATGAATAATGTCTGCCACTTCTTTCTCCCAAAGAACTGTTAGTTTTTAAATTAAACTTGCCCAGTAATCTTATATAAACACAGAAATAAATAAAAAAATTAGATCACTATATGTTTATTTTAAAGATAACTGTAACAATAACGGTTGAAAACAGAAGTATTCTGAACTAAAGGGTTACAGAAACAGTGGATGAAAAAAATCGCCAGAAGAAAGATAAGCTGAACCACAGAAAATTTAGGCAAAGGCAGAACATAAATCTGCTGAAATAAGTTTTCCAACTGAGGCATTTGGAAATTTGCAAGTTGTCGGAAAATTCGTAGCAAGAACAAAATATTTCTCCCAAGGAGCGCTAGAAAACGCAATGCAGTTGTAAAGAAATCAGTTGGTAATTTTACACCAAATTTAGTTGCGCACACTTTGGAAATTAAATGCCACCGTTCTTCTGCCATCAAAGGAGAAACAAAAGAGCTTGTGAGAAATTATTATAATCGTGATAGTATAGTATATCCACTCAAACTCCAGGACTTAGATATTTTTGTATTATTCTAGAAGATAAGAGAAATGTTAGAATATAGAAGATATATCTTCAGCCAATACTAGGTAAAGCACATCAATCATTTTTAGAGGTTCACCTATCAGAAAATCAATACCCTCGAAGAAAATCATCTCAAGGCGATAAAATCAAAGCCTTATGTAGTCATTTGTAACTACTTAAATCATGACAAATATGCAGTTGTTATGTTCAATAACATGATAATAGAAACCTTTAAACACAACCATCTCAGCTTTATTTTAAAAAATATCGAGTTCCATTCATATGACACATCCCAACATTTTAAGCAGAAGTTCACAATCTTTGAGAGAACATTGATCAGCAATCCTTTCAATTGGAATTTCTCTGCATTTATCGTGGCAAAGGTTGCATAGATGACATAAGAGGCTCAATAAAAAAGCGAATTCAAGGGGGGGATGAAGCTAGGAAAATAGATCCTACAATATCTATTGCTTTTGCTACAGCTGCAGTAAGATATGCCCAAAAATAAATATACTGCATGCTAAATCTGAAGATGTGGAGAATAACTGTTGGATAACACTTGGAAGCCAGTGATTGGGGAAATTCTCAGAATTCTAGGGATAAGAAGATTGCGTTGTTTTTTATCACTTCAACCAGGTATCGTACAATACAGCATGACAGCTGACTGTTAAAAAAACAAGAGTTCAATTTTTACACTGAAATGTTAAAAAAAAGTCAACATTAAGAATGAAAACTCAGCGCAGCCTGTTGCTACAATGTCATGCATTGGTAATGTAAGCACAGGCCAATGGGACGAAGTGCAATATAAAGATAAGGAATTTTATGGAGCAGTTATAGAAAATTGCAGGGACCTGCATTGTACAAAATATTTGATTCCTACATCAACTCTAGAATTTTAAAAAATTGAATATGCAAATGATGCTGTATGATACACTTCAGACAAAATTATTACAAATTTTGGTATACCAATATTAGTAACCTTTCGGGGTTACTCTAAATTTGGAAAATGTTTAATATCATTATGTGTAACAACATTTTAATGTGCAATTAAATTATGCTATGTTTTTATGTTTTCCTATTTGCTATCAGTTATATTTTAATGATTGGTTAGAAAATTCACAGCTGTCATGTCCGTCACAAAAGGCTTGACTGTCTGTGACAAAATACTTGTCTGTCTGTCACGTTATAAAAATGACTCACAAAAAAGTCATAATTTAATGCTTTTGAAAATCCACATGGTAATTGTTGGAAGCTTCATTTTATGAAAAAAAAATCACAAATTAAATCTCTTTCCAATCAGAGCGTTTTGATGCAACTTCATGGTCACTGAAATGTCATGTCCGTTTTATATCATGTCTGTCAGGATGGCTTTTTAATTTTATATTAAATAAGTAGACAACGTGAAGTTTTGAAACGTCTCTAAGATATAACTGATACATATATATATATATATATGTAAAAATACAATCCCAAAAAGTATGAAATTCAAGAAAGAGAAAGGCGCAAATTGCCGCACTATCAGAGTCTTGAAATATAAGATTTAAAATGAAAAAAGAAAATATATAGGTGGAATGATTGTGTTTACAGGGTTGCAGAAAGGTCAAGGGGGATTGCGACCCCAATTTCCTGGTTAGAAGCTAGCTTTGACTTCATGAAAACGCTCCCAGAGACTCTGCACGCCCGAAACAACAATCGATCATGCCCGTGGGGAAAAAATGGCCGAATCCCAGACAACATAAAAATGATCAAAATAACAAAAATTGGAAATTTTACTAACCAGCAAGACGAGAATCATGGAAGAGTTGCATAAAGCGTATAAACTTCGAATAGGAAAGCATACATAAAAAAGTCGCGTCTAACTTATAGAGCCATCTGGATGTGCATCAATCAGATAATCCTAGGTAAGAGTTGAGTTGTATTGTATGATGTCGGATAAATTAACATAATTTTTATCACTATAATTTCTGCAGAAAACATATGATCATGAAGTCAAAGCTAGCTTCTAACCAGGAAATAGGGGTCGCAATCCCCCTTGACCTTTCTGCAACCCTGTAAACACAATCATTCCACCTATATATTTTCTTTTTTCATTTTAAATCTTATATATGTATATATATATATATATATATACATATATATATATATATATATATATATATATATATATATATATATATATATATATACATATATATATATTTATTTTATTTCTTTATATTTTGTAGAAAATTTTGAGATAGTGTATTATGAGTTACTACTTACATTCTAACATTGGATTTACAATTTTATATATATATATATATATATATATATATATATATATATATATATATATATATATATATATATATATATATATATATATATATATATATATATATATATATATATATATATATATATATATATATATATATATATATAGTGAATAAAATTTCTTTTCCTAGAAAAATTATCTTCTGTGTCAAATCTGATGTCATGTCTGTCCTAAATGAAATTAACCCATTGCAGTTAAGAGCTTTTCAGAAAGAGCAGCGATAGTGGCGTAGCCGTATGTGCATAAGCGTCTATACATGTTTTGTGTTTTGTTTTAAGCGATCGTATTTTTAAAGCGTTCATTGGTTTTCGAAAATTCACCATGAGTTTAAGGGTAATTTTTATTGGGTATATATTTGGGTATATTTATTTGCAACAAAGTGTACTTGCCGCGACTTTTAGTTCTTAAATAAATTATAGAAAATGTTGAATATGAGGAAACATCTTTATTTATTTTTCAATTAAATTCAATATATTACTTTTTATTACTTATATGTTTCATATTACTGAGCAACTATGTCAAAATTCGAACCTGATTTAATTTGAAGAATAATTTACAAATTATTTCAATTTGTTTATAACCTCAACAAGAAAACAGATGAAGAACATCATGTTCCTTGGACCTTGTCTTCTAGACTCATTCTGGATAATTAATGCTTTTACTAACGACTGATCATTAGCATTATATTAATTTCTCTATCAGGAATTAAAACCTCTGAAAGAGAAGAAAAATAATATTTTTATTCTATTTCTTTTTTTCCGAAAATATATTTATTTTCTTCTAATTATGAGCAATAAGTCAATGTATAGAATGGAGTATTTTTTAACTTTTCTGGGGAGTTTTTAAATGGCATTTATCCCCATGTTTTCAATTTTTTTTTCGGTGAGATTAACTTTTTCAGTCTCTTGAAATGTCAGCTCTTTTAGAATGGGAAAGCACGCAAAAAAACTTTATTACGAAAGCATATTTTGCTTATTGTAAGAGGAGGGGATTATAACTCTTGCATTATTTAGTTTTGCACGAGTGTTTACTGCCGAAAAATTCTAAATACAGTAAAGTTTAGATCAACCAAGTTCCAGTTATCGAAATTCCAGTGATATTAAATGTTGTGATATTATATGTGATATTATTTATTAAAATTTAAACATTTTATTAATTCACCAAGAGGCTGAATCAGAATCATTCTCATTGACATTGCGTTGTTCTCACTAGCTCCCTTTAGTTGCTACGTTTCATACTTTACTATTAAGTTCTTCTGCAAAGGAATTTAATTAACACAAAAATCGGCCTTCGGCCCAGTAATGTACCTCAGATAACCACTTTGAACACTGTTTTTACATTTCTTTCTACACACGATAAATGAATCACGACCAATATCACAGTTAGTCTTTCGGAAATTTTAATAACAACATTTCTTTAATTTATGGGAGTAATTGTTTCATTAGGAAACAACTTACGAAACCATTACGTATGGTGCGTGAGGGTTTGCTTGCCGGCAAGTCGTTTGTACTGTTGGACTGTGGGAATTTCCTCAGTTTGGCTTGCCGGACGTGTCATCCTGCGGTCAAACTGATGTGTATGGCGTGGCCTTCCGTCTATGTCTTCAGACTACAAATTTGCATGCGTTGTTCTGTGCTTGTAATACTTTTCGTTCCAAGGCAGGCTGAAAATGACAAACCAAGAGATCAATATGTGCGTGTGTGAGGTGCGAGAAAAACATACATAGCTCTCACAGTTTGGAGTGCTCCTTCTAACTCAAGGCAAATCTATTCGTGATGGCGGGGTGGATTATTTTCTAAAATGGGTTTGAAAGTGATCCTTATATTTAATCTGGCAAAATTTGCATTGCAATAGGATCAGCACTACTCAAAATGTATTCAGTTAAAATAGATAATGGAATACAATATTTAAATTAACTTTATCTGAAGTTTTGAAACTCTAATTTATACTGATAACAGTCCAACTCGTTCTTGAAATTTTATCATATTTTCTTCTAGTTTTTAAAATAAATGAATGTGCAAATATTAATGAACTTATATAACAGAATGACAAATCAATAGATCACAAAAGTAATTTTATGAAAAACATCCTTAAAACGTACATATAATCTTTTAAAAAAGCTATAGGGCTTTCTGATATCATCATACCCTTCCTCAGTGGCGTCAAAATAAGAAAAATTGCCAACATGCTTAAATACAATCTACTACCGGCAAGCTGAATTTGCATAACCTAAAGCTGACATTACCACAAAACATATTTTATGCATCCATACACCAGATTTAAAAATTACAAAAATTACGAAATCAGTAATGTCAATTTTAGGATATGCAAATTCTGCTTGTCGGTAGTAGATTGTATTTAAGCATGTTGGCAATTTTTCTAATTTTAACGCCACTGAGGAAGGATGTGTATGATGATACCCGAAAGCGCTCTAGCTTTTTTAGAAGATTGTATGTACGTCTGAAGAATGTTTTTAATAAAATGACTTTTCTGATCCATTGATTTGTCATTCTGTTATATAAGTTGATCGATTTGAGGATTTGACGTGTAGCCGCTATTAGTATATATGCAAATATTATTTATAAAATGAGATTATTTTACTAAACTACCATATAAAGTTCTATATAAACTACTTTATCAACCCTATACAAACTACTATATTTAAAATATACGATTATTGCGCATATATCCATGGACTAATATATGATGGTTATTTACAAAAGAATAAATATAAAAACTATTTAAAGACGAAAATTTATATGCTTCCCTAATAATAGCATAAGATAAATATTTAAAGGTATCAACTGGTTCGTGTGAAAAAAATCATCATTCTTTAAGATTAATGAAACATAACACTCACTTCTCTGTTCTCTTTAATAAAAAATCTGATGTGGGCAACACATGACTTTCCTTATATAATGTAGTGAATTTACTACTTTTACACTAAAAAAATAGGTTTTTCTTATAGTAGATACTAATATTCTTTCCAAGATATTGAATTTTCGACAATTGGTCGCCATTTTCATTGATTTAACGCCATTTGGCGAGATTTTCGTTAATTTGGCAACATTTCAAAAAGTCGCCAAGTTGGCGACATTCCGCCAAATTTGTCGCCAAAATATCGCCAAGCGTTATGGACGAAGAAATAAGTTATTCGTGCAGCAGACAAATGACTATTGGCTTTCAAATAAAAACGTATTACTCTAAGTATCTTTTTTCATGAATGGAACAAGCTAGATCCACGAGAATGATGTCACCTAATTTATCGTATGGTATTACATATGAAAAGTGAATATGTTTCTTAATAGGAAATATTTTTTTTATTTTATATGACTTTTTGATAATTTTTTTGAAAAATGTGCTACTGAAAAATTACATAAGAAATGTCTATTTGCGTAACTTTATTAGTGATTTTGATTTTTTGACGATTTTTTCAAAATTTTATTCGAAAATTTAGGGGGGGGGGGGTTCTGAACATTCGATTGCGTATAAAAACAATGGGCTTCCAGTGTTTACAGATTGTGATTTTTGTACCAAATTTGGTTCGAATCGTTCCATTCGTTCGTCAGTTATCGTCTCCACAGACTCACTGACACACACAAACACACTTTCACACACACACAGAGACATCACTTCAAAAATGTTTGATTCGTGATCAGGGATGCTTGAAACGTGCTCTCCAACGAACTCGAATTCGAATTTTCGACCCCTTCACAATACTTTCCTTATACATTATGTATATAAGGAAAGTAAAAATAAGATGTAGGTAGTATATGACTCTTCCTAAATAATACAAGCACTTTACTTCTTTCAATGCGACATAATGATGGACTCGTACCACGGCACAATGTTTATTACGTTGAAGAATACATTGAGATTTTGCTCTCTTTTGGATGACAACATGTAAAACTGATATTTCGGGGAAATATTACTTGACAATCTGCAATATTGCTAATATTTGTTGAGAAGTATATTCCATTATATTATACTAAAATACGTTAATTCTTTTTAATTCATCAATTTGGCGTTATTTTTGTAACTTAATGGAAGTTTCGTCAATTCGGCACTACATTCAGAAAGTCACAAAGTTGGCGATAATTTACCAAATTTGTTACATATATGATGATACAACTCTTCATTTTATGTAATTTTTTGGATACATTAATTTGAGAAACGTGCAATTTTCGGAAAAAGCTCAAGCTAGCAATACGTTTGTATTATTCGTTTCATAATAAAAATTACATATACAATGGTTATTTATTTAAAATTATTGAATGTCCTGATTTTTCAAACATTTTGGAGATTTTCCTAGAGTACGTTCGATCATGTTTCCAGTATCCACGGATTGTAATAATCATACCAAATTATGTTCGAAACGCTCCATTCATTCGTGCGATATCACATCCATAAACTCACGGATACAGACTTTAATACACAAACATATATATATATATGTATATATAATTGAAAATTTTAATTTACTTGTATTATATATACCGGAGATTGATCATATATTGATATAGTTCTTTGAAATAGTTCTGTATCGTAGCAAACTACATACAGAACAGTCATTTAATTGATGCATTTAAGCATACGTAGTTTTTTATTTTAGAATTTAGCAATTTTTGTGGGCCATTTAGCAAATGAAGTAGATTTTCTTCTTCCGAATCGTACCAAAACCTAATCAAAACCAAAAGTATCCCACAGGTGATTTATCTACCAAATTTCATGAAATTTTGCCAATTAGTTTTTGCAGCTAGAGTAGATATACATTTTTGCAGGCCGTTTCGCAAAAAAAGCATGTTCTTTTTCTTCGAATCATATCTAAATCTAATAAGAACCAGGGTAAACCACAAGTGACTTATCTACCAAATTTCGTAAAATTTAGTGAATTCGTTTTCCAGCTAGAGTGGATACATACATTGCAGACACACAGATAGACATTGTAGATACATACAGATAGACACATAGATACACATATAGACACACAGATAAACGCACACAGAGGCGTCAAGCTAAAAGTAATTTTTTCGCGTACTAAAGTGCTCGAAACGAAAAGATCCATCAAAACATCGAGTTGTGGTTTTCGACACGACTCCAATATTTTCCCAATACATTACCATGTATTGTAGGGAAAATAATGATTTTTCGTAAAGACAATAGTATTTCAAAACTATTGCCACGAAAATCCATTTAAACGCTAAATTAATGAGCTCCAGTAGTAATATAGCGCAAGAAAATTACTTAAAGGTATTATGTGGTTCGGGGGGATGAAAATCTTTATTTGACAAGATTAATGAGACGAAACACTCACTTTATCTAATACAAGAAATATTCTGATTACAGAAATATGATAAGGTAATTCATGAATAAATGAAAGCTTGATTTATGATGTTGCAAATTATTCTATGTTTTCAGATTTTTTTATTACAGTTTGTGCGAATTATTTTATAAGAAAAGTCACAGTTCTTCTTCTATAATTTGGTATACGAATGTAAAATGTTACGATAATCCAGATTAAATTATTGTCAAAGAACAAGGGATAGAAATATAATGATTTTTCGTAAAAACAATAGTATGCAAAACTTTTGCCACCAAAATCTATTTAAATGCTAAAATCAATGTACTTCGATAGTAATGTAGCACAAGGGAATTACAAGGTATCATCTGGGTCTGGAGGATAAAAATCCTCATTTGACAAGATTAATGAGACAAAACACTCACTTCCTCTAATACATGAAAATTTCTGACTACAGAAATATGCTAAGGTGACTCATGAATAAATAAAAGTTTGATTTATGATGTTGCAAATTATTTAATATTTTCTGATATTTTTTTTGCAGTTTGTGCGAATTATTTTGTAAGAAACGTCACTTTATCAAATACAAATGAAATTCGATGTGGGAAGCCCATAACTTTTCCTATATAGCTCCATGAATTTACTTCTTTCACAGTGAAAAAAATGATGATTAATATCTACGACACAACGTTTTTAATGCTAAGTTGTATATTTGGCTTTTTCCAGGATGATGACATGCAAAACGAAGTATCCAATCAACTTGCATTTCATGCAACATTAAATTTACAGTTATTAATATTGATAGCATACTCAATAAGCAATGTACTCCATAAATATTATTTTAATAATTAATTAATTATTTTGTCGTCATTTTCGTTAACATAGCTTCATTTTTGAAATTTTAACGATATTTACGTCATACTAGGGGCGAAATATTGACAAGATGGTGATATTTCGTTAAATAAGTCGCCAAGTTCACTGAATTTATCACCATGTCTTACTGACAAACGAAAGAGCACTTTTTATTAACACTTTACAACAAAGTTGAAAAGTGTTTATGACTTTGTTCATTCTGTCTGTCTGTCTGTCTGTCTGTCTGTCCGTTAGCACGATAACTGCTGTAAAAATGACTTAATCGAAATGAAATTTTAGTATGTTGTTCAGACGGTCTGTAGGACCTATGGGAATATAAATGAATAATATCACCCAATTAGTTTTGGATTGAACCCGGGTTAAAAAAATGAAATACATTGAGCCCTATGGGACCTAATTTTTCAAACATTTTTTAAGCGGATTTAAAATTCACAAATTGCTTCGAAAATTTTAGGTAATAGTCAAATTGTTCCATAAAATATATAAAAAAAAAATTCAGCGAAATATATTAAGTAGTTTTTAAAATAAAAATTAAAATAATAATTACACATCTTATATGAAACGACCACGTGACCATGATATGAAACGATCACATGACCCACTTCAAAATGATATATGGCATCCATCTTGTTTCAAAATCGTGATTTTTTAAAGTTCTTTTTAATTCATATTGAGTGTTGTATCCGTCTTAAAACTACTTTATTTTTGCTTAAATTCTGTGCATCTACATACTAAAACAGCACAATGACAATATATTTGAGTTTAAATTCTCATTCAAATTTGATTATTTCCACATCTAAGCCTATTTTTCACCTATGTAAAATGTAAACCGCAAAATATGTAGAATGAGTTGTATTAGAATTACTGTATTTCTTTAACACAAAATAATTCAGTCCATGGAGTCTGCATGGCTGATATGAATGAAATATTAATTGATTTTATAAACAGAAGGACGATTTTTTCGATGAAGTTTTAAGCATAAAGTTTATGAATTGTAGCTCCATGTTCTTAATTTTTAAATAAAATAAATTATTATAGTATTGTGATGAATGAAATGGAGAAAGTTATGAATGAAAACCTGCTTTTATAGAGAGATCCAGGCGTGTTATTTTTTCTATGACATCATTTGAATTTATTTCAGTTGTTTTCGATGAAGTTTTCAAATATAATAAATTATCGTAGTATTATGATAGTTTTAAAAATATTACCGTGGAATGTATTGCATTTTAGAGATATTTAAACCAGGCAATTTATATTTCAATGCCGTCATTTGAATGAAGTTCATTTTTTTCAATGAAGGTTTAAGTTTTCAAATATAATAAATCAATGTAGTATTGTGATAAGTTTTAAAATATTACCGAGGAATGTATTGCATTTTCGACTTTTTAAAATAAAATTGCATTGAAGTTGGAAAGTGTTTCATAATCAATGCTTTAAGCATGATTGATCTTTCTTGTTTATATAAATGACTTTTGGCGAATTGTTAGACATCAAAATACAAGAATATTACACGAAGCATCTTTTCTTGCGAATGCAACGAACTAGATCCACAAGACATTTATCGCATAATATTGCATATGAAAATGAACCTATTTCACAAGAGTTAATAGTTTTTATTAACACCTTACAACATAGTTGAAAAGTGTTTATGACTTTGTTAATTCTCTCTGTCTGTCTGTCTGTCTGTCTCTCCGTTAGCACGATAACTACCGTAAAAATGACTTTATCAAGATGATATTTTAGTACGCTGTTCAGACGGTCCGTGGGACCTATGGGAATATAAATGACATATATCACCCATTTAGTTTTAGATTGAACCCGGGTTGAAAAAATAAAATACATTGAACCCTGTGGGACCTGATTTTTCAAACATTGTTTAAGAAAATTTAAAATTCACAAATTGCTTTGAAAATTTTAGAAAAAATATTCGACTTATCACATAAAATATATAAAGAAAATTTCAGAAAAATATATTCAGTAGTTTTTTAAGTAAAAAATAAAATAATAATAATTACACCCATTATATGAAGAGATTACGTGACCATTATATAAAAAAATCACATGAGTCACTTCAAAATACAATTTGGAATCCATCTTGTGTCAAAATCGTGATTTTTAAAGTTTTTTTTAAATTTATATTTAGTGTTGTATCCGTCCTAAAACGGCTTTATTTTTGCTTAATTTCTGTGCATCAACGTTCTTTTTAACACTTTACAACAAAGTTGAAAAGTGTTTATGACTTTGCTCATTCTGTCTGTCTGTCTGTCTGTCCGTTACCACGATAACTGCCGTAAAAATGACTTAATCAAAATGAAATTTTAGTATGTTGTTCAGACGGTCTGTAGGACCTATGGGAATATAAATGAATAATATCACACAATTAGTTTTGGATTGAACCCGGGTTGAAAAAATGAAATACATTGAGCCCTATGGGACCTAATTTTTCTAACATTTTTTAAGCGGATTTAAAATTCACAAATTGCTTCGAAAATTTTAGGTAATAGTCAAATTGTTCCATAAAATATATAAAAAAAAATTCAGCTAAATATATTCAGTAGTTTTTTAAATAAAAATTAAAATAATAATTACACATCTTATATGAAACGATCACGTGACCATGATATGAAACGATCACATGACCCACTTCAAAATGAGATATGGCATCCATCTTGTTTCAAAATCGTGATTTTTTAAAGTTCTTTTTAATTCATATTGAGTGTTGTATCCGTCTTAAAACTACTTTATTTTTGCTTAAATTCTGTGCATCTACATACTAAAACAGCACAATGACAATATATTTGAGTTTAAATTCTCATTCAAATTTGATTATTTCCACATCTAAGCCTATTTTTCACCTATGTAAAATGTAAACCGCAAAATATGTAGAATGAGTTGTATTAGAATTACTGTATTTCTTTAACACAAAATAATTCAGTCCATGGAGTCTGCATGGCTGATATGAATGAAATATTAATTGATTTTATAAACAGAAGGACGATTTTTTCGATGAAGTTTTAAGCATAAAGTTTATGAATTGTAGCTCCATGTTCTTAATTTTTAAATAAAATAAATTATTATAGTATTGTGATGAATGAAATGGAGAAAGTTATGAATGAAAACCTGCTTTTATAGAGAGATCCAGGCGTGTTATTTTTTCTATGACATCATTTGAATTTATTTCAGTTGTTTTCGATGAAGTTTTCAAATATAATAAATTATCGTAGTATTATGATAGTTTTAAAAATATTACCGTGGAATGTATTGCATTTTAGAGATATTTAAACCAGGCAATTTATATTTCAATGCCGTCATTTGAATGAAGTTCATTTTTTTCAATGAAGGTTTAAGTTTTCAAATATAATAAATCAATGTAGTATTGTGATAAGTTTTAAAATATTACCGAGGAATGTATTGCATTTTCGACTTTTTAAAATAAAATTGCATTGAAGTTGGAAAGTGTTTCATAATCAATGCTTTAAGCATGATTGATCTTTCTTGTTTATATAAATGACTTTTGGCGAATTGTTAGACATCAAAATACAAGAATATTACACGAAGCATCTTTTCTTGCGAATGCAACGAACTAGATCCACAAAACATTTATCGCATAATATTGCATATGAAAATGAACCTATTTCACAAGAGTTAATAGTTTTTATTAACACCTTACAACATAGTTGAAAAGTGTTTATGACTTTGTTAATTCTCTCTGTCTGTCTGTCTGTCTGTCTCTCCGTTAGCACGATAACTACCGTAAAAATGACTTTATCAAGATGATATTTTAGTACGCTGTTCAGACGGTCCGTGGGACCTATGGGAATATAAATGACATATATCACCCATTTAGTTTTAGATTGAACCCGGGTTGAAAAAATAAAATACATTGAACCCTGTGGGACCTGATTTTTCAAACATTGTTTAAGAAAATTTAAAATTCACAAATTGCTTTGAAAATTTTAGAAAAAATATTCGACTTATCACATAAAATATATAAAGAAAATTTCAGAAAAATATATTCAGTAGTTTTTTAAGTAAAAAATAAAATAATAATAATTACACCCATTATATGAAGAGATTACGTGACCATTATATAAAAAAATCACATGAGTCACTTCAAAATACAATTTGGAATCCATCTTGTGTCAAAATCGTGATTTTTAAAGTTTTTTTTAAATTTATATTTAGTGTTGTATCCGTCCTAAAACGGCTTTATTTTTGCTTAATTTCTGTGCATCAACGTTCTTTTTAACACTTTACAACAAAGTTGAAAAGTGTTTATGACTTTGCTCATTCTGTCTGTCTGTCTGTCTGTCCGTTACCACGATAACTGCCGTAAAAATGACTTAATCAAAATGAAATTTTAGTATGTTGTTCAGACGGTCTGTAGGACCTATGGGAATATAAATGAATAATATCACACAATTAGTTTTGGATTGAACCCGGGTTGAAAAAATGAAATACATTGAGCCCTATGGGACCTAATTTTTCTAACATTTTTTAAGCGGATTTAAAATTCACAAATTGCTTCGAAAATTTTAGGTAATAGTCAAATTGTTCCATAAAATATATAAAAAAAAATTCAGCTAAATATATTCAGTAGTTTTTTAAATAAAAATTAAAATAATAATTACACATCTTATATGAAACGATCACGTGACCATGATATGAAACGATCACATGACCCACTTCAAAATGAGATATGGCATCCATCTTGTTTCAAATTCGTGATTTTTTAAAGTTCTTTTTAATTCATATTTAGTGTTGTATCCATCCTAAAACTACTTTATTTCTGCTTAAATTCTGTGCAACTACATACTAAAACAACACAATGACAATATATTTGAGTTTAAATTCTCGTTCAAATTCGATTATTTCTACTATTAAGCCTATTTTTCACCTATGTAAAATGTAAACAGCAAAATATGTAGAATGAGTTGTATTAGAATTACTGTATTTCTTTAACACAAAATAATTCAGTCCATGGAGTCTGCATGGCTGATATGAATGAAATATTAATTGATTTTATAAACAGAAGGACGATATTTTTCGATCAAGTTTTAAGCATAAAGTTTATGAATTGTAGCTCCATGGTCTTAATTTTTAAATAAAATAAATTATTATAGTATTGTGATGAATGAAATGGAGAAAGTTATGAATGAAATCCTGCTTTTATAGAGAGATCCAGTGTGTTATTTTTTCTATGACGTCATTTGAATTAATTTCAGTTGTTTTCGATGAAGTTTTCAAATATAATAAATTATCGTAGTATTATGATAGATTTAAAAATATTACCGTGGAATGTATTGCATTTTAGAGATATTTAAACCACGCAATTTATATTTCAATGCCGTCTTTTGAATGAAGTTCATTTTTTTCAATGAAGGTTTAAGTTTTCAAATATAATAAATCAATGTAGTATCGTGATAAGTTTTAAAATATTACCGAGGAATGTATTGCATTTTCGACTTTTTTAAATAAAATTGCATTGAAGTTGGAAAGTGTTTCATAATCAATGCTTTAAGCATGATTGATCTTTCTTGTTTTTTATCCTACGTCCGTCTGCGGCATCTCTGCCATTAATCGACGAGCAGCCAATAAAATGAAGAAATAGTATAAAAACGAGAGTAAAAAGTAGCCTACATAGATTTTTCTGTAGCAAACTGCATCAATGTTCTGAAACGACGCAATTACAATATATTTGAATTTAAATGATCATCAAATTTTGATTATTTCTACAACGAAACCTAATTTTAACTTATAGAGATTGTAAACACATCAAGCTGTAAGATGAGTTGCATAATATTTTTGGAGTAATGTCTGTCTGTCTGTGGTCGATTCTTCTGTAGCCACAAATATTATTTGATTTTCCCGAAACTTTATATTCGGATTTGTTATCGAAAACACTAGAATTCGATAGACTTTTTATTTTTAAATTGGAGGAAAAACTTCGAAATGATATATTTTTTTAACATATAGGACACAATTTAACACAGTCATCCATAAAAAGGTTTATTTATCACTTAATGACTTCAATCATTGTTGTGAAAAATGGCCGCGATATAATTTGTTTTTTATTCTTGACGTCATTCGCCGCTAGGGGAAAAATTTACACCCCCCTCCGCCCCGGCCACTCAAGCTGCTGCTGTAAATCCCTGGGTCAGCCGAGTAGTCTCGGAATTCAACCCCCCCCCCTCGCACGGGGGAACAATGCAAAGTATGGTATCAATCGAAATATATTTTTTCAAGTCCTTTAAAGTGAAGGGTAACAAGCTATGATTGTAATCAGTTGGACCCATGGTACCGATTTTTCAAAAATTTTCTTGTAAAGTTCAAATGAAAGCTATTAAATATGGTTTCTGGTATGAGTAAGTCGAGTTGAGCCACACTGTCCTCATAGCGCTTTTAATTGAAAGGGATATAGTATCTGTGCCGATTTTAGATTTTGCTCTTATCTTTTAATGGTGCTAATTTCTAAAAGTGCAGTTAACTTATAAACTACTATTTGTAGTTTAATCGTGCATGTTAATCTTTGGAATTAACCAAATTTATGTACATTGCGTTTGGTGGCCGCCAAACCCACTTAAAATTGACATATCGGGATAATTTACTATAAGGTTATCTCTCTGTATTAGAAAAAGTAGCTGACGCCGCTGTTGTTTGACAGATTTCTCGTTTCTCGAGATTCTTTGCTTCGTACCGCAAAAACTATTGCATATAAAAATATGAAATATGGTACACTTGTAGGAAAAGCTTTGGGGGATACGTTTACATAAACCGTTTTTTTATATATATATTGTAGTTTAAGAAATATTTAATGTCAATTTCAAAGACAAAATATTTAAGCTGCAAGTTCGCGCCCTGGATAGACTAACAATAGCAAGACCACGAATTTTCGCAGCAGGTACCTACATGGGTGAGTTTTTGCAAGACGGGGTCCTTTTTTTAATTTCGATGTACTTTTTATGCACTTCTGAAGTGAACTTATTTTTTCGTATCGTCAAGTCTAGAGATTTCTCTGTCTCGTACCGTACAAACTATTCCATACAAAAGTATGAAATTTGGAACATTCTAGAGAAATAGTAGGGTAATACGATGAAATAAACTGTTTATCGATTTGCACTTCAGTTTGGCATGAAATTGCTCGCGAAGCAAGCTCACGATCAAGAAATTCAGTTTTCAAATTCCCTGGGTTAAGAAAAATCCCTGCTTTTCCCTCCTGCGGAAAATAGGCAGGGATAGAAAATATATTTTTGAAAGTAGAATTTTAGGAAGGATAGATATGAGGCGAACGCAGCGAGTAGGAGGCGAAACCTCCCGAAGGGGGTTGAGCGGAGCGAGCAGGGGCAAAACCCCCCCTAGTGATCTTAAAGAAAACCAAAAGTGAGAACTAAAAAGTTAATAGAAAAGGAACTAAATTTATTGCAATATATACTTGTAGTTCACATTATTAAATTCAACAAAATAGAGAATATCACTCTCTTACTGATACATATTAAATTATTCCTCGAGAAGTAATGCCAGAATCTTATTAATTTGCTGCATCACCTGGTAGGACTAATTAAATAAAAGTATTTTTAACAAATTGAAGAATTGATACTCCCTTCATATAGTAAGTAAAAATACAGTACCTGATGATATCTTTAACATCTAATGGAGCACACACATCCCGATTCACTTTGCCTTTATTGCAGTATTTCATCTCACTATCTATTCTTGGAGTTCTCCCCTCCAAACTATATCCATAAGCACTCACGATCATCCAACTGAACACCTATAAAAAAACTCTGGCTCTCAAAAAACTCTGCCTGATCCTCGCCCCTTACCGTTGTTATATATATACATTTTTCTTCTTCCAGACGGTCCACGTGTTAATACCTCCCTGGAATGCAGACTTTTCGTCGTCTCTCGATTCTCATAATCAGCTTATCCTCCAGCTCATGTGCATCGCCCTTTTGACTGGCGCCGGGTCGATTCGACTAATCCCCCGTGTTTGACTAATTAATTAATATTTTTTTATTTCAAACAATATAGTATCATTTAAGTTAATCTGTTTCCTGAAAGCTTATATCAATTCCGTGGCTCCTTAATTCAGGTGTCGTCTTGAATAGAGGAAGAAGGCAACTTGAAAAATCGTACTTTCCTGAAGAATTGCCTGTTTTTATTATTCCACTGCTTAGCTCGAGGCTTAATCCCAACTGTGAGAGGATGCATTAATAAAACTGTGTTTATATTTTCTGATTACTAAAGCAATGCATTTCATTTGACACCTTGGTTCTAGAACTAATTTTTGAGAAAGTTCAGTGCTTTGTTTTAAAAACATTTTTAGTTCTTTGACTATAATAAAAATTTCAATTTTGGCACTCCTGTGAAATGGCGCATCATCCCTCATCACGTCCCTGCTAAGTCTAAAGAAATTTAGGAATATCTGTTCCTGAAACAAACTTTGTTCATGCGCAGATCTATAAATCTAATGAGTAAAATATTTGGGTTACCATTGATAATATATCACGCAAAATACTTTACATTGAGTGTCAAAATGGAAGAGTAGATAAAGATATCATGATCTTCCATTCAAATGCGTAAAATCCCAAAAATGAAAACGTAATTTAAATATCAGATTCTATTGACGTGTTAAGTTTTGCGTGTTAGGTTTTCAGAGTTCCATACGTACAATGTAAAAAATCTGTCTGATGTGACCAGCACATGACTTTACATTTATAATGCAATGAATCTATTTTTTCACAGTGAGAAAATGATGTATAAGATCCACTGCACAGTGTTTTTAACGTTGAATTGTACATTTGTTGCTTTTAGGATTGGTAACATGTATAACAATTTCTCAATTAACGTATATTTCACACAACTTTATATTAACAATTATTAATATTAATAGCATCTTCAATAAGCAATAAAATAAATATATTAACATATTTTAGTTATTAATTCATCAATTTGGCATTATTTTCGCAAATATAGCGTCAATTTTACAATTTTGATGATATTTTCGTCAGTCTGGGGCGAATTATCGCCAAGCGGGCGATATTTTGCTTGATTATTCGACATGTTCGCCAAGCATAACAGACAAATGGAGAGAAGAGCATTTTATATACAAGAATTGCTCGTCATATGACGTAATTCAAAATTTGCAAAATATTACCTTGCACTTTGTAACATTTTTATCAATTCGGTAACATTTACAAAAAGTGCCAATTCGGCGACAAGGGACCAAACTTGGTGCCAAACTTTTCGCCAGACGTGCTACGGACTGACGGAGAAATGGATTATTATTATAGTAGATTCCTATTTTTTTTAAACACATTTAATTTTCATTAATTGGTCGTTATTTTCATTGATTTAGTGCCATTTTTATCAATTTCGCGACATATTGGTCTATTAGCAGCATTTCAAAGGAAGTCGGTGATAATGGCCTAGTTGGCGATAATTCGCTAAATTCTTCGCCAAAATTATAGACGGACAAATAGGTTATTCTTATAGTAGATAAATGACTATTGGCGAATTGTTAGGCGTTGAGATAAAAAACTACTGCCCAATTATCTTCTCTATTGAATGGAACTAACTAGATCCACAATAATAATATTAACAAATATATTGCATAATAATATTCAATATGCAAAGTGAACATATTTTCCAATAGTTAATATTTTTTTTAATTTTATGTGATTTTTTGATAAATGTATTCGAAAAATGTGCAATATTTTGAGAACGGTTCATGCTAGCTTTCTAAAGTTTGTGTCAATCGTTTTCTAATCCAATATCTGTTTTGCCACACCAGACTGCGGCCTTCTAAAATTCTATGGCTCTAAAGTTTATGTCAATCGTTTTCTAATGAAAAAATACATAAGAAATGATTATTGAGGTAACTTTACTGAAGGTGTTGATTTTTTGATGATTTTTTCTAAATTTCATTCGAAAATTTCGGGGGTCTTCTGAACATTCAATTGAGTTTAAAAATAATAGGCTTCTAGTATTCCCAGATTATAACTGATGTATCTAATTTCGTTCGAATCGCTTCATTCGTTCATGAGATATCGTCTTCAAAGACTCACTGACACACACGCACATACACAAACACATACACACAGACATCACTCCAAAAAGTTCACTTCATGTTTAGGGATGCTTGAAACGTGACGTCCCGTCGAAAACTCGAATTATATCTTTCGACATCGTCACAATATTTTTCTTATACATTATACTGTGTGTAAGAAATTAATATGCTGCAGTTTCCCTTAGATGGTTCTCCACATAAAACATTCATCTTGACAGTTTGGCCGCATTTTGTACTTCTTTAATAAATCGCCCTCCCTTAATAATTACCCTCCCAGCCTTTCTATGTTGAATTACCTTATAGAATGTATTCCTAATTCTTTAGAGTTAAATAAACTTCATAAAAATCATCTGCCTTCTTATTACATCGCAATTGGCTGTTTTGTTTGAAAAATAAAATAAAGAATGAACAAATAATTTTCCTTTATTAACACTTTACAACAAAGTTGAAAAGTGTTTATGACTTTGTTAACACTTTACAACAAAGTTGAAAAGTGTTTATGACTTTGTTCATTCTGTCTGTCTGTCTGTCCGTCTGCCGTTAGCACGATAACTGCCGTAAAAATGACTTAATCAAAATGAAATTTTAGTATGTTGTTCAGACGGTCTGTAGGACCTATGGAAATATAAATGAATAATATCACCCAACTAGTTTTGGATTGAACCCGGGTTGAAAAAATGAAATACATTGAGCCCTATGGGACCTAATTTTTCAAACATTTTTTAAGCGGATTTAAAATTCACAAATTGCTTCGAAAATTTTAGGTAATAGTCAAATTGTTCCATAAAATATATAAAAAAAAACTCAGCGAAATATATTCAGTAGTTTTTTAAATAAAAATTAAAATAATAATTACACATCTTATATGAAACGATCACGTGACCATGATATGGAACGATCACATGACCCACTTCAAAATGATATATGGCAACCATCTTGTTTCAAAATCGTGATTTTTAAAGTTCTTTTTAATTCATATTGAGTTTTGTATCCGTCCTAAAACTACTTTATCTTTGCTTAAATTCTGTGCATCTACATACTAAAACAGCACAATGACAATATATTTGAGTTTAAATTCTCATTCAAATTTGATTATTTCCACATCTAAGCCTATTTTTCACCTATGTAAAATGTAAACCGCAAAATATGTAGAATGAGTTGTATTAGAATTACTGTATTTCTTTAACACAAAATAATTCAGTCCATGGAGTCTGCATGGCTGATATGAATGAAATATTAATTGATTTTATAAACAGAAGGACGATTTTTTTTGATGAAGTTTTAAGCATAAAGTTTATGAATTGTAGCTCCATGGTCTTAATTTTTAAATAAAATAAATTATTATGGTATTGTGATAAATGAAATGGAGAAAGTTATGAATGAAATCCTGCTTTTATAGAGAGATCCACGCGTGTTATTTTTTCTATGACGTCATTTGAATTAATTTCAGTTGCTTTCGATGAAGTTTTCAAATATAATAAATTATCGTAGTATTATGATAGTTTTAAAAATATTACCGTGGAATGTATTGCATTTTAGAGGTATTTATACTAGGCAATTTATATTTTAATGCCGTCATTTGAATGAAGTTCATTTTTTTCAATGAAGGTTTAAGTTTTCAAATATAATAAATCAATGTAGTATTGTGATAAGTTTTAAAATATTACCGAGGAATGTATTGCATTTCGACTTTTTAAAATAAAATGCATTGAAGTTGGAAAGTGTTTCATAATCAATGCTTTAAGCATGGTTGATCTTTCTTGTTTTACATTATGATATGATTTTACTTAAATTAACGTGCAAGTAAAAATTTTGTAGTTAATACAAATTTAAAGAAGCTGGATTTCATTAATTTTCGCGAATATTATATCTCCGAAGTTTCACATAATAGCCATGGTTCTCCAGATATTATTGTGTAAAATCCTAGAATATATTGAAATCATTTTCAATGTAAAATTGAAAAAGCACAAGCGCGCAACAGTGAGCCCAATTTCGAGTAGCCGCCTAATCTTGAGAGGAATTCGAGTTATTTACATCCACGCACCTATAACCTACCTGTGCAACCTATCTGACGGGGCATGAGAATGTTGGAATTTATATTACATTTTTTCTGAATGAGAAACAAATGCCAACATCAAAATAGCCGGAAATATTTACAGTAAAATGAAGTCGCCCCTATCCGATACAGACGGAAATATTTCTACTAAAGATAGGCGACTATTGCATTTCTTAAATTTGACTATTGTATTCGAATTGACCACCACATCTCGAATATTGAAATACCTCAAAAAGTTGCTAGAACGAATTGTTAGGAGCTTAGTGGCAAGGCAATAAAGACGGAATAAGGCAGTGTTGAAAACCCAGACCACACGACCAACCCGAAGGCTTATGGTAGCAAGATGTGTGGCCGGGGAATAAGGCAGTGTTGAAGACCCAGACCGTCCGACTCGTCCAGAGGACTAAGAGCAACTATTTGGACGGCCGGGGAATAAGGCAGTGTGAAACATTTCAAAAATTCAACTTGTTGAACAGGAGATGTTATACTGAAAATACCAAATAAAAAAAATCAGGAAGGGGAAGATATGAGGATGCAAGATATAAATTCCGGAATGTTGTATAGAAATGAAGATGCGTTTCTAGAAATTGGATATTTTTTTATTCAGCATGCTCACAACGTTCTATAAAACCCAATGTTCTTATATATAAGGTTGCGTCAGTACCACTCGAGTCAATCAGAAGGCGTGCAACGTCATACAACGAAAATGTCCACAAAGAATAAAGTCGATCCGTAATGTTAAAATCTGATGTGGGCATCACACGACTATCCTTTGTATAATGCAATGGATTTACTTTTTTCACAGTGAAAAAATGATGTATAAATTCCACGCTATTGTGTTTTTAGCGTTGAATTGTGCATTTGGCACTTTTCCGGAAGACATCATGTAAAACTAACTAATTCGAAATACGAAATAAACTTATTTTTCGCGCAAGTCTAAATAAACAATTATCAATATTGATAGCATCCTCAGTAAGCGATATAATTCATATATTAAAATATTTTAATAATTAATTCATTAAATAGCCGTCATTTTCATTAATTTGATGTCATTTTTGCAATTTTGACGATATTTTTGTCAATCTGACGTCCGTTGATGATACTTTATTAGATTAGTACCCATTTTCGCCAAAAGCATCACCAAGTTTTACAGACAAACGGAGAGAAGAGCACATCTTATATACTCGAAGGTCATACGACAAAAATCAGAATTTACGAAACATTACTTACCATTCGGCATAACTTTTATCAATTTGGCAACATTCAAAATAATCGCTAAAATGGCAACGGCCTGCTAAATTTCTCGCCAAACGTTAAGGATGGGAAGAAAAATATGTTATACTTATAACCTATTTTTATGTTATTTCCAAAATATTGAACTTTAATCAATTAGTCGTTACTTCATTGATTTAGCGTGGGTTTCATCAGTGTGGCGAATTTCTATCAATTGGGTGACATTTTCGTCAATTTGGCAATATTTAAAAAGCCAGCAATTTGAAGATATTCCGATAAATTCGTCATCAAAATTTTGAGAAACTTTAAGGACGGAAAAATAGCTAATTTTTATAGCAAATTCTTATATTTCTTCCAAGATACTGAATTTTCGTCAATTAGTCGACGTCATTTTCATTGATTTAACGTCATTTTTATAGATTTGGCGACATTTAAAAAGTCGACAAGTTGGGGACATTTCGTCAAAATCTCGTGAAGCATTATGGATGGAGAAGCAATTTATTTTTATAGCAGATAAATGGTTATTTGCGTCCAAATAGAAAATTATTACCCAATGCATTTTTTCTCATGAATGGAACGAGATAAATCCACGAGAATGATGTAACCAAATTTATCGCATGATGTGACATATGAAAAGTGAACATATTTCACATTATGTCAAAACTACAAAAATTATAACAAGTTTACAAATATTGGCAAATACCGGGGGTTGAAGCTATGACGGATAGAAACTCCTCACAAATCAAATCGACGATCGACCAGGGCCACAGGCGAAAGGACATATGCGAAAGTTTAGCTGAAAATTTTACATAAAATCGAAAATGCTATTTATGGACCATCCAATCTGTAGTCTACAAAGTGACGTTTGCAACAAAATTTGCGATGTGGTAGTTAATTATGAAAGTGATAGCCAGATAAGTAAAAGAGATTGTGATGATAAGGAATATAATATTACGTGCAGACATTATAATATTACACAATAAAAGACGATGCCTGCGTTGCTCTCTCTCGCTCGTGTGACGAGACAGATGTGAAGAAACGCTTCTTCCAAGGCAGGCCCCACATTCGACACGACGTTCCTACTGGGCAACATTACTCCAAATGCCTGCCTAAAATGTTTTGAACCACGTATGATCTATATTCTAGCGTTCTTTATATAGTATATATATATATATCATTGAAGAATTTTAATTTACTTGTATTATTTATACCAGAGATTGATCATATCTTGGCATAGTTCTGTATAGCAAAATTGAAAATAAGATGGTCTGATATATATATATCCCTTCAGACCATATCACTTCAGTTATATATATATATATATATATATATATATATATATATATATATACAGAGTGTATATAAACTGATAATCAGGACTGTAAGGAGTTATAGAACTCACCGAAACAAACAAATTTCACAATACAATGTGGGATCGGAAAGCAACCGGCGAGCCGCGAGAGGGCGCTTTCTAAGGAGTGGATGAAACGTGTGCGTCAAAATGGAGAACACAGTAAATCCGCATGCTACACGTTCCAGATGCCACCAGCAAAGGCTCTCCGTGAATGTGTGGGCAAGGATTATCCACGACCTATTAATTGGCTAGTATCTGTTACCAGACCGCCTAGAGGGACAGAAGCACCTCAACTTCCTTCAGCAAGTGCTGCTAGATTTACTACCTGTTGTACCAGCAAATAATCGAGTGATTATGTGGTTCCAGCACGATGGAGCGCCAGCACATTACACCAGGATTGTGCGAAACTACCTGGTCATTGCCTTTCCAAACAGATGGATTGGTCGTGGTGATTCCGTCGCGTGGCCTCCCAGATTTCTCGATCTGTCCTGCCTGGATTTTTTCCTACAAAGCGCCATTTACGAGATGCCCATCGAGTTACCAGAGGCCCTTGTCGCCCGAATTAGCGTCGCAGCTGCAGACGTTCATGAAATGCTAGGAATCTTCCAAACTGTACGCGATTTACTCCATCGCCGCTATGACGCCTGTCTCGCAGTTCGTGGTCGTTCATTTGAGCATTTGTTCTAAACATTTTGTCAATAAATTTCCATTATTCGTCTTCACTTCACTGCATTTGACGCTACGTTTCATCCACTCCCAGAGAAAGCGCCCTCTCGCGGCTCGCCGGTTGCTTTCCGACCCCACATTTTATTGTGAAAGTTTTAGTTTTGGTGAGTTCTACAATCCCTTACAGTTCTGACCATCAATTCATATACACCCTGTATATATATATATATATATAAATAAATATAATATATATTTATATATATATATATATATATATATACATACACTACGTGGCAGTAAACATGATACACCAAGAATTAGTGGGCAGAAAGTGATGAAAATCGTCAAATAGAGAGAGACAGCAACGAACAATAACTGTTTACTGCAACATGATACACCTATACACTGAACGATAACACTGCCTAATCAGTAGGTACTAGTACCACCGTGGGCGGCTATACCGGCAGCAACACGTCTAGGTACAGAGTCAATGAGCACCTGGATGGTATCCTGAGAGATGGCTGCCCATTCTCTGTCAACCATTTGCCAGAGTTCGTCTTCTAAACGCGGCAGTGACAGCTCACCCAAGCGACGCCAAATCACGTTCCAGACGTGTTTGATTGGTGACAGATCAGGGGAGACTGGTAGCCAGGGACGCATCTGGGTGCCTTGCAGGGCATGTTGGCTGATGCGTGCCGTGTGGTCGGGCGTTATCCTGCTTGTAAATGGCATTCGGCATCCCCTAAAGGAAGAGTAGTGACCCTGGCCGTCATTCAGATATCGTTGGATCGTCATAGTGCAATCAATGCGGACCAGAGGTGTCCTAGTATCGTAGGCGATGGCGCTCAAACCATGATGCTGCGTTGTCGAGCGGTGTGGCGGTTCACATATGAGGCCGGATTGGACCTGTCACCACTTCGGCGCCAGACTCGTAAGCAGCGACGTCATTGCTAAAACAGAAACGTGGCTCGTCTGAGAACACGACCCTGTGAGATTCCGCCGTTCACGTGGCTCAATTCCAACCTCATTGCAAATGGAGGCGTCTGTACTGTTGGATCAATGGCAGTCTTCTTTATGGGTACTATGACTGCAGGTAGCCGGCGAATAATGGTCCTGGTCCATATGGGAGTATCGACTGTGTCTTGCGCATGCTGCAAAGGGGCGACGGAAATGGCCTAAAGGGGCCGCCAACGCTGGCCGTCGGAATGCTCCGGTCCACGAGTGCTGACGTTGCTCTAGCCGTACCAGCATTCAGCACCCCTCAAATGTGTCACATTCTCTAGTTCCAACCATCTTCGCCACAGCCGGTGCACGATGGACGCGTGTAGGTGGCTGTCCGCTGAGATTTCTTCTTCAATTCAGACCGTCCGACCCACCAAAAAGTTCTAAGGTATCGGTTTGGACGACCGGGAAGTGCCACAAAATTTAGACCGGAACCCAGTGGGAAAGACTGCTGAGATTTGATGTATGGAGCAATCTGTTCTTCTGAGTCCGATCACCATACCTCTCCTGAAACTGCCTTGGTTGGCGGTGGTCTGGCATTCTCTGCAATTACACGTTTCCTCTGAGACAAAAAAAAATTGTAAAATGATTTCGCCGGCAGACAGAGCGGCGCGACTATTGCCGATTTTGCAGGTTCATTCTCTTATATATCACTCAACGTGGGCAGGCCAGCTGCGCATTTCCGATCGGCTGCGATACCGATTTTAAAATATTATTAACCTTCGGATTATCAGTGATCGGATTAGTGAAATACAGGGTACAATATTCGTTTATTTCAGTATATTGTTTTGATTCGTCAATTAAATTTAAATCGATGACGTATAAATAAACATGAAGAATATTAATTCTGATAATAAGCAAATCATAGAATAAATGTTTAAACTGAATGTTATCAAATGTAGTAGTAATAAAAAGGTCATATACCAAATTTAATTGCTGTTTCCTAGTAGCAAAAATCCAGTTCTTACATTGTTTCAAATCAAAAATACTTTTGAAATTTACATGCTGCTGTAGGATGGTATTTTGTAGATCAGAAAATGAAGACAATTTTTTATTATATTTATTTGCTCTTTTAGCATTCTTTTTGATTTGTTGTCAGATAGGTTGAAGAAATTATATACAATTATTTTGTCATGGGGATAATTAAAGGATTTTATATATATATATATATGTGCGTGTGTGTGTGTGTGTATATGAGTGTGTGTGTATGTATCATATTTTTGCTTTTGGGGAGAGCGTACGGCACCTTTATGCAAAATATTGTGGATTGGTGCTCTTTGCGCTTAAACTAAAGATTTTGCATTTCGTGCTGATTTGGAATGAAATTGATTTGGCGATTTAGAACACTTAGTATTGTTATTGTAATATTTAAGATCCGCCAGATAATATCTTCTAGTACAAAATAAAGTAATCATTTTTAATTGATATGTGTTTTAACTGTTTTACTTCACTTTGAAATATATATTTGTGTATCCAACTTGGCGAATATAAATTTGACCTGATATGGTTAGTGATTAAATATAAGTACATAAATGATGTGCAGGGACAATGTTTTATGGAATTCAGAAGTTTAAATAACCTCTTATTTATTATTGACAAGATTAACATATTTTTGAAACATGCATAAGTTTCTTAGCAAATTTATACAAATTGGAAATGATAAATTATGAAAAAATATCCCAAATTCTTTTTAAATATTCAATGATTAAAAAAAATAAATTTAAATTATTTATATTGAGATATTTAGATACAAACAGATGAACAAAATATTAGGAATAATTGAAACTCCTCACCTCGTTATTTTTAACATGTTTATTCAACAAAACAGGCAATAGCTAAAATCCTTAGCATATTTCCGACATCAGACTCATTCTGCATAATTAATCTTTTCACCGTTCCTTATTATCTTGTTAGCTTTACTATATTGGCAATTAAAATCTATAGCAAAAAAACCAAATGCCCTTTTTTTCTCCTATTTTTGTGTTTTCAAGAAACACATTTTCTTTTTCGCTAATTGTGAGCGCCACCGTTAATGATCAAAATGGAGCTGATTTCCAAGGTTCTGGTTAATTTTTGAATGAGATCGTGGCATTACTTTTTGACTACATTTTCTTTGATGTCTTTCGCAGTCTCTGGAAATGTCAGGTAATTATTTTGGGATAAGGGAAGACGTAAAAATTTATTATTTATAATGCACACCCCACCTGTTAGGAAAAAATACAAAAAAATCAAGAGGCGTCTTTGAATGTTTTCAACTCAAATGACGAAATAATATCATGGTGATGAAGAACTTGCTGCCTTGATATTAAATATTTACTAATAGAGGCGCATATTCCTGTATGTTTGGGTTCATTATTGCGTTACATGTAGACCTTAATTTTGAAATGATTAATTGATGTTCAATCGTGTTAAAAATGATTTGTTACTTTCTATACATTTCATATTAAATGTTAAGTAAGAGTATTGTGATGGAGTTAGAAATCAGACTGTCAAATTTTAATAGATCTATACGTTTTCATCATCCCAGATAAGAAGTAAACCATTTCTTCAGATATAGCTAAGTGTCTGTGTGGCACGATATGGGCACGATAACTCGCTAACAATAAATATATTGTTGCTAATTTAAATATTTCTAACCGGAATCAAACCGTACAGTAAAATTGATTATATATTAAGTTACATGATTTAGTCTAATTTAGAAAAACTGTACATCGCGTTGTATTTATCGGCAGAACCCGCCATTTAAAAGAGATCACGGCACCAAAATGTATTAACAGAACTTTATTTGTTATCAGTTTAAGTATTTATTATCGGCAGTAAACTGTAAAGTAAAATTTAATATACGTCAAGTTAAACAAGTTAGTTCAATTTGGAAAAAACTCTTCACCATGTTGTGTTTATCTGCACCAACTGCTCTGTATTCAAATGAATACTTTGTAACCTTCCGAAATTTTGATGAAAATAAAATCTAAAAATAAAGCATAGAAGGAGGAGACAATAGTTTCAATTAAAATTATTTTTTTGAAAAACATTTATTTTACTAATTATAAAAATTTAGCCATACAATATATATTAACTATTAATTTTTGTTACTATGCTTAAGAACGTTGTTGAAAAAGTTTTGAAAACATTAAAGTGTGTTGACATTTTTAAGGAGAATAATGACCACAACAGACTACCGAATGTTTGCCAATCAAAATCGATGCGACTTTTAAAATTATTGCAGCAACCATTTTCAGAAAATGCGTAATTCATAAAAGGTGGTAATGCATCTCCTCATGTTAATTAAGAGATATTTTATATACGTTATTATCATAGCTAGATTCTTTCATAAATTCGCGGTTTTTTTTCGATGTAACGGGCTTATCGTTTTACATACAGCGACGTTTTATAATCCACATATCGTCGTGCGGATCGTGAAAATCAAACATGGATTTTAACAGACTTATAGATATTACGAAGCTCCTCCGTCACCTAGAGGCTATTCTGCGTCCCGTTTGGGATATATATAATCTGTGTGGGCGTGCGCGTGTGTGCGTGTGTGTGTCTGTGTGTGTGTGTGCGTGTGTGCGCGCGCGTGTGTGTATGTGTGTGTGTGTGTTGCTGCATGACACTGAGGACAACCAATGAGATACGGAGGACGTATCTGGACATCAGGCGAAATGATGTGGCAACAATCAGAGAAAATTCAACAATATATATCAAGTCTATATTCAGAAATTGGAAGTCAATGAATTAAGAATGACCGGCTCAGAGTATTGGGCTTTAAAATGATGGTAAGCAATGATTGTCCAGTAGCGGTGGCGTTCGACATTTAGAGTGAGTTTTAGTTGCCATGACAAAAGGTAATGAAGGTCCAACAGTGCAGTTCAATGACCAAGATGGCAAACAGATGTATGTGCAAATCTACAATATATAATAGGTCGAGTAGATCATTGTGAGCAAATAATCCTGGTTGCACACGTACAGATTTTCCTCCTTAAGAGTGTACATATAATTAATGTAAGTTAATAGTAATTTTTATGTGTAATAAATAGCGTTTATTTTAACATTTTTAAATTGTGGGAGTCAATTGTGTTGTATGTTGATTAATAATTATACTTTAGGAACTCGCACAAAGATATAATGGTGTGTTATAATGCGACAACGATGCGGTGTACGAATATACGATTCACGATCAATAATAATAAGAAACATAAGTCAAACCAATATTCACTATTTAATATTTAAAACCAACGTTATGTTTATTTTTAAATGTGTACCACACACACACATTAATATATATATATATATATATATATATATATATATATATAATTCTTTTTTATCCCTTGGCGTTACATTTTATAATATTTTACATGCAGGTGGATATCACATGTTATATCCCTATCATATCTAGTATCAGATTAGGAGGCATTTCATATCCTGTCATTGTTGTTTTAATTTTCTTTAGGTTTATTGCTTAGCGCTATAATAGTATTTACAGTATTTACACGGATAATATTTATTGTAATAGTATTTACAGTGCTTGTCGCTGAATAGCACTCTTTCTTTTTTTTTCAAACATTCAACTTTGGCGTTAATTTGTAAATAAATGCATTTATCTGAAATTATGCCAGCATAATTTGATAGTATTGTTTTAATCAATGAACGTCAGAGGCTTTTCATATTTGTGTGGGACTGTAGAACTGATGGTCCTACTTGGCGACAAATTAACCAAACATCATCATAATACTATCCCCTAAAAAACATAATTAATTTCATTTATTAAATGCAATTTTATCAATTTCATAATATTTTTATAGATTTACAAACATTTTCATCAATTTGGTGACATTTTAAAAATTCCTTAAATGTGTTACTAAGTATGACGGATAGACTGACAGACAAATGCTGCCGCAATCACATCACAACTCTCTCTTGTAAAAAAAAACAAATGTAATTTCAGTGATTTGCGTCGTTTTTATCAATTTGGTGACATTTCCGTCAACTTGGCAATGTTTATGAAAAGTTGCCAAGTTAGCGATATCCCGCTAAATTTCGTAGATCTGAATTTGCAGATCTGAAGAATGAAACTTTCTGATCCCGTTTGTATATACTAAATGAAAACACTGAAATTGTATTAGAAAATATATGAGTTTTACTCTTATTTTGTTTCAACAATCAGCTAAATGAGTTTATTGGCTAAACACAATATATGAGTGAAGGGACCAAGGAGTTAGCGAGCAGAGTTTTCCAAGAGCAAAACTCCTAGGAAAAGTTTCGATTTTCATTAATATCTCGATAAAACCTAGTCAGAAGCTTGAAACTCGGACTAAATTTAAGTAGGGCTATTTCAAGGTCACCCACAAAATTTCATTACATTCGGTTCAACCGTTCTACATTGATGATGAGACAAACAAACAGACAGACAGATTTTCAATTTTATTTATATAGACCAGCAGCATACCCGTTCTTCTTACGGAGTATATAATATAAAGAAACTTATAATTCACAATCATGTGCAAATACCTATAGTATACTAAATGACATTTTTAATCAATATATTCTGTTAAAATATTTAATGTAATGCTCCTAAAAAGAAGATTAAGAATCTCTGTTCTCCCTATACAAAATTATATTCACCGACAGATCTGAAGAATAAAACATCCTAGCCCATTTTGTAAGCAAATTTACAAAACATATGGAATTGAACCAATATATGCAAAATAAAAGCGTAAAAATTGTATGTCACCCGTACTATTTATATACGCGAGTATTAGAAGATATAACCTGTATTAGTGGATTACACTTATAAATTTAAAAAATTCAATAAACCCGTAATCTTTAAATCTGAAGGCACTAATTGATTCCAATATATGCCAAAATAAAAGTGTTAAAATTATATGGGAAGATATACCCGTACTACTTATAATGTCGTAGATTAGAATATATGTTTGAGTGTTAGTAGAAGATTACCCGTATTACAATATAAATCTCAAAAATCTTTACCAAAATAAAACAGATGACGTTTTAAATTGAAAATATCAATAATCTCCGTAATTTTCATACTAGAAGGCCATACTTGATTCCAATATATGCCAACATATGCCAAAATATATGTCAATATGCCTGTACTACTTATATTCTCGCAGATTAGAAGATATACCCGTGCATTTGTAGACGGTTTCTCGTACAACGTGCAATTTATGAGTTTCAATAATTTTTGCCGCAATAGAACAATGGCATAATAACGTGAAATTATCAATAATCCCTGAATCAATAATACCCGAAAATATCAAAAATAATAATATTTAAACTTAAAGACCGTAATTGATATTATCCAGTCACAAAAGCAATTTCAATGAAATGTATTTTATATACATATCTTTATTATTTAAATCGGAAAAGATTTAATAAAAATCGTATGTCGCATAACACATTGGATTTACATCCGTTGCTAAACGACATGATATCATTTGCTTCAAATAAATTGATGGAAATCGTATCGTCTGAATAATGCTATCTCCACGGAACGTTTGGCGACTTTTCCGTCAATTTAGTAATGGAAAAGTAAAGCAATTTTAGTAAAGCAATTTTTTTAATGAAAAACGAAACTTTCGTTTGTCTCATAATCACGGGAGAACTGCTGAACCGAATTTGATGAAATTACGTGAGTGACCTTGAAATAGCACCCTTTAACTTTAGTCCGAGTTTCAAGTTTCAATGGCCAGGGGTTGTCAAGATATTAATGAAAAAACTTTTTCCTAGGAGTTTATCTAACCCCTTGGTTCCTCCAAACGAAAAGGTTGCAAATCGTTTGTTGAAAACGTGAAAGTGAATTAAAATTTTATTTCTGAGTTTGGTGGGAGATTTTTGCACTAATTAGTCACCTTCTGAACACGTGAATTGTGTTGAAAACATTAATATTCGAAAGATGAATTTAAATGGGAAATATATCTCCATAGTTTATTTTGCGCAAATTTTATTCGACAATGAAAAGTATTAAGAAATAACAATGGTTATTTAATTAATAGCCTTTTATGAGGAAGATTCTATCTTATATCATGTTGCTCAGCAACGTAATTAAGTCAAATGTGTTTGTTAATTTTTATTAATTACTTTTTTCGATTTTAATAATAAGTAAATGGATATAAAAATATATCTTATGAATGAACAGTTTGATTTTTCTTTTAATTATATTAATTACTGACAGCGTACATGACTTTCATTTATTTTGGCCAAGAGTTTTCAAACTTATATATGGTTTTTAGTCAATAGACTCATTGTTTTTAGCCAATAAACTCATATATTGTGTTTAGCCAATAAACTCATATATTGTGTTTAGCCAATAAACTCATTTAGCCGGTTGTTGAAACAGAATAAGAGTAGAACTGGTATATCTTCTAATATAATTTTAGTGTTTTCATTTAGTATATACAAACGGGATCAGAATGTTTCATTCTTCAGATCTGCAAATTCAGATCTAAGAAATTTAGCGGGATATCGCTAACTTGACAACTTTTCTTAAACATTGCCAAATTGACGGAAATGTCTCCAAATTGATTGAAAATTGATTAAAATAAAATTAATTTTGTTTTGTTAGAAGAGAATATTGAAATGATGTTTCGGTAGCATTTGTGTGTGAGTCTAGTCGTTCTACGTAGTAACGCATTTAACGACTTTTTAAAATGTAGCCAAATTGATAAAAATATTTGTAAATCCATAAAAATATCTTTAAATTGATAAAATTGCTCTAAATTAATTAAATTAAATGCGTTTTGTTAGGGAATAGTATTGAGATGATGTTTCGTCAATTTGTCGCCAAGTGTCACTATCAGTTCTACAGTTCCACTTGACGATAAATTTGGCGATTTTTAACAATTTACAACAAAGTCGAAAAGTGTTTATGACTTTGTTCATTCTGTCTGTCTGTCTGTCTGTCTGTCTGTCTGTCCGTTAGCACGATAAGTGCCGTAAAAATAACTTATTAACACTTTACAACAAAGTTGAAAAATGTTTATGACATTGTTCATTCTGTCTGTCTGTCTGTCTGTCTGTCTGTCCGTTAGCACGACAACTGCCGTAAAAATGACTTAATCAAAATGAAATTTTAGTATGTTGTTCAGACGGTCTGTAGGACCTATGGGAATATAAATGAATAATATCACCCAATTAGTTTTGGATTGAACCCGGGTTGAAAAAATGAAATACATTGAGCCCTATGGGACCTAATTTTTCAAACATTTTTTAAGCGGATTTAAAATTCACAAATTGCTTCGAAAATTTTAGGTAATAGTCAAATTGTTCCATAAAATATATAAAAAAAAATTTAGCGAAATATATTCAGTAGTTTTTTAAATAAAAATTAAAATAATAATTACACATCTTATATGAAACGATCACGTGACCATGATATGAAATGATCACATGACCCCCTTCAAAACGATATATGGCATCCATCTTGTTTCAAAATCGTGATTTTTTAAAGTTATTTTTAATTCATATTGAGAGTTGTATCCGTCCTAAAACTACTTTATTTTTGCTTAAATTCTGTGCATCTACATATTAAAACAACACAATGACAATATATTTGAGTTTAAATTCTCATTCAAATTTGATTATTTCTACAACTAAGCCTATTTTTCACCTATGTAAAATGTAAACAGCAAAATATATAGAATGAGTTGTATTAGAATTACTGTATTTCTTTAACACAAAATAATTCAGTCCATGGAGTTTGCATGGCTGATATGAATGAAATATTAATTGATTTTATAAACAGAAGGACGATTTTTTTCGCTGAAGTTTTAAGCATAGAGTTTATGAATTGTAGCTCCATGGTCTTAATTTTAAATAAAATAAATTATTATAGTATTGTGATGAATGAAATGGAGAAAGTTATGAATGAAATCCTGCTTTTATAGAGAGATCCAGGAGTGTTATTTTTTCTATGACGTCATTTGAATTTATTTCAGTTGTTTTCGATGAAGTTTTCAAATATAATAAATTATCGTAGTATTATGGTAGTTTTAAAAATATTACCGTGGAATGTATTGCATTTTAGAGATATTTAAACCAGGCAATTTATATTTCAATGCCGTCATTTGAATGAAGTTCATTTTTTTCAATGGAGGTTTAAGTTTTCAAATATAATAAATCGATGTAGTATTGTGATAAGTTTTAAAATATTACCGAGGAAATATTTTAAAACTGCATTTTCGGCTTTTTTAAGTAAAATTGCATTGAAGTTGGAAAGTGTTTCATAATCAATGCTTTAAGCATGATTGATCTTTCTTGTTTAAAATGTCCCTAAATTGACGGAAATGTATCCACATTGATAAAATGACTTTAAATTCATCAAAATGACATCGAATCAATGAAAATTCAATATTTTGCATTATTGAGTACAATTTTCTAGATAATCTCTGTCGTTTTGTGAGAATTAAAAACTATTTTAAACACTTTACAACAAAGTTGAAAAGTGTTTATGACTTTGTTCATTCTGTCTGTCTCTCTATCTCTCTGTCTGTCCGTTAGCACGATAACTGCCGTAAAAATAACTTAATCAAAATGAAATTTTACTATGTTGTTCAGACGGTCTGTAGGATCTATGAGAAAATAAATGAATAATATCACCCAATTAGTTTTGGATTGAACCCGGGTTGAAAAAATGAAATACATTGAGCCCTATGGGACCTAATTTTTCAAACATTTTTTAAGCAGATTTCAAATTCACAAAGTGCTTCGAAAATTTTAGGTAATATTCAAATTGTTCCATAAAATATATAAAAAAAATTCAGCGAAATATATTCAGTAGTTTTTAAATAAAAATTAAAATAATAATAACACCTCTTATATGAAGCGATCACGTGACCATGATATGAAAATATCACGTGACCCACTTCAAAATGATATATAGCATCCATCTTGTCTTAAAATTGTGATTTTTTAAGTTCTTTTTAATTCATATTGAGTGTTGTATCCGTCCTAAAACTACTTTATTTTTGCTTAAATTCTGTGCATTTGCATACTGAAACAACGCAATTACAATATATTTGAGAAATGCTCATCCAAATTTGATTATTTCTACAACGAAGCCTATTTTTCATCTATGTAAAATGTAAACAGCAAAATATGTGGAATGGGTTGTATTAGAATTGCTGTATTTCTTTAACACAAAATCATTTAGTTCATGGAGTCCGAGTAGCTGATATGAATGAAATATTCATTGATTTTATAAAGAGAAGAACGATTTTTTTCGATGAAGTTTTACGCATAGAGTTTAATTACTTGTAGCTCCATGGTGTTAATTTTTAAATAAAATAAATTATTATAGTATTGTGATGCATGACATGATCGGGGAAATTATTTATGAATGAAATGCTGCTTTTATAGAGAGAGCAAGGCGTGTTATTTTTTCGATGACGTAATTTGAATGAATTTCAGTTGTTTTCGATAAAGTTTTCGAATATAATAAATTACTGTAGTATTGTGATAGTTTTAAAAATATTACCGAGGAATGTAGCGCGTATTAGAGATGTTTAAACCAGGCAATTTATATTTCAATGCCGTCATTTGAATGAAGTTCATTTTTTTCGATGAAGGTTTAAGTTTTCAAATATAATAAATTAATGTAGTATTGTGATAAGTATTAAAATATTTTCGAGGAATGTATTGCATTTTAGACATGTTTAAATAAAATTGAATTGAAGTTGGAAAGTGTTTCATAATCAACGCTTTAAGCATGATTGATCTTTCTTGCTTTGTTTTTTTTATTTGTTTACAAACTGGACCAGGAAGCTTTATTCTTCAGATCTGCCTGTGAAGATCATTTTGTATATCGAGCCCAGAGATTATTATGCAATTTTTAGAAGAAATAAATTTAATATATTAATAGAATATTTTGAATAACAAACTCGTTTAGAAAACTATAGGAATTTACACATATTTGTGAATGTTAAGCTTCTTTATTTTATATTTTCTGTACGAAAAACGGGTATACTGCTAGTTTATATAAATAAAATTGACACAATCTGTCTGTCTCTCTGTCAGTTTGTCTGTATGTTTGTCTCATTATCACTGGAGAACAGCGGAACTGAATTTGATGAATATGTCTGAGTAGCCTTGAAATAGCCCATTAAAATATAGTCCAAATTTCGAGTTTCTAAGATCAGGAATTTTCGAGATACTAATGACAAACAAAACTTTTAATTATCTCATCAATCACGGGAGAATGGCCTAACCGAATTTAATAAAATTTTGTATATAGCCTTAAAATATCCTTACTTAAAGTGAGTCCAAGTTTCCAGTTTCTAAGACCAGGGGTTGTTTAGATAGTAATAAAATACGAAACGTTTTCCTAGGAACTCTACTCTCTTACTCCCTGGTTCCTCCAAACAAAAAAGATTGGAAATCGTTGGTTTAAAACATGAAAGTGAATAAAAACTTTATCTCTGAGTTTTTTGGGATTTCTTATTGGCGAATTAGTCACATTTTGAAAACATTAATTGTTTGAAAACATGAATGTTTGAAACATGAATTTAAATGGAAAATCTATCACCATGGTTTATTCCTCTCAACAATAAAACGAATTAAGAAATCAAAATGGTTATTTAATTATCAGCATTTTATGATTCAGATTCTATCTTATATTATGTTGCTCAGCAATGCAATAAGATCAAATGTATTTGTTAGTTTTTATTACTATTTTTTCGATTTGAATAATAAATAAATGGATATAAAATATATTTTATATATGAACGATTTGATTTTTCTCCTAATTATATTAATTGCGGACTGCGCACATCGCTTTCATTTATTTTGGCAAAGAGTTTCCAAGCTTATATATTGTCTTTAGCTAATAAACTCATATACTGTGTTTAGCCAATAAACTCATTTAGCCGATTGTCGAAACAGAATAAGAGCAGAACGGGTATATCTTCTAATACAATTTTAGTGTTTTCATTTAAATCCAATGTGTTTATGCGGCAGACGATTTTTATTAAGTATTTCCAGATTTAAATAAAAAAGATATGTATATAAAATAAATTTTATTAATATTGCATTTTTGAGTGAATAATATTAATTACGGTCTTCAGGTTTAAACATTATTATTATTGATATTTTCAAGTTATTATGCTATTGTTTTATTATGCCAAAAATTATTGAAACTCATATATTGTACGCTGTACGAGTAATCTTCTACAAATGAACGGGTATATAATCTAATCTATGAGAATATAAGTAGTACAGGTATATTGGCATATATTTTGATATATATTGACATATATTGGGATCAATTGCGGTCTTCTGGTATGGAAACTACAGGGATTATTGATATTTTCAATTTATTACGTCATCTGTTTACTTTTAGCAAATATTTTTGAGACACATTTTAATACGGTTAATCTTCTACTAACACACAGACATATCTTTTAATCTACGACAATATAATTAGTACGGGTACATCTTCCTATATAATTTTAGCACTTTCATTTTGGCATATATTGGAATACATTGCTGCCTTCAAATTTAAAAATCACAGGTTTATTGATATTTTCAATTTATACTTGTAATCTACTACGACAGGATATATCACCTAATATTCGCTTATATAAGTATTACGGGTCTCATACAATTTTAAAGATTTTATTAACACTTTACAACAAAGTTGAAAACTGTTTATGACTTTGATCATTCTGTCTGTCTGTCTGTCCGTTAGCACGATAACTGCCGTTAAAATGACTTAATCAAAATGAAATTTTAGTATGTTGTTCAGACGTTTTGTAGGACCTATGGGAATATAAAGGAATAATATCACCCAATTTGTTTTGGATTGAACCCGGGCTGAAAAAATGAAATACATTGAGCCCTATGGGACCTAATTTTTCAAAAATTGTTTAAGCGGATTTAAAACTTACAAATAGCTTCGAAAATGTTACGTAATATTCAAATAGTTCCATGAAATATATAAAAAAATTCAGCGAAATATATTCAGTGGTTTTGTAAATAAAAATTAAAATATTAATTACACCTCTTATATGATGCGATCACGTGACCCACTTCAAAATGATATATGACATCCATCTTGTCTCAAAATCGTGATTTTTAAAGTTCTTTGTAATTCATATTTAGTGTTGTATCCGTCCTAAAACCACTTTATTTTTGCTTAAATTATGTGCATCTACATACTGAAACAACGCAATTACAATATATTTGAGTTTAAATGCTCATCCAAAATTGATTATTTCTACAACGAAGCCTATTTTTCACTTATGTAAAATGTAAACAGCAAAATATGTAGAATGAGTTGTATTAGAATTTCTGTATTTCTTTAACATAAAATTATTTAGCTCATGGAGTCTGCATAGCTGATATGAATGAAATATTCAATGATTTTACAAAGGACGATTTTTTTCGATGAAGTTTTAAGCATAGAGTTTAATTACTTGTAGCTCCATGGTCTTAATTTTTTAAATAAAATAAATTATTATAGTATTGTGATGAATGCAATGAATGGGAAAATGCTATGAATGAAATGCTGCTTTTATAGAGAGAGACAGTCGTGTTATTTTTTCTATCATTTCATTTGAATGAATTTCATTTGTTTTCGATTAAGTTTTCAAACATAATAAATTATCGTAGTATTATGATAATTCTAAAATTATTTCCGAGGGATCTATCGTATTTTAGAGATGTTTAAACCAGGCAATTTATATTTCGTTGCCGTCATTTGAATGAAGTTCATTTTTTTTATGAAGTGTAAGTTTTCAAATATAATAAATAAATGTAGTATTGTGATAAGTTTTAAAATATTACCGAGGAATGTATTGCATTTTTGACATGTTTAAATAAAATTGCATTGAAGTTGGAAAGTGTTTCATAATCAATGCTTTAAGCATGATTGATCTTTCTTGTTTAACATATATTGATTCAATTTCAGATTTTTTGTAAATTTGCTTACAAAAGGGGCTAGGATGTTTAAGTCTTCAGATCTGCCCGTGAATATAATTTTGTATAGCGAGAACAGATGTTCTTAAACTTCTTTTTTGGCATTAAATTAAATATTTTAACAGAATATTTTGATTAAAAATGTCATTTATTATATTATAGGAATTTGCACATGATTGCGAATTAAATTTCTTTATATACTCCGTACGAAGAATGGGTATGCTGCTAGTATATAAATAAAGATTAGTTTCATAGAATATATAATTTAATGTACAGGCAAATATATTGTATTCGACTATTTATTTGAATACAATTATATTCTGTGGTTAGCGGTTATAGACTAGACGATTTTCCGTTAATCTATTCGATAAAGCGAAATATAAAAATTGAACGAGTTAAAAATAGCTTTTCTAACCTTTTTGCGTATTCTTTTTGGTGTGTATTGCTCATAAATAATAAAGGAATTTATATAAAATTAAATTGTTAAATAAGAAAGAAATTTATGTAAAATAAAATTGTTAAATAATAAAGAAATGTATATAAAATAAAATTTATAAATGAACCATATTATATTTTTGATTGAGTTATGACAATTACGGACTCTGAATAAGCTATTACGAGAATTAGACATATTCAATTCTCAAACCGTGAGTTTCATTTATGCAAAGATTATCCAAATTCATATATGTTAAATTGTTTTCAATAGGTTGTTACAACGGGATAAAAATGGTACGAGTAAAAAATGGGTTTTCTAAAACTTTAGCGTATTCCTTTTGGAGTGTGTTGATCATACTTCATATTTTTTGTAAATTGGTTTACTAGCAATTTCAGGATATTTTACTCGTTATATTTGCCAGTGCTGTTATTGTTATTGAGACCCAGACCGTCCGATCTACCAGAAAGATATATCTGCCAGTGCATAACATTTTATAATGCGAGAGCATAAATTTATATACTTTTCCGGAGAATTAAATTAAATATTATATTAGGATTTTTAAAGAATAATATAATGTTTTTAGGAAGTGCACATGTTTTAAACCACAAACAACGGCGGTTATAACTGCTAAAATGATAGGATTTTTTTATTTACGGGATGAGAGGTTACTTCAATGTTTGAACTCAATAACCAAAATAGCAGTTGAAAAATTGCCAAACAATGATTACATATGAAGAAAAATTCCAATCATATTTCGTTTTATATAAACTTTATTTATACACTACCAGACCTAGAAAATGCAACACCATGAAGCTTCAGCCGTATAATTATGCAAATTGCGAGACAAATGCAGCTGGCCTATGTTTGCCAATGATCTTAATCGCAAATAGGTCACGTCTTTAGAGCGCGAGATAAAAGGAGTGTAAACGGCAGTTGAGTCAACCGTTGTTACTGTCTGTAGCCTATGAAAACTCATTTTCCGAGT
This sequence comes from Amaurobius ferox, assembly GCA_951213105.1. NCBI lineage: Eukaryota > Metazoa > Arthropoda > Arachnida > Araneae > Amaurobiidae > Amaurobius > Amaurobius ferox. The sequence goes on along the minus strand of OX578141.1, from coordinate 100,651,498 downwards.
TGTGTTTCATTTCAGATGATACGTGTTATTGATGAGATGTCTGGTTGACGACGCTGAAGTCGTTTCAGCATTTGGATGATCGTGCGAGGGGATTGATTTCAGGCTTACGTACTGCTGGGTGGTCGTACCGTCGTGTCGCTGCAGAAAAACGCGTAGATGCATCCACTGTGCAAAGGATTTGTAAAAGAGGAATTAAAGAATTGCATGTAAATCTTCGCAGTGGTACATGTCCATCCAGAAGTACGTCAGCTCGCGTTGATCGACGCATTCGAAGGCATGCGGTGACGGTCCCATTAACGACGACAGTGAGACATTTTGCAGAATTTGCAGGATGTTCAATATCAAAGGTACAATAGATGTTCCAATATCAGCGAGACCAAAAAGATATATTGGATGTTCCAATATTAGAGAGATCAAAAAGATATATTGGATGTTCCAATATCAGAGAGACCAAAAGGATATATTGGATGTTCCAATATCAGAGAGACCAAAAAGATATATTGGATGTTCCAATATCAGCGAGAAAAGTTTCTCGACGATTGACCGAAAGCGGATTGCATTCAAACCGTCCTTTACGAAGACTGCCATTAACGACAAGATACCGACGTGAGAGTTTGTAATGGTGTTGTACCCGAGCTTCTTGGATGACTGAATGGGACAGGGTAGTATCCAGCGTTGAGTCTCGGTTATGTTTGTCGAATGACAGTCGCCGTGTGAGAGTCTGGAGGTGACGTGGAAACAAATCCAATCCTACAACGACTATGAACGCCATACTGCTCGACAACGCTGTATCTTGGTTTGGGGTGCCAACGGCTTCCATAACCGGTCACTTTTGGCCCATATCAGAGGCACAATGGGTACGATGATATGTGGATGAGGTGCTGCGCCGGTTGCACTGCACTGCATTTAGCGGTTGAAGCATGATGTTTCCCAGCAAGATAACGAAAAACGGCAAATTGCAACCATCAGCAGATAAGCTTTGCAAGACATCCAGGTGCTTCCTTAGCCTCCGCCATCTCCAGATCTCCCATCGAGCATGTATGAGACGTGATTGACTGCCGTTTGACTGCCCTGTCCCAGCCTCAAACAGAGAACAACCTGTGGAAGATGGTTGAAGGCATATGGTCATCCATCCTTCAGAAAACTATTCGCACGATCATTGCATCTGTTTTCCGAAGGTTTGCTGCTTGTATCGCTTCAAGAGGTGGTCCTACTGCCTACTGATCATCCTGTCTATATCATTACTGTATTGCATTATCCTTCTGAAATTAATATCACTTATTTATATATGCCATCTCTGTCTGTGTGTCCTTCATCATCACACTCTATTCACTCTTTCATGATGTTGCATTTTCTGTGTCGTGTAGTATATATCAAATAGGCATTACCAAGATCTCACATTCAAGACACATTCTGTATAAAGTTTTTACTACAACCTACTCAGTAATATTACGTTAGTTTCAGTATATGTATAATTAAAATCTCAATAAAACACATTTTCTTTCTGTCTTGTTGACGTTCATAAAAAACAAGATTCGCTTGCCATTATATGTATAATTCAAATTAATCAAACGAATGGAAATGTTTTGTAAGTTCCGTGGAGTTTTTAGATTTGACCGAGCCATTATTTTTTAACGGAAATTATGTATCTGAAAATTCCATGTAATTATATTTTAGAAAAGAGATCATGCAAATTCCATTATTTATAATGCATGTTAAAATTATTAAAAGAAATTTAAATATATTTTTGTTGCCATAGTGATTACAACTCAAATGTAGAAACAATTCCACGCTAACACAGGGTGATTACCTGGACTCAAAATTTTTGACGATAAAATCGTCGTTTTCTATTTTTGGTGATGAATATTTCATTTTAAACATAATTTCGAATTATTTAATGGATTTCCTATCATAGATATGGATATATCTTTTATATGGGAAACGATGTCTTTCTTGAGAAAGTTAAAAATGATACAGATAATAGGTTATAATTTTATCTGATAGATAATTTTGTTGCATTATGTAATAATTTCGTATTGCATCTAACATTCACGAATTCGTTTAGCGTGCATTATGCGCTCGGCTCTCGTTATCATAAAATAGCCGACATCCACAATGGTAGAAAAATTTATTTGCCATGATTTTGCAAAACCTCTATGGGAACAGACAAACCAGTCCTTTAAGATTATAGCCTTCATCAAATGTCTTTTAAATTTTGCTCAGGCTGCACAAGGTTGCAACTTCGTAGATCATAGTCACAAACCTGCCTGTAACTGTCATCTCCTATAGACGTGTTTTGCGACTTTGAATTACAGAAAACTTCTAAAGTTCGCTTCATTAAAACGACGCCTACAACAGGCGGTTTGTGTGACTAAGGATAAGTGTGATGTGAGAGAGAACTTTATAAGTTCACTTCATTTAAAAGACACCCACGACAGGCAGGTTGTGTGACAGAGAGGACTATAAATATGCATTTCATTTAAAAGATGCCTCCTGCAAGCGGGTTCTGTAACTATGTATAAGAGTTATGTTAGCGAGAACTAATTCTTATACATAGTTCATTTAGTTCATTTAAAAGACGTGTCCTACAGGCGAGTTCTGTGACTACTATGAATGTTTACATCATTTAACAGTTGCCTCCTACACATGGGTTCTATGACTATGAATAAAAGTTAGTTTAGAGAGTTAAGAGTAAATTAAGTTTATGTTTAAATTAATGTAAATTAATTTAAACATAAACTTAATTTAAAATGCGACTCCCTACAGACAGGTTCTAGGACTCTGAATAGCAGTTATGTTAGAGAGAACTGTAAATGTTCACTTCACTCTAAATAGCACTTATGTTAGAGAACTATAAATGTTCACATCATTTAACAGTCAACTCCTGTATAGAGTTCTGTGGCTATGAATAAAAATTAGCTTAGGCAGAAATATTAATGTTACTTAATCTAAAATGCGGTTCTTTATAGCCAGGTTATGTGACTCCGAATAAGAGTCATGTTAGATAGAATTATAAATGATCATATTACTTAAACCAGTATCCATTACAGGAAGGTGATATGTCCTTGAATAAGAGTAATGCTAGAGATAAATTAAAAAATTATTCCATTTATTAAATAGGCGGCTTACGCAGAAACTATGGATAAGAGTTATGTCAGAGATAACTATCAATGTTCACTTCATTAAAAACATTCTACATGCTTGTTTTATGACTATGTTCTTTGGTATTCTGATAATCTAACTGATCCAAAATATCTATTTGTTAAACAAAAAGTTCCTAGCCAAAAACGTCATTAATTTGATTTATGAACATTATACCTATTTTAAATATCTAGAACTCATTTAATTTCTTTTCAACTTATTAAAATGTACTTTAAATGACAAATACGGAAATCACAATTTCTCTGACTTCATCATTTAGTCCAGAAATTGTTTCTTTAAAACTAGCCGTGTTAATCCTTAATCATATGTTTATTATCAGTCCTCGGATTAGTCTTCCGAGCCACCAAGGTAGAACCCACGAATTGGGTAACTAAAACCTAAGTTCCTGACCACTTTATTGATCACTACTTGGACTTTTTCATAATTATATAAATATGAGAAGTTTGTTCATTTTCTCATGCTTAAATATTTCTAAATGACAATTGTACTTCTTGTTGTAATAACAACTACGTTACGACAGGCCAAACATATGATATATGGCATATTTGGTACATTTTGCACACACACACACACACAAGCGAGAGAATACTTCATGTAAGATCGCTACGCTATAGTTGCAGGGAAGCCAGAGGCTCCATGAATATTTCCCCCCACGCTGATCCTTCTTGACTAAATGTTATTTATAAGCTTCAGAGATGCTAACATGTTTTAAGTATATCCCCAATAAAAAGAACATTCTCGAACATTTTAGAATTTGAAATTTGAAAGTAAATAAAAATCATTAATTTTGCCAAGAGATTTGTTATTTTGGCTTTAAAAACTGACTGTTTTCAAAAGAACTTAGAAACTTTTATTGAATACTTTAGGACTTACATCAGATAATCAAAAAATCAGTTCATTAATAACGAATCAAGCTCACCAAAGAATCAAACTCGGACATGTGTTGGATGGGACGAAACCGAGTTTGAATCGGCGGGCCATTCCAAGAGTGGGGCTAGGCTCGTATGAGTGGATATGTGTGAATTAGATTTCTGAATCAACGCTGCAGATAAGCTGAATTTATCATTCGTAGAGGAACACTTTCATATTTACACTGTTCATAAATTCTAACTGTCAGATAAAGTTTGTTGGTTCTGGAACAACACATTGCTCAAGCGCCATCACTTTGTGCTCTCGTAGTATAAAATTGTGTTTATGAGGAAAAGCATGGTTTATATGAAGATTTTTTATGAGAGAGATATTATTAGATACATTTTCGAGCTTTTAGCTAATTGATATTGTTAAAAAGTCAACCAACATTTATAATAAAATCATCTGTGTCGCGCCGCAACTATGGGTATTAATTAATATAAAACATATTGTTTAGTTAACTAATCAGTTTTTAAAAATGTTCGATCAAGCTAATATTAATAATTATGATCGTGAAACAATATTTATGTTTTACACACTTTGCAGCATTACGTTGGCATACACTTTTATGCTAACTTTAAAATCGTTTCATCAAATTTAAATAAAAAAATGCGCTTAGAATTTACTACGACTAAATTGTATATATTTTGGATTTATCTATGTATAATGCAATCGATAACATTTTTCATATTATAGGAATTACAATTACGAGAAACTCATATAAAAATCAAAATTTTAGATGTAGTTTAAGTCCGTTGTTTTAAATACTGACGCTGTCAAAATATAAGATTTAGTTAATGTGAAAAATCTACATTGGTTTACAAAAGGTTTTCAATAAAACTTCCTGAAAACTGAATGCTACTTTGGGAGTCATTGGAAGAGTTTAACTCTGTTCTGGCACTTGTTAGAAAAATGTTAGGTTTGGTTCTCTTTTGAAGTATTTAATGTTGGTGTTACCTGACAATAATGCCATGTAATGTCGACTTCATGTAATGTCGAATTTCCCTGAAAGAATAAATTATAATGCTGGATAATTATTATATTCTCAGAATTTGTTTTACATAGGACTGTGATCCTCTGATAGTGATGGGATAGCGATCACTGGAACTATCATATCTACTGCAACTATCATATCTGCTGCTACTTGTCTGGACAAACTAATTTTGTAAACTGAAATGTTGGGGCAACTGTAAGAATCTTCTCGACAACGTCGTGGTGAAAAATATATGAACTCAGCACGAAAGTCTAGTTTGCAGAACCGACTGGTGGTCCTAGCGTATATGTATATCGCCAAACTCAGACTTATATTACAACTATATGACGATACGTCAATATGTTAAACTATTGCGGACTATTAATTTTAAGATTAAACAAGTCTTCTAATTTTCTTTTTTGCTTGAAAATACTTAAAAAATAACCACTTGCACAATGTAATTACGAAGTTTCAATTTTAATCTATTTTAGGATGGACCAGTAAAACTAGCTTCTGTTTTCCAACCATGGATAGTTATTTTCTATGGAAACATTAAACATTTTTTAACATATTCTAAGATATACGTATTAGAAAATATGTTTCCAAGGCTTAAAGAAAATAATGCGGATGAGTGCCCTCCTCCTTCAGGTTAATCAATTAAGACTATATTCAGAAGGGTTTTTAAAAGCTTTAGACAAGGTATTTTGCAAAAAGGTCAAGAAATTACCATCTCAACGGAGCATCTTAAAAACTCTTAGTTCTATTATCTAATTAGTTTTCTTGAGTGAAAATAAATATAAAATAACACTCGCATAAAATAACTAAGAATTTCAGTTTTCGTTTATATTGTCAAAATTTTAAACTGCCAGTCAAAATGGCAATTATTTTTATAGTAATGTCAGATTTCGAGAAGGGAGAGGGAGATATTGATAACTGTTTTAGCCATTTATAACAGATAAAAGAAATGAATTCCCAAGGATCAGATAGAAGGATACGTTTGAGGGATCTCCATTTCTATGATGTTTGGAGAATTTTTAATGCTGCAATCTCTCAGAAGCCTTTCTCCCCAAAATTTCTTAAGACTAACATTTCTAAAAAAAATATTAGTTCTGACTAAGATTTCTAAAAAAATATTAGTTCTATCTAAAAATCGTTAAATTAATTTTATTGCGTAAAAATACATATAGAATGACTACTCGCTTGATATAATCAATAAATTAGATTTTTTTGAGTTTCATATGGTCCAGTTAAAGTGGTCGCCATTTTCGTAGCATGATCAGTTTTTTGTCTCGTGACATCATATAAAATCGAAAAACCTCCAAAAGTCACCCCAGAAACATGTCCTTAAGTGTAAAGGAGAAGGACGCGTGTTGAGAGTTTCTCGATTTGGGCCATTTAAAATGGCGATACTCGGAGCATTTTTGAAATTATACAATGTATATTACCAAAATTACAAAAATGTTCTTATATATATATATATATATATATATATATATATAGGGTCTTTCAAAAGTCCGTATAAATTTTAAAAATTCATTAAAAATCGAAAAATCATACGGTGAATCATCATGAGGTACGGTTTGTACCATTAGTATTGCTAGGACGGGGGTTCTTTTTTGACGCGAAAAAATTTTGTAGTTTAAAAAATCACCTATAGGTGGCGCTGAACGCATTGGAAAGACAAAGAAAATAATTTACTGTACGTGTCAAATCGTGTGACAAGCCTAAGCGACTCTGAACAGGTGATAGGACCTTTTTCTTTCTTTAGATTTTTCCTAAATCGAATTCGCAAAGCATCTGATGCTGATTCCCCGCTCACGTAATACAGCTTCACTAACAAGGCTTTCTCGATCGTAGTTAACATTTTCGCAAAAACTTCTTTTTTGCACCGTTTACTTATGAATCAAATGAAGAATCTACAGAGCACTACAGCTCTTTTATAACAGCCTCATTTGTATACTTCTGGAAGATGTATTCGGGTAAGCGCCACCTATAGGTGATTTTTCAAACTCCAAAAATTTTTCACGTCAAAAAAAAAAAACCCCTATCCTGGCAATACTTATGATACAAACCGTACCTCAATACGATGATTTTTCGATGTATAATGAATTTTTAAAATTTATACGGACTTTTGAAAGACTCTGTATATATGAATTGGTATTTGGAGCATTGTAGAACTCTGTGTACTCGATCTTTTGTGTACAATTACAATAAAATAAAACTGCAATTTCTTAGGACCGGTTGGTTTAAAAGCATGAAAATTGCTTCATTAGCTTTAAAATTCACATGAACCCGCTAGAAACGGGCGTTCCCCAAACTAGGGAAGGTATTCCCATTGCAATTAACAGTTTCCCTTAACCGGTTTAGTGCTTTCTTACAACTTAGCTTGAGGTATACGTATTCTAAAAATAAGTAAGCGCGAAACCAGTCCATGTTATCCATACTGTTATTTTCAGTGGGAGTGTCTTCTTTATTTTAGGGATAGCCCCTTTTTAATGGATTCATATGATTTTGAGCTTAGCCTTTGCAGCTTCGTGTAGTCCGAACTAAATTGTAAAAGAATTTTATGCCGGCTATGTGGAAGAACTAAAATTGCCAGTTTTCATAGAAGTTCGCAAAATTGCTGCAAATAGCAAATTTTGGGCTGCCATTACTGTTAGCAGTTATTCCATGCTGATAAACTCCTAATAAACGTTAAACCGGTCCATAGATGCTGTTATCTACAATGTGAGTGTATTCCTTATTCATTCGCTTTGTTGGATAAAAATAGAATGACACAGCTACTTTCTTAATAAAATGAAACATTTATTTTTGAAGTTTATATTCAATTTTCTTTAAAATGCTGTAAATAACTTTGTTATCCCAACTAGGAATCGAACGACGGATCTTTGCACTGGCCAGTCGATGCTCTATTGTTGAGCTAATGGGGCGGAATTGCAAGATTTTATCGTCGAAGTGATTTGAGTGCAATTGGCAATCTGACTGACCATTTCATGCTATTTTTACGTCAGGTTAGCCTCCTTCTTCTATTTTTATCCTCCGAGTTAATTTCCTGCTTGGTCATTGACCTCCCGATTTCAAATTGCCGTTTAATATACTAGAGTACACCGAAAACGTGCTAATCGTGCTAGGGTGACTTTCAGACTTCCGCCATCTTTCCATTAATCTGCAGGATTAATTTGTTGGGACGAAATTGTAAAGAACCTTTCTTCACCAACCGGGAATCGAACCGCGAATCTCTGTAGTGGCCAGTCAAAGCTTTACCGTTGAGCTACTTGGACGGAATTGCAAGCTCTTATTGTTGAAGTGAACTTTGCAAGATCGTCATTTTGGTCACATAGCCAGTTTTTTTACTGGAAACATCCTTCAAATTCATAGTACCTCTTAAAGTATAAAACAAATTTGGACTCAAAGTTTTAGTGTCTATAAGATGGGATCATTACACACTTTAAAATAAACATAAATACACAGTAAAATCCGTTGTTGGGTAATTTGTATTTCAGAGTTATTTCACATTGCAAGCTATCTAATAATTGTCTACCGTCTGTGTGTGACATTTTAGACCTTCCAGAAGCTATCCGGCGACCGAGAAGGCGAAAACTTTTCACACTTCACACTTATAATGTCCATTAGGGTACAGAATCTAACTGAGGCAATTTTCAATTAAGACTATTTTCCATGCGCAGCACCATATACAATAGAATATCGGTTATCCGAAAAGTACAGGGCAGAAGCATTTTCGGTTGTTCGAGGTTCCAAAAGAATTTTCGAATAATCGGGAAGACGTCAATTATGACCTTGGGTTGAGTTGCTAGTTTTTTAAACAGAGTTCGAGCGTATGGAGACTGATTTATGTGGAAATGTGGACAGCAATTCAGTTCCTAACACCAAAGTTTTATTGGACAAGCGATTTACCAGGGTATTAGACTTTAAAGTTCGACTTTTCCCAAGAACTGTTAAGCAGGACTTAAGAGATGCATAAATAATTTATGCAGAAAATAATGAAATGCTACTGGTGAAGGAGATCACGAAGAGACAAGGTATGCCAGCATTACACATATTGAGGTTAAATAGATTCTGAACTCAGCAATACGGTATGTTGAGCTACAAGATGATGCAACAGCTTTTGATGTGCTTTGTTTAAAAAGTTCCATTTTAGAGCAGCTTTGAAGTAATGTCAAAATTAACAGTAGAAGAAACTATATAATCTGTAAAGAAATGAAGTTATTATGTATACACAATGGCCAAATTAAGCAGCATCTGTTTATTTCTTTACTTCGTATTAAGTATCCCACATATTTTATTCAAATCACTACTGTAGGCCATATTAATATATCTTACATCTACATCAAACAGTTATTACCAACAATTATATCAAAAATTAAAAAAAATCTGATGCAGGTAACGCATGACTTTTACTGCCGACTCAAATTCATAATCCTTTAAATTGAGTTCAATTGCTCAGATTGACATGGATTTTTATTTATTACTATATTTACAGATAACGGGAATTTGGATGACTGAGATTCTACTGTGAAACGTATTAAAACATTTACAATTTGATATTTAAGAGTGTTTGTTTCCGTGTCTTTTACAGGTTTGATTTCCAGTTAGAAATATTTTGTCTTTAACAATTTACATTAATGCAAAGATTTGTTGAATGTATGATACAGAAAATTTTAGCTTCCCAAATTTAATATACCGTTTCTTTTATAATTTTTATTTCAAACTAGCAACAAACCCGTTCTTCGTACGGAGTATGTAATATAAATAAACTTAAAATGTACAATCATGTGCAAATTCCTGTACTATACTAAATGACATTTTTAATCAAAATATTCTGTTAAAATATTTAATTTAATGCTCTTAAAAATAAGTTTAAAAATCTCTGATCTCGTTATACAAAATTATCTTAACGGGCAGATTTGAAGAATAAAGCATCCTGGCCCTTTTTGTAAGCAAATTTACAAAAAATATGGAATTGCATCAATATATGCAAAATAAAAGCGTTAAATTTGTATAGGACCCGTACTACTTATATACGCGAATATTAGAAGATATAACCTGTATTAGTAGATTAGATGTATAAATTGAAAATTTCAATAAACTCGTAATCTTTAAACCTGGGGGCAGTAATTGATTCCAATATATGCCAAAATGAAAGTGCTAAAATTATATGGGAAGATATACGCGTACTACTTATAATGTCATTGATTAGAAGGTATGTCCGAGTGTTAATAGAAAATTATCCGTATTAAAATATGAGTCTCAAAAATCTTTGCTAATATAAAACAGATGACGTAATAAATTGAAAATATCAATAATCCCAGTAATCTTCATGCCAGAAGGCCGTACTTGATTCCAATATATGCCAACATATGCCAAAATATATGACAATATACCTTTACTACTTTTATTCTCGTAGATTAGAAGATATACACGTGCATTTGTAGACGATTGCCTTACACCTTCCTGGTAGGTCGGACGGTCTGTGTCTTAACAATCAACAAATATCAACAACAACGTGCATTTGTAGAAGATTTCTCGTACAACGTACAATATATGAGTTTCAATAATTTTTGCCTGAATAAAACAATGACATAATAACTTGAAAAATCAATAAAAATATCAATAATCTCTGAATCAATAATCCCCGAAAATATCAATAATAATAATGTTTTTACCTGAAGACCGTAACTGATATTATCCAGTCAATAATGCAATGTCAATGAAAATTATTTTATATACATATCTTTATTATTCAAATCGGAAAAGGTTTAATAAAAATTATCTGCCGCATAAACACATTGGATTTAAATATGTTGGTAAGCGACATGATATCATTTGCTTCAAATAAATTAGTGAAAAAAATATCGTCTGAATAATGCTATGTCTATGGAAGGTTTGGCGCAAATTTCGTTAATTTAACCTTTTGCTTACGGGTGAGACAGCGTCTATCCTAAACGAAGAACCTCTCAAAAAGACAGGTATTTGACATACCCTATACCAAACAGTTGGATCCCCCTTTTCAGGCATTGCCGTCCATGGACGCGGATGCCAATGAATTAAAAATTCGCTAAATGTGTTACTAAGTAGGACTTTGTACTTACTGATAGACAAATGCTAACGAATCATCATATAAGTACTCTCTTCTAACAAAACAAAATAAATGTCATTGATATGAGTAGTTTTTATCAATTTGGCGACATTTCAGTCAATTTGGCAACGTTTAAGATATTTGTCAAGTCAGCTGTATTCCGTCAAATTCGTATCTCAGAATTTGCAGATGTGAAAAAATATCGTGATCCCGTTTGTATATATTAAAAGAAAACCCTAAAATTGTATTAGAAGATATATCCGTCAACTCTTTTTCAGTTTCAACAATTGACTAAATGAATTTATTGGCTAAATACAATATATGAGCTTATTAGCTAAACACAATACATAAGCTTGAAAACTCTTTGCCAAAATAAATGAAAGTGATGTACGCTGTCCGCAATTAATATAATTAAAAAAAAATAAAACGGTTCATTTATAAGATAGTATATTTTTAAATCCATTTATTTATTATTCAAATCAAAAAAATAATAATAAACATTAACGAACACATTTAATTTAATTGCGTTACCGAGCAGCATGATACATCCTCATAAAATTCTAAAAATTAATTAACCATTTTGATTTCTTAATACTTTTCACCGTTGAGTAAAAGCTTGTGAAAAATAAATCGTGATAAAAGATTTTACATTTAAATTCATGTTTTCAAACAATTCATGATTTCAGAAAGTGACTGTGTAGCGCAAATATCTGCCATCAAACTCAGAAATAAAGTTTTAATTCGCTTTCACGTTTCAATCAAACGATTTCCAACCTTTTCGTCTTCAGGAACCAGGGAGTTTGAGAGTTGAACTCCTAGGAAAAATTTTCGTTTTTCATTAATATCTCGACAACCCATGGTCTTAGAAACACGAAACTTAGATTAAATTTAAGGAGGGCTATTTCAAGACTACCCACCATATTTCATTAAATTCGGATCAGCCGTTCTCCCATTATGGTGAGACAAACGAAAGTTTAGTTTTTCACTAATATCTCGCGAACCACTGGTCATACAAACTCGAAACATAAACTAAATTTTAGGTAGGGCTCTTTTAAGGCTACCCACAAAATGTAATCATATTCGGTTTAGCCATTCTCCCGTGATGATGGGACAAACAAACAGACAGACAGATTTTCAATTTTATTTACATAGATTCCTATTTTATGTTATCTTATTAAATTTCATCCTATGCCATTAATTTTACCACATACTAAATTATCTTTTCTTGTCGATATCTACAGTTTTGGCAACGACTCTTGCCCATAACGTAAACTCTCTCATTCTACTTTATATGTTTTTCCATTCTTGAAGGACTACAATCAGAATGAAGATATGCTTTTAATATAAACATTTCCTTTCATGATTGTATCCCATCACCTTTTTGTAATATAAAAACTATAAAGATATCCTCATAACTTGGTGAGAACTAGCTGGTTAGACTTGCTTGGTCAGTAATTGTAAACTTTTGGAAAAAATATCCCCCTTCTCCGATATAAATGTAACTTTTCATGTGAATGTTAGATTACTCTGGGAACGTGACGATGATAGTCGCAGGGAGAAGATTTCCACCTGTGTAATTTAATTTCTGCTACAATGCATTAACTATTAATTATTAATTTTAGAAAAAATCATGACCGCTTGCTTCCGTTACTTACTCCGCAATAACTACCATGGCATTTATAATTAAAAAATGGTATTGTAGAGCCCGTGAAGAAAGCGTTTGTAAAAATTAGAAAATCTTTGTCAGAAACCTAAATTTCTCACCCTTAAAGATATCTGCTCGGCTAATATGTATATATTTTCAATCAAAGACTACAAGATTTGTAAACTGTATTTAAAAACACCATCTTGACGTACAGGAATATTTTTACATTTTAAAGTGCCACAGCTCTTTTAGATATCATAATGTCCATCATCAGTGGCAATGTTAAGGAATTGACAGACATGAACGTATACAAACCGAAATCGTGAATACAAAATTTGCATATGGTAAATCAGATAAACCGATACTAAAATTATCACAAATTACAAATAATTATACAAATATTCAAGTAAATAATATAATTTATAACCCATGTACATAAATAAATCAAGCCAACCCATAAACGTAACACTAGAGACAAAGCACCAGATTTCCAGAAAATCATATAAGGGTTTAAACACGCATAGAGTCGAGAATGAGACGTCAGGTGAAACTAAGGGTTTGAACAGGATCGAAGTTACAAATAGATTTTCGATGAATATAAAATAAAAGGGATTCAAAAAGTAAAATATTACAGAGGGTATTGCAATTAAATAAACGAAAAGTTTTATCAATATTAGAAGTGCTACTATGTATATATTAACTTAAAGTTCGTTAAAATCAAATTTCTAAACGTTAGTGACTGAGAGTTTAAATGAATTTAAATGTACGTCAAATTTCTTAAAATATTATACGAGTTTAATATTTATTTTGCATATTTCATCCAGTGGAGTTATCCATTTATTTAAATTATGCATGCAGACTTCTTTTTTTGTTTTGAAATATTGCGTCTATAAAATATTCTGAACATCGTAATTTCCCGCCATATAATTCTATTCGAAAGATTGTTAAGATGACTCCAGTAATCATCTTCAGCTAATTTTAAACCAAATCCTATTAAGCAAATTCAGTGACAAATATCACATGGCGATAAATCATAAATGCAGCCATTTCTCAAAGCCTCTTTCAAGGCCGTATATGTTTAAATACTTAATGAAAATGTAACTGTCGGTAATAAATATTTCCAATAGCCTACGTTTATGCTGTGATTGCAATAATTACGCAGTATTAATAACGGCTGCAATGATTAGTATGTTTCATTTTAGAATTTGATGATTTCTAATTAGTTTTATCGGGGATATACCAAATCATCAAAGTGCACTATTATTATTAGTAGATATACATTCAGCTTTGCATCACGTAATGGACGAAAATGTTTATTTCTGTATTATGCAGGATGTTTCAAAAACATTGCACGACAAAGTATATCTAAAACGATTGATTGGTCGTGTCTCTAATGGCCACTCCGTGGTTCATGGTTCAGTAGTTCAATTGGTCTTGGTTCTAAAAAAATAATAAGTAAAAATAAGGATCGATTTGCTAATTGGAACTACCTCTGTAGAAAGTTTGCATAAAGTGTTAAATTTTGCAATTTTTTACTAAAGCGCGTCATGTAATCAAAGCTGCAAGATTCTGAATGTCTATCTTATATGATGCACGGAACAATAGGTCTGTGACAAATAATTGAAGCTATATTTATTAGTGAATTTTTTATGAAAAGAACATGTACGGGGTCCCTACGAAAGTATTTAAGGAAAGTACTCAATGTCATTAATGGAAAAGCACTCACTGTCTTTAATGGAAAAGCACTCAATGTCTTTAAAGGAAAAGGACTTAAAGTCTTTTTAAGGAAATTTTCATGGGTGTATACTTTCGGTATATTTATAGTAAAGTAACCACACACACACATGCCCGATCAAATAAAAGAGATTGCAGCGGCCCTAGCAGAGTATATAAAATGTTAGGCTAACAAGCTGGGAAACAAAGCGCGATAGAATAAGAATGTCAATTACAAAGTTGTGAAGTATTGACAAATTAGTAGAAATCTATGAAAAAACTGTTATAGATGGCTATTATTTGACACAATATGGCTATAAACGAATTGCTGTCATATTCAGGAACTATAAAATATCCCCGGGTTTACGCAGGTCTTAAAATAAGCGCCCACTTCTAATAAATAATTGAATAAATGTCCGCTACATAAATAATACATTTAAACACAATTTAAATGGAAATAGCAAGCTCCCCGCTAAAGCGAAAAAAAAGGAACAATGAGGACGGAACGACTGACTTAAAATCTTATAGCACAAACTACTCTATACTTCCTAGGTGGGCACACGCAGTAAAATCCATCATTGAAAAGGTAAAACCGGTGGATCGCACAAGGTCTTCGCGAAAGATTCTTTGGATGGATTGAAATCACTTACTGCGGTCACTTAAAACCTTACAAAAATTAAAATTACTTACGATATTAAAAATATTTTTGTTAGTATACTGAAATTTTAATTAAATTATAGAATTCTGGTAATCTTAAGTTTCCTGATGCGGCGTTATATATATATATATATATTTAATGTATGTATTAACAGCCGAAAAGACTATTAATCCAACTCTGGTGTAGTTGGTAAGATACTGTTTTAACCAAGGTAACTATAGATATATACAATTTATAAATATGTGAAATAGTAGCTCTAGTAACTTATCTATATGAAGTGACAAATCATGTAGTCTATTAGTTAACAATAGAATAAGTATACTCTAGCATTAAAGGCATTAACATTTTTCAACAAAGTTGAAAAGTGTTTATGACTTTGTTCCTTCTGTCTGTCTGTCTGTCCGTTAGCACGATAACTGCCGTAAAAATGACTTAATCAAAATGAAATTTTCGTATGTTGTTCAGACGGTCTGTAGGATTAAACCCGGGTTGAAAAAATGAATTACATTGAGCCCTATGGGACCTAATTTTTCAAACATTTTTAGGCGAATTTAAAAAATTCACAAATTGTTTCGAAAATTTTAAGTAATATTCAAATTGTTCCATAAAATATATAAAAAAAATTCAACGAAATATATTCAGTAGTTTTTTACTTGTAGCTCCATGGCTACTTGTAGCTCCTTGGTCTTAATTTTTAAATAAAATAAATTATTATAGTTTTGTGATGAACGACATGAATGAGAAATTATTTATGAATGAAATGCTGTTTTATAGAGAGAGCCAGGCGTGTTATTTTTTCTATGACGTCATTTGAATGAATTTCAGTTGTTTTCGATGAAGTTTTCAAACATAATAAATTATCGTAGTATTATGATAATTCTAAAATTATTACCGACGAATGTATCACATTTTAGAGATGTTTAAACCAGGCAATTTATATCTCAATGCCGTCATTTGAATGAAGTTAATTTTTTTCGATGAAGGTTTAAGTTTTCAAATATAATAAATTAATGCAGTATTGTGATAAGTTTCAAAATATTACCGAAGAATGTATTGCATTTTAGACTTGTTTAAATAAAATTGTATTGAAGTTGGAAAGTGTTTCATAATCAATGCTTTAAGCATAATTGATCTTTCTTGTTAACACTTTACAATAATGTTGAAAAGTGCTTATGATTTTGTTCATTCTGTCTGTCTGTCTGCCTGTCTGACTGTCCGTTAGCACGATAACGTCCGTGAAAATCACTTAATCAAAATAAAATTTTAGTATGTTGTTCAGACGGTCTGTAGGACCGACCTATGGGAATATAAATGAATAATATCACCCAATTAGTTTTGGATTGAACCCGGTTTGAAAAAATGAATTACATTGAGCCCTATGGGATCTAATTTTTCAAACATTTTTAGGCGAATTTAAAAATTCACAAATTGTTTCGAAAATTTTGGGTAATATTCAAATTGTTCCATAAAATATATAAAAAAAATTTAGCGAAATACATACAGTAGCTTTTTAAATAAAAATTAAAATAATAATTACACCTCTTATATGAAGCGATCACGTGACCATGATATGAAAAGATCACGTGACCCACTTCAAAATGATATATGGCATCCATCTTGTCTCAAAATCGTGATTCTTAAAGTTCTTTTTAATTCATATTGAGTGTTGTATCCGTCCTAAAACCACTTTATTTTTGCTTAAATTGTGTGTATCTATATACTGAAACGACGCAATTACAATATATTTGAATTTAAATGATCATCCAAATATGATTATTTCTACAACGAAGCCTATTTTTCACTTATGTAAAATATAAACAGCAAAATATGTAGAATGAGTTGTATAAGAATTGCTGTATTTCTTTAACACAAAATTATTTAGCTCATGGAGTCTGCATAGCTGATATGAATGAAATATTCATTGATTTTACAAAGAGAAGGACGATTTTTTTCGATAAAGTTTTAAGCATAGAGTTTAATTACTTGTAGCTCCATGGTCTTAATTTTTAAATAAAATAAATTATTATAGTTTGTGATGAATGAAATGAATGGGAAATTGTTTATGAATGAAATGCTGCTTTTATAGAGAGATCCAGGAGTGTTATTTTTTCTATGACGACATTGAATGAAGCTTTCGATGAAGTTTTTAAATATAATAAATTATCGTGGTATTATAATAATTCTAAAATTATTATCGAGGAATATATCACATTTTAGAGATGTTTAAACCAGGCAATTTATATTTCAATGCCGTCATTTGAATGAAGTTCAATTTTTTCGATGAAGGTTTAAGTTTTCAAATATAATAAATTAATACAGTATTGTGATAAGTTTTAAAATATTACCGAGGAATATATTGCATTTTAGGCATGTTTAAATAAAATTGAATTGAAGTTGGGAAGTGTTTCATAATCAATGCTTTAAGCTTGATTGATCTTTCTTGTTTATTATTATTATTGATTATGAAGTAAAATACCTTCCTAACTCATATTTAATGTCATAAAAAAGGGAAAGGGCAATTGAGCGGAATGTCCAGGTCAGAAATTCACAAACTTGAAATATTTTTTGTCAACTTGTATTTTTATTAACACTTTACAACAAAGTTGAAAAGTGTTTATGACTTTGTTCATTCTGTCTGTTTGTCTGTCTGCCTGTTAGCACGATAACTTCCGTAAAAATGACCTATTCAAAATGAAATTTTAGTATGTTGTTCAGACGGTCTGTAGGACCTATGGGAATATAAATGAATAATATCACCCAATTAGTTTTGGATTGAACCCGGGTTGAAAAAATGAAATACATTGAACCCCATGGGACCTAATTTTTCAAACATTTTTTAAGCGGATTTAAAATTCACAAATTGCTTCGTAAATTTTTGGTAATATTCAAATTATCCTATAAAATATATAAAAAAATTTCCGCATAATATATTCAGTAGTTTTTTAAATAAAAATTAAAATAATAATTACACCTTTTAAATGAAGCGATCACGTGACCATGATATGAAAACATCATATGACCCACTTCAAAATGAAATATGGCATCCATCGTGTCTCAAAATCGTGATTTTTAAAGTTCGTTTTAATTCATATTGAGTGTTGTTGTTGAGACCAAGACCGTCCGACCTACCAGAAAGGTGTAAGAGGTAACTGTTTGGACGGCCGGGAAGGGCCACCCAATTTAGACCGGAACCCATTGGGGGAGGCATCCACAGAAACCGTACCCTCCTTCTCCTACCATCAACCTCTCGGAAGGACTTACGGACCCACATGTTTAACGTGATCGTAGTCCGCATGAACACGGCGACAGTTGTGGCAGCGTGCAAATCCAGCGCGCAAACCACAGGGCTACCGAGCCAGAAATGTGCCAACAGCATGCGGTGTTCCCAGATGGTCACCCAACCAAGTACTAACCGCGCGTGATGCTGCTTAACTTCGGTGACCTAACGAGAACCGGAGTTTTCAGAACGGTAGGGCCGTTGGCCCTCATATTGCGTGTTGTATCCGTCCTAAAACCGCTTTATTTTTGCTTAAATTCTGTGCATCTACATACTGAAACAATGGAATTAATATATATTTGAGTTTAAATGATCATCTAAATTTGATTATTTCTACAACGAAGTGTATTTTTCACTTATGTAAAATATAAACAGCAAAGTATGTAGAATGAGTTGTATAAGAATTGCTGTATTTTTTTAACGCAAAATTTTTTAGCTCATGGAGTCTGCATAGCTGAAATGAATGAAATATTCATTGATTTTACAGAGAGAAGAACGATTTTTTTCGATGAAGTTTTAAGCATAGAGTTTAATTACCTGTATCTCCATGGTCTTAAGTTTTAAATAAAATAAATTATTTTAGTACTGTGATGAATGAAATGAATGGGAAAATGTTATGAATGAAATGCTGCTTTTATAGAGAGAGCCAGGCGTGTTATTTTTCTATGACGTCATTTGAATGAATTTCAGTTGTTTTCGATGAAGTTTTCAAATATAATAAATTATTGTAGTATTATGATAATTTTAAAAATATTACTGTGGAATGTATTGCATTTTAGAGATGTTTTAATAAAATTGCATTGGTGTTGGAAAGTGTTTCATAATCAATTCTTTAAGCCTGATTGATCTTTCTTGTTCATTTTGTACTTGGCATCAAGATTTCTGTTGCTTTACAATATCTGGAACTAAAATCCCAAAGAATAAGAAATCAACTCCCGCCTTTCAACATACGTGACTTCCCCAATTAACATTATAATTAATAAAATCAAAATTTACTAAACATAAATGCACACTTTTTACTTCGATGTATTGCAGTCAAAAATATATATATGTAGTTAGCTGTAATTCCACTAGCCCGTTTCAGAGATATATAAATATTAAAATAGAACATCAATCAATTGCTTCGAAACTAAATAAATATGTTATATCAAACCTGATTTGTATTTGTCTTATGATATCAAATTCTCTCGCATTGGCTTTGAAGCAGAAACGTTGCGGTTGCGGCAATTTGTGTCAAAGGAACAACTAACTGATCTGTTGTTGAATGAATGGCTTATAATTAATTCTGAAAATTATGCCAAAGCCAACTGCATTGAATTATCCATACAAGACTGATAATATTTTATGCAGTTTATAACAATGGATTTATAGGTAATTACTGCAACTTGTTTTATAGAGGACAAATAAGATATTTATGGAGGAGAACATAGTATAAGTTTCATACATGCTGAATGCGGTTATATTGAGTTATATAATAAAAATCATCAATGTGCGTATTTGAATATACATTTTTGAAAATTTTCGCAACAAAAAGTACTTCATTTTATTTGAATTACTTTTCTTAATAATAAATAAGTTAATAACTGCTATGAGAAAAAGAACCATAGTTTTAATAATGTATGTTTGTCTGTCTGTCTGTATATGTGTCTGTGGGCACGATACCGCTTGAACAAATTCAGAAAATTGAAAGACATTTGGTATGTATATTTCATTTAATGACCCTCAGCAACATATTGATTTTTGGAATAATAGTGCCAAATATAAATATCTATTATTCTAAAAAAATTTAAATAAAAAATAGAATAAATCATAATTGTGTATAAAAGTGTTGCTAAAATAATAAATATGTATTTTATTTTCTTTAGAAGCAAATGCTATTTTTTATGATGCACTAAAATTCAAAGTTTCGATTTATTCTAACATGAGAAAAAATTAAGAAGTAAAATAAACTTGCTATCACCAGAAGAATGAATATCTTGTGAATAATTTTAACTTACCATGAATGGACATCATAGTTCAAAATAGTTAGTTGTTCACAAACTATTGGATATTTTCACGTATTTTGAACAAATTTTATCAAATGAAAAAGTTGGTACGCTGTTTCTAATATATAAATATCGTATACATTATGATTACTGGGTCCAATTATGGAAACATTTTCACACTTTTTGTTTACAAAAATTGAAAATAAATATAAAAACAAATGTATGTTAACCCTTAAGCACACAAACGAGGAAATAAATGATCACGAGTATTCAAAACATATTAAATACACTGCTCGAAACAATTAGGGGATATTATGATTTTGGAAATAAACTGCGGATGAGAAAAAATTTTGTTGGCTGATATATGATCCATATGTGTTGTAAGCTATTAGAAAAGAAAATTAAGCACACAACAAGGAATAGTTAAATTTTATTCTTGTTTTTTGTCAGAAAACAAAAAATGCACATTTTGTACATGTTATAAAAACGAACAAAAAATATGATTTCTCCGGTAAAAACGAGTTTTAATAAGGGGAATGATTTCCTCTGACTGGAAGCAATGTTTCACACCTATGAGGTATGGAATCAATGAGATTATCAAGGGGGAATTCTCTCCCATTCCTGTAGAAGAGAGGTTTCCAGCTGCTGAACTAATTCTGGGGATGATAAGCGATCAGCAACCCTTCGCCCTAGAATGCCCCAAACATATTCTACTGGGTCTAGGGATTATGCTTGCCAATCCATTCAAAGAATTCCTTCGCCGAAAGGAAGTCGTCCACTAGCGGAACACGATATGGCCTAGTGTTATCATCCATGAGAATGAATTCATCCCGAATTCTGCAGCGTAAGAAACCACAAAAGGTCTGTGGATCGCATCCCTAAATCTCTGAGCCATCAGTGATCCATTTCTGATGATGCGGCCACTAATACAGATACTGACGCGACACAGGCCAACATCCAGTCTTCTCCAAATTGGATACTTTCATTCACAAATGCCAGTGCTACGTTCCAAAGGATAATCCGCCTATTGTTAGGTTGTACACTAAAGAGGGGATCGTCTAAGAGAACATTGATTCATTCATTTTGTCTCCATCTGAGATGCCCTTGTGCCTACCTTCTGCGGGTAGCACGGTGGCTCGCTGTTAAAGAAATACAAACCATATGTCTACGAGCATACAAACCAATACGATAGAGTCGATTTAGAGCAGTTTGAGTTGTCACACTGGTGCCACAGCCCTCCAAAGGTGCTGTTGCAAAAGAGTGGGGTTCATGCTGCGATTGCTTCTGGCCGTTAGCGTTAAATATTGGTTTTCACTTTGTGTAGTTGCATACCTACGATCTTGTCCTGGTCTTCGGCTAACATTTCCAGTTTCCATAAAGCGATTACATAGTCTGGAAATGACAATTTGGGACACTCTAAGGGCTTTGGCTACAACAGGTTGCGTTTGGCCCACCTCTAAACGACCGATGGCCCTCCAGGCTACCAATTCGGCTAAGTCAGTTCGGCTGTTGAAACATCGTATTCATTGCTACGAAGCATTCATTCATGTCAATTTTTTCTAATCTCTTCCTACATAAAGGATGCTGTAGATCGATTTTCACTCCTTATCTAAAGAGCCGAATTTTCAACATCACAGACAAAAGTTGCATATTCCGAAGTTTGTAAACGTGATGATTTTACCTTTAAATCTCTTTTCTCTCAATTTTGTTAACAAACTAGTCGATTATACGGCTGTTTCATACCTAACTCATAATATTTTCTAATTGCTTTGAGCAGTGTAGATGCAACATTGAAGTTAGGAATCTCACTACGTACATTTCAATAAGATTTAGTCGAAAGCTCAGATGAAAGGGATTTTAGCAATGAATGCTTTATCACTCACTAGAGACATTTACTCTTTTCACAGGGAAAAATTCTTGATTATTGAAAAGAATCAATAATCAAACATTTTTTATAATAGAGCATTTTCAATAATGTAAACCAATTCTTCTTGCATTGAAACAGAACATCAATAAACTGCTTCTAACCAAATAAATCAAATATGTGATATCATAACTGTTCCTCTATTTATCTCCTAATATCAAATTATATTGAACTGTCTTTGAAGCAATACTATTGTGTCTAAGTTAATTTATTTCAAAGGAACATCTGATCTGTTGCTGAATGGATGCCTTATAATTTATTATGAAAATTACGCCTGCGCATACAGATATTGAATTACCTATGCAAGTTAATAATGATAATATTTTATGCGATTTATAGCAATGGAATTATAGTTTATTATACATTACAACAATTTATTTTACAGGAGAAAAATGATTTAGTTAACGTTATGAGTATTCTGAATATGTTTACATTGCACTGCTAGCTGTATACACGTTTTTCATATGGAATATATAGTTTGAAGAAATTTGATTCACAATCTGCTGCGAATTTTTAATATGTGGAGCCTTTCCTTTTCTAAATCAAATTGCCAAACGTGCTTAACGTGTTTTTGTTTCTCCAGACGCTCTAGACCAGGCCAACGGTGACCTAGAAGGTAGAATATTTGCACCATTATAATACCGATTGCGGTAAAAGAACCTAAAGATGCCGGATATTTGATAAACCCCCCGGGAGGGAGATAAACTTGAGAGTTTCGAGTAATTTCTACAGATCCTTCAAAAGCACTCACCCTGTGTCTAGAAAGCTGAATTCTTGCACACTTATAATATCTTCTTTCCCGGGCACTCAAACTGCTCCTGTAAACCCCTGGGTCAGCCAAGTGGTCTGGGACTTCAACACTTATAATATTAACTATCTAACGGAAACCTAACGGAATCGTATTTAACCCCCCTTCCCAGTGGAGGAGAAAGTGGGGAGTTTTGAAGATTCTTTACGGATCAGTCAGCACCCCCCCCCCTGATTTAGACGAATGAATCTTAGTTGTCTTCGCCACAATCATATGTATCAATCATAATATTTTATTTTTATGGAAACATATCCTTTGCTTATTTCGAGTTAAATTAGTTCTTCGCAATTGTTGTAACTATGACATATCATTTCATATTATAAATCGTCTGCTCTTCTATGTAAAATCAATGAATGTTTCATTCATATCACGTATATTCCAAACTTCAGAGTTAAATAATTTTGCGTGAAAAAAAAGTCAGCAATTCTTAACTCATTTAACAATCGCTTAATTTGTTTACATTCTGTATGCTATCGTTTAGCATTAAAATTAGGCTTCGTTGTAGGGATATATTTAATAACGATGTCACAAAATAAATAATTATCCGTAGTCCTCAGGGATTGAAAAAAATTGTAACTGCTAATACTTTTAAGATAACTAATACATAAATAAATGAAATTAAAATTTACCTTACCGGTGATAATATTTCTCTCCTATTGTTGAATTAATTCTCTTGGGTATAAAACTAATTACCGCATAAGTGCTTTGGTGAAATTATCTCAGTCATTTGTCAAAATATTTAAAACCTCAAAAGTATTGAAATGCAGGAGCTAAGGACATTAAGTAATATCACTAATCTCAAGCTTTGTCCTTATTCGATGGTAAAATATGTCATTCAATTACAGTTTCAAAAGTAAACATCAACTTCAACTGAAACAAATTGAAAGTGCCCAAAATTCGTGTCAGAAAAGGTGTGTTCATGTTTTCATACTTGTAGTTCAGAGAACTATTTATATACTTGTAGTTCGTAGTGAACAATACATTATGAACTTTACCACATGCGATGTGATCTGTTATTGAATTATTTCAAAATCATTTTAATTAACTGTAGATTATATTTAAGGAATCAAAATATTTAATGGGCAACACTGGTTGTTTAAAATGTGTTTAATTCAATTCAAGATGCCCTAATCTCCCATACGAAACACCAGAGTAAAAATTTAACAAGAAAGATCAATCATGCTTAAAGCATTGATTATGAAACACTTTCCAACTTCAATGCAATTTTATTTAAACATGTCTAAAATGCAATACATTCCTCGGTAATATTTTAAAAACTTATCACAATGCTACATTAATTTATTATATTTGAAAACTTAAACCTTCATCGAAAAAAATGAACTTCATTAAAATAACGTCATTGAATTATAAATTGCCTGGTTTAAACATTTCTAAAATGAGATACATTCCTCGGAAATATTTTTAAAACTATCATAATACTACGATAATTAATTATATTTGAAAACTTCATCGAAAAAAAATGAAATTCATTCAAATGACGTCATAGGAAAATAACACGCCTGGATTTCTCTATAAAAACAGTATTTCATTCATAACATTTTCCCATTCATGTCATTCATCAGAATACTATAATAATTTATTTTATTTAAAAATTAAGACCATGGAGCTACACGTAATTAAACTCTATGCGTAAAACTTCATCGAAAAAAATCGTCCTTCTGTTTGTAAAATCAATGAATATTTGATTCATATCAGTTATGTAGACTCCATGAACTAAATGCTTTTGTGTTAAAGAAATACAGCAATTCTAATACAACTCATTCTACATATTTTGCTGTTTACATTTTACATAGGTGAAGAATAGGCTTCGTTGTAGAAATAATCAAAGTTGGATGAGCATTTAAACTCAAATATATTTTAATTGCGTTGTTTCAGTATGTAGATGCACAGAATTTAAGCAAAAATAAAGTGATTTTAGGACGGATACAACACTCAATATGAATTTAAAAGAACTTTAAAAATCACGATTTTGAGACAAGATGGATGTCATATATCAGATGGATGCCATATGCTATATATAAGAGGTGTTATTATTATTTTAATTTTTATTTAAAAAACTACTGAATATATTTCGCTAAATTTTTTATATATATTTTATGGAACAATTTGAATATTACCTAAAATTTTCGAAGCAATTTGTGAGTTTTAAATCCGCTTAAAAATGTTCAAAAAATTAGGTCCCATAGGGCTCAATGTATTTCATTTTTTCAACCCGGGTTCAATCCAAAACTAATTGGGTGATATTATTCATTTATATTCCCATAGGTCCTACAGATCCTCTGAACAACATACTAAAATTTCATTTTGATTAAGTCATTTTTACGGCAGTTATCGTGCTGACGGACAGACAGACAGACAGAATGAACAAAGTCATAAACACTTTTCAACTTTGTTGTAAAGTGTTAAAAATAATTATAACTTTTTAAAATTTAACTTATTTCAATTTCATAATAATTTTGTAAAAAGCAGCTTGTTAGTTTTTGCTGTGTTGCACATGGACAAGTGGACAGACTGTCAGTCAAACTGATTACAATAGGTGTGTTTACCGTATTTATAGGGTATGAACATATCTGAAATCTATCTCAATTCATATAGTGTTGCCTGGCCAGCTGGAAATCAATATGTCGATTTTTCGCCCAGCCGTCAGTTCTTTACAATACCGTCCGATCCCCAACATTAGATACTATCGATAGTATCCTATTTGGACCATATTGAATGTTATTTGAATGTAGTTCCCAAAGTAAATATTAACTTTGATAGATTAAAAAAGGTTTCTTTGTCATACGACATAGGTTCAAAATTTTTCTGTTTGAAGTTTTGTAGGGTATACCTTAATTATAGAAAGGTAAAAATAGTTTTGTTAGTTTATTCGTTAGCGTCGCCTGTCAAGTCGGAGATTAATTATTCGATTATTTACTGAGACAGCGCATCTTTACAATAACACCCGGTCCTAGACATTATAAAATATACATAATATCATATCGTATTTTGACCATGTTCAACATTTAAATGCTATTTGAATGCAGTTTTTAAAGTAAAAATCTGATGTGAGCAGCACATGACTTTCCTTATATAATGCAATGAATTTACTTCTTTAACGGTGAAAAAGTGATGAACAGGTAGACGATACATTGTTTGTAACGTTAAATTGTGCATTTGACGCAGAAAATTGCACATCCGGATGAAAACATCTAAAACTATTTTGTATCCAATTAACTTATATTTTACGCAACTTTAAATTAGCAATTATCAATATTGATAGCATCCTCAATAAAAGAATATAGTCCATATATTTAAATATTTTAATAATAAATTCATCAATTAGGAGCCATTTTCATTAACTTGGAGTCATCTTTGCAATTTGGACGATATTTTCGTCAATGTGGGGCCAAATATCGCCAAGTTGGAAATATTTGGAAGAGCATTTCTTATATAATGAAAGGTATGTTCATCATATGACGGAATTAAAAATTTGCAAAATATTGCATTCTATTTGGCGTCATTTTTATCAATTTGCTAATATTTTTATCAATTTGGCAACAGTTTCGTCAATTTGGCAACATTTAAAAAATCGCCAATTTTGCGATATGCCGTCAAAATTCGTCGTCAGAATTTTGCCAAGAGTTATATACGGAGTCTATTGGAAGAGTCTTATATTCTGTCCAAAATATTGAATTTTAATCAATTAGTTGTTATTTTCATTTATTTAGAGTCATTCTTATCAATTTGGGGACATTTTTATCAATTTGGCTATATTTTCATCAATTTGGCGACATTTAAAAACTCGCCTAGTTGGCAGTATTCCGACAAATTCGTAGCTAAAATTTCGTCAAGCATTATGGTCGGAGAAATAGGTTATTCCTATAGAAGATAATCGACTAATGGCGTCCAAATACAAAGCTATTACCCAAAGTATCTACTCTTATAGTAGATTCTTATTCCTTCTAAGATATTGGATTTTCATTAGTCTTCATTTTCATTGATTTAGAGTCATTTTTATCAATTTGGTGCATTTTTATCAATTTTGCGATATTTTCTTTAATTTGGCAACTTTTAAAAAACACTCCAAGTTGGATATAATTTACCAAATTCACCAGAAAAATTTCTACAAGCATTGTTTAAGGAGAAATAGGTTAGTCTTGGTAGCTAAACGACTAATGGTGTCAAATTACAAAGCTATTACCCAAAGTGTCTCCTCTCGTGAATGGAATGAGCTTGATCTACGAGAATGATGATAATAAATTTATCTCATACTATTACATATAAAAAGTGAACAGATTTCACAATAGTTAATATGTTTTTAATTTTATGTGATTTTTGATAAATTTATTTGAAAAATGTACAATATCTCGAGAACGGTTCTTCCTAGCATTCTAAAATTTATGTTAATCGTTTTCTAATGAAAAAGTACATAAGCAATAGTTATTTACGTAACTTTATTGAATGTTTTAATTTTTTGATGATTTTTTAAAAACATTATTTCAAAATTTAGGAGGGTTATGAACATTCAATGGCGTGTAAAAATAATAGGCATCCAGTATTCACTGATTGTGATTTGCGTACCAAAATTTGTTCGGATCGCTCGATTCGTTCGTGAGACAACATCTCCTCAGCCTCACTGACACACACACACACATATATATTTTCACACACACACATATTTTCACACACACACATATTTTAACACACACACACACACACAGACATCACCTCAAAAACGTATGATTCGTGTTCAGTGATGCTTGAAACATGCTCTCCCGTCAAAAACTCGAATTCGAATTTTCGACCCCGTCACAATAATTCCTTATACTTTATACTATGTATATAAGGAAAGTAAAAATTAACTTTTATTAATAAAAAAATTGATTCTTTGTCATGAGACGGAGGTTTTTACGTAAATTATAGAAGGATAAAACTAGTTTTGGTAGTTCAATTCTGAGTGTCATCTGGCCAGTCACTAATTGTCTGCTGAGACATCACATCTTTACAATGACACCCAGTCCTAGACATTATAAAATATACATAACACCATATTTTGACCATATTCTACATTAAAATATATTATTTAAATGACGTATTCAAAGTAATCATTACCTTCACTTGATAAAACATAATTTATTTGTCTTGAAACATAAATTAAAATATTTCCTATTTAATGTTTTGTAGGGTACACTTCACCCATAGATGTAAAACACTAAGTTCTGGTAGCTCAATTCTTAGTGTCGCCTGGGCGGGGGACGATTAATGAAATCGGATCAAAATAACCCTACCACTACCTCCCAAAATGGTACAAGAGTCCGAATTAAATGACGAAATTCCTTGCTAAATAAAATTCTAATTGTAAAATTTTTACGCATAATCCAAGGATTTAAAAATAACTGTTAATAGTAATTAAATATGCTTACATATAGAATTTGAGGCATATAAGATTGAAAGAGTTATAATTTTGTATTTTGTCCTAATTTATTCTCTATCAATAGCTGTACAACATTCAGAAATTCAGTCTTTTTCTCTAAGAGCTATCTAAAAACTATAATCGGGTTCTTTTACTTTAATTTTGAAGATTGTGGTATAACTCAAGGGTACATGTTTGCACATAATTAAAAATGTATTAAATTTTTATACTCATGCTTATAATCGGCATCACAATATCTGTATCTTCATTTAAAACAAACATCTATTTTCCCCACCCAGAATTTGCATTTTAAATTCATGAGCATAGACTTGCGTTCGTATGTAATCTGCTGTGCTTTAATAGTATGATTGTAGTATAAACTAACAATTTAAATATAAATTTTTCAGCGCATATTTATTTCTTATACTTTAAATGCTATTTAACCCTTAAACAGATCGAGACATTTTAGAAAATAATTTGGATTTATGTATTCCCATAAGGATGAATAATTTGTTACTATTAATATATTTAGGTCATAATTGAATAAAAATGTATAAAAGTTAGCTTTTTCAGTCATAAGTTCTCTCTTTGGCTGTTTAATTATATCTCTTGGGAATAAAGTAATGTGGGTATTATTACTGTAGGGAAATTTCCCCATTAATATATCAGTACATTTAAGAGCATTAAGCATTGAGATGTATTCACCAGAGACATAAAAAAAAATATTGTCTCATACATTGTTCTCTTTAGATTAAAATTTGTCATTTTACATACTCAGTGCGGTTTTGAAAGTAAACTTCATATAAATAAGTAAACATGTTGGGGTTTCATAAAACGGGTTTGAAATTTTCCGTTGTGCATTAAAAATTGCATTAAATAATATAAATTTAAAGCGCACATATTTTATTGCAGATGTAAGCATGCACTTTCGTAGAATAATGAAAAATATATCGCTTTTAAATCTAAACACTTTAATGCACGGAAATTACTGTATAATTCTAATATATTTGCAGTATCTTAAATCTTTGTTTGACTTACTTTTGTATATAGAAATTACATAATTTAACCCGGGGGAACGCGAGCTATAAGTACTTACGCGAGGACGCGTGGTGAGTCTATCAGACCCGGTCAGCCGTTTTTGTTAAATAATACTACCGAGAATGTCTTTTACCACATTAAATGCATTTTCAATGAAAGAACAGACACTATATAAGTGTAAGTTAAAAATAAATAATTACAAAAAATTCTTACAATGTATTCACATTCTTTGCAAATATAAATGGTGTGTTCACTACAGATATTTTTATCGCACTTAGCACAACAAATTGCAGATTTCCTGTCTTTTTTACTTGGACAAATGTGGAATCTTTTCCTTTGGCCACATTTTTGTACCTTTCTTGGTGGCTCACTAGTTTGACTAAAAGAGTAATGTTCTATCAGTTGTTCTCTCAATTTTCGAGGAAGCGATTGTTGCGTGCTTCTGTTTTGAACATGTTCCTTTATAAGCTCCAAAGCAAGTTCTTTCAAAAATTGTCGCCGACCCTTTGCTGTTGTTTGGTTTTTAGCTGACAATAAAAGCACACAAGCATTTATAGCTCCTGTGTTTAGTACACAAAAAAACACTACCATTGGCCATCTTTTGATTATTGGTAAAGTAGAAAAGTTTGCAGACATTTCATCCAGGACATCTACTGATCCCTTTGTGAGATTATAAAATGTTATGATCTCCGGCTTTTTATCATCGCCAGTTGCTGAGTCTATTGAATCATCATAGTGTATTGTTGACAAAACGTTTGCGCATCTATTATTTTTTGGTACATACGAAACTAATGTCATGTGTTTCTGAAAGCCGAACAAAGACGAATGCATTTCTCGGTTTTTTCCTGTGATGAATTCCTTAGATAATTCTCGCTTATTTTTTCTAATTGTTCCCACAAGTGTGATTTTTTTCTTTAGAAGGTCTTTAGCCAAATTATAACTTGTATACCAGTAGTCCACTGTAAGGTTTCTTCCAGAATTTGAGAGCTTTTCCATTAATCTCTTTACGATTTCATCAGCAGAATTATTTAGTTTATACGGACCATCAGGTTGTGCACCTGCATAAATTTCTAAATTCCAGGGATTATATGTTCTGGAATACACAAGAGCAAAGATTTTTATACGATATTTTGCAGGTTTGTTAGGAATGTATTGACAAAAAGAGCATCGTTCTCTAAAAGCTCCAAGATTTTCATCAATTGTTATACATTCACCCACAGTAGAACACTTTTGGCAGTTTTTTACAAAAGCTTCAAACATATCTCTTACTGGAGCGAGTTTGTCTGTCTATCTTCTTCTAGTACGGTCTGTAATATCATCGAATCGTAAACACCTCAAAAGGAATAAAAAACGCTTCTGAGACATAGTTCGATGGAAAATATCGAGACCTGTTCCATTCGTAGCCCAGAGATTTTTCACATTTACATGCGACGATTTGTGAAGTCCTCCAAAGTACAAAAGACCAATCAATGCTTTAATTTCTGTTATTGAAGTTTCTTTGGCATCACGATCTCTCTCAAAATTATGTGCTATAGTCTCTATATACTTATTTGTGTAAATCACGATATCCATTAGAATACTATCATCAATCAACAGTTGCCACGAATCAATTATCGAACATGCGTTTTTTGCGTCACCAATGTTTCCTGGTAATTTTAGTATGATATTGTCAGAAGGAATTCTGGCATTTTGTTGATTTTTAATTTTATTCCATTTTGTGCTGTCTTTGGCAACGTAGAAATTTTGAGACAAAATGTCTGTATCTTCATCTTCATCTGTATCGTCGTAAGAATCCATATCTTCCTCTGAAGAAGAATTATGTTCACTAAATCATCAGCATTCATTTCTTCATCCTCTTCATTTATCGTTTCTTCACCAGTTGATATATCTCTAAGCATAGTTTCAAGACTTTTCATTTCATCCTTGTACGACATATATCGCTTCATTTTACATCCAAAACTTAAAAAAAAAATGAACTTAGATCTAAATACACGAACACGCGCATCGGGCCTGAATGACCCTAACATCCAAAATACCTACAAAAGTGAAATTCAGGAATGTGGAAATTCCAATCTTCAGAAAGTGGTTGACTTTGAATACAGCTACTGGGGACCTGGACCACTTTCGAGAAAAGAGGGTGTTTCTACGGTATGGTTTTAGAACGACCGGGTCTATAAGACCCAACGCTCGTGCTCCCGTTGTTGTTGTTGAGACCCAGACCGTCCGACCTACCAGAAAGGTGTAAGGTAACTGTATGGACGGCCGGGGCTCGTGCTCCCGTGTAAAAACTTCAGAGATTTTTGAGTTGCATTAAAATTTGCATTTCTGTTTGAAAATAATTTGTATTTTTCTTTTTATGGTATATTAGCCAGAATAAAAAGCTGTATTTTATATACTCTCATAAATATGCTGGTATTAATAAATTTTATAATTAGGAAAAACATATTCAACTTGCCCGATTTCTCTAATCGGCAATTCAAACGTAGAAGTAATAATGTTAAGTTCACATTTTGAACTGCTTTACCGATCATTTCACACTAGTTAGCAAACCCTTTTATTTTCTATAATAATAATAATGTCCGTTTGTTTGTCTATTTGCTCGCGACATAGCGAAAACTTTAAGTAACCCACAGCTAGGTAATTTGGTGTAGGTATAGTTTATCTCAGCATCCGAGATACTTCGGAGATATTTCTTTTGAAATTCAAATTAGTTTTTGATTTATTTTAAGTTTAAGAGCAATGTTGAGCGATTTTTACACACATTGCCTTCTTAGGGATCGAAAATATTAGTCTGAATTAGTTTAACATCTTAACACCATCGGAAAAAAACGTTATTTCTAAGCAATTTTGAATGTAATCCGAAAAGAATCAATAAGGCAATAAGTTCATTTTTAAGATATTTCTTAAAAATATCTCTCTCCCAAAACACGGTTTACCAAAAATTTAATTTGTTAATTCGCCCAAAGGAGCACAGACTATAATACAGCTATAGATATAGACTGTAATACAGATAGAACGTGTATACCACTTGCCTTACAGACTGGACTAAATAAACGGTATTTCCATAGCAAAATAAAAAAATCTGGTGTGGGCAGCACTTGAATTTCCCTGCAGACATTCATATTTTCTTTATTTCTTTAATAATTCATTAGATTTAGTTTAATTGCACCAAATAACACTAAATTTGCATTTTTAATTCAATTTTTGTTTTTATTTGGCAATTGGACATTTTTCCGATAGCAGCATAAAAAAAGGCAAGAAATCTCAAATATCTCGAGAACGGTTAGTCCTAAAGTATAATGAAGTGTGTTATATTATTTTCCTCGTCAAAAATTTGGTATAAAATAAGAATTTATTTGATACATTTCAGCATACGTAGTCTTTTTTTTTTTTTAGATTTTAGCGATTTTTGCTGGCCATTTTGTAAAAAAAGGCTGGTTGTTCTTTCCCGAATCGTACCAAAATCTAATCAGCACCAGAGTATCCCAAAAGTAACTTCTCTACCAAATATTGTGAAATTTGGTCAATTAGTATTTTAGCTAGGGTGGATACATGAAATTTTAGCTGGACATTTCATAAAAAAAGGCAGATTGTTCTTTGCCGAATCATACCAAATTCTAATCAACACCAGAGTATCCAACAAGTAACTTATCTACCAAATTTTGTGAAATTTGGAAAATTAGTATTTTAGCTAGAGCGGATAAATGAAATTTTTACTGGCCATTTCGCAAAAAAGGCAGGTTCTGTTTTTACGAATCGTACCAAAAACTAATCTGCACCAGGATCACATCCACGTGACTTGCCTACCAATTTTTATGAAATTCGGTCTATTAGTTTTTGAGTTAGAGTGGATACATACATTGCACATACACACCCACAGACGTCACGCTAAAAATAGTTTTTTCGTATTCTAGAGGTCTCGAAACGTGTAGATCCGTCGAAAACTCGAGTTGCGATTTTCGACATGATTCCAATACTTTCACTATACATTACCATGTATTGCAGGGAAAGTAATATCATATCAGATATAAACTATCTACTGATATCTAGGGTGCACGATATAGTTGCAAGTAGGCCAATTAAATTTTATATAATGGTCGCAAGAGAGAGAGGGAAATGAACTAGCTGTATACCAAGGTGACCATGAAATTTGAAATGCAGCACTTCAACTATGAGAGTGCAGAAAAACTCAGTCAGTAAGGTGTAGAAAATCACCAAATTAGTAGGGACATTCATTTCATTTACTACAAAACTCATTTTACATATAGCTCAGTTTAACGTACAGTATATTCAATATACTCAAATTCTGCAACAATACACGTTAGTATGCAGAAAATAACTTTATATTGCACGTTCCCCATCAATACGGATAAATGTGTTGCAGTAGGAAATCATAAAACATACTATACTATGCAGATTCCACAGCTTTGCGTTTAAATTCGCTATATAGTAGCGCCATCTAGCAATAATATTCTTTTGAATAGCCCATTACGACCTTTTTAACTCTTCCCAACGTAGTCGAAAAGTGTTTATGACTTGAAAAATGTTGAAAAGCTTTTTGATCATTCTGTCTGTCCGTCCGTTCGCGCGATAACTTCCGTAAAAATGACGTTATCAAATTGGCATTTTGGCATGTTGTTGAGACGGTATGTAGGATGTTTGGGATTAAAATGAATAATATCACAAATCACTTCGAAAATTTTAATAAATATTCAAATTGTCACATAAAATGTATACAAAAATTTCAGTACCATATGTTGGTCAGTTTTCAAATAAAAATTGAAATAATAATTACACCCATATTATATAAACCAATATATGAAAAGATCAAGCAACTTATCTATATAAATAAAAATGAAAATCTGTCTGTCTGTCTGTCTGTCTGTCTGTCTGTTTGTCCCATCATCACGGAAGAACGGCTGAACCGAATTTGATGAAATTTTGTGGGTAGCCCAGAAATAGCCCCACTTAAAATTATATCCGTGTTTTGAGTTTCTACGACCAGTGGTTCTCGAGATATTAGTAAAAAACAAAATTTTCGTTTGTCTCATCATCACGGGAAAACGGCTGAACCGAATTTAATGAAATTTGGTGGATAGCCTTGAAATATCCCCCCATAAATTTTGTCCAAGTTTCGAGTTTCTAAGACCTGGGGTTGTCGAGATATTAATGAAAAACGGAACTTTTTCCTAGGAGTTCTACTCCCTAACTCCGTGGTTTATCCAAACGAAAAGCTTGAAAATCGTGTGAAAGTGAATTAAAATTTAATCTCTGAGTTTGATGGGAGATTGTTTGCGTTAATTAGTCACTTTCTGAAAACATGTATTGTTTGAAACATGATTTAAAGGGGAAATCTATCTCCATGGTTCATGGTTTATTTAAAACAAGCTTTTACGGAACAATGAGAAGTATAGAGAAATCAAAATCGTTATTTAATTTCGCAGTTTATGTTATAAGGCATGACATATTTAACATGTTATAAGATTCTATCTTATATCATGTTACTCAGAAACGCAATTAAATTAAATCTGTCTATTAATTTTAATAATTATATTTTCGATTTGAATAATAAATAAATGGATATAAAAATATATTTTAGAAAAGAACGATTTGATTTTTCTTACAGCATTATTGACTGGATAATATCAATTACGGTCTTCAGGTTTAAAAATTATTATTATTTATATTTTCGGGGATTATTGATTCAAGGATTACTGATATTTTCAAGTTATTATGCAATTATTTTATTATGACAAAAATTGTTTAAACTCATATATTGTATGTTGTACGAATCTTCTACAAATACACGTGTATATCTTTTAATCTACGAGCATATAAGTAGTACAGGTATATTGACATATGTTTTTATATATATTGGCATATATTGGAATCAATTACGACCTTCTGGTATAAAGAGTACGGATATTATTGATGTTTTCAATTTATTACATCATCTCTTTTATTTTGGCAAATATTTTTGAGACGCATATTGTAATACGGGTAATCTTCTACTAACACATTGGCATATTTTCTGATCTGCGACAATATAATTAGTACGGGGTTGCATATATTCATTCAATTCCTATTTTTTCTTCTGTAAATTTGCTTACAAAAGGGGGCAGGATGTTTTATTCTTCAGATCTGATCGTGAAGATAATTTTGCATAGTGAGAACATATATTCTTAATCTTCTCTTTAGGAGCAATAAATTTAATATTTTAACAGAATTTGCACATGATTGCGAACTATAAGTTTCTTTAAATTATACACTCCGTACGAATAACGGATTAAATTAAATGTGTTTGCTAATGTTTTTATTATTTTTTTTCGATTTAAATAATAAATAAATGGATAAATGGATATAAAAGTATATCTAATGAATGGACGGTTTGATTTTTCTTTTAATTATATTAATTGCTGACTGCGTACATCAATTTCATTTATTTTGGCAAAGAGTTTTCAAGCTTATATCGTATTTAGCTACTAAACTCATGTATTGTGTTTAGCCAATAAATTCATATAGCCGATTTTTGAAACAGAAAAAGAGTAGAGCGGGTATATCTTCTAATACAATTGTAGTGTTTTCATTTAGTATATTGAAACGGAATAAGAATGTCTCATTCAGATCTGCAAATTCAAAGCTACGAATTTGGAGGGATATCGCTAATTTGACAACTTTTCTTAAACTTTGCCAAATTGACGGAAATGTCGCCAAATTGATATAAACGACATAAACGACACACAAACAGCTGCCCGTTAAACATGTGGGTCCGAAAGTCCTTCCAAGGGGTTGGTGGTAGGGGAAGGAAGGTACGGTCCCTGTGGATGCCTCCCCCACTGGGTTCCGGTCTAAATTGGGTGGCACTTCCCGACCGTCCAAACAGTTACCTTCTACCTTTCTGGTAGGTCGGACAGTCTGGGTTTCAACAATCAACACAAACAGCTGCCATAAACCTTCGGGTTGGTCGTGTGGCTTGGGTCTTCTACATATCAATGAAATTTTTTGTTTTGTTAGAAGAGAGTACTGAAATGATGTTTGGTTAGCATTTATCTGTCAAACCAACCATCCTACTTAGTAATACATTTAGCGAATTTTTAAAATGTCACCACATTGATAAAAATGTTTTCAAATCTATAAAAATATCTTGAAATTGATAAAATGGCGCTACATAAATGATATTAATTGTTTTTTGTTAGGGGATAGTATTGTGATGATATTTCGTCAATTTGTCGCAAAGTGGAACTGTCAGTTCTACAGTCCCACTTGGCGATAAATTTGGCGATTTTTTAAAATGTCGCTAATTTGACGAAACTGTCGCCAAATGTTCCATAGAAATATAACTATTTAGACGATATTTTTTCTACCAATTTATTTGAAGCAAATGATATCATGTCGCTTAGCAACGGATTTAAATCCAATGTGTTTATGCGGCAGACGATTTTTATTAAATCCTTTCCGATTTGAATAATGAAGATATGTATATAAAATAAATTTCATTGCCATTTCATTTTGGACTGGATAATATCAATTATACTCTTCAGGTTTAAACATTATTATTATTGATATTTTCCGGAATTATTGATTCAGGGATTATTGATATTTTTAAGTTATTACGCCATTGTTTTATTGCGGCAAAAATTGCTGACACACGCATATTGTACGTTGTACGAGTAATCTTCTAGGAATGCACGGGTATATCTTCTAACCTACGAGAATATATGTAGTACAGGTATATTGGCATATATTTTGACATATATTGGCATATATATTGGAATCAAGTACAGTCTTCTGGTATGAAGATTAAGGGGATTAATTATATATTCAATTTATTACGTCGTCTGTTGTATTTTACCAAAAAACATTTGAGACTCATATTGCAAAACGGGTAATCTTCTACTAATAATCGGACATTATAAGTAGTACGTGTATATCTCCCCATATAATTTTAGCACTTTAATTTTGACATGATGACTGTCTTCAGATTTAAAGATTACGGGTTTATTGGTATTTTCAATTTATACATGTAATCTACTAATACAGGTTATATTTTCTAATATTCGCGTATATAATTAGTACATGTCCCATACAATTTTAACGCTTTTATTTTGCATATATTGATTCAATTCCATACTTTTTTTTATATTTGCTTACATAAGGGGTCCAAGATGTTTTATTCTTCAGATATGTCGATGAAGATAATTTTATATAGCGAGAACAGAGATTCTTAAACTTCTTTTTAGGAGCATTATATTAAATATTTTAACAGAATATTTTGATTAAACATGTCATTTAGTATACTATAAGAATTTGCGCATGATTATGAATTTCAAGTTTCTTTATATTATATACTCCGTACGAAGAACGGGTATGCTGCTAGTTGAAAAATAAAATATGGTTTCCACATTTTTCTCGCGGTGTATACCGTAGATGTTTAAAAGTCGTTTAAATTTATCTGCCAAAAAACTGCTTTGCTTTTGGGCAGTATCTGTGTATCGAAATTTTGTCCCAACGCAATTACAATAATTTTGATTTTAAATGATCACTAATCTTTCTTTATTCCTACAACTAAGTCTAATTTTAACGCTAAACTATATAGCATACAGATTGTAAACAAATCAAGCGATTGTAAGGTGAGTTGCATAATTATTACTGAATTTTTTTCACGCAAAATTATTTAGCTCGGTAGCCTGGAATATCTATACTATAAACAAATCTATATATATAAAAATGAAAATCTGTCTGTCTGTCTGTCTGTCTGTCTGTTTGTCACACCATCACGGGAGAACGGCTGAACCGAATTTGATGAAATTTGGTGGGTAGCCCAGAAATAGCCCCACTTAAAATTATATCCGTGTTTTGAGTTTCTACGACCAGTGGTTCTCGAGATATTAGTAAAAAACGAAATTTTCGTTTGTCTCATCGTCACGGAAAAACGGCTGAACCGAATTTAATGAAATTTGGTGAATAGCCTTGAAATATCCCCCCATAAATTTTGTCCAAGTTTCGAGTTTCTAAGACCTGGGGTTGTCGAGATATTAATGAAAAACGGAACTTTTTCCTAGGAGTTCTACTACCTAACTCCGTGGTTTATCCAAACGAAAAGCTTGAAAATCGTTTGAAAGTGAATTAAAATTTAATCTCTGAGTTTGATGGGAGATTTTTTGCGTTAATTAGTCACTTTCTGAAAACATGAATTGTTTGAAACATGATTTAAAAGGCAAATCTATCTCCATGGTTCATGGTTTATTTAAAACAAGCTTTTACGGAACAATGAGAAGTATAGAGAAATCAAAATCGTTATTTAATTTCGCAGTTTATGTTATAAGACATGACATATTTAACATGTTATAAGATTCTATCTTATATCATGTTACTCGGAAACGCAATTAAATTAAATCTACCTGTTAATTTTAATAATTATTTTTTCGATTTGAATAATAAATAAATAGATATAAAAATATATTTTAGAAAAGAACGATTTGATTTTTCTTATAGCATTTTTGACTGGATAATATCAATTACGGTCTTCAGGTTTAAAAATTATTATTATTTATATTTTCGGGGATTATTGATTCAAGGATTATTGATATTTTCAAGTTATTATGCAATTATTTTATTATGACAAAAATTGTTTAAACTCATATATTGTATGTTGTACGAATCTTCTACAAATACACGTGTATATCTTTTAATCTACGAGAATATAAGTAGTACAGGTATATTGACATATGTTTTGATATATGTTGTCATATATTGGAATCAATTACGACCTTCTGGTATAAAGAGTACGGATATTATTGATGTTTTCAATTTATTACGTCATCTCTTTTATTTTGGCAAATATTTTTGAGACGCATATTGTAATACGGGTAATCTTCTACTAACACATTGGCATATTTTCTGATCTGCGACAATATAATTAGTACGGGGTTGCATATATTCATTCAATTCCTATTTTTTCTTCTGTAAATTTGCTTGCAAAAGGGGGCAGGATGTTTTATTCTTCAGATCTGATCGTGAAGATAATTTTGCATAGTGAGAACATATATTCTTAAACTTCTCTTTAGGAGCAATAAGTTTAATATTTTAACAGAATTTGCACGTGATTGCGAACTATAAGTTTCTTTAAATTATACACTCCGTACGAATAACGGGTGTGCTGTTAGTGGTTAATAAATTTTAACATTTTAGGAGGATATATCATGTTGCTCGGCATCGCAATTAAATTAAATGTGTTTGTTAATGTTTTTATTATTTTTTTTCGATTTAAATAATAAATAAATGGATAAATGGATATAAAAGTATATCTTATGAATGGACGGTTTGATTTTTCTTTTAATTATATTAATTGCTGACTGCGTACATCAATTTCATTTATTTTGGCAAAGAGTTTTCAAGCTTATATCGTATTTAGCTACTAAACTCATATATTGTGTTTAGCCAATAAATTCATATAGCCGATTGTTGAAACAGAAAAAGAGTAGAGCGGGTATATCTTCTAATACAATTGTAGTGTTTTCATTTAGTATATTGAAACAGGATAAGAATGTTTCATTCAGATCTGCAAATTCAAAGCTACGAATTTGGAGGGATATCGCTAATTTGACAACTTTTCTTAAACTGTGCCAAATTGACGGAAATGTCGCCAAATTGATATAAACGACACACAAACAGCTGCCATAAACCTTCGGGTTGGTCGTGTGGCTTGGGTCTTCTACATATCAATGAAATTTTTTTTTGTTTTGTTAGAAGAGAGTACTGAAATGATGTTTGGTTAGCATTTATCTGTCAGACCAACCATCCTACTTAGTAATACATTTAGCGAATTTTTAAAATGTCACCAAATTGATAAAAATGTTTTCAAATCTATAAAAATATCTTAAAATTGATAAAATTGCGCTACATAAATGATATTAATTGTTTTTTGTTAGGGGATAGTATTGTGATGATATTTCGTCAATTTGTCGCAAAGTGGAACTGTCAGTTCTATAGTCCCACTTGGCGATAAATTTGGCGATTTTTTAAAATGTCGCTAATTTGACGAAACTGTCGCCAAATGTTCAATAGAAATATAACTATTTAGACGATATTTTTTCTACCAATTTATTTGAAGCAAATGATATCATGTCGCTTAGCAACGGATTTAAATCCAATGTGTTTATGCGGCAGACGATTTTTATTAAATCCTTTCCGATTTGAATAATGAAGATATGTATATAAAATAAATTTCATTGCCATTTCATTTTGGACTGGATAATATCAATTATACTCTTCAGGTTTAAACATTATTATTATTGATATTTTCCGGAATTATTGATTCAGGGATTATTGATATTTTTAAGTTATTACGCCATTGTTTTATTGCGGCAAAAATTGCTGACACACGCATATTGTACGTTGTACGAGTAATCTTCTAGGAATGCACGGGTATATCTTCTAACCTACGAGAATATAAGTAGTACAGGTATATTGGCATATATTTTGACATATATTGGCATATATATTGGAATCAAGTACAGTCTTCTGGTATGAAGATTAAGGGGATTAATTATATATTCAATTTATTACGTCGTCTGTTGTATTTTACCAAAAAACATTTGTGACTCATATTGCAAAACGGGTAATCTTCTACTAATAATCGGACATTATAAGTAGTACGTGTATATCTCCCCATATAATTTTAGTACTTTAATTTTGACATATATTGGAATAAATGACTGTCTTCAGATTGAAAGATTACGGGTTTATTGGTATTTTCAATTTATACATGTAATCTACTAATACAGGTTATATTTTCTAATATTCGCGTATATAATTAGTACGGGTCCCATACAATTTTAACGCTTTTATTTTGCATATATTGATTCAATTCCATATTTTTTTATATTTGCTTACATAAGGGGTCCAAGATGTTTTATTCTTCAGATATGTCCATGAAGATAATTTTATATAGCGAGAACAGAGATTCTTAAACTTCTTTTTAGGAGCATTATATTAAATATTTTAACAGAATATTTTGATTAAACATGTCATTTAGTATACTATAAGAATTTGGGCATGATTATGAATTTCAAGTTTCTTTATATTATATACTCCGTACGAAGAACGGGTATGCTGCTAGTTAGAAAATATGCCTGTTTATTTGTATGTTTATTTGTGTATTTGTCTCAGCATCACGAGAGAACGATTGTATCGAATTGGATGAAAATTTTGGAGTAGACTTGAAATAGCCCCACCTAAAATTTAGTCTATGTTTTGAGTTTCTAGGAACAAGAGTTGTCTAGATATTAATTAAAAACGCACAATTAAACCGTCCATAGATATAACATTTTGCAGACGATATTTTTCTACTAATTTATGTGAGTCACTTAGCAACGGATTTAATTCCAATGTGTTTATGTGGCAAATGATTTTTTTTAAATCTTTACCGATTTAAATAATAAAGATATGTATCTTAAATAATAAAAGGCAATGTCTGTCTGTGTGTCTTATACACTATACGTTCAGCGACCGCGCTTCGGAGAGCTACGAAATTTGGCAATCGGAAACCCGGGGGGTGGGAAGGGGACACGCGAAAACCGATTTTTAAAATTTTAATTATTTTTGTAGTTATTTAATGTTTTATGCTATTTCGACCGTTTTTTGCATTTTTGCCCTTTTTTCTTCACGATCCAAACGTCGTAGAAAAAACAAATCACACCATCCGAAAGAGCAGACAATTGGGAGTAAAAATATATCAATTTCAAATTTCAATTTCGATTTCTAATAGTTTTTAAAGATTTTAAAACAAAAGTCACTTTTGGCTCAAAAACACGATTTTTGGTTTTTACATTCTCACATAGTAAAAAGTGCTCATAATTTCGAATGATAACTTACATTTTTAGAAAGGTCAAAGA
Source organism: Amaurobius ferox (assembly GCA_951213105.1). NCBI lineage: Eukaryota > Metazoa > Arthropoda > Arachnida > Araneae > Amaurobiidae > Amaurobius > Amaurobius ferox. The sequence continues at coordinate 100,608,997 of OX578141.1, read as the reverse complement.
TCTGGCATTCTTACAAGTCCTATCTGGTGAAGAAGTAATTATAAATATCCACAGGAACGCGATTTTACTGACTTAAGGACTTACAATTTCTCGGCGATCGCGTTTTCACCCGTAGAACTTTTTCACCGTCTCCATGAAGACCGCGCTTAGCATATGTGTTGTATGCATCGGGTGAAATTACTATTTATTTATATGATATTTTAAATGGATACTATACGTTCAGCGACCGCACGTCGGAGAGCTACGAAATTTGGCAATCGGAGACCCGGGAATGGGAGGGGGGAAGGGGACACCCGAAAACCGATTTTTAAAATTTTAATTATTTCTTTAGTTATTTAATGTTTTATGCGATTTCGAACTTTTTTTGCCCTTTTTTCTCCACGATCCAGACGTCGTAGAAAAAAAACAAATTACACCATCGGAAAGAGCAGACAATTGGGAGTAAAAATATATTAATTTCAAATTTCAATTTCGATTTCTAATAGTTTTTAAAGATGTTAAAACAAAAGTCACTTTTGGCTCATAAAAACGATTTTTGGTTTTTAAATTCTCGCATAGTGAAAAGTACTCATAATTTCGACTAATAATTTATATTTTTAGAAAGGTCAAAGATCTGGCATTCTCACAAGTCCTATCTGGTCCAGAAATAATGAAAATTGCCCTCAGGATGGCAATTTTAAAGACGTCATGATTTTAAATTTCTCGGCTATCCGCTCAGTTCTTCAACGGCATTCCCCCATCCGCAGTAGTTTCTTCCCCGTCCCCATGGAGACCGCACTTTTGGTGTTACATGAATTAAGAGCCTAGCATAAGTGTTGTATACCTCGGGCGAAATTATTATATTTATATGATATTTTAAATGGATATTTTAACTGGATATTTTAAATAATTTAAATGATTGAATTATGGTGGTTTGAATTGCGGTTATGTATTTGAAATTATTATATTTATGGATTGGTGGAACGATATGGATGATTTTTTGATTTTAAATGGATATTTTAATTTATGGATATTTTAAATGGATCTTTTAATTTATAGATATTTTAAATAGATATTTTAATTTTACAGATATGTTAAATGATGGGACGATGGAACGAGGATGGTGGAATTAAGAGTTTGCAGAACTCAGACCATGGCGCTCGCCACGAATGGCATGGAACAGTTTACTCCACGGCCGAGAAAGAAAGTCCATCACCCCTATCCCAAAGGTCCAACAAATTTATTGAATTATGCTTAGCATATGGTCATATTATAAAATTTAAATTAGCGCGCTGGAAGTTAGCGCGCGAGAATTGCACTCGGTAGGCCTGGGTTCGATTCCGCCACTGACGCGGAGTACGATCACGTTAAACATATGGGTCAATATATCCTTCCGAGAGGTTGGTGGTAGGGGAAGGACGGTACGGTCCCTGTGGATGCCTCCCCCACTGGGTTCCGGTCCAAATTGGATGAATAAAAAGAAATTTATGGAGATTGTCGGGGAGGGCGCGGTAGCCCAGTGGTTAGAGTGTGGGAATTTCACTCGGTAGGCGCGGGTTCGATTCCCGCTACTGCCAAATCTGCTGCCGTGTTCACGCGGAGTACGATCACGTTAAACATGTGGGACCGAAAGTCCTTCCGAGAGGTTGGTGGTAGGGGAAGGAGGGTACGGTTCCTGTGGATGCCTCTCACACTGGGTTCCAGTCTAAATTGGACGAATAAAAAGAAAGTTATGGAGATTGTCGCGGAGGGCGCGGTAGCCCAGTGGTTAGCACGCGGGAATTTCACTCGGTAGGCCCGGGTTCGATTCCCGCCACTGCCAAAACTGCAGCTGTGTTCACGCGGAGTACGATCAGGTTAAACATGTGGGACCGTAAGTCCTTCCGAGAGGTTGGTGGTAGGGGAAGGAGGGTATGGTCCCTGTGGATGCCTCCCCCACTGGGTTCCTGTCTAAATTGAGTGGCACTTCCTGGCCGTCCAAACAGTTACCTTACACCTTTCTGGTATGGATATTTTAAATGGATGTTTTAATTTATAGATATTTTAAATGGATATTTTAATTTATAGATATTTTAAATGGATATTTTAATTTTATGGATATTTTAAATGATGGAACGATGGAACGAGGATGATGGAATTAAGAGCTTAGCATATGGTCTTTATAAAATTTAAATTAGCGCGCGAGAATTGCACGCGGTAGGCCCGGGTTCGATTTCCGCTACTGACGCGGAGTACGATCACGTTAAACATATTGGTCAGTAAGTCCTTCCGAGAGGTTGGTGGAAGGGGAAGGAGGGTACGGTCCCTGTAGATGCCTCCCCCACTGGGTTCCGGTCTAAATTGGGTGAATAATAAGAAAGTTATGGAGATTGTCGCGGAGGGCGCGGTAGCCCAGTGGTTAGCACGCGGGAATTTCACTCGGTAGGCCCCGGGTTCGATTCCCGCCACAGCCAAAACTGCTGCCGTGTTCACGCGGAGTACGATCACGTTAAACATGTGAGACCGTAAGTCCTTCTGAGAGGTTGGTGGTAGGGAAATGAGGGTACTGTCCCTGTGGATGCCTCTCCCACTGGGTTCCGGTCTGAATTGGGTGGCACTTCCTGGCCGTCCAAACAGTTACCTTACACCTTTCTGGTAGGTCGCGCCAACGAGTTTGCCACGGTCGGAATTGCCACGGTCAGAATTTTCAAGGGTAGCGAACAGGCTGGTCGCCAAAGGCGGCTAGTATAAAATAAATGTCACCGATATTGCATTTTTGACTGGATTATATCGATTACGGTGTTCAGGTTCAAACATTATTATTATTATTATTGATATTTTCCGGGATTATTGATTCGGGGGCTATTGTTGAATTAAGAAAGATTTTAGAAACTCATGTGTTTTAGTACGTGTATGCTTCTACTGATACAAGGATATATGGTCTGATATTCGCGATTATAAGTAGTACGGGTCCCATACAATTTTAGCGCTTTTATTTTGCATATATTGATTCAATTTCACATTTTTTGCAAATGTGTTTACAAACGGCACCAGCATGTTTTATTCTTCCGATCGGCTAGTGAAGATAATCTTGTATAGCTAGAACAGATATTCTTAAACTTCTTTTTTAGGAACAATAAATTAAATATTTTAACAAAGTATTTTGATTAATAACGTCATTTAGTATACTATAGGAATTTGCACATGATTGTGAATTTTAAGTTTTTTTATATTACTGGGGGCTCTGCGCCTCTGCTCGCACAACCCCCTTCTGGAGGCTTCGCCTCCTGCTTGCTGCGCTCGTAGAGCTCGCTTCATATGTATCTTTCTTAAAAACTCTACTTTCAAAAATATATTTTCTATCCCTGTCTATTTTCTGAAGGTGGGAATAGCAGGGATTTTTCTTAGCCCAGGGAATCCAAAAGCTGAAATCCTTGATGATGAGCTCTCCTCGCTATTTATTTCATGCCAAACTAAAGTTTCAATCAATAAACGGTTTATTTCATCATGTCACCCTATTATTTCTCTATAAATGTACCAAATTTCATATTTTTGTATGCTTTAGTTTTTATAGTACGAGACAGAGAAATCGCTAGACGTGACGATACGAAAAAAAAATTCTCTTCAAAAGTTCGTAAAAAATAAAATATCTGAAAAACTACATCAAAATTAAAACAAGATCAATCATGATTAAAGCATTGATTATGAAACACTTCCCAACTTCAATGCAATTTTATTTAAACAAGTCAAAAATGCAATACATTTCTCGGTAATATTTTGAAACTTATCACAATACTGCATTAATTTATTATAATTGAAAACTTAAACCTTCATCGAAAAAAATGAACTTCATTCAAATGACGGCATTGAAATATAAATTGCCTGGTTTAAACATCTCTAAAATGTTATACATTCCTCGGTAATAGTTTTAGAATTATTATAATACTACGATAATTTATTATATTTGAAAACTTCATCGAAAACAACTGAAATTAATTCAAATGACGTCATAGAAAAAATAATACGCCTGGATCTTTCTATAAAAACAGGATTTCATTCATAACTTTCTCCCATTCATTTCATTCATCACAATACTATAATAATTTATTTTATTTAAACATTTTGTTTAAGACCATGGAGCTACAAAAAATTAAACTGTATGCTTGAAACTTCATCGAAAAAAATCGTCCTTCTCTTTACGAAATCAATTAATATTTCATTCATATCAGCCATGCAGACTCCATGGACTAACTTATTTTGTGTTAAAGAAATACAGGAATTCTAATACAACTCATTCTATATATTTTGCTGTTTACATTTTACATAGGTGAAAAATAGGCTTAGTTGTAGAAATAATCAAATTTAGATGAGCATTTAAACTCAAATATATTGTCATTGCGTTGTTTCAGTATGTAGATTCACAGAATTTAAGCAAAAATAAAGTAGTTTTAGGACGGATACAACACTCAATATGAATTAAAAAGAACTTAAAAAAATCACGATTTTGAAACAAGATAGATGCCATATATCATTTTGAAGTGGGTCATGTGATCGTTTCATATCATGGTCACGTGATCGTTTCATATAAGAGGTGTAATTATTATTTTAATTTTTATTTAAAAAACTACTGAATATATTTCGCTGAATATTTTGTTATATATTTTATGGAACAATTTGAATATTACCTAAAATTTTCGAAGGAATTTGTGAATTTTAAATCCGCTTAAAAATTTTTTGAAAAATTAGGTCCCATAGGGCTCACTGTATTTCATTTTTTCGACCCGGGTTCAATCCAAAACAAATTTGGTAATATTATTCATTTATATTCCCATAGGTTCTACAGACCGTCTGAACAACATACTAAAATTTCATTTTGATTAAGTCATTTTTACGGCAGTTATCGTGCTAACAGACAGACAGACAGACAGACAGACAGACAGAATGAACAAAGGCATAAACACTTTTCAACTTTGTTGTAAAGTGTTAAAAAGGCTGCAAAAATTCATCCATGTAGGCACCTGTCTGCAAAAATTCGAGGTCTTGATATTGTTAGTCTATGCAGGACGCGGACTCGCAACTCAAATATTTTGTCTTTGATTTTGACAATAAATATTTCTTAAACTACAATATATATCAAAAAATAGTTAATTTCAGTATATTTCCCAAAGCTTTTTCTATAAGTGTACCAAATTTCATATTTTTATATACCATTGTTTTTGCCGTACTAGCAAAGAATCAACAGAGGCGGCAGTGTCAGCTATTTTTTTTAATAGAAAGAGATATACGCCGCACAAATAATGGGTATACTGCTAGTAAGTGATATATATAAAATATTCAATGATTTTACATAGAAAGAAGATTTATAAAATGAAATGGTTTGTCATAGTTTCAACAATTTCGAAGAACTAATTTACCAGAAGATAAGCAAACGATGTAGTTTCTACGATAATGAAATATTATAATTGTGACGTTTACTAATTAACTACAAAAGCTTCTCAAAAATTTCGCAAATGATACTTTTGTTGATGTCATTTGAATAAAGTTCATTTTGTGTAACTAGCGTTATTGTCTTTTTCGTGGAAGTTTTAAGATTAATTTTGTCAATGGCAATTTTTTGAAGCAGCTTAAAATGTAATTAAGATCGCATGTCAGTTGGAAAGTATTTCATAATTAATGCTTTATGCATGAATGATCTTTATTACTTTTTTACACGACGTTCGTCAAAGTACACACATCTGATGATACACGATCGTTTGCTAAGTTTCGCGCATATTTTATCTGCTAGAGCGGTTTCACGCGTCACAGCTATCACATTTGCATGCGATACTCAAAATAACACTTAGATCTTTCTAACCTCACCATTTATTCCCGCAAATTATCATTTCCTACTGTCATAACGGTCATTTCTGTCATGGTGCAACAGAACTGGATCGCTATGCAAAGAAATGTAATACAGAAATAATAGTAGATTGGGACTAAACCCAACTTATATTGAATCAAGCAAATACCCAGGATACTTACTGTCTAGGAGAATTCATTCCCAGATGGGTAGCAGTAAAAAGGACAAATAAAACAATGGGTGTGTTATGCATGCAATTCTACGACAAGAGATTAAGATTTTATTTAATTCCACTTTATTTATTTATAACCAATTATTATTTCTAAATATTTAACACAATCTCAAATTACATTAGTAATTTTTAGCAACATCTTCTAATTACTTATGGTCCGTTATAATTATTTTCAAGCTGTCAAATAAACATATTATACCACAATAAGACCGTATTAAATTTATCACTTAGAAATAACAAATTTACGTGATATTAAAGCCGATTAAATCACATTCTTATAGACTAGTTCTTTAGAATAAAATTGTTCTGCCTGAGAACGCTTAACTTTGCACTGTTCATTTTTCGATAATAAAAGGTTTACCTCCATTGGGTCATCTCAAAGCAATTTAGTTTCATGAGTTCTTAAATTTAGTTATGATCAGCATTTCTTTGAAAGGCAGGGACTTGTTTCGATTATCAAGTCCATGGACCAAATTTCAAATGTATCGGCTGCTAGGCCTAAACCTCGGAGATTCTTATTCACCTAAAACAAAAATAAAATATATTAGAATTGTTTTAAAATCAGATTTCGTCAGGAATCGTCTTCGTGGATCTTCCAGGATTAGATATCAAGGGCATCAATAATCCCAAGGGCATAACGGACCACTGGCCCAAATTTCTTTGGTCACAACATTTTATACCGTACGGCAGCAACCTCACGGCTTGCAAATTTCCAACCGAAGAACTCCACGCAACAGCGGCGAATGCTAATATACACTCTCAAAAACTCCTCTCATTGGCTGAGAGCAGCGAAAAATTTCCATTTCTCCTTCCAAGAGCAACGTCATCACCAGACGGAGAGCGAGGCGACGAAATACCGAACCACAGAAAAAACAAATTCGCATTTCAGGACAGAACGCAGAAATCCCATGTAAGCCTACCTAAACGAACTTTTTAACATGAAAATGGTTTCGAAAAGAGGAACTTTTCGAGCCGCACAAACAAGAAGTCCATATCGCACAAAATGTCGATATGACACTACTAATTCGATGTTGCTCTACAACTTTTTAATTTATTCTTTTCTATATATCCCATACTTTTTGAGATAGAATTGCTAATTTTCAAATTTTGTCTTTAAGGATGCTGCCGTCAATCTCATCTAGTATAGCATGGTCGCTTGTAGAGATTTTAACCTCTTTCGTGTGTTAGTTGTATAGTGTTCATATCTTAGATTATCCATTCTGAACTCTAAATGCGTCGAAATTGACAACTAACCGACTCCTAACAACCAGGTATGTATATCCAGATTACAAGAGGCCAAAGCACAGTTTATTCATTGAACTTACAGACTTCTCTTTGGACATTAAGAACTGAATTAGGCAGAACTTCTGTCACGGAGAGAACTAAAACTACACATAAATGAATACTACATAAATGAATGATCGGGTTTTAAAAATTTATATTTTCAAAAATATTACACATAATAATAATCAGTGATACATGGAAATAAAGACAAACATTCCAGGTTTTTTTTTCAGCTACAAATATTCAATATGTGAACCTTTCGTAATACTACAAACATCTAATCTGTAATCAAGTTCGTTCCACACATTTTGCAGTTTTACACTGTCAACGGTTCTTAATGCAGCACTGGTGTGTTCTTTAAGTTCATTGAGTGTGTTCGGCAATGGTAATAAACAAGATCTCTGATGTAACCCCATAAAAAGAAATCACATGGCGTAAGATCCGGGAATTTTGGTGGCCATGTGAATAAGGGTAAATCATCGTTACCCGCACGTCCAATTCAGCGTTATGGAAACTCCTGGTTTAAGTAACTACGAACATCTCAAACCCAATGGGGTGGAGCTCCATTTTGTTGAAACACAAATTTCGTACTGTCCTCACGCAGTTGTGGAAATAACCATATTTGCAACATGTCCGGATAATTGCTACCTGTTACCGTGTTCTCTAAGAAAAAAAATGTCGCATACAATCTTGTTTGTGAAATGGCGCAAAAACATTCACTTTTGGTGAATCTCTCTGAAACTCCACAATTGCATTTGGAGCCTCACTGCTAAATACTCTAAGGATTAGCTAACTCTTCTTTATACATGGAACGTTGCTTCGCTTGTGAATATCAGTTTATTGGAGAAATCTTCACATTCCAATTCTTCTTTCATGCGAATGCAAAAGTTGAATTGACGAATCTTATCTTCTGGTTTTAAATTTTGCAGCAATTATAAGTGATAGGGCTTGAATTTTAATCGTTTTCGAAAACTTTTCCATTCAGTTATCTGGGGAAGTTCACGGGCTCCAGCTACAGTCGACTTGAACATAACTCTGCCTCACCCTTGTATCTTTAAATTGCCTACATCAAAATGTTCTTGTGGCTTGGTGCTTCATTTCCGTAACGATTTCTAAATGCACAGAAATAACGGAAAAGCCCTTGCATATTCTAATACACAAAAACTTTTCTCTGTCATTGTCGCCATGTTTAATCTCAATCACCGCGTTCTACGGGAGTGCTGTCATCTATTGAGAGATATTAAAAAAAACTTGGAATGTTTTTCCTTGTTATCATGTATCACTGATTATATTATGTTGAAGTCCCAGACCACTTGGCTGACCCAGGGGTTTACAGCAGCAGTGTGAGTGGCCGGTGATTATATTATGTTGTTGTTGTTGAGACCTAGACCGTCTCACCTACCAGAAAGGCGTTATTATAGTATGTTGTTGTTGTTGTTGAGACCCAGACCGTCTGACTACCAGAAAGGTGTAAGGTAACTGTTTGGACGGCCGGTAAGGGCCACCCAATTTTGACCGGAACCCAGTGGGGGAGGCATCCACAGGGACCGTAGCCTCCTTCCCCTACCACAAACCTCTCGGAGGACTTACGGACCCACATGTTTAATGTAATGCCAGAAATATGAAATATTAAAGAACTGGTATGAATAAGAAATTGTGGAAGCAGGGTTAATGCGATGCATACCAGAAGAGAAGTCACGTAGACCGTCCAGCGGAAAAAAAAAGGATAAATATGAGATCAAGCTGGGGGTCAAGTCATTTGGAGGCAGTCAGTCTGTTGCAGTTGCATTTGTGAAGAGCAATGTATTAGCAGTTTAGATTGTGTTTGAAATGAGTTCAGAGGAGAGGTCGCCTGGTCTAAAGATGTTAAGAAAAGTCTAATGGTGAAGAAACCGATGCGCTGCTTCAAGTTATGTAAGACAAAAATCAGGTACCGTACAATTATAACTATATGAGGACAACCATTTTCAAAAATTGTGAAGGAAAAAACTAGTTAATTAGTCCCACCACTTGATCCAACCAAAGGTCTCAATTATCTGGCATTACACCCCCTAAACTACTTTGAGATGTATTCTAATATTATGATACTTATTTAATTTGTAATTTAAAAGTGTGTAATATAATTATGTGATAAAATAAATGTTTGTTCCTTTACTATTAACCTTTTTAACACTTTACAACAAAGTTGAAAAGTGTTTATGACTTTGTTCATTCTGTCTGTCTGTCTGTCTGTCTGTCTGTCTGTCTGTCTGTCTGTCTGTCTGTCTGTCTGTCCGTTAGCACGATAACTGCCGTAAAAATGAGTTTATCAAAATGAAATTTTAGTATGTTGTTCAGACGGTCTGTAGGACCTATGGGAATATAAATAAATAATATCACCCAATTAGTTTTTTATTGAACCCGGGTTGAAAAAATGAAATACATTGAACCCTATGGGACCTAATTTTTCAAACATTTTTTAAGTAAATTTAAAATTCACGAATTGCTTCGAAATTTTTAGGAAATATTCACATTATCCCATAGAATATATAAAAAAAAATTCAGTAAAATATGTTAAGTAGTTTTTTAATTAAAAAAATTATTTAATATAGGGAAAAAAACAAATTCAATTAAATTCTGACTTTGGAATATCTTCCAGAAAGAAAAGAGAGAGATATTATATAATAAATATCTCTCCATTTGTTTAAAAGTTTTGCATATGGGAGTGGCTTCATATTTTAAAATGAATTTGGTAGATAACAATTTTTCATTTTTTTTAAATTTTATATAACTCTTCATGATAAATTTAATTGATGGCATTTTAAATGCACTTTCCTACTTCCTAGAGAGTTAAAATTTGGTACACAGCTTAAATTTGTTGAACATTTTATTCGACAAAAATTTGATGGATCTTTAAATATAGATCATACATTTTTTTCGAAATGGCCTGAAAATAATCCCCGTTCACTTCTATAAATCATTGGTGTAATATTGTTAAAAATTCTGATGTGGACAGCACATGTCTTTCTCTGCAGACTCATATTCGTTCTCTTTATTTATTCAATGATAATTTGTGTTTATCTGCACAACATAAGTATTTTAAATGACATTGAATTTACACGTTAAACTTAAATTTGGTTCTCATTTGATAGCTGGACTTATTGTCAAAGGTGGCGTAGCGAAAACGCGAAAAAACTAGAATATCTCAAGAACGGCTAGTCCTAGAGTAATGGGGTTAGTCTTATTCTTTTTGTTGTCAAAAATCACATATAAAATAGGAATTTAATTGATATAATTGAGCACATGTAGTCTTTTATTTTTATATATAACGATTTTTGCTGGCCATTTCGCAAAAATAGCCCGTTCCTTTTTCCCGAATAGTAGTAGAATAACCTACAAATGATTTATATACAAAATTTTGTTAAATTTGGTATATAAATCACTTGTAGGTTATTGAAATATTATACTCCAAATTTTGTTAAATTTGGTTCATTAGTTTTTAGCTAGAGTGGATAAAGGCAATTTCTGCGGCCATTTCGCAAAGAAGGCAGATTCTTTTATTACGAATCGTACTATAATCTAATGAACATCAGGATTTCCCACAAAAAACATACCTACCAAATTGTATGAAATTCGGTCCATTAGTTTTTCAATTAGAGTGGATGTAATATCCACACAGACACACAGAAACATACACAGATACACCCTTACACACACAGACGTCTTCCTAAAAGTAGTTTTTTCGTGTTCTAGAAGTCCCAAAACGTGTAGATACTTTGAAAATTCGAGTTCCGATCTTCGGCACGATTCCAATACTTTGAGTACATACACATACACATATATATTATCTGTGTATTATTTGTGTATCTAAATTCCGTGCCTATGCAATTACAATAGTTGTGATTTTAAATGATCCCTAAACTTTTATTATTTCTTCAAGGAAGCCTAATTTTAACATATGCAGAATGCAAATATCTCAAGCGATTGTAAGATGAATTACATAAGAATTGCTGAATTTTTTTCACACAAAATTATTTAGCTCTGGAGTCTGGAATACAAGTTATATGAATGAAATATTCATTGATTTTGCATAAAGAATCAGATGATTTATATTTCGATACAGTTTTAAATATTTAAGTATAATAAATTACTGTAGTACTGTGATAATGTAAAATATATTACCACTGAATGAATCACATTTTAGAAATTTTTAAATGAAATTACATTTCAGTTGGAAAGTGTTTCATAATCAATGCTTATGCATGATTGATCTTTCTTGTTGCAAAATTATTTTTAATCACTGGAAATATTTTGTTCATTCAAGTAAAGTTATTTAATATTTTTACGCATTGAACATAAAATATTTGCAAATATTTTACAAAAAATATTCTTCAAAAATCATAAATACTTTTTTATGTTTTTTCTTCAAATCAGACTAAATTATTCTTATTATAAATTTTTCAAACTTAAAGTTTTATATTTAGTGCATGTAATTTGTTAGTTCAAAATGCATATCAATTTTCAAGGGAACAGAAAGATGACTATTTTTGTAATCATGCTAGGCAGACACAAAAATTTGAAAGTGAGAAAAAATGTCAAAAAAAAGTTTAACTGAAGGAAATTGCAATGCATATAAATGCACTTTTTATCCCTGTATACTTAATTTATAACTGAACTTAATTTGAATCTAGTTTTAAAGCGATTTGCCTTAAATTAATCTTAAAAATATAATATATATTTTAACTAAATTTGAAAAATTTATTTTTTGAAGATCAAAAAATGCTAAGTCCCCTTAAAGAAAATTTTAGAGGGATATCAAAAATTACATACTTACTCCCAAAAATAGATATAAATTGCCAGTTTTGATTTGTTAGATATTGTCAATATATTGCATGGATTGAAAATGTAGTATGTCATATAGAGCAGGATTAAATTTAAATACAAGACATATAAATGTAAAATTAACATTGCACATATATAATATAATAAAAAAATCTTATAGGAATAATACAATTGCACTTTTGCAGTCAGTGAATCTATACAGAAAATATTTTCGTATGAAAAAAGTGATAAAAATATGCAGACAATAAGAGCTTGCAATTAGGTCCCAGAAGAGCAACGATAGAGTGTCGGCAGGCCAGTACGGAGATACAGGGTTCGAAGATTCAGGGTTCGATTTCCGATTGGGGCAGCAAGGTACTTTACAAATATTATACTGAAAATATTCATGCTATGTTCACAAACCAGGTGTTTATTACATCAAATTCAATATTCTAAATAAACTTTATGAATATATGAAACAACAAACATTTTAAAATAACAAATGTAAATAAAACAGCGTCATATGTTTCTGTGAAATGATACTATTTCCGATATAGATCGATATTTAATATCGTTTCATATCGAACTTTGTTTTTTAACACTTTACAACATAGTTGAAAAGTGTTTATGACTTTGTTCATTCTGTTTGTCAGTCTGTCTGTCTGTCCGTTAGCACGATAACTGCCGTAAAAATAACTTTATCAAAATGAAATTTTAGTATGTTTTTCAGACGGTCTGTGGAACCTATGGGAATATAAATAAATAATATCATCCAATTAGTTTTTTATTGAACCCGGGTTGAAAAAATGAAATACATTGAATCCTATGGGACCTAATTTTTCAAACATTTTTTAAGCAAATTTAAAATTCACAAATTGCTTCGAAATTTTTAGAAAATATTCACATTATCCCATAAAATATATGTAAAAAATTTCAGTAAAATATGTTAAGTAGTTTTTTAATTAAAAATTATTTAATATAGGGGAAAAAACAAATTCAATTAAATTCTGACTTTTGAGATATCCTCCAGAAAGAAAAAAGAGATATATTATATACTAAATATCTTTCCCAGAGTTTAACCATTTGTATATGAGAGAGGCTTCACATTTTAAAATAAATTTGGTAGATAACAATTTTTCAATTTTTTTATAATTTTATATAAGTCTTCATGATCTACTTATTTGATGGCATTTTTAATGCACTTTCCTACGTCCTAGAGAGTTAACATTTGGTACACAGCTTAAATTTGTTGAACATTTTATTCCACAAAAATTTGGTGGATCTTTAAATGTAGATCATACATTTTTTTTTTTAAATGGCCTGCAAATAATCCCCGTTCACTTCTATAAATCATTGTTGTAATATTGCTAAAAATTCTGATGTGGGCAGCACATGTCTTTCCCTGCAGACTCATATTCACGTTCTCTTTATTTCTTCAATAATAATTTGAGTTTATCTGCACAAAATAACAGCCATAAGTACTTTAAATGACATTGAATTTGCACGTTAAACTTAAATTTGGTTCTCATTTGATAGCTGAACTTATTGTCAAAGGTGGCGTAGCGAAAACGCGAAAAAACTAGAATATCTCAAGAACGACTAGTCCTAGAGTAATGGGGTTAGTCTTATTCTTTTTATTGTCAAAAATTACGTATAAAATAGAATTTTTAATTGATATAATTGAGCACACGTAGTCCTTTAATTTTATATTTAACGATTTTTGCGGGCCATTTCACAAAGATAGCCCATTACTTTTTCCTGAATCGTACTAGAATAACCTACAAATGATTTATGTACCACATTTTGTTATATTTGGTATATAAATCACTTGTAGGTCATTGAAATATTATGCATCAAATTTTGTTAAATTTGTTCCATTAGTTTTTAGCTAGAGTGGATAAAGGCAATTTCTTTTGACCATTTCGCAAAGAAAGCAGATTCTTTTATTACGAATCGTACTACAATCTAATGAACATCAGGATTTCCCACAAAAAACATACCTACCAAATTTTATGAAATTCGGTCCATTAGTTTTTCAATTAGAGTGGATGTAATATCCTCACAGACACACAGAAACATATACAGATACACTCCTACACACACAGACTTCTTCCTAAAAATAGTTATTTCGTGTTCTAGAAGTCCCAAAACGTGCAGATCCTTCGAAAATTCGAGTTCCGATTTTACGCACGATTCCAATACTTTGAATACCTACACACACACATATATTATATGCGTATCTGTGTATTATCTGTGTATCCAAATTCAGTGCCTATGCAAATACAATAGTTGTGATTTTAAATGATCCCTAAACTTTTATTATTTCTTCAACGAAGCCTAAATTTAAGTTATGCAGAATACAAATATCTGAAGCGATTGTAAGGTGAGTTACATAAGAATTGCTGAATTTTTCTCACACAAAATTATTTAGCTCTGGAGTCTGGAATACAAGTTATGTGAATGAAATATTCATTGATTTTGCATACAGAATCAGATGATTTATATTTCGATACAGTTTTAAAAATTTAAGTATAATAAATTACTGTAGTACTGTGATAATGTAAAAGATATCACCACTGAATGTATCACATTTTTAAAATTTTTAAATGAAATTGCATTTCAGTTGGAAAGTGTTTCATAATCAATGCTTATGCATGATTGATCTTTCTTTTTTAGTTCTAACTTAGTATTCCGTTATGCAAAATGTAGGTGGGTTTTGCGGCCACCAACGCAATGTACACAAAAGTAAGTCTTAGAGCATTTAACGTGTATGATTAGTATACTAATTAAGTATAGTATACTAAGTATATTAGTATAATTAGTATATTAAGTATACTAAGTATACTAAGTATAATTAGTATACTAAGTGTGTAATATAATTATGTGATAAAATAAATGTTTGTCCCTTTTACTATCAACCTTTTTTAGTTCTAACTTAGTATTCCGTTATGCAAAATGTAGGTGGGTTTTGCGGCCACCAACGCAATGTACACAAAAGTAAGTCTTAGAGCATTTAACGTGTATGATTAGTATACTAATTAAGTATAGTATACTAAGTATATTAGTATAATTAGTATATTAAGTATACTAAGTATACTAAGTATAATTAGTATACTAAGTGTGTAATATAATTATGTGATAAAATAAATGTTTGTCCCTTTTACTATCAACCTTTTTTAGTTCTAACTTAGTATTCCGTTATGCAAAATGTAGGTGGGTTTTGCGGCCACCAACGCAATGTACACAAAAGTAAGTCTTAGAGCATTTAACGTGTATGATTAGTATACTAATTAATAATTAATTTAATTTAAATGCATTTTGCGATAAGATATATAAATAAGGATAATCGATAATTAATAGACACATATAAATCAGCACATTTAACGTGATCGTACTCCGCGTGAAATCGGCGGGAGTTTTGGCAGAATCGGCGGAATCGAACCCGGGCCTACCGAGTGCAATTCCCGCGCGCTAACCACAACCGCTGGGCTACCGCGCCCGTGATTATATTATGTTGTTGTTGTTGAGACCCAGACCGTCCGACCTACCAGAAAGGTGTGATTATATTATGTGTAATAGTTTTGAAGATATACATTTTTAAAATCCGATCATTCATTTATATAAACCATGTATATGGGGGCAATACTAATACCTATTTTTTTTTGTCTTTACAAACCGGGTGCAACCCATAATAAATCTGAAATTTACCTTTATATAGAGGATAGACCTTAAACAGATTCGGATTCCTTAGTTTCAGGTGATTACCAACGTCGACTGTCCTGTTCTAGGTTATCCATTACTTCTTTTGGATTATAAGAACTTCGTAAAGCAAATACGGCTTATGCGGGACGCTTCAAAAGCCCATCTACCTGAAGCTTGATTCTATCACCTTGTTGAATCCGCCCTTTGCTTAGAAAGCTTATGATTGGTTTTTCAATCGAAGCTCGTAATAGGGTGATAATCAGGAAGAAACTCATAGAAAAATTTAAATTAAAGAAATTATCAAAAACCTTTCACAACAGACTTTTTCAAAATAACTTTCACAACAGAGAATTTATTAGTCGATTACTGCATTGATTTGTCAATCATGAGCCTGTCAATTAATTGTCAACCAGTTTATCAATTGCCATTTTCATCGCAAGTCAAACTGGTAAGGAAATGTTACCACAATTTTACTAAAAACCCATATTGGAAAAATTTGAATGATATTTACTTATTCCAAACACTGTTGTCAAAAAATATTTTTTTCTTTGGATGTTCTAAATGGCAGACCTTGTGCTTTAAAGGCAAAAAATTGGTAAATATTTTCATATTTTTATAGTTTAACACTATACGACAAAGTTGAAAAGTGTTTATGACCTTGTTCATTCTGTCTGTCTATCCGTTAGCACGATAACTGCCGTAAAAATGACTTAATCAAAATGAAATTTTAGTATGTTGTTCAGACGGTCTGTAGGACCAATGGAAATATAAATGAATAATATCACCCAAATAGATTTGGATTGAACTAGGGTTGAAAAAATGAAATAAATTGAACCCTATGGGAACTAATTTTTCAAACATTTTTTAAGTGGATTTAAACTTCATAAATTGCTTCGAAAATTTTAGGTAATATTCAAATTGTTCCAGAAAATATATACAAAAAAATTCAGGGAAATATATTCAGTATTTTTTTAAATAAAAATAAAAATAATAATTACACCACTTATATGAAGCGATCGCGTGACCATGATATGAAAAGATAACTTGACCCACTTCAAAATAAAATATAGCATCCATCTTGTCTCAAAATCGTGATTTTTAAAGTTCTTTTTATTCATATTGAGTGTTGTATTCGTCCTATAACCGCTCTATTGTTGCTTAAATTCTGTGCATCTACATACTGAAACAACGCAATGATAATATATTTGAGTTTAAATGATCATCTAAATTTGATTATTTCTACAACGAAGCCTATTTTTCACTTATGTAAAATGTAAACAGCAAAATATGTAGGACGAGTTGTATAAGAATTGCTGAAATTTTTAACATAAAAGAATTTAGCTCATGGAGTCTGCATAGCTGATATGAATGAAATATTCATTGATTTTACAGAGAGAGGGACGATTTTTTTCGATGAAATTTTAAGCATGGAGTTTAATTACTTGTAGCTCCATGGTCTTAAGTTTTTAAATAAAATAAATAATTATAGTTATGTGATGATTGAAATGAATGAGGAAATGTTTATATATGAAATGCTGCTTTTATAGAGAGAGCCAGGCGTGTTATTATACCATTATAAATTATGGTAGTATTATGATGATTTTAAAAATATTACCGAGGAATATATCGTATTTTAGAGATGTTTAAACCAGGCAATTTATATTGCAATGCCGTCATTTAAATGAAGTTCATTTTTTTCAATGAAGGTTTAAGTTTTCAAATATAATAAATTAATGTAGTATTGTGATAAGTTTTAAAATATTACCGAGGAATGTATTGTATTTTAGACTTGTTTAAATAAAATTGCATTGAAGTTGGAAAGTGTTTCATAATCAATGCATTAAGCATGATTGATCTTTCTTGTTAATTATATTTTGAAAATTGTAATCAAAACCAATCTTATTGCCATGAGGAAACAACGTAAAATTCAAGCGGTTATCTAAAAAAAATTTTTGAATTATCTGTTTTTAACACTTTACAACAAAGTTGAAAAGTGTTTATGACTTTGTTCATTCATTCAGTCATTCTGTCTGTCTGTCTGTCCGCTAGCACGATAACTGCCGTAAAAATGACTTTATCAAAATGAAATTTTAGTATGCTATTCAGACGGTCTGTGGGACCTAAGGGAATATAAATGAATAATATCACCCTATTAGTTTTGGAATGAACCTGGGTTGAAAAAATGAAATACATCGAACCCCATGGGACCTAATTCTTCAAGCATTTTTAAGCGGATTTAAAATTCCCAAATTGCTTCGAAAGTTTTATGAAATATGCAAATTATCCCATAAAATATATAAAAAAAATTTCAGCAAAATATATTCAGTAGTTTTTTAAATGAAAATTACAATAATAATTACACCTTTTATATGAAGCGATCACGTGACCATTATATGAAGAGATCACGTAACCCACTTCAAAATAAAATACGGCATCCATCTTGCGCCAAAATCGTGATTTTTAAAGTTCTTTTTAATTCATATTTAGTGTTGTATCCGTCCTAAAACCGCTTTATTTTTGCTTAAATTCTGTGCATCTACGTACTGAAACATCGCAATTGCAATATATTTGTGTTTGAATGATCATCCAAATTTGATTATTTCTACAACGAAGCTTAGTTTTTTTCACCTATGGAAAATGTAAACAGCAAAATATGTAGAATGAGTTGTATAGGAATTGCTACATTTCTTTAACGCAAAATTATTTAGCTCATGGAGTCTGCAATATAGCTGATATGAATAAAACATTCATTGATTTTACAGAGAGAAGGACGATTTTCTCAATGAAGTTTTAAGTATAGAGTTTAATTACTTGTAGCGCCATGGTCTTAAGTTTTTAAATAAAATAAATTATTATAGTATTGTGATGAATGAAATGAATGGGGAAATGTTTATGCATGAAATGCTGTTTTTATAGAGAGAGCCAGGCGTGTTATATTTCGATGGCGTCATTTGAGTAAACTTCAGTTGTTTTTGATGAAGTTTTCAAATATAATAAATTATTGGAGTATTATGATAATGTTAAAAACATTACCTAGGAGCCAAGCGATTCATATTTAATTAACGTCATTTGAATGAATTTCATGGTCTTCGATGAACTTTGACCCCTGTTTAAAAAAAAACAATGTCATCCACTATTTAAAGGACATTGCAGCGCCGTCTATTAGCCAATCTTGTAACTAATTTTGCAAACCGGTGTATTTAAAATTCCAGACCTGTCCATCTAACATACCACTTGTTTCATCTTTCTGTCTATAACTGTTTTGCAGTTACATCATTTCAAAGTTAGGGAGTCCTTTCTGAAAGACCCTGTATAAGGGGTGTTGTTAATATTTTGATTTTTACTTAAAAACTACTGAATATATTTTGCTGAAATTTTTTTATATATTTTATGGGATAATTTGAATATTTCCTAAAACATTCGAAGCAATTTGTGAATTTTAAATTCACGTAAAAAATGTTTGAAAAATTATCCCATAATGTTCAATGTATTTCATTTCTTCAATCCGGGTTCAATCCAAAACGAATTGGGTAATATTAGTTATTTATATTCCCATAGGTCCCAACGTATATCTGAACAACGTACTAAAATTTCATTTTGATAAAGTCATTTTTACGGCAGTTATCGTGCTAACGGGGAGACAGACAGACAGAATGAACAAAGTCATACACACTTTTCAACTAGGAATCAACGGTCGTACCGTGCTGAAAACACCGGTTCTCGTTAGATCCCCAAAGTCAAGCAGCATCGGGCGGGGTTAGTACTTGGGTGGGTGACCACCTGGAAACACCGCGTGCTGATGGCACATTTCGGGCGGGGTAGACCGGCGGGGTAGCCCGGCGGTTTGCGCGCTGGATTTGCACGCTGCCACAACTGCTGCCGTGTGCATGTGGAGTGCGATCACGTTAAATATGTGGGTCCGTAAGTCCTTACGAGAGGTTAGTGGTAGGGGAAGGAGGGTACGGTCCCTGTGGATTCCTCCTCCACTGGGTTCCGGTCTAAATTGGGTGGCACTTCCCGGCCGTCCAAACAGTTACCTTACACCTTTCTGGTAGGTCGGACGGTCTGGGTCTCAACAACAACAACACTTTTCAACTATGTTGTAAAGTGTTAATAAAAAGTATTAACTATTGTGAAATAGGTTCACTTTTCATATGCAATATTATGCGATAAATGTGTTAACATTTTTCTTGTGGATCTAGTTTGTTCCATTCGCAAGAAAAGATACTTCGTGTAATAGTCTTGTATTTTGATGTCTAAAAATTCGCCAAAAGTCATTTATATAACAAGAAAGTTCAATCATGCTTAAAGCATTGATTATGAAACACATTCCAACTTCAATGCAATTTTATTTAAACATGTATAAAATGCAATACATTCGTCGGTAATATTTTAAAACTTATCACAATACTACTTTAATTTATTATATTTGAAAACTCAAACCTTCATAGAAAAAAATGAACTTCATTCAAATGACGGCATTGAAATATAAATTGCCTGGTTTAAACATCTCTAAAATGTGATACATTCCTCGGTAATAATATTAGAATTATCATAATACTAAGATAAATTATTATATTTGAAACTTCATCGAAAACAACTGAAATGCATTCAAATGACGTCATAGAAGAAATAACACGCCTGGTTCTCTCTATAAAAGCAGCATTTCATTCATAAATAATTTCCCATTAATGTCATTCATCACAATACTATAATAATTTATTTTATTTAAAAATAAAGACCATGGAGCTACAAGTAATTAAACTTTATGCGTAAAACTTCATCGAAAAAAATCGTCCTTCTCTTTGTAAAATCAATGAATATTTCATTCATGTCAGCTATGCAGGCTCCATGAACTAAATGATTTTGTGTTAAAAAAAAACAGCAATTCAAATACAACTCATTCTACATATTTTGCTGTTTACATTTTACATAGGTGAAAAATAGGCTTCGATGTAAAAATAATCAAATTTGGATGAGCATTTAAAGTCAAATATATTGTAATTGCGCTGTTTCAGTATGTAGATGCACATAATTTAAGCAAAAATAAAGTGGTTTTAGGACGGATACAACACTCGATATGAATTAAAAAGAACTTTAAAAATCACGATTTTGAGACAAGATGTTTGCCATATATCATTTTGAAGTGGGTCACGTGATCTTTTCATATCGTGGTCACGTGATCGCATCATATAAAAGGTGTTATTAATATTTTAACTTTTATTTAAAAAACTACTGGATATATTTCGCCGATTTTTTTTATATATTTTCTGGAACAATTTGAGTATTACTTAAAATTTTCGAAGCAATTTGTGAATTTAAATCTGCTTAAAAAATGTTTTAAAATTAGGTCCCATAAGGCTCAATGTATTTCATTTTTTCAACCCGGGTTCAATCCAAAACTAATTGGGTGATATTATTCATTTATATTCCCATAGGTCCTACAGACCGTCTGAGCAACATACTAAAATTTCATTTTGATTAAGTCATTTTTACGACAGTTATTGTGCTAACGGACAGACAGACAGAATGAACAAAGTCAGAAACACTTTTCAACCATGTTGTAAAGTGTTAAAAATCACGATTTTGACCCAAGATGGATGCCATATTTAATTTGAAGTTGGTCACGTTATCTCTTCATATAATATGGTGTAATTATTATTTTAATTTTTAGTTAAAAATCTACCCAATATATTTTGCTGAAATTTTATCATATTTTTTATGAGAAAATTAAAATATTTCTTAAAACTTTCGAAACGATTTTTGAATTTTAAATTCCCTTAAAATATGTTATAAAAATTAGGTCCCATAGTGTTCAATGTATTGCATTTGTTCATCCCGGGTTCAATCCAAAACTAATTGGATGATATTATTCATTTATATTCCCATATGCCCACAAACCGTCTGGACAACGTGCAAAAATTTCATTTTGGTAAAGTCATTTTTACGGCAGTTATCGTGCGAACGGACAGACAGACAGACAGAATGAACAAAGTCATAAACACTTTTCAACTATTTTGTAAAGTGTTAAAAAAATGGAAGCAAACTCGAATGAAATAAAAAATTCACCAGTAATTTCCAAACGGAAGAAGAGGAGGAATAATGATCGTTAACAAGGACTTTTTATTAAAAAATAGTAGAGAAACTTTCAAAAAAGTATGTCCGCAAACTGCATTTCATGCGAATGTGATATTGATTAGTTTGATAAAACAGGCTTCGTATTAAGGTATATATGAGGTTTATTTTTGAATAAGATATATCCAATTGCCCCACTCTCTTGGGGCTCTAGTAATGATTTCAATTTTTCAGAAGCCATGATCATCTGTTCTCCTAATTCAATCTTTGAATTGGCTTTCCTTGAAAGTTTTTCTATTTGCTTCTCAATCAAACGCTGTTGTAACGATCATTGGCACTACTTCCCTTCTGCTTGGAAATTTCTGCTGTATTTATTTTTGGTTCCTGTCTGCTTTCTTCATTTTGGATTAACTGTATTATTTGTATTTTTTTTACCGAATTTAGCTATTTTTCCACTCTTTTTTGACGAAGTTAGCTCATATGGCCTCCATTTGGTTCATTTATACAAGAACTTCGTTTCTTTCTGTTCATTCTAATTGATTCCACGTCGTTTCCAATATTTCCTATTTACTTTTTACAGCTGGTTTAAACCTCTGAAATTTCTTTCAGTACTGTTTTAGTAGTTATTTTATTAGTCAGCTGTTTCTATTTGTTCGGCTATCTGTTCTCTTTCTGACATATTATCTGCTACTCTTTTTTCCTGTGTGATTTTTTACCGTTCGTAGTTTCCTGCCTAAAGCTTTGTGTTTTTAACACTTTACAACAAAGTTGAAAAGTGTTTATGACTTTGTTCATTCTGTCTGTCTGTCTGTCTGTCTGTCTGTATGTCTGTCCGTTAGCACGATAAATGCCGTAAAAATGACTTAATCAAAATGAAATTTTAGTATGTTGTTCAGACGGTCTGTAGAACCTATGGGAATATAAATGAATAATATTACCCAATTAGTTTTGGATTGAACCCGGGTCGAAAAAATGAAATACATTGAGCCCTATGGGACCTAATTTTTCAAATATTTTTAAGCGGATTTAAAATTCACAAATTGCTTCGAAAATTTTAGGTAATATTCAAATTGTTCCTCTTTCATTTTTTTTTCGTGGCGATGGCAACTGTGGCATAAATATTTGTTATGGCCGGAAAATAGTACACTGGTTATGTTTTCAAAATGCACCAAATTTTGACATAAATAATACAAGTACCGCACATCTCATATAATACGCTGTGTAGCAATATCGTTGTATAGCAATAACCCACCAATTTTATATCCAGTTTTATACTCACTTACCATATCTAAAAATAAACATATTAATCGTTAAATAAACAATTTTAACTTTAAAACTAATATTTTAACACACAATTAAAAGCAAGAATATAAATACAGAGCTAACTTCCTAATTAACTAATATTTTACAACGTGCCCTAGGAGGTTTGAATGTTAGACCCTCGTTTGAATCGAAAACATTTTTGAGAAAAATGATTAAACCGTAGTCAAATGAAGTCGGTACATGTCTTCGGTATTGTTATATTGATTTGTTGCTGGAATCTGGCATACTGGTGAACACATCTCCTCGTAACCACTCTATACTCACAAAGTTCTATTTATACTACTCAATTTCATCACTACTCAATTTGACTTCATCCTTACTGTTATGGACCTCTTCTCATTTTTGGCAGTACTGACTTCGTCTTATTTCTCAGAAGCATTGAATCTCACCTGAGTTCAATCTGATGACTAATCCCACTTCTAAGTGTGCTTATTTCGTCCTATTTCTTGCTAGGCAAAAGCATAATTTTTAGCTTTGGGGAAACACAACCCCGGCGATTTTGGCCTATTCACTTGTGTGAAGTTAGAGCACTTCTTGATTGTCTCGTATGGAGCTAATAAAAATTGTGCAAATCTTGCCCAAAAGCATTGTTTACGCCCAAGTTGCCATCGTGATTTTGATATCATGGATTTATGGGTCGTAAACTTATCGGGGCTAAGACTGTCAAACGTGACGCTGTTGACTGTGTCTTTTGTTCGTTCAAAAATACCAAAATGGCACTAAATGGTCTCACAGCAACAAATTTTCTCCTGTCTTTAGCCATATGTGCTATTTTGTCTCAGTTGCAGATCTGACTTTAGTAAGTGAGGGACGCTTCTTGCCAATAATGAATAAGAAGGCTGATTTTCCGGTTTATAACGGATAAACCAGTTTATTTTTGTATATAAAATGTATTTACGAAGTTTCAATTTATAATGTTTGAATCTATTGCCAACAATCTGTTAGTTTAGTGGGCAGGCATATATATAAGAACATGTACTGGGGGCAGGAAGTAGCAACGACATATGCCACCATGTAGAAGAAAATTTACTAATGCAATTATCTATCAACTATTCTCTTTAAAGATGGCTGTAGATATCTGTAGATACCTGTTATAAGTTTGGGGCTTCTTCAAAAATCAAGCAATCTGCTCGATAATGCATTTACTAGTACAATAGAGATGATAAATTACCTGAAAAACAAAATTTACTCGTCTTTCGAGATACACAAAAATTAGCAAAATGTTTATCGCTCACCAAACTGGCAAAGTAATTATTCTAAATGCTTCTTAGAATAAAGACGTTTGAAAAGTTTAGATGTAAAGCATATTCAGAAAATTATTTGTTCTAAGTAATTTGAAATTGATAATTAAAACAGAAATAAATCCTGAACAAAAAGATAATCCTCATACAATGCTAAAACGTTTCAAGTAATTTTGAAATGCAAACGCCAGATCAATTAAATAATTAAATTCCTTTATTTTGATATTTTCAGCGCCTACCTAATTTCCTGAACCTTTTTTAATGCAAATTAATCTCTTAAAAGTATTTTATGAATTATCTCAAATTTATTTGCTTCGTAAAATATCTCAAAATTACTTACTCCACGAAGGATGAAATATCTGTGGCAGCAAATATTTTTAAAGTGAAACATGATTTAATGAGTCTCATAATTCAGCTTATTGGTAATCATTTTTCCTTTTGGTTTCGTAGTTTCTTTTTCGGGCAAATAATAATTGGCGTATCATTGTGGGAATAAAATTAACTCATTTAAAAACATTTAATGTTACGAAGACTTAAAAATTCAATCACTGGGGAAAATTTGCGATTACAATATGTTGAACATTTTAATAAACTTGCCAAATTCAAGTAATTGAAGCCAAATGATAATATGTTTATTTTCTCTACTTTACATAGTATATATAAAGGTAAATTATTGTGATGGGATCGAAAATCTACATTTTGAATTTTAATGAATTTACACGTTTTGAGCATATTTGAATATGGATAAACAATTTTTATTTTATTTCCGTACATAATATATGTAAAAGACTTTCGTTACAAATGAACAAATTTTGATATTCAGCGGGAAAAACTCGAGCTTTCTAATTACTTAGCTAGATGAGAATGAATACGCTTAAGGTTTTCATTCATTAAATTAAATATAAATCGCTTAATTTCTATAAGAGTCTGGGAGTAAAATTTCTATTATCTTGAGTGCATATCATTATAAATTGTAAATTAATTGCATTTTATTTTTGGTTGAAAGCACATATAAAATATGTCCTCATTTCATAATAGAGAATATATTTATTTTTCTGTGATTTTTCTATATTTTATATATGAAATCTGCAATATTTCGAGAACTGCAGATTTTATCATCCAATAAATAAAATCATTCGTTTTTAAATAAAATGTTGATATAAAATAGCTATGTTTGCCCTAATTTTCAACGTAATTATATTTTTATGATATTTGTCTATATTTTTGAATACTAAATGTTTCTAAAATTGAAGGATTTTGTGAGATTCCAATGACCTATTTGTTACTATTTACCTCATTTGTTTTAAGTTATAATTTTAATTAATCAGACCACAATACATAAAGCTGTTGCTTGTGAGAATGAAACGCTCCGCACTTCTTTATAGAAAGCAGGCATATGAAAATTAGGTGCTACAGTTGCCTTGAAGACGTTTTTAGCTATTTTCTTCAAATCAAAAAACATCGTCTTCTCTTAAGGAAGAACTGCCAATTCCCCCTCCACGTCATTGTCTATAGTTTTTCCTCCTCCACTGTTTTTCCTATAGATCTTCCTCCTCCAATCCTTTTTCAATAGATTTTCCCCCTCCACTGCTTTTTTTATAGATCATTCAACATAGATTTTCCATTGGCAGTTCCTTCTTAGCTGTTGTTAAAAGAAGACACTGTTTCGTTGACTAAAGAAGTAGGCTATAAAACGTCCAGGAAACGAGTGTAGTCACCTAATTTTCATATGCATGTTTTCTTTAAAGGAAGTATTGAAAGTTTTAACCTATCAGATCTTCGTATATGAGTAACCAATAGCAGAGCCAGCTAGAAAAACGTGCGGGTTCTATTTGGGATGGAGTCAAATATTTTGAGTTCTCATTCTAGAAGTGAATCCCATTTATGTGGTTGTGATGTTTTAGCGAGTTCTTCGATAGATCACATATTGCTAGATCGTCGACAGCTGTTTCGTTTGATAATATAGTGTGTAGCTCGCATGTCTTCTAGGTAATTGTCCTGGATGTATTATCATATATTGATCGTGTTAAGATTGTCGAAGGTTGATCGAGTAGGAAAGATTATTAGTAGTATTACTACTGGTACGTGATTGCATTTTTAAGTAATGTCGCTGGAGTATGTCCTATGTAGAAATAGCATGCTTAAGTTACTTTATTCAAGTTTGAAGTCCTGTAGTTTAGTTGAATGAATGAGTTCTTCACCTTTTGCCTTTGTGTCTGTGTACACTCTCTGAACGTTAGGAGTGTTGATTGTTTGATTTTTAGCAGAACGGAATATTTAGAATTTAGGTTTACACTTTAGGTTTAGAGAAAGTCAATTTACACCAAAATTTTGCAACTTCTTCACCTCCGATTAATCTGAATATCAATAGCTCCCTAATGCTCATTGATGAAAATAACTGTTTCAAATTTCCTTCGAATTGCACGTTCTGTTCGAGAGATGCCGTCTCAGAGTTAAAACCATCAGTGATAAAATGGTTGATTTGTATTCAAACATGTACAGAAATGTCCATTAAAATATGAGAGTCGAATTTTTGATCCTATTACAATGTATTTTGCAAATACTGTGTATTATAGGGACAGCAAAAATCTGACGAATTGAAGGGCAGTTCAGATCTTAAACTTCACTTCAATCTGAAATCGGAAAAAGGAGTACTTTGTGTGCTTTGCCACTTTGACTTTCATGCATGAGCCCAATGGATATCGATTTCTACCTATTTCTATGTGGGGACCTGTGAGTGGAATTCCCCCTGGACCATCAGTTTTTTACATCTTTATAAATACCATTTTCATGACAAATTGGCACTAATCTTTTGCCGTATTTATTGCTTTAAAAATTCAAACTTCTGTGGGGGTTGCAGATTGTAACATTAAGCTTGCTACTAGGTCTAGGGAGCCACTGGATGTACCCACTCTATACTCACTTATGTCTGGCTTTGTAAAGGCTGAGGTGATTGGGAGATAGCGGTCGTTCAGTGACTCGTGGGACGGTGGTGAGCGGGCTCGGTCTTTTTGTCCGGGATCTGATCTTTCTCGTCAAGTTACTAATATTTCCCTAATATTATGTGCTACAGGCCATGGGTCTTTTCCCTGTTATTTACATAGTTTCAATATTAAATTTTCTTCGCTATGCTCCGGTTTGGGTGATGCTGACCACTTCGTGATCGACTGCCTGCTGTCCTCCTGATGGCACCTTTCTAAGCCCTCGGAAGCTGGCAGAAACCACTTGGTTTAATAGGATAGTTGTCAATCCTTCATTCACTAAGCGTAGGGACTGTATCGTGGTTGCTCAGGGTGTTGTAGGTAATATTATATAACTGTAAACTTTTATTATATATTGATTAACCCACGGAATTAGTCTTTATTAATAATTTTATTAATAAAGATTTGACTTATTGAAATTGTTCATAAAACTGTGTTTATATATAGTGTACAAAAGTAATTGTGCATGTATACAATTGACTATGTGTATATAATTGTAAGCACAGTATATAGGAATTTAGTTGTGATCGTTTCCACCGGGAGCATTTTAAAAATTTTACATCGAGTGTAAAATATTGGTTTAATTATGTTACTAACGGCTCTGCAATAAAGAGTTACTCCCGCAGGGTCGTCTGTTGGTGATTTTTTTTGTTGTTACGGACTTTGAAATTTAAATTTAAGTAATTGCAGCGCAAACTAGCCTATTTATGATTATGGGTTTTAAATTAAAAACATTCTTCCCAGCATTGCTTGCAGCTGGAGTGTTTATTTTATCATTCCGAGTATTGATTTTTTCCGGGCCCCTGTGGACAAAATAAACAAAATAAATAAAATAAAATAAATAAAATTATAGAATCCTCTTCGTGTACATAAGTTAATTTGTATATAACATGTAATTTAATAGGGGGGGGGGGGTATTTTAATATTCTTGGTTGTGTTTTCAAATGTGTTTTAAGTTATTGAATATATATTTTATTGTAATTTATTAATGTTAATTCAATAACGTATTTTAATAATGTATTTTAATAATATATTTTAATAATGTATTTTAGTAATGCATTTCAATAATGTATTTTTAATGTAATTTAATAGTGTAATTTAATAATATATTTATAAAATGAACTGGTACATTTGACCGTTTAATTGTGAACTTTTGTTTGGCCCACTTGAGGCCTCTTGATGCGATCCGCATCTTTTGTATATTTTATTGAAAATAATAAAGTCCAGTGGGTTGTTTTTCATTGCCGCTCTGTGGTGGCGTGAGTTGCCTGCTTGGTTCCTGTGCGGACGGGCGTTGGATGGGGGTTCTAGTTGCCTCAGTCGGCGTTCCTCTCCGGGACTGGCGGCGGTTGGTCTCACTGGACTGGGTGTTGGCCTGCTGTCCCCTTGGTGGTCCGAGCGGTTCGCGTGCTCGATAGTGAGGTCGGCGGCTCTTCCTGTCAGGTGAGCCTGAGTGTTCCCCTTCAATCTTCCACGTGCTGGGGCATATCTTTCCCGGCCGTACACAAAAGTGCTTATCGCCTTTTGTTGGCAAGTCGTGCGATCTGGGTCGCAGAATCTTCTGTGTGTGCACGGGGGGTAGCCCAGTGGTTAAGGCACTGTGATTGCACTCGGAGGACTCAAGTTCGATTTCCGGCTCCCAAATTATCTCCGTGTTTACGCGGAGTACGACCACGTTAAATCTGTGGATCCCAAATTCCTGGCAGGGGAAGGATGTTACGGTTCCTGTGGACATCACTTCCACTGGGTTCTGGTCTGAATTGAGTGGCACTGTCCCGTTCGTCCAAATAAATACCTTACACCTGCGGGTAGGTCGGACGGTCAGGGCCCAAAGAAAGAAATCTTATGTGAAATTGTGATTAATTTACTAATAAATCTATAAATTATGATTTTAGTAGCAAATAAATATTGCAAACAAGCATTTAAACTTCCTAATGACAGCGAAAGTAACATCTTATAATTAACTTAGCACTTTTAAAAATTTTTTTATTTTGTTTAATAATGTATACTTATGGTGAAAATAGTCGTCTTAATCAAAATTTGGTTCAGTTAAGTTCTGCCCCGTGGTCGATACTGTAAGTTTGCAAAATATTGGCTTTCTAATTCACCGTTGGCCCGTCTAAATAGTTTATCTGGTTCTTAACTTAACATGGTCCTTTTCCTTCATTTCATCACAGACTAAACAAAATTTAATCTCCGGATTGTTTTCGTAACACAGGTGAAGGCAATTCAATAAACTATATTTTTTATTGTCCACTTACAAACTATCATCACTTAAAAAATTATCCATAACAAACTTTCAACATTGGATACATAAGTCATTGAAACAAATTTATGTTACACAATAAGAGATGTTTGTCTTTCTGTGTGTGCGTGAGCTGTAGCGGGAAATCTAAACCTCATGCGGCCGTCATGAAATTTGGTATATAGGTGCTTCAGGACCTGGGAAGGTGCACCTCAACGTTTTTTTTTCGAATTGCTAGTTATTGGTTTTTTAGTTAATTTATGTTTTAGCATTATTACACAAATCAATTTATTAGCGATTGGAAATACTATCACAGAGTTTTCATCTTGGCAACTTATATTCGAAAAAATAATTCTATATAATAATTTTTAAAGTGTATGAACCGAATCGTATTTTCGAGCAGTCTAGTAAGTCCTTCATTTAAATATTCACATGTTTTAGAAAAATACAAAGCCTCCAAATGTTAGAAAAGAAGCGGCAAAAATTCCAGTCAAGCTGAGACCCGAGATACAGAGGTATGTGATAGTCTTCATATATATTAGATCAATTGTTTATCTTTGGAATAAGATACAGACGACCTGCTTGCTCTCACGGGACTTTTCTCATCCTTATGTGTTTGTTAAAATTAATGTAATTTTAATCATAACAATAATAGGTGTGAATAAATGATATTTATTTTAAAAGTTAAAAATGTGGAATTTAATATGTAGTGTTTTAATTAATGATTATATTAAGGAACTTGTGTAAAAAAGTAATGGTAGGTTATTGCGGCACGATGAAAATGTACGAACTATACGATTCACGGCCACTATTAATTAAGATTAATAATTTAATCCACAAAATAGAATTATATTTATAATATAAATAAACTCCAATTTAATGTATTTTTGTTCATCACAGTTCTTTTCAGAAACCCCGATAAACCTCGAACCCTATGTCTTTGCATACTTGCAGTATCAATCACAGGACTTCAATTTAATGAAGCCAAAATTTTCGATTTATTCCTCCCCCGAGGGCGTAAAAAAGGGATTTTTCTTCTAAAAGTATTTTGAGATATTTTAGAAGTCCTGCTGGTGAACTAGAAGACTGAATATAGCCCAATTTGTAAAGAATTCTGCTGCTCCAACCGGGAATCGAACTACGGATCTTTGTATTGGCCTGCCAGCGCTCTACCGCTGAGCTACTGGGATGGAATTGCAAGTCCTTATTGTCGAAGTGGAGTCTGCATTCTGCAACCTGATGTCAAATTGACGTGTAACTGAAAATCTGGCTAACTAGTTACTGCTATTTTACCTCAGGTTAGCTTCCTCATACTATTCTTATCAACCAAATTAGTTTCCTGCGTGATCGTTGTCCTCCCGATTTGAAATCCTTGATCAATACCCCCAAAGTCCACTGAATTCGTGCTAATCGTACTAAGGTCACTATCAGAACTCCGATATCTTTGCACTAACCAACCGGGTTGATTTTCTTGGGCGCCATTCTAAAGAACCCCAACTGGATATCGCACCATATATATTTATACTGGCCGGCCGATCTTCTCCCGATGAGCTACTGGGGCGGATTTGCAAGCTCTTATTGTCTAAGTAGACTCTGAAACTTATAGTATAGATCATCGGACATAATATAACGTAGCCGAATTTTCGGTCCTTCCCTCCCGGGGTGAAAATAAGTGTATTTCGAAGTCTTTGTATGCCCTCAAGCAGCCCTCCGGTCGTTTAGAAAGCTCAATTTTTACACACATAATATTAATCACTTGATCAACCTAACAGAGCTGGATATTTGATTTCTTCCCTGAGAGGGACAAAAAAGGGGTTGTGGCAAAGTTACCCTAAACCTTTCCAAATTGTCTACTGACCAAAATATTTCAATGTAGTTTTTTAATAATGATAGTTTTCGTTATCTTTCACAGGCTTAAATACTAGTGCTATGATAATTTTTGTAAAACCTTTTTTTCTGCAACCTACTACATATCGGGAAATGTAAATTATAAAGCTTCGACTAAATATGTTTGATTAAAATACGAAGAAGAAACATATTATGTTAGCGAATTCTATGAAAAGAAAGATCTCTTTAAAATTTCGCAAAGATGAATGAGTTCAAATATTTTTCAAGGAATCTGTCAGATCAAATAAGCCATTAAATCTCCTCGTTTTAATATTTACTCATTTTAATATTTGAATTCCTGCATATTTCTGAAAGGAAATAAATCTCTGAAAAAAAAATGTAAATGCAAAATAATTTGCTTACATTTACTCTCTAAAGGATGAAAAATGTATGTGTTGATAAATAAGGATTGTGCCCAAATAAATGTAAACTTTTATAAATGTAAAATTTAGCTTGCTGGTAATATTTGTTATCTTTGGTTGCTTAATTAATTCTCATGGGAAACTTATTAGCACATATTAAAATTTATTAGAAGTTTTAGCATATAATTGTGGCAGCGATTACTGCAGTCATTTGGTTGCATGTTTAATTAGTTATAATGGTCGTAAAAATGAAAAGAACAATAACATTTTTATTGTAAAATAAAATGAACATATGAAACAGAATCTCCTAATTCTGTAATTTAAAATCTTCTCATTTTCTTTGACATTAAAAATGATTTCCAAACAATTTTCCGAGTGCATGAAGTGTTATTTTTGTTAAATAGCGTCAATTCCACGAATAATTTTACAGCCAGTTCTTTATTTATCTTTAGCCGTATCTTACCTCAAAATACATATCTGGAAGTTTAAAGCATTTCAACTTTGATGTTTAATGTAAATACGAAAGAAGAACCATGTAATGTCAAAGAATTCTTAGAAGTAGGATATTTTCTAAATATCGTAAACATAAAAGTATTCACATATTTGTTTGTATTAAACTAGATATGAATTGAAAGTAGTTTATCCATTTATGGTTTAAACCACACTAATACGACTTATATGTATATATTCATAGCAAAAGTATTATGACTGTATATAGCAAAAGTATTATGACTGTATATAGCAAAAATATTATGACTGTATATAGCAAAAGTATTGTGACTGGATCGGAAATTCGAAATCGAATTCTCGACAAAAGAGCAAGTTTCAAGCATCCTTAAACTCGAATCGAGCGTTTTTGAAGTCACCTGTGTGTATGTGTAAGCATGTGTGTGTGTGTGTGTTTTTAAAATAATTTTGTAAATAAAAAAATCACATAAAATGAAAGGTTTTAACAATTGTGAAATATGCAATATTTTGTGATAAATTTGATAACATCATTCTCGTGGACCTTGTTCATTTCATTCACGAGAGAAGATACTTTGTGTAATAATTTTGTATTTTGACTCCTAATAATTCGCCAACAGTCATTTACATATAAGAAATGCTGTCTTTTCCGTTTGTCTGTAACGCTTGCTGATAAATTTTGGCGACCTTGACGATATTTGGAAAACTTGGCTAATTTAGTAGAATATCACCAGCTTGGCGATATTTCGTTCCAAATTGACAAAAATACCTTTAAAATTGCACGAATGACTCTAAGTTAATGAAAACGACGCCAAATCAATGAATTAATTATTACAATATTTTAATATATGGACTTTATAGCTTATTGCGAATGCTATCAGTATTGTTAATTGTCCATTAAGAGTTGCGTGAAATATAACTTAATTGGGTTCTCCGAAGTAGTTTTACATGTGGTCATCAGGAAAAGCGCCAAATTAATTCAACATTAATAACCTGTACCGTAAATGTTATACATCATTTTATCATTGTGAGAGAAATAAATCCATTGTATTATATAGTGAGAGTCATGTGCTGCCCCTATCAGATATTTATAACTCAATTATACAGGGTGTCAAAGTTCTGGAACGAAAAAATAAATCAGTAAATAGTGATGCTAGAGTTATAAATGTTACAAAAATTATCCCTAAAATGCTTATTCCCTAATCGATTAAAGTGATTGCATAATCCTTCCCTGGTTTCGGAACTGGGCGTTATCTCTCATTTTGGTATTATGCCGTTATAGTTAATTACAAATTACGTTCAATGGCTCTAATTGCGTTACTGTATCTTTAAAATTGATTGAGAAATGCTATTTGAGAAAAATCAAAATTTCCCTATTATTATTCCTTTTTCTCTATTATTACCTCCAGTGTAGACAAACATTTCCGCGTTTGTCTACACTGGAGGCAATCAAATTTGGTGTCGGAAGCAAGACATCAAATTTGGCGCAAGACATTAAATTTGGTGTCGGAATTTTCAGAATCTCCAGCAAAATATCAATATGTGATAAGGGGAATCTATTTTGTACCGAAGAATTTCATTCTGCCTTGAAGGGAATAATTTTATTTATTTTTAAACAGCATGTTTCAATTAATTTAAAAGATACAGTAATGAAATTTACATCTTTGAGCGTGAAATTTATAGGGTAACAACTTTGTAATTGGCTATAATGATCTAAATACAAATGTTAAGGAAATGATTTTGCTAAGTTCCGCAATATAACACCAGGAGCTCTGCAATCACTTTCATCAATTAGGACATAAGCCTTTTAGTGCACTTCCATATAGACTATTCTAACTCTCTTCGAATTCTAACTCTAGCATCACTAATTACGTAGTTATTTTAACATTTCGGCGTTTTCGGAACACCACGTAAGACATCATCTTCATGTAGCACCCGCATATAGCATACTCATATCTTCATGTAGCACCCGTGGCTACCTCTTGCTTTTTGAGAGAGTGCAAAGTTTTCCGACCACCTCTCAGGGGCAGCACCTCTCAGGGACGGTACAGACCACTTTCCTAAACACTGATCTAAAATCTGTATATACACCATTGAGTACAGTGGCGCAATATAAATAAAACTGTTTAATGGAATAAATTCTATGAACATTTTGATAACCCATTTCTTATCATAAAGTACACATTGGGAAGTTTAAAGCATTCCAGCTTTGATCAAATATATTTAATTTAAAATCGAAGGAAGAAACATGTTATATTTACGAATTCTATGAGAAGTAAGTACTTTTTATTAAATGTTACAGCATGAAAGAGTTAAAATGTTTTATAGAATCTGCCAGAACAAATAAGCCATTAAAAATCTTCATTTCGATATTTTCATTGCTTATTTAAATTCCAGCAAATTTGTAAATGATGTTAATCTCCCATAAAGTACTTTATAAAATATAAAATAATTTGCTTGCGTTTGCTTTCCAAAGGATGAAAGACATTCGTGCTGATAAATAAAAATTCTACTTGAAGGAATGACAGCTTATAAAATGCAACATTTTGGCAATATTTGTTATCTGTATTTGCTTGATTAATTCTCATGGGAAACTTATTGGCGCATATTGCAACTTTTAACGCCGTTAAGACCGCCAAAATGAAAAACAAGTCGGATTGTAAAATAAAATTAAGTTACAGAAGTGCATCTCCTCATTATTTAATTTAAAGTATCTGATTTTTTTTGTTTCCAATTTCAATAATATTTTCTAGTTTCATTAAAACTTTACAACAAAGTTGAAAAGTGTTTATGACTTTGTTCATTCTGTCTGTCTGTCCGTTAGCACGATAACTGCCGTAAAAATGACTTAATCAAAATGAAATTTTAGTATGTTGTTCAGACGATCTGTAGAACCTAAGGGAATATAAATGAATAATATCATCCAATTAGTTTTGGATTGAACCCGGATCGAAAAAATGAAATACATTGAGCCCTATGGGACCTAATTTTTCAAATATTTTTTAAGCGGATTTAAAATTCACAAATTGCTTCGAAAATTTTAGGTAATATTTAAATTGTTCCATAAAATATATAAAAAAAATTTAGCGAAATATATTCAGTAGTTTTTTAAATAAAAATTAAAATAATAATTACACCTCTTATATGAAACGATCACGCGACCATGATACGAAACGATCACATGACCCACTTCAAAATGATATATGGCATCCATCTTGTTTCAAAATCGTGATCTTTTTAAGTTCTTTTTAATTCATACTGAGTGTTGTATCCGTCCTAAAACTACTTTATTTTTGCTTAAATTCTGTGTATCTACATACTGAAACAACGCAATGACAATATATTTGAGTTTAAATTCTCCTTCAAATTGATTATTTCTACAACTAAGCCTATTTTTCACCTATGTAAAATGTAATCAGCAAAATATATAGAATGAGTTGTATTAGAATTCCTGTATTTTTTTAACACAAAATAATTTAGTCCATGGAGTCTGCATGGCTGATATGAATGAAATATTAATTGATTTCATAAAGAGAAGGACTTTTTTTTTCGATGAAGTTTTAAGCATAGAGTTTAATTTTTTGTAGCTCCATGGTCTTAATCAAAATGTTTAAATAAAATAAATTATTATAGTATTGTGATGAATGAAATGAGTGGGAGAAAGTTATGAATGAAATCCTGTTTTTATAGAGAGATCCAGGCGTGTTATTTTTTCTATGACGTCATTTGAATTAATTTCAGTTGTTTTCGATGAAGTTTTCAAATATAATAAATTATCGAAGTATTATGATAATTCTAAAACTATTACCTAGGAATGTATAACATTTTAGAGATGTTTAAACCAGGCAATTTATATTTCAATGCCGTCATTTGAATGAAGTTCATTTTTTTCGATGAAGGTTTAAGTTTTCAAATATAATAAATTAATGCAGTATTGTGATAAGTTTCAAAATATTACTGAGGAATGTATTGCATTTTAGACTTGTTTAAATAAAATTGCATTGAAGTTGGAAAGTGTTTCATAATCAATGCTTTAAGCATGATTGATCTTTCTTGTTTTAAATTAAATATAATTTACAGACGATTTACTGACTACATGAAGGTTTAGTTATATTAAATAGCTTTAATTCCACAAATAATTTTACAACCCTTTCCTTTAAAAATATGTTTCTTTAACAATTTCGCTGTTGCTATATAAGATCTTACAATATTTAAATAATATATATTATAAAACTGAATTTGTCTTTAAAATCAATATCTACGTTTACATTTATAACGTGTTTTTCATTTAACAAAATTTTATTATTGGTCTGTCAAAACATAAGTTAGGTCCATTAATCCATCTAAGCTTTATTCAATCTACACTATAGATGCATAGAAAAGTCACTGAATATAAAAGAAATTGCGCTGAAGTGAAAGTAGTGAAACCAAACTATCTACAAACTCCGGAAGGAACATGACACTTTCAATGTTACAATGAACATTAAAGCATTAGTTATTCATATCTTATTTCGTAAAGCATAATATTTGTTGCCATGCTTCCCAAAGCATAATTTATGCATATATTATTTTGAAAAACATGCTTTTTCAAAACACGCTCAAAAACTGCTTTAATAAACCTCATTAAAACACAGTATACGTTAAATTTTATAAGTCAACTGGTTTGGCTTCGAGGGCAAAATTTGCCCTCTTCTTCAGAGCAAATAAGAAGCGCATTCTCATTTATTCCAGCAAAATCGGTATCTTGTTTGTATCAGATACCGATCTTGCTTGAATAAGCGAGGTTGCGCTGCTTGTCCTGAAGCAAAGGGCTGTTTTTTGCTCATTTGCCCACGAATCCGGTTGACTTTTTCAGAAACTTTTTTATTTTTAATATGCGTATCATATTTTATAAAATATTCTTAATATGACTATGCATTTCAAACCATAAATTATGCGTATTTAATTTTGTAAAACATGATTATCGTTACTATGAACTTCTAAGCATAAGTTATGCGTATCTTATTTCCACATTTGTGTTGATAATATGTACTCCAAGGCATAAGTTATGCGACAGCAATTTTATTGTTACTATGTACTTCAAGGCATAAATTATACGTATCTTATTTCGTACAACATTTTTGTTGTTACTATGTACTTTAAAGCATAAGTTATACGAATCTTATTTCGTACAACATTTTTATTGTTACTATGTACTTCAAGGCATAAGTTATGCGTATCTTATTATTTAGTAAAACATTATAAATATTAAGGATAACTTCAGTAACATATTTAAGCGCAAATAAGATAATAATGCAGCACACTGGCCTATTTCCAAATATTATTCCAAAGTCACATAGTTGTATCTTCAACAGCGAAAAAGATATAACCTATTGAATTTCAGAAAAAGCTTGCAACTTTATAGTTTGTTTCTTCTCCTCCTCCTTTTTCTTATTCAGATAGCATATTTACATGAAAAATTCATCTGATTTTGACAAAATGTTTAGCGATGTTCACAAATAGGGTGAAGCAAGTCCCGTAAAAAATTTGGATTTCTAGGTCAAATACTTTATTTTCAGACAAAACTAAAAAAACTCAGACATTTAAATCATACATTTTCGAAAAAGAATATAGCCATTGCATAGCAAAGTAAAATAATTTTAAAAGCATTGAGTTTGGAAGATGTTCAGTTACTTTAACTTAGCCCCCTAATTGAGAATAATTTAATCATCGGACATTTGCGTCAATTTTTTTAAATGTCGCCAAATTGACGAAAATGTTATCACATTGATTAAAATGTCTCCAAATTGAGAAAAACTATGCTCAATTTACGACAATGACGCCAAATTGATAAAATTTAGAATGGAAACATAACTAGAAGTTTGATGTTAAATTTTATGAATGAATTAAATATCAAACTAATTAATAGACTTATGTAATATTAGGTAAGTTTCAATATATAATATGTGTCTGTCTGTCCATCTGCCCCACTTAGGTACACATTTGACGTTATAGAAAGTGTCACTAAACTGTCGGAAATGTCGCTAAATTAACAAAAATAATGCCAAATTAATGTGAATGACGCTAAATTAACAAAAATGATGCGAAATTGATAAAACTTAAAATTGAAACGTAGGAAAGTAGGATTTTGATTTTATATTTTATGAAAAGTTTGAAAGTTAAACGAAGTAATAAACGGATGCTAAATTAAGTATGATTCAATACGGTCTATCTGTCTGTCCTATTTGTCGAACTTGACGACAAATTTGAAAACTTCTTTTAAAAATTTAAATGTCGCTAAATTGATGACAATGTTGCCAAACTGAGGAAAATGACACCAAATTAACGAAAATAACGTCAAATTGATAAAATTTAAAATCACAGCAAAAGTAAGTTTTAGAATTTAAATTTTATGAATGGATTGGAATTAAAACTAATTATTAAAATGATGGTATATTAAGCATGTTTCAGTGAAGCCTGTTTGTCTGTACCACTTGGCTACAAACTTGGCGATATTTTAAATCTTGCCAAATTGATGAAAACTGTGCCAAATATCGAAAATTATGTAAAATTGAAAGTTTAAAATAAAAACATAAGTAATCTGGATTTTTATTAAAAATTTTATGAAAGGATTGAAATTGAAACCTAATTAATAAACTAATGTTATATTAAATATGTTATCATAGGGTCTGTCTGTCTGTGTGTTCCCTTTGGCAACAAAGTTGGCGACCTTAGCGACTTTTAAAAAATGTTGCAAAATTAACAGAACAACGACATCTCGACAAAAATATTGCCAAATATTCAGAAATTCAAATGTGAAATTGTATTTGCGAAATAAGTTAGAATACCGATATTTATTAAATTAAATTTATTGTATAGTTCCTGTCGCTTTGATGAAATTATTAATTTAATATTATTTATTAAAAAAATATAACAATATTTGCGGGGCAGTTACGTTTAGTTGGGGTGTCTAAGGGGTCGTAAATATATTGGGATTTGCTGAAGAATGGTATAGTAAATACGTTTTGATAGGATCTGTCCATTCCACTTGGCGACAAATTTAGAAATTATAACGACCAATTTTTCGACTTTTTAAAATAATGCCGAATTAACAAAAATGACGTGACGTGACTTAAAACTTTGTCAAAATTGTAAATATGACCGAACTTCGGCGTTCTAAGCTCTACCTTACAATATAATAATATTTAAATTTGTAAAGTATACTACTGATAATGTATACGACTTAACAAATTATATAGTTAAGTCATTCGTATATATTTATTCCTTAACATGCAATCAGAATGAAATAAACTGACAATTATATCCTCTGTATGAAGTTCAAAAAATATAAAAATATCTTTATAAACCTAAAAAAATTGGTGTCCTCCAAAAATAAAAAAATATCTAAGATGTAAATAAAAGGTGATGGCGAGGCCAAAATTTCCTTTTTCAGGCTATGCCCTCGCATGCATGTCTCACACTAACAGGATAAATAAACAGAAGAATGTACATTAGACTACATCTAATTTAAAATATATACAAGTTCAAAACAAATGTTATTTGTGCTGTGGGAAATGTGCAGATGTATTATCTGTTCTATTTTTTTTACATATATTAAATTAAAAGTTAGATCCAATTTCATTTTTCATATACATAAATAATGCTTTTCTTAGAAAGCTGAATGCTGGATTTTCACTTGGCTGAGTCTCACCTATTTGGTGTTTAAAATACTGCTTCTGACAAAAGGAGTTACAAAAGCCGAGGCACATAATATTCCCAGTTGGTGCTGTGGATATTTAAGGAAATGGTTAAATGTTTTGGATACCTTGAAAAAAAGTAGTTGTCCTAGTCATATGTGGATATTCAAAGGAAGAATAAATATTTTAGACTATATCTAAATTCAAAATAAATATGTGTGCTTAAAGTTCCAAAACTAATAACAATTTAAACACATTTGTGCTATTCATCTCTACTGTGAGTAATGTGAAAAGTATATTCTATTTTTACTTTCCCTATAATGTATGGTAATTCATAGGGAAAGTATTGGAATGGGGTCGAAAATTGGAAATCGAGTTATTGACGGTATCTACACGTTTCGAACTCTAGAATACGAATACACCATTTTTAGCGTGGCGTCTGTGTGTGTTTCCGTGCAATGTATGTATCTGCTCTAGCTCCAAAACTATATTTCCAAATTTCTCTAAATTTGTAAGGTAAGTAACTTGTAGGTAACGCTGGTGCATTTATTCTTCCGTTTATTTATTTTGTCAGGTTTGTGTGTAAGACCTGCATGTGAGGGCGTAAGTTGAACTAGAAAATTTCTCCCTCGCCTTTTTTTCTACATCTCGGATGCATTTTGGAGGATAGAAATAATACTCTTTAAAAAATGGTTCAGCAATCCCGTAGGAGAAGGGAGATCTCCTTGGTAAATTAAGAGTTTAGACAGAACACTTTTATTTGTCGAAGCTTGTAGATCTCGGATAGGATTAAAAAATGTTAGTTTCATACTCTAATCTAACTTTTATTCGCACGACAGATGCTATGACTTGGAGCTACAGTTTAAACTCATTTCGGATCTCCGCTTTCATCAACTGATCATACATCACCACCTGCGGTTCCTGGTTATGTTGTCATTGTTACTTATCAGCACGGTGCAATTGATTAGTTAGCACAGATATCCTTAATGTAGGGATTAAGTTTTTATGATAGAAGGATTCGATTTGAATCCAGTAACGACGCAATTTATTATTTTAGTGTTCAATGTTCATCTTATCGACTGAACCGGGCTGATGAGCGCCAGTAACCGCGCGCTCAGATAAAACTGAATTCTAAATAAATATGTCTACTAAAAATTCTTAAATCCTAGCTTATTTGTGCTCAGTGGTCCTCCCATCGACTGTCCCGTGCTGATGAGCTTTAATAACTGCAAAACCATGCTTTACTTATGGTAATGGATGATTAGCAATAAGATGTTTTAATGCAATCCTGAGCGTTTAAAATTTTGTTAATTATGTGCGGAGCCAAAATCATATCCATCGTCATTACTGGATTTGAAGTAAATAGCCTACCAGAAATTATAAAAATCTTTGCTTTAAGGCTTTTTGTGTCCACCTGCTATCTCACCACCTGTACCGTTATAACAAGCGGCAATGATTACGAAACCGTGCTCCGCTGATGGTAATGGGTTATCAGTTGAAAAAGGGCTGAAATTCAGAGAAAGAACCAATCACAAGGGTGGAAAATCATCTTTAGTAGAATGAATGTTTTTACGATACCAGGAAATCCCTTGTTCATGTTTATTGGATTATAGGAGACATTGGATGTATCTAATAGAGCATCTAAATTTTTCCGAACTTTTCCTTTGCCCTTATAGAAATCGGAAACAATTTATTAACAATGTAGGAAGCAGTAAAAGAAGTCATTTCAAATATCAATGCGGTTTAACTACACAAGTAAACTTTAACTTCAATAAAAAATATAGTTTATGTGGCTCAAAGTAGAAGTTAAAGTAATTTACAAAAAATGCATAGTAAATGCTTAAAAGCATTTCGACTAAAATACATTCTAAGGACGTTTCATATCCCATTATGCTTATAAATATTCACTTTATAGTGATTGCAAAATGTACAGGGCGTTTAAAAGGCAATTTTAATGCACGCTGACTATTCTGTGGAGTGATGGATTTTTAAAGTTTTTTTCACATTCTAAGTTTGAATTTTGCAAATAGAAAAATGCATTTTAAAAAAAATATTTGAGTTAAATAAATGTTAAGCTTCAGTCTGAAAGCATTGTATTTTTTATTTGCGGTATTTTATTTCATGGAAAAGCTTTGCGGTATATGCTTTATTTTTTTAGTATGCTATGATTCAGGAAAAGAACAATTTTGAAAAAATACACCATTTCTTACAGATATTTGCATAGTCAATTTTTTCATACCAATCAATAAAAAATATTGGGCGCTTTAACCAATTTTTCCAGGTATAACAAATCCTGTGTCTTTTAGAATAATTCCTGAAAGTCATCTATAATAGTAAAATAACATGTCTGTCTATCTGTTTGTCTGTAGCAAAAATCCTAAAAGCCGTAGGACCGTGAAATTTGGTACACAAGTAGTTCGGGACCCGGAACGATACACTTCGGTGTTATTGTTTTTTAATTTTGAATTATATTTTTAGTTATTTTATGTTTTAGCCCAATTTACAACTATTTTGACCAAGATTCACACAAATACTTTCCTTTGAGACCTAAAATATTATCGCAGGGTTTCTATTTTGACACCATCATAAAGAACGAAAAAGTATCTTTAATAAACAAACTTTAAACGAAATCCATACACATAATAGACAAAGGTTAGTGAATTTTTAAAATATATATAATTTTTGTGCGTTTTCTTCATCGAATTTTATATTGCGATATAAAAAATTGGCTTGCTATTCAATTTTTATATTTTAACAGTAGCCTTTAAATATATTATAGACTACTCTAGAAAAATATGATTTCATACACCCATCCATTGATTAATTATAAATTTTTTATCCGAAACATAACTCGGATTCTTTGAATTTCATT
The DNA here is from genome assembly GCA_951213105.1 of Amaurobius ferox. Lineage (NCBI taxonomy): Eukaryota > Metazoa > Arthropoda > Arachnida > Araneae > Amaurobiidae > Amaurobius > Amaurobius ferox. The sequence goes on along the minus strand of OX578141.1, from coordinate 100,566,055 downwards.
ATTACTGAGCGGATTTCTTTTCTAGAGCTGTTTTACGATTTTTACTCCTTCCCGAGATGGCAATCGTACTGCCATCTACCGGCGTCGGGATTTATTTTTCTTGCAGAGTGGATGTGGATCATGCATATATTATTTCAATAGTGAACACTGGTGTAATTATTTATAAGTATTGGTCGCTTATTTAGGTTTTACTATATAAGTATAGCACTGTTTAAATATCGGATGCTTATTTAATTTATTTATAAATAATGGTCACTTATGTTAGTATCAGACGTTTATTTTATTACCGCTTATTTTCGTGACAGATTTCGGTTTTGTGATTTTTTGGGGGGGGAGGGAGTATGCGTATCACGCCCGTTGTGTCACTGTACACGGATTGCATGAAATTTTCACTTTTGTTTATACGAATCAAATTTATTTATTTTGTAATTTTATATAACTACCCTGCTTTAACTCGAGCAACGCCGGACACATTTTCTAGTAATTCTTAAATACAAAAACATTATCTATTGTTATAATGACATTTATACTGAGAACTACACGATATACTTTGAATGATTTAAAGTCTTCGGGCACATGTAGGAGTACTTGAATCCCATAGGAAAGATCTGCGATAAAATAATTTCCTAACATTGGTGACAATATTTATTTCTGTTATATGTCGCACTCTAAAAACTGTGCGTATAGATGTATACATAACTAGAAGAAAAAGTCCTTCATAAGGCGGAAATAAAGTATTATTCAATGCTGCAGTGACGGAGTTTGAACCCGGGACCAAAACTCGCCAGTCCAATATCATAACGTTGAGCTAAAGACGTCTCTAGCTCAAGGTGTTTTATACTACCTTATGACCGTTTACTAGATATGCATTTCTGTGGTGTTAAAGTGATTTTATTATTATATATATGTATTTGTACTATAATTGTATCTACTGTAATTGTATTTACTGTAATTGTATTTTTGCTATTTTTTCAAGTTGGCGATTTCACATTCTCGCTACATTGGTGTCCTTGGATATGAGCACGAAGCATTCTTATTTATTATTTCCAGTTATTCAGCTTCCTGAACGAAAATGCATAAATGTACTTTCTGTACTCCTCATGAGATGGCGCCACCGAGATTCTTGACATCGACTCACCGTACGTCATTGGGCCTTGTGACTCACTACGAGGCCACTTGTAATAGCTCCTTCACTTCAAATTAGAGCTCGCCGGTTCATCTGCAGCCCAGCGACGACGTCGTTCAGATTCAACTAAACTCCCTGGGAGGGGCAGTATTGTAGAGAACGATCATAAGGAATTATTAAATGTCTTGAGCTGGAGACATATTTAGCTTAACACTATGATACTGGCCAACCACGCTTTGGCCCCGGGATCAAATGCTGGCACTGCCAAGTAGGCGATTTCGCATTTTCGCTTCACACCCTATTGGCCTTAAGACAATTGAATGCTTTGTAATTATTTTTGAACAGACAGAAATGCCCATTATTGTTTAGGAGTTACCACGAGTCATTTTCCAGATGTTAATATGTTTACTTTAAACGATCAATTTAGTGGAATAAAGAAAACTATTTCCATGAAATGAGGCGTGGTTATTTTAATTGATGACAAATGACTTAATGTCAACGAAATTGAGTACTAGTAAAATTCAACTTCGTGCAATTTCCTCAGAATATTGTAATCTGAAGGGAAAGTCAACTTTTGTATACATAAGATTAATTATTTTTACACAATTTTCTATAATATATTTCAGAAAATACGTTCACATAACTAAGAAAATGATTGCATTTCCGTTTTATTATATTAAAACATGTAATGATCACATATCTGAAGCAAATATGGAGATTCTTTAGTGGATTTTAAATAAAATAATAATATTGATGAATTATCAAACCTTACTTAAATTACACCGTGCTAAAATAATATTAAGATAAACTTTATGTGGAGGTGAAAATTGATAATTTTCTAAAGGTAAGACATATGAATAGACTGCTATTTGCCGCTTTATGTGTTGAATGGGAAACAAGCCTCAGAAAACAGATGGTTGCTGAGTTCCCAGAGGGTTATTTAATCTTTGTCAAGAATCTTTGTTGTTTTCCTCAGGTACTAAATTTAATCACGTTGGATGCCTGACGGGTGACAAATAACTGAATAAGGTGGTGTCTACACTATCATGAAATTATTAAAACTGTTAAATTAGGTGTTGAAATGTGAAGGACTTTAGATTTAAAAAGTTCAATTATATACAAAATTTTGCCAACAACTAAAACATAAATCCATTAGATAAATAATATTTTAGACCGATCTGATGTGGGTAAATCTGTTTGTGTTTAAATCTGATGAGGGTAGAACATGGCTGTCCTTATATAATGCAATGCATTTACTTTTTTCATAGTTAAACAAGAAAGATCAATCATGCATAAAACATTGATTATGAAACACTTCCCAACTTCAGTGCAATTTTATTTAAACATATTTTAAATGCGATACATTCCTCGGTAATATTTTTGAAATTATCATAATACTACAATAATTTATTATATTTGAAAACTTCATCGAAAACAACTGAAATTTATTCAAATGACGTCATCGAAATATAGCACGCCTGGCTCTCTCTATAAAAGCAGTATTTAATTCATAAACATTTTTCCATTAATTTCATTCATCACAATGCTATATAATTTATTTTATTTAAAAATTTAAGACAATGGAGGTACAAATAATTAAACTCTATGCTTAAAATTTCATCGAAAAAAATCGTCCTTCTCTCTGTAAAATCAATGAATATTTCATTCATATCAGCTATATTGCAGACTCCATGAGATAAATCATTTTGCGTTAAAGAAATGCAGCAATTCTTATACAACTCATTCTACATGTTTTGCTGTTTACATTTTCCATAAGTGAAAATTAGGCTTCGTTGCAGAAATAATCAAATTTGGATGATCATTTGAACTCAAATATATTGTGATTGTGTTGTTTCAATATGAAGCTGCACAGAATTTAAGCAAAAATAAAGCGGTTTTAGGACGGATACAACACTAAATATGAACTAAAAAGAACTTTAAAAATTACGATTTTGACACAAGATGGATGATATATTTTATTTTGAAGTGGGTCACGTGATCTCTTCATATAATGGTCATGTGATCGCTTCATGTAAAAGGTGTAATTATTATTTAAAATTTTATTTAAAAAACTACTGCATATATTTTGCTGAATTTTTATTTATATATTTTATGGGATAATTTGAATAGTTCCTAAAATTTCGAAGCAATTTGTGAATTTTAAATCCGCTTAAAAAAATGTTTGAAAAATGAGGTTCCATATAGGGTTCAAAGTGTTCCATTTTTTCAACCTGGGTTCAATTCAAAACTAGTTGAGTGATATTATTCATTTGTATTCCCATATGTTCCACAGACAGTCTGAACAACATATTAAAATTTCATTTTGATAAAGTCATTTTTACGGCAGTTATCGTGCTAATGGGCAGACAGACAGACAGAATGAATGAACAAAGTCATAAACACTTTTCAACTTTGTTTTAAAGTGTTAAAGACAGACAGAATGAACAAAGTCATAAACACTTTTCAACTTTGTTGTAAAGTGTTAGAAATGATGAAAAATCTATGGCACAGTGTTTGTTGCGTTCAATTGTAATTTGGCGCTTTTCTAAATGTCAATATGTATGTCATTTTGTACCCAATTAACTTATATTTCACGCAACTCTAAATTAACATCTATCAATATTGATAGCTTCTACAATAAGCAATACAGCCTACATATTAAGATATTTTAATAATAAATTCATTAATTAGGCGTCAATTTCGTAATTTTAGCGTCATTTATGCAATTTTGACGATATTTCCGTCAATCTGGGGCGAAATTTTGCCAAACGGAGATATGAGCATTTCTTATATATAAGAAGGTATGCTCCTCATATGACGGAAAACAGAATTTAATAAACAATTTATTTTTGTACCAAATTTCGCTCGAATCGCTTCATTCGTCCGTGAGATATCGTCTCCACAGTCTCACTGACACACACAGATATCCACTCAAAAACGTTCGATTCGTGTTCATGGATGCTTGAAATGTGCTCTCCTGTCGAAAACTCGAATTCGAATTTTCGATTCAGTCACAAAACTTTCCTTATACATTGTAATATATATATATATATAAGGAAAGTAATATTATTAACCCTATTTTTACACTGCAGGCTCTACGATTCGCTTTAGTTATTATAAATTATCAAATACACAATCATATAAGTAAGGGATATTATATAACACATCAATTCACAAATATGGCAAGCAGACAAAGTATAACACAGCTATAAATAAGAATTAGAAAACAAAAAGTATTATGATCATTGCGGTACTTGGCATACGGAATCAAAGTCAGTACAGGTTAGTCACCCCTTTAAACATCGCCGACAGTCACACTGGAAGTCCTATAGTTGACATCCCTTTAATAAAGGCATTTATACGATGAATTAGCTTCACAGATACCTTAAACCTTCTGGTTGCTTAGACGGTCTGGGTCGAAAGAAAGAATAAATAATGGATTGGTATCTCACGAATACACACATACAGGCAACAGACTACGTTAGCAATTATTCATCTACGCTGTGGCCGGCGCTACCTAATTGCAGCTTTCCACTCAATCATACTGGATATCTCAAACTTATAAACAGCTGTCTTCAATTTCGGCAGATCACGCACTTAATTCAGAACGAAGCTCTTCCAGTAGAGAAAGCAAAAACATGGAAAAACACGCGTCGATCGAAAACAGCTCCATTTGAAACTGGTATGGTCCACTCACTTATAATTGCAATTTTCTCTCACTCGTGTCGGAAACTAAGCTTAATTTGAAGTTTGGCCTGCTATCGTGACTCTTACCGAAAATGACACTAATTAGTGCTAGCAACTGCACTTGCTGCTGCAGCTGCACTTATGATAGCAATGCACTGTCTCAGCTGCCCTAACTCACACTTGCTGGCTACCGAGCTCTGACCAAAACTGACACAAATTGCCTATTCCATTTCTTCTAATCTGCTGCCCTGATAATGTCACCTTCTGGCATGCATGGCATCAACCGACCTGGTTATCCGAAATTATTCCAGTACGTCACACGGAAACTGCTCGAATGCCAAACGTAGAAAACTACAGAAATTAATGACGTCTGCTAAATATTCCGTGAACACAAGAAACGTCAGTCGAACGGTATGAAACTTTTTCAGAAGAAAGGTACAATAGTTTATAAGATACATTACCATTGCTAGTTTTTTTATAACCTTTATTATTCAATAATTAAATACAAACTTCTTGTGCACTTTTGAAAGAAACATGTAAAAATACTTCGATCCAAGAAATTCTTACAAGCAATAGATACTTCTGTTGTCACCACTGGGAATTTCTTATACAAATTTATTTTTATGAAACTTAAACCCTATCTTGCTACTCATATTTTTCAAACCCCATTGCTACTCTGTGTAAAAATTCACACGCCCTTTTAATAGTTCTAGGTAAAGTTAACGGCATTTAATAAATACGATAATGGTCTTTCATACAAACAAAAAAAAATGATTGTTTGTTTAATTTCGCCCATATTTTAAAAAATATTCTAGAGTTTATTTCAATCAAAATGAAAGCATCTGCAAAATATACATTAAGATATTTTTCTAATTTATATCATGTGCGAATTTTCACCTTCAGTAGCAAGATACGGTTAAAAGTAATGTAGCTTGATTTATAACATGTTATGAATAGACAAACAAAAAATGTACTTTCAGGTGTATGGTACCTTGCTGAAGGATCCCAACCTTCCTTCAAATCAAACTTAGCCCTCTTTAGTTTTAGTCCTTTTGTAATTGACTACGACTTAAAAGGGCTACATGTGATTACGTGAAGGATTGGGATCCATCAGCAGCGTACTCTTGACCTGAAAATACAGCGTTGGTTCTGCAAAAACTCAGCTCAAACCATTTTGAAACTTCATAACTTTTATTGAAAGAGATTTTTCTTTTTGTACTTGGTAGGGAGAAATTTCTTACCATGATGTGGTGTTTTTGAATTTGTAAGAATATTTATCAACATTATTATCCAACAGTGACATAACAGGTATTTCAAAATTTACTAAACTGTCAAACACCGCTTGTTAACGTTTTTTTTTAATTTTTGAAATTTTAAAACAATTTCATCTTTAAGTGTTAAAAGGAAAGTTTTCATCTATTAGAATACATAAAATGAGCCGTCATTGGTTAAAATCGGATAGGAAGTTTAGACTGTAGATCGGTAATCACTGAAAAAAAGGCCAAAAAGAAGTATTTTCTCAGTTTTTGAAGATTTTAATCAAATTTATTTTCAAAGTTTAAAATTAAGGTATGTACAGTACATCCCACCAGACCATACAAAATGAGTCCTTATTCATTAAAATCGGTTCAGTAGTTAAGTCTGAAGATAAATTAACACTGAAAAAAAAAACGCTGGAGCGAAAATTGTAATTATATCATTTAAAATAATACAATTTTAAATTAATAATTTTAACAATTACACAGGTTATTACTTGCTATATAACAATTGTGTAATTGCAACAATTACACAAGCACAATTATTCAATTACTTTATTTTAAAATAATACAATTTTAAAATTACAATTTTAAAATAATAATTGTAATTGTGCCACTTAAAAATTATTTTTCCTCTTGTGTTACTGCACCAACTGATTTTTTTTTAGCTTCGCGATCATATTACAGAGAAAAACTCAAGTCTACAGCTATTTGGGACTGAGCAAGAAAAAGCTGAAAATCAGGATTTATCACATCGCGTATAATATACACTTGCCACAATTTAATGTAAATTATATTAAATACTTACCAGATTATGCTGATAATTGAACAAATTCACTAAATTTTATTCACCAAGTAAAATAACAGTTAATTTCTACTTTTTCTATATACATAGAATAATATATAGGGAAAGTATTGTGATCGGGTAAAAAGTTCGAATTCAACGAAAGGCGCGTTTCAAGCATCTCTAAACTCAAATAGGACGTTTTTGTGGTGATCGCTCTCTCTCTCTGTGTCTCTCTCCTCTCTCTCCCCTCCCCCTTCTCTCCCTCTCTTTGTGTGTAAGTATGTATGTGTGTAAGTATTATGTGTGTGTGGGTAAGTATTGTGTGTGTGTGGGTAAGTATGTATATGTGTGTAAGTATGTATGTGTGTGTGTCAGTACGTAAGTCTGGGAAGACGATATCTCACGTACGAAAGGAGTCCTTTGAACTCGTACCACTCACGAGAAAAGATAATTCATGTAATGGTTTTGTATTTTGACAACTAACAATTCACCTGCAGTCATTTATATATAAGAAATGTCCTTCTTTCCGTAACGCTTGGTGTTAAATTTGGTGAACTTGACAACTCATTTAAAAAATACCATCAACTTGGAAATATTTCGCCCCAGATTAACGACTATAGTTAAAATTGCAAAAATGATGCTAAGTATATATATATATATATACAGCCAAATATAAGCAAATTCACCTCAAAAATAGTTGTAATAACATTCCATATATTGTTTTAGTACCCAAGAGTCATAAATCCCCTGTTGCTTTTAGAACTATTACTAGTGGGCATAATTCTTATATTACTAATGCTGGAAAATCATTATTAAAAATATCATATGAAGTATCTTTGTCAGATGAAATCTCTAATAATTGCCATATTGTGAAAAACAGTTTTGAATTAGTTAAGACATTAAGAACTCTTACTAATATTCATAGCATTTATACTTATGATTTCAAAGATTTGTTTAATAATATTGATATAGATGATCTGTATAGAATTATTTTAGGAAAGTTTTGAAAAATATAATATCAACCTAAAATATTCAAATTTTCTTTTTCAAAAATTCCTTAATTTAACTCTTTATGAGAATTATATTGAACATGGTCGTACTTTTTTTAAACAACAGTTTGGTATTCCAAAAGGGGGGTGTGCCTTGTCATTGTTAGCTAATCTGTATTTATTCTTCTATGAAAAGAACATTAATCCAAGTTTGCATAATATGCATATGTTTAGATATTTAGATGACATATTATGTGTATCCTCTAATAATATCCCTATAGTATTTAACTTTTATCCTAATAATTTACAATTAAATACAAGTAATAATGATTCTAATATTGCAAACTTTTTAGGTTTAAATTTAAATTTACAAAATTGTAATATGGTTATAAACTTGTAGGTTAAAAGACAGGATTTTAAATTTAATACATCAAAAATTCAACATTTTGACTCTTGTTTGCATATATCTGTTTTTAGAAATATTATAACAAACCAGGCTCTTAGAATCAATAAAATTTGTGATGGAAATTATATAATAGCACATTTTATGAAATTATTGAGTACAGCGACTAATAATGCATATCCTCCTAAGTTTGTTATTAAAATTATCAACTCAGTGTATCAACTTCCACTCGATAACATCCAAGAAAACTTTCCCAATTATAGTGGCCAACATTAAAAATATATATATATATATATTAATAATATATATATATATATATATATATATATATATATATATATATATATATATTAATAAATAATTACATATATATATATATATATATATATATATATATGTAATTATTTATTAATGATATAAATAAATAAAAATGAAAAGCAATAAAATAATTTTTAAAAAATTAGAAAAATCAAAAAATCGAAAAATAAGATCAATTAATATTAATGTTTTGATTTTTATTTTCGCTAAAAAATTGTAGCTTTTGCCAGTTTTTAAACTACGATTTGGGCGCCCTTATAATGATGTATAGTGGTATTCTCATTTATCCACTTTTTCTATGAATTACTTGATTAGTAAGAATTTTCATTTTTGCTTCATGCTCATATTCTGAATTGCTTAGACGGGATGTTCATATTCTGAATTGCTTGTTCGGTCTCCTCCTCTGACTCACTGGACAGGTCTGGCAGTATTACTGTGAACGTTTGTACTGGCTGCTTGGTTGTATTTTGACTTGTTCATTCCGGTGCTTCTAGATAATTTAAGTTGCTGAGGTTGATTGTGTATACACGTGGTGAAAGAAGAAGGGTTCATGCCACATGGTAATGCAAATTTTCTTAATGTTTCCTATCATCATTTTTTCATTTATTGATGCCTGTAGTCTGAGTTTGAGTATTTATAGTAATGTACTATTGCTCAATCTGAAACAGGCATTCGTTTAGTTTAATTAGAATTAAATACTCAGACCTGAAGAGGAATTTAATTCTAAATACTCATCGAATTTGGGCCGCTGCTGTTCTTTTCTCTTATCGGCATTATGGCCGTGAATTTGCTTCTATGGTGATGTTAATATTACTTGAATTTTTTTTATTATTACATTTTTCTTTTATATATAGTACATATATATATATAAAGGGTTAATATGTAAAAATAAAAATGGAAATAAAAATGAAGAAGGAGGAAGGCAATGTATAGCTTCTTTCTTCATTTATATTTCCAGTTTTATTTTTACATATTAACCCTTTATATATTTTTAGTGTTTTATGCTGCTGTGCGCAAGTACACTAAAATTCATTTCAATATTTTTCTTATCTTTTATATCTATCTTTATATTATTCTTTATATTATTTATCTATCTTTTATATTTACATATATATATATATATATATATATATATATATATATATATATATTCTCATGTATATATATATATATATATATATATATATATTCTCATGTATATATATATATATATATATATATATATATATGAGAAAAATAAATATCAGAATTAAAATCTTAGTACATTTTAGAGTTCTTAAACAAAAATATTCATTAATATATTTTTGAAAAAACAAACAAACAGCTAAATAAATAGAAAGAAAACCGTGAAGTTATGAGAAAAACGGCAGGTTCTTTCAAAGATATATTCTTTAATTGATATGAAAGCAAAATGTAGGCAGTTGCTGTGTTTCTGGAATTCCTTTTTAATTAGACTAACAATGCACGGCGAAAATGAAACTATGTATTTACTATTCGTACGTAAAAGGTTTAATATTTCATTATCTGAGCATTAATTAGAGACGAATTCCTTACTTGATTAATTTTTAATCAAGGCAAAGATGTTGCTTTCGCATCCGTATATAATACGCAACTTTAACATTTATAAGAAACTCGTCTCACAAAGTAAGCGAGTTGATCAGTAGATAGGCGACACCTTTGTGTAGTTAAAACATATGTTCAAAGTAAAGAAAGTAATATATATATATATATATATATATATTGTATATATATATATATATATTATATATATATATATCATACATAAAGTTGGCCTGTTTACATAGATTAATTCCGCAGTATTTTACTAAATAATTATCGTAATATTAAATAGAATTTTATAGTAATATTAAATATATAATAGAAAATTAGAAGACTGGAAAGATTGAAGATTGATTACCCATTAAATCATTTTTGAATTTTACTTGAATGTTTATCTCTTTTTAATATAGAAATTGTTATACTTTCAAATGTGTTTAGGCAGCTGGAAGTTCTCTATGTTATCTCAAAATTTTTGATGGATTTCTAATAGCATGCCAATATAGTATATTTTGGCATTTATTTTGAAATATTTCTAGTGTACCGCCAATATTGTCATTTTATTAAAAAATTTTCCAATATTTGGGATATATTGGCAGCCAATACTAGGTAAATATTGTGTTTATATTGGCATGCCAATATTGGTTTTAAATGGCAGATCAATATTAAGCCAATATTAGAACAATATTAACAAAATGTGCATATTTGCATATGGATTTAATTTTGGGTATATATTGGTTGCCAATAAGGGGTTAATATTGACATACTACTAGGGTTATATTAGTATATGTTTCCTGGTTTATCAATTGTTTTGCTGCTTCTGTGAAGATGCATAACTTTTTATATTGTTTTATTAGAGGTTCTGTTTAATTATTGTTTAATTACTACCGCGCCCTCAACCCCGTGGAGTTAACAAAGTTTGGTTTAGTTTAATGACGTTAAAACTAATAATGAAATTTTAAGGCACAGCGACAATCTCCGTAACTTTCTATTTATTTATTTTTTTATTTCTTCAGTGTTTCATTTTCATTGTGGTTTCAACCACCATCCGATATAAACAATACATCGCCACAATTCTATCCAGCATAATGAGCCAAAAACCTTATAAAAAGCAAACACTAATTCAGTTTTTTATTGTCCCTAAGCCAAAAACCGAACAAAAAGCAAACACGTATTCGGTTTTTAATTGTCCCTAGGCCAAAAACCGTATAAAAAGCAATCAATGATGATATTTGCCTCATGCGAATATCCTCAAATATACCACCAAACACCTGCTAGGCCAAAAAACGTTTCCTAGAGGTAGATACATAGACAGACATATAAATCAGGGTGTTTATATTATTAATATATAAACACCGTGCGTCTGCGCAAATCGAACTTCTTGGGCCTGGGAGAAAAACACCTTTCGCCGGTTAGCCGAGAAATTGGAATTCAGAAATTCTTAAAATCAGGATCCTGCAGCTACTTTTTCATATTTCTTGACCAGATCGGGCTTGTAAGAATGCCTGATGTTTGAGTTTTCTAAAAATGTAAATTATCAGTCGAAATTGTCGGTACTTTTTCCGATGCATAAAACAGAAAGTTCGTTTTTTGAGCCGAAAGTGACTTTTGTTTTAAAACCTTTAAAAAATATTAAAATTTATCCCTGAGATTTGAAATTGGTATAGTTTTACTCGCAATTGTCTGGTATTTCCGGTCGTGTAATTTGTTTTTTCTACGACTTCTGGATGGTGGAGAAAAAAGGGGAAGAAACGATCAAAATCGCATAAAACATTAAATAAAAAAAAAATAATTCAAATTTTAAAAATCGGTTTTCACGCGTCACCTTCCCATCCTCCTGGTCTCCGATTGCCAAATTTCGTAGCTCTGCGACACGCGGTCGCTGAGCCTATAGTGTATGAGGCAGACACACACACAGACACATACACAGACAGACATTGCCTTTTATTATAGAGAAGACTAGTTAAACCCGTGGGAAGAATGCCTGATGTTTGAGTTTTCTAAAAATGTAAATTATCAGTCGAAATTGTCGGTACTTTTTCCGATGCATAAAACAGAAAGTTCGTTTTTTGAGCCGAAAGTACTTTTGTTTTAAAACCTTTAAAAAATATTAAAATTTATCCCTGAGATTTTAAATTGGTATAGTTTTACTCGCAATTGTCTGATATTTCCGGTCGTGTAATTTGTTTTTTCTACGACTTCTGGATGGTGGAGAAAAAAGGGGAAGAAACGGTCAAAATCGCATAAAACATTAAATAAAATAAAAATAATTCAAATTTTAAAAATCGGTTTTCACGCGTCACCTTCCCATCCTCCTGGTCTCCGATTGCCAAATTTCGTAGCTCTGCGACACGCGGTCGCTGAGCCTATAGTGTATGAGGCAGACACACACACAGACACATACACAGACAGACATTGCCTTTTATTATAGAGAAGACTAGTTAAACCCGTGGGCATTCTGCCCTAAAAGTAATAAACTAAGAATAATATTTCATGCTTTTGCTAGAAGAAGCTTGAACTAGTTTGAATGATAAACAAATGCTTTACTGTATCTCGTGTTCCGTTGAGCGCCGAACGAGGGATGCAGTTAAACCTTGGTTAAATATGTTAACAAAATAAGCGTGACACTCTGAGTTGCGTGGTACTTCAAATAAAAATATAAAGAATGATAAGAAATAAAATTACATCAGGGTCTCACTTTCAGTATCTGAAGCCATACGCTACGTAAAGATTCTTGGTTACATAATAATTTCACTGTGAAAGATGTATAGTCATTGCATTATGTAGGGAACGAACTGCCCATATCATGGCCTCACTTTCAGTATCTGATGTCATACGCTACGCAAAGCTGCATGGTTACATCATAATTTCGCTGTGAAAGAAGTATAGTCACTGCATTACGTAAGAAACAGGTCGCCCACATCATGGCCTTACCTTCGGTATATGATGTCACACGCTCTATAAAGATGCATGGTTATATAATAAACATTGAAATAGTATTTATATGTGATTGAAACACGTTTGGCAACATTTTGTAGTAGGGTTACCCAGAGATAGATACCTAGACAGACATATAAATCAGGGTGTTGATATTATTAATAGGATTTGGTTTCGCTACAATATTACAGTTTTTGAAACTAAACATCATATTCCTTCTCCATATGTAAATCACGTAACTAGTCCGTAGTTTTAGAACATTAAAATTAATGCATATTTTATACTTTCACTCTTCGTTGAAGGGAAAAGATGGATTCGTCCAATGATGGATTCGCGTTCTAGATTGTTCGAAATATGCAGATCAGTTAATAACTGGAGTTTCGATTTTCGACCCTATTTCAATATGTTTCATGGTAATGTATACGTTCTCTATACATTATCATGCATAGTGGGGAAAGAAAAAAATTGCTCAAAACGCCATTTTTGGCCTCATAGAGAACCTAAAACATTACCATTTTGCTATAAATTTAGTATATGCATGCAAATGAATCCATTTGAAGAAAATATTCTGATTTCTCTAATATTTATGAGCGAACATTTCGGGATATTAAACAACCGTTTTTTCCCCTATATACATAGTACAATAAATGGAAAAAGTAATGTGATGGGATCGGGAGGAGATTCAAATTCGAGTTTTCGACGAAAGAGAACGTTTGAAGCATACCTGAACTTGAATCGAACGTTTTTGAGATAAAGTCTGTGTCTATATGTGTGTGTATATATGTGAGTGCATATGTATGTGTGTGTATATATGTGAGTGCATATGTATGTGTGTGTATATATGTGAGTGCATATGTATGTGTGTGTATATATGTGAGTGCATATGTATGTGTGTGGGAGGGTGGTGTCCGTGAATTTATAGATGCAGTATTTCACGAATGAATTGTGCATTTCGAACGAAGTTTAGTACACATATTACAATTAGTGAATGTAGCTCTATAGATATTAAACGCAATTGAATGTTCTGAATACTCCAAAGTTTTTTAATGAAATTTCGAAAAGTTCATTAAAATATCAGGTCCTTTAATAATGCTACTTAAATGGTCATTATTTATGCAATTTCCATTTGAAAACAAATGACATAAACGCTAGCATGAACCATTGTCGAAATGCTGCACATTTTAAAATACATTTATTAAAAAATCACATAAAATTAAAAAAATGTATAAATTATTGTGAAAATGTATTTTGTGCCGATTTTCAGAATTTTTGCTATTTTTAAATCAAGTTTATTGAACAGTTGATTTTTCTTAGTAGAATTTTTATTCGCAGATATTCTGTAAATGATATTTTAGAATTTCGTGTAGGCCTTGAATGCTATAAGTTTTTAGATTTTCTGATTTCGTAGATTTTAAAGATAAAATTTTAAATTTGGAATATAAGTTACTTCGATATAAATATGTTCTGTAAAATAGCCTTAAATTGTACGTAAAGTTTTGATAATAGAATATTACATTTTATTTTTAATTTCGGCCTTAAATCAATTTATTTATTTGTATTTTTGATCAGCTCCGAGCCGTGAACTTCAATGTCAAAAAATAGTGAAACACCAACTGGATGATAAAATGCGAAAATCTAAGTTTAAACTAAATTTGCTTAAAAACAAGAATAAAAATCTAACTTCACCAACTAAAAGAAATTATTTTTCCTTTCTTTTATCTTTTCTTCTTGCTTGCATTTCCTTGTATGTTATCGGTATAGATATTACTTACGTAGCGAGTGCTTATTTGGGAAGGTTAGTTAATTCGTTCTTGTGTTTTATACTTTTAAAATTTTATCAGGTGTAGGTATGACGTACTCAATTACAAAGTTTGCTTTGTATATAAATTTTAAATTAAAATGAATACATGTTAAGTACACGATAAGTATAACTAACTTATTCAATTACAAATGATAAAAAATCTGATGTGGACAGCACATTAATTTATTGTATGATGTGGACAGCACATTAATTTCTCTTGTGATGTGGACAGAACATTAATTTCTTTTATGATGTGAACAGCACATTAATTTCTCTTGTGATGTAGACAGACCATTAATTTAATTTATGATGTGAACAGCACATTAATTTCTATTGTGATGTGGACAGCTCATTAATTTCTTTTATGATGTGGACAGCACATTAATTTCTCTTGTGATGTGGACAGCACATTAATTTCTTTTATGATGTGGACAGCACATTAATTTCTATATAATGCAATGACTTTGTTTCTTTTATATCGAAATAATGGTGTACAAAATTCACGAAACAATGGTTTTGGCATTGAATCAGAACCACGTATATTGAAATCTCTTGTACAATATTCCACATTAAACGTGTTCTAAAATTTGTATCATTCGTTTTAAAATTAAAAATTGTGTTTGAAATGATTATATATTTAACAATTATGACAGTCCTGCATTTTAATGATATTTAAAAAATACATCAAAAAATCGTGCAATATATCAAGAACAAATAGAGAAAGAATATATCAAATATTTATGTCATTCGTTTACTAATTAAAAACAACATGATTATTTATTTATAATTATTAAAGTTCATGATTTTATGATGACTTTTTCTATAATTTATTCGAAAATTTGTGTATGGGGGGGGGGGGGTCTTCCGAATATTCGATTCCGTTTAAAATCAATAGATTCCCAATATTCTCTGTAATAATCGTACCAAATTATTTTTGAAATGCTTCATTCGTTTGGGAAATATCGCATCCATTGACTCACAGACACAAACACTAACATACATGGGTCTGGGTCGTAATCCCGACAGCCGAAATCCCGACAAGCCAGAATCCCGACAGCCGAAATCCCGACATGCCAAAATCCCGACAGGGTCGAAATCCCGACAAGTCAAAATCTCGACAAGGTCGAAATCCCGACAAGCCAAAATCCCGACAAGGTCGAAATCCCGACAAGCCAAAATCCCGACAGTCGAAACCCACTCTTGCACAGACTAATACAACACTAAGGCGGTCATCGCAGTGACGTCACAAGGGTTAGAATTTACTAATCAGCACCCCCCTTCCCCCCCCCCCCCCACGCACATGCGCTGGACTCACGCTCCCTCTTGTCTCCATCCGCTTGCTACGACAATGGCCATATGCTATTTGAATATGCTATTTGAACGTATGCAGAATGTGTAAGTGTTTTTTTTCTTTTTTAATAAAATGAATTTCCTAAATCTTATACCGACCTGTTATATCATTTTAATCTTTGTCATTTCAATTTGCCAAAATTTATTTCAATAATGGCATAATTGTTATGATTTAGTGATTAAAACTATTAATTTGTAAAATGTAGAGATGTAAAAACGCCGATAATTTTGATCAAGCTATACATATAGGCGTAGAGAGCCATGTGCGTGGGCCCAGCGTGAGTCCAGCGCATGTGCGTGGGGGGGGGATGCTAATTAGTAAATTCTAACCCTAGTGACGTCACTGCGATGACCGCCTTAGTGTTGTATTAGTCTGTGCAAGAGTGGGTTTCGACTGTCGGGATTTTGGCTTGTCGGGATTTCGACCTTGTCGGGATTTTGGCTTGTCGGGATTTCGACCTTGTCGGGATTTTGACTTGTCGGGATTTCGACCCTGTCGGGATTATGGCTTGTCGGGATTTCGGCTGTCGGGATTCTGGCTTGTCGGGATTTCGGCTGTCGGGATTATGTCCGGAACCGAACATACATGCACTCACACTCTCGGATAGCACTTCAAAGAACGAGCTGCTCCGTTCTTAAAACGTGCACTTCCATCGAAAAGTGGAATTCACAATATTTTCATCGTTACGGTATTTTTCCTATAAATTTAATTCGGTTTGCTGAGAAAATAATGAAAAATTTATGTAACTTCAATAAAATTTTTGATTTGCTGCGTTTTTATAAGTGTACATGTAATGATACTGAAGTGAAAATCAAACTGGATCGATATAAAAGAATATTAAAGAACCTTACGACAAGTTACTGACATTGCATAAGAACGAGAAAGAGAGTTTAAAAAAAAACGAAACATGCATTATAACGATCTTATCTGACGCTGCAAAAAAGTGGATCTAGCATCACTTGGAATAATTTTTCCTTTTTCGATTCTCACGGGACCGAGTTAGCATCCTATAAGGATAGGAGATAAAAATAGAAAGTTAAATTGGCCTGGGATTTTTTTTTTTTTTTGCAGTTCTCTATAGCAGTATGCATGAACTGTAAATTTCTGCTGCGTCTATTGTTCTTTTTGCAAAAAATAAGTATCTGGATTGGATTTGGAGATATCTACCATTTCATTTTTTCCAAGAAATATATACAACAATATCTATAGCTGATCAATTTATAGATTATTCTTCAGACTAATGTACACAGACCTTGGTTTAATTTTTGAAACTCACAGGTTAACAAACTCGGTACATCACATTGTGATTGCATGTGTGGAGAAGCATGTGATAAACTTCACACCCTGCTAATAAGCGGAAAACCTATACCCCAGAAAATGATCTATAAAACAAGTTAAAATCAGAAAATATAGCAGTAACTTAAATGCATATATTAAAATGTATGCAAATCAAATGTATGAAAAACAGCAATATACCCAATTTGGACTTTCTAGCTGCACCGCAAAAATTGAGTATATTCTTATGGTGTATCGCAAACGGGATAAATCTATAAGATTCAAAATCCAAAGAATAATAATATATCACAAAAGAGAATGACATACTATATTTGCATGTTCTAGCTGCTCCTGTTGTAGAGTTATTCCCCCAAAACTAGTACATTCCTGCAGAGGACAGCTTAGGCAGATAAGGTTCGAAATCAAAACAATTAAAATGCACCTTAAAAGAAAGCGGCATAGTAAATATCAAGTTACTATGATTAATCAAACTTAATTTTTGAAAGCCTCAAATATATGAATCATACTGGAAAACAAAAAAGATTGAAAGAATTCATACATTGAAAGAAAAATTGTTTTGTTCTAAAGAAATTACTTAGAAGACTACTGCTTCTTTTACTATATTTTAACCTCCTTCTGCTCTAGTAAACTAAGAAGTAAAACTGAATATTTCCCACCATAATAGAACTATACTAGAACTCACAAAACTTAAATATGATGTTGTATTCATAAATATAAATGACGGAGGTTTAAGTGTATTAAAATTCCCACTCTTTGTCTATTTTCATCAAAAATATAAAGCACTTAATTTTCACAAATGAATGCATCTGCTATTCTTCGTACAATTAAAACAACTCCAAACCGATATTACCAACTTTAACACATTTTCCTTGCTAAATAATGATCGCTTATGAATCGAGTTTTCCAATTATTTTACATTAAATAAAGATTAAGTATTACCATAAATTTCAAATTCATTAACTCTAATGAAATTAAACGTATATTAATGTTTAACGAAAGAAAATTTAGAAAGCACAAGGTCTTTCACAAGCACTCGGTTAATTCCTAATATGACTGAGGCTTTAATTTATTCTCCGCTCAAGTCAAATGAGGCACTAATTACATTGATAATTTGTCAGAGATTCGAGTGATATCTATTAAGTTCTCCTAGTGGGATAAAATTTAAGCTATGTACGATCGCGAAATCGTGCGCTGCAATGCATTTATTCCCCGTAACTTAACATTTCATCCATCATCATCGTTATTTAGGGCTTCATTAATCTTCGAACTCGGTATATAACGCAGAAATTTTTCAAAGATTTCAAACTAAGTACTTTACATTTCATATGTAAGTAATATGTGTAAAGACAATTTGGCTTGATGATTTGTTTTAATCGTTCTTTACACACAACCGCCCACACACACACACACACACACACACACACACACACACACACATATATATATATATATATATATATATATATATATATATATATATATATATATACATATATATATATATATATATTTATAGTAATTATATACATAGTTATGGCTAATAATATTTAATAGTACTGTATAATATAATGAATGTTTTATTTATTTAGAGGTATTTTATTATAAATAAAATACCTCTATCATAGACATCTATATAACTTAAACAAATACAAATACAGACCTAAATATTAATTATTACTTGTCTTTCGAGATGATTTCTGCATTTCCTATTGGTAATTAGCTCATATTCCTTCATAATAAAAAATTATGCAGATTTCCTATGCAGATAATTCAGATGATTAGTAATTATGCAGATTAGATGGATAAACACATTATTTTTTTGTAATTTTGACATTGAAGTAAGATGCTTATGAGCAGGTATACTTTAGAATAAGGTTGTGCGGCAGCAAAGACATCTGATCAAAGATGCTTGGAAACTTGTACCCGAATTATAAGAACAGACGAGGAGCTAGCTTTTGCTCAGTGATTATAATGTCGGTCTTGTAACCAAAGGGTCCTTGGTTCGGGGCCCGGCGACGCACAATCGCCACATATATATATATACATATATATATATATATATAGTATGCAAAAACATTGAAACATTGACCACCTCGGCTTTTATTCCTTAAATATTGATGTTAGACATATATAATAAGTTACATAGTTGCGTAAAAAAGGTACATAATTTTATGAAATCTATTAATATTTTCAAGTGAATTAAATTTTAAGAAATACAAATTTTAAATTTTAATACAGCCCCCCGTACAAAAACATTTCCAATGAGTAAAATATGCCCCATCCACTAATAAGGTGATGTACAAAATTTCAGCATTTTATCATAAAAAGTCTCAGAGATATGAAAAGACAAAAATGCTGACTTAAACTACTTTTCGATGCATCGACGGGTTCTCGGGGGGAAAAATCATGTCGGCAGAACACGTGTTTTAGGGATCATACACAAATAACGGAAAAAAACATTGATTACATAAATAAATAATAATCTTGATATTTATTGGCATAAATGCATCTACACTGTGTAGAATAATAACTTTACACAAAGATTACAAAGTTTGTTCAAAATGTTGTCCATCCTGGCCAAAGATCCATTAAAGCTAAGAGGCAGATATTATTTGCCTGTATTGTATTTCTGCGTTGCGTCATTTGCACTCTTGCTGTAAACATTTACATTTTAATTTGGGATTAATCCCTCACCAAATTTGTTTAAACATATCTCTGCGACTTTTTATGATAAAATGCTGCAATTTTGTGCATCACATTGTTAGTGTATGGGGCACATTTTACTCATTGGAAATGTTTTTCTACTGGGGCCGTATAAAATTTAAATTTTGTATTTCTTCAAATTTAATCCCCTGAAAATTTCTATCAATTTTCTAAAATTATGTACCTTCTTTACGCAACTTTGTAATTTATTATATAATCAATTATATAATCTAAGATCAATATTCGAGGTATAAAAGCCGAGGTCAATGTATTTGGGACACCCTGTATATATATATATACATATATAACTAAGAAAAAGTAAAAATGTAAAGATATGTAAAGAGGGATGCCAGATAAATTGCATATAAATGGCTGAGAGGGATAGCGACCTCTCATTCCCGTTTAAAGTACTTTTATGTCTAGACAATGCCCACGGAAACCAATGCAATATAATGACAGGTCCCCGATATGTGCAAAATCGAAGGCACTAGAACGGAGACAGAAATGGAATAACGAGAGGTAGAACGTAGAATGTCTATCTGACAACTTTACCATTCGGAATGCACAAAACACATCTTTTATTTACTTGTATTTTAAATACCAGTGGCCCATCTTCTATTGAAAATGGTCTGTAGATCATATATGAAATGAAAGTCGTCTGAAGATCATATGTGAAATAAAAATAAACTCAAATATAGGCTGGAGGAAATTTCTATTATGAATAAAACATGTCCTAAATAGGTATTAAATAGAAATCTTTCCATGTTTCATATATAAGGTAAGCAATTGAAAATTGGATTCCATTTTTGTGAAAGTCTGTTAAATATAAGCCTGTAACTGCACCCAATGGTTAAATTATTATTTAAAGTATTATAAATCATATATGAAACACAGGTATCTAAGGTACGAATCACCTTGTATAGAATCTTATATGCACTAACGTCCAAAAGTTAGGCATGCTATGCAAATTTTCATTTTTCTAAAGCGTATTTGAATTTAAGTGGCTGAAAATCGATTGGGATGTGGATGACAGTATGCAAGTGTCGTATGTTACAGCCAATTACGATTGACTGTCCGGATATATGCTAATTAAGCTGTCGTTGAAGACGCCAGCATTCTTAAGGGTTTGAGGAGGTACCTTTAAATGCTGGTAGGAAGTGTTTATAACTTTTGTAGGATTATTTTTTTATGAGATTCGTGTTTCTATGGCTGAAAGAAGACGAATAGCAGATAGTGAGAGCTAGTGTGCTGTCGGACTCATTGAAGCATGATAATCAATCAAAAATGCTGCTATTTTCTTTGGCGGTGATCATTCGATAATTTATTGATTATGTAAATAATTCCAAACAAGTCAAACAGTTGTCCAGAGACCTGTTTCCGGTTGTCCAAGGGTTACAACCCCTTCTGATGATCAGTATATTGCTCGGTATGAACGGTAGCCAAGCGGAATCGACGAGGAACCTTCACAAATGCCACGTCCATGGTTGCAGCGGCACTTGCTAAGACAATATCTGTCAGTACTGTGTTCTGAAGGCTTCACGTGAAGTGACTGTACTCCCGAGTACCATGTTTTTGTGTCCACTAACCGTCTAAGCCAGAGGGGCAAGATTAAAGTGGTGTCGTCAACATGTCAATTGGACTGTCTCAGATTGGTGCAACGTCCTGTTCACGGACGAGTCTAGATTTGTCCAGGAATCAGATGATAAGCGTGTAAGGGTCTAGAGAGAACGAGGCACACGCAATCAGGCCACGAACAGCATCGAAAATCACGCATTCAGAGGTAGCAGCGTTATGGTGTGGGCTGGAATTTTAATGGGATATTGCACAGTGCTGCACATCTTTAAAATCGGTTCTGCGAAGGCTTTGCAGTATCCGAATGAATTCCTAGACCGCATTGCGAGACTCTAAGCTGCAGCAGTTGGTCATGATTTCCCCCTTATGGACGATAATGTCCGTCCCCATCGAGCTAACACCGTTGACGAATACCTGGAAAGTGAGGGAATTTCTTGTATGGAGTGGCCGGTGTATTCCTCCGACCTTAATCCCATTGAAAACCTTTGGGATGTCTTCTGTCCTGCTGTTTCTGCACGTTTACCTCCTCCAGACAGTCTCAGATAGTTAGAAAAAGCCCTATTGGAGGAATGGCCATTGCTCGCATCTGTGGTGGTTGATTACCTCATTGAAAGCATGGAAAATCATTGTAAAATTTGTGTAAAGGTCCGGGGTGTCCACATACCATATTAATGCACGTTTTGTTTGGTTTGATTGCCTTTAAACACCATTTTGTTAATGACCCAAATGTGACGTCATCATATAGCTTACAAAAAATAAATATTTTTTCATCTTTGTAAATAATTCTTGTTTTCTTTAATGCACATTTGCTACCTTCAGGTACAATTTTGAGTTAATCAAAGCCTTACTTTTCTATTTTTGTTGATTTTACAGTCCGTGCTTAAATTTTGGTAGCCAGTGTGTGTGTTTACATATATATATATATATATATATATATATATATATATATATCATATAAAAGCCAGTAAACAAATTCAAATAGAATTCTTATGCATATCCACAAAAATCAAAGGCACTACTCAGGAAAAGGCGCCAAGCCGCTCTATACTCCGAAGCAGAATGTAATCCAAGAAAAAGAAGAATTAAAGGAACTTGGGATAACCAAATGCTTTGCATTTAATGGTTGGGGAGGATTGCGACTCCCCCTCCCGTTTAAAGCTGCTTTTCCAGCCTAGGCAAACGCTCACGGTACCAATACAAAGCAAAGGTTGGTCCCCATTGCGTGCTAATACGAAGGCACCCGAATACGGAAGAACAAGACCAACCAAACAGAAGGAAACTGGACCAAAAGTGAAACCTGCCCAACTCGCTATCTTATATATGTTCATCTTACGCATGCGTGCAATCTTAGCAGGTACGCATAAACTTTATTTACTTGCAAATTGAAGAAGTAAACTGTCAAAATCTGCCTGATCCTTGAAAATCGATCTATAACAATCCTTTAAGAAATATGAAGGATAATGTTTATATAAAGCCTCTTTTATGATTTTTATATTGCTATTATTGCAATCTTTTTTAAACGTGTTGTAAATTTGATTTCTCTTGAAGTGTCCGAGTATGATGTTTCTGAAAATATTTTTGGTAAGATTTGTTTTCCAATCGATGAGATGATTGATCTTAATTTTATATAATTCTCTTTTGTCATATAACGTTGTATAATAACCATATAATCCATGTTTTTTTATTGAGATGTCCAGAAAATTTACCGCTTCATTTTCTTCTTTACAATTTTCTATTAATTCCAATTCCGGTGGGTAAAAAGTGAAATCGAAATTGGTGGTGGCTTCATAACACCCCAATAGCACATCGTCAACAAACCGGAAATATGGTATCTCAGACAAAATATGGGTTCCTTTTTCATATGTTGTGAGGTAAATATCAGCCAAGATTGATGAGCAGGCTCCTCCCATTGGAATTCCCTTTATTTGTCGGTAATAATTTTTTCCGTTATATAGAATATTTTCTTTTAATACTAGTTCAATAAGGTCAAGGTATCTTCGATAAGTAATAAAATCCTTCAAATTAAATTCTTCATATAATTTTTTCAAGATTGAGTATAAATTAGATAAATCAATGTTGTTAAATAGGTCGCGGAAATCAAAGCTTTTAAAACATATATCTTTATTACAATGTTTTAATCGATCGATAATTTCTATTCCATTTTTGATCATGACATGATTCTGTTTTTTGATATTTTCCATCACAAACTTGAGGATGTTCAATAGTCGTTTATTAGCTATTGTAAGATATGATCCACAGCCTACGGTAACTGTACGGAATTTTACAGGCTCTTTATGTATCTTTGGAATGAGGATTAAATATGGAAATTTAACATTTTTTATTTCATTACCGATTCGTTTGTACATAGCTTTAATCCTTTTGGATAGAACATTTCCATTATTGTGTAATGGGGTGTACATAGTACCGTCTAGATGGCAGTGGAGAAGTGTATCTATGTAAAACTTTTTGCATGTAAATGCAAAATGTGATACCATCTTGTCTGTATAAGTTATAACAAAATTTTCTTTTACAGTTTGTATAGCTGCAGGTATTGAAAGATTCCTAATTCTGGTATCTTGTCTGATGTAATGAAACTGAATTTCTTTTAAAAAATTATATTTCCATTCTTGAAAGGCTTGGATAGGTAAACTGTGTTTTACTGCTATTTTATAAATGAATTCTTCTAGATCTTGATTGAAATTTTCGACTACTTGGTTATATTCTTGTGATCTGTATTTAGTTCCGAGTTTGAAAATATTTTTTAGAGTGTTATCTGAGATAATATTCAGATCACCTGTAATGATGTGATTGTGATAAGGATCTTTAAGTTTGCTATCATGGCATTTGCATTCTGTTGTTTTAGTATCCAATTTTTTACATATATTGTTGTAGTTGAAGAATCTTCTACCGTTTGTGCGTACAAAGCGGTAAGTCATTTTTACCTTAAGGTCCTGAACAGGTAAGAAAGTTTTAATACTATAGAGTATCGATTTAAAGGGAATTCCATCAAATTTCTTATTTCGGAATGTGGTTATAAAATATTCTATAATTTGTTTGTTCTGTATTCTGGGATTTAATCTAATTTGAAATTTTCTGGCCCTTAATTTAATTAAGTCTAGCATAATGGCTATATATTTATGTGTTTCTTCAATCTGAAAGTCTATAGGTTCTTCCAACGTATATTGCTGTAAAAAAGCCCATATACGAGGTAAATATTTGATTTTTATACTGTAAATGACATCCTTAATCCAACTGTACTTGATTCCGTCTTTGGTTTTAAATGATTCTATAAATATGGAGATTTTTTCTTCTGTGTCTTTATAGCTATAATGGTGTTTTCCTCTTCCTCTATGCCATCGCTGTGACTTCCTTGGTATCAATGAACTTGCTAATGGATAATTGTCAACATTTCTACAATAATCTAAATTGTAACTTTCTTTAAAATTGAGGGAATTCAATCCATAAGGGAATGTCGTTGAGTACTGTTTAATATGTGTGGCCTCCCACCACAATCTTTCCATCAATTGAGGTACTATATCTAGAATGGTGATGATGGTTCTAGAAAAATCATGTTGTCTGAAATGCCTAATTTCCAAACTGCTTAAATGTCGATCGAGTTGTCTTTTGTTACATACTTGACTCCTGTGTAAATTGATTCTTATATTAAGTGGGTTCTGAGTCTGTCCAATATATTTTGTATGACAAGTAAGACAAGTGATACAGTATATTGTGTTGTAAGATTTACAAAATATTCTGTTCGGATTAGCATGTTGCTTAATTTGAAGCGGGTTGGCCACAGGACACAGTTTGCATCTTTTTGATAGGCATTTTTGAAATCCACAATATCTTATATGACTGTGATGCATAAAATCATTTTTAAAAAATTGTGATTCTGTTTGAATCGTGTCATTATACATATCATCACTAATACGGACATTTTTTCTTGTTGTCGCTTGTTTTTCCTGGACTGTATAAAGAGGTTGGAAATAGCTTTTAATAGACTTCATCAATGTAGAGAGCAAAGGGTAATTGGTTATCGATGCCACAAATACCCTTATCTATTGTGCCACCGAGCAAATATTCCGTGAAGAATATTTTTGCCAGTCACTTTATATAATAAGCTGTATTCATTCATGTTTAGTTTCAACATTTTATGACTCATATTGAGGAGTATGAAAGTAATTCGCTAGCAGTCTTGTATTATACGCCTCATAAATATGAGGTTTCATTGCTTTAAGACTTACAAGTAGAACAGGAAATACTCATGAAGGTAGCAATAAAATACTCTTTCAATTCAATACGTCCACATATGATCTGTAACATTTCGTATAACCATACAGTCCATTAATGGAATAAGTGACATTTTCAAAGATTTTAAACTTTTTTTGGAGTGATTTTTTATCTGATTTACAAGAAATGCGTCAAAAGGGCAGGTTAATTAACGAGTCCTGTTAGTTCCAATACATTAAAACATTAAAACATATAATTAATCCAATTTACTAAAATTGCGTCATAAGGGCAAGTAAATTAACGAGTCCTGTTAATTCTAAAACTTTAAAATACTAAAACATAAACGACATTAAAACCTAAACTACATAATGCATAAATTACTATATCATACTTTACATAAAGACGTCTATACTGACATATATACTATATAATGCAAAAATGGGCGATAACAGATATCATAAAAATCTCACCCTTATTCCATGTATCCACACTCCCAGCCATATCCTATGCATCCGCAAACGCATGCCTCAATATCCACAACACACGGAAGACCTAAGCTTCGCCCGCTCGGTCCGAGATGTACCCCGTAAATACGACGAAGGATAACTACTACATCCGCGCACTGCAGCAGGACCAATAACATCCGTAATATCATATAAAAGCCAGTAAACAAATTCAAATAGAATTCCTATGCATATCCACAAAAATCAAAGGCACTACTCAGTTGATTTTTCTAGAACCATCATCACCATTCTAGATATAGTACCTCAATTGATGGAAAGATTGTGGTGGGAGGCCACACATATTAAACAGTACTCAACGACATTCCCTTATGGATTGAATTCCCTCAATTTTAAAGAAAGTTACAATTTAGATTATTGTAGAAATGTTGACAATTATCCATTAGCAAGTTCATTGATACCAAGGAAGTCACAGCGATGGCATAGAGGAAGAGGAAAACACCATTATAGCTATAAAGACACAGAAGAAAAAATCTCCATATTTATAGAATCATTTAAAACCAAAGACGGAATCAAGTACAGTTGGATTAAGGATGTCATTTACAGTATAAAAATCAAATATTTACCTCGTATATGGGCTTTTTTACAGCAATATACGTTGGAAGAACCTATAGACTTTCAGATTGAAGAAACACATAAATATATAGCCATTATGCTAGACTTAATTAAATTAAGGGCCAGAAAATTTCAAATTAGATTAAATCCCAGAATACAGAACAAACAAATTATAGAATATTTTATAACCACATTCCGAAATAAGAAATTTGATGGAATTCCCTTTAAATCGATACTCTATAGTATTAAAACTTTCTTACCTGTTCAGGACCTTAAGGTAAAAATGACTTACCGCTTTGTACGCACAAACGGTAGAAGATTCTTCAACTACAACAATATATGTAAAAAATTGGATACTAAAACAACAGAATGCAAATGCCATGATAGCAAACTTAAAGATCCTTATCACAATCACATCATTACAGGTGATCTGAATATTATCTCAGATAACACTCTAAAAAATATTTTCAAACTCGGAACTAAATACAGATCACAAGAATATAACCAAGTAGTCGAAAATTTCAATCAAGATCTAGAAGAATTCATTTATAAAATAGCAGTAAAACACAGTTTACCTATCCAAGCCTTTCAAGAATGGAAATATAATTTTTTAAAAGAAATTCAGTTTCATTACATCAGACAAGATACCAGAATTAGGAATCTTTCAATACCTGCAGCTATACAAACTGTAAAAGAAAATTTTGTTATAACTTATACAGACAAGATGGTATCACATTTTGCATTTACATGCAAAAAGTTTTACATAGATACACTTCTCCACTGCTATCTAGACGGTACTATGTACACCCCATTACACAATAATGGAAATGTTCTATCCAAAAGGATTAAAGCTATGTACAAACGAATCGGTAATGAAATAAAAAATGTTAAATTTCCATATTTAATCCTCATTCCAAAGATACATAAAGAGCCTGTAAAATTCCGTACAGTTACCGTAGGCTGTGGATCATATCTTACAATAGCTAATAAACGACTATTGAACATCCTCAAGTTTGTGATGGAAAATATCAAAAAACAGAATCATGTCATGATCAAAAATGGAATAGAAATTATCGATCGATTAAAACATTGTAATAAAGATATATGTTTTAAAAGCTTTGATTTCCGCGACCTATTTAACAACATTGATTTATCTAATTTATACTCAATCTTGAAAAAATTATATGAAGAATTTAATTTGAAGGATTTTATTACTTATCGAAGATACCTTGACCTTATTGAACTAGTATTAAAAGAAAATATTCTATATAACGGAAAAAATTATTACCGACAAATAAAGGGAATTCCAATGGGAGGAGCCTGCTTATCAATCTTGGCTGATATTTACCTCACAACATATGAAAAAGGAACCCATATTTTGTCTGAGATACCATATTTCCGGTTTGTTGACGATGTGCTATTGGGGTGTTATGAAGCCACCACCAATTTCGATTTCACTTTTTACCCACCGGAATTGGAATTAATAGAAAATTGTAAAGAAGAAAATGAAGCGGTAAATTTTCTGGACATCTCAATAAAAAAACATGGATTATATGGTCATTATACAACGTTATATGACAAAAGAGAATTATATAAAATTAAGATCAATCATCTCATCGATTGGAAAACAAATCTTACCAAAAATATTTTCAGAAACATCATACTCGGACACTTCAAGAGAAATCAAATTTACAACACGTTTAAAAAAGATTGCAATAATAGCAATATAAAAATCATAAAAGAGGCTTTATATAAACATTATCCTTTATATTTCTTAAAGGATTGTTATAGATCGATTTTCAAGGATCAGGCAGATTTTGACAGTTTACTTCTTCAATTTGCAAGTAAATAAAGTTTATGCGTACCTGCTAAGATTGCACGCATGCGTAAGATGAACATATATAAGATAGCGAGTTGGGCAGGTTTCACTTTTGGTCCAGTTTCCTTCTGTTTGGTTGGTCTTGTTCTTCCGTATTCGGGTGCCTTCGTATTAGCACGCAATGGGGACCAACCTTTGCTTTGTATTGGTACCGTGAGCGTTTGCCTAGGCTGGAAAAGAAGCTTTAAACGGGAGGGGGAGTCGCAATCCTCCCCAACCATTAAATGCAAAGCATTTGGTTATCCCAAGTTCCTTTAATTCTTCTTTTTCTTGGATTATATATATATATATATATATATATATATATATATATATCTTGTTCGTGTTCTGACTTATGTTCTCAACCCTTTATAGACAACCAACATCATGGATATGTAATCACAGAAACCTGAATTCAATAAATGAATCAACTTTCAAATAGTTTTTAAGCTATGGATCCAAATACAGACTTCCTCTGTTATATAGTAAAAAGAAAATAATTCAAGCTTTTGCCATTGATCTATATAAATATATTTATAAACTATCAAGCAAATACAACTGCCCTGTTGAAGCCTTTAAGAGCTGGCAAGTACAAATCACATTTTATGAAAAACAATTGCTTCATCAAATACCTATACAGAAATATACACATAATTACAAAGACATCCTAAAAGGGATAAAATTGCTACAAGACAAATTTGTAATCACTCATGTTGATAAGACTTCTACTAATTATGCGTTTATATGGAAAATATATTATTTGGACGAACTTAAACTGCAACTCAATACTTCCGCATCATTAACTCCAATTCACACTAATATACCTATTATCAGTAAACAAATCATTGCTTACTACAAACTACTTAAACAAAAACACAATCTCTTTTTTTCTTACTTAATACTTATACCAAAATTCCGTAAATAACCAATTATTTTTAGAACTGTTAATATAGAGTTGAATTCATATACCCTTGTAGAAGACAAACAACTTATATTTAGTCTAAATCAAATTAATGATCATTAATTTAGAACTGATTAAAAATTTAAAACAATAATCTTACATCCATGATGTAAAAACTTTTGATTTCAAAGAGTTCTTTAATAACATTAACTTTCATGATTTATATAAAGTCATACTAAATTTATATGAACAATTTACTCATTCAAGAAACATATCTATACCAAAATTCAAAACGTTGTTAAAATTTATTCTGTTCAACCAGCATCTCTCACAGCGTAATTTCATTTACAAATTAAATATGGGAATTCCACAGGGAAGAATCTTATCCACAATTCTGGCCAATGTTTATCTGCACTTTTACGAAATTCAGCACTCTTTCAACAGTCATATCATTTACAGATTCATTCATGATCTAATTATTATTAAAATTACTAAAGATGCACCAATGTTAAACTTCCAATTATATCCTCCTAATCTACAACTAATTGAAAATGTTTATTCACCCTGGATCAATTATCTTAACGTTAGTTTAAAAATTCAAAATATAGATAAATTAAACATTAACATTTATGACAAAACTGTATCATATAATTTCAAAGTCAACAAACTTCAACGTTATTCATCCAATCTTTCAAATCAGTGCTTAAAAATATCATTAATAGTCAATTATTATGAATAAAATAGTTAAGTACACCATGTTATTAGAAAGAAAATATTATTAAATTAATAAACACCACCATCCAAAATAAATACCCGTCAAACCTTATGTTTTCCTTTATTAAAACACAATTTAAATTTAAATTCAACACCCTGATTCAATTACAGCAACTTATTGACAGGTCAGTATCAACCACTATTGATTAATCAAAAAATTTAATCAAATTATCATCAAAGTGACCACTAAATATTCATAAAAATTACAAGTATAAATTCCAAATCAGAATTGTTATCAATTATTTGATTTATTTTTAATAATTACATATAATTATTATCCATGTTTCATTTCAACCAATTACACACTTAAACTATAGCCTTAACTGAAAACTTTTTTGAGTTGGCTCAATGTAAGACAGTATCACAAATTCAAACTCCATTGTATCCAGTACAAGGGTTAACTCATTTTATATTATTTTATTCTTATTATTTTTCAAATTTTAAACTTTGCATTGTATTCCACTATTATTATTATTATTACATGGCATCAAGCTGGTTTATTTGATTTATTTTATGGGCCCCCCCCCCCCTACCCATAAATTTAGTCCAAGTTTCGAGTTTCTAAGACCAGGGGTTGTCGAGATATAAATGAAAAACGAAACTTTTTCCTAGAAGTTCCACTCTCTAACTCCGTGGTTTATCCAAACGAAACGGTTGAAACGAAAATGTTCGATTTTACTGTACTGTCATATGCAGAAAACTTTTTCATAAATGTCTAATCATTCACTTCGAAGAATTTTTAATTAATTTTATTTAAGGTTTATTTATGTATTTTAATTTTCAACTGAGTCAATTAAGCCTTTAGACAAACATCTTATCAATTAATCAGTCAAGATACATCTGTGGCGATTGGGCGTCGCCGGGCCCCGAACCAGGGACCCTTTGGTTACAAGACCGACATTATAATCACTGAGCAAAAGCTAGCTCCTCCTCTGTTCTTATAATTCGGCTACAGGTTTCCAAGCATCTTTGATCAGATTTCTTTGCTGCCGCACACTCCCTCCGCTGATGAGGAATTACCGGGAGGCGTGTCGCCTCGGCGTGACGGACAGTCATGGTCAACCAGGAAGGGAGTTGTTGTTGAGACCCAGACCGTCCGACCTACCAGAAAGGTGTAAAGTAACTGAATGGACGGCCGGGAAGTGCCACCCAATTTAGACCGGAACGCAGTGGGGGAGGCATCCACAGGGACCGTACCCTCCTTCCCCTACCACCAACCTCTCGAAAGGACTTACGGACCCACATGTTTAACGTGATCGTACTCCGCATGAACACGGCGGCATTTGTGGCAGCGTGCAAATCTAGCGCGCAAACCACGGGGATACCGCACCCGAGATGGCCAACAGCACGCGGCGTTCCGAGGTGGTCACCCACCAAGTACTAACCGCGCCCGATGCTGCTTCACTTCGGTGATCTAACGAGAACCGGTGTTTTCAGCACGGTACGGCCGTTGGCCCAACCAGGAAGGGGGTGTCAAGGCTTCTGACTCCGTATGGTGCTGCCCTCTCGTGTTGAGAGGCGAAATCGTTGGAGAGGAAGGTTGCGTGTTTCAAGCGTCCAGGGTAACCATTGTGGCGATTGGGCGTCGCCGGGCCCCGAACCAGGGACCCTTTGGTTACAAGACCGACATTATAATCACGGAGCAGAAGCTAGCTCCTCCTCTGTTCTTATAATTCGGCTACAGGTTTCCAAGCATCTTTGATCAGATGTCTTTGCTGCCGCATATATATGTATTTATATATATATGTATATATATATATGTATATATATATATATATATATATATATATATATATATATATATATATATATATATATATATATATATATATATATATATATATATATATATATATATTCAGGTCGTCCATTGCTATCGATTCCCAATGACTATTTCTTCAACAGTTAGTCGCAGAGATGCACTTCCCATTGCAAAAATGTTTAAATTTTAAAATCTATTATCAGTTTAAATCAATAAATACATTTCTGAAAGAAATACGAAATATAAATTTTTATATGATCCCCTGGTCCTACCAATTTTATTTAGGAAAATCATCCTCGTACAATCTCATGCAAAATAAAACAAGAAAG
This sequence comes from Amaurobius ferox, assembly GCA_951213105.1. NCBI lineage: Eukaryota > Metazoa > Arthropoda > Arachnida > Araneae > Amaurobiidae > Amaurobius > Amaurobius ferox. The sequence continues at coordinate 100,533,342 of OX578141.1, read as the reverse complement.
ATCAATCATGCATAAGCATTGATTATGAAACACTTTCCAACTGAAATGTAAATTCATTTAAAAATCTCTAAAATGTGATACATTTACTGATGATATCTTTTATATTATCACAGTACTACAGTAATTTATTATACTTAAATATTTAAAACTGTATCGAAATATAAATCATCTGATTCGCTATGCAAAATCAATGAATATTTCATTCATATAACTTGTATTCCAGACTCCAGAGCTAAATAATTTTGTGTGAAAAAAATTCAGCAATTCCTATGTAACTCACCTTACAATCGCTTGAGATATTTGCATTCTGCATAAGTTAAAATTAGACTTCGTTGTAGAAATAATAAAAGTTTAGGGATCATTTAAAATCACAACTATTGTAATTGTGTAGGCACGGAATTTAGATACACAGATAATACACAGATACACACATAATATATGTGTGTGCGTGTGTATGTATTCAAAGTATTGGAATCGTGCCGAAGATCGGAACTCGAATTTTCGAAGGATCTACACGTTTTGGGAATTCTAGAACACGAAAAGCCTATTTTTAGGAAGACGTCTGTGTGTGTAAGGGTGTATCTGTGTGTGTTTCTGTGAGGATATTACATCCACTCTAACTGAAAAACTAATGGACCGAATTTAATAAAATTTGGTTGATGAGTTTTTTGTGGGAAACCCTGATGCTCATTTGATTATAGTACGATTCGTAATAAAAGAAACTGCCTTCTTTGCGAAATGGCCGGCAGAAATTGCCTTTATCCACTCTAGCTAAAAACTAATGGACCGAATTTACCACAATTGGGTGCATAATATTTCAATAACCTACAAGTGATTTATATGCCAAATTTAACAAAATTTGTTATATAAATCACTTGTAGGTTATTCAAGTACGATGTACGGTTATTCAGGTACGTGAGAAATGGCCCGCAAAAATCGTTAAATATAAAAATAAAAGGCTACGTGTGCTCAATTATATCAATTAAATTCCTATTTTATACGTGATTTTTGACAACAAAAAGAATAAGACTAACCCCATTACTCTAGGGCTAGCCGCTCTTGAGATATTTTAGTTTTTTTGCGTTTTCGCTACGCCACCTTTGACAATAAGTCCATCTATCAAATGAGAACCAAATTTAAGTTTAACGTGCAAATTCAATGTCATTTAAAATATTTATGGCTGTTATTTTGTGCAGATAAACTCAAATTATTATTGAAGAAATAAAGAGAACGTGAATATGAGTCTGCAGCGAAAGACATGTGCTGTCCACATCAGAATTTTTAACAATATTACAACAATGATTTGTAGAAGTGAACGGGGATTATTTGCAGGCTATTTCGAAAAAAATGTAGGATCTATATTTAAAGATCCACCAAATTGTTGTAGAATAAAATGTTCTTCAAATTTAAGCTGTGTTCCAAATTTTAACTCTCTAGGACGTAGGAAAGTGAATTAAAACGCCATCAAATAAGTATATCATGAAGAGTTATATAAAATTTTTAAAAAAATTTGAAAATTGTTATCTACCAAATTTATTTTAAAATGTGAAGCCTCTCTCATATATAAAATAATTAAATCCTTGGAAAGATATTTATTATATAATATATCTGTTTTTTCTTTCTGAAGGATATCGCAAAAGTCAGAATTTAATTGAATTCGTTTTTCTCCCTATATTAAATAATTTTTAATTAAAAAACTACCTAACATATTTTACTGAAATTTTTTTTTATATATTTTATGGGATAATGTGAATATTTTCTAAATATTTCGAAGCAATTTGTGAATTTAAAGTTGCTTAAAAAATGTTTGAAAAATAAGGTCCCATAGGGTTTACTGTATTTCATTTTTTCAACCCGATTCAATAAAATACTAATCGGGTGATATTATTTATTTATATTTCCACAGGTCCCACAGACCGTCTGAAAAACATACTAAAATTTCATTTTGATGAAGTCATTTTTACGGCAGTTATCGTGCTGACGGACAGACAGACAGACAGACAGACAGAATGAACAAAGTCGTAAGCACTTTTCAACTATGTTGTAAAGTGTTAACAAAAAAGATCAATCATGCTTAAAGCATTGATTATGAAACACTTTCCAACTTCAATGCAATTTTATTTAAAAAAAGTCGAAAATGCAATACATTCCTCGGTAATATTTTAAAACTTATCACAATACTACATTGATTTATTATATTTGAAAACTTAAACCTTCATTGAAAAAAATGAACTTAATACAAATGACGGCATTGAAATATAAATTGCCTGGTTTAAATATCTCTAAAATGCAATACATTCCACGGTAATATTTTAAAAACTATCATAATACTACGATAAATATTATATTTGAAAACTTCATCGAAAACAACTGAAATTAATTCAAATGACGTCATAGAAAAAATAACACGCCAGGATCTCTCTATAAAAGCAGGATTCCATTCATAACTTTCTCCATTTCATTCATCACAATGCTATAATAATTTATTTTATTTAAAAATTAAGACCATGGAGCTACAATTCATAAACTTTATGCTTAAAACTTCATCGAAAAAAATCGTCCTTCTGTTTATAAAATCAATTAATATTTCATTCATATCAGCCATGCAGACTCCATGGACTGAATTATTTTGTGTTAAAGAAATACAGTAATTCTAATACAACTCATTCTACATATTTTGTTGTTTACATTTTTCATAGGTGAAAAATAGGCTTAGTTGTAGAAATAATGAAATTTGAATGAGAATTTAAACTCAAATATATTGTCATTGTGTTGTTTTTAGCATGTAGATGCACAGAATTTAAGCAAAAATAAAGTAGTTTTAGGACGGATACAACGCTCAATATGAATTAAAAAGAACTTTAAAAAATCACGATTTTGAAACAAGATGGATGCCATATATCATTTTGAAGTGGGTCATGTGATCGTTTCATATCATGGTCACGTGATCGTTTCATATAAGATGTGTAATTATTATTTTAATTTTTATTTAAAAAAACTACTGAATATATTTCGCTGAAATTTTTTATATATTTTATGGAACAATTTGAATATTACCTAAAATTTTCGAAGCAATTTGTGAATTTTAAATCCGCTTAAAAAATGTTTGAAAAATTAGGTCCCATAGGGCTCAATGTATTTCATTTTTTCAACCCGGGTTCAATCCAAAACTAATTGGGTGATAATATTCATTTATATTCCCATAGGTCCTACAGACCGTCTGAACAACATACTAAAATTTCATTTTGATTAAGTCATTTTTACGGCAGTTATCGTGCTAACCGACAGACAGACAAACAGACAGACATAATGAACAAAGTCATAAACACATTTCAACTTTGTTGTAAAGTGTTAATTAAAGACTCTGACACAGATTCTGTACGGAATTTATTAGAAAACATAAATGAAAATGGATGCACTTTTCACATACTGTACGGTAATGGCTACATAGGAATCGAACAAAGGTGAAGTATATTCTCAAGCGACTATAAAAGGCTACATAATTATCTATTAACTACAGAATTTTTAGAAGGAAAGCCTGAAAACGCAAGTGATGAATGTCAAAATGAAGAAATTATTTAACCATCTAATAAAACATAAGCTCTCGAATACTTAAAAACCATTCGACATTACCTTACGTGAGTCCAAGGTACCACATATGATCAACTGAGAACTGTAAATGTTTTAGAGAAGAAAGCCAATTTCATTGATATGTGTACGTTTTAGTCAAACACAGACGATCACTTGGTATCATAATATGTATGTAAAATTGCAGTATTAAAGCGTGATAAATATGTATTCAAATAAAAGGTAAACTTGACTTATTTTTTTTATCATTTACGTAATTTACTGTTATTTCTAACTATTACTTTTTATAAAGTGGTATGAATATCATCATAAATTTAAAATTTAAATGATCGTTGCATATTCAGTACTTTCGCTGAATACTTCAATCCGTTAAGCCGTCACTCCACTTAAATCGTCGAATTTTTTTGGTCCCTTGAGTGACGGCTTATCGAGGTTTTACTGTATATGCTACAACAATACTTACAACAATAAAATAATAAACTATGCACGTTCTCTTTCATATCAATAAAACAGAATGAGTGATTTCATATATTACGATATAAAATTATTTGTCCAAGTTTTCTCCGAAACCAGTGAAGGAATTCAAAACACCGAAACTTCATCTAATGCAAAAATCGTTTACGGGTAAAAAAATATTTAAAAATATTTTAAATTCTTTTGGCATACTTTTATTAGATACATGTGCTGTAAATTAATTAAGCACATATTTTTTATTTCGTCGTCGAGTTTTAATTTAATTAAGGAATAGGATTTTAGTTGTCTCTATCTAAAAATCTTTTTCACTGAAACTCATATTTTTTTACCTACAGCATTCCAGCAAAATATTTAAAGACATATTTTAAAATGCAAAAAAAAAAAAAAAAACATTCTTTAAATTTCCTGAAATAGCTGATAGAAAACGAACTTCGCTCATTTTTGGAATTTTTAGGGACGAAAGAATTAGCAAATGCAAAGAAATGACCAAAATGAACGTTTTATATATTTTTCCTTCTTGGCTTTGTTTTATTTTGTTGTAAACGTAGGTTCTACAGGCATTCCTTTCTTAAAGAATGCGCGGACGCTGTTATTCTCTACAGCAACTAGCGAAATGTGAACTTAAAAGAAAAATACGATCCTCAGTCTGACAAACGGAATTGCCTTTTCCCCCTTGCTGCACTTTTATTTCTCTAAAAATGTAGGCATTTTACATTATAATCGCGTTTTTAGAGACTTTTGAAATTCAGTAAAAGCAGAGGCTTCACTTTTATCACATACAAACCAATCTGGAAAACAATCTTAATAGGTAACTCACATTTGAATGCACAAGAATGTTTTTTAATTACTGTAACAACGACTAATGAAATACTGAAGAAGAATCTTAAATTTTTATTTGCACAATGTAGCTCTGAAAATATATTTCGCTCCCATTGCCGAATAAAATTCTTCAATAAAATCTATAGTATATATATAAAATGGCTTGTTTGTTTGTTTTTCTACTTTTTCAACCCAGACAGTCCAACATACCCGAAGATGTAAGGTATCTCTTTGGATGGCAGGGACATGCCACACAATTTAGACCGGAATCCAGTGTGGGGCCATTCACAGAGACCGTACTCTCCTTCCCCTACCACAAAACTTTCAGAAGAACTTGCATAATTAAAGATCGAGTACCCACATAGTTAAAGATCCAGTACTCTGCTTAAACATGGTTGGACTTTAGGCAGTACCGGAAATCGAACTTAGGTCGTCCGAGTGCAATGACTGGGCTCTAAACACTGGGTTATACCGTATACGAATCCACATATTTTGGCGGATTTTTTTCAAATTTGATACAGGCACTCTCTACTTCACTGATGTTTCGATTTTCTAGGTTCAGGGATTGTTGAAATATTAATATAAAGCACTAAATTAAACCTTCCATAGAAAAGCATTAAGAAGACGATTATTTACTGAAAATTTATTTGAAGTAATTTATATCGTATTGCTTAGCAACGTTGTTTATTCGATGCAAATATATTTATTTTATTTAAAAGATTTCAATTATAAAACAAGAAAGATCAATTATGCATAAAGCATTGATTATGAAACTTCAATGCAATTATATTTAATATACTTTCTAACTTCAATGCAATTATATTTAAACATCTCTAAAATGTGATACATTCCTCGGTAATATTTTAAAAATTATCACAATACTACATTAATTTATTATATTTGAAAACTTTATCGAAAAAAATGAACTTCATTCAAATGACGGCATTGAAATGTAAATCGCCTACTTTAAACATATCTAAAATGCGATACATTCCTCGGAAATATTTTTAAAATGATCATAATACTACAATAATTAATTATATTTGAAAACTTCATCGAAAACATCTGAAATTTATTCAAATGACGTCATCGAAATATAACACGCTTGGATCTCTATAAAAGCAGTATTTCATTCATAAACAATTTCCCATTCATTTAATTCATCACAATACTATAATAAATTATTTTATTTAAAAATTAAGACCATGGAAGTACAAGTAATTAAACTCTATGCTTAAAACTTCATTGAAAAAAGCGTCCTTCTCTCTGTAAAATCAATGAATATTTCATTCATATCAGCTATATTGCAGACTCCATGAGTTAAATAATTTTGCGTTAAAGAAATGCAGAAATTCTTATACAACTCATTCTACATCTTTTGCTGTTTACATTTTCCATAAGTGAAAAGTAGGCTTCGTTGTAGAAATAATCAAATTTGCATGATCATTTAAACTCAAATATGTTGTGATTGTGTTGTTTCAGTATGTAGATGCACAGAATTTAAGCAAAAATAAAGTTGTTTGAGGACGGATACAGCACTCAATATGAATTAAAAAGAACTTTAAATATCACGATTTCGACACAAGAGGGGTGCCATATTTTATTTTGAAGTAGGTCAAGTGATCGATTCATATTAAAATGTCTAATTATTATTTTAATTTTTATTTAAAAAACTACTGAATATATTTTGCTGAAATTTGTTTTATATATTTTATGGGATAATTTGAATATTTTCTATAACTTTCAAAGCAATTTGTGAATTTTGAATCCGCTTAAAAAATGTTTGAAAACTTAGGTCCCATAGGGTTCAATGTATTTCATTTCTTCAACCCGGGTTCAATCCAAAACTAATTGGGTGATATTCTTCATTTATATTCCCGTAGGTTCCACAGACCGTCTGAACAGCATACTAAAATTTGATTTTGATAAAGTCATTTTTACTGCAGTTATCGTGCTAATGGACAGACAGACAGAATGAACAAAGTCATAAACTCTTTTCAACTTTGTTGTAAAGTGTTAAAAAATTGATATAGTATTATTTTTTTAAATGAATCGTGTTACATTTTCGATTGACTGTTATCAGTTATGGTCTTGGAATGCAAATTTATAGAAGTTATAGTTATTTCCAACTGATACTTTCAGTCATCTGCTTTGTTTTGGCAAATATTTTTGAAACATATATTTTTATTGTGTTTAACTGATTGTACAGGATAACAAGAAAGATCAATCATGCTTAAAGCAATGATTATGGAACACTTTCCAACTTCAATGTAATTTTATTTAAACATGTCTAAAATGCAATACATTCCTCAGTAATATTTTAAAACTTATCACAATTCTACATTAATTTCTTATATTTGAAAACTTAAACCTTCTTCGAAAAAATTTAACTTCATTCAAATGACGGCATTGAAATATAAATTGCCTGGTTTAAACATCTCTAAAATGTGATACATTCGTCGGTAATAATTTTAGAATTATCATAATACTACGATAATTTATTATATATGAAAACTTCATCGAAAACAACTGAAATTCATTCAAATGACGTCATAGAAAAAATAACACGCCTGGCTCTCTCTATAAAAGCAGCATTTCATTCATAAATAATTTCTCATTCATGCCATTTATCACAATACTATAATAATTTATTTTATTTAAAAATTAAGACCATAGAGCTACAAGTAATTAAACTTTATGCGTAAAACTTCACCGAAATAAATCGTCCTTCTCTTTATAAAATCAATAAATATTTCATTCATATCAGCTATGCAGACTCCATGATTCTAATACAACTCATTCTACACATTTTGCTGTTTATATTTTACATAGGTAAAAAATAGGCTTCGTTCTAGAAATAATCATATTTGCATGAGCATTTAAACTCAAATATATTGCAATTGCGTTGTTTGAGTATGTAGATGCACAGAATTTAAGCAAAACTAAAGTGGTTTCAGGGCGGATACAACACTCAATATGAATTAAAAAGAACTTTAAAACTCACGATTTTGAGACAAGATAGATGCCATATATCATTTTGAAGTGGGTCACATGGTCTTTTCATATCATGGTCACGTGATCGCTTCATATAAGAGGTGTTATTAATATTTTAATTTTTATTTAAAAATACTACTGAATATATTTCGCTGAATTTTTTTTTATATATTTTATGGAACAATTTGAATATTACCTAATATTTTTGAAGCAATTTGTGAATTTTAAATTCGCTTAAAATATATTTGAAAAATTAGGTCCCATAGGGCTCAATGCATTTCATTTTTTCAACCCGAGTTCAATCCAAAACTAATTTGGTGATATTATTTATTTATATTGCCATAGGTCCTACAGACCCTCTGAACAACATACTAAAATTTCATTTTGATTAAGTCATTTTTACGTCAGTTATCGTGCTAACGGACAGACAGACAGGCAGACAGACAGACAGAATGAACAAAGTCATAAACACTTTTCAACTTTGTTCTAAAGTGCTAAAAATGGTACAGATCCAGTATTTAGCGTCATAATTATTTTAGTGTCTTCATTTTCGCGTGTGCTGATAAATCTTCAAGCTGCTGTGCATAGATAATTCTAAAAGGCTAGAACCGCAACTCTTAAATTTCTTTTCAGGAGAATTAAATAAACAAGAAAGATTAATCATGCATAAGCATTGATTATGAAGCACTTTCCAACTGAAATGCAATTTCATTTAAAAATCTCTAAAATGTGATACATTCAGTAGTGATATCTTTTACATTATCACCACAGTACTACAGTAATTTATTATACTTAAATATTTAAAACTGTATCGAAATATAAATCATCTGATTCTCTATGCAAAATCAATGAATATTTCATTCGTATAACTTGTATTCCAGACTCCAGAGCAAAATAATTTTGTGTGAAAAAAATTCAGCAATTCTTATGTAACTCACCGTACAATCGCTTGAGATATTTGCATTCTGCATAAGTTAAAATTAGGCTTCGTTGAAGAAATAATAAAGGTTTAGGGATCATTTAAAATCACAATTATTGTAATTGCGTAGGAGCGGAAATTAAATACACAAATAATACACAGATAATATATATGTGTGCGTGAGTAAGACTAACCCCATTACTCTAGGACTAGTCATTTCTTGAGATATTTTAGTTTTTTTGCGTTTTCGCTACGCCACTTTTGACAATAAGTCCATCTATCAAATGAGAACCAAATTTAAGTTTAACGTGCAAATTCAGTGTCATTTAAAATACTGTTATTTTGTGCAGATAAACTCAAATTATTATTGAAGAAATAAAGAGAACGTGAGAGAGAGAGAGAATATGAGTCTGCAGCGAAAGGCATGTGCTGTCCACATCAGAATTTTTAACAATATTACAACAATGATTTATAGAAGTGAACGGGGATTATTTGCATTCCATTTCGAAAAAAATGTAGGAACTATATTTAAAGATCCACCAAATTGTTGTAGAATAAAATGTTCTATAAATTTAAGCTCTGTATCAAATTTTAACTCTCTAGGACGTAGGAAAGTGAATTAAAAACGCCATCAAATAAGTATATCATGAAGAGTTATATAAAATTTATAAAAAAAATTGAAAAATTGTTATCTACCAATTTTATTTTAAAATGTGAAGCCTCTCTCATATACAAAATAATTAAACACATGGAACGATATTTATTATATAATATATCTATTTTTTCTTTCTGGAGGATATCGCAAAAGTCAGAATTTAATTGAATTCGTTTTTCTCTCTATATTAAATAATTTTATTTAAAAAACTACCCAACATATGTTACTGAATTTTTTTTATATGTTTTATGGGATAATATGAATATTTCCTAAAAATTTCGAAGCAATTTGTGAATTTTAAATGTGCTTAAAAACTGTCTGAAAAATTAAGTCCCATAGGGTTCAATGTATTTCATTTTTTCAACCAGGGTTCAAAAAAACTAATTGGGTGATATTATTTGTTTATATTCCCATAGGTCCCACAGACCGTCTGAAAAACTATAAAGTCATTTTTACGGCAGTTATCGTGCTAACGGACAGACAGACAGACAGACAGACAGACAGACAGAATGAACAAAGTCATAAACACTTTTCAACTAAGTTGTAAAGTGTTAAAAATGTTATTAGAATTTATTCAATAAACATCATCATTTACAAAACTACTCAAATTTGCACATTTTTAATCACAATCAACGACGGATATATTTATTAGTTTTAATAATGGTGAAAGTGATATAAGAATAAACCTAATATATAAACGGTATTATATTTTTGATTTAGTTATAGAAATTACGACCTTGAAATTATGGTTATATTTTTGAGATTGTTATATCAATGACGGCCTTGGAATTATGGAAATATTTTTGAAAATATTTTGTTAATTCATATATTTCCGAGTGTATACGTTTATATTGCAAAGTGGCGCCATTGGTACGATGTAACTTTTGTTGCGATTTCAAAATCTTGATTTAGTCACATATTTTCCAAACTGCATATTTTTGAACATAGGTTTACGAGCGGGATCTGTACGTTTCATTCTTCAGGTTTTACTGCGTAGTAATAATTTTATATAGCGAGAATATATATTATTATACATTTTATTTTTTGCAGTTCAATTAAATTCAAAGTTTGAAAGGAATTTTTTTGATGAGCAATATGGATGCATTTAGAATTTGCACATATTTTAAACAACCACGGTTACATCTACTAGGACATTACTAGATTATAGGATATTACAGTTACGTACAGTTTTATTACTAATATCAGAAAATTAGTAATAAAACTGTACATAACTGTAGTGAATCACTATTTTACAAATCTTAACAATTACCGAATTTTAAAATTTAAGTATATTTATATTAAAACATCTGATGTATTTATCTAATGACTTTTCCTTGTGTAAACAAATTACGATTTTCAATAAAAACAAGAACTGAAGCCTTCTAATGGCGCGTTTTCGATATAAATTTAATTTTCACCAAAAAGAGTCTTAAGAAGGCTTTAATTTTAGGCTTAATAATAAATTCAAGGTAACAAATATCTTGAAATAGCTGGATTTTAATTTTTACTGTATACATGGTATAATGTATAGGTAAGGCATTGTGACTAGGGAAGGGGGAGGGGGCGAAAATTCAAATTCGAATTTTGGACGAAAGTTTCAAGCATCCCTGAACTTGAATCGAACGTTCTTGAGGCGATGTGTGTGTATGTCCGTGAATCTATGCAGGCGATATCACACGAGCGAATGTAGCTTTTCGAATGAAATTTGGTACGATTATTACAATCTGTGTATACTGGAAGTCTATTGATTTTAAGCGCAATTAAATGTTCGGATGGCACTTCCCCTCAAATTCTCGAATAAAATTTTGAAGAAATCGTCAAAAAATTAGAACTTTCAATAATGCACATTTTTTATGTAATTTTTCATGAAAAAAACGATTAACATAAACTTCAGAATGCTAGCTTAAACTGTTCTCGAGATATTGCACGTTTTTTAAATAACTTTATCAAAATCACCATATAAAATTAAAAAGTATTATCTACTGTGGGGGGTATAGGTTTTTTTTATGTATAGTATTATGTGATACATTCGTCAATATCATGGCTGTGGATCTAGTTCGTCCCATTAACGAGAGATGATACTTTGATTACTACTTTTGTATTTAGGCGCCTAACAATTCGACAACTGCCATTTATATATAATAAATGGTCTTCTCTCTGTTTGCCTGCAACGTTTGGTGATAAATTTGTCAAATTTGGCGACTCCTTTATTGAAATATCGCAAACTTAGCGATATTTCACCCCAAATGATGAATATATTCTTAGAATTACAAAAATAACGCTAAAATGATGAATTCAACATTAAAAATTTTTAGTATTTAGACTATATAGCTCATTTCGGATCCCTTCAATAATGATAAATTGACAATTTATAATTGCGAGAAATATAAGTTAATTGGACAATTCGAAATAGTTTTACATGTTGTCATCGGTAAAGTGCCAAAAGCACACATTCACATTAAAAACATGTTGATGCATATTGTTTATCTGTAAAGTAGTAAATCCATTTCAATATATAGGAAAAATCATCTGCTGCCCACATCAGATACTCATATAACCGTAATATGCATAAATGTACCAACAAAGCAAAAAATTAAGATTCATCAATCAAGATATATATATATATATATATATATATATATATATATAGGGTGTTCCAAAAACATTGCTTTCGGCTTTTATTCCTTAAATATTGATCTTAGACATATATAATAAATTACAAACTTGCGCAAAAAAGGTACAGAATTTTATGAAATCGATTAAAATTTTCAAGGAAATTAAATTTTAATAAATACAAAATTTAAATTTTTGTACGGGACTGGCACAAAAACATTTCCAATGAGTAAAATGTGCCCCATACACTAATTAGGTGATCTACTAAATTTCAGCTTTTTATCATAAAAAGTCCCAGAGATGTGAAAAGACAAAAATGCTGACTTAAACCACATTTCAATGCATCGACATAGGTTCATCATGTCGGCAGATCGTATTTCAGGGATCATACACAAATTACGAAAGAAAACGTTGATTACATAAGTAAATAATAATTTTGATATTTATTGGTACAAAAGTATCTACATTGTGTAGAAAAAATAGCTTTACACAAAGATTATAAAGCTTGTTCAAAATGTTTTCCATCCAAGCCAAAGATCCCTTAAAGATAAGAGGCAGATATTATTTGCCTATGATGCATTTCTGCATTGCGTCATTTGCACTCTGCTGTAAGGACTTACATTTTTATTTGTGATTAATCCCTCGCCAATTTTGACTTTTCATATCTCTGGATCTTTTCATGATAAAATGCTGAAATTTTGTACATCACCTTATTAGTGTATGGGGCACATTTTACTCATTGGAAATGTTTTTGTACGGGGGCCGTGTAAAAATTTAAATTTTGTATTTCGTAAAATTTAATTCCCTTGAAAATTTTAATCGATTTTATAAAATTTTGTACCTTTTTTACGCAACTTCGTAATTTATTATATATGTCTAAGATCCATATTTAAGGAATAAAAGCCGAGGTGAATGTTTTTGGAACAACCTGTATATATACAGGGTGAGTCAGAACTAATGGGCCAAACTTTAAGGGGAGATAAATCACATCTAAACAAGCAATTTTTGTCATATAAAGCAGGGTCGTAACGCAAGAGGTGAACCGCTAGGTGGTAACTCATGAAATAATGAAATGATGACTCTCTCGTGAAAAGAGGAAACACAAAAATGACAGAGTTGGCACGAAGTACGTTTTACTGACAGAAATTGCAGAATGCATAGTAGTATCCATACGCTTGTATGAGCGCACAGACTCTTTTTACACTAAAAAACATGATTTAATAGCTTATTTTATTTTTTTTTATGAAAAACAAAGGTCTCGATCCAATTTAATATTAAAAACATGATTTTTATAGCTAAAAAGGTGTATATATACCTTTTTTACATTAAGACCAAATTTTAACAGTGAATTACTGAACTTTTTAGTTAAAAAGCTAGACATATAAAATAAATGCGTGAAAAAAGAGGACCTCCAAATGAATGGAAGTCTTCTAATATATGTACCTTTAAACAGTGAACTTTTTTAGTTAAAAAGCTAGACATATTAAAAGTATGCAGTGAATTATTTAAAATAAATGCGTGAAAAAAGAGGACCTGAATGGAAGCCCCCCTGTTTTTAAAGGGTGGGGTTGAGACCCCCCCCCCATATATTTAATAGAAAATGTTTAACTAAATCTAAACTTTTTTTATAAAATTAAAAAGAATTATAAAAATATGAATGAAATCATTATGAATTACAAAACATATGTTTAATAAAAAAGATATGATAATTTTATAGTGGGGGTGACACCCCCCCACTGACACCTTTCTGGTAGGTCGGACGGTCTGGGTCTCAGCAACAACACCCCCACTGAAAAATGATTAAGCTTTCTCCAATTCATATTCGTTCAGAACTCTTCCATTTAAGGAGCGAAAATAAAGCGACCTTGATTTGTTTATCAGCTACACTGCGACAGAAAGTGCCTTTACTTTGAGTAGAAGTAGCGATGACGTAGCGTGAAGAGAAAACGTAGTACTTAGCGTGAAGAGAAAATAATATTTATTTAACTTGTTGCAGATTTCTTTTGCTAGATGGCAGCATCAAACAGTATAAAACAGTTAAAAAAGAAACTGCCTACTCATGATGAATACTTTATAAATGAAGTAGTTTATAACGTTTTATAAACATTATTTTCGCTATTTTTCGATCAGATAAATTAAAACTATTGATCTTTTAAAGTATTCTCGCAAAAACGACTCGTTTAAAATTGTTTTTAGTTTTCAATGTAAAGGTTATATTAATGAATTGTTCAACATATCTCGCATACCCATGGCTCAAAGGTAGGGTACGGGGCTATAAACATCTAGGCCCCAGGTTCAAATCCCGACCTCTCCCAGGTTGTTAATCAATACGGTGTTGATGGTTTATTGAACCGGAGCCATAAAATGACGTCAGCTACTCTTGTCGTTGATCCAAAAGAGTGGCAATCATCGAAATATAATAAGTGGTGGGTTGAATCTTGTGGATTCTATGTCCTGTATGTTATATGTTTGCATTGTCCTTTCCTTGGCCAGTGGGCCTGGCCCAAGGGGTGATCTGGAACTCTGGTTCTAGAATTCTAAAATAGCTGTTGGAACCAAACTTCCAGATCACCCCTTAGGGCCAGGTGGGCCAATTTGCTATTTTTTTAAATAAATAGATGCACTCATTTTTATAAATATACCCTGCTAATCATAATAGAATAAGTTCTTTGAAATAACATATAAAACTCCTAATCCATTCAATTTAATATCTTCATTTTCTTCCTTTTCAATTAATACAGTCAACCTTTGAAAACTTTCTGATAATAGTTTTTTAGTATGATCATATTTATCATACAATTCTTTACAAAGATAAGTAAAATAGTAAATTTCTTCAGAATTTGTAAAATTTAAAGCTCGAATATCACCTAAGCACTCATCCATTTATATAGAATTATTTTTAGAAACATTTTTATAATGTCCTAAAGCTCTAGTATTCATACCATAATCTAATATAAATCTTTTATCATCTTTTGCTGATAAAGCTATCTTGTTCACTTGAATTGAATACAATTCATGTTTCTCACTTCTAATTAAATTCAGTGTTCTATATTGATCTTTTTATTTACTAAACATTCTTTATAATCTTCAAATGATATTCTGTTTTTAACGGTACTAGTCTTAGTTCCTTTACACTTCTTAGTCTCAAATTTTTTATGGTTTTCTTTATCTTTATTATTATTATATTCTTCAACACTCTGTTTTTCTAATCTTATTGAATACATTTTACTTCTTAAACCTACAAATTCTTTCATAATCACACCGCTATTTTCATCTTTCATTTTACCTAATACTTTTTTATTACATCTAGGCATATTATATAGATTATTTACTTGATAATCAGATGTATCGAAATAATCAATTATAGACTTCATATCATCATAAAAGTCATCTGTTTTAATATCATATATAAAACTATCTGTATCCATATATAATAACTTAATATTATCCTTATATCTCGGTTTCATGACATTATAATGAAAATCATACATTAAATGTTTAGATAAATCTAATATACTCATTCCAACATAAATCGGTTTATTAAAATATAGTTTTGTTTTTTTCATGTGAACAGCTACCAAATTTTCATCAAAAATAGTTCAACATTTGAAATTAGATTTAGCAATTAATTTTTTAACTTGATTATAATTGCAACATAATCTTACATCGATTCGTTTTCTTATATTTTCCATAGTTTTTCCAAATACTGAATTATTCATCAATTTATAAAAATCTTTCTCAAAATCATTAGCAGCTTTCTTTCTCATTTCAGTGTTTAAATCTATATATTTTTTCAACCAATTCGACCGTTTAAATTGTAATACTCTATGTACTCTTACAGCCTTTAAACCCATTTTCATATATTGTTTTAAGCTTCTATAATGAACTACATATTTCTCTTTATCGTATAAAGTTGTTAATAACTTACCTTGTTTCGAATTTTCAGGAATTCTATTTTCAGGACATAATGGTAAATCTGAATGATAATCATGTAACTCTTTTGGATATCTTAAACTAATTTCAAATATATATCCATTCTCTGAATCATCTTTTATTTTATGGTTATATACTTCACGTTTAACATAATTTATTTCATCACGATTACACCAATTAAATTCTCCATATGGTAAATATTGACTCATAGCCCATCCATATAAATTATTAGCATATAAATACATTAAATAATTGAATTCTTTACTATTACCATAATTTTTCATATATTTATTATTTGCTTTTCCATATCTATTACAACATTGTGAAACACCTCCTCTTAAACCCTTTTCTATCATGAGAATCATATCATAATTATTTAATAAATCTAATTTAACATTTGTTATTTTTAACATTGCATCCCAAGATAAACCAGGAGCAGTAAAATACCAATCTGGATCTAATTTATAAGTTTTTAAACAAACATCTCAAAAATTTTCAAATACATCTGTTAAAATTAATACATCTGTTTTGACATATAAATCTGTATATTCACCTAAATATTTTATATTAAATTATTTCCAAACACGTTGAGCATGTTTATATTCTTCATCAGTTATATTACATTCATTCAATTTATTATAAAATTTATCTTTTGAAGGTAATTCTGTTTCTTTGTATTTATCTCTAGAATCCATATAATCATAGGGATATACACCTTTTCTTGTAATGAGATCTAATTTATCATCAGGAAGATGTAATGATGTCTCTCTAAATTTTGATTTTAAGTATTTAATATATTTCATTTTCCGTATTTTTGGAGGACATCTATTTATTTCATTCTCTGTTCTCAAGTTTTTTGATAAATTATCTAAACTGCAAGACATAAATTTAAATGAATCAATAAATCTCAATTTCATACCTCCTATTTTTTTGCTGAAAGATATATATTTTTCTTCAGTATTAGGTATAGCATCTATTTTTACACTAAACCATTCAAGTTTAAACTAAATACGCAGGAATATATCTAAAATCCTCTGAAATAACACAACAGTAGCCGAGATCCAAACTTTCTGTTTCCAAATTATCAATATTAAAACTATGTATCATTCTGTCATAAGTTATCAAATCTTATTAATGTTTTAATTTCATTTTGTGAGAATTAATAAAATAAGGCACATACCTTTTTATTTCAAGTTTCGAGATATAGAAGGCCTAGGCAACCCGACTCACCCTAGGGCATGAGCAGCAGTTTCAGCGGCCGCCACAAATCGCATACTCTTGTATTATATTTTTTCTAACCTACAGTAAAATATGAAAATTATCTTTGTCTCCTCTTTAAATCTTCCTACTGGTTGGTATCTGGAAGTGGTCTTCTATTAACAGCTCCTGCAATTTGCTTTCCCCTGAACCGCGTGTGGTCAGGGTATAATCTCTGACCGTTATTCTCCCAATTTTATAATACAATCTTTGTTAACTTAGTGTCAACTGCTTTATTTTCTATAAAGGGCGTCTGTACAATTCTAAAGTTTAAGCAAGCTCAGTTCCTTCTTCGCGAAGAGATGTGTTGCTCTGTAAGGAGACTTTCTAAACACTGATGCCCAGCCTAAAAGGTCTTACTTAAGGCATGTGCCTCAGAACATATTATGAAAATATATATATATGCATATATATATGCATATATATATATGTATATATATATATGTATATATATATATATGTATATATATATATATATATATATATATATATATATATATATATATATATATATATATATATATATATATATATATATATATATATATATATTTATATATATATATATATTTATATATATATATATATATATATATATATATATATATATATATATATATATATATATATATATATATATAAGTCTATCCATATTTTGCTTGTCATGGTTGCAGGAATGAAGTGTATTTTAAGGTATTTATGTTTCCTTTATTGTTCCAATCTATATGCTTGTCGTCCATATAACACAAGTTTATAGATAAAATCTATCTTGTGTTTCAGAAACAAGCATTTTTGTGTTCATTTCGAAGGGATATATGGACCCGAAGAGAATTTTTTCGAAATGAACTTATCTTAAGCCTAAAGCTCTTCCATGTGCAAGCTTTTTTGCTTGATTTTTTTGTTTCCTTATTTTCATTCCTCATTTTTGAAATTTGTTGATTGTCTTTGTCTTTATGACCTGCATTACGCTTTATTATTTCCTCTTTATGTCTTATTTTCTTTTATTTCTTTGTATTTTGTAGAAAATTTTGGAATAGTGTATTATGAGTTACTTCATACATTCTAACATTGGATTTACTAATTTATATATATATATATATATATATATATATTAAGCTCATCGTGCTACACTAGGCTTCTGATTTGCAAAAACCGTCAGTTTACAAGCAATTTTCATTGGTATTTCTCGGGTATATATATTACAAGTAATCATAAAAATCTTCAATTATATATATATATATATATATATATATATATATTATTTGTAATTTTATACTGTTTTCCAGAGAAAATTAGGAGTTACCTTTTTTGGGGAAGGGGGTCATCAGTAACAACTGTCTGGTGCTGTGGGTCCTCTGTAATTTTTTTAATTGCGAAATGGAGTTGTGAGACCAAAGAGTTTAGGAACAACTGTCATAGACAATCAGACTGATATATCTCAACACGCAGTTTCGGGAACTCATTGCAGCTGCCTTCAGGATTCGTAAAAATACAGCCATGTATAGGCTTCATCGATAGTGAGAGTATGATCCTTAACATGGAGTTCAAAAGTTTAGGACGAAGGTGAAATTGGAATAGGTAAAATTATCATAAAAATATTAATAAATATTAGAACCCTCCTACTTCATTGAAATGCAATGCATTTTCTTTTCAAATATACAAAAAATATTTTTAACTATTTTATTGAATTAAAAACATGATTTTACAACAAAATTTCCAACTTTCAGCATCTACGCTTTCAAAAAAGGGAAGAAAATAATTTCCAAAACACAACGAGCTAGGAGTTTAAGAATCTTTTCATAGGTTAATATTATAAAACTAAAACAAGCAGCTGTGGGCACTATAACTAGGATATATATAAGATCATTTTTTCCATTCAAAATGATATGAAAACATTTCATCATGATGCACTTTAAAGAATGTTTTAGATGGAAATGTAAAAAGCTTAAACTAAATGCATTTAACATAGAAATATTAAAAAACAAAACAAAGTAGCATATAATATTTTACCTGTGAATTTTATATGCAGCTGTGTGATATATCCTGAAATATTTTAAATGCATTTGCAATATGAATTGAACAAATCTCAATATTTAATATATAGAGTGGGATTTAGAATTAAATGCCTATGTTATGAATTCAAACATGAAACAACCCCTCAGAATGTTTACTGTGAGACAAATCCTAAATACGAAGTCAGAATCTATGTAAAGAAATCTGGAATATTTCTAAATACTCAGAGGAAAGCGTATACGTGGAATTTCGTTGAAGGCAATCCTCAACTATGTTTAAAAACATTTTCTTCACCTACTATCCCATTCATTCCTTTGAAAGCATTTCACTTGTTGCATTTAGATTCAAAGAAATAGAAGAAAATATTATTTTACATTTTATCTTTTTTCTCGAACGTAATCCTCTCAGATCTAAAAAATATCTCATTTATTTGTGGACATAGCAACCTCGCTTCTGTTTCTCTTTTTTGTTGAGTTCAACAGGTGATGAATAACCTACCTCATTGAAACACTAAAGGAAACGCTATCTTTTATTTTAAATTAAAAGAAGCTTTTTAAAGTGTATTCAAAAATATATTTATGTATTTTTCTTTCTCTTCAAAATATTTTAGTAAGCTTTGTGAGATCTATATAACTTTTGGTTGTGATTTCGCTTAGATTATGTTTTAAATTATGTTCTACTTTAAATTAATAACTCTTTAATGGTTTGGTTATGTAGACCAATAGTGAGATTTGTGGACATAGCAACCTCGCTTCTGTTTCTCTTTTTAGTTGTGTTCATTAGGTGATGAATAACCTACCTCATTGAAACACTAAAGGAAACGCTATATTTTATTTTAAATTAAAAGAAGCTTTTTAAAGTGCATTCAAAAATATATTCATGTATTTTTCTTTATCTTCAAAATATTTTAGTAAGCTTTGTGAGATCTATATAACTTTTGGTTGTGATTTCGCTTAGATTATGTTTTAAATTATGTTCTACTTTAAATTAATAACTCCTTAATGGTTTGGTTATGTAGACCAATAGTGAGTCAGCTAACTATTTCTGCTATCCTATATTAGAACAGGTTAAAGTTCTGTTCGAGTAAGAGATAATGGATTGGTTTGACTTGTTTTAGACTTGAGCAAATGCATGCGTGTGTGTGTAGTAGTTTGTAGTTCCTACGTTCGCAAGCTCTAAAATGAACATGCTATTTAAGCTACGTCGGATGAGTGACCCATGATTTAGCAAGATGTACTAATCGAGATGTTTACAATCATCACCAACAAGATCTAGTCTACAAGGGTACCTTCTGAAGTATCCAGAAATTTGTTGATGAAGTGGGTAAGCATCTGCCGTCCATTTTCTGTTATTAATCGTATTCCAACTTTCATTTGATTACCAAGCACCGGGCATATCTAAGTATTCATATTCAGTAACTATACGAGCATGTGCAATTTAATGTCCGTTTTATATAAAGATCTCTTTAGTTTTACAGCCAGTTGCTATAAAAGTTTTGTGTGTTATTAATATACAGTATAGATCAAAATAATTCAGTCTGTTTGTTTCCTTTGGCTGGAAGGCAATTTTTAATAAGGACAAAAGTTTGTAGTTGCGTCAATTTTAGATAACCAACATACTCTAAAATGATCCCGATTAGAGGTAATACTTCACAATGAAACCCTACTTACACCTTTCTGGTAGGTCGGACGGTCTGGGTCTCAACATCAACAATGAAACCCGATCATGGTAGTATAATTGACAACTTCATCTGAGCTAAAGATTCAAATTTTACAACATAAAAGAAACACGAAATTTATGAAGGATCCTTTATATGATGCCAAGTGGTATTTATACTTTATTTTCTACATTTTGACAGAATAATAAGATTTTAAATTTTCCTTTTGATTATTTTGGAATTCCCTTTTACAGTCATATAAATTTTCGGAAGAACCGATAGTGATATCTCTTAAATTGGAAATAATAGAAATTATTTGTGAACCTCTATCGCCTCTGAAATTCGATGCTAAATCCATATCAGACATTGTTAACGCTCTACACATAGCCAATCCAGAGAAATTGATACTTCAAGGAAAATTTTTGAACCGGAAGTGGGAAAAAAACGGACCAAAAAAGTCTTCGTAAAACCTCCAAAATTTTGAATCCATATAAATTATTATCTAAACTTTATATATAGATAAAATTTTAGATATAGTTTTATCAAGTCGAATGAAAAATGTATCCGAAATGTAAAAAGGGCCAGAAATTGAAATTATTTATGTAAACTCACCTCCGGAATTTAATACTACTTTGTGGTTTTATGAAAATTTTTATGTTAAAGTCATTTATTTTAAGCTTTTTCCATTTCCATTTAAAACATTCTTTAAAGTGCATCATGATGAAATGTTTTCATATCATTATGAATGGAAAAAAATGATCTTATAAATGTCCTAGTTATGTATAGTGCACAGCCGCTTGTTTTAGTTTTCTAATATTAACCTATGAAAAATTCTTAAACTCCTGGCTCGTTGTGTTTTGGAAATTATTGTCCTCCCTTTTGCAAAACATAGATGCTGAAAAGAGGGAATTTTGTATGAATGTACATGTTTTTAATCCAATAAAATAGTTAAACATACTTTTAGTATATTTTAAAAGTAAATGCATTGCATTTCAATGAAATAGGAGGGTTCTAATATTTATTAATATTCTTATGATAATTTTACCTTTTCCAATTTCATCTTCCTCCTAAACTTTTGTACCTCATGTTAAGGATAATACTCTCACTATCAATGAAATCTATGCATGGATGTATTTTTACGAATCCTCAGGGCAGTTGCAATGAGTTCCCGAAACTGTGTGTTAAGATATATAAGTCTGATTGTCTAAGACAGTTGTTCTTAAACTCTTTGTTCTCACGACTATATTTCGCCATTAAAAATTACAGAGGACCCACAGCACCAGGTAGTTGTTATTGATGACCCTCCATCCCCCCCCCCTAAAAAAGTAACTATTAATCCTCCCTGGAAAACAGTATCAAATTACAACACATATAATAACAATATATAATACTACTAGCAAATATAACATAAAATATGAATTAAATACTCATAATATCGATTAATAACATATTTATTTTTTAGTAAATAATAATTCTTATTAGAACATGCATCTTTATAATAAAAATTAAGATCCTATCTTTGCGAAAAAATCAGAATAAACTAAAATTCGAAATTTACAATAAAAGCTTGAAACAGTAAATTCTGTGAGACTGATGAGCTTGCTTATTTTGACACAATAAATAAAACGTTGATTTTTTTTTTTGTCAGCGCACGTCTCATAGCGATTTCTGTATTGCAAAGACGGGGCCGCTATTTTCTTTTTGTGTGAATCATTGTCGAAATTGTTAACTCGCATAAATAATTGATTGCAAATGGTAAAAGATATATCATTGCCAATTCGGAGAGTAGCAAATATTCATGGATATTCAAACATTTGTCCATATGTGGGGGAATTATATTAAAAAATAAATTGAGGTAAAGTTAAACAAGAAAGATCAATCATACTTACAGCATTGATTATGAAACACATTCCAACTCCAATGCAATTTTATTTAAACAAGTCTAAAATACAATACATTACTCGGTAATATTTTAAAACTTATCACAATACTGCCTTAATTTATTATATTTGTAAACTTAAACCTTCATCGAAAAAAATGAACTTCATTCAAATGATGGCATTGAAATATAAATTGCCTGGTTTAAACATCTCTAAAATGCGATATATTCCTCGGTAATAATTTTAGAATTATCATAATACTACGATAATTTATTATATTTGAAAACTTCATCGAAAACAACTGAAATGCATTCAAAAGACGTCATAGAAAAAATAACACGCCTGGATCTCTCTATAAAAACAGCATTTCATTCATAACATTTTCACATTCATTTCATTTATCACAATACTATAATAATTTATTTTATTTAAAAATTAAGACCATGGAGCTACAAGTAATTAAACTCTATGCTTAAAACTTCATGGAAAAAATTCGTCCTTCTCTTTGTAAAATTTTTGAATATTTCATTCATATCAGCTATGCAGACTTCATGGGCTAAATAATTTTGTGTTAAAGAAATACAGCAATTCTAATATAACTCATTCTACATATTTTGCTGTTTACATTTTACATGAATGAAAAATAGGCTTCGTTGTAGAAATAATCAAATTTGGATGATCATTTAAACTCAAATATACTGTAATTGTGTTGTTTCAGTATGTAGATGCACAGAATTTAAGCAAAAATAAAGTGGTTTTAGGACGGATACAACACTCAATATGAATTAAAAAGAACTTAAAAAATCACGATTTTGAGACAAGATGGATGTCATATATCATTTTGAAATGGGTCACGTGATCTTTTCATATCATGGTCAAGTGATCGCTTCATATAAGAAGTGTAATTATTATTTTAATTTTTATTTAAAATACTGCTGAATATATTTCACTGAATTTTTTTTATATATTTTATGGAACAATTTGAATATTACCTAAAATTTTCGAAGCAATTTGTCAATTTTAAATTTGCTTAAAAAATGTTTGAATAATTAGGTTCCATAGGGCTCAATGTATTTCATTTTTTCAACCCGGGTTCAATCCAAAACTAATTGGGTGATATTATTCATTTATATTCCCATAGGTCCTACAGACCGTCTGAACAACATACTAAAATTTCATTTTGATTAAGTCATTTTTACGGCAGTTATCGTGCTAACGGACAGACAGACAGACAGGCAGAATGAACAAAGTCATAAACACTTTTCAACTTTGTTGCAAAGTGTTAAATATGAAATCAAATTTGCAGTAGTATCAGGCACCAGCCAACATGAGTACCTATTCACTCTGAGGAGTGCCGTAGATTACAATTTTTACCACTCGACGTATGTTTATATATTGGTTTATATACAGAAACAGACTGGCGGCACAAAGTACCATCTAGCTAGCCGAGAACTAACCTTACTGCAAGACTCATAATCAGACAAAACAGCATAAGACAGTGATATTTAACTCTTTTTGGTTTGCATTGCATTTTCGGGTGCCCGTCTTGTAAATTAAGAAGCCACAAGCAAAATGTATATTTATTTTTAAAGAACCTGAAGATGGATTTATAAATTAATGCACAAATTTGTTTATATTAATCTTTTAAATAAATCTAATGTGAAATTAGATGAAAAGATTTAAGTTTCATGCGCAAGGAACATTTTAAAATTTATTAAAAATTATTGTTTTTTACTTTTTAAAATTAAAAATTAAACTACACCGATATTTTTTTATTATATTTGGCAAATGTACGATAAAACCGGCATGTGTAAAAACAATTACGTCAATTTGATTAAAAACTCTAAAAAATGAAATTCAACGTCCACTATCCCCTTAAAAACTGTCCAACATCTGTTCCAAGATTTCAACAATAAAGAAGAAGTAATAAAATAACTCAATTACAACTAAGTAGTAACATTGTTAAAGATATAATTTTTTCAAATGAGTGTTAATATTTCTGATCAACTCCAAACTCACATTAATAGCTGTGATTAATATAGGATTGCATCCTACAATGTAAATAAAATTTTGCCTTCTGCTGAACTGAAATATTGTGTTTCCTCTAAGTTTAATAAAATATTTTGACGAGAAAGAAATATAAATATAAAAATATTGAATGCATGTCAAGAGCCCGTAAAAAATGCCTTTCTGAATATAAAATAAAAGATATCGTTGCTTTCAGCGTTTCAATAACATAGGCTATTCATCTCTTGTTGGACTGAGTATAAAATAGAAACAGAAGCAAGTTTGGTATGTACGCAGATAAATGGGAGATTTTTTTTTGAAGACCTGATAGAAAAAGATAAAATGCAAAAATTAATATTATCCCATATTCCTCTGAAATTAAGTGCAAGAAGTGAAATGTTTTCAAAAGAAAAGATGGGATAATAGGGCGGAAAAAAAGTCTTTGAAACATCATTGGGGATTTCATTCAATAAGAGTTCACTTATACGCTTTCCTCAGAGTATTTAGAAATGTTAAAGATTTCTTTTCATGAATTTTAACTTCGGAATATAGACATCTGTCACAATAAACATTCTGTGAGGCGGCTTTCATATTTGAATTCATGATATATACATTTAAGTTTAAATCCCATTCTATATCTTACATATTTGTTTATTTATTTATTTATTTACTAGAATGCAAACTACAGGATAAAGTCCCAGTAACAGCTTGCAATATAAAATGTAGTGCAAAATACTTACAGTTAAAGAATTTAAAAAATAAAATAAAGTATTTACAAAAAAGTAAGCTACGGTTATATAAGCTTTTAAAGTTATACATTTCAAATATAGGTAACAGATAAAGTATTACAGTAAATACTAGTATTATTATAATTCGAATACTTCAAAATGTTATTTGATTAACTTCAGTATTATTATTATAAATTACATGAAAAGACCTCGATATAATGGAGGCTTATTCAAACCTTGACCTGACCAAGGCATTAAAAAGGCCTAAAACAGAGCAATAACAGTATCAACATTTATAAAAGTGAGTAATCTTCTTTATGCAACCAAGATCACTGTAAGATTTAGTACACATGTCAGTTTTCTGAGTCGAGAAATAGAAATCAGAAATGTAAATAACAAAGCTCAGTGACGGAGAAGTACTATAGCTAAAATAAAATCACCAATACTATAAGAAAATAAAATAGGTTCTTTTCGACAAGTAAAGGAAAAAACACTACTGTTATTAATATTGAGATAAAGACGGTTATCATTACACACTATTAACGGACAGACAGATCATACTGAATATTGTTACAAGAGCTAGCAACAAAAATTCGACAGAAATTTTACAGATCGCCAGCATAAAATAGGTAATTATTAAAAAGATCAGAAATATCATTAATAAAAATAATAAAGAACAACGTACCAGAACTCTGGGGCACCACAGAAGTAGCAGAATAACCATTACTCATGCAAGAACTATAATCAACACAGGAAAAGTTGTCAAATAGAACAATTACAACTTATCACATCAGAACTAAAATCGATAGTATTCAATTTATAAATCAAAATACCACAGTCAGCAGAATTTAAAGCTCTAGAAAGTCATTGATCCCAAAATGAAATCCGTCAGTTTCATTTAAATTTAAAGGTGCCACCCAGGCGGTGAAGTGGATACCTTGTTCGGCTGCTGTCTTGAGGGCTCGGGTTCGAATCTTGAATAAGGCATGGATGTTTCTTGAGGATAAAGTCAGTCTTCCTTCTGGGTCCTCGTCAAAATGGGAAGCTGCACCCCCTCCGACCTTCGTCAGTGATTCGTTCTTGTAATAAACTTTGTTCTCTCGTCTTGTGCCTTTCTTCGTTCTTTCCAGCTTCCTGCGTCACTGCTCCTGAATCGGCTCCGCCGAAACAGGGGGTCATTAGTAACAACAACAACAACAAATTTAAAGGTAAAATATTGGTGACAGTAGAACTTCCACTCATAAAACCATGCTGATTGAGATAAATCAATGACCGAACCTAATTGTATATGCTTTTATATAAAATAAATTAAAAAATTTTGACAAAATGAGAAGTACTAAAGATAAGCCTATAATTTTGAACGAGACACTTATCAATCTTTCTAAAAATTGGAATACTTCTAGACTTCTTCCAGTTTTCAGGAAAAGCATTACAGCTAATAGTTAAGTTAAAAATAAGAAGAACAAGATACACAAAATACACAAGATACAGCTAATAGTTAAGTTGAAAATAATAAGAACAAGATACACAGGATACAGCTAATAATTAAGAATAATAAGCACAAGATACACAAAATAAGTAGATTACGTGTTAATAATATGAACAGGAACGCCAGCAAACCGAACGAGCCAGAACTCCTTAATCTATTAATACTATCTATTACATAATTCACAGTAATAAAGGTAACATTAACCACATAAGAAATCGATCGGAACGAAAATTTGTTCGAAACAATAATCAAATGGTGTTGGATCAAAAATTTAAACCAAAGAAATCAACAAAAGCATTAGCAGTAACAGAATGCGTAGAATACAATATCATGCAATTTAATTAAACCTGTAGAAATACAAAAAACGGCGTAAATTGCATTTCAGAGGTAATTCAACAAACCTAGTAATATGAGAATTATATTCACTATTAATAGAAGTCTTAATTTTAGCTAAATAACATTTATATTGTAGTAAGTCGTAAGTCAAACAACATTTCCTATAACTCTCACGAAACATACGATATTGAGGACTTTTCAATTTATCCTTTTAAAATATTACAGGATGCGTCTAACAGTCGCATATAAAATTCACAGATAAAACAATCAGACGTGGACAGCACATGACATTCCCTATATAGTATTAAAATGAACTTATTTTTTAACGCTGAAAAAATGATGTATAAGATCCACGGCACAATCCTTTGAAATGATAACGTTTTGAATGAAGTGTACACCGAAGGATTGTTTTCCGGAGGGCAATATGTAAAACTATTTCAGAGTACCCAATTAACTTATATTTCAAGCAATCCTAAATTGACAATTATCAACAGGGATATAATCCGAAATAAGCAATCTAGTCCATATATATAATATTTGAATAATTAATTCATCAATTTAGAGTCATTTTCGTTAAATTAGGCACTAAACTCTGGAAACTATGAAATAAATCGTAGCTCCGCCACCGGGATAAGAATAATTAAATTTTGATAGTTTATTTAAAATTATTATAATATAATGCATTGATTAACACATGACACGTTTTCTTCACAAAAGGGCTTGAAAATGAATAACAACATTGTACTAAACCCAAATACTAGTTAAAACTGAAATATCAAATTTTGGGAATTCGTTTCACATTCACTACACTGTCATTGGAAGAACACACTGGATCCTTTTTTAATACCATCTATGATTAAAAACATCAAAAACAGAGCTAATTAATAGTTGTTTCACAATTAACGACAATCAATGTGTAAGACTGAAACAAAACTCTCCAAAAACGTAAAGTGAGAGCCACAGGACATTACATATTGGCGGGACCTGACTATCATCCTATCTGCTACAGAGTTCAATTTTTAAACGAACCCTTAATGATTTTTAAGGATTTTTCTGGATCAAATTTAGGCCTTTTTACTTTCCTTATATACATAGTATAATGTATAAGGAAAGCATTGTGACGGAGTCGAAAATTCGAATTCGAGTTTTCGACGGGAGAGCACGTTTCAATAAAGTTTGAATAATTAAAACATTCAATAAAGTTACGTAAATAATCATTTCTTATGTAATTTTTGTTTATAAAACGATAGACAAAAGCTTTAAAACACTAGCATGAACCGTTCTGGTGATATTTCACATTTTTCAAATAATTTATCAAAAAATCACATTAAATAAAAAAAAAATATTAACTATTGTGAAATATGTTCACTCTTCATATATAATATCATGCGATAAATTTGGTGACATCATTTCCGTGGATATAGCCCTTTCCATTCATGAGAAAATATACTTTGCGTAATACTTTTGTATTTGAACACCAATAGTCATTTATCTGCTATAATAATTACTTATTTCTCCATCCGTAACGATTGGCGAGATTTCGACGATGAATTTGACGGAATGTCGATAACTAGGCGACCTTTTCAAATGTTGCCATATTAACGAAAATGTCGCCAAATTGATAGTAATGACACTAAATCAATTAAAACGACGACTAATTTATGAAAATTCAACATCTTGGAAATAATATATGTATCTACTATAAGAATAATCGTCCCTAACGTGTAGTAAAATTTTGGGGACGAATTTGTCGAAATATCTCCAACTAGCTGACATTTTAAATGTTGCCAGTTTGACGAAAATGTCACCCATTTGATAAAAATTTGCCAAATTGAGGAAAACGACGCTAAATCAATGAAATGACGCCTAATTGATGGAAGTTCAATATCTAGGAAAGAACCTTAGAGTAGACTATAAGAATAACCCATTTCTGCGTCCTGTCCGTCTGTAACGGTTGGCAAGAAATTTAGCTGGACGTCGCCAACTTGGCGATTTTTTGAAATGTTGCCAAAGTGACAAAAATGTCGCCAAATTGATGAAAATGACGCCAAATGGGAAGTAATGTTTCGCAAACTCTAATTTTCGTGACATCACGGGCATACATTCTAGTATATAAGAAATACGCTTCTCTCCGTTTATCTGTCACACTTAGAGATGGATTTTGCAAATATGGCGAATAATCTATCAAAGTAAGCCATTTTGGCAATATTTCGACCGAGATTGGCGAAAATATCGTGAAAATTGCAAAAATGACTCTAAATTAATGAAAATGACCCCTAATTGATGAATTAATTATTAAAATATATTAATATATATATAGACTCTATGCTATCAATATTGATAATTGTTTATTTAGAGTTGCGCGAAATATAAGTTAACTGAGTACTTTGAAATAGTTTTACAAGCTATCATCTGGAAAATCGCCAAATGTACAATTTAACGTTATTAACACAGTACCGTAGGTCTTATATATTATTTTTTGACTGTAAAAGTAGTAAATTCATTGCATTTTATGAGGAATGTCATGTGCTGTCCACATCAGATATTTTTCATTGAGAAAAAAGTAAATATTTTACATTGTATAGGGGAAGTCACTGTTGCCCCTTATCAGATTTTATGTAGTTTTGGGAATTGCTTTCCTCACCAAACGTAGCTGCTGAAAAGAAAGAGGTTTGTGTTTATGTGCATGGTTTTAATTCGATAAAATAGAAGTATCTTTCAAATAATTTTGTAACAGGAATGCATTGCTTTTCAAAGAAGTGTGGGGATCTTAATATGTATTATTATTTTTATAATAATTTTGTAATTCCTGATTTTCATTTATTTACTAAACTCCTGAACAAAATTTCAATAATCATATAATAGTGTTCAATAATCATATAATAGGGTGCAATAATCATAAAATAGGGTTCAATAATCATATAATAGGGTTTAATAATCATATAATAGGGTTCAATA
Organism: Amaurobius ferox; assembly: GCA_951213105.1. Taxonomy (NCBI): domain Eukaryota; kingdom Metazoa; phylum Arthropoda; class Arachnida; order Araneae; family Amaurobiidae; genus Amaurobius; species Amaurobius ferox. Next base: position 100,503,022 of record OX578141.1, on the reverse strand, counting down.
ATCATATGTAGGGATGGCCTTTTACGAATCCTGGGGAGAATTGTACAGAATTTACGGAACTGCGTGTTGTACAATATAAATCTGATCGTCTAAGGCAGCAATGGCAAATGCATAGCATGCTTTCCAGATCTGGAACGTAAGAGATTTTGACGGCACGTTAAAGAATCTATTATTAAAAGTTGCGCCTCATTTGTTCTAAGATTTCAACGAAGTAATAAAAATTGTAGTGATACAGTTGCATGAAAGATAGTTTCATATTCCAGATATGGATAGGCGACAACACGAAGCCTAATTTTATAATGGGCGGACAATTTAGACAATTTATTTCCGAGTAATAAATGAAGCATTGATAATTTATTTACTAGTAATAAATGAAGCATGACAGCTTGAGAGATACAACGATGGACGCAAGGGAGTCCATTGGCATCCCAAAGTAAGCAATAAAAGTCAAAGTCGACCACGCTCAGATGACTGGAGCGAATTGGCACACAGATACGGTAGAGCCAATGAAAGTCAGGGGGGGGGATCAAAGTTTCCTCTGTGCATCAAGGACGGCTTAAGATAACTCTCGATGGATTTGCTGTGGTATAAGAACGTAAAAGTGTACTCCTAAAACTACCGATAAATTTGTTCTTGAACATGCTCATAAAATGTACTCTAACTCTCGATAGATTTGCTGTAATATAAGCACATAAAAATGTGCTCTAACACATTCAACATAGTTCCTGTGATATAAGCACGTAAATAGTGCTAATAGTCTCCCGCTAAAATATTGTGATAAATGGTGCAAGAAAATAGCTATGTGTTTGAATATGGGCTAAAAGGTGCTTTTAGTAAAGGATGTCCAAAGATGACCTAATCTACTCCAAAGATCAAAAAGATAAATTTTTCATATCCTAATATGAGGAAGTTTATTACTCGATGAGAAGTCGGCGAGAGAATGCAATCGGTGTCACTACCGAATCAATTAAATCAAAGAAACTATAATTTTGTACAAGATAGTAAATTGCAAATATAACTATTGATGTAAAATGAAGCTATTCTAAAATTTAATATTACATATAACAATTAATAAAATTTTGTTTGAGCAATTTAATGTAAGTTTATTGTTTATGTGTATTTAATTTTATGTCGCTAATCAAATTGCTTTTCAGAAGAAAGACAGTAAAACACAACATAGTAAATTAATATGGTGGTTTACCATTTCGGCATGCACATAAATTTACGATTTGAGGCCAACTCCAGTCTTATAATTAAGCCCAGAAATTAATAATTTGTATACCCCTCAAAAATTGTTCAAGAATTACAACTGAATAGGAACATTGTTAAAGAAAGGATTTTTACAATGAGTGGTAACATGTTTGGTAAACTTCAAACTGACATTAATAGTTGGAACTAATATAGAATTGTATCCTACAATGTAATTACATTTTTTGATTCTTGTTAAACTGGAATATTGTGTGTCTCCTAAGTTTACTAAAAACTTTTAAAGGGGAAAAAAAAGAAAAGCAGAAAATGAATTTGTGAATATACATCAAGCACCCTAAAAAAATGTTTTTTGAATTTAAAATAAAAGATAGAGCTTCCTTTTGAGTTTCAATAAGGCTAGCTATTCGTCACCCGTCGATCTGAAAAACAGAAGCGAGTTTGCTATATATGCAGATAAATAAGAGATTTGTTTTAGACCTGATAGGTTTTCTCTTAAAAAAAAAGATAAAATGCAAAAAAAATATTTTCACATATTCCCCTAAAGCTAAATATAACAAGTAAAATGCTTTCATACTGGGATAATAGGCCGGAAAAAAGTCTTTGAAACATCGTCATAGATTCTATTCAACAAGTTCATGTACAGACTTTCCTCTGCGTATTTAGAAATGTTAGTAATTTCTTTTCATGAATTTTGACTTCGGTTTCAAGAAATATTTCACAGCAAATATTCTGTGGAGTTTCTTTTTCATGCCTGAATTCATGACATATGTCTATAATGCTAAATCTCACTCTATAGCATGGAATAACATTTATATCCTTTGGAGAATATGTATTTAATAGCTCCATATTAGAATCATATTTTCTTAAAAAAATATGAGAAATTATTAACTGTACGAACACTATCTACGACAAAAAACTATCAGGACTTATGCACAACTAGAATAATTTATGCAGTGTTAAATTATTAAATTAAAAATGTTTCTATCTATCCCTCCAGTGATAGCTTAGATGCAAATGGTGAACCATTTTATATTTTAAAGACAAAATTAAGACAAAAGAAATTTTTTAATTATTTAATGCATTTAGCTCCTAAGTATTAATTGTGCGATAAATAATTAGAAATAGAAAGCAGAAAATAATTCATAAATATTATTGCAGTACATTCTGGCTAAATTATCTTTCCACTGATATATAACTTTATGGTGTGGATGCCAAAATAAAGTGGTGTTATGAGCCATCAAACTTCAAAAATACATTTTTTCCAAAAGGTGTCCACAATTTTGGCCACTGCTATATATATATATATATATATATATTTATAATATAATATTTTTGATGCCTGTAGTCTGAGTTAGAGTATTTATAGTAATGTACTATTGTTCTATCTGAAACACGCATGTGTTTGAGTTAGTTAGAGTTAAATACTCAGACCTGAGGAGGAATATGATTCTGACTAATCATCGAATTTGAGCTGGTGCTGTTCTCTTCTTCTCTTATCGGCATTATGGCCGCGAATTTGCTTTTATGGTGATGTTAATATTACTTGAATTTTTTATTATTACATATTTCTAATATATATATATATATATATATAAACCAGCAACTCTCTGCATCTCCGAATTAACGTACACAGGAATCACATAAAATTTTTTTCAAATAATGCAACTACTTTTAATGAATCAAAATTTGAATACGACCATTTTTCTAAACATGGGTTCGACAACATTGAAATTAGTATTCTGTGTATTCAAAAAAATTACTATGACAGATTGTTTCTTGAAAATGAATTCATATGTGCACACAAAACCATTTTTCCATATGGACTCAATCAAATATTTAACCATCATAATATAGTTAAAAAGTCCTTTAATTCTCCTAATGAAGACCATAATATTTATAATTCCTTCAACAATCATAAAAGTAAATCAAAAAGAACTAAAAGAGCAAGTAAATATAATAAAAAATTGCCATCATTATCTGAACTAAAAAATGCCATCCTTCAGCAACATGCAAATTTGAAAATTACTTTTGATTGGAAACAATGTAAAAACTGGATTTTCGCAATTAAAAAACAGCAATTAAATATGGTATATAACCTTTTTCTAAGTACTGCATTTGATAACGTTCATTTTAAACATTTATTCTATGATTTGCTCATTACCAGAAGTAAAAATCTTAATAGTTATTTATATGTCACAGACTTAAACTTTAATGACGAATCAAAACAAAATACTAAAATAAATGAATATTGTACCTTGAATTTTACTAATTCTGTATTAAATAATCTGAAGATAAATAATTTTTTAAAATAGGTTTCCAATTACTTTCCAGTCAAACATGTAAATCCTAAAATTGCATATAAATATGATAAACCGCTAGGACGTTATATTTTCAACTATAATCAAATTGCCAAATCAGTAGATATTAATCAAAACTATGAATTGGATAAAGAGTCATATTGCCACTGTCATTTAGAAAAATGCAAAGACTTCGTAGAAAAACACCATGGGCATGTTATAACGGGAAATCTAAATATTATTAATTATGATGCACTAAGATCACTGATGGTACTGGGTACTAAGTACCGTGTACCTACTAAATTTAAACATAAATTAATATGTAAAGGTTTATTTCTTGACTTAAATAAATTTATCTATAAAATCAGTTATAAATATCAAATCCCTGTAGAAGCCTTTAAACCTTGGAGAGTCTTAATAGAGCAATACTTAAATCATTATATATATAATCAGAAAATTAATAACTCATATAAGCTTAATTCAATTAAAAATGATATTAAAGAAATACAAAATGATTTTGTCATTACATATGTCGATAAGGCAAGTGGAAACTACTCAATTATATGTAAATATTATTATAAAAATACCCTTCAGTCACACTTACTTAATAATCATATCTATAATTTACATAAAACTAGTCTTAAAATCTTATACAATAGAATATCAGCCAAATATAAGTAAATCAAATCTAAAAAATAGTTGTAATAACATTCCATATATTGTTTTAGTACCCAAGTTTCATAAATCCCCTGTTGCTTTTCGAACCATTACCAGTGGGCATAATTCTTACATTACTAATGCTGGAAAATTATTATTAAAGATATTACATGAAATATCCTTGTCAGATGAAATCTCAAATAATTGTCATATTGTAAAAAACAGTTTTGAATTAGTTAAGAAATTGAAAACTCTTACAGATATTCGTAGTATTTATACCTTTGATTTCAAAGATTTGTTTAATAATATTAATATAGATGATCTGTATAGAATTATTTTAGGAATTTTTGAAAAATATAATATCAACCTAAAATATTCAAATTTTCTTTTTAAAAAATTACTTAACTTCACTCTTTATGAGAATTATATTCAACATAGTGGTACTATTTTTAAACAACAGGTTGGTATCCCACAAGGGGGGGGTGCCTCATCATTGTTAGCTAATCTGTATTTATTCTTCTATAAAAAAACATTAATCCAAGCTTGCATAATATGCACATGTTTAGATATTTAGATGACATTTTATGTGTATCCCCAAATAATAATATCCCTATAGTATTAAACTTTTATCCAAAAAATTTACAATTAAATGCAAGTAATAATGACACAAGATTTAAATTTAAATTTTTAGATTTAAATTTAAATTTACAAAATTGTTATATGGTTATAAACTTGTACGATAAAAGACAGGAATTTAAATTTAATACATCAAAAATTCAACATTTTGACTCTTGTCTGCATATATCTGTATTTAGAATTATTATAATAAACCAGGCTCTTAGAATCAATAAAATTTGTGATGAATATTATAAATTAGCGCACTTTATGGAATTATTGAGTACAGCGACTAATAATGCATATCCCCCCAATTTTGTTATTAAAATTATCAACTCAGTGTATCAAATTTCACTCGATAACATCCTAGAAAACATTCCCAATTATAGTGACTAACATACAGGGGGTAAAAAAAAAAAAAAAATATATATATATATATATATATATATATGTGTGTATGTTATATATAATTATTTATTAATTATATAAATAAATAAAAATGAAAAATAATAAACTAAGTCAAAAACATTAGAAAAATCAAAAAATCGGAAAATAAGATGCATTAACATTAATGTTTTGAATTTTATTTTCGCAAAAAAATGTAACTTTTGTCAGTATTGAAACTACGTTTTGAGCGCCCTTATAATGGTGTATAGTGGCATTCTCGATTATCCAGTTTTCGTATGAATTACTTGTTTAGTAGGAATTTTCATCTTTGATTCATATTCATATTCAGTTCTGCATGTTTGGGAAGTTGTATTCTGAATTGCTTGTTCAGTCTCCAGCTTAGACTCACTGGACTGGTTTGGGAGTATTTCCGTGAACGTTCGTACTGCCTCCCTGGTAGAATTTCGACTTGTTCATTCCGGTGCTTCTAGATTAAGCTGTTGAGGTTGATCGTGTATACACGTGGTAGAAGAGGAAGAGTTCATGCCGCATGGTAATACAATTTTCTTAATGTATCCTTTTTTCATTTTTTCATTTTTTGATGCCTGTAGTCTGAGTTTAAGCATTTATAGTAATGTACTATTGCTTAATCTGAAACAGGCATTTGTTTGGGTTAATTAGAATTAAATACTCAGACCTGAGGATGAATTTAATTCTGATTAATAATCGAATTTGGGAAGGTTCTGTTCTTTTCTCTTATCGGCATTATGGCCGTGAATTTGCTTCTATGGTGATGTTAATATTACTTAAATTGCATTTTTATTTTTTTTTATTTTTACATAATTCTTATTATTACATTTCAAATATATATATATATATATATATATATATATATATATATATATATATATATATATATATATATATATATATATATATATATAATTGAAGAATTTTTATTTTACTTGTATTATATATACTTGAGATGGATCAATAATAGAAAATGTTCTGTATAGCAAAAGTGATAGGAAGATGGGCTGAAATGTAAATGTGATATCAAAAAGACTATACAACAAGCTGTTGAATATTTTAAAAGGAACATGATAAATAAACATTATAAATAAAACAGGTACTAAATTGGTATAAAATACCCCCTTTTCCCTATTCCATATATATGTTAAGGAATGGATTAATAATTACATGTGGTAAAGATGGGTGAAAAAAAAATTTTGTAACTACACATTTAGATAAAAGTATTTTTATAAAACATATATATAATGCAGGTACTTAAGGTACTAATCCCCTTGTTCCCTGCCTAAACGTACAAGGTGTAAATGTAAGAAAAGTGTGAAGGATGAAAAGTTGCAAAACAGAAACATTGTTTTGCACGATGACCTAGGCCTTAACTAGCTCCCAAAAATAACTTGAAATTGAAAAAAGTGAAAAGCATTTCTGACAGCATGTACGTTATCAAGGGTTATACATGTTTCGTTAATGCGGATTCTAAGTTTCTGTGTGCATTTATATAAATTGTATTACAGAAATAATGCATATGGACCGGCGTAGAAGAAAATATAATTTGGATCAGATATATAAGAAATCAAATATAATAATCAAATATAATCAAATATACCAGCGTGTGGCTAAGTATTTATAGGAGAATACAATGTAATGAAAAGGTATAAGAATATAATAATATAAATGTATTTACCCCTTGTGCTGCTTAACAGTGTAAATTACATGATACTGACTAAGCATTTTAACTCAAAACAGGTTACAGTTAATTCTATATAGTGAGATTTCAACGGTTGGATGTGAAAGACCGAGCTTAAAAATTATTTAATATTGTTTGATAACGATCTGTCAATCTGTGGCTGTAATTGTAGCAAGGCGTTGAATTTAAAATTAAAAAGTATTTTAATAAAAGAAAAAATAAGGTTTGGCGGGTAGGTATTTTGGATAGTGGTGTGTATGAATTGAAATAGATGCTCTTTGTAGTAACATGGTGTACTTAAAATATGTATTCTTAATAACTGGTTATTAATAATATTTTTATATATTGCTTTTGAAAGATTGGATGAATATTGAAGTTTATTCACTTTGTAGTTATAAGTTTCTGTTTTGTCATATATTTTAAATTTTAATGTATCTGCTTTTTGAATTTTTAAACTAGCTGTGAGACCACAAATAGATCTCACACTTATATTATGGTGAGAAAGTTTTATGCCAGTTATTTACTATGTCTGAAACGTCAAACAATACATTCAGTCTGCATGACGCCAAGGCTTACAGTGCGCTGACCCAAGGGTCAACCAAAATAATAAATTTAGGGATGTCAAGACAGAGGGGGTCGAAAGAACTCGTAAGAAAATGTGAAGTAACGACATTGGATGAAAAGGCTAACCAATGGAGAAGATGCTTGTGGCGTGACTGTGAAGACTGCCAATCAAAGCAAAGGAGGGGGGTTGTTGTTGTTGAGACCCAGACCGTCCGACTTCCAGAAAGGTATATGGTAACCATTTGGATGGCCGGGAAGTGCCACACAATTTAGACCAGAACCCAGTGGGGGAGGCATCCACAGGGACCGTACCCTCCTTTCCCTACCACCAACCTCTCGGAAGGACTTAGGGACCCACATGTTTAACGTGATCGTACTCCGAATGAACACAGCGGCAGTTGTGGCAGCGTGCAAATCCAGCGCGCAAACTACCGGACTACCGCACCCGAAATGGGCCAACAACACGCGGTGTTCCCAAGTGGTCACCCACCCAAGTACTAACCGCGCCCGATGCTGCTTGACTTCGGTGATCTAACGAGAACCGGTGTTTTCAGCACGGTAGGGCCGTTGGCCCAAGCAAAGGGGGGTGACAGTACTGAGGTAAAAGAGCCACAACTTGTGAATAAGAACGACGATAAAAATATAGATATATTCGAATGATTTGGTACAAAATGGTCGTACAGCACGACGATGAGGTTAACAGATTAACAGCTCGAATTTAAGGAGCACGAAACTTAGAAAGATGTGTCGACTACGAGTGTGACCAGATATGTGGAGAGAACAGACTAAGAGAATGAAATAAGTGCGAGTGTTCACGCCAGCAGTACGTCGATATTACGTGTCGGTGAATAACACTTCGAGTTAATTTGAGTAATATGATCAGCGAAGTACGTGGCGATGACCAAACCAAGACAGCCTTGAAGGTATGTGTTCCTCAAATAGTCACAGGTCGTAGACACATTTTAAGTACTTTTATTAATGGTCTCACATTGTCTTCCTCCACCGAAATAATTAATAAGAAGAAGAATTGTTGTAAATAAGTAATTAAGTATTTTATGTTGTTAATAAATGATTTATTGTTAAAGTTAAAATGGTGCAATCAATTTAGTATTATATTAATTAATATTCTTTTACAGAACTCTCGCGAAAGTTAAATAATTGGAGGTTTATAGCGGCACACAATGCAATGTGCAATTAATAATGAGTTCCACGAATATGTACGATTTTACGGCCATGATATATGATATGCTAATAATAATTAAGCTTAACGTTCAACTTTAAGTTCTTTTTCTAAATGCGCACCACTCTAGGAGTTTGATGTATATACATTTTCAGTTAGTTGTAGATTAGGTGGAAAAAAAATTAAAGTTTAATATAGATGTTTGATCAGTAATTCCAATAATAATTAGATCATCAATAAATCTGTATATGATATGACTGTTGAAAGGGTACTGAATTTCGTAAAAATGTAGATTAAGGTTGTCCGGTACTGTGGATGAGATTCCTCCCTGTGGTATACCCTTATTTAATTTGTATATGCAATTTCCTTGAGATAGACTCTGTTTGAACAGAATGAATTTTAATAATGTTTTGAATTTTGGAAAAGATATGTTTCTTGATTGAGTAAATTGTTCATATAAACTTAGTATGACTTTTATATCAATGTTGTTAAGGAGGTCTTTGAAATCAAAAGTTTTAATATCATATATGTAAGGTAGTTGTTTTAGTTTATATATATATATATAACAATTCCATTATTTAGGCCTAGCCCTTGTCCACGTGTATAACATCAATGCTTGGATTTTATATGTTTTTTTATTATCGATTCCATACCATTGATATTTGTTGATTTTCTTTGACTTAATGTCTCGAAATTTGTATTTTTTACCATTTGATTGGAGATTTGCTGTTTTATACTTTTATTTTGTAGGTTGTTAGAAAGTTAGGTTTTTCGAGTTGCAGCTTCTTACTTTTCTATCATTGGACTTTCAAACTATTTGGCGAAGTATACAATATATATATATATATATATATATATATATATATATATATATATATATATATATATATATATATATACATATATATATGTATATATATATATATATATATATATATATATATATATATATATATATATATATATATATACATATATATATGTATATATATATATATATATATATATATATATATATATACATATAAAAATAAGTATATCACGAACGGAACTCCTATTTAAGTAAAGGAGAAAACAGAAACCTTACAGAGGATGTGGCGCTTAGCAGCTCTGCATCCAGAGTGGCATATAAGGATATAAACAAGAAGAAAAAATAAGCGAGAACAGGAGTGACCATATGATTTGCATAGAATGGCAGGGGTGGATTGCGACACCCCTTTCCCGCTTAAAGCAGCTTTTACGACCCGGGCAACGCTCACGGCACCAATGTAACTCAATGGTCAATCTCCCACATGTGCAAAGACAGAAGCACCCGAACGGACAAAAGAGCAAAGATGGAACCAAGCATGGAAGAGATACACCTTACTATCCAGCATGAAAACACAACATTTTATAAGGGAAAGTCGCACATGCGCGAAAAGACTTCATGATGATAGGATCGCAGATATGAAAATATATATGATTAAGAATTCTCATTTAGAATCAAACAATGTACAATTTCTTTCTTTGAAAAAGGAATAGTAATAATGTTGTAAAAAATATCTAGGGTAATTTCTTTTTAATGCATCATTTATTATTTTATTACATTCATGAATGCAGTCTTTTTTAAAAGTACTGTAGTTTCTGTTTCTTCTGAAGTAACCGACAATAATATTTCTGAATATATTTTTAGTGAGGTTTGAATTCCAATCAATAATATTATTAATTTTGATATTGTATGAATTTCTCTTGTCGTGTATGGTTGTATAAATTCCATACTGTTGGTGTTTTCTTATTGACAAGTCCAGGAAGTCTGTCGATCCATCCTCATTGATCGGGTTTTCAATTAAGTCTAATTCCCTTGGGTAGAATGCAAAATCTATGTCAGGGGTGTTTGCATAACCCCCTAATATCACATCGTCAACATAACGGAAATAAGGTATTTCCGATAATATATGGGTTCCTCTTTCATATTTGGATAGATAAATATCCGCCAATATTGATGAGCATGCACCACCCATGGGTATGCCTTTAACCTGTTTGTAGTAATGCGTACCGTCATATAGTATGTTTTCATTCAATACTAACTCAATCAAATCCAAATATCTTCTGAGAGTTATATATGGTTTTAAATTATATTCCTCATGTAATTCTTTCAAGATCATTTGTAGGTTTGTTAAATCGATGTTATTAAACAGATCCCGGAAATCGTAGCTTCTGAAGTTCAAATCTTTATGGCAAAATTTCAGTCGGTCTATCAATTCCTGTCCGTTTTTTAACATTATGGAGTTTTGCTTCTTAATATCAGTTATAACATATTGGAGTAATTTCAGAAGTTTTTTATTTGCTTGTTCCAGGTACGATCCGCATCCCACTATTACAGTACGGAACTTGACTGGTTTTTTGTGTAACTTGGGAATAAGGATCAAGTATGGAAATTTTACTGATTTAATATCCATACCAATTCTTTTATACAGTGCTTTTATTCTATTAGTGATGATTGATTCGTTGCTAGGAATTAAGGTATACATGGCACTATCCTTATAGCATTGTGTTAAAGTATCGACATAGAATTTTTTACACGTGAATGCAAAATTCGATACGATTTTGTCGGTGTATGTCATTACGAATTCTTCATTAAAATGTTTGATTGAAGACGGAAATCGAGAACCTCCTGAATCCTTGTTTCTTCTCGGGTAGAATTGGCAAAAAGCACTGTAAAAGTCATATTTCCATGCGTTAAAAGTTTGTACAGGTATACTGTGTTTGACTGCCATCTTGTATATGAAGGTTTCCAGATCGTAATTAAATTCATTATAAATATTATTAAATTCTTGTATTCGGTACTTAGTACCAAGTTGTAATAAGTTTTTGAGTTTATTATCTTTTATAAAATCTAAGTTTCCAGTAATTATATGCTTGTGGTAGGGATCACAATGTATATTTTTATGACATTGACAGGATTCAATATTAAATGAAGACACAGTTTTACATAATTTATTGTAGTTGAATAATCTTCTTCCGTTGGTTCTTACAAAGCGATAGGATATCTTAATATTTAGATTAGGCAAAGGAAGACGTTCTTCTATATTATGTAATATATGGTTGAATGGAATATTTTCGAACATTTTATTCTTAAATGTTGTGATAAAAAATTCTTTTGATTTGTTAATTTGATATTTTGGTTCAAGTGCTATATTATATTTTGCGGCTCTGAGTTTAATTAAATCCAGAATGATGTCTATATTAGTGTTTTTATCTTCTGTATTGCAGTTATTTTCACTTAAATTGATAATAAAATTCCATATACGTTGTAAGTATTTGATCTTTATACTGTTGGCTATATTCTTGATCCATCCGAATTTATATATATATATATATATATATATATATATATATATATATATATATATATATATATGTATATATATGTATATATATATATATACATATATATATATATATGTATATATATATATATATATGTATATATATATATATATATATATATATATATATGTATATATATATATACATATATATATATATATGTATATATATATATACATATATATATATATATATATATATATATATATATATACATATATATATGTATATATATATATATATATATATATATATATATATATATATATATATATATATATATATATATACATATATATATGTTTTATATATATATATATATATATATATATATATATATATATATATATATACAAAATAACTCATTCAATACTACTATTTATAATAAGAGACATCAATTAAAATTCAATGTAAAATTCTCCCCTCATTATTCTTCTTGCCTTAGTAACCAAGTTTTTAAAAATCTAATCATTTTCTATTAGATTTTTTTAAACTATGTATATATATATATATATATATACATAGGGTATATATATATATATATATATACCCTTATATATATAAATATATATATATATATATATATATATATATATATATATATATATATATATATATATATATACAATATACACACAGAGGGAGAGAGAAAAAAAGTAATGCTGTTTTAATATCCCAAAGGGGTAAATTTCAGTCTTAAAATACGATTTCCCCAAAGAGAAAGCCTTTTACTTTTAGGTGAAAATGAGAAAAATATGCTAACATATTTTCATCGAAGTTATCAGATATCCGCTTTCAATGATATATTTGTGCATTAGGTAGAAGTTTGTTAGATACAGTTATGGAGTTTATTTCGTAAGAAGAAAGTTTGAAAACTTTAAATCGGTTTCCGTATTTTGTGTATGTAAAATTTTTATTGATTTATGTATTGTTACGTTTTGTATTAGTATACACTTATAAATCGGTTCGATAAAATAGTTTGACTCATTTTAATACTATATGCAAATAATAGTTCCTGAATAAAATTTTGGGTTCGTGATTCCCTTTCACTAGTATTATACTCTTTTTAATATGAAGTAATGACTTTTAAATTTTAACTCCCCAATTGCTCATAGTGTCAGCAATATACAGGGTGAGTTTAAAGTCACTCACAACAAAGTTTAACTTCCCGTAAAAGTACCAGTATGAGAATTTAAATGAAAGTAAAGTATTACAAAGATTAGTTGAAATATTCCCTTTATTGATTTTTACCTTTTATTTTTAGCAGACAAACTTTAGGTTTTACAATAAATGTTGGAAATGACGTCCTGTTTCACGAATGCAAAACCTTGTTCGTTTGACCAGATTTCCTGATACTCTGCGGAGAGTGGCAGAGTCTTGATGTTGAAATGGCTGTTGTAATGTTCGTTTTCATCTCAGCAATTGTGTGTGGATTATTCACGTAAACCTCATTCTTCAGATACCCCCACAGGAAGAAATCAGGTGGTGATAAATCTGAGGAGTGAGAGGGCCACAATTTCCGGGAAATTATGCGCTCATCGAAAAATCAGTTAAAAGATGGATAGTGCTGTTGGATGTCAAAAGCCCAAGCCACCCGACTCGTCCTAGGACTTAGAGCAGCAAATTGGATGGCCGGGTGTGCTGTTGGATGTGTTACAAGTCGCACCGTCCTGCTGGAACCAGCAGTAACGATCATCAACTTCCAGCAGTGAGATGAACTTTGATGTGCGCGACTTTAAACTCACCCTGTAGTTATGCTGCAAAATAAATTTTTCCTTGTGTAGTATTGTCAGGAAAATTTATTAAGTGCCACAACAGGGACACGGGGTGAGGACACTGCAAGACACTATATTACAGAAGTGATGTAAGCTGCATACCCTATACCTATATCTCGAAACCTACAGTGATTAAAAAAATTAAGTTTCCGCATTGGAAAGGTCTATGGTTGTCTAGAATATTATTCCAAAGTATAGCATGATTGTATCTTCAAGAACTAAAAAGATACAGCCATTTGAATTACAAAAAAAGTTACCAAATATACAGTGTTCTTCTACTTTTCCTTATTCAAACAGCATATCTACATGAAAATGTATTTGATTTTAACGACATTTTCAGAGATGTTTACAAATAGGGTGTTAAAAACCCAGACCACACTACGGACCCGAAGGCTTACTGTTGCTTAATTTTACAAATAGGGTGACATAAGTCGTCTAAAAATTTTAATTTCTACATAGACCACAGCCCTCAAATATTTTAAGCTAAATTCAAACGAAAATGTGGGCATTGCATTGGAAGCCGTTTTCAAATCTGAGTTCCCTCGTTACCTTAATCTATATGCATTTTCATACATTTTTACTTTCCTTATATGCATATTACAATGTATAAGGAAAGTTTTGTGACGGATTCAAAAATTCAAATACGAGTTTTCGACGGGAGAGTACGTTTCACGAATCCCTGAACACGAATCGAACGTTTTTGAGGCAATGCCTGTGTGTGTGTATGTGAGAGAGAGTCTGTAGAGACAATATTTCTCGAACGAGTGGAGCAATCCAAAACAAAATTTAGTATAAAATTACAATCATTGAATATTGGAAGCTTATTGTTTTTGAACGTAATCGAATGTCCGGAAGACCCCCAAATTTTCGAATTAAAATTTGAAATAAATTATCAGAAAATCAAAGCCTTCAATACCTTACGTAACCAATTATTTCTTATGTAATTTTTCATTAGACGGGGATTGACAGAAACTTTAGAACGCCAGCATGAACCGTTCTCGAGATATTAAATATTTTTCAAATACATTTATTAAAAAATCCCATAATTATAACAAATTATTAACTAGTGTGCGATATATTCACTTTTCATATGTAATATTATGCAATAAATTTGTTAACGTAATTGTCGTGGATCTAGTTCGTACCATTCAAGTGAGAAGATAATTTGGGTAATAGTTGTGCATCTTAGTGCCAAACAATTCCTCAATTGTTATTTATATACTATAAGGATAACCTATTTCTCCGTCTGTAATGCTTAGCTAAATTTTGGCGATGAACTTGACGGAATGTCGCCAACTTGACGGGTTTTTTAAAATGCTGCAGAATGGACTAATATATTGCCAAATTGATAAAAATGACGCTAAATCAATGAAAATGACGGCTAATCGATGAAAATTTAATATCCAGGGAATAACACAAAAATCTACTATACGAATAATCCATTTCGCCGTCCGTAATGCTTGACGACGAATTTAGCTGGATGTCTCCAACATGACGAGTTTGCTTAATGTTACCAAATTGACGAAAATGTCGCAAAATTGATAAAAATGTTGGCAAATTGATAAAAAATAAAGTTATTAGGACGTAATATTTTGCAAATTTTGAATTCTGTCATACAACTGGCATACCTACTAGTTTATAAGAAATGTTCTTCTCTTCAATTGTCTGTACCCCTTGACGATATATTTGCCGAACTTGACGAATAATCTAGAAAAAATATCGCCAACTGGCAATATGTCAACCCAGATTGACAAAAATTTCGCCAAAATTGCAAAAATGACGTTAAAATAATGAAAAATGATGCCAAATTTATGAATTAATTATTAAAATATCTATATATATGGACATTATTACTTATAGAGGATGCTATCAATATTTATAACTGCCAATTTAGAGCTGCTGATATATGAGTTAATTGAATATAGTAGAACCTCGATTATCCGACGTAATTGGGACCGAACCTACATCGGATAATCGAAATTTCCGAATAATAGAGAATTTTTCAATAATCGTCTAGTTTAATATGTAACATCGTCATCGAACTGCTATTATGACTAGTTAAACTGCTAAATAAATATCCAAATTCAAATTACAGTACAGTATAGTAGTACATGGAAATTTATTTTGAAACAAAAAACTTACAATGATTTAAATGGAAACTTCATCTGGCGTAAATTGGTCATCCTTTGTCGTGCAGCTCTGTCACGAAGTCTTTTTAAAAGCATTAGTTCAGAGGAATCACACTGTTCTTGTTGTTCCAACCAAGCAAGGCTTTTGAAAAAACACTCAAAAGCATCATTGTTACTAATCTTTACTTGGGAATCATTCTCGTCTTCATCATCATCTTCTTCTTCGTCTTCTTTTGGAGAATGTCGGACTTTTGCGATAATTTCCTCATCATTAATCAACTGGAAGCCTGCATCTTCCATGTCATAAATCAACCAATCTGTAATTTCTTTGATCCCACAGATTTCAAAACCTGGCATCGTGCTATAAATGTTTGAAAATTCAGTAACACCATCTTTCGCAAAGTCTGTAACATTTTCATCTGCCCAGTTGAAAAATTCGGCAAAAGTTTTCTCCAACTTCGTCTTAGTGTCAATTGCGGCATGCATTCCCGTGCTTCACTGATCATATACATGCAGTCTTTAATGTTGACAGATTTCCCAAACTCTAGTATTGAAACTTTGTTCCCTGCGCTTGCTTACAATCAGAGGGTGCAATAGCAGGGGGTGTTTTTGTTTAGAACAGGGACAAAGGAAGGACAGGGGGAAAAAAAGTCAGGAAACCGACGTCGGTTAACGGAGCGTTCCGGTTAAACGAGGATCGGATAATCGAGGTTCTACTGTACTTCGAAATAGTTTTACATGTTGTTATCCGGAAAAGCGCCGAATGTAGAAGTCAACGGTGAAAACACTATGCCGCTGATCTTATACATCATTTTTTCACTCTGAAAGAAGTAAATTTATTGCATTATAAAAGGAAAGTCGTGTGCTGCCCACGTCAGATTTTTTAATCATGAACTGGCCAATAAAAACATTGAGTTGAGAAAATGTTCAGTGATTTTAACTTAATCCCTTAATTAAGGATAAATTAATCATCTAATCTTGGCGAAAAATTTGGCGACAATTTGGCAAAATATTTGCAACTTTTTCTAAATGTCGTCAAATTGCCGAAAATATTGCCAAATTGATGAAAATGTGGCCCAAAGAATAAAAACGGTACACTAAATCAACGACAATTAAGCCAAATTTATACAATTTAAAATCAAAACGCGGGTAAATAGAAATTTGATCTTAAATTTTATGAATGGATGGGAATTCAATCTAATTAATAAACGGATGCTATATTAAGCATGTTTCAATAGTATCTGTCTGTTTGTCTCATTTGGCGACAAACTTGACAAACTGGGCGGAAAATTTAGTGATTTCTTTTATATCTCTCCAAATTTGCGAAATTTATTGTCAAATTGAGGAAAAACTTGCATATTAACGAAAATGATGCCAAGTGATGCCAAATTAAA
Source organism: Amaurobius ferox (assembly GCA_951213105.1). Taxonomy (NCBI): domain Eukaryota; kingdom Metazoa; phylum Arthropoda; class Arachnida; order Araneae; family Amaurobiidae; genus Amaurobius; species Amaurobius ferox. Next base: position 100,485,732 of record OX578141.1, on the reverse strand, counting down.
AAAATTCAGAAACTAAACACAAAGAAGGATATTGATTTATACTTTATGAATGGGTAGGAATTCAAAGTAATTAATATACGGACGGTACATTGCCAATGGTACATCGCCAAATGGTACATCGCCAGTCCCATTTGGCATCAAATTTGGCGATATCGGCGACAAATTTAGTAGACAACTGTTTTAAAAGTCTCCAAATTGATGAAAACTGCTCTAAATTAATAGTAATGACACAATTGATAAAGTTTAAAATCAAAACGTGAGCAATTAAAATTTTGATTTAAAATTTTTTATGAATGGACTGGAATTCAAACTAATTAATATACGGTATTATGTGTGTTTCATTAGCGTCTATCTATCAGTTCGTCTACTTCACCTAGTGACACATTTGGCTACCTTATTGACTTTTTAAAAATGTAGCAAATTAACAAGTCAGCAATAAATCGCCAAAAATGTTGTCATATTGTCAAAAATTCAATAAATCAAAATATATGTACACTATTAATTAGATTTAATTTATTTAATAATTCCTGATGCTTTGAAGAAATTATTAATTTAATATTCTTTATTTAAAATATGGGGAGTTTCATTGTTCGTGGGACAGTTACGTTTAGCTTGAGTGTATAGGGGTCGTATCGTAAATTAATGGCAATGTGTTTAAAGAATGGTAAAGAATATAGTTTTTCCATTCCATTTGGCAATGGTTTTGGGAATTCTTACGACAAATTTGGTGACTTTTTATAAATGCTGCCAAATTAACAAAAATGGCTCAAAACGACGTAAAACCTTGAAACAAATGTAAAAATGGACGAATGGCAGTGTTATTATTTAACTTATATATTATTAACCAGTAAAATGTATTATTATTGATATTTATACGTCTTAGTAATTGAGTGCCGCCAGATAAATTTAAAACGATATACCCCATATAAAGCTCAAAAGATATGAAATCACCTTTATAAACAGTAAAAAATTAATTTATATTCTTTAAAACATATCTGACATGTTAAAAAAGAAGGTGTGGGCGAAATTTTCTAGTCCAACTTGTACTCTTGCATCTCACAGGCAAACCTAACATAATAAATTACCAGAAGAATAAGTATTTAGACTACATTTAATTCTAGACTACATCCATGTTAAAAATAAATGTTTTTTGTGGTGTGGGAAATATTAACATGCATTCTGTTTCTTATTGTTTACATATATTAATCAAAAAGTTAGCTAGATCCTCTATCAGATTTCATATAGATAAATATCGCTTTTTAACACTTTACAACAAAGTTGAAAAGTGTTTATGACTTTGTTCATTCTGTCTGTCTGTCTGTCCGTTAGCACGATAACTGCCGTAAAAATGACTTAATCAAAATGAAATTTTAGTATGTTATTCAGACTGTCTGTAGGACCTATGGGAATATAAATGAATAATATCACCCAATTAGCTTTGGTTTGAACCTGGGTTGAAAAAATGAAATACATTGAACCCTATGGGACCTAATTTTTCAAACATTTTTTAAGCGGATTTAAACTTCACAAATTGCTTCGAAAATTTTAGGTAATATTCAAATTGTTCGATAAAATATATAAAAAAAATTCAGCGAAATATATTTAGCAGTTTTTTAAATAAAAATTAAAATAATAATTACACCTCTTATATGAAACGATCACGTGACCATGATATGAAACGATCACATGACCCACTTCAAAATGATATATGGCATCCATCTTGTTTCAAAATCGTGATTTTTTTAAGTTCTTTTTAATTCATATTGAGTGTTGTATCCGTCCTAAAACTACTTTATTTTTGCTTAAATTCTGTGCATCTACATAATGAAACAACGCAATGACAATATATTTGAGTTTAAATGCTCATCGAAATTTGATTATTTCTGCAACTAAGCCTATTTTTCACCTATGTAAAATGTAAACAGCAAAATATGTAGAATGAGTTGTATTAGAATTCCTGTATTTTTTTAACACAAAATAATTTAGTCCATGGAGTCTGCATGGCTGATATGAATGAAATATTAATTGATTTTAGAAAGAGAAGGACGATTTTTTTCGATGAAGTTTTAAGCATAGAGTTTAATTATTTGTAGCTCCATGGTCTTAAATACAATGTTTATATAAAATAAATTATTATAGTATTGTGATGAATGAAATGGAAGTTATGAATGAAATCCTGTTTTTATAGAGAGATCCAGGCGTGTTATTTTTTCTATGACGTCATTTGAATTAATTTCAGTTGTTTCCGATGAAGTTTTCAAATATAATAAATTATCATAGTATTATGATAATTCTAAAACTATTACCGAGGAGTGTATAACATTTTAGAAGTGTTTAAACCAGGCAATTTATATTTCAATGCCGTCATTTGAATGAAGTTCATTTTTTTCGATGAAGGTTTAAGTTCTCAAATATAATAAATTAATGCAGTACTGTGATAAGTTTCAAAATATTACCGAGAAATGTATTGCATTTTAGACTTGTTTAAATAAAATTGCATTGAAGTTGGAAAGTGTTTCATAATCAATGCTTTAAGCATGATTGATCTATCTTGTTTTGTATTGCTGTAATGCTGGATTTCCTCTTTGTTGAGTCTCACCTACTTTGTGAAATAAAATACTGCTTCTGACGAAGAGAGTAACAAAGCCGAGGTACTCAGCATTTCCACATGGTGGTATGAAGCATAATATTTATTTGTACAGAATGCAAATACTTTTCATGCCCTGGTTAGCCCCCGGAATTAAAAAGGGTGAATTAGTAATTCCTCAATATAGGCTATGAGAATGGCATTGCTGCACGATGCCTCCGCACAGGTTGCCGGCGCCATGGTTTGAATGTTACGACAAAGAAGTTGTAAATTTCGTTAAAAGAGATGTCATAGCAAATGTCAATTTGAAAACTACAAATCTCTTCAAATTTATAGCCCCTGTCAAATGTTAACTGACATCGGGGCCCGATCGGGACTTCCGGGCTGCTGAGAGACTCGCAGGTCATCAATTTCTATTGGGAAGCATAGAAAATGAGCGCCACTACGTAATCCAATAATTTGATTAGAATTAGAACCATCCATTTCTCACACACAACTGATGGAACGAATGAACCGCCAAAAAATCTTTCCACCCCATTTAGTTTCTTCTTCAAAATCTGAAAGGACTTGACTTCAAAAATGTAAAATTAGACTCCATTCTGCTCTCATTAGAGAAGGTCTCCAAGTGTATGTGCAATTGTTTTGATGCCCGATTTGAAATACATTTAGAAGCATTTTAGTCGCCGGTATCAGCTGCGACTCTATAGGGCGGCAGCCCTATGCATATAGTAAGAAGCCAATTTTTCTACCCTGCTGCAAGTACATATACTTAAGTGTAGCTAGTAGCCAGGTGCGACCATTCAGCAAATTAAGTGTTATGGCCGCTCTAAGCCAAGTCGAGCTATGCGGGAAACAGACCGAGTTATGCATCATTATTGACAGTGGCTATCATCGGCGCAGCGAGGACTTCGGCCCTTTTTGCCACGCAGTACCACACAGATCAGAAAATGGACACCGTAGTATGGGCTACCCTTTGGACCCTTTAAACTACATTTAAGCCGTGACAACTGTGTGGACGGAAAGGACGGTAATCGACAGCTCAGTGTCTATCTCACTTTACGGACGAGTACACATAAACAGCATGTTTGCTGGGGAACAATTCTGGGCCCCTATGCAGCGTACAACACACGTCAGCCGAGTGCGTCAACCGTCATTGGTGCGGTATGTGTTAGGCAAACAACTGCAAATTTTAGTTGGGATTCGACCCTATCTACATCGGCCTGCACGTAGTTCCCGGATCTCCAGGAATAGCTGGGCCAAACGACAAATGGGCGGTGGAGAGTATAAAGGACAGTGTTCCCCAATTAGTGATGGAATCCTGATTCAGTGAAATCTCCTAAATCCGCGTGTCCCTGTGAACTGTGTGCTATCACCTACCCAAGCCCTCTACACTATGAACTGGAATTATCTAAATTTTGGATTACAACCACTTCGTCTGTGTTAGAGGTATTGTGTTCTATAAGTTTCTATTGTGATGTAATATATATATATATATATATATATATATATATATATATATACATATACTACAAAAGTATAATACATTAATTTAAGACAGATTATTGAATAATAACAAGCAATTTAACTTTAAACACAAGCAAATTTATTATTTTATAAAAACAAACAGTTTTAATTTAAAATTTAAACCAAATCCCTAAAACTTAAATAATACGAGGTTACAAATAAAGTAAGGCACCACGCTGCTTCGCAACATTGAACAGTATATAAATACCAAAAGGTAAGTTCCAAATCTGAAAGTCAAATATGAAACAAAAAGAAAAGAACACGAAAAGGAATAGTACCAAAAGTTGGCCGAGGGGCAGTGTGACCCCCTCACACGGTTCAATATGCTTTACGCCATGATCACACTCTAGGATGGCGGTTCCATTCCGTATCTAGGCCATTATGCCTAAGAAAATCTTTATAGGAGGCGAAAAGACCTTAATCGTTGAAACTAAACACAAGAATTCATATAAACAGGACCACAAATAACCCTCCAAAAATGTATACTGTATTCGGTCCAAATACTTTATATAAAGTACCATGTCATCAACTTAAATATATCCGTGATCGAGAATAACCAGCGGTTGCAGTTACACCGTAAAAAGGTGACTCAATTACGTTCAAAAAGCCAACCGGATAACCCTTTTTCGGTGCCTCGTTCAAATCCTGTTCAATTCTATCACAACCTCGAGAGTATAACCTTTTGTTTCTTAATAGTTTATTTCCAATTATATTACGGAAGACAGCCTTACTTAAACAAGTTTCCCAAGAACAGATAAAGTTTATGTCAAAATCGAAAGCCGTATTCTTATCATAGATACGATAGGTAGTTTTATCTTGGTTGGACTTAATACATACCTCTAAAAAATTCAGGCTCCAGTCTTCATTCATAGGTGTTTCAACCAATTCTAATACGTAGTTATGATCTTTTGTGCCAACGATAATGGCATCAACAAATCTTAAGTACAACATCTGATTCAACAAACGAGTTCCATTCTCATAACAGTCCAAATATAAATCTGCAATTAACGATGAGCAATTGTAAATCTGCCAATGCCGTTGAGCAATAGGACAAAAGGTATTTGAACGAGTCATGGAAAAAGGGTTATCCGGTCGGCTTTTCGTACGTAATTGAGTAATCATTTTACGGTATAACTGCAACCTGGTTATACTCGATCACGAACATATTTAATTTGATAACATGGTACTTTATATAAAGAATTTGTGTCGAATACAGCATGCATTTTTGATGGGTAATTTGAGGTCCTGTTTATATGAATTCTTATGTTTATATGTATTCTTGTGTTTAGTTCCAACGAATAAGGTATTTTCGCCTCCTATAAAGATTTTCGTAAGCATAATGGCCTAGATGATCATGGCGTAAAGCATGCTGAACCGAGGTGAAGGGGTCACAACCCCCCCTTGCCAACTTTTGGTACTATTCCTTTTTTGTTCTTTTCTTTTTGTTTCAGATTTGGAACTTACCTTTTGGATTATATATATATATATATATTTCCCTTCCTGGATAAATTGAACATTAATTAATGAAGGGAAGTATCAATTATCATAATAATCCCGTACACATCCGGAGTCAAGCTTCGTAGGTTTACGTGTAGTGTATTTGTATTATTATTGTCACTGTTTTAATAATATATATGTTTAAATAAATGTGTTAGTGGCCACAAATCGACTGATTCTTTTAGTGTATATGCAATGTACTTTGATATTTTCAGATCCCACTATACTATTTTCCGGGTCAACTGGGGGATACTATGGGTAAGTATTAGTGTTGCATTTATGTAAATTTCACCTTATCACACATGGTGATGTGGATAATTAAAGGAAAGGTTGAATGTTTTGGCTGTATCTAAAATTATGCAGTTGTGCTAGTTATATGTGGATATCAAGCAAAATAATAAGTGTTTTAGATTACATATAAGTTCAAAATAAATATGCTTGCTCACTGTTCTAGATTTAACAATTTAAATACCGTTGTGCTATTCATCTGCACTATGGGTAATATGCAAATAAGAAAATTATTGGACTGAGGTCGAAAATTGAAACTCGAGTAATCAACAGATCTAAAATTTTTCGGGAACTCTAGAACACAAATACACCATATTTATCATGACGTCCGTTTGTCCGTTTGTTATCTGTGTGTGTCCGTGCAATGTATGTATCTACTCTAGCTTCAAAATTATACTAAGAAAATTCCTCGAATATGTTAGATTAGTCACTTGTAGGTTACCCTTGTGCATTGATTTTTCTGCTTATTTATTTGTCAGGTTTGTCTGTGATGTGTGCATGTGTGAAAATAAGCTGAACTAGAAAATTTCGCCCTCATCAACTTTTCTTTACATCTCATATGTTTTTTTGGAGGAGTAAAATATACTTTGATTGTTATACGATTTTCTGCGAGAATCTAAAAAGAAATAATAAAAAATAATATAAAAATAAAATAAAAATAAGCATCTATGTATTTATTAAATCGAGGATTGGAAAGCATTGTTGCTGATAATTATATTCTGCTGAATAATAGTAATAAACACTTTCCAAACGCAGCATTTGTAAAATTTTCAATACCTCATTAAAGAAAGCAGACATGTTAAAATTAGGTGACTAAATTTTGGACGTTTAGCCATCTTCTCCAAGCAATTAAACAGTGTCTTTTCTTAGAAGCCTCTAAGGACGAATTGCCCAGGAAGGCAGTTGACAGCAGGGGAACTTGTTATATGACAAAAATTTGTAAATCCTGATGTAAAAGGTTCCTTTTTGCTTTTGAAACCGGTTGATATATTATTCAACTTTATATGCTGTTTACTAACGAAGTATTTGTTATTCAAATTATTTTTCTCATTAGACAGAGCGAAAAAAATTTTTTATAGGGTAAGTAAGGTTGAAATGAGATTTTGTGTTAGTAAAATACACATCTAATACACTTTATTTCATTTATAATATATTACTTTATTATTTTTGTGCATTTTATTACATAAGAAATTATTAAATTAAAAAAATTGTATTCTACTTTATTATATATTTTGAATTTCTACATTTTTGCCTCAACTTTCCTTCTCAAAATGTGAAAACCTATTCTTTTATTTTACTTCAGTGAAAACCCTATTAAAAGAAATATTTCTTTTGAACTGCAGTTTCTCATACATGATATTGTCTCCATTGGATTTTTAAAATATATAAAGTTAAATTTCCAATACGAAATACGAAAAAATTTCTCTACTTCTATAGTGATTTTAAAAATAAAGCTATTCTCTTAAAAAAATACATTACGTCTCTAAAGTAACAAGTCGAAGATGTTTATAATTCTGTACCAGCAATAGTTTAAACCGCAGAAGACTTCGAAAATGAAATCAGATATTATCATATGCAAAGAAGGGGACGAATGACAGAATTAAGAAAAATGTGCAGGTTTAAAATAAAGAACCGGTGACCAAGAAAAATCATTTTCAAGAGCGAATTCAGGAAAGCAGTATTTCGTTTTTCCGTCTGGATGATCTTCTAGTTTATTTCTTTTTTCCTTATTCGTCAATAGTTCCGCTGCTATAAGCAAAAGGCAATTTTGGATAATAAAGCTAGAAAAAACGAAGTATGAATAGAGAGGTGAAAAAGAAATAAAATACATGTTCAATATTCGATTAAAATTAACCTGTCTCTTGAATTGAAAGACAAGCTCCTATTTCATGGCAAATAATACTTTAGAGAGGATAAAATATAATTAAGTTGCCTAAAATAATTAGTCAGCTCACCCGGTGTAAGTGTATCCTGTTTAATATTACGCACACACACACACACACACACACACACACACATATATATATATATATATACACATATATATATATGTTGGATATATAAAAATCTAATGGCAAATGATTAAATTTTTAAAAACTTGGTTACTAAGGCAAGAAGAATAATGAAGGGATAATTTTACATTGAATTTGAATTGATGTCTCTTATCATAAATAGTAATATTGAATGAGTTAGTTTGTATATAAATGGTGATATCAAGATAATTTACAAATTTGGAAAGGTGGGATTTATAAGGTATTAACTTAAGAATGGATGGATAAATATTAAATGTGGGTAAAGAATTATGTGAAGTATGAAAACAAAGAAATACATCATCAATGCAGCGAAAAAATAGAAATGTTATGTATAATCAGAGTGGATTGTCTTTCGTAAAAGGAAAGATAAAAATTGGCGAGCATAGAGCTACTAGCGGATCTTTGCGGTACTCCAATAGTTTGGAGGTATTATATATGCATATACTCATATATATATTTGGAACGACATCCCTCAGAACATCACGCGACAACTTTATGTATCAATGCCACGTCGAATAACAGCTTGTATCAAGGCCAGAGGTGGACCAACGCCATATTGACGTGCTCATTTTGTGTAGATCTTTAAGCGCAATAAATAATCCAATTGTTCTGAAATCCTAATCATTTCTTTTTCTGTACATCTACATTACACGTACCAAATTTTGTCTCATTTGGATAATTCTTTCTTGGTGCGTCGATTTTTTGTTCTTATAGTATATATATATATATATATATATATATATATATATATATATATATATATATAAGGTCACAACCCCTTACCGCCATAAAGTAAGCTTTTTGCTAAGCCTTCCTTCATTTTTTCAATGTTTATTCACTTTTTATCTTTTAATTTTTTCAATATATATATATATATATATATATATATATATATATATATATATATATATATATATATTTATATATGTATATATATGTATACATATATGACTATATGCATATATATATATATATATATATATATATATATGTATTTATATATATACATATATACATATATATATATATATATACATATATATACATATATATATATATATATATATATATATATATATAAATATATATATATATATATATATATATATATATATATATATATATATATATATATATATATATATATATATATATATATATATATATATATATATTATATATATATATATATATATATATATATATATATATACATTAGAACGATATAATAATAATAACCAATTCCAAGTAATTACGAAATATTAAAATGACCAAAGTAGTTAAACCACGGCTACAACGCCGATAAAAGAAATGAACAGCATTGGCTTAATTTTGGAGGTTAACCAGACTTAGATTCATCATCAGGTCTGACATTTGGCGATAGTAAATTACTATAAATGCCAAAGCGCAGACTACAATATATTAACTACAATATATTGATTACTATATAGGCTACTATATATATATATATTGTGGCGAAAATTAAGAGGTTATTTATTATTATTATTAGTAGTAGTATAGTTGCCATGCTAGTAATAATTATTGTGTGGCCCGACACATAACCAACCTTTTTCCTGAAGTCCAGTGTCCTCCTGTAAAATATATACGGCCTAAAATATAAAAATCATGCTGCTTAAATTATATAATATAAAAACAATTAAAATATTATACCCACTTTTTAATTCATGGCACTTTTTTGGTAACTTAATTATTTATTAAAAATATTCTTTTAACTTTAATATTCAATTGATATTTTACAATTTTTACTCATTAGATTTCAATCTAGCCTGGAGACGAAGTTTGATGACAGCACGGTATCTTTTATAATTAATTGACTATTAAAACGCGAATTCCTCGTGGGAGATAAAAAGGGCACCTGTAAGGTTTTCAAAGACATCTAGGCCAAGGCCATCTTTAGGAGGCTGCCGTCCTTCTATATATTGAACTGACTGCCTTCGATCTTAAAACTATGCTGGTTCATGAAGATTTTTCATGCAACTCTGATTTCATCTGTCTTCTTTCTTTCTCACCCTCATTCACTGCTTTTTCTCCATTTACTCTTCGATGATCATTATTAACACTGATTTTTTTGTGCGTAGCTCTTGAGCTACTCTGCTGGCTCCTCCTCTGTTTCTCTCCCGAGCCAGAAGAGCAGTTCAAGAGCTACAAATAAAATTAATACTGATTGTCGATGAGTTAATGCTTATTGTCGAAGAGTAAATGCTGAAAAAGTGTTACGGTCCTATATCCTAATGCCATTTTAGCCCTTTTATTCTGCATATATTGATCAAATTTTATATTTTTTATTATTTTGTTTACAAACGGTCCAGGATGTTTTATTTTTCAGATCTGCTGTGAAGATCCGAAAAAATAAATTTTGTATACCGAGAACAGAGATTTTTATGTTCCCTCTTAGGAGATGTAAATTAAATATTTTAATTGAATGTTTAATATTTTAGAATTAATTTAAGCTTCTTTATAACGAGTGTACTAGTATATACATAAACGTAAGACGCAGCGCAAAGACAGATGAAAACAGACAGACACACGTTGTTTTGGAAATTTCCTACTTCAACGAAACAAGCCGTCGAAATGTGCACAGATTATGTCGACAAAACAGAAATAGATAAACGACAGAACCTAATAGAATATTGAAAATTAGTATGACGAAAAAGGAAGTAAACGAAGCAAAGGAGTAGAAAATCAAGGACATGTGAACTCGAGAAGTAAATAAGAAAAATACAGTAAAAGGCAGAGCATATAAACTTAGAAAAAAGGCAAAAGTCAGAAAAATGTATATAAACTGCAGAAAAGTTCAAAAGAGAAAAGCAAAAATTAGACATGGTCATGCTATACCTAAGAAAAATACGGGTTATAGGCAAATTGTACTAGTTACTGGAATTTTTATTGATATGAAAAGCTTCAAAGTATATCAAATTGAAAACTGAAGACCACTTTTATTAATGGAGGCAGAAGAATCCAGTGATTTCCTAAACGTACATATGATTAACTACCTTTATTTGCGCTGCAGTTTACGTTATAATTTAGTTTATTATTGATTACGTACAAAGTCAAGTAATATTACTTATTTTCCCAATTTGTATAAAAAATACAAATATATCCTCGTCAGAAGATTCACTTCGCTTCCAAAGTAAAAACTTGAAGACGTTTATATTCCCTGAACATCATTATTTCAGTCTTATGCCGATTTGAAAGAAAACGAAAGAAAATATATAAATATACGGAAAGAAAGGGGACGAATGACACAAAAAGAAAAATTACGGATTTCTGAAGAAGAAAGGAAGAATGTATGGCTCAAAAAAAGAAATTAAGTTCGAGAACCGATTCAGGAAGGAAACGTTCGTTTTTTCGTTAGGATCATTTTTTACGTATTTTTTTAATCTAATTCCGCTATGTCTTATCTCCCCATTTCCATAATCAAGATTTTTTTTACGACAATATTAGAAAAAAAACGAAAAATGAAAGACATGGTAAGAAATCTGATATTTTCGTCCCATGACTTATTTTATAGATTAACACATTTCAATATTGTAGGAAAACCTTAACATTATTTTAAACTTTCTCAAAAGTAATGAAATCGATTTCGTTGTAACTCAATAATTTTTTGTTGCTTCAGATTGAAATAAACAATCCAAAATTCCTGGTAATAGTTTGATTCCGTTAAAATATATTATGTGCAAAACTAAAATGCAATAAAAAAACAAATATTTAAAAATGCCATGTTCTTCAGCTTTGTAAAATGTGTACGCCATAAAAGTGATCAGATGAAGAATTATTACTATATTTATCAAACTTCAGGAGTGAAAAGTTATTGGGTGTATATCGTAATAAACTTACTAAATTTACCTAATAACGACATATACAGATGCAATATATACTCAGTTTTATCACCCCGATTCCTTTCAATTCATCTAAGTTCATTGCAGCAAGAAATTGCTTTAGATTAGAAAGGTAAATTTGACAAGATGATTACGAAATACATACAATAATTTTTACGCTCTAAATTTCAATGGCGAGGGTGTAACTCCTTCCCTTAAGTACGCCACTACTCCTACGCTACGTACTCCTACGCTACGTTAAAGCTGCTACGTACTTGAATTGCATTTAGCTTTTTTGTTAAATTTATCCGAACACGTGTTATATGTCAAGACCAGTTCATTTTAGCATTATAATGTTGGGGCTATTTGTTTTCTAATTAAAAATTACAATTTCCAACGAATAGGACACGCCATCTATCGGTATTTAAAAGCATGACATATCCAAGACATGTCATGCTGAAATTAAAGGAAGCGTTCTAATTACTGTAGCAAGGGAGAAATTCAATTTACATTTGCAATGTCTCATAAGCTAACGTAAACACATCCGTTTTGAAAAAAAAAATTGACATATCTGTCCAACAAAATGTGAAATGCACAGTAATTCGAATTAAGCATGTGAATTTCTACAAAAGCGACAGAGCATTTTCCAAGATATTGAATTTTCATCAATTTTAGCGTCATCTTTGCAACATTTTAAAAAATATGACAAGTTGCCGATATTTTCACAAATTTATCGCCAATGTCAAGCTATTTAAAGCTGCTACGTACTTGAATTGCATTTAGCTTTTTTGTTAAATTTATCCGAACACGTGTTATATGTCAAGACCAGTTCATTTTAGCATTATAATGTTGGGGCTATTTGTTTTCTAATTAAAAATTACATATGAAATCGTTATTCATTTATCGTTATTAAAGGTTCTTATTTTCATGACCTATAATTTTCAAAATTTATTCGAAAGTTAAACTTTGTCTTTTGAACATAAATCACTTTTAAAATCAATAGGGTTCCAGAATTCACTGATTGTAATAGTCGAATAATTTTTTTTTTTTCGAATCGCTCTATTCGATCCTGAGATATCGCTTCCACAGACTCACTGACATACACATACTAACATACACACTAACATGCACACACTAACATATATACACACTCAGCCTATCCACAGATATTGCATCAAAACCGTTCGATTCGAGTTCAGGGATACGTGGAACGGGCTCTTCCAGCGAAAACTAGAATTCGAATTTTCGAATTCGAATTTCGAATTTAATACCGTAACGAACACAAAAATTGCATCACGGCTATTTTTAACTACAATTATTGAATCTGTTAAGTTTCGTGATCATTCAGCCATAAATAACCTCTTTTAGTCATAATTATGCTAAATTTTTTCGTATGCTCTCATGTTAAGAAAATATAAAACTTTTCGCTTGAATTAAAAAAAAATTCTACCTACCCTTAGATATTTCGATAGCAAAGCTGGATATAAAGTTTCGTGAAAATCCATAAATATTTTTGGTAGCTATAGTGTATACAAGAAATCGACTACAGACAGACAGACGGGCATCACTCTAAAAATAGTCAGAGCGTGTTCAGGGATTTCTGAAACATATATTGGCATCAAAATCTCGAAATAAAATTTTTTGTTTCTATAGTAAGAGAAAGTAAAAATAGTTGTATTTATGGATATTCAAAATGTGTATCAAAATCCGACAGTAGTATTTTGTTACTACAGAATATTGTCGTTTCATACTGTGTATTACAAAATACGTAAAAAGCAATGGAGACTCCCGATGAACCTTAACAAACGTGTCCTACCAAACATGTTTTATTGATATTTTTTCAGACGTAGTTTTAAAATGCATAGCGTTCCAAATTCCAATATAAAACTCAGATTCTTTTGTACACTGATATAAATATGCAAAGAAATCTTCGTCAAAAGTTTCACTTCAAAAATGTTCTTATTTTCCAGCCATCAGTATTTCAGACACTGCCGATTTGTAAAAGAAAAAAACCCAGATATAAATATATAGAAAGAAAAATTATTCCTGTCTAACACATGAATTTCCATACAGATTAAGAAATTTGCATATTGTGAGAAAACAATAATACTATTTAGCGATTTCTTATAGTGCTGAAATTCAATATGTTTTAGTAGTTGCTGATTAAAATAGGTATGGGAATTAAATTTTTACGTGGTGATAAAAATTGAGAGTAATACTATTTAATTAATTTGGAAATAAATTTATCTTTTGAAATTTTAACTTTACCTTCAAACTACCCAAATTTAACCATAATGTTTCTTTTGTATTGTGTTTATTATTATTCGACAAAATCCGACTTGAATTCGTATTTGCATTGCTATACCTAAGAAATATTTGAAATTAAACATTAAAGTAATAAAAAATAATCATAAATATTTTTTGATTAGTTTAAAAACTTATATTTTATTTCATTTTCAAGAGATTTGCAATTTTTGTTTTAATTAACATAATATGATTTTTCCATAATAATCTGTTGCAAGTCTTCATTTTTACGTCCGTCGTAAATAAAATATAATTAATTATTAATTAAAATATGGTGATAAATAGTTTATCGTTTAAGTGGGGATAAATTATTTCTTTTTTTCGAAATGCTCCATAGAGAGCAGCGTTATTCCAGTGAGAGATACTAATTACCGTTGTTGTACAGTAAATTCAAATTATCAATAAATAGTCTTTATTAATATTTATAACTATTTTTATTTTAGTTATTTGCAGATTTATCTTCTTGTTACAATAACATGCTCTTTATTTCTTACAATAATAATATTTAATATTTTCAAATAATACAAGGCTTGTAGAGCGAGAGAGAGAAAAACCATCTTGGTACTTGAAATTATCAGGCCGAAATAAGTTTTTACTATTCTCAACATATGAACACATAGAAATGGGCACATACCCTATACTGCTTGGAACCTTGTTGGTACATCTGACTTGCACAGAATCGATGTTAGTAACTGCAGGGAACACTGCAGTATACTTCCGTCTTTTTCACGTTCTCATCTTGAGAGTTGTACTAGACCTGTCTGGTCCTCAGTTTTTTTAAAATCGACAGTACAGCTCGGATATTTTTACTCCGAGCTCATCTTCTAATGTATTTTCTTGATTGAAATACCTTTTCTTCTCTTTTTAGTTGGGCAAACTTAAAAAAAATAAACAGTGTTTTAAAAAATGAGTAGTGGGAGAGAAAAGCATTCCTTCAAGATCACCAATCCAGATTGGCAATGTTTTCCCTATCAGTGCATGTAGTTTCTGGGTATGTCCTGATTGGATGAGAATCTCCTCCTTATTGTTGATTCTGCTTCTTCAGTTTGGCCAGCAGTGGCGTTTGAACTCTCATAAGATTGTGTCTGAGTTCTATTTTCATTTATTGCCCATAAACTAATGTACAAAATGTACCATAACTTGAGAACGGCTAGTAATAATTCATTAAAATATATATCTATAATATATGTTTAATAATAATTATTCAAAGAAATGCGATTACGGAATCCATGAAGACCCACTCCTAAATTCATTAATATATATATATATATATATATATATATATATATATATATATATCTATAATATATCTTCAATAATAACAATTCAAAGAAAAGCGATTATGGAATCCATGAAGGCCCACTCTTAAAAGAGTAATCTTATGGAAAGAGTGAATTAAACATGGTAACTACATTAGCATAAAAGAACATAAGTACACATACAGATGGAATAATTACAACAAATCATTACAATATAATATTTAAAAAGATAAACATGATCAATGAAAAAGTTAATGATTAATGACAATTAAAGCAGGTAAATAATTAGTTATCAGTATGATAAAAACCTCAAATTCAACTGAATTATATTTGAACAACCAGTCTTTAATAGCCCTGGCGACAGATTGAGGCAGAAATTTGTAAAATCTAGAAGCTAAAATGAGGTAAAATTTCTGAAACCTAGTGAAATTGCCTCGAAGCGTTCATACCCTGACTCAGTCCAAAGTTATATTGACTACCACCCACATTTTCATTTACTTATCACGATTTATAAGCATTTATGCTTCTTTTATTTTGGGTTACAAGTTTTTACAAATCATACGTACCTAATTGTAGTGGATGTATATTTTCAAGAGTTTTTCATTTTAATCAAATGTGTCCAATATCTAGAGAACTGTCTTAATGTTCATGATGCCATTTGTTTTAAACTAAAAATTTACATATGGAATGTCTATTTTTAAACAAGATTTAAAAATCATATTTATTTCTAAACTATTTTTAATTTTCTAAAAACAATTGTATAAGTTGAGGGCTTTAGCCTAGTCCGACCATCTTGAATTCTGATATTTATAGTGTCCACTTTGACGACAAGAAATTAGAATCTTATACCAGTAGCTTAAAGTTTAGAGCATCGAGTTTGAAGACCGGCGAATCACGACTAGGACAGTGAGATCCTTACAATGTCGTCCGATTAAATCAACCATCCAAGTTAGACACAATGATGATAGGTTCGAAAAATAAAACCAATTACGAATTTTATGTAGACCATGTGAAATATGTTGTCAGTTTAACCATAACGACCACATAAAATACTTGTCCAGATAAAAAAAATAGCAGAGAATACAAAGGTGGTCGTTCAGATCTGCAGTTGCATGCCGATCTGACTTTGGGGAGGGGGATATTATAGAATCCACTTTGACGAAAAAAATTTAAATTTTATCCCAGTAGCTAAATGGTTAGAGTACCGAATGAAGGACCGCGATTTGATACTCGACCTGAGTTAGTGAGACATTTATACATTTATCGATAGGAATAAGCTTGCTAAATTTTGTTCGATTCTTACATTTTATTCGAGAGTTATTGTCTTTACATCCGCAGAGAGACAGATAGAGAGGATGGAGAAAAGAGAGTGGAAAAGCGAGTAAGCGAAATAGTGATAGAGCGAAAGAGAGAGCGAGAAGGATATAGATAGAGCGATAGAGAGAAACGAGAGAGAGAGAGCAAAAGAGCGAGACGAGAGGGATAGAACGAAAGAGCGAGAGGAGAGGGATAGAGCGAAGGAGCGAGAAGAGAGGAATAGAGCGAAGGAGCGAGAAGAGAGGGATAGAGTGAAGGAGCGAGAAGAGAGGGATAGAGCGAAGGAACGAGAAGAGAGGGATAGAGCGAAGGAATGAGAAGAGAGGGATAGAGTGAAAGAGGGATAGAACGAAAGAGCGAGAGGAGAGGGATAGAGCGAAGGAGCGAGAAGAGAGGAATAGAGCGAAGGAGCGAGAAGAGAGGGATAGAGTGAAGGAGCCAGAAGAGAGGGATAGAGCGAAGGAGCCAGAAGAGAGGGATAGAGTGAAAGAGCGAGAAGCGAGAAAGAGAGAGAAGGGAGAAAGAGAGAGAAGAGAGAAAGAGAGAGAAGAGAGAAAGAGAGAGAAGAGAGAAATAGAGCGAAAGAGAGAAATAGAGCGGCAGAGAGAGAAGATAGAGAGAGCGAAAGAGCAACAGAGAGAGATAGAGCGACAGAGAGAGATAGAGCGACAGAGAGAGATAAAGCGAAAGAGAGAGATAGAGCAAAAGAGAGAGATAGGGTGAAAGAGAGAAATAGAGCGAAAGAGAGAAATAGAGCGAAATAGAGAGCGAGCGAAAGAGAGAGATAGAGCGAAAGAGAGATAGAGCGAAAGAGAGAGAGAGCGAAAGAGAGAAAGAGCGAAAGAGAGAGAGAGAGCGAAAGAGCGATAATAGGGGAGTAGAGCGAAAGCGAGAGATAGAGCAAAAGAGAGAAATAGAGAGACTGACAAGCACAAAGGCTTCATTAAAAATTGTTAATTTGTTTCCCAGTATGATCAAAACGCGTAAATCCATCAAAATCTGAAAGCATAATTTTAAACTCATTATAATACTTTCTTTTTACATATACTACTTCTTACATGCATAATAAAGTAAAATGAGGATGACTAACAAATGAAAAAAAAATTGCAAGTATCTGAAGAACCACGATGGCCAAGAAAAAATAAACGAGTTTGAGAACCGATTTAAGAAATGCAATTTCCTATTTTCATTTTGATCAATTTCCATTTGGGTTTTTCTTTCACGTACAGTGTCTTACACTTTTCTGATAAACAAGGGACACTTTTTTGACAATGTTAAAGCAAAATTTGAATACAAAAAAAAAGATAGAAAGAGAAAAGTATGTGCTCGTAATCCAATTTAAATTAGTTTTTTTCTTTTGTTCGAAAGAGGAGTCTTTTGTAAAAACACAATTAAAATTTTAGTGGCGAAAAAAAAGTGATTAATTCCCTCAAATAATTAACGCAGTCGAATAATTAACATACCTTTAAATAATTAATGTAACTCTGATAAATCACCAATGTGTGAAATTAACGGTTCTAATGGCTTAATTTCTGAAGTTTTAAAGACAATTATAATGCTAATCTCCATTCGATTAATACTAGAAAATAATGTCGGTGGCAAAATTTTGCCATATTGTTTTTCCGAAAGTTTTTCCTTGAAACATCTATTTCTCTTGATCTGCTATAGATAGTGCTCAGATAACTGATTTGGATTCCGCATGAAATTCCGATGGAGTTCAGGAGTTCACAACTGATTTCCCCTCTTGTTCTGTTTACCGTCTCTGCAATACATGGTATAGGGAAAGTATTGAAATCGTATCAAAAATAATAACTCGAGTTTTCAACGGGGAATTTTGGAACTTCTAGAACACAACAATACAATTTTTAACGTGACGTTTGTATCGTCCCTCGTCGTTTGTTTTGTCCCTCGTCGGTTACCGCGGTGCTGATTAGATTTCGGTACGATTTGGTGAGAAACAACCTGGCTTTCTTTACGAAATGGCCCGCAAATTCGTCAAATACTAAAATAAAAATTACGTATGCTCAAATGCATCAATACGTAAATTTACGTAATTTTTGACTACGTAAATAATAAGATCAACCCCGTATTTTAGTCTTTTTTCGTATTTTTACCATGTCGGCTTTGAAAATATGTCTAGTCGCCAAATGAAAACCAAAATTGAATTAAAACTGCGAATTCAATGTAATTTCATACAAGTATTCATACTATTTAGTGCAAATAAACTCAATTTCATGAACTGTGAAATAAAGAAAAAGAAAATGAATTTGAGTCTGTAGGGAAGGTTTTGTGCTGCCTATATCTGTTTTTTTCATTTCCGGGCAAAAATGTTCATTTCACTGGAAACTACTATTTCTCAAGATTATCTATAGATAGAACTTAAATGATAACTAATATGGTTTCAGCATCAATTTCTAGAAATGGTAGGGTGGTTCACCAAACATGCTCACTTTCGGTTTATTTTCCTTTTCCGTTTCCCTTCAAGCATATTTTTCGCAGAATTGATTATTTAACATTATTAGGAAACTTATTTTTATCAGGATTGATTATTTAGCATTATTAGAAAACATATTTTTCTCAAGATTGATACATTTAAATAATGACTAATATGGGTTCAGCATCGAATTCCGGAGGACGTAAGTGAACTCAATAAAAATTTCCACTTCTGGTTCTGAAGATGTCACGAAAATTTACATTTTTCTTGTAACATGTACATATTTGGATCTGTTATAGCTATATCTGAGATAATGACTGATATAGAGCCAGCCTCAAATTCCGGATGACAATGGGAGAAATTTGCTGAGGATTTCTACTTCCGGTCCTTTATCTACTTTCGGTTAAAAAAATTTCTTTGCAACATCTATTTTTCATGATTGGCTATAGATAGAGCTTAGATAATGACTGATATGGACGTAGCATTAAATTCCGCAGAGAGTAAAATTACTCACTAAGAACTTCCACTTTCGATTTTGGAGATGTCACTTTCGATTCAGAAATTTATATATTTTTTTAAACATGTCACTGGATCTGCTGTGTATATAATTTAGATGATGACAGATGTGGACCCAGCATGAAATTTCGGAGGAGTTGGGTGTTCACAAAGGATTTTAACTTCCGGTATTTTTATCACCTTTGGTTCAAAGTAAATTCTTTAAAATGTATAAAAGTATTTCTCAAGATTGGCTATAAATATAGCTTAAATGTTGACTGATATGGATTCAGCATCGAATTCCAGGGGAATAGGAAAGTTCACTCAGGATTTCATTTTTAGATTCTGCAGATCTCACTTTGTGTGTTTCTGAAAATTCATATAACTGTTAGAAATAAATATGCAAAATAGAATAAAGATGCTTTTCCGTCAAAAATAAAGTGTACGTACTATGATTGCAATACAAATTTAGAGATTATTTTGAAATATGTAGTGTTACAAAGTAAATTTGAATAGATGGTATGAGCTTTACATTTTAAAAATTAGCAGACTTTTAAAATTAGTATGTACCAAATTTTAATAATTATTGTATACCACCTTTAAAAAATACACCTCCTTTCATAATAGAATTTTAACTTTCTTGGAGACAGAGTAACTAAATTAACAAATTGGACATTCATAAACATACTAAATGCAATAATCCTAAGTTTTCCCATTTAAGTATAAGTTTAAATTTTTTTTATAAATATACACGTGGGAGGAAACACAGTTGTGGTTGACCGCTCTAATTCCAAAAACATTTTTCTTATTTTTTTCTCTGATATTGTATTTTAATTACATTAACAATTTTAAATGCGGATGCTTTGTCACCCACTCTTCTAAATATATTTTGAAAAAATATGGTATTTGATCAGATTTTAACACTTTACAACATGGTTGAAAAATGTTTATGACTTTGTCCATTCTGTCTGTTTGTCCGTTCTACGATTCTGCCGTAAAAATGACTTTACCAAAATGAAATTTTAGTATGTTGTTCAGACGGTCTATGGGACATATGGGAATGGAAATAAATAACATCACCCATTTAGTTTTGGATTGAACCAGAGTTGAAAAAATGAAATACATTGAATTCTATGGGACCTAATTTTTCAAACATTTTTTAAGGGAATTTAAAATTCATAAATTGCTTTGAAAATTTTAAGAAATATTCAAATTATCCCATAAACTATATAAAAAAGAATTCTGCAAAATATGTTTGGAAGTTTTCTAAATAAAAATTAAAATAATAATTGCACTCATATTATATGTTCAGATCACGTGACCCACTTCAAAATAAAATATGGCTCCCAACTTATATCAAAATCGTGGTTTTTAAAGTTCTTTTTAATTTTTAGGTAGTGTTGCATCCGTTCTAAAACCGCTTTATTTTTTAATATCTCTGTGCATCTATATACTGCGGCAATGCAATTACAATATTTTTAAATATTTTTTAATATTTTTTAGTCTAAATGATTATCAATCTTTGATTATTTCAACAACGAAACCTTATTTTCACCTATGGAGTAAGTAAACACATCAAGCTGTAAGATGAGCTGTAAAAGATTTGCTGAATTTCTTTAACGCAAAATTATATATCTCTAGAGTCTGCAATATAACTCATAGGAATGAAACATTCATTGATTTTACATGGGAAAGCAGGCGATTCTATAGTGTTGCTTTTTTCGATGAAGTTTGAAGCGTGGAGTTTGAAAGTACTTTTACCCACATGGTTTTATGTTTTAAGTAAAATAATTTATTGTTGTATTGTGATAATTTTAAAAATATCGCCGCTGATTGAAAGGAATGGGAAAAAGTTTATTAATGAAATATTTAATGCTTTTATATAGCGAACCAAGCGATTTATATTTCGATGACGTTATTTGAATAACTTTCATTTGTTTTCGATGAAGTTTTAAAATATAATAAATTGTTGTATTATTGTGGTAATTTAAAAAATATCACCGCTGAAGGTATCGCGTTTTAGAGATGTTTAAATAAAATTACATTACAGTTGGAAAGTGTTTCATAATCAATGTTTTATGCATGATTATTCTTTCTTGTTGAAAGTAACTTTAATAGTCTCGCAGAATGTATTTTATAGTAATCACAGAAATAGACTATGGGGATTTCCAAACTTAGGAAGAATACCCATTGCAGATAGCAATATCAATGCATCGCCTTTTATGTCCTCTCCATCATGGAATAACAGTTATCTCCAATGATAGAAAGAAAACTTGCTATGTGTCACTTCTTTGCGAACCTCTAAATATTTATATTTAGCCTTACCACGCAATATATTTTTTTTCATATTTTAAATGGAAAGCAGCTCTTTATGTAAAAATGTTAACTTTCATTGTCGTATGTCGGGCGATCCACTACATTGAGAATTATTGGTTTCAACCAGATGTTTGGTGACCCAAACATGAAAATTATTGGTTTGAATCAGATGTTGGGTGACATTGAAATCTATTGACTGAGTATTGTACCTACCAATATTGAGCTTTCAAAATGACGTCTACAAAGAATTATTGGTTTCAACCAGATGTTTGGTGACCAAAACATGAAAATTATTGGTTTGAATCAGATGTTGGATGAGCCCTGACATTGAAATCTATTGACTGAGTATTGTACCTACCAATATTGAGCTTTCAAAATGACGTCTACAAAGAATTATTGGTTTCAACCAGATGTTTGGTGACCAAAACATGAAAATTATTGGTTTGAATCAGATGTTGGATGAGCCCTGACATTGAAATCTATTGACTGAGTATTGTACCTACCAATATTGAGCTTTCAAAATGACGTCTACAAAGAATTATTGGTTTCAACCAGATGTTTGGTGACCAAAACATGAAAATTATTGGTTTGAATCAGATGTTGGATGAGCCCTGACATTGAAATCTATTGACTGAGTATTGTACCTACCAATATTGAGCTTTCAAAATGACGTCTACAAAGAATTATTGGTTTCAACCAGATGTTTGGTGACCAAAACATGAAAATTATTGGTTTGAATCAGATGTTGGATGAGCCCTGACATTGAAATCTATTGACTGAGTATTGTACCTACCAATATTGAGCTTTCAAAATGACGTCTACAAAGAAAAGGAGGTTGCGACCAAAAGAAATGAGCAATGCTTCAGATAATTCTGAACGTGATAAACGGATAAGTTATGGTGAAATTGTTTGGTATCTAACAAAATATTCGAAAATCACTATACGTATAATAGACATCATTTCTGTCGATATGTTTTATTTTACCCGTCATTCCTCAAAATAAAATATGACTTGGTTAGGCAGTTTGGGGAAAATAAACTTGACACCTAAAAACGTTAATATAATACATTTCTGAAATGTTTTTTTTGATTTTAGAAAATACAAGGTACGAATTATTGAGGGTCTTCCCTTGCTCTATTTCCACCCGAAATTCAAATGGCATCTGACATTTATCGATTGAAGTAGTTATGCCAAATTTCATCTTAAAAAAGCAGTTCAAAATATATATTGTTCCTAGACTCACAACCACACATGCAAAGAGAAATACAAGCACCATTGAAAAAATATTGAGTCGTATTCAGAGATGCTCATCGTTGATGACAATCGGATTTTGACTCATCTCAATTCTTTCCACTGCGTGTACTATGATTTCTAGGGAATGCAAAAGTGATTTGCATAAAGCAGTTGAGCATCCTGATAAACCATAACTACCGTTCGAAAAGCACTCCCATTGCAGATAGCAACATCTATACCGGTTTCGTGATTATTATGCGCTTTTCAGCATGGGGTAGCCGTTATAATATTTGCAGCAAGAAAACTTGCTATATGCTGAAATCTTGCGAACTGCTAAAGGAGCAAACAATTTTGATTCTTATCAATAACATTCTTAAATAACGTATTTTCTAAGTTTTGCATGATTTTGTATCCTAATATATTCTACAAGGTGCGATAACAATTACTTAATCGCACATGCAGGTTACCCTGAGATACTTAAAAGTATTAAGTACTTAATCCACTACTTCCGTACTTATTTAGGGAGTTTAAGAGCGTTTATCTCACAACACTGTTTTCTGTTGTTTTGCATATATTGTCTCAGAAAAAACAAATAAACACCCCTAAACCTTTTTGAATAAAAGGAGATATAAAAGAATTATTGAACGTACTTGTGTCTTTCTAGAACCCTCCCCCCAGAAACCTTCCTGTGACCTATATCGACACACGTATCGACCAGAGGACAATATGAACGAAGCTGAGTTTTTGATTCCCTTCCCGGGTGGGCAATAAAGGAGGGTTCTGAAGAGTTTTACACAAAGTCTCCTTCCCTCTTTGATGACTTTGAAGGCAAAATCTTGCCTACTTTTAGTATAGGCTATGGGACAAAGCTTAATGAATATGAATTTTCGACATCCATGCAATGAACGGAGAAATTGCTGCGCAAGGGTGCAACCATATTTATAGTATTGGAATTATTCCAAATAAATTGAGGTATTATAAATTGAGGTATAAAAAAACTGGTATTGACTGTGAAATGTATCTTCTAATTTTGAAATGAGTTTAATGTTGAACGCTTACAGAGCAGAAAATATTTCATTCTGTTTTCTTTGTACAAAAATGTGTTAAGGGGGCACTCTACACTTCAATCATAAAAATATCAATATTTAATATTTTACAACATAATTGAAAAGTGTTTATGACTTTGTACATTCTATCTGTCTGTCTGTCCGTTAGCAAGATAACAGCCGTAAAAACGATGGGAATATAAATGAATAATATCACTCAATTAGTTTTCGACTGAAACCGGGTTGAAAACACGAAATACATTGAACTCAAAGGGACCTAAATTTTCAAGCATTTTTTAAGCGAATTTAAAATTCACAAATTGCTTCGATAGTGCTTGGAAATATTCAAATTATCCTATAAAAATATGAAAAAAATTTCAGCAAAATATATTCATTAGTTTTTTAAATAAAAATAAATATAATAATTACACTCATATTATATGAAGAGATCAGGTGATCCACCTCAAAATAAAATATGGCTTCCATCTTGTGTCAAACTCGTGATTTTTAAAGTTCTTTTTAATTTATATTTAGTGTTGTATCCGTCCTAAAACCGCTTTATCTTTGCTTAATTTCTGTGCATCTATATTTTGAAACAACGTAACTACAATATATTTGAGTTTAAATGATCAATGCCATCCATCTAGTGGCAAAATTGTGATTTTTAATGTTCTTTTTAATTTATATTTAGTGTAGTATCTGTCCTAAAACTGCTTTATCTTTGCTTAAATTGTGTGCATTTACATTTTGAAACAACGCACTTCAATATATTTGAGTTTAAATGATCATCAAACTTTGATTATTTTTACAAAGAAGCCTAATTTTCACTTACGGAGAAGGTAAACAAATAAATATGTAGTATGATTTGTATAAGAATTGCTGAATTTCTTGAACACAAAGTTATTTAGCTCTGGAGTCCGGAAAATAGCTGATATGAATGAAACATTCATTGATTTTACATCGAGAAGAAGACGATTTTTTCGATGAAGTTTTAAGCAAAGGATTAAATTACTTGCACCTATCTGGTTTTAAGTTTTTAAATAAAATAAATTATTGTAGTATTCTGATGAATAAAAGGAATGGAATAAAGGTGTATGAATGAAATATTTACAGCTTTTTCTTCGAGAGCCAGGCGATATATATTTCAATGACGTCATTTGAATAAAGTTCAGTTTTTAGCACTTTACAACATAGTTGAAAAGTGTTTATGATTTTGTTCATTCTGTCTGTCTGTCTGTCTGTCTGTCTGTCCGTTAGCACGATAACTGCCGTGAAAATGACGTTATCAAAATGAAATTTTAGTATGTTGTTCAGACGATATGTGGAACCTATGGAAATATAAATGAATAATATCACCCAATTAGTTTTGTATTGAACCGGGGTTAAAAAAATGAAATACACTGAACCCTATGGGACCTAATTTTTCAAACATTTTTTAAGCGAATTTAAAATTCACAAATTGCTTCGAATGTTTTAGGAAATATTCGAGGCATCCCATAAAATAAATAAATAAATTCCGCAAAATATATTCAGTAGTTTTTTAAATAAAAATTAAAATATTAATTACACCTTTTATATGAAGAGATCACATGACCCACTTCAAAATAAAATATGGCATCTATTTTGTGTCAAAATCGTGATTTTTAAAGTTCTTTTAAATTCATATTTAGTGTCGCATCCGTCCTAAATCCGCTTTATTTTTGCTTACATTCTGTGCATCTGTATACTGAAACAACGCAATTGCAATATATTTGAGTTTAAATGATCATCAAACTTTGATTATTTCCACAACGAAGCCCAATTTTCACTTATGGAGAATGTAAACACCAAAAGATGTAGAATGAGTTATATAAGAATTGCTGCATTTCTTTAACGTGAAATTATTTAGCTCATGGAGTCTGCAATATAGCTGATATGAATGAAACATTCATTGATTTTTCATAGAGAAGCATACGTTTTTTCGAAGAAGTTTTAAACATAGAATTAGATTACTTGTACATCCATGGCTTTAAGTTTTTAAATAAAATAAATTATTATAGTAATATGATGAATAAAAGGAATGGAAAAAGAGTTTATGAATGAAATGCTGCTTTTATATTGAGAGCCAAGCAATTTATATTTCGATGATGTCATTTGAATAAAGCTCATTTGTTTTCGATGAAGTTTTCAAATATAATAGATTATTGTAATTTTATGATAATTTAAATATATTACCGAGGACTGTATCGTATTTTAGAGATGTTTAAATAAAATTGCTTTGAAGTTGAAAAGTGTTTCATAATCAATGCTTTATGCATGATTGATCTTTCTTGTTTCGATAATGTTTTAAGTTTTCAAAAATAAAAAATTATTGTAGTATTGTGATAATTTAAAAAATATTACTGCTGAATGTATCGCATTTTGGAAATGTTTAAACCAGGGAATTCATATTTCAATGGCGTGATTGGAATAAAGTTCATTTTTTTTCGATGAAGTTTTAAGTTTTCAAATATAATAAATTAATGTAGTATTGTAATAATTTTAAAAATATTGCTGCTGAATGTATCGTATTTTAGAGATGTTTAAATAAAATTTCACTGAAGTTAGAATGTGTTCCATAATCAATGCTTTATGCATGATTGATCCTTCTTGTTTTCTTATTAACTGTTTTTTAGTTATTTCTGAACATTTTGGTACCATTGGTATTTTTTAATGTTATTTATTTCCGGAAATATTAAAAAATTACAATACATCAACAATATAATATTGAACACAAATGTATACGTTGATCTCATTTTTCTCAAAAGGATGATTTTTGAACTTGTGTGCTTTATATTTCAAGAGCCTTTTGATGCATTTTTGTGCAATTTCATATGCTTAGTAATGACATCATTGCCCAATTAATATATTTGATTTGTATGTGTGACTTACAAAATAAAAATTTTAGGAGCAAAAATAGTGTTAAATATTATACAAAAATTAAATTAAAAAGATATAATAAATGTGCCCACATAATTAAATAATCCTAGTATGAAAGGATATTATGAATTCTTTCATTAATGAAACCCTGAACTATTTTGATAACATTTAAAAGAATGTAAGATATCATGTTCGGAACAACAACAGATTTTATTGACAAAAAAACATATGTAAATTATAATTATTTTATATATAATATTTTTCATATTTCAATCATTTTTTTTAATTTAAAGAAGAATGTTATTTTTCTTTACCCTAAAAATTTCATTTAAACAACTTTATTAGATTTTATTTTTAAAATGTAAACTTCTGTTGATTTTTTTTGGATATTTTCGCATTCCAAGTGTAGAGCGTCCATCATAACAAAACTGATTGTATCCCTGGCATACATAAAATCGGGTATCGTTTTCCTTAGTATTTTGCTGTACTTAACTAGGTCTACGAGTGTACTTGCTGAAAAAATGTTGCTACTAATATTGGTTGTTATTGTGCCATTAATAACTTTCGTAAACTTTACAACATCTTTCGTGGTAATATTGATGGGTTTTTTTTACTAATGCTTTTAAAAGTCATTTGTTGTAAATATTGTGTATTTAAATTTATCGTACAATGTTTTTATCTATATATTTTAGTATGAAGTTGCATTTGGCTGCTCTTCAAATACATTTGTGATTAGCTACAGATTTTACTAAATTTTCAACGTAAATGTTTTTATTCCAGATCATTAACTGTTTCATAAAATGAAGGTAAAATATGAATATAAATAGATTTCGATTATGCATTTTTATAAATCGTTGACTTAAAGGTACTTGACTGATGTTGAGCCTAAAATTCTTCAGGAATGGATTGTTGAAAACCTTTAACCTCTATTTTGTGATCCACATGCCCAGCTATTCGTGTCATACACATGCCTTAAGACATAAGTTGCATAAGAGGCATTCTAACGACTTACAGATCACGCGAATGTAGGTTAATATTGTAGGTTAATATTGTAGAATGCTGTAAATAAATATGATTCTCATTACGAGATATTCTTACCAAAATGTTGATTTGATTAAAAATTAGTGTAATAATTCAAGCTGTAAATTATTTCCAAATCCTGTCTTCTCAATTACAGGTTATTTTAACGTTATTAACATCATGTTATTCACATGACCCCAAAACCGCAAATACAGCAAGAAATATCACTCATGCATAAAGCAATGATTATGAAGCACTTTCCAACTGAAATACAATTCGCTGGATGTATCGCATCACTAAATTGCGATACATTCAGCGGTGATTTTTTTTAAATTATCACAGAAATACAATGATATATTTTAATTGAAAACTTACAACTTCGTAGAAAAAAAATGATCTTTATTGAAATGATGTCATCGAAATATTAATCGTCTCGCTCTCTACGTAAAAATGAAACTTTCATTCATACACATTTATTCTAGACTCCAGAGTTAAATAATTTTGCGTGAACAAAATTCAGCAATTCTTATACAACTCATCTTACAATCACTTGTCTATATTCAAATAAATTATTAAAGTACTACAATCATTTATTTTACTTGCAAACTTAAAACCATGGAGGTACTTTCTTACTCCATGCTTAAAACTTCATCGAAAAAGGCAATGCTATAAAATCGTCTGCTTCTACATGCAAAATTAATTAATATTGCATTCATATCATCCATATTCGAAACTCCAGAGCTAAATAATTTCACGTTAAAAAATTCAGCAATTCCTATACAACCCATCTTACAACTTGATTTATTTGCATTCTGCATAAGTTAAAATTAGGCTTCGTTGTAGAAATAATCAAAGTTTGATGATCATTTAAACTGAAAAATATTGTAATTGCATTGGCGCAGAATATAGAGGCACAGAAAAAAAATAAAGCGGTTTTAGGACAGATACAACACTAAATATAAATTAAAAAGATATTTAAATATCACGATTTTAAATTTTGGAAAACAGATGGATGCTATATCCTACTTTGAGGTGTGTCAAGTGATCTCTTCATATTATATGGGTGCAATTAATATTTTTATTTTTATTTAAAAAAACTACTGAATATATTTTTCTGAAATTTATTTTATATATGTTATGTATTTTATGCGATAATTTAAATATTTCCTAAAACTTTCGAAGCAATTTGTGAATTTTAATTTCGTTTAAAAAATGTTTGAAAAATTACATCCCAAGAGTCTAATGTATTTCATTTTTTCAAGTCAGGTTCATTTTAAAACTTATTGGGTGATATTATTCATTTACATTCCCATATGTCTCACAGATCGTCTCAACAGCATACTAAAATTGCATTTTGATAAAGTTATTTTTATGGCAGTTATCGTGCGAACGAACAGACAGACAGACATATAGAATGACCGAAATCATAAACACTTTTCATCTATGTTGTAAAGTGTTAAAAATACATGAAAATACAAACATTTGTGTTCTGAAGGTGTCTTATTAAGTACCTGTCAAGTATTTTAATGATTCTATTAAGTTTTTTCAAACAAACTTAAAATTTTGAATTTTAGATTCTATATTCCTATATTTGTAGAATCAACCATAAAAATGTAAAAATAAAAGATTCAGCTAACAAATAAATAAACAAGTAAGAATATATTGCTGGTTTTTGAAGAACAATAACTAGCGTTGGAAAAATAAACAAGTTCGAGAACAGATTCAGGAAAGTATACATATTTTTTCCATTTCTCTTATTTTCTAGTTATTTTTATTTCTTCTAACGCATTGTATCCTGCAAATCTCTCATAATAATGATACAGTTTTTTAACAATGTTAGAAAGAACTAAATTTAAATGCAGAGTAAAAACATTGTAGAAGAATTCTCGCAATCCAATTTAAATTAGGTTTTTACTTGTGTTTAAAATTAGATTCTTATTTTGTGATACACAATTAAAATTTTAGGAGTGAAAAAATAAGATGTATTTCCCTAAAACAAATAACGTGAACCTTCACCAATGTGTGTCATTAAGTGCTCTGATTGCTTAATTTTTAAAGTTTTAATGATAATTTTCAGTACTCTTTTTCTACCAGATTTATAGCTAGAAGAATTTTGTTGTGGACTAGGGAGCTATTTTAATAGCCTCCTGCTCGCTACGCTTAGCCAACCCCGTTCGTTTCACGAGCTATTTTAAGCCAAACTAATGTACCAAATTTTATATTTGTGTTTGTTATAGTTTTGGCCGTATGAAGCAGACAAACTCGAAGAACGAGATATCTGTCAAACAGCGACGGCGGCAGTGGTGTCAGCTACTTTTTATTAATATAGAGAGATATATTACTTTTCGTACATACATTGTATAATATAGCATAACAAAAACACCTTATATGCGAAGAGCTCTAAGTTCAGTCAAAGTCATGGCTAGTGATATTCATGAGATTAACAAGTTATTAACAAACCAATGATTAATTCGTTTCATGTTTTCATTCATTTTCTGCGGTAATATGCTTGTAAAAAGAAGCACTTTGACCTAAAGTTAGAAGTCACCAGATGCTCATATGTTACTTCCATCAATAGAGACTGTTGTAACTGTTGACTGAAAAAAGTAAAGATCAGATAATAATAAACCAAATCCAAATAAAATACAAAAATCTAAAATCTGTACACATTGTACAGAAATAAAAATGTCCAAAACAACCGCGAATCAGTTCAAAGAAGAAATATATTCTTTTCTATTTTATGATTACTGCTTCATTTCTCTCTCTAATTGCTTCAATGAATTTCCTATGGAAAGAACAAAATATGAATCGAAAATTCAAATGAGATAAGATAACGCCCATATTTTGGTTGAAATTAGCTGATTCTGGATGTTTTAATTGTGGCCGAGCCTTACTTTCTCGAAACCACATTTAAAATTATTGTGTGGAAAATTTTATTCATTTACTTGAAATAATTTAGATGTTTATCAGGCGATGTGGGCAGCATGGTGGTCGAATGATTTAATTTCTGAAATTTTGATGGCATGCATCTCTTATCCATTGTGCATATTATATTTGCGACAAGGTTAACTTAGGATCGCTCTTCTAAAGTAGATCAGCATCATTGACAGTCTTCACACTTAACATACACTCTTCACTTTTAATTCTAAAGATAGTAATTATGAGTTACTTTTTACCCCTTTGGGCTGTAAAAACTCAACTATTTTTTACTTCTTTGATCTTTAAAAACTCAGATGATAGTTAAGCCTTTGGTATGTTTAAACTCATACAATTTTACTCCTTTTGTCTGTAAAAACGCCCATTGTGTGAAATTCACTCCTTTTTCCTAAAGTAGATCAACATCATTGACCGTCTTCACACTTAACATACTCTCGTCACTTTTAATTCTAAAGATAGTAATTATGAGTTACTTTTTACCCCTTTGGGCTGTAAAAACTCAACTATTTTTTACTTCTTTGATCTTTAAAAACTCAAATGATAGTTAAGCTTTTGGCATGTTTAAACTCATACAATTTTACTCCTTTTGTCTGTAAAAACGCCTATTGTGTGAAATTCACTCCTTTTTCCAGAGTAAGATGGCACTCATAAAACAATGGAAAATTTCGGCTGTTTAAATCGTAATAAGGGAAATGATAAAATGCTCACTTGTTTGGAACTAAAAGTTATCACTTTTAATTTAAGCAAAATGATCACTCTGAGGTTTTTCAGCGAAAAGATCATTTCTGGTCTGAAATTGTTCATGATAGAGTAGCGGACACATGCAATAACAGCATGAAAACTATTTTTCACAATCATTTTAAGAACTTCTATAAAGACTGACACATTCAGTCCTGTCATGGCGTCAAATCCTTGAGGATTGAGGTCTAACAACACGAGGCTGCGATACCCAGATACAAACTCATAGAACCCTCCCAAAGTATGTGTTCTTAAAGCGAGGATCGCTATCATGCTGCGGATAACAGCATCCATATAGAGCATTTATGCCCTCTTTAGCATGGAACAGACGATACCTGCAATGGTTACAAGATATGCAGTGACAGATGCCTGCAATGGCAGCACTACTAATTTCACTGCCAGTAAGAAAACTCAATGTCGTAGAAAATTGCTTATTATGCGAAAGATCGCATAGCAGCCATGCCTATTACAATGGTGTCCTAAAGTGAAGCATAATCGCTATATGTGCGAATATTTTACGAATCAAATCTCAAAATGGAACGGAACAAGCTATGCTATGTAATAAGCTAATGGAAGTACAACAACAGAAAAAACAAGAATAACAAAGTATGCAGTGAGTATGCATTTTTTGAAGATATCAAAGATGATTTTTTTTTCTTTTAAGAAAAGGAAATTCTTGTACATAAGCATTATTAAGGGATGTGAGTACCTCTTGCAGCCCCATAAGCCGTACATCGATTTTTCAAGCTTTCTATGCAGTTGTCTATGAGCTTTGTGGGAAAAAATTCCCACATCTGACGTACAGCTGATTTTAGTTCCGGAATGATCCTTGCTGAAGGATGGTCCGATGCAATCCGCCTGACTAGTGCAATCCATTATATCTGAATATACCGAGATAGAAACGACTCGAAAAGTTACTTACGGGGGTTCACGAGCGCCAGCGAGCTGGGGAGGAGGCCCCTAGTAATGTTAAAAATAACATCAAGTAAAAAGTAAAAGAACTAAAGTTTCAATCTGCAGTCCCATTAATATTATCTATCCTCTTGCTTTTGAAGGAATCATATTTATGCGAAATCTGAAATAAGGTATTTTAGCCGTAAATAATTTATTATTTATATTTGATTAGCATATCCATCAAGTAATGTGTGCAGTCATTCGAATAGTTTAATTTCTAAAATTTTAATGGCATCTACGATATATACTCTTTTCTATTACGCTTATTATAAGATTCTTACGCTTATTATAAGATTCTGGATTTTATACTAACGATCTTGAATGTTATGGATTTTATATTAAACATATTTTGTTCTACATTATTAATTTACAAAAATTCTCGTTCCTTCAGTTAGCGTTTTTTTAACAATGCATTTTCATTTACAGTAAATTGAAGTAATGAAATGTGCATTACTTAAATAAATAATTAACAATTTAATAATATTCTTATTTTTAATATTTCTTTTCTGGCTCTACAGTTTGCAAGTTATAAATGCCGAATTTTTATAGACTTAATATATCGATTTCGCTTGCTATCTGAAGTAGTCCATGAGGTATGCTTACTTGATTAATCTCAATTGAAACACAAATATTTATTAATTTATAAACTAATAATATGTTTCGTCTTACGCCCAAACCCTTTTAAACCAAATAAATATTTTAAACCTTCCCATATAAGTTTTGTAAATACCTCACATGTAGACATGTCGCAAACGCATGCTATATAGGGATACTAGTTCAATTTGATAAAGTTTTATAATTTTAAATTGTGTATATTTTGTTACTTAGTGTGACATTTTGAAAAAATTTAAATTTACTCCTTTTTCATTTTCATTTACCAAGTTTATTAAAATCTCTGAGATTAAAACTTGAGATCCAGGAAAGCCTATTAATTTAACTGCTTTGAAACACTCCAATTTGCCCTACCTTGGAGCAAGGTGAAAGATTTGTTTATGAATGATGATACTGCTTAGGAACATGTTACTCAAATAACACAAAAGGTAACAAACACAATTTAATTGAGCGTAAATAAATATTTATAATGCTAGAAATATTATGAATCAACAAATAAAAATATGAGCATTATAAACGTATTACTCGGTTTAATTAATATTTAGCCTTTTCCATGATTTATCTTCCTGGTTTTCTTCTCACTGGGAGAAAATTGATGAGACCATTCGCTGGCTTACTCTTCCCATTATTTATATGTTCAGGGGATTTTTGATAAGGATTAAAGTTAAGGATTAAATCTTAGATAAGTTTTAAAGTTAAATATGAAGTTCATTTTTAGTAAAACAAGTAAGAGGTTGTATATATATATTTAGAAAGGTTTAGAACAAAAGTTATTTTATAATGAAACTTTTGATAACAAACATTTTAATAGTGCAATGATAATCACTTATCTCTATATTTTTAAAAGTTATTTGTGTATTAAGTAATATATGTAGGATTTAGTAATTACTGTACAATTAAAAATTACTCTACAAAATTATATATAAATCGATTCGACGTGGCAGAATGTGGCACTTCTTTGACTTTTTAAAATGAATATTTACAAGACATCATCTTATTCTAGAAGAATCCAAAATTCAAATTTAATTGTCCAAATGATTCATCAAAAAGATATAATAAATTTGATTCTTGTATCTTTCTCTAAAATATTACTAAAAATCCAAAGCAAAAAAGAGTGACAAATGTCCCTGGCTTCCCCTAAACTTCTATTAACCGTAATTGCAAAATTCTGACGTTATCGCAGCCAAATTTGAGTAAAATAAAATCTTCATAAAAATATCTACTGGATCTCGCTGAAATGACAACTTTACGTTTAGGGTAAAAATAAAAATAAGCAGTTTTGTATTTCTAAAAGATAATGATTTGTATCATTTTGCAAGTGTCTTTATTTTCAAACTTTTGAGAAATAAATTATATTTCAGTCCACTATATACATCTGTGTACCTGCTCCAAATTGTTTCAGAAGTATGAACTAACTCAAAAATTTGCAATATAGCGCCAAAAACATAATTTGTTAAGCAATACAGCTATTACTGATACTCACTTTTTAAAATTGTGAACTTCATGCTGATATATATTCAAATCATTTTGATTGCAAAAATTTTGAGTACTTGAAATTTGTAGCCAGGTAATTGAAAATTATCCATTAAATATTTTCAGGAGAATTTCAACTTTACTTTTTGAATTTTTTTCAAGAATTCGGCATTTTACGCTTGAGTGTGCCGTCGAAAACTATCCCTGAGGAGTCGAAATCCGAGGGTTCGAAAATCCACCTAAGAGGCGGTGGGTAGGAGACTGATAGGAAGAAGAAGAAAACCTGTGGTTTCTACTAATGTGTTTAGTATTCTAGGCACACACTGTAGTTTCCACCATCATTGAGGTCCTACTAAATTGCGTGACCCTTCCCTGCCGTCCAAACCGATATTTTAACCTTCGGGTATGTCGAGTGGTCTGTGTTAGAAAAAGTTATTACTAAGAATCTGCCCATTTAAAAGACCCATTCCTATTCTGAAAACCTACTTATTTTCCGCTTCTGTATTTTAACGGCCATTTTGTGTATTACGCTGTTTCTCTATGACGAATTCCCTTCTCTTATGCCAATATAAGCTTTTTTATAACGTCTCTTATAATATTTTACCCTGCGTTTTTGTTCCGCTCAATTATGGACAGTTGTCTGAGAACAAATGAAATCTAATTAATTGGATATATTTCGGGTAATTTGATACATCGTATCAACTGTCCCCATTTAAAACGTATCAACTTTTCTCATTTGAAATGTATTAATTTCTTCCAAACGATTGCATCTCATTTTAACCATAATGTACAGAAATAGAGTAGACAAACACAGTCTACATAATTGGAATAATCTTGCCATTCAGTGTCCAAATAATCTTCCTATTCAAAGTAATGCCTTCGGTGGTCGAGAATCATGCCGAGCGTTTCCAAGCGATCGTTCGACCCCCTCGTTGTGTGTTCCAGTCCCACATAAGGCATGGATGTTATGTTGTTGGGTGCAGTGTGTTCCGCCCCCCTCTGGTGCGCCTGGGCAACGTCCTAGAACTACTAAATGGTTCACTTTCCTGGTTGATGTATAAGCGAAGTCAAGTGCCTGGTCATTTGATTTAAAAAAAAAATAAGTCACTTTATTACTTGCTCCGTTCTCCCCTATCAAGTTACAAATGCCAATTTATTTTTTAGATTTTTTATATGGAACGCATTTTAAGATAATCACCGTATACTTTATCAAAGTTAATTTCAAGTTAGACAAATAATTTTACTGTATAAATTTAGAATTGAAACACCTAGTTGACTAAAACAAGATTTTTTTTTTCGATTTGCACCTCTTGAAAGCCAGTATGCATCGTAATTTTAACGATTGTAATAATGCCAAAGTTCATTTGATTTGATCAATTTGTTCGAGAGATATTGTGCTCAGAGGTAGACAGACACATTGACAAGTCCACATGGATTAACAGACTCAGGACCTATCAGATTGCCTTCCCTTCACATATACCATGTATTGCACGGAAAGTAATAAGATAGAACAAGTAAAGAACCGTTTGCAATTCCATTAAATTTACTCTTGTCTCATGTTTAAAAGCATATTTTTATTTATTTATTTATGTATTTATTTATTTGTTGAAGCACTACTAAAATTTTACTTTGGGATTATTTCATTCATTTAGCTGAAATAATTAAATAATTAACTTACTTGAATAATTCTACAAAAATTCGCCTTGAATTACAGAGAAATTAATGCAAAAATTGGTGCAGAGTTTGGTATTCTAGCTTCTTAACACTTTCCAACATAGTTGTAAAGTGTTTATGACTTTGGTCATTTGTTTATCTGTCTGTCCGTTCGTACGATAACTGCTGTAAAAGGGATTTTATTTAAACGAAATTTTAGTATACTGTTGAGACGGTTTGTGGGACATACATGAAGAGAAATGAATAATATACACCCAATTAGTCTCAGGTTTAACCCGGATTGAAAAAATGAAATACATTAAACCCTATGAGACTTAATTTTTCAAATAATTTTAAACAAAGTTAAAATTAACAAATTGCTTCAAAATTTTAGGAAATAATCAAATTATCACATAAAATGTACAAAATCATTTTCAGCAAAATTTGTTGGGTAGTTTTTAAAAAAAAAATCGAAATAATAATTAAATCTATGATATATGAAGAGATCACGTGACTCGCTACAAAATGAAATATGGCATCCATTTTTTTCCATTTTGTAAAGATTGTTATATTTAAAGTTCGTTTCAATTTAAGTTTAGATAACTCATAATATTTGATGTCTCTAAGTCCTCCATCATAAAACACCCTTCATTTCTGCGTATTATCTGCGTATCTAAATTCTATGCCAACACAATTACCAAATTTTTTATTTTAAATGATCACTAAACTTTGATTATTTTTACAACGAGGCCTAATTTTAACATATGCAGAATGTAAACAAATCAAGCGATTGTGAAGTGAGTTGTAAAAAAATTGCTGATCGTTTCAATCAAAATTAATCAGCTCTGGATTCCGGAATATGAGTGATATGAATGATGTATTCATTAAATTTACAAAGATAAGCAGACGATGCATATTTCGATGGCGTAATTTGAATAAAATTAGTTTTGTTTTTCGACGAAGTTTTAATTTTTCAAGAGCAATGAATTACTGTATTACTGTGATAATGTAAAAAATATCAGGCCTGAATGTACCACATTTTAGAGATGTTTAAATAAAATTGCATTTCAGGTGGAAAAGTGTTCATAATCAATGTTATATGCATGATTGATCTTTCTTGTGTAATTATTCTCTAGGGTGCTGCAATCCCTTTTATTCAATCGGAAATGGTCACTTTACCAGAAATAGACCTAATGTGTATGCTCATAGATATAAAGTTATTGGGTTCTTAAGGAATTTCCTTAGAACCCTGAATAAAACATGAAGAAGTTATTCAATTTTAACCAGCATTAAAATTGCATTGGTATAACAACTCGCAAAAATGTACCGTGCTCATAAATTAAAAGTCGAATATGATCATAGACTCCGCCATCAAACCGCAAGGAAGCAGAAAAAATGTTATCTAATAATAATATACCTAAAGAAAAGACACAAATGAGGGAAGTACAGCATTCTGAAGAATAATGGGATGAGCAGGGAAATTCGCGTTCAAGAATCAATTCAGGGAAGAACATTTCATTTTTCCGTTTCGATGACTTTCTAGCTAATTTCTTTTATCTCTAACTTTCGATGAGTTCTTCCTCCTATAAGCAAAATAAAAATTTTGATAATAATGTTGGAAATATTGATATATGAATAGACGGATAAAAACAGAAAACGCGGAAAATATATTTTCTTAATCCGATTAGAATTAACTATTCTGTTGCTTTGAAAGCCAGAGTCTTATTGCAGCTGTACCACAATTAAAATTGCATTATATATATTTTTTCATATGCTTAAAATAATTAGTATGTTGATCTGATAGTGTGTGGGGATCGAAGCTGTAATAGCTACCTTTTTGAAATTTTAATTACTATGTTACAAATACTGTTGGATCTATTCTATTCTGCGAAATTTTTATTTATGTATGTATTTTGAATAAAGTCTCTATTTGTTCATAATCTATTTTTTCAAAGATAAATTAAACAATCGCACAAATTAGTTTACACACACTTTTGAATATATTCAATTAAAATTGTAGAATATTTATATTAATATGACAAAAAGAAGTTTAATAATGCTTTTAAATATGACTAAGGAATTTTAATTGTGAAATCTTCAACTAGAAATGTATTTTTTTATCCTTTAATTAGTATTTTGTCATACAATATACATAACATTGAAAATCTGTCTATAGGTGTGTGTGTGTGTGTGTCTCATCATTACAGAAGAACGCATACAACTCTGTAGGGAGCTCTGTAGGGAGCTGTGATTGAGCCCCAATTAAAATTTAGTCTGGGTTTTGAGTATCTTCGACCAGGAGTTGTCGAGTATTAATAAAAAACCCACAATCAGTGGGCGCAATTATTATGCAGACGATATTTTTTCAACTAATTTATTGGAAGAAAATTATATCATGTTGCTCAGCAGTGGATTTAAACATACAGTGTTTATGCAGCAGATAATCTATATATCTATATAAATAAAAATGAAAATCTGTCTGTCTGTCTGTTTGTCACACCATCACGGGATAACGGCTGAACCGAATTTGATGAAATTTTGTAGGTAGCCCAGAAATAGCCCCACTTAAAATTATATCCGTGTTTTGAGTTTCTACGACCAGTGGTTCTCGAGATATTAGTAAAAAACGATATTTTCGTTTGTCTCATCATCACGGAAAAACGACTGAACCGAATTTAATGAAATTTGGTGAATAGCCTTGAAGTATCCCCCCATAAATTTTGTCCAAGATTCGAGTTTCTAAGACCTGGGGTTGTCGAGATATTAATGAAAAACGGAACTTTTCCCTAGGAGTTCTACTCCCTAACTCCGTGGTTTATCCAAACGAAAAGCTTGAAAATCGTTTGAAAGTGAATTAAAATTTAATCTCTGAGTTTGATGGGAGATTTTTTGCGTTAATTAGTCACTTTCTGAAAGCATGAATTGTTTGAAACATGATTTAAAGGGGAAATCTATATCCATGGTTCATGGTTTATTTAAAACAAGCTTTTACGGAACAATGAGAAGTATAGATAAATCAAAATCGTTATTTAATTTCGCAGTTTATGTTATAAGACATGACATATTTAACATGTTATAAGATTCTATCTTATATCATGTTACTCAGAAACGCAATTAAATTAAATCTGTCTGTTAATTTTAATAATTATTTTTTCGATTTGAATAATAAATAAATGGATATAAAAATATATTTTAGAAAAGAACTATTTGATTTGTCTTATAGCATTTTTGACTGGATAATATCAGTTACGGTCTTCAGGTTTAAAAATTATTATTATTTCTATTTTCGGGGATTATTGATTCAAGGATTATTGATATTTTCCAGTTATTATGCAATCATTTTATTATGACAAAAATTGTTTAAACTCATATATTGTATGTTGCACGAATCTTCTACAAATACACGTGTATATCTTTTAATCTACGAGAATATAAGTAGTACAGGTATATTGACATATGTTTTGATATATATTGGCATATATTGGAATCAATTACGACCTTCTGGTATAAAGAGTACTGATATTATTGATGTTTTCAATTTATTACGTCATCTCTTTTATTTTGGCAAATATTTTTGAGACGCATATTGTAATACGGGTAATCTTCTACTAACACATTGGCATATTTTCTGATCTGCGACAATATAATTAGTACGGGGTTGCATATATTCATTCAATTCCTATTTTTTCTTCTGTAAATTTGCTTACAAAAGGGGGCAGGATGTTTTATTCTTCAGATCTGATCGTGAAGATAATTTTGCATAGTGAGAACATATATTCTTAAACTTCTCTTTAGGAGCAATAAATTTAATATTTTAACAGAATTTGCACATGATTGCGAACTTTAAATTTCTTCAAATTATACACTCCGTACGAATAACGGGTGTGCTGTTAGTGGTTAATAAATTTTAACATTTTAGGAAGATATATCATGTTGCTCGGCATCGAAATTAAATTAAATGTGTTTGTTAATGTTTTTATTATTTTTTTTCGATTTAAATAATAAATAAATGGATAAATGGATATAAAAGTATATCTTATGAATGGACGGTTTGATTTTTCTTTTAATTATATTAATTGCTGACTGCGTACATCAATTTCATTTATTTTGGCAAAGAGTTTTCAAGCTTATATCGTATTTAGCTACTAAACTCATATATTGTGTTTAGCCAATAAATTCATATAGCCGATTGTTGAAACAGAAAAAGAGTAGAGCGGGTATATCTTCTAATACAATTGTAGTGTTTTCATTTAGTATATTGAAACGGGATAAGAATGTTTCATTCAGATCTGCAAATTCAAAGCTACGAATTTGGAGGGATATCGCTAATTTGACAACTTTTCTTAAACTTTGCAAAATTGACGGAAATGTCGCCAAATTGACATAAACGACACACAAACAGCTGCCATAAACCTTCGGGTTTGTCGTGTGGCTTGGGTCTTCTACATATCAATGAATTTTTTTTTTGTTTTGTTAGAAGAGAGCACTGAAATGATGTTTGGTTAGCATTTATCTGTCAGACCAACCATCCTACTTAGTAATACATTTAGCGAATTTTTAAAATGTCACCACATTGATAAAAATGTTTTCAAATCTATAAAAATATCTTGAAATTGATAAAATGGCGCTACATAACTGATATTAATTGTTTTTTGTTAGGGATAGTATTGTGATGATATTTCGTCAATTTGTCGCAAAGTGGAACTGTCAGTTCTACAGTCCCACTTGGCGATAAATTTGGCGATTTTTTAAAATGTCGCTGTTTATTAAATGTTGTAATTTTGGACTGGATAATATCAATTATACTCTTCAGGTTTAAACTTTATTATTATTGATATTTTCCGGAATTATTGATTCAGGGATTATTGATATTTTTAAGTTATTGCGCCATTGTTTTGTTGCGGCAAAAATTGCTGACACGCGCATATTGTACGTTGTACGAGTAATCTTCTAGGAATGCACGGGTATATCTTCTAACCTACGAGAATATAAGTAGTACAGGTATATTGGCATATATTTTGACATATATTGGCATATATATTGGAATCAAGTACAGTCTTCTGGTATGAAGATTAAGGGGATTAATTATATATTCAATTTATTACTTCGTCTGTTGTATTTTACCAAAAAACATTTGTGACTCATATTGCAAAACGGGTAATCTTCTATTAATAATCGGACATTATAAGTAGTACGTGTATATCTTCCCATATGATTTTAGCACTTTAATTTTGACATATATTGGAATAAATGACTGTCTTCAGATATAAAGATTACGGGTTTATTGGTATTTTCAATTTATACATGTAATCTACTAATACAGGTTATATTTTCTAATATTCGCGTATATAATTAGTACGGGTCCCATACAATTTTAACGCTTTTATTTTGCATATATTGATTCAATTCCATGTTTTTTTTATATTTGCTTACATAAGGGGTCCAAAATGTTTCATTCTTCAGATATGTCCATGAAGATAATTTTATATAGCGAGAACAGAGATTCTTAAACTTCTTTTTAGGAGCATTATATTAAATATTTTAACAGAATATTTTGATTAAACATGTCATTTAGTATACTATAAGA
Source organism: Amaurobius ferox (assembly GCA_951213105.1). Taxonomy (NCBI): domain Eukaryota; kingdom Metazoa; phylum Arthropoda; class Arachnida; order Araneae; family Amaurobiidae; genus Amaurobius; species Amaurobius ferox. Next base: position 100,443,688 of record OX578141.1, on the reverse strand, counting down.
ATTTGGGCATGATTATGAATTTCAAGTTTCTTTATATTATATACTCCGTACGAAGAACGGGTATGCTGCTAGTCTATATAAATAAAAATGAAAATCTGTCTGTCTGTCTATCTGTCTGTCTGTCTGTCTGTCTGTTTGTCCCATCATCACGGGAGAACGGCTGAGCCGAATTTGATGAAATTCTGTGGGTAGCCTGGAAATAGTCCCACTTAAAATTTAGTCCATATATGGAGTTTCTACGATCAGTGATTCTCGAGATATTAGTAAAAAACGATATTTTCGTTTGTCTCATCATCACGGGAGAACAGCTGAATCGAATTTGATGAAATTTTGTGGATAGCCTTTAAATAGCCCCCCATAAATTTAGCCCAAGTTTCGAGTATCTAAGACCAGGGGTTGTCGAGATATTAATGAAAAAGGAAACTTTTTCTTAGGAGTTCTCCTCTCTAACTCCGTGGTTTATCCAAACAAAAAGCTTGAAAATCGTTTGAAAGTGAATTAAAACTGTATCTCAGAGTTTGGGGGGAGATTTTTTGCACTAATTAGTCACTTTCTGAAAACATCAATTGTTTGAAACATGATGTAAATGGGAAATCTATCTCCTTGGTTTATATTATACAAGCTTTTACTGAAAAATGAAAAGTATAAAGAAATAAAAATGGCTATTAAATTTTGCATTTTATGAGGAAGATTCTATCTTATATCATGTTGCTCGGCAACGGAATGAAATTAAATGTGTTGTTAATATTTATTATTATTTTTTCTATTTGAATAATAAATAAATGGATGTAAATATATATTTTTAAATGAACGGTTTGATTGTTCTTTTAATTATATAAATTGCCGACCGCGTACATGACTTTCATTTATTTTAGCAAAGTGGTTTCCAGCTCATATATTGTGTTTAGCTAATAAACTCATATATTGTGTTTACCCAATAAATTCATTTAGCCGATTGTTGAAGCAGAAAAAGAACTAGAACGGGTGTATCTTATAATACAATTTTAGTGTTTTCATTTAGTATATAGAAACGGGATCAGGATATTTTATTCTTCATATCTGCAATTTCTGAGCTACGAATTTAACGGAATATCTCTAAATAACTTGGTAACTTCTCTTAAACTTTACCAAATTAGCGGAAATGTTTCCAAATTTATAAAATTGGCGCAAATTAATGATTTGTTTTTTAGAATAGAGTACTGAAATGATGTTTCGGTAGCATTTGTCGATCAATCCATCCATTCTACTTAGTAACACATATAACGAATTTTTTTAATATCACGAAATTGATAAAATTATTTGTGAGTCCATAAAAATATCCTGGAATTGATAAAATCGCGCTTAATAAATGAAAATAATTGTATTTTGTTAGGGGATAGTATTGTGATGATGTTTCGTCAATTTGTCGCAAAATGGGTCTATCTGTTCTACAGTCACAATTGGCGATTTTTTAAGTTATCGCTAAATTGACTAAAATGTCGCCAAACCTTTCATGGAGATCGAATTATTCAGACGATATGATTTCCATCAATTTATTTGAAGCAAATGATATCATGTCGCTTAGCAACGAATCCAATGTGTTATGCCGCATACGATTTTATATTAAATCTTTTCCGATTTGAATAATAAAGATATGGATATAAAATAAATGTCATTGACATTGCATTTTTGACAGGATAATATCAATTACGGTCTTCAGGTTTAAACATTCTTATAACTGATATTTTCGGGGACTGTTGATTCAGGGATTATTGATATTTTCAAGTTATTATGCCATTGTTTTATTATGACGAAAATTGTTGAAACTCATGTATATTACTTTGTACGAGTAATCGTCTACAAATGCATTATATCTTCTAATCTATGAGAATATAAGTAGTACAGGTATATTGGCATATATTTTGTTATATATTGGCATATATTGGAATCAATTACGCCTTCTGGTATAAAGATTACGGGGATTATTTATATTTCCAATTTATTACGTCATCTCTTTTATTTTGGCAAATATTTTTGAGACTCATATTGTAATACGGGTAATCTTCTACTAGCACACTGGCATATTTTCTAATCTGCGACACTATAAGTAGTACGGGGTTGCATATATTGATACAATTCCTTTTTTTTTTGTAAATTTGCTTACAAAAGGGGCCAGGATATATTATTCTTCAGATCTGCCCATGAAGATAATTTTGCATAGTGAGAACAGATATTCTTAAACTTCTCTTTAGGAGCAATACATTTAATATTTTAACAGAATTTGCACATGATTGCGAATTATAAGTTTCTTTATATTATATATTCCGTACGAAGAACGGGTATGCTGCTAGTCTATATAAATAAAATTGAAAATATGTCTGTCTGTTTGTCCCGTAATCACGGGAGAACAAATGAACCAAATTTTATGAAATTCTGTGAGTAGCCGGAAAATAATCCCACCTAAAATTCAATCTATATTTGGAGTTTCTACGATCAGTGATTCTCGAGATATTAGTAAAAAACAAAATTTTAGTTTGTCTCATCATCGCGGGAGAACGGCTGAACTGAATTTGATAAAATTTTGCGGATAGCCTTGAAACAGCTCCCCATACATTTATCCCAAGTTTCGAGTACCTAAGACCAGGGGTTGTCGAGATATTAATGAAAAACGAAACTTTTTCCTAGGAGTTCTACTCTCTAACTCCGTGGTTTATCCAAACGAAAAGCTTAAAAATCGTTTGAAAGTGAATTAAAATTTTATCTCTGAGTTTGATGGGAGATTTTTTGTTCTAATTAGTCACTTTCTGAAAACATGAATTGTTTGAAACATGATTTAAATGGGAAATCTATCTCCATGGTTTATTTTTACAAGCTTTTACTGAGCAATGAAAAGTATAACGAAATCAGAATTGTTATTTAATTTCGCAGTTTATGAGGAAGATTCTATTTTATATCATGATACTCAGAAACGCAATTAAATTAAATCTGTCTGTTAATTTTAATTATAATTTTTTCGATTTGAATAATAATTAAATGGATATAAAAATATACTTTAGAAAAGAACAATTTGATTTTTCTTATAGCATTTTTGACTGGATAATATCAATTACGGTCTTCAGGTTTCAACGTTATTATTATTGATATTTTCGGGGATTATTGATATTTTCAAGTTATTATGCAATTGTTTTATTATGACAAAAATTGTTTAAACTCCTATATATTGCACGTTGTACGAGTAATCTTCTACAAATACACGGGTATATCTTCCAATCTTCGAGATTAAAAGTAGTATAAGTATATTGGCATATGTTATGATATATATTGGAATTAATTACGACCTTCTGGTATAAAGAGTACGGGGATTATAGATATTTTCAATTTATTACGTTGTCCTTTTTATGTTGGCAAAGATTTTTCAGACTCATATTGTAATACGGGTAATCTTCTACTAACACACTGGCATATTTTCTAATCTGCGACAATATAAGTAGTACGGGGTTACATATATTGATTAAATTCCTTTTTTCTTGTAAATTTACTTACAAAAGGGGCCAGGATGTTTTATTCTTCAGATATGCCCATGAAGATAATTTTGCATAGTGAGAACAGAAGTAGTTATAAAAGGGGCGTACCAGTCCAAAGAGGGGAGGCGCAGCAGGAGGAGAGGCCCTCTTTGGGAGGGAATTTCCCTCTTTCGGGAGGATGCCTCTTTGGAGTGTCTTCCCTCTTTTGAGAGGATGCTCCTCTCAGAGGATCTTGAGACCCCCAGGAGGGAGGATGCCCCCCCCCTCTTTTGGAAGTTTGGTGAGGCGCAGCACCGGATGCCTCTTTCGGAAGAAGGCAATTGCGAAAGTCTTTCACAGAGGCATGATGACTCATACGGAGTGAGTTTCACTTCACTCTTGAGAGGGAATGTCACAATCGATGACTGACCCTTGACCTGAGGAAGTGGTTTCAAGGGATTTCGCAATCACACAATCTGGAAATGACGTGTCGCGCCTTGGAGCTCCTTAGCACACGTCCTCCCTCTCTGCTGGTCAGCGACAGAGTGAAAGATCTTATCAGCGTGACGTAGTTAAAGCGCCCTCTGGCGAATTTTGATGAAGTGCTGCCATCTATCGGCATTTTTTTCCAAAAGAAATTAATGTTTCACTGGTCAGGAGCTGGATTCGAACTTGGGCCCAACTGATTAGAAGCCGAGCGTCTTACCGTCGTGCCAAAGCACCCGTGCTTTATAAGAAGTTATCTTCGAAGTGTACCTTATCAGTGGAAGCTAGATTATTTTTCAAAGTTCATTCGAATCGCTCGGTGAATAGCGATGCACTTTATAAAGGGTGCGTTTTAAAACAGAATGCTACGGAGTGAATATAAAATTGCGTATTATAACATTATGATTTTTTTTAAAACAAATGTATACACAAACTTTAAAAACACGAATGTAATAATTAGCTAAAATTGTGTTCAGTGGACACGAAACTTGTATTCAGTGAATAGGATTCGACCATTCTGAGTGTTGTGTATCTAAAAACAAATGTATACACAAACTTTAAAAACACGAATGTAATAATTAGCTAAAATTGTGTTCAGTGGACACGAAACTTGTATTCAGTGAATAGGATTCGACCATTCTGAGTGTTGTGTATCTAAAAACAAATGTATACACAAACTTTAAAAACACGAATGTAATAATTAGCTAAAATTGTATTCAGTGGATTTTTTTTTTTATATAAATCAATACGATTTTTATAATAATAACGAAATGATTTCGAATGTTTAAAAACAAATTGCTTACGGATTTCCAATGGACACACAAATTGTGTTCAGTGAATAGGATTCGACCATTCTGAGTGTTGTGTATCTAAAAACAAATGTATACACAAACTTTAAAAACATGAATGTAATACATAGCTGAAATTATGTTTTGTGAACAGGATTCGACCATTCTAAGTGTGTGTGTGATTTTTGAAAAATAAATCTAAAAGTATATAAAAATAATAATGAAAATTAGAACTCACAGAACGACCTCTTCACAGCTGTCCACGAGGCAAATGAGTGAGACACTCTCATTACGCTATTAAAAATTAGATCTTATCATCACCAGTATAAGGTGTTGCCACCTATTTTTTCTGATAATATATTTTTAATAGTTGGATACTTCAACGGTCTGATACAAAATAAACAAGTTTGAATGAGATTGATATATAATTTCACATGTATATTCGATTTTTTTTTTTTTTTTAAATCTAACTATCAATACGATTTTTATAATAATAACGAAATGATTTCGAATGTTTAAAAACAAATTGATTATGGATTTCCAATGGACACAAAAATTGTGTTCAGTGAATAGGATTCGACCATTCTAAGTGTTGTGCATCTAAAAACAAATGTATACACAAACTTTAAAAACACGAATGTAATAATTAGCTAAAATTGTATTCAGTGGACTCTTATAACACTATGATTTTTTAAAACAAATTGTGTTCAGTGGACACGAAACTTGTATTCAGTGAATAGGATTCGACCATTCTAAGTGTGTGTGTGTGTGTATAGCAATGCGGATTTTTTTTTAAAATAAATCTAACTATCAATACGATTTTTATTATAATGACGAAATGATTTCAAATGTTTAAAAATATAATAGATTATGGATTTCCAATGAACATACAAAAATTGCGTTCAGTGAACACACAAAAATTGTGTTCAGTGGACACAGAAATTGTGTTCAATGAATAGGATTCAACCCTTTTGTGTGTTGTGTATCTAAAAATTAATGTATTACTACATTGTACTTAGGCATTTTCAAAAATGGTGCGACAAGCTACTCACAATCTGAAAAGAAAGTTTCCACTAGAAAATACATCTTATTTCGAACTGTTACATATATACTAATATTTAATCACTAATATTTAATTAACTGCATTAAATAATACACATAATTAGTTAAAATTGCAATGACGACCCAAAGATTGAGAATATATGTAAATAAAACACATCAGAGAAGTAGATATGAATTATGTTCGAAAATAAAACTATTCAAATTCTAGCCATTTCTAGAAGGCCATCGAATGTTCCAGCTTATCGGAAATCATGTGCTTCTGACTTTTCGGAGGACGCTGTTTGTTTAGCACAAAGCAAAGGTCCCCTCGGAAAAGGGTATAAAATGCGGTCCTTATCGAGCTATGGTCAACTGCTCTTTTTTCAGCCAGTGCTTTTGCTTTTGAATTAAATACGATAACGAGATTATTTACGATGTCTTCCTCCCGTGCATTTGAAGTAAGTAAAATTTTGATTTTCATTATTTTATGATTTATTATATATGACTTAACGATTAGCACTTGAATTTTATATTAATTATTTTTTTTATGGATTTTCAGTTCGACTTCGGCATCCCAGTTGAGGAGATGGATTTAATTTGTGCAAACAATCCCACGACCAAAGACGATATAAATCAGGTGAGTTATTTTAATAATTTTTTTAATTGAAAAATGTATTTGTTTTAATTTTACGCATTTGTGAAAATACTGTTCAATACAGTTTGAAATTAAACACAACAATTGAATTAAACCTTGAAAAATATAAACATTTACGCTCCATCTGAGCGAAGCCACCGCTGACTTTATTAAAACATTTAATAGGACCCACACATATTTTTTAATGTTTCACATATTGAACCATTCAGTTTAATTGTACTTTGAAAAATATGAAGCTATTTCCATCGGAGTGGAATCATTTTTTTTTTTTTTTTTTTTTTTTTTTTTTTTTTTTTTTTTTTTTTTTAGTGATAGATTTGTGTGGACTTCCAAAAATTATATCTTTCAACTATAATTTTTTTATATCAACATTTTAGTATGTGGTTTTAATAACACTTTTAAATTTAAATAAATAATGAGTTTAACACATAACTTAAAATAAAACTAAGAATGAAGCAACGTTTAAAGAAAAAACATTTTTAATAATACATAGATTTTTACAAAAGTCATATTCTACTAACTTGTATTTCACATATGGAACAGCGCAATCATCGCTGTATAATAGTCCTTTACGGTGAGACTTTTAAAAAATTCAGGTGAAACATTGTTTTCATTTGTTTCACAAAACTCTCGAGCAATTTCTTGAATGTTTATCATTAAAAGTTCGTGATCGACTAGTTCATAATCCACAAATTGCATATGAGTGGATAGCGTACAGCACTTAAGTTTCAAATCGGTACACCCGTGACTTTTGCATGTTTCGCGTTGATATAATTTATACAACTCTGCACATAAATTTTTATGTACACATTGCATTAAAGTACGTTTTAATTCATAGGGTGGCAAAGTCGGTAGTGCTTCGACAGGTTTTTGATACTTCACAATACAATTGGGTAGGATATTTGTCAGTAACTGATCCAAAACACATTTAGTAACATCTTGACTAATGTACTGAAGAGTATGAAAATTATCCTGATTTAATAAGATTAATTTCTTTTTGAACTGTCCAGTGCAAGGTGGTAATTGTTGTAAATATAGATTGCTTTCACACACACAAACTAAGAGTTCGTTATTAATTGTGAAAGATGAATTTTCACTGTCCATATTTGAAATGCGTTTTAAAAATACCCTCCACGTATTAGGCGTGAGTGTTACTCCATGAGGGGTAGGCACGATAACATCAGAAGCATTCATCCTGTAGACACGAAAGTGTACTTTCACATTTCCTCGAAAATGTTGCACCGTAACGTAAATGTTACAGCCCAAATGGTAACAGAACTTTTCAGATGAGGATAATTCTATCGAAACTGATCCACTTTGAGAAGTAGCATAGTTCAGAGCCGACGACACCAAATCACTTTGCGAATCTGTAGTAGGTATAGATGGAGTATGCATATGACTCCTATCGATTTCAGGTATAGGCGAAAGCGCTGCAGGCGGGACATACATTGGAAACTCGCACTTGCGTTTCTGTACAGGCATTTTAGGTAGAATTTTTCTAAATGTTAGACTTATTCTAGCTTCTGAGACTTCGGGTTCCGCAGCAATTCCGTGAGAATAGAATTTGTTGGTTGGCACATGCATCGCATAAAGCGATCCGTGTTGGAGTGGAATACTTAGAGGAGATTGTCCTTTTCTTTCGAAAATGATAGATCTCGTAGCACCGAAACTGAGAGTCGCTATAGGTGTTTTAGAGCATAGGGAGGATTCATTGTCCTTGTGTTGTCCTATTTTAGCATGTCCATCCACATAGTGGTTTACTAACACAAAATTGTAGCTGTATCCCATATGTTCTTCCACACGTGATTTTATCTCCGATAAGAGAGGTGTCCATCCCTCAGAGCTGTTTCCACCGTCTCTAAATGTATATGCTTTTTGAGCTGGTTGGTATGGATGACCATGCACCACCCCTTGTGATTGTTGAAAGGGCAGACTTTTCAACTCTTGAAAAATTAAATCGGCTACATTTACTGAATAAAATTCGCGAACATATTCTACATTCAACTTCTCGCGTTTAAAAAAGATAGACATTTTTAAAAATAAGCAAGGACAACCTTCTAGGAGAACAAACGTTGAACGAATGAACTCTTATCTAAATAATATTCCTTATCGTAACATGTCACGTGATATTTCTTATCGTATCACATGACACATCATATCTGTAAATCACATGACACATCACATGATATTTCTTATCGCATCATGTCACATGATATTTCTTATCGCATCATGCGATGTATCACATGATATTCCTTATCGCATCGTGTCACATGATATTCCTTATCGCATCGTGTCACATGATATTCCTTATCACATGACATATCACATGATATTCCTTATCGTATCACGTGATGTATCACGTGACATCTTGTTAGCGAATCACAAGGTTCCACGTATGGAATCACATGACAAACCAGATAAGGTTTCCGCCCACTATACATGCTACGTGGAGCTCACTTTGACTCGAGACTTGCGCTAGGAAAGACGTCCTTTTAATTTGCTCCTCTCTATTAAAATATCGACAAACGAATTTACCACAATGATGGTTGTTTCAAAAGTGAGTTCAAAATGTTTTCGAATTAAAAATAAAGATACATTTTTAAAAATTCATAACACAATCATCATAATAAATTCTATTATCATTCATAACACAAAAACTTTTAAAATGTACAACACAAAAATTAGCTTCATACACATTTCACTCTTTTACATGTTCTGTGTTTTTAATATTTAGGATATGACTGTGGAAGCTGGTGTCACACCAGTTGTGGAAGCTGGTGTCACACCAGTTGTGGAAGCTGGTGTACTGCCTGCAGCATTGCCTGTGGCAGCACCAACCGTGAAAGCTGTGGCAACACCGACCGTGGTGGGAAAGGCCGGACCTAGTGGTATTCACGTAAGTTATTTTATTTCATCTTTTTGGAAGGGGAAAATCGGCTGTTTCTGGGAGTATAGGATTGTATCGTATTCTATTACAGAAACTGTTATTTCTCTTAGAGGAATTGCAATCAAAGAAAAAAAAAACAGCTGACTCGCGATTTTATAGTGTGTTTTTAGGAATTTTCTAGAAAAAAACTAATATGGACATTTTATCTATTTTATAGATATGTCCCACCTGCCACAAGACTTTTACGCAGAAGCGGAATTTGACGCAACATATGAAGACCCACACGGGGGTAAAACCCTTTGTCTGTGAAGTCTGCCAGACGAGTTTCACTCGAAAAAGCGATATGGTACGACATGCTAAAATGCATGAAGCCAGTTTAGATTGTGGTGTGTGTGGTGATGCGTTTTTGTCCCGAATGGACCTCCTTCGCCACACGAGGCGACACCACAATACTGTACAGCACAAGTGCGAACTGTGTGATGAAGCATTCACACGACGCGACGTGCTGTTACAGCATATTCGCCGTGCTCACCCTCACCCTTCCTCCAAGGGCGTGAAACGCAAGACGGCCGACGTTGACAAAATAGCAAAGAAACGAAGCACCCAGGCGATGAGAGCTCTTCGTCGCTCACAGCGAGCTTTGGGCGTTTTCACGACCCACACTTTGGAGCCCACCGAGGAGAATCGACAGGATCTAACACTGGCGTTAGAAGAGATGCGTGTACCACTGATTGCCTTGTTGAGTGAAGAACTCTCGGCCAATCAGATTAAATGGTACCTGGTCCTCTACGCAAAGATGGTCCGACTGAATTCTGAGGGGGAGGAAGAGAGCACGACGGCCTACTTTCATAGTAGGTGTGGAATTGACCTGATTTCTCACACGATTGAGCAACATGTGAGTGAGGGGTACCTGAAGATTCAGAGTGCTTTCGAGGACTACCAACAGTTGGGGTCGGGGTGGTCTTTGGATCACGTCATGAAGATGGATGTTTGCGTGGGCAAGTACAGACCTCTTCGCCCCGCAAGCTATCTGCCCCTGCCCCCCAAACTTGCGGCCAAAAAAGCACTCTTAAATATTGAAAACAGCGACCAGAAGTGCTTCGTGTGGTGCCTTCTCGCTCACAGACTCAATTTGCATTGGTCTGAAAAACCTTGGCGTATGACTCATTATTTGCCTAAGGAGCATGAGATAAACCTGGGGAATGTGGAGTGCCCGGTACCCGTGAGTAAGGTTGGTACCCTAGAGAAGCTGAACAACTGTCGGATTAATGTTTTCGGCTATGAGGATGAAGAAGTGTTTCCTCTGCACGTATCTGCAAGAGACGATGCAGACTGCATTAACCTTCTCCTCATAAGTCAGGATACCCAACAACATTACTGCCTGATCCGCAGTATGTCGAGACTTCTGGGGGATTTAGCTAATCATCATGCTGCTTTTCACGTATGCTATCGGTGCCTCCACCGCTTCTCCCGAGAAGATTTACTCGTGGCACACACTCCCTACTGCAAAGAGCACGCACCGCAACGTGTTGAGATGCCAAGCCTCGAGAAAAGTTGTTTAAAGTTCTCCAATTTGGAGTATCAACACCCGGTCCCGTTCGTCATATATGCCGACTTCGAGTCGCTTTTGGTAGAAGTGCCCAGCGCACAGCCTAGCGATAGTCGGTCCTTTGTAGAAAAGGTAGCCCATCATGAGGCTTGCGGCTACGCATACGTCGTCGTGGGACCCCAAGGCGAATCACACAAGCCCGTGTATTGCTATCGGGGCCCTGACGCTGTAACCCATTTTCTGCAGAGGATGCTCCTGGAAAGAGACGAACTGGCCGTTCGTTTTAATAGCATAGCACCTATGCGTCTTACCAGGAGTGAAGCACTGGCCTTCAACAGCGCATCCCACTGCTATCTGTGTAAGAGGGCCTTTGCAAAGGACGGTGACCGGTACATTATGAAGGTTCGCGATCATTGTCACATTGTTGGAAACTATAGGGGTGCAGCACACTCGAATTGTAATCTTAGATACAAGTTACGCAAGAGTGTCCCTGTAGTGTTTCACAATTTGAAAAACTATGATTCGCACCTCTTAATGTCGGGGCTTGGAAAGCTGAAAGACCACAGCTTAGAGGTCATTCCACAAAATATGGAGAGATATATCTCCATCTCCCTGTATGAGGGAAAGGAGAGTGTGAGGCTGCAATTCATCGATAGCCTCCAATTCATGAATGCTTCCTTGGAGAAGTTAGTGGCCAATTTACCAGTTGATAAATTCAAGATCATGAAGGCAAACATCCCCATCCATTTTGAGCTGCTGCTTCGCAAGGGAGTGTACCCTTACGAGTACATGAATTCGTTGGCGAAATTCGATGAGCAGGTATTACCTCCACTCTCGGCTTTTTATAGCACTCTGACGGATGAGACCCCCACCGCTGACGATTATGCTCATGCTCAGAATGTATGGAGAACATTCAACTTGAAAACATTAGGGGAGTACCACGACCTCTACGTTAAAAGTGATGTTCTTCTGTTGGCCGACGTATTTCAGCAGTTTCGACTGGGTGGGCTGTGCAGGGAGTACTATGGGTTGGATTGTGTCCACCTGATGACAGCACCCGGCTTGGCATGGCAGGCTGCTCTCAAGATGTGCAAGCAGCCCCTCGATCTAATGACAGAGATTGACCAGCATCTCTTCATTGAGCGTGGTATCAGGGGTGGCGTGTCTGTCATTACGAAGCGTTTGGCAAGTATGACCCTGCACAGCCCACCCAGTATATCATGTATTTGGATGCCAACAACTTGTACGGGTGGGCTATGTCTCAGCCCCTTCCATATGGAAAGTTTGAGTGGGTGTCACCCACGATTGCGACTGAGGATTGGATCCTGTCTTGCCCCGACCATGCATCGGTTGGCTACATTTTGGAGGTCGACTTGGAGTACCCGCCAGAACTTCACGATCTCCATAATGATTACCCTGTTGCGCCAGAAAGAATGTTGATTCGAGAGGAAGATGTCTCGCCGTATACGGTAAAGATCATGGAGTTCCCCAGTTCCAAGCTTGGAGTTCCCCAGTTCCAAGAACAAGAAAAACTTGTCCCAAACCTCTGCAATAAGAAAAATTATGTGGTACATTATAGATGCTTGAAAATGTACCTGGAACTGGGGCTGCACGTAACATCTGTGCACAAAGTCCTTCGCTTCCATCAGCGGCCCTGGTTGAGATCGTACATCGATTTCAACACTGAGCAGAGGAAGAGGTCTCAATCGGGGTTTGAGAAGGACTTCTTCAAGCTCATGAACAACGCCGTATACGGAAAATCAATGGAAAATCTGCGTAACAGAGTTAATGTAGATTTGGTCACCGACACGCGGCGGGGTGAAAAGCTCGTGGCGGCGCCTACATTCAAGCGCTTCAAAATTTTTGATGAAGACTTGGTTGGGGTTGAGCGGGTGAAGAACTGCATTGTCTTTAATAGACCGATTTACGTTGGATTCACCATTCTGGAGCTGAGCAAACTCCATATGTACACATTTCATTATGGCTACATGAAAAAGTACTATGGAGCAAAGGCTGTGTTACTATTCACTGACACTGATTCTTTAACCTATGAGGTGCAGTGTCGTGATTTTTATCAGGACATGCAGAAAAACAGCCATCTCTTTGACACCTCTGATTTCCCCGTGAACCATCCGGCATTCAGTGGTGTTAATAAAAAGAAGATTGGTTGTTTCAAGGATGAACTGAACGCGCAGCCGGGACTTGAGTTTGTGGGGCTCAGGTCTAAAATGTACTCACTATTGGCAGTTAGTGGTACAAAAAAGACAGCAAAGGGGGTCTCCCGATCAGTTATCAGTAAGCAACTGAGACATGAAATGTACAAAAGTTGTCTTACTGATAAAAAAGTTGCACGTCACGTTCAGTATCGCATCGGGAGTGAGTGTCACAAATTATACACTCTAAAACAGTGTAAGGTGTCACTCTCTCCATACGATGATAAACGCTACATAATGGACGATGGCGTGCATACTTATGCTTACGGCCACCACAAAATTAAAAGAGAAGACCAAAGAAAGAAAGATGAAGACCAAAGCAAGATATAGAGATATGAAAAAAAAAAAAATAGAAAAAAAGTAAAAATTGAAAAAAAAAAAAATGAAAAAAAAAATATGGAAAAAAAAATATATGGAAATAAAAAAAAAATCCAACTGCATTGGAAAAAAAAAATGGAAAGAAGAAAAAAAAAATCTATGTACTGTGGAAAGATTTTTTTCCACTGATATAACATTTTTTATGTTAAAACATTTTTATGTTTGGGAAATAGGCCTGCCAGTTTGAAAGTGTACTACTTTACATTTAAAATTAATTTTTCACTGTTTAAAAACAGCTAAGTTTAAATTCTTTATGAAACTTTATCTTGTAAAGTAGAAAATATAAATTTCTGAATTTAAAAATTCAGATTTAATTTTTAAAACTTTATCTTGTAACAATACAAGTATCTGAATTTAAAAATTCAGATTTAATTTTTAAAACTTTGTCTTGTAAAATTACATGCATCTGAGTTTAAAAATTCAGATTTATTTTAAAATTCTTTATAAAACTTTATCTTGTAAAATTACAAGTATCTGAATTTAAAAATTCAGATTTATTTTAAAATTCTTTATAAAACTTTGTCTTGTAAAATTACAAGTATCTAAATTTAACTTTACTTATTTTAAAATTCTTTATAAAATTTTATCTTGTAAAATTACAAGTATCTGAATTTAACTTTACTTATTTTAAAATGTTTTTAAAAACAATAAAGATTAAAATTCTTTATGAAACTTGTAAAATAAAATTACAATTTAAATTAATAAAAAAAAAAACATTTCAGACTGGTGGGGAACGCTGCCCTTAAAGAGCGAAACGACAGAGTACACCACCTCATGGGGCTGTCGGAAGTGTACAAACTTTCTCTGCTTCTACTAACATTTTCCCACTTTTTCTAACACTCTTCTCTTATATAATATGTAACAGTTCTTAATAACATATATTTTCTAATGGAAACTTTCTTTTCAGATTGTGTGGAGTGAGTAGCTTGTCGCACCATTTTTGAAAATGCCTAAGTACAATGTAGTAATACATTAATTTTTAGATACACAACACACAAAAGGGTTGAATCCTATTCATTGAACTCAATTTCTGTGTCCACTGAACACAATTTTTATGTATTCATTTGAAATCCGTAATCAATTTGTTTTTAAACATTCGAAATCATTTCGTTATTATTATAAAAATCGTATTGATAGTTAGATTTATTTTAAAAAAAAAAATCCGCATTGCTATACACACACACACACACACTTAGAATGGTCGAATCCTATTCACTGAATACAAGTTTCGTGTCCACTGAACACAATTTGTTTTAAAAAATCATAGTGTTATAAGAGTCCACTGAATACAATTTTAGCTAATTATTACATTCGTGTTTTTAAAGTTTGTGTATACATTTGTTTTTAGATGCACAACACTTAGAATGGTCGAATCCTATTCACTGAACACAATTTTTGTGTCCATTGGAAATCCATAATCAATTTGTTTTTAAACATTCGAAATCATTTCGTTATTATTATAAAAATCGTATTGATAGTTAGATTTAAAAAAAAAAAAAAAAATCGAATACACATGTGAAATTATATATCAATCTCATTCAAACTTGTTTATTTTGTATCAGACCGTTGAAGTATCCAACTATTAAAAATATATTATTAGAAAAAATAGGTGGCAATACCTTATACTGGTGATGATAAGATCTAATATTTAATAGCGTAATGAGAGTGTCTCACTCATTTGCCGCGTGGACAGCTGTGAAGAGGTCGTTCTGTGAGTTCTAATTTTCATTATTATTTTTATATACTTTTAGATTTATTTTTCAAAAATCACACACACACTTAGAATGGTCGAATCCTGTTCACAAAACATAATTTCAGCTATGTATTACATTCATGTTTTTAAAGTTTGTGTATACATTTGTTTTTAGATACACAACACTCAGAATGGTCGAATCCTATTCACTAAACACAATTTGTGTGTCCATTGGAAATCCGTAATCAATTTGTTTTTAAACATTCGAAATCATTTCGTTATTATTATAAAAATCGTATTGATAGTTAGATTTATTTAAAAAAAAAAAATCCACTGAATACAATTTTAGCTAATTATTACATTCGTGTTTTTAAAGTTTGTGTATACATTTGTTTTTAGATACACAACACTCAGAATGGTCGAATCCTATTCACTGAATACAAGTTTCGTGTCCACTGAACACAATTTTAGTTAATTATTACATTCGTGTTTTTAAAGTTTGTGTATACATTTGTTTTTAGATACACAACACTCAGAATGGTCGAATCCTATTCACTGAATACAAGTTTCGTGTCCACTGAACACAATTTTAGCTAATTTTTACATTCGTGTTTTTAAAGTTTGTGTATACATTTGTTTTAAAAAAAAAATCATAATGTTATAATACACAGATTTATATTCACTCCGTAGCATTCTGTTTTAAAACGCACCTTTTATAAAGTGCATCGCTATTCACCGAGCGATTCGAATGAACTTTGAAAAATAATCTAACTTCTGCTGATAAGGTACACTTCGAAGATAACTTACTATATAGCACGGGTGCTTTGGCACAGCGGTAAGACGCGCGGCTTCTAATCGACTGGACCCAAGATCGAATCCAGCTCCTGACCAGTGAAACATTAAATTCTTTTGGGAAAAAAATGCCGATAGATGGCAGCACTTTATCAAAATTCGCCAGAGGGCGCTTTAACTATGTCACGCTGATAAGATCTTTCACTTTGTTCCCAGACAGCAGAGAGGGAGGACGTGTGCTAAGGAGCTCCAAGGCGCGACACGTCATTTCCAGATTGTGTGATTGCGAAATCCCTTGAAACCACTTCCTCAGGTCAAGGGTCAGTCATCGATTGCGACATCCCTTGAAACCTCTTCCTCAGGTCAGTCAGCGATTGTGACATTCCCTCTCAAGACTCGGAGTGAAACTCACTCCGTATGAGTCATCATGCCTCTGTGAAAGACTTTCGCAATTGCCCTCTTCCGAAAGAGGCATCCGGTGCTGCACCTCACCAAACTTCCAAAAGAGGGGAAGGGGGCATCCTCCCAAAGAGGCATCCTCCCTCCCGGGGGTCTCAAGACCCTCCAAGGAGGGTCCACTCAAAAGAGGGAAGACACTCCAAAGAGGCATCCTCCCGAAAGAGGATCCACTCCAAAGAGGGAAATTCCCTCCCAAAGAGGGCCTCTCCTACTGCTGCGCTTGCTGCGCCTCCCCTCTTTGGACTGGTACGCCCCTTTTATAACTACTAACAGATATTCGTAAACTTCTCTTTAGGAGCAATGCATTTAATATTTTAACAGAATTTGCACATGATTACGAATTATAAGTTTCTTTTTATTATATACTCGGTACGAAGAACGGGTATGCTGCTAGTTTTTATTAAATCTTTTCATATTTTAATAATAAGGAAATGTATATAACATACATTTTATCGAAATTATAACCAGATTATACCAATTCCGATTTTCAGGAATAAAGCTAACGGGATTATTGATATTTACAATTTATGACGTCATCTGTTTTATTTTGGCAGCATTTTTGTAACTTATAATTGTAATATTGATAATCTTCTTCTTACACACTGGTATATCGTCTGATCTACGAGAATATAAGTAGTACGGATATATCCTCCCATATAATTTTAGCGCTTTTATTTTGGCATATATTCAATTGGCAATATATTTGGCATATAAATTTTTTTTTTTTGTATATTAGTTTAAGAACGGAACCAGGGTGTTTTATTCTTCAGATCTGCTTGTGAAGACAGTTTTTTATAGGACTAGAGATACTTAGACTTCTTGTTAGGAGTATTTATCGAAAGAGTTTAATAAAATGTTCTGAATAATTATGCCATGGGAATTTGCACATGATTGCGAATTTTAAGTTTCCTTATAATGCATATTCCGTACGACGAACGGGTATACTGCTAATATGCTATAATTGACTTAAATAAATTTGTGGAAAATATATAGTTTGCATAATTCTATTCCCATAAAATATTTAATTGTGCGCATTTCATTAATATCTCAACAAACTCTGGTCCTAGAAATTAGAAACATGGACTCAATTTTAAGTGGCACTATTCCTAGTACACCCACAAAATTTCATGAAATTCGACGCAGCTGTTCTTTTGTGATGAAAAGATAAACATATGCACATATATACAGACAGACATAGTTTCTGTTTTATACAAATTAGGGATTCTATGTCACACAAAATTTTGAAATCTCGTGCTTTACAAATATAAATCCATACTATCCCACACTATACTAAAAAATTAACATTAAGTGGAATGCAAATGACAGATTCTAACTTTATTTCTGAATAAACGGATTAAATTAATCTCAGGCACTAAAACTCAATGATCAAAATAGTGAGAAATTGCATTTTAAGACTATTCAGCAAATTGAAAGAGATTTGAGATGTCTATTAAATTCTGGACTATCAAACAGGCTTTCATTATATCTGCTATGCAGACATTTAATTTGTGCTGAAATTAGCGCAAAATTAAATTTACCGGATTAAAGCAGACGCTAGAGTTCATGTTTAGAAAATGGTAGATTTCATAATCCGTAAACAAGGAACTACTATTCTAAAATATTTGAGGTTTAAATGCAATGACATTCCAAAATATTTCATTTATTCTTTTCTTAATAAGTGTATTTTAACTGAACATTCAAAATGTAAAGCAGATTACATTTTGAGTATTTGAACGAAATTACTTGCTTAATGACTTAAGTGTTGTGATTACAGCACCAGAATAAAAGATCGAGTCTGGCCATGAAACCAAATAACTTTATAAAGATCTCAAGTCCCAAGAGGAATTCTTACTACATATTTTCAAATTTGACAGATGCCGTTCTATTAAATAAGATAGAGACGAAGTTCTTATCTCTTATAGTAGAAATAAACTCATTATTTTCCTTCAGATTTCATATTAAATAAAATTTCTTATATGAATGACCTCCTCATTATCTATTTTTATATATTATAACATTTGTGCTCAGTTTCTCTTTTCATACATTCTAACATTCTGTGTTCTTCAGTTTCTACTTTCTCTACAATTTTAGACACTCTAGTATCCTGCACTTCTTATTCTCAACATTTTTATACATTCTAGCATTTAGTACTTATCAGGCTGTATTTTTATACACTCTAGTATCTTGTGCTCTTCGTTATTTAGTTTATTATACACTCTAGCATGCTGTGATTTTCACTCTATACCTTTTTATATACTCCAGTATTCTGTGATTCCCAGTCTCTACATTTTATGCATTCCAACATCTTGTTATCTCCAGTCTCTACTGTCTCTACTTTGTTATGCATTCTAGCATCCTATGCTTAAACATTCTTTACTTTTTTGTACTCTCTAGCATCCTGTGCTTCTCATTATATACGTTTTTATACATTATAGCATTTAATGGTGATCAATCTCTACATATTTTACACTCTATCATCATGTGCACTTCATTATGTATTTCATTATACACTCTAGCATTCTGTGCTTTTCAATCTCTACTTTTTATACACTCTAGCATTCTGTGCTTCTCAGTCTCTACATTTTTATATAATCTAACATTTTATGCTTCTCATTATCTACTTTATTATACACTCTAGCATTGTGTGCTTCTCAGGCTCTATATTTTTATACACTTTAGCATCTTGAGCTCGCCAGTATACATTTTCTCTAATTTTATATACGCTCTAGAATCCCGTTCTTCTCATTCTGTACATTTTTGTGCATTCTAGGATTTAGTGTTTCCAACTCATTCCTTTTAAATACACTCTAGCATCCTGCTCTTCTCATTCTGTACATTTTTGTGCATTCTAGGATTTAGTGTTTCCAACTCATTCCTTTTAAATACACTCTAGCATCCTGCTCTTCTCATTCTGTACATTTTTGTGCATTCTAGGATTTGTGCTTCCAACTCACTCCTTTTTAATACTCTCGAGCATAGTGTGTTCTCCAGTCTCTACTTTTATATATTTTATATATTCTCTAGTACCATGTGCTTTTAGTCTGTACTTTTTTTTTCAGGCTATCATCCTATTGTTTGTAATGCTTGTGATATACTAATCGCTATCATAAAATGCAGGATCCTTAGTGTGATAGAAAACTGTGATAGATTTGAACGGTTGTGGAATATTTCGTATTGGGATGCTGTCTTTCTTCTCCTACCTAGGCCGTCCGACCTACACGAAGGTATAAGGTAGCTGTTTGAATGGCCGAGATAGTCCCACCCAATTTAGACCTGTACCCAGTGGGGATGACATCTACAAGGATCGTACCCTGCTTCCCCTACCACCAGCTTCATGGAACGACTTTCAGGCCAACATATTTAACGTGTCTGTGTGAACACGGAGAAGATTTGGGAAGAGCCGGGAATCGAACTCGAGCCCTCCGAGTGCAATCTCTGTGCACTAACCATTGGACTGTCCCGGCCTCACATTGGGATGCTGTAGTATCAGGAATAATAAGCGTCAGGTCAAGGCCTGGGCTTTAAAATGACAGTCCAGTAAACAATGCAGGCAGACGGGCTGACGCAGTGACTGGACGATAAAGTCTAATTCATTTATGATGGGCAATAAAACTGGTCACATGTTTTTTTTAAGTGTACCTGATATTCTCAGCCAGCAAGCCTGCTGGCAGTTACTTACAGCCAATGAGTGCATTATCGCGCCAGCTAGCTCAAGCCAATGAGAAAGTAACTAGGAGTCATGCTAGCCGATTGATCAATGTGTGCTAGAAGGAAAATGAAGGCAGAATCAGTAGCGAAATTTGAAAAGTTTCAAGCTAGTCTAAAAAAGACAATTTCATTCAGAATTCAAAGAGAAAACTTAAGCAATAAGATATGTGAAGAACACAATAAATAAATTAGAGTGTGCCACTGTGCAGAAATGCGACCAATTGAGATACGAGTGGAAAATGGACTTCCGAAGTCTATATGTGTTCAGAATGAACTCTTATAAAAATTTGCCTACAACGATTGCGGCCAAAGGTGCCCCTTCAAATCAAAGAAGTCAAAACGTGTGAAGAAGAGTAAAAAGCACGCTTTTATTATCCATGAGGGCTTTAAATTTTAATTAATAATTTGACTTTAAAGTCAAATATCAAAATCTAATATCTGTCATCACAGCTGTCTCCAATAGAAATTGACAATCAACGACGATGAACTATGGAATGATAATTATAAAACTATAAATAAGTTAATGAAAATAATATGTTGTTTTTAATAAATAATTAAGAAAAGAAAAACAATGGTGGCTTCAATATGTAGTTGATTATTACTATTTATATTTTTGGATTTATGTTTTTTTATAGGAGGACTACAGAAAAGGTGGGTTATAATGTTGGCCACATGATTTTGTACATACTATTATGAGGTCAAATTAAGTTGATGTAACAAATCAAATAAATATTAAAATATTAAGTTAAAATTTATGACCACATATAGTGAAGTCGAAGCTTTGTCTTTTTCGGACCTCAATGGTCATTGAATATAGCCGACCTGATTAAGTTATTTCTGTGATATTGTAAAGAACTCAAATCTGAACTGGTACTCGAACTACGGATAAGAACTATGGTACTCGAACTACGGTTAAACATATTGTAATTAAAACGTTCCCTTGGCCTATATATGAATGTAAGGAATTACGAATGATTTGAACGTATGCGAATAATATATTTAATGAACTACGTGAGTTATGTACACTAGATGGATTTCTGTTGTTGTTGTTACTAAGCCCCTTGGCCTAGAAAATGCTAGGTCAAATCCAAAAAATCACGCCGCCCATAAAACAATGAGGTTACCATCTCCTGGTCTTCTACTAGAAGACTTATCCATGCAGTCGACAAGACGTCAGGGAGAAGCCAAGGACGAAAAAGAGGTACATGGAGGAAAAACTCTGTCTCCACGTTCAAACCTCATATCCTCAGTATGGTGGCTTCGTAACCTGGCCAATGCTGTCTAAATGGATTTAGGGCCATCAAATTGGAGCGATAACCCAGGGCTCTTAGCCGAGTACCAGCGATGACATGGAGGAGTTTTTGATTATTCCTAGATGTAATCAAGTTTCGTATTTCAGAAGCAGTGAAAAAATGTGGATTTCTAAATAACATTTCCTATAACATTTATAACAGCACGCAATATTATAATTGAAACTGATCATTTTTGTAATTTCATGATATATAGTTAATGCAAAACATATTGTTTGCCACAGCTGGACACGTGGTCGCACTCTTAGCGAAATCAATGTAAAACAGTAATGGTTTAAGTAGTTTGATTTACATATATAAATACGTATTTTGTATAAATAACAATTATTTTTAGAGAATTTCCATATATATATAATATATATAGAAAATATATATGGAAAATATATATAGTAAAATATATAAAGTCTAACCTATTACCTACGATAAAAATAAATATGCAGTTAGAAAACAAAAGAAAATTCAGAATTCAGATACAATACATTACTGATAAATTTTCGTATTTAATCCATTACATTCTGGTGGTTTTTCTAGAATTACTTTTATTCCACGCAGAGAATATAATATGAAAATTTAATTTTTCTTTACTTTTCAGAGTTATCCGATATTCTTCCAAATTTAATCCCTCTTTTCAGCTGATTGTGGTATTTTACTTTTTCTCATATTTGGCGTCTAGCGTAAGTGATCCTTGCAAAAGGCAATAAAAATTGATTCATCTGCTGTATATGAATTTAAAAGCAAATAACTTAGCCTTTTCTCAGTCTTATACACACGACAAAAGCCTATCTTTGTTCACCAGACGCATATTTAAAATATTGTGAAAAACTTAAAACGGGAAACCACTTTGAAACATAATGATACAATTTTTAATCTTACAGATACGATAAAAATCCAATTTATTTGCACACCTTTTGTTTGTATTCTGAAATGTAATAGCATTCTCATATAAAAGGATATTAAAATTCTACTTATAGTTTATTTTAGATATTTATAGTATATTGTAGTTCTTTATACTTCACTAAAGTTTTAGCCTACCAAGGACAGGGAAAATAACACGAATTAAGAAATTAAGTTGCATTTTTTTGATAACTTTCAATTTGTTTAATAATGTATGGCGCGTAAAATGAAAAAAATAATAGTTATGTTTCCTTAGTTATGTTCTGTCCTGTTGTCGATACAAGAAATAAGCAACATTTTAGCTTTCTGTCGGAGTTTGGGGAACCTGTCGGAGTTTGGGGAACCTACAAAGACGGCCAGACTAAATTCTCTCATTATTCATACACCATATGCTGAGAATTCCAGCATCCAGCTCTGTTAGGTTCTGTACCGTGGTTGAGAATACATATAAGTGTGTAAAAATTCAGATTTCGCTTGTATTATATAAGTTCGTAAAGATTCAGTCGCAGGTTCTTTTGAAGGTTTTGGAATGATTTTTAGACACTCCCAATCATTTTTCCAGCTCCCCGCGAAAGAAATCCCAAATCCGGGTATGTTGGATTCTGTTCCGTTGTCGATAATATAAATGAACAAGGTTCAAACTTTCCGGGACTGTTGAGGGTTTCTAGAGGGCCTTAGAAGGCAAAAGCAAGCTAGAAAATTATTATATTGATTTTAACTTAGCCCTCGGTGTTTTCTTTCAGTAGAAATTTA
The DNA here is from genome assembly GCA_951213105.1 of Amaurobius ferox. Lineage (NCBI taxonomy): Eukaryota > Metazoa > Arthropoda > Arachnida > Araneae > Amaurobiidae > Amaurobius > Amaurobius ferox. The sequence continues at coordinate 100,420,600 of OX578141.1, read as the reverse complement.
AATAGAAGGTGGTTATAATTCAACTGACGACACACTGACCAAAGCAGAACAAAATGTAATCAACGAATTACAGCGAAACTGTTAGATGGTACCTAAACAAGAATAAAAACTACAATAGATTAACAAATGTCGATATTATGGGAAAAATATAACAAAAAATTTTATATTAAATTCCCATTTTCATTATTTTGTTATATTTTTCTCTTTAAGATATTTTATCTGATTCTTATGGCCTCTAACTTTTCAGCATTTTCTTATTTCTGACAGGAATTAATAATTTTACAAATCTTACGACGCCATGCTGTTTAGGAATATGACAACGACGCCATGCTGTTTAGGAATATGACAACGACGCCATGCTGTTGAGGAATATGACAACGACGCCATGCTGTTTAGGAATATGACAACACAATTACTGTTAGGCACGTATTTTTAAAGATATAGCGATTTCAATTCTTTTAAGCGGTCAGCCGTATGTCACCCCATACTATATACACGAAGTTAGACGCAGATCTACGTTACAAAAAAATCTGATATGGACAACACATGACTTTCCTTATATAATGCAAAGAATTTACTACTTTTACAGTTAAAGAAACATTATTCTTATAGTAGATACTTATATTCTGTCTACGATATTGAATTTTCTTCAATTAGTCATTCTTTTCATTGATTTAGCGTCAATTTTATCAATTTGGCGAGATTTTTGTTAATTTGGCAACATTTAAAAATGTCGCCAAGTTGGCGACATTCCGTCAAATTCGTCGCCAAAATCTCGCCAAGCGCTATGGACTGAGAAATAAATGATTCTCATTCGTTTTATTTTAAATATCATATCAGATGGGCCATAACTTTTCTCCGTTTAACACTTTCCAACACAGTTGAAAAGTGTTTATGACTTTGTTTCTTCTGTCTGTCTGTCTGTCCGTTTCCACGATAACTGAAGTAAAAATGACTTAATCAAAACGAAATTTTAGTATATTGTTTAGACGGTCTGTGGGACATATGGGAATGGAAAGGAATAATATCTCCGAATTACTTTTGGATTGAACCCGGGTTGAAAAAGGGAAATACATTGAACTCTATGGGAACTAAGTTTTCAAACATTTTTAAGAAAACTTAAAATTCACAAACTGCTTCGAAAATTTTAAGAAATATTTAAATTACCCCATAAAATATATAAAAAAAATCAGTAAAATATATTCAGTATTTTTTAAAATAAAAATTAAATACTAATTACACCCATATTATATGAAGAGATTACGTAAAACACTCCAAAATAAAATATTTTATCCATCTTTTTTTTCCAGTGTAAAAATCGTAATTTTTAAAGTTCCTTTGCATTTATGTTTAGTGTTGCATCCGTCCTAAACTACAGCGCCCGAAATGTGCCAATATCACGTGGTGTTCCCAGATGGTTACCCACCCAAGTACCAACCGCGCCCGATGCTGCTTTACTTCGGTGATCTAACGAGAACCGGTGCTTTCAGTTGGCCGACAACGGTTTGTTAGAGTTTCTTGAACCTATATAGTTATGGAGTTGATTTTAAAGTGTTCATTATTAAAAACTATATATACATTTGGGCATATTTAGCCTTTTATTTTAGATTTTCGCGATTTTCATGAGCCATTTTCCAAAAAAGGCAGGATTTTCCCAAAATTGTACCAAAATCTAGTAAGGGCTTGGGGTAATCCTGAAGTGGCTTATTTACCAAATTTTGTGAAATTTGGCCAATTAGTTTTTGAGCTAGAGTGGATACATACATTATGCAAACAGGCAAACGCATACATAGACACACAGATAAACAGACACAGATACCACAATAAAAAGTGTTTATTTTTGTTCTTGAGCGCTCGAAAGGTCTGCACCCGCCGAAAACTTGAGTTACTATTTTCGACACGATTTCTATACTTTCCCTATACATTGCTATATATTGTAGGAAAAGTAATAAAAGATGCTTAAACTCTTTCGTATTAATCTGCTTCTGTACCTTGACCTCACGCGTTTTGCTCATCAATCGTAGCAGTCAAGAAACAAGTTCGTTTACGAATGACTCGCCCCAGATAAATAAAAGATGGCGAACGAAGGTACGATTGATATAAATGATACTAATAACCAACGACATTAAGCTACAAGAAAATAGTTTTGACTCTAACAGTCTATGTGGATGAATACTAAGATGCATTAAGCGGCATTTTTATGCATACTTTGAATAATCATTGGAACAATGAAATAATTTATAAATATGTGTAATTGTTATAAAACAATGAAAGTAAAATATCTATATAATAATTGTCAAACGTCTTTATGTTTCTTCAAACCTCCAGAAGACCCTCGCTGACTTAAAAAACTGTATATTTGTAAACATAGAATAGACCAAACTGACGGAGCTGGATTTTTGATAAAACGAAGGTGAAAAAAATGAAGGGTGTTAAAAAATATTTTCAGGCTCCTACAGAACCTCTGCTTTAACCTAAAAGTCTGAATCTTTACATATGTATAGTATCACAAGAAAAACACAAAAAAGTAAAGAAAAAAAGGAAACACAAGAAAACTTAACAGAGCCAGATTTTCGATGCACTGCAGGTGAAAAAAAATGGAGGGTATTTAAAAAATATTTTCAGACCCTTACAGAAGCTCCTTTCTAAAATAAATGCCTTAATCTCTGTATATGTATAATTTCAAATACGAGAGAGAATTTAACGGAGCCAGATTTTAGATACCCCCAAGGTGAAATAAAATGGAGTGCATTTAAAATATATTTTCAGGCCTCTACAGAAGCTCCTCGCTGAAATAAAAGTCTTAATCTTTGTATATATATATTATCAAATACGAGAGATAATTTAACGGAGCCATATTTTCAATACCCAGAAGGTGACACAAAATGGAGGCCATTTAAAAAATATTTTCAGACCCTTACAGAAGCTTCTCGCTAAAACAAAGTCTTAATATTTATATATGTATAGTATTAAATACGAGAGAGAATTTAACGGAGCCAGATTTTCGATACGCCGAAAGTAAAAAAAAAGAGGGCAGTTAAAAAATATTTGCAGACCCTTACAGAAGCTCCTCGCTAAAACAAAGTCTTAATATTTGTATATTATCAAATACGAGAGAGAATTTAACGGAGCCAGATTTTCGATACCTTGAAGGTGAAAAAAATGGAAAGCATTCAAAAATATTTTCAGACCCCTACAGAAGCTCCCAGCTGACCTAAACCCTGAATCTTTGAATACTTATAGTATCTGACGGAAGATAGAACTTTTTTCTCGACCCAAATCGTCCGACCTGCCCAAGTGTATTAGGTATCTGCCTGGACAGACGGGACAGTGCCACCAATATAGACCAAAACTAAGTGGGGTGGCATCCACAAGGTGCTTCGCACAACGGCAAATTAAAGTTAAGAGAAGTCGGAAAAAAAGGTGAAAATCAATGCAACATGTTACCAAGATAGTTTTGTAACTATTTTATTTATAGAAGAAATACCATTCCTTTATCACACATAGTCTTAATAGAGTAGAACTTCATCAGATGAAAGCTACTAATCACACATCAAAATCCACCGCTAAATTTCATGAAAAAATGGCAAAAATACAGATATTAAATTTAAATATTTTGCTTATGTTCCTTCAATGATCTTTGTTATGCCACTAATGGATTATTACTCGTAATTTTCCTGCAATACTTGGTAATATATAGGGAAAATATTGGAATCATACCAAAAATCGCAACTCGAGTTTTCAACGGATCTACCCGTGTTGGGGCCTCTAGAATACTCAAAAACTATTTTTATCGTGACGTCTAAATGCGTGTCTGTGTGTTTGTGTGTGTGTCTGCCTGTGCAGTGTATGTATCCACTCTAACACAGAAACTAATGGACCGAATTTCATAAAATTTTATAGGTGAGTTACTTGTGAGTGACTCTGGTGCTGATTAGATTTTGGTACGATTCGGGATAAAAGAACCTGACTTATTTTGCGAAATTGCTCGCTAAAATTTTCTGTAACCACTCTAGCTGAAAAACTAAAAAACCGAATTTCACAACATTTGGTAGATAAGTCACTTGTGGTTTACTCTGGTGCTGATTAGATTTCGCTACGATTCGGAAAAATTGAACCTGTATTTTTCTTTTGCGAAATGGCCAACAAAAATCGTCAAAATCTAAAATTAATGACTACGTATGCTCAAATGTATAGATTAAATATTTGTTTTATACGTAATTTTAAACGATGGAAAGAATAAGACCAAACCCCTTTTTACAAGACTAACCATTCGTGAGATATTTCAGCTTATTCGCATTTTTGCTTTTTTCACTATTTTGATAGCTTTCTTTCAATCCAGGTCGTCCGATCTACTTGAAAATGTAAGGTAACGGCTTAAACGGCCGGGGCAGTGCCACCCAATTTAGACCGGAGCCAAGTAGAGACGACATCCACAGGAAATGTACCCTCATTTACCTTACACAAACCTCTTGGAATGATTTTCGGACTCACAGATTTAACGTGCCTATACTCTGTGTAGTTCCGACGGCTTGTGATCTGAGGGTGCTTCGCCATTTCTCGGGATGGACGACCACGTGGCAAATACTTTGAAAAGTTATCCCATGATACATGGGCAATCTTTGAGGATTATATGAATATAAATAAATAAGTTCAAGTCTCTGCAAAGTTATCTTTGACGTCTTCTTCTTTGGGATTATGCTTGATTGCCACCCCCCTTTTTTCGATTTCTGTAATTAAATTGTAATTTAATATGCTGTTCCTTTGTTGTTAAAATTTTTGAAAAATTGTTTACGGTTTATCCTTGTCTAAACGTAGATTCTTTTGTAAATTGTATTTATGCAAATTTTGTCGCTATATCTGGTCTATATATGAACGATTCAAACTTTATTTCCGTGCAGCCACTGATGAAGAGCATACCTATGCTCGAAAGCGCTATGGCCTTTTTCAAACTTTTGTACGTCTTAAGGAAGTGAAATAAAGAGCGTCTGTTATGGATGTGTGTTTAATTTTGCTATTATATGAAAATTTTTAAGCGATTCCTGGTTGGAAGTTTTCCCTTTGACACTAATCGCAAATTGAGTATTGAATTCTGTGTTGGTGACATCCTGTCGAGTTTTCTGATGGAAAAGTGGCGAAACTCGTCCATCATCAAGACTCCATTGATAAATTCATCATGTTCTGACGTTATTGATTACTTTGAGAACGCTACAGGAACCTTCGCAATCCTTGCTTCGGCGCGGATGTCAGTTTGTTGAACTTACCCCCTCCCCCTACCGTTCTGAAATGTAGGTGTCTGAGAGCTTAGATAAGGAGTTCGAATTTAACATTGGCTTTGATGATTTGAAAACCTCATTGGTAGTTGATAGTCTGGAAGCTCCGGTACGGGAATCTGTTCCAATGAGCCAGAAAACAATTTACCACACGGCGTCCCTTGAAGACATTTTCCCTATCAAAAGCCCCATCCCGATTTCCAATCCGTTACAGGTTCTTCAGCCTAATGGAATTAAATCTGCCCAGACTGTGGCCAAGGATGCCCTTGTTTTATTCCCAAGGATGCTTGCCTTCAACCCGTCTACATTTACTTTTGCTCCGGATGAGAGATAATAGAAAAATAGCTGAGTAGTGTATTTGACACCCATATTCTTGGCAAATTTTCTAGGGGCATGAGGCGGCTTGAACAGTAATCAATTTCAAATTCTTCAAAAATTCTAGATTTTCTTGCTTGTAAAAACATCTCATTTGGCACCAAAAATTTGAAGAACGTACATCCCCGGAAAATTCTCATAACCTGTCCAATCTAACATCAATGATCTTCTGGAGCAGTTAAGCTCCTTAGGGCATTCTTCTCTCCGAATTCCACACTCAAAAAACTCAAAAACTAAATATCTTTTCCCCTTATTTCTGATTATTTTGACACCCTTCAAAGCCCCCCTGCTTGGGGCTTCAAGTGTATGTTTAATATGTTCTGTATGTTTAATAAAAACTCCCGCTTTCGGGTCTAATATCCCCAAATCTGCTACAGATGTCGAAATGTCGGACATTTGTCTGATTGTTATTATTTTCAGAGCAAATGTTTGAAGTACACAGAAAAACATCTCACAGGGGATTACAAGCTGCTACAGGAGTCTCACTCGGATTAATGCAATTGTCTGTAGCCGCATCCGGCGAATTTCCGACTCTGCCGGGTGAACCCGCAAAACAGGCACTGTAAAGCTCAGCCTAAAGTCCCTGATGGCTTTAGAGGTGAAATTCCTCCTACCCAGTCGGTTTCCTCCACCTGATTCGAAATCTGCCTTTTTTGACTTCTTCCAGGCCTTCCAAATGTTAAAGAACTTGTTTGCTATGTTGATCACTCCAAATTCGTTGACATGTCAAGGATCATAAAAGAGCAACTCCCTCGTGCTTTTGGAACGCTAAACAAAATTTCGATTTGTGGTTGATGCTATTCAGGTAATATTCTGGTAGGTATCTTCCTGATCGAAACTGACCCCTCCCCCCCCCCGTTTGATACCAATTTAGTAGAAGTCCCATGCCTCCCAACTCTCCCTAGGTTATATGCAGCAAAGTGAGAGGTCGGGATAACAATTTAGTGTAAAGGCCTATACTTGTTTGTGTTAATTATTTTCGGTTCTTTTCTGGTTCTTGTCTCCGTTTTCTATCTTTCTGGCCCCACTTTCTGCAGTCACTAACTTCTTTCGCCACCCATTGAAGAGTTTTTTGATCCAACCATCTATTTTTTATCATTTTATTAGCACTCATCATACACCGCAGTCGCTCCGCAAAAATGCGTCTTTGATCTTGCCTGGGCATTTCGCCATTTTGACTTTGGGTTTCTTGGTCTAGCTTACACTGAAGAAGGGTATACTACGTATCGTCGAAACATATATATGCTGCTTTGTTTTATTAATTTGTTCTTAATTTCTTTGAGTTTTTCTTCATCCTTTGCAAACAGGGATTTCGCTTATTAATTTATTTAATAGAAACTTTTCACAAATAATGAAATCGTCTAAAGATGTTTGTTGCGTACAAAAACGAAAAACACATTTTCAAAATTTCTATAAGATATACAAATCTCTTTTCAGCATTTTATGCCGGCGAAATGTTTAACTCTAATCGCATTGGAAAGTCTATACTTTATACGCTATGGATTTTTACACGCATCGTAACAGAATTGTTTGTTATTTTATATCCATGTTAATGTTTCTAGTACTAAATTTGAACGGTGTGTATTTAAAAGGGAGGAATTGAAGATGAGATAAAAAAAATCCCTCACAAAACATTTTTAGCGCAGCGCAAATGATACGTTTCCCACTCCTTGCAAATGGCGGGAACGTGTAAGAGCGTTTGCATATCCAGATAGATCTGTTTTCTTCCGTAGGGAAAAAAGAGGTTTCTGGAAGGCAACAAAGCCATGGCAAGCCTCTTTTAAGGTCTGATAGACGGCTCAAAAGAAAGGAGAAATAAAAAAAGAAGCTTAAAGACGGCAAACCATCTTTTCCCTCGCTTGAAAATGGAAGAAAAATGTCGTTTAGGGCAGCATTCTAAAGGGGTAAGGGTTTTCTCTGTCGCCACTTTACCGAGAATGACAAAAAAAGATCTAAATGTTTTCCCTCAGCGATATTTCTTTAGCATAGTGTGTTTTCTCAGCGATTTTTACAGCGGTAGGGGATGTGCGGGGCTTCAAATTTTGATCGCATCGAGTGCCAGCAAACAGTCCTCGAATAAGATGTAAAATTTTATCGGTTCATTCTGAACTCTTTTCGGTGTCGTTCTGAAAGTCTATATACGAAATTTGAAGGTCATTTTATATCTCTTCTCTTTAAAAGCGGACCCACCAAAATCATGTTTTAAATCGGAAAATGTTTCCCCCTATTGCCATGAATCTGCTCTTTTGCATATAGCGACCCTGCATTTCACTGCAGGTTAAACCTTTATTTTCACATTCATGGGAAATCTTTAAATCTTTTTCCTTTATATAACAGATTTTTTGGGATTTGATAAATATATATCATAGTCAAATGAGCAAACAATGCAAACATGTTTTTCTCAAATTCTAAAAATACATGTTTCGTTTTGCGATAAACGGAGAATCGGTTCATAAATTTTGCACTTAAGCGCAGATAAAACACCATTTCCTGAAGATTTTATAGCATTTCTTCACATATTTCTTCAATATAATGTTTCGAATAAGTGATGAGTGGGATTGTAGAAGAAGATTTTCTAACTAAAAGGGTATTTTAAAATTTCCTGTGCATAGACAAATTTCGTAATGCAATTCAGACGCAAGGAATATATACAAAGTGTAAAATTAAACGTGTTGTAAAAATATATAAATTTTAATTTACTAAGTAATTATTTTAATATTTGTTTTATTTGTTAAATTGACTTAATTTGGTCTCGCAATAGTGTGTACAAAATCATGTGCCCAACACATAACACACCTGTTTGTGTTATATGTTGTATGTGGGAATGCAATGTGCAATGTCTGATATTAACTTGCGAATAAATCTTAATCTTAAAAGATAAAGAGTAAAATGAAACAATGTAAAATGATAGAGTATTACTTCTCAAATCCATATATTTATTAAAATTAGAATTTAAAGTTATAACAGCTATTATTAAGATTTTCTTTTACAATTCGCATTCATTTTCAAATTAACTTGAAGACGAGTGTGATAATTTACAATAAACTGATTCTTAACAAACGCTAATTCCTCATAATAGCAGAAGGAATATTTGATGTGGAGATTCATCTTTGAGGCGGTAACTTTCGTCTTGGAGTCTATATCGCCTTTTATTTTAAAACTTATCTTCGACGATCATCAACTTTTTACTCACGGACAACCATTTCGGTTCACAAACTTTTCATTAACTCATTCCCAATCCTCTTCTGATTTCTTGTACTAAAAATGTACTTGCTCTGCTAGCTCCTTCATTCATTCCTCCCCCTTGGGCCCCTTGGCTGGTGAGCAGATACGAAGAAGCTACCATCGGGGTTACACTAGACGAACTGCTTACGGTACAAAGGACCCCGTGATCTTTCGATGTGTGTGATAATTCTATATTGCCTCCACATAAATTTATTTGAATTGAATGTCAAACACTGACTACCATCTAACTGCGTTTATTGTTTGTCACTTACAAAGGTTATTGACACCTTTTGGTACTTGTTGAAGTCATAACTGCCTTATATGCTGCTGTCATTCAAAAAGCAATAAAAAGGTGAACTTCCGTAATCACAAAATGTACGATATTTGTGTCTCTCACCAGTTTAAATCCCAACCAGAATTCGAATTACTGATATTCTAGCAGTAAAGAAAAATAGTACCGGAACACTCGTTAATTAACTACAAATAGTTATCTTCGCTTTTTTATAGGCAAAAATAAATAATCAAAGTTTACAAGATTTGTTTTTGTTATTCTATAACAGATTGTTGAACAGCATATCGATGAGATGGCAACCAAGTTGGGACAAAAAATTTGTATTCCTGAATTCTACTGATAGCCCGCATAGTTTAATAAAAAACAAACTTGCCTCGTGAGCGACAGGAATACGATATCATTTTTCAGAAAATATTAAATGCATGCTGTTGAAACCATACTCGCATTTAGAACAGCAAGATATAATTATGGAATACGATTTTAAATGTTCCAAACCTGTGGTCACGCTACTACAACCATTAGCTAAATAATCCTTTTAAATTATCAAAAATTTTGTGAACGATAAAGTGAAACGTTTAAAAAGAGTTTCTATGAATAAATTATAAAGAAATATATTAATTTTAAAAATTACTATTGTATTGATATACATTTTAGTAGCAATGGATAATAAATAATATTGTTTAGAAAATATATATAATTATAATTCACAAAGATAATATTTATCGCTTCCCTTTAATTATACTATTGTTAATATATGGTGGATAAATTTAAAGATTTTCTATGATGACATATGTATAAAAATCTAATGTGGGCAGCACATTACTTTCCTTTTGTAATGCAATGGATTTAGTTCCTTCACAGTGAAAAAATGGTGTACAAGATCCTTGGCACAGTGTTTCAACGTTGAATTGTACATTTGGCGCTTTTCCGCATGACAACATGTAAAACTATTTCTAACACTCCTTTAACGTATATTTCACGCAACTCTAACAATTATCAATATTGTTAGCATCCTGAATAAGCAATATACTCCATATAAAAATATTTTAATAATTAATTCACCAATTTAGCGCCATTTTCGTTAACTTGGCGTCATTTTTTCAAGTTTCACAAAACTTTCGTCAATCTGGGACGATATATTGCCAAATTGCGGATATTTCTCTAGATTATTCGCCAAGTTCGCCAAACGTAGCATCTAGCGTTACAGGCACAGAGAGAAACACTGACATCATTGCAGAAATGTTCGATTCAAGTTTAAGGATACATGAAACGTTCTCTTCTGTCGCAAACTCGAATTCGAATTTTCAGCCCCGTCACAATACTTTCCTTATACATTATACTATGTATATAAAGAAAATAAAATGTTCCAGAATGCGTTCCATTTCTACAAAAATGTATCGGAATATTGCTTTGGTGCATTCCGGCCCCAATACACCAGTGGTATATTCAATGGCCAGACGTCGCTTCATTGAATAAACTACTGCAACGAAATTCATATATTACTTGCCGTATATACATAGTATAATGTATGGAAAGTATTGTCACGGGGTCGAAAATCGAGTTTTCGACGGGAGAGCACGTTCCAAGCATCCCTGAAAAAATAATCAGATGTTTTTCTGATGATGTCTGTGTCTGTGTGTGTCAGTGAGTCTGTGGAGACAATATTTCGTGAACGAATGAAGCGATTCGAACAAAATTAAGTAATACTTTTGTAGTTGGACGCCAATAGTCATTTATCTGTTATAAGAATAACGTATTTCTCCGTCCGTAACGCTTGTCGAGATTTTGGCAACTAATTTGACGGAATGTTGCCAACATGGCGAATTTCTTAAAAATTGTCAAATTAACGAAAGTGTCGCCAAATTGATAAAAATGACAATGAAAATGACGGTAAATTAATAAAAATGACAACTAATTGACGAAAATTCAATACCTTGGAAGAAATATAAGAATATGCGGATACTATAAGAATAACATATGTTTCAGTCCGTAACGTTTGGCTAAAATTTTGGTGGCGAATTTTTTGGAATATCTCCAACTTGATGACTTTTAAATGATGTGAAATTGACGAAAATGTTACTCAATTGATAGAAATTCGCCAAATTGATGAAACTGACGCTGAATCAATGAGAGGACGACTAATTGATGAAAGTTCAATATTTTGGAAAGAACATAAGTATAGACAATAAGAATAACTCATTTCTCCGTCCGTCCGTTCGTAACTTTTGGCGAGAAATTTAGAGGGACGTTGCCAACTTGGCAACTTTATAAAATGTTAATAAATTGACAAATATATCGCAAATCTGATAAAAATGACGCCAAATGAGAAGTAACTTTTCAAAAATTCTGATTTCCGTCATTTAACTGGCATACATTCTAGTATATAAGAAATGCTCTTGTGACTCTTTATCTAACACTTGATGATGTACTTTGGCAAACTTGGCGAATAATTTAGAAGAATATCACCAAATTAGCGGTATTTCGCCCCAGTTTGACGAAAATTTCGTCAAAATTGCAAAAATGACTCTAAATTAAAAAGAAATGACGATAAATTTAAAAAAAATGACGCCTACTTGATGAATTAATTATTAAAATATTTTTATATATGGACTTTATCGCTTATTGAGGATGATATCAATATTGATAACTGTTAATTTAGAGTGAAATATAGGAAATGATTTGAAATATAAGTTTATTGGGTAATTTGAAATATCTTTATATGTTGTCATTTGGAAAACCGTCAAATGTTCAATTCAGTGTTAAAAACACAGTACCGTGGATCTTATACATTATTTCATTACTGTAAAGGGAGTGACTTTATTGCATTATATAAGGAAAGTGATGTGTTGTCCAAATAATATATTTTTAAATAGAATAAAAGCAAATTTCTTTTATTTCAGCTGTGCATAATGGAGAAATCTGCAAATATATCTAGCACCATCTATATTTGTATTTCCGAGCAAATAAGTTTCATTGTATAAGTTATTTTTTAAAGTTTTTAATTTTTTATTTTTAAAGTTTTTAGTTTTAAGAGAAGCTAAAACCTTAAATACATGCTAAAATTTACATACATGCTTTAAAAAAGAATATTCTCTGAATTAGTAAAAAAAAAAATTGTAAAATACATTGAAACTGATTATCAAAAGTAAGGCATGTTTCGAGCTCGTCATGCTAATCATCATACTAAAACAGTCAATCTTTTCCAAACAAATAATTCTTGTAGGCCAGCTAACGCGGCGGTTGAGCGGTCAAGGCAGGAATTTCCTTATGTTCGCATGGCTGCCGGGTTCTGGGTTCAAGTCTTACATGCAGACATGGTTGCTTTGCTGTTGGGCGCAGTGTGTTCATCCCCACTGGTGCGCCGGGGGAACATCATGTTAGTTTTGGAATAGGTAGTTAGTTTCAGAATATATATATATATATATATATATATATATATATATATATATATATTGAAGCTACGATTAGCGCCCTTATAATGGTGTATAGTGGCATTCTCGTTTATCCAGTTTTCCTATGAATTACTTGTTTAGTAAGAAATTTCATCTTTGATTCATGTTCATATTCAGAATTGCGTATTTGGGTTGTTCATATTCTGAACTAGCAGCATACCCGTTCTTCGTACGGAGTATATAATATAAAGACACTTATAATTCAGAATCATATGCAAATTATGTTAAAATATTAAATTTATTGCTCTTAAAGAGAAGTTTATTAATATCTGTTCTCATCATGCAAAATTATCTTCACGGGCAGATCTGAAGAATAAAACATCCTGGCCCCTTTCGAAAGCAAATATACAAAAAATATGAAATTGAATCAATATATTCAAAATAACAGTGCTAAAATTGTATGGGACCCGTAGTATTTATATACTCGAATATTAGAAGATATAACCTGTATTAGTAGATTACATGTATAAGTTTAAAATATCAATAAACCCGTAATTGATTCCAATATATGCCAGAATGAGAGCACTAAAATTATATGGGAATATATATATATATATATATATATATATATATATATATATATATATATATATATATATATATATATATATATATATATATATATATATATCCCCGTACTACTTATATTGTCGCAGATTAGAAAATATGCCTGTATGTTAGTAGAAGATTATCCTTATCACAATATGAGTCTAAAAAATATTTGCCGAAATAAAACAGATGACATAATAAATTGAAAATTTCAATTATCCCCATTATCTTTATACCAGAATGTCGTAATTGATTCCAATATATGCCAATATATATCAAAATATATGCCTATATACCTGTACTACTTATATTCTCGTAGATTAGAAGATAACCCGTGCATTTATAGAAGATTACTCGCACAACGTGCAATATGTGAGTTTCAACAATTTTTGTCATAATAAAACAATGACATAGAATTAATATGAAGATATCAATAATCCCTGAATCAACAGTCCACGAAAATACCAATAATAATAATGTTTCAACCTGAAGACCGTAATTGATATTATCCAGTCAACAATGCAATGTCAATGAAATTTAATTAATATATATCGTTGTTATTCAAATCGGAAAAGATTTAATAAAAATCGTATGCCGCATAAATACATTGGATTTACATCCGTTGCTGAACTACATGACATCATTTGTTTCAAATGAATTGATGGGAATCTTATCGTTTGAATAATTCTATCTCCATGGAAGGTTTGGCGATATTTTCGTCAATTTAGCGACAATTTGAAACATCGCCAAATTTATCACCAAGTGGGACTGTAGAACTGACAGTCCCATTTTGCGACACATTGACGAATAATCATCACAATACTATGCCCTAACAAAACATAATTAATTGCATTTATTAAGCGCAATTTTATCAATTTTATTATATTTTTATGGATTTGCAAACATTTTATCAATTTGGTGACATTTTAAAAATTAGCTGAATATGTTACTAAGTAGGATGGATGGACTGGCCGACAAATGCTTCCTAAACATCATTTTGGGTACTCTCTTCTCAGAACAAATTTAATTGAATTGATTTGCGTTGTTTTTATCAATTTATCGACATTTCCGTCAATTTGCCAACGTTTAAGAAAAGTTGCCAAGTTAGCGATATTCCTCGAAATTCATAGCTCTGAATTTGCAGATCTGAAGAATAAAACATCCGATCCCGTTTGCATATACTAAATGAAAACACTAAAATTGCATTAGAAAATATACCCGTTCTACTCTTTTTCTGTTTCAACAATCGGCTGAATAAATTTATTGGCTAAAGACAATATATGAGTTTATTAGGTAAACACAATATATAAGCTTGAAAACTCTTTGCCAAAATAAATGAAAGTGATGTACACAGTCCGTAATTAATAGAATTAAAAGAAAAATCAAACCGTTCATTTACAAAATATAATTTTACATCTATTTATTTATTATTCAAATAGAAAAAATAATAACAAATATTAACAAACACATTAATTTAATTGCGTTGCTGAGCAACATAATATAAGAAAGAATCTTCCTCATAAACTGCGAAATTAAATAACCATTTTGATCTCTTCCCCATAAAATGCAAAAATAATAACCATTTTGATTTCTTTATACTTTCCATTGTTTAGTAAATGCTTGACCATGGAGTTAGATTTTCCATTAAAATTCATGTTTCAAACAATTCATGCTTTCAGATAGTGACTAATTAATGCAAAAATCCTGCACTAAGCTCAGAAATGAAGTTTTAATTCACGTTGACGTTTTAAACAAACGATTTCCATCCTTTCCGTTTGGATAAACCACGGAGTTAGAGAGTAGATCTCCTAGGATAAAGTTCCGTTTTTCATCAATATCTCGACAACCCCTAGTATTAGAAACTCGAAACTTGGGCAAAATTTATGGAGGGCTATTTTAAGGCTACTCACAAAATTTCATTAAATTCGATTCAGCCGTTCTCTCGTGATGATGAGACAAACGAAATATTCGTTTTTCACTAATATCTCGAACCCACTGGTTGTGGAAACTCCAAACATGGACTAAATTTTAAGTGGGGCTATTTCTGGGCTACCTACAAAATTTCATCAAATTCGTTTCAGCCGTTCTCCCGTGATGATGGGAAAAACAGACAGACAGACAGACAGACAGACAGACAGATTTTCAATTTTATTTATATAGACTAGCAGCATACCCGTTCTTCGTACGGAGCATATAATATAAAGAGATTTATAATTCGCAATCATGTGCAAATTCTGTTAAAATATTAAATTTATTGCTCATAAAGAGAAGTTTAAGAATATCTGTTCTCACTATGCAAAATTATATTCACGGGCAGATCTGAAGAATAAAACATCCTAGCCCCTTTTGTAAGTAAATTTACAAAAAAAAAAAGGAATTGAATCAATATATGCAACCCCGTACTACTTATATTGTCGCAGATTAGAGAATATGCCAGTGTGTTAGTAGAAGCTTAAACATATTGCAAAATGAGTCTCAAAAATATTTGCCAAAATAAAAAAGATGACGTAATAAATAGAATGTATCAAAAATCCCAGTAATCTTAATACCAGAAGGTCGTAATTGATTCTAATATATGCCAATATATATCAAAATATATGCCAATTTACCTGTACTACTTATATTCTCGTAGATTAGAAGATATACCCATGCATTTGTAGAAGATTACTCGTACAACGTACTATATATGAGTTTCAACAATTTTCGTCATAATAACACAATTCCATAATAATTTGAAAATATCAATAATCCCTGAATCAACAGTCCCCGAAAATACCAATAATAATGATGTTTAAATCTGAAGACCGTAATTGATCCAGTTAAAAATGCAATGTCAATGAAATTTATTTTATATACATATTTTTATTATTCAAATCGGAAAAGATTTAATAAAAATCATATGCCGCATAACATATTGAATCCGTTGCTAAGCGACATGATATCATTTGCTTCAAATAAATTGATAGAAATCATATCATCTGAATAATGCAATCTCCATGGAAGGTTTGGCGACATTTTTGTCAATTTAGCGATAACTTAAAAAATCGCCAAATTTATCGCCAAGTGGGACTGTAGAACTGACAGTTCCACTTGGTGACAAATTGACAAAACATTATCACAATACTATCCCCTAACAAAACACAATTAATTTCATTTAGCAAGCGCAATTTTATCAATTTCATGATATTTTTATGGATTTAAAAATATTTTTACCAATTTGGTGATATTAAAAAAATTCCTTCAAGTGTTACTAAGTAGGATGGATGAACTGACCGACAAATGCTACTGAAACATCATTTCAGTACTTTATTCTAAAAAAACAAATTTAAATTCATTGTTTGATTTGGGCCATTTTTATCAATTTGGAGACATTTCCACTAATTTGATAAAGTTTAAGAAAAGTTACCAAGTTATTTAGAGATATTCCGCTAAATTCGTAGCTCTGAATTTGCAGATCTGAAGAATAAAATATCCTGATCCCTTTTGTATATACTAAATGAAAACGCTAAAATTGTATTAGAAGATACATGCACCCGTTCTACTCTTTTTCTGCTTCAACAATCGGCTAAATGAATTTATTGGGTAAACACAATATATGAGTTTATTAGCTAAACACAATATATGAGCTTGAAACCTCTTTGCTTAAATAAATGAAAGTGATGTACGCAGTCCGCAATATATATAATTAAAATAACAATCAAGCCGTTCATTTATAAAATATATTTTTACATCCATTTATTTATTATACAAATAAAAAAGATAATAATAAATATTACCAACACATTTAATTTCATTCCGTTGCCGAACAACATGATATAAGATAGAATCTTCCTCATAAAATGTGAAATTAAATAGCCATTTTAATTTCTTTATACTCTTCATCATTGAGTAAAAATTTGTGAAAGATGAACCATGGAGGTAGATTTTTCCATTTAAATTCATATTTCAAACAATTCATGCTTTCCTATAGTGACTAATTAATGCAAAAATCCTGTACTAAACTCGGAAATAAAGTTTTATTTCATTTTGGCGTTTTAAACAAACGATTTTCATCCTTTCCGTTTGGATAAACCACGGAGTTGGAGAGTAAATCTCCTAAGAAAAAGTTCCGTTTTGCATTAATATCTCGACAACCCCTAGTCTTAGAAACTCGAACCTTGGACAAAATTTATGGGGGGCTATTTCAAGGCTATCCAAAAAATTTCATTAAATTCGGTTCAGCCGTTTTTTCGTGATGATGAGACAAACGAAAATTTCGTTTTTTACTAATATCTCGAGAACCACTAGTCGTAAAAACTCAAAACACGGACTAAATTTTAAGTGGGGCTATTTGTAGGCTACCCACAAAGTTTCATCAAATTCGGTTCAGCCGTTCTCCCGTGATGATGGGACAAACAGACAGACAGACAGACAGACAGACAGACAGATTTTCATTTTTATTTATATAGACTAGCAGCATACCCGTTCTTCGTACGGAGTATATAATATAAATAAACTTAAAATTCACAATCATGTGCAAATTCCTATAGTATACTTAATGGCATTCTTAATCAAAATATTCTGTTAAAATATTTAACATAATGCTCCTAAAAAGAAGTTAAGGAATGGCTGTTCTCGTTATTCAAAATTATCTTCACGGGTAGATCTGAAGAATAAAATATCCTCGACTTTTTTGTAAGCAAATTTATAAAAAGTATGGAATTGAATCAATATATGCAAAATAATAGCGTATTGCATGGGACCCGTACAACTTATATACGCGAATATTAAAGATATAACCTGTGTTAGTAGATTACATATATAAATTGAAAATATCAATAAATCCGTACTCTTTAAACCAGTAGGCAGTAATTAATTCCAATTTGTGCCCAAATGAAAGTGCTAAAATTATATGGGAAGATAAACCCGTACTACTTATAATGTCATAGATTAGAAGATATGTTCTAGTGTTAGTAAAAGATTACCCGTATTATAATATTTAGTTTGAAAAATTTTTGCCAATATATAACAGATTACTTAATAAATTAAAAATATCAATAATCCCCGTAATCATCATACCGGAAGGCTTGATTCCAATATATGCCAATATACATGTACTACTTATATTCTCTTACATTAGAAGATATACCCGTGCATTTGTAGAAGATTACTCGTACAACGTACAATATATGAGTTTCAACAATTTTTGCCGCAATAAAACAATGCCATAAGAAATTGAAAATATCAATAATCTCTGAATCAATAATCCCCGAAAACATCAATAATAACAATGTTTAAACATGAAGATCGTAATTGATATTATCCAGTCAAAAATACGATGGCAATGAAATTTATTTTATATGCATATCTTCATCATTAAAATCGGAAAAGATTTAATAAAAATATTCTTCCTCATAAACACATTAAATTTAAATCCGTTGTTAAGCGACATGTTATGATTTGCTTCAAATAAATTGGTGGTCAAAATATCGTCTGAATATCTCTAATAAAGGTTTGGCGACATTTTAAAAAATCGCCAAATTTATCGCCAAGTGGTACTGTAGAACTGACAGTCCCACTTGGCGATAAATTGACGAATGATCATCAAAATATTATCCCCTAAAAAAAACAAAATTTCGTTTATTTAGGGCAATTTATCAATTTCAAAATATTTTTATGGATTTATAAATATTTTTATCAATTTGGTGACATTTTAAAAATTCGCTAAATGGGTTACTAAGTAGGGCGGTTGGACTGACAGACAAATGCTAACGAAGCACCATTTCAGTACTTTCTTTTAACAAATCAAAATAAAATTCATTGATTTACGTCATTTTTATCAATTTGGGGACATTTCAATCAATTTGGCAACTTTTAAGAAATTTGCCAAGTTAGCGATATGCAGCCAAATTCGTAGCTCTAAATTTGCAGATCTGAATAAAATATCGCGATCCAGTTTGTATATGCTAAATGAAAACACTAAAATATTATTAGAAGATATACCCATTCTACTCTTTTTCTGTTTAAACAATTGGATAAATGAATTTATTGGGTAAACAGAATATGAGCTTATTAGCTAAACACAATATATAAGCTTAAAACCTCTTTGCTAAAATACATGAAAGTGATGTATGCAATTCGCAATTAATATAATTAAAAAAAATCAAACCGTTCATTTATAAGATATATTTTAATATCCATTTATTTATTATTCAAATCGAAAAAATAATAATAATCATTAACAAACACATTTAATTCCATTCCTTTGCCGAGCAACATGATATAAGATAGAATCTTCCTCATAAAATGCGAAATTAAATAACCATTTTAATTTCTTTATACTTCTAATCGTTGAGTAAAAGCTTGTGACATATAAAACATGGAGGTAGATTTTTCCATTTAAATTCATGTTTCAAACAATTCATGCTTTCAGATAGTGACTATTTAAAGCAAAAATCCTGCATCAAACTCAAAAATAAAGTTTTAATTCCTTTTGACGCTTTAAACAAACGATTTTTATCCTTTCCGTTTGGATAAACCACGGAGTTGGAGAGTAGAACTCCTATAAAAAAAGTTCCGTTTTTCATTAATATCTCAACAACCCCTGGTCTTAGAAACTCGAAACTTGGGCAAAATTTATGGGGGGCCATTTCAAGGCCACCCACAAAATTTCATTAAATTCGGTTCAGCCGTTCTCCCGTGATGATGAGACAAACGAAAGTTTCGTTTTTTACTAATATCTCGAGAACCACTGGTCGTAGGAATTCCAACTATAGACTAAATTTTAAGTGGGGCTATTTCTAGGCTACCCACAAAATTTCATCAAATTCGGTTCAGCCGTTCTCCCGTGATGATGGGACAAACAGACAGACAGACAGACAGACAGACAGACAGACAGACAGACAGATTTTCATTTTTATTTATATAGACTAGCAGCATACCCGTTCTTCGTACGGAGTATATAATATAAAGAAACTTGAAATTCATAATCATGCCCAAATTCTTATAGTATACTAAATGACATGTTTAATCAAAATATTCTGTTAAAATATTTAATATAATGCTCCTAAAAAGAAGTTTAAGAATCTCTGTTCTCGCTATATAAAATTATCTTCATGGACATATCTGAAGAATAAAACATCTTGGACCCCTTATGTAAGCAAATATAACAAAAAATATGGAATTGAATCAATATATGCAAAATAAAAGCGTTAAAATTGTATGGGACCCGTACTAATTATATACGCGAATATTAGAAAATATAACCTGTATTAGTAGATTACATGTATAAATTGAAAATACCAATAAACCCGTAATCTTTAAATCTGAAGACAGTCATTTATTCCAATATATGTCAAAATTAAAGTGCTAAAATTATATAGGAAGATATACACGTACTACTTATAATGTCCGATTATTAGTAGAAGATTACCCGTTTTGCAATATGAGTCACAAATGTTTTTTGGTAAAATACAACAGACGACGTAATAAATTGAATATATAATTAATCCCCTTAATCTTCATACCAGAAGACTGTACTTGATTCCAATATATATGCCAATATATGTCAAAATATATGCCAATATACCTGTACTACTTATATTCTCGTAGGTTAGAAGATATACCCGTGCATTCCTAGAAGATTACTCGTACAACGTACAATATGCGTGTGTCAGCAATTTTTGCCGCAATAAAACAATGGCGTAATAACTTAAAAATATCAATAATCCCTGAATCAATAATTCCGGAAAATATCAATAATAATAATGTTTAAACCTGAAGAGTATAATTGATATTATCCAGTCCAAAATGAAATGGCAATGAAATTTATTTTATATACATATCTTCATTATTCAAATCGGAAAGGATTTAATAAAAATCGCCTGCCGCATAAACACATTGGATTTAAATCCGTTGCTAAGCGACATGATATCATTTGCTTCAAATAAATTGGTAGAAAAAATATCGTCTAAATAGTTATATTTCTATGGAACATTTGGCGACAGTTTCGTCAAATTAGCGACATTTTAAAAAATCGCCAAATTTATCGCCAAGTGGGACT
This sequence comes from Amaurobius ferox, assembly GCA_951213105.1. Classification (NCBI taxonomy): domain Eukaryota; kingdom Metazoa; phylum Arthropoda; class Arachnida; order Araneae; family Amaurobiidae; genus Amaurobius; species Amaurobius ferox. The sequence goes on along the minus strand of OX578141.1, from coordinate 100,399,393 downwards.
GTAGAACTGACAGTTCCACTTTGCGACAAATTGACGAAATATCATCACAATACTATCCCCTAACAAAAAACAATTAATATCATTTATGTAGCGCAATTTTATCAATTTCAAGATATTTTTATAGACTTGAAAACATTTTTATCAATTTGGTGACATTTTAAAAATTCGCTAAATGTATTACTAAGTAGGATGGTTGGTCTGACAGATAAATGTTAACCAAACATCATTTCAGTACTCTCTTCTAACAAAACAAAAAAAAAAATTCATTGATATGTAGAAGACCCAAGCCACACGACCAACCCGAAGGTTTATGGCAGCTGTTTGTGTGTCGTTTATATCAATTTGGCGACATTTCCGTCAATTTGGCAAAGTATAAGAAAAGTTGTCAAATTAGCGATATCCCTCCAAATTCGTAGCTTTGAATTTGCAGATCTGAATGAAACATTCTTATCCCGTTTCAATATACTAAATGAAAACACTACAATTGTATTAGAAGATATACCCTCTCTACTCTTTTTCTGTTTCAACAATCGGCTATATGAATTTATTGGCTAAACACAATATATGAGTTTAGTAGCTAAATACGATATAAGCTTGAAAACTCTTTGCCAAAATAAATGCAATTGATGTACGCAGTCAGCAATTAATATAATTAAAAGAAAAATCAAACCGTCCATTCATAAAATATACTTTTATATCCATTTATCCATTTATTTATTATTTAAATCGAAAAAAAATAATAAAAACATTAACAAACACATTTAATTTAATTGCGATGCCGAGCAACATGATATATCCTCCTAAAATGTTAAAATTTATTAGACACTAACAGCACACCCGTTATTCGTACGGAGTGTATAATTTAAAGAAACTTAAAGTTCGCAATCATGTGCAAATTCTGTTAAAATATTAAATTTATTGCTCCTAAAGAGAAGTTTAAGAATATATGTTCTCACTATGCAAAATTATCTTCACGATCAGATCTGAAGAATAAAACATCCTGCTCCCTTTTGTAAGCAAATTTACAGAAGAAAAAATAGGAATTGAATGAATATATGCAACCCCGTACTAATTATATTGTCGCAGATCAGAAAATATGCCAATGTGTTAGTAGAAGATTACCCGTATTACAATATGCGTCTCAAAAATATTTGCCAAAGTAAAAGAGATGACGTAATAAATTGAAAACATCAATAATATCCGTACTCTTTATACCAGAAGGTCGTAATTGATTCCAATATATGCCAATATATATCAAAACATATGTCAATATACCTGTACTACTTATATTCTCGTAGATTAAAAGATATACACGTGTATTTGTAGAAGATTCGTACAACATACAATATATGAGTTTAAACAATTTTTGTCATAATAAAATAATTGCATAATAACTTGAAAATATCAATAATCCTTGAATCAATAATCCCCGAAAATATAAATAATAATAATTTTTAAACCTGAAGACCGTAATTGATATTATCCAGTCAAAAATGCTATAAGAAAAATCAAATCGTTCTTTTCTAAAATATATTTTTATATCCATTTATTTATTATTCAAATCGAAAAAATAATTATTAAAATTAACAGACAGATTTAATTTAATTGCGTTTCTGAGTAACATGATATAAGATAGAATCTTATAACATGTTAAATATGTCATGTCTTATAACATAAACTGCGAAATTAAATAACGATTTTGATTTCTCTATACTTCTCATTGTTCCGTAAAAGCGTGTTTTAAATAAACCATGAACCATGGAGATAGATTTCCCCTTTAAATCATGTTTCAAACAATTCATGTTTTCAGAAAGTGACTAATTAACGCAAAAAATCTCCCATCAAACTCAGAGATTAAATTTTAATTCACTTTCAAACGATTTTCAAGCTTTTCGTTTGGATAAACCACGGAGTTAGGGAGTAGAACTCCTAGGAAAAAGTTCCGTTTTTCATTAATATCTCGACAACCCCAGGCCTTAGAAACTCGAAACTTGGACAAAATTTATGGGGGGATATTTCAAGGCCATTCTCCAAATTTCATTAAATTCGGTTCAGCCGTTTTTCCGTGATGATGAGACAAACGAAAATTTCGTTTTTTACTAATATCTCGAGAACCACTGGTCGTAGAAACTCAAAACACGGATATAATTTTAAGTGGGGCTATTTCTGGGCTACCCACAAAATTTCATCAAATTCGGTTCAGCCGTTCTCCCGTGATGGTGTGACAAACAGACAGACAGACAGACAGACAGACAGACAGACAGACAGATTTTCAATTTTATTTATATAGATTGATTGTCCGGTCTCCTACTTAGACTCACTGGGCGGGTCTGGGAGTATTACGTTCGTACTGCCTCCCTGGTAGAATTTCGACTTGTTCATTCCGGTGCCTCTAGATAATTTAAGCTGTTGAGGTTGATCATATACACGTGGTGAAAGTAGAAACGTTCATGCTGCATGGTAATACAAATTTTCTTAATGTTTCCTATCTTCATATTTTATGCTTGTAGTCTGAGTTAGAGTACGTATAGTAATGTACTATTGCTCTATCTGAAACAGACATGTGTTTGGGTTATTTAGAGTTAAATACTCAGACTTGAGCAGGAATTTAATTCTGACAAATCATCGAATTTGGGCTGGTGCTGTTTGTTCTCTTCTCTTATCGGCATTATGGCCGTGACTTTGCTTCTATGGTGATGTTAATATTACTTGAATTTTTATTATTACATATTTCTAATATATATATATATATATATATATATATATATATATATATATATATATATATATATATATATATATATATATATATATATATATATATATATATATATATATATATATATCTTTATATATGTATATATATACATATATATATATATATATATATATATATATGCAGGGTGTATATAAATTGTTTTGACAAAATATGAGGGATGATAGTATCCATCAAGACGAACAATATTTACTATGGAACCTAGGGTCGCATTCCACTCTGAGTGTCAGAAAAGAGTAATTTCGGAACACGTCTAACAAGCACAAGTCGCCACTTTGGACGACAAAGATGTCGTGCCGGAGAATTATCACATCTCCAGAACATCACCGGCACTTCTAGTCATCCGACGCTTCTTGAATGCCACATATCCCGGACGGTGGATTGGACGTAGTGGACCTGTGGCTTGGCCTCCACGCTCACCGGACCTCAATCCACTGGACTTCTTCTGGGGGCACATAAAATCATTGGTGTACGAGACGCCTGTGGACTCCGTAGAAATTTTCGTCGCTAGAATCATTGTTGCAGCGGACAGGATAAACACGACACCAGGTGTCTTCAAAATGGTGCGCCAGTCGTTCATTCGCCAGTGTGCAACGGTGATTGTACAACGGTACCCTTGGCCGACACTTTGAGCATCTACTTTGAGTCTTTCGCTGGTGTAAATAAGTTGGATTGTCCAACTTATGATTACGTTAATTCTCCTTATTTTCACTGTTGAAAGTTCAACTTTAACTTTACGCTTTTTAATACTGTACAACAAATTTGAAAAGTGTTACTGCCTGTATTGCCGTTCGCGGTGGCCCTACAACCTACTGATCAGACGGTGTTATCTCTCAGTGTATAAGTGTATCATGTTGCAATAAACATCACCTATTGTTCGTTGCCGTCTCTCTGTGTTTGCCAATTTTCACTGTCACGCAGTGTGTGTACATATATATATATATATATATATATATATATCAATTAATTTATTTACAATACCTTACTTCCATAACTTATGTGTGGGGATTGCACTGTCCCTTGCGACTCCCTTAAGTGTATGTATATAAAATGCCAGGGATAGGCAATGGGAAAAGCAAATATAGTCTTTACATTCTAGGAGTGTCCCTCCTCTGAGGATTTGGGAGTCCACCTGGGGTCCTCTCGCTGAGAGAGAAGGGTCCGTTTGAAGGACACATTGCTGTGAGAATAGACTGTTTCGAAAGTCCGATCGCTATGAGAGCAGGCTACGTCGAAGAGTCAGATCAGTGCGAATGCGGTCTATGAAGAGTCGGTTGCTGAGAAAAGCAGGCTACGCCGGAAAATCTGTTTGTCGTGGTTTATCTTCACCTGCAGTTTAGAGAAAGACAAATAATTCTTAGAATATGACTTATCAACGCTCACATGTGTTGTTCTAAAATATAATATGAGTACTCTACAAAAATCACAAGCGCCCTAGGTAAATGTATAGAAATATACACTTCTGTCGTACCTTTCATTCCTTTGCAAATACCTCTCAGTATATAATTTATTTTTTTACAGATTTTACATTTTAAGAAAAGAAAGAATTTTAAATTCTGCCTTTAAAACGAATATTCTTTGAATTATTAAAGAAACATCCATAAACAAAAACTGAAAGTTACGATCAAAATATAAGGCTTGTTTTGCACACCGCATGCCAAACATCCTACTAAACAGTCAAAATTTTCCAAAGAAAAAGTTCATGTTGGCTCAACCCATCCGATCCCTATTAAAGGGGCCTCCCTGGTTTTTCATCCTTTAGCGCTAAACTCAGGCCAGTATTGAACTACTTGCGACCAGTCCCGAGCCACCCATGGCAGAATAACATCCATGCAGCCCGATAAGGTTGCAAGACCCATTTGAAACAAGTGTATATAAAAATATTTCTGCGTTCTTAGAAAATGGTGGTAGTTAGTTTATAAGTATATGTTTCACAATATTTTATTTTATATAAAAGTAATTAATTTTAACAATGGCTAATTAAAGTAATTATTTTTAAAAATGACTAATAAAAGTAATAATTTTTAACAAAGAGTATGGTCTTAAAAGTTAAAATTTATTTTATAATATTGGATATTATCTCTTTATATAAGGAAAAAAATAGTAGCTGACACCGCCGTCACTGCTGCTTGGCAAATTTAAGTACTTTAAGTTTATCTATGTCGTACCGAAAAAAGTACAGCATTAAAACAAGAAAGATCAATCATGACTAAAGCATTGATTATCAAACACTTTCCAACTTCAATGCAATTTTATTTAAACAAGTCTAAAATGCAATACATTCCTCGGTAATATTTTGAAACTTATCACAATACTACATTAATTTATTATATTTGAAAACTTAAACCTTAATAGAAAAAAATGAAATTCATTCAAATGACGGCATTGAAATATAAATTGCCTGGTTTAAACATCTCCAAAATGCGATACATTCCTCGGTAATATTTTTTAAACTATCATAATACTACAGTAATTTATTATATTTGAAAACTTTATCGAAAACATCTGACATTCATTCAAATGACGTCATAGAAAAAATAACACGCCTGGATTTCTCTATAAAAACAGCATTTCATTCATCATAATACTATAATAATTTATTTTATTTAAAAATTAAGACCCCATGGAGTTACAAGTAATTAAACTCTATGCTTAAAACTTCATCGAAAAAAATCGTCCTTCTCTTTGTAAAATCAATGAATATTTCATTCATATCAGCTACGCAGACTCCATGGGTTAAATAATTTTGTGTTAAAGAAATACAGCAATTCTAATACAACTCATTCTACATATTTTGCTGTTTATATTTTACATAAGTGAAAATTAGACTTCGTTGTAGAAATAATCAAATTTGGATGATCATTTAAACTCAAGTATATTGTAATTGCGTTGTTTCAGTATGTAGATGCGCAAAATTTTAGCAAAAATAAAGTGGTTTTAGGACGGATACAACACTCAATATGAATTAAAAAGAACTTAAAGAATCACGATTTTGAGACAAGATGGATGCCATATATCATTTTGAAGTGGGTCATGTGATGTTTTCATATCATGGTCACGTGATCTCTTCATATAAGAGGTGCAATTATTATTTTAATTTTTATTTAAAAACTACTGAATATATTTCGCTGAATTTTTTTCTATATATTTTATGGAACAGTTTGAATATTACCTAAAATTTTTGAAGCAATTTGTGAATTTTAATACCGCTTAAAAATGTTTGAAAATTAGGTCCCATAGGGCTCAATGTATTTCATTTTTTCAACCCGGGTTCAATCCAAAACTAATTGGGTGATATTATTCATTTATATTCCCATAGGTCCTACAGACCGTCTGAACAACATACCAAAATTTCATTTTGATTAAGTCATTTTTACGGCAGTTATCGTGCTAACTGACAGACAGACAGACAGACAGACAGAATGAACAAAGTCATAAACACTTTTCAACTTCGTTGTAAAGTGTTAAAAAATATGAAATGCAATGCATTTGTAGAAAAATTTTAGGAAATACACTGAAATAAACTATTTTCTTGATTTAAACTTCAGTTTAGGAGACATTGAAATTCAAACTCAAAGATAGAATATATGAGCTGCCCTTTCGTGTTCTGACAGACCAGCAATAAATAGACCACGAAGTTTTGCAGCCATAGTTGAATTTTTACATGATTGATCCTTTTTGTTCACAGTTTATAAGTTGTTTTATTTTATGCACTTCTTAAAATACCTTTTTTCTTAAGCGTGGACAAAGATATAATTAGTCGATCAGATTTTCCACTACTCTCTGATTCGTTGCTAGCAGAAATGTTATAAAAATGACAGAGCACCGAGTTACTGAAGCACCAAAAGAACTAAATTATAGGCAATATGTTATTATTCTTTTACTTAACTTGTGTATTAGAGAAAGATAAAAAATTTTTCACACGTATGCGTTGTTTTAAAGTAGAGTATGAACATATTTTTTTACTCCTCCTCTGCATAAAGGGATTCTACCCTGCTAAATATCACTAGCACCCTCTCTATTTATATTTTATAGCAAATAAGTTTCAGTGTATAATATAATATTAAAGCATTTTTACCAGTATCGCTTTTAAAGTCCTTGTTGCATTAGTCTAACTTTTAATCTCAAACCTAAATGACAGACACTTTCAAGCTAGAGTCATTGACACTCAAGCTCATAAAATGTGGTGCACGGAAAGGATCCATTTCTAGTCCTACACTTTTTAACATATATCTAAACGACATCCTCAGGAGCTATCATACGAAGCTGGCACAATTTGCAGACGATAGTGCGATACTAGAGAAAAACAATTGGTTCTCAGAAATGCAACAAGTACGACACTTAAACATACTGCTTCCCACCTGACTGGACAAGTGACGAAATATGCTCTGACCTAGACTAAAAATTGCATACAATGAATATAAAAAAAGCCTATATATTCTATAAGTGCCATATATCCACTCATAGGAAACGGAAATCTCAGTTACTAAAACAAAATACTAATTTACAAATCAGTCATCCGCCTTAGTATGCTTTATTCGTTACCGGCATGGGGATATGCCTACAAAACTTAACTGTACTCCTTAGAAACAAAATAAAATACTATTCCTGGGACGATTGGGAAAGCCTCTAAATACTTAAAAAACTCGGTGATAAGGAAATAATTTAAAATCAAACTATAAGAACCCAAATCAAAAAAATTCAACAAACAGTTGTAGCAATCTCCACCGTCTCCAACGAACTAATTTTCAACTTATATGAATCTGATCACCAAAAGACTTAATCTCACAAGCAACCCTGTTCAGTTCTAAACTTAGAATAACAAAAAACCCAGTAAATCCCTTTTCCAGCATGCCAAACAAAAGTAAATTCTCCAAACTGCCATACGGCTTACATTAACCCAGATGCCACCCACAAACTGCTTAAACTCAAATGTATACCAAAATGCCACATTAGAAGTCTTAGGCACAATAAACTTTGAAAAAACTTAAGCCTAGATATTCCTTATGGGTCAGTGAAATAATGTCAAAATATAAAGATAATATGAAAAAAAGATACCACCGGAAATTTAATGGTTCCTTCGGCTGGTGCTTTGCGAAGAATCGACACTCTATTACAGTTATTGAAACACTGAAAACAGTTAAAGTATAGTTAAAATGAAATATTGGATTCATTTAACCAGTGTATTACAGAGAAAGACAAATAATTCTTGGAATAACCCCTAATAACGTTCACATGTGTTATTTTAAAATAGAGTATGAAAAAATTCCTTTTATTTCTTCTTTGCCTTAAGGGAAACGCTGAAAAATATCACTAGCACCCTTTGTATTTACATTTCAGAGCAAATAAGCTTAAGTGCATAAACTATCTTTTAAAGTTTTTAATTTTTCAGAAAAGCACAAATCTTAAATACATGATTTTAAAAACAAATATTCTTTGAATTATTAATAGAAATAGTAAAATACCCCGAAATTGATGATCAAAAGTAAGGCTTGTTTCGAGCTCTGTATGACAATTATTATACTTAACAGTCAATATTTTCCAAACAAAAAATTCATGTGGGCCCAACCGATCCCCGATAAGGCTGTATATATATATATATTATATATATATATATATATATATATATATATATATTATATATATATATATATATATATATATATATATATATATATATATATATATATATATATATATATGTTAAGCACACCTTGTTACTACAAAGAACATCTTCATAAATTCATCAACACCGTTATCAAAAATAACTATCCGCCCAATCTTATTTTTTCTTTTATTAAAACACATTTTAAATTTAAATTCAAAAACTTGCAACAATTACAGCAACATATTGACAGATCATACTCTAGCATTTCTAAATAATTCATAATCTCCATGTCTTCTTCTAACAGTTAAACAATTCGTATAATTCACTTTAACCTGCTTTGCGAAAACTGCTTAGTCAGTAATTAAAAATTCACTGTAACCTGTTCTGAGATGATTGGTAATACACATGCTTTTACAGAAGTACCACAGTACTAGGGGTAGATATATTTTCATTTTATTTTCATTATATTCTTTTGATATTACTTTATAATACTTTGCATCCTCATTTCAATAATTAGCCACAAGCTGGTGTAACAGAATATTTTATATTCATGTTTGATTTTTTTGTGTATTTGATCCACTTTGTCTTTTCTTCTACGTCGGGCCGTTTACATTATTTCTGTAATATATTTTACAGTTGTGTAAACAGAAACGTAGAATTAGCATTAATGAAACATGTATGGCCATTGATAACGTACATGGTTTCAGAAATGCTTTTCATATTCATTTTATTCCTTTTATATTCACTAGATTCCATTTAGTCAATTTCCAAACTTTTTGCTAAAGTGTAGCTCATCGTGCTACACTTGGCTTCTGATTTGCAATTTTTTACCTTTACCTTCAGTTTACAAGCAATTTTCTTTGGTATTTCTCGGGTATATATATATTAAAAGTAATCATAAAAATCTTCAATTATATATATATATATATATATATAAAATCATTAAAAATAAAAAAATCATCGCATTGAGGTACTGTTTGTACTACAAATATTGACAAGACGGTTGGTTTTTTTTTTTATGTGAAAAAAATTTGTAGTTTTAAAAATCACCTATATGAGGCGCTGAACGCATTGGACATACAAAGAAAATAACTTACTGTACGTGTCAAATCATGTGACAAGCCTAAGTAAATCAGAACAGGTGACAGGACATTTTCATTTCTTTAGATTTTTCCTAAATCAGAATTTTCGCAAAGCATCAGATGCTGATTCTCCGTTCACGTAATACAGCTTCAGTAACAAGGCTTTCCCGATCAAAGTTAACATTGTCGCAAAAACTTCTTCTTTGCACAGTTTACTAATGAATCAAATGAAGAATCTACAGAGCACTACAGATCTTTTATAAGAACCTTATTTGCATATCTCTCCAAGATATATTCGGCTAAGCGCCACTTATAGGTGACTTTTTAAACTACAAAATTTTTTCACGTCAAAGAAAAAACCCCGTCCTGGCAATACTTATGATACAAGCTGTACCTCAATGCGATGATTTTTCGATTTTTAATGAATTTTTAAAATTTATATGGACTTTTGAAAGACCCCGTGTATATATATACAGAGTATATTTTATTTTTTATTTTCTTACATTTATGTTTTATTTTTATAGAAATAGATATTTTAACGATAACTATGTACTTTGAAATGTAAACATATTCTTACTTTCCTTATATACATAGTATACTGTATAAGGAAAGTATCGTGACGGGGTCGAAAACTCGAATTCGAGTTTCGAAGAGAGAGCGCATTTCAAGCATCAATGAACAGGAGTCAAACGCGTTTGAGATTATGTGTTTGTGTGTGTGTGTGTGTGTATGTAAGTGTCAGTGAATCTGTGGAGACGATATCTCACGAACGAATGGAGAGATTCGAACGAAATTTGGTATAAAAATTACAATCCGTGAATACTAGAAGCCTATTGTTTCTATCCGCAGTCGAATGTTCAAACACCCCTAAATTTTCGAGTGATGTTTTGAAAAAATCTTCAAAAAATCAACATCTTTAATAAAGTTACGTAAAAGGTTATTTCTTACGTAATTTGTCATTAGAAAACGATTGACATAAATTTTGGAACGCTAGCAGGAGCCGTTCTTGAGTTATTGCACATGTTATAAAAAAAATTATCAAAAAATCATAAAATAAAAAAAACATATTAACTATAGTGAAATATGTTCACTTTTCATATGTAATATCATGCGATAAATTTGTTGACATCATTTTCGGGACTCTAGTTTGTTTTATTTATGAGAAAAATACTTTGAGTAATAAGTTTGTATTTGGACGCCAATAGTCATTTATCTGCTATAAGGATAACTTATTTCTCGTCCATAACGCTTGCAGAGATTTGAGCGGAATGTCGTCAACTGGCGGTATTTATAAATGTTGCCAAATTAACGAAAATTTCGCCAATTGATAAAAATGACGCTAAATCAATGAAAATGACGACTAATTGATGAAAGTTCAACATCTTGAAAAGAACATAAGAGTAGATTATATTAATAACCTATTTCTCAGTCCGTCTATAACGCTTGGCGAGAAATTTAGAGGAACGTCTCTAGCTTAGGGACTATTTTAATGTTGCCAAAGTGACAAAAATGTCTCAAAATTGATAGAAATGACGCCAAAAGCGAAGTAATGTTTAGCAAATTTCGATTTCAGCCATATGACGGGTATACCTTCTAGTATATAAAAAATGCTATTCTCTCCGTTTGTCTGTAACATTTTGTGATGCATCTGGCGAACTTTGTAAATACTTTAGTAAAGTATCGCCAGCTTGGAGATATACCGCCCCATATTGACAAAAATATTGTCAAAAGTGCAAAAATGGCGCTAACTTAATGAAAATGACGTCTAATTGATGAATTAATTATTAAAATATTTTAATATATGGGCTATATAGCTTATTGAGGATACTATCAATATTGATAATTGTATATTAAGAGTTGCGCGAAATATAAGTTAGTTGGGTGTTTTGGAATAGTTTTACATGCTGTCATCCGTAAAATCGCCAAATGCACAATTCAACGATAAAAACACAGTACCGTGAATCTTATACAATATTTTTTTACTTTAAAAGTATTAAATACATTGCATGCATTATATAAGGAAAGTCATGTGCTACCCACATTAGATTTTTTTGTACTTGAAGTAAAGTACACTCTCCTTTAGATTTCAGATCTAAATAAAAATTACGATCTTAAACTTTGAACATCAAACTTTCAGAACTCAGTGATTACGTCCAACCTGCAGGGTGTAATTGCATAAGCGCCATTGCAAAGAATTGAAGCTCCACCAGGGTCCTAATAGCTCCTTTGATGCACGCTAAATAAGTGCGTGGGATGTATAAAAATAGGCGTATCTGAACTTGCTTATAATAAACACTACGTTTTTAATAATAAATAAAAATGTTTGATATCGCAAAAGAAAATAAAGTTCGTTTACCGAGAGAAGTAATAATTAAATAATCAAATTCAATCTTGGTGAGTTTTCATTGGATCGTGGACATTTTCGAGGGCGATATTTCAATCATTAAATAACGATGCATTTAAAAATGAAACCGATATCTCTAAAATTCATGAAGTTAGAGTCCTAGGTTTTAAAATACTCTACCAGTCTAGGAACTCTACCAGCTGCAGACGTATGTCTGCAATGGGAATTCACAACTAGGCTGCACAATAAATTTGATTTTAAAATGACGAATAACGAATATCTGGCGTTGCCCATTACTTAAGATGCAAAACTCAGACTCAAATTGCAACGGAACTCTCAGCCAATGAACAATACGCCCACTTAAAATAAAAAATAAAGAACAAAAGAGCAATGCGCTTCTGCGTTTTTAATCTCTTAACTGCAATAGATCCCTTGTTATATTTCTCTACCACGAATGTAACCGTACCCCAAGCTCATGCCTGCATTTCGCGTATGAAATCCGAGTAAAACTAATTCGAATTTAAAAGAAAAATTGCTACAAAGTGTCTTGGGGTCTAACTTGAACTATCACTGTACCAAAATCCTTAGCTGTAGGCCATTTAGATTTTCCGCTACGCAACCGGCAGACAAAGTGTTCTTATGGATCACGTGCTTAAAGAGTTTGATGTCCAAGGTATATAACACATTTTGAAAACGGGTAGATTTTGGGTGCGCGTAGGCGTATCTTCAAATGAGTTGCTTTGCACTTTCAGGTTTTGCAAAAAAGTATCGTATCGAGGTTTACAATTAGTGGCTGGAGAATAACACTGAGACATTTAGGTGAGACTCGTGTGGCCGGAAAACAGCGGCTGATAAGCGGCACGTCCGGCGTATCATTTGGTCGCTAACTTGAAATATACGCACACGGTTCGTCAACTCTCAGTCATATGCCCTGGTAGAAGTAATGTAATCGAGACTATGCCCAAATAAAAAAAGAAAAGACAATGAGACATAAACTCCAAAGGAAATGCATTGGCGTATGTCGTCCAAACAGCGTTCCTTCCATATTACTGTCAAACCGACGTATACATCTGCAAAAGAACTGGGTGAAAAAACACAAAAACTTGACTCTGGAGGACTTTAAGGTTGCACGATTGGACGAATCACGCTTTTACTACATTACGACAACGGTAGGCTCCGGGTTTGAAATAAACCTTATGAAGCGATATCCCCACCTTGCAGCGTGATCCAGGTGCAGGTTGGTGGGTGTTGCCTGATTATGGTAAACATGTTTCGTTAACACACATTTAGTCCACTGATATCTATGGACATCATTATTAGCGTAGAGATTTACAGGGACATCGTTACCGACAAAGTTATTCCGTTTACAGGGATTATATAAGCACAAGCCATGGTGTATCGATATGAGAACAATCGATATTGACGTAACAGTGACGTCGATTGATGTATATATGGGATGGACCGTTTTGTAATATAAGATTTAGCAGTCGGCCCAATAACAAATCAAAAGTTGTCAGATTGACGTTACTGAAGTAGAATTTCATCATTCTTGACGTCACGGCCCAGGGAGCAATTTTATAGGAGTTGCCAAACCGCCATAAATTTATAGATGTAAATATAATATAATATGAAGATCTGAACAACTTGAGAAGGAGATTTTGAATTTTACTGTACACACGTGATCGTTTGAGGAGATATGCAAACGATTAGAATTCAGGAAAAAATAACGTGTCATTAAGAAATGGGGGAAACAAGAAGATGTCATTTCCCTAAGTGGTAAATCCTCCCTTGGCAGCTATATAAGCCGATATTCAATACGGCATACAGTCAATTAAGATGCTTATGTCCCTATGCGGAAAATTCTGTGGCAAATGCTGTAACTAGTCAGATAATTCAGTGGTATTCTAAGAAGTCTGCAACAGTTGACAACAATGTCAGAACAATTGGATGCAGAATATCACCTAGTTACAAGCGATCTATCAGACTGGTTTGAAGCACAAGTAGAGGATATCAGCTGTCCCACGAGATGGCTCCCTAAAATGTCATACCACTTGTGATAGCCGAGTGCTTCTCGACAATAAATGCGGGATCAGAACGCTGGCCAGTCCTTCTCCACACACGCATGTAGTGGTCATCCGCATTGAGAAAGAAGTGGGATTCGACGCTAAAGACAACATGTCTCCAATCGAATACTGCCCAGGATGACCGAGCTCGGTATCAATCCAGAAGGCTCTGCCTATGCAGGGCAATGATAGGCAGTCTAATGAACGTTGATACGTAATCCAGCTTTCCGCCAATTGTCTCCGAATAGTATATCTTGATACAGGATGCACATAGGATGGCAAATGCCTTCAAATAGTTGATAGCGACGCCATTGGTGTGGACGTGACTCATCTTCAAACTGCACGATCCTCTCAAGCAATTGTCTGTCTGGTGCATAATGAGCCTCTGCGACGGTTACATGTACCTTTTTTAATCTATTTTTGCCAACACCGAGCAACTACCATATCGCTCCGACAAAAATGGCAACCAGCTTTCTTTAGATCTATGATTCAACATCTCTCCAAATTCCACCACATTTGTTCGTAGTGCCATCCAGTACGTCTCAGAGGCGTTTCTTTACAGAACTTCCAGTATCATAGAAATGCCAGTTCCAATTACCCCTTAGTGAGAACACTGGTCGTATTAAATGCTGCACGATGCGTCGTTCTCATGCGCGTTGCATGAGCCCTATAATATCAGTGGTGCGGACAGTTAGATCATATTGTATAACTCTAAATATTTTTATTTCATTAAAGTGTATATCACATGTTTTTAAATTTGCATTCCCGACTAAATAGATCCATTTGTCCAAAAATTGCACCATCTGTCCCATACTTCTTTTACAAAATCTTCTAAAAATATGACTTTTACTTATCGAGCTTACCAAATGCTTATTGATTTAAAAAAAATATTATATCTAAAATTTTATCTAAAATTATATCTAAAATTTTATCTAAAATTATATCTAAAATTTATATTTGTAGAAATTAGATACATAATTTATACTTGTAGAGTTTAGATATATAATTTATACTTGTAGAGTTTAGATATATAATTTATACTTGTAGAGTTTAGATATATAATTTATACTTCTAGAGTTTAGATACATCATTTATACTTCTAGAGTTTAGATATATAATTTATACTTCTAGAGTTTAGATATATAATTTATACTTCTAGAGTTTAGATATATAATTTATACTTCTAGAGTTTAGATATATAATTTATACTTCTAGAGTTTAGATATATAATTTATACTTCTAGAGTTTAGATATATAATTTTTACTTCTAGAGTTTAGATATATAATTTATACTTCTAGAGTTTAGATATATAATTTATACTTCTAGAGTTTAGATATATATTTTATACTTCTAGAATTTAGATATATAATTTATACTTCTAGAGTTTAGATATATAATTTATACTTCTAGAGTTTAGATACATAATTTATACTTCTAGAGTTTAGATATATAATTTATACTTCTAGAGTTTAGATACATAATTTATACTTCTAGAGTTTAGATATATAATTTATACTTCTAGAGTTTAGATATATAATTTATACTTCTAGAGTTTAGATATATAATTTATACTTCTAGAGTTTAGATATATAATTTATACTTCTAGAGTTTAGATATATAATTTTTACTTCTAGAGTTTAGATATATAATTTATACTTCTAGAGTTTAGATATATAATTTATACTTCTAGAGTTTAGATATATATTTTATACTCCTAGAATTTAGATATATAATTTATACTTCTAGAGTTTAGATATATAATTTATACTTCTAGAGTTTAGATATATAATTTTTACTTCTAGAGTTTAGATATATAACTTATACTTCTAGAGTTTAGATATATAATTTATACTTCTAGAGTTTAGTTATACTTGTACAATCTATACTTGTAGAGATTAGATGTATAATTTATACTTGTAGAGTTTAGATATATAATTTTTACTTGTAGAGTTTAGATATATAATGTATACTTGTAGAGCTTAGATATATAATTTATATTTGTAGAGCTTAGATATATAATTTATACTTGTAGAGCTCAGATATATAATTTATATTTATATATAATTTATTTCCGTATAATTTGTACTTGTAGAGTTTAGATAGTTTATTATACTTGTAGAATTCTAAGACTCGATCAGGCTCCATTTTAACGTAATAAACTTTAGTTAGAACTCTATTGTACGGATTTATTGACTTTATATGCGGGACTACCTATCAGTAATCACTTAGATCTGTCAAACAAAAGGGGCATAACCCTAAACTTGGTATAACAGGATACACATGACCAGGGCAATAACACACATATGCTAAATCAAACATATTTATATTGTATGCATTCAATTTACAGCAGCTGGCTACTTAATTAAAATAGATACATATACCAAACAACCAGTATTGCACGTGTCCATTTATTAACACAAATATCACATAAATTGCACTATTGCGAGCCTGTTGATATTTAAATAAATAGTGGACTAGTTATAAAACTTTGATGCTTACCCAACTCTTTACCAGTGCCTCTAAACCTTGTCTCAGCCAACCCGGGGTATTAGACCCTTCTGGACACAGCTTGTCCATTAGTGCAGGTTCCACCAACTGACACTATCTCTCTTTCTCACTCAACCAGCGACTTTATAATCAAATAGAGGGAAATAATAAAAAAAGGTTACTTAGACCTCGCATACTTCTTATTAATTAGAGTATTTGTAAAACAAAATTAGGATAAACGTTATTACATATGACGCTTTACTGGTAATAATTTCCATTTCTGTTACATTTCTGTCTGATATTTTGCTTATTTTCTCAGAAAATTTTTTAGTTTCTATCACTTTATAAACAATTTATTTCTGTACGTGCTTCCACACAATTTTTTAAACTGAGAAAAATTGTTTCTTTAGTCAAGTACCTTTCTTTAGTCATGGATCATCAGCACTTCTAAGGATTTATAGAGAACGAGCTTCAACAATTACGACTCAGTTCAAAAACAGTAACTTGTTATTGCTTGTTTAGACCAAAACAAAGAACCTTTTGATTTCAACTCCCTTTCGAGACAAATTAGATTTGATTATTTGGCTAGGCTTCCTTCTTTGTATAACTCATTCGAACTTTCGAAATCTCATGTTTTCAATCAACTAGATCTATATATATATATTTAGTTAATCGATAAAATACCACAAGATAAAATACGTGATTATTTTCAAGTTTTAAAATGTTCATGTTTAAGTTTTTAAAATATTTTATTGCAATTATTTAAAAAAATATATGTATTTGAAAAGTTTAAAAATTATATTCTTTAAATATAAGTTTAACCCTTAAGGTTAAAGTAGCAGTATAACGTTAAGCAGTACAAGGTTAATCTTTAACTGCTAAAGTGAAAAAGTTACGTAAACTTTTCGGTGGGGTCTACTTGGCCCCCTTATTTAAGATAATTAAAGAATAAAATAAGCCTAATGTATAAAAACATTCAAATGAATATTTATACAAAATACACTTAAATCTATGTGATAAAATTCGTTTAAGATTATTTAAATGTAATCATTGCACGCAATATTTGATTGTTCGGGACATATAAGTTTTAGCAGACGGTCTTTCTTTCTTCGACCCAGACCGTCCGACCTACCAGAAAGGTGTAAGGTATCTGTTTGGACGGCCGGGAAGTGCCACCCAATTTAGACCGGAACCCAGTGGGGGAGTCATCCACAGGGACCGTACCCTCCTTCCCCTACCACCAACCTCTCGGAAGGACTTACGGACCCACATGTTTAACGTGATCATACTCCGCGTGAACACGGCGGCAGTTTGGGCAGTGGTTGGAATCGAACCCGGGCCTACCGAGTGCAACTCCGGCGCGCTAACCACAAGGCTACCGCGCACCTAGCAGACG
The DNA here is from genome assembly GCA_951213105.1 of Amaurobius ferox. Taxonomy (NCBI): domain Eukaryota; kingdom Metazoa; phylum Arthropoda; class Arachnida; order Araneae; family Amaurobiidae; genus Amaurobius; species Amaurobius ferox. Next base: position 100,381,636 of record OX578141.1, on the reverse strand, counting down.
GTCTTAACTTTCCTATCTTCCGTTCTTTGGTAAAATTTCATCTGGATTTTGTGATATATATCATTCGTAAACCAAATAAGAGGACTGCTGACATTTACTTTCCCTACAATGTATAGTAATGTAGGGGGAATGTATTGGATTCGTGAACGGACACTTAAATCTATGTGATAAAATTCGTTTAAGATTATTTAAATGTAATCATTGCACGCAATATTTGATTGTTCGGGACATATAAGTTTTAGCAGACGGTCTTAACTTTTCTATCTTCCGTTCTTTGGCAAAATTTCATCTGAATTTTGTGATATATATCGTTCGTAAACCAAATAATAGAAGGACTGCTGACATTTACTTTCCCTACAATGTATAGTAATGTAGGGGGAATGTATTGGATTCGTGTCAATAACTGAAACTCAATTTATCAAGGGATCTACTTGTTCCAGGCATTATAAAAGACTAAAAATCTATTTTTAGCATGAGAACTTTGTATTTATCTGTGTGTCTGTTTGTGCAATATATGTATCTACCTAAGTTAAAAAACTTGTCGGCAAAATTTTGCAATATTTGGCATATATGTCACTTTTGGGTAACCCTGGTGTTTATAAGATTTTGGTACTATTCAGAAGAAAAGAACCTGCCTCTTTTGCGAAATGTCAGCAAAAATCCTTAAAATGTGAAATGAAAGACTACACACGCTAAAATATATAATTAAATTATTCCTTTATATGAACTTTTTAAGGACGAAAAAAATGAGACCAACTCCATGTTTCTGGAATTAATCGTTTTCGAGATATTTCCGTTTCTTCGCATTTCAGTAATGCCACCATTGAAAATACGTTCAGTCACCAAACAGAAACAAAAACTGAAGTAAAACTGTCAGTGTAAAAATCAATGTAATTTTAAATAATAAACCATCTCATTTTGTATAAATAAACTCAATTTAATGATTTATGAAATAAATTAAAATTGTGTCCTTAAGGAAAGTCATGTGCTGCCTGCATTAGATTTTTAAATTTTTGTTGAAAAAGGTATAATATTAAAAACTAAATACACCTACGAGTGGCGTCCGGGAGAACCTTATTGTTAAAACTCTAGTAAAGCCTAATGTTCATCTACCAAATTCAACGTTTTAACTTTTCTTATATACGTAGTATAATGTATGAGGAAAATACTGTGACGGAGTCAAAAATTCGACGAGAAAGCACGTTTCAAGGATCCCTGAACAAGAATCGAACGTTTTTGAGGTGATGTTAGTGTGTATGACAGTGAGTCTGTGGAGACAATATCTCACGAACAAACTGAGCGATCCGAACGAAATTTCGTACAAAAATTGCAATCAGTGAATATTGGAAGCCTATTATTTTTAAACTCAATCGGATGTTCGGTATACCTTACATTTTCGAATGAAATTTTTAAAAAATATTAAAAAATCAAAACTTTCAATAAAGTTATGTAAATAATCATTTCATATGAAAGTTTTTTTTTGGAAAACGATTGAAACAAACATTAGAACGATAGCATGAATCGTTTTTGAGATGTTGCACATTTTTAATAAAACTGTTTCAAAAAATCACCTAAAACTTATAAAGGTTCCATTCAAGAGAGAAGTTACTTTGAGTAATGGTTTTGTATCTTGACGCCTCAGAATTCGCCAATAATCATTTATCTTGTATAAATATAACCTATTTATCTGTTCGTAACGCTTGACGAAAATTTGTGACGAATTCGGAGGAATATCGCCAACGTGGCAACTTTATTAAATGTTGCATATGTTTTTCTGCAGCATAGCGTATTTGCGATACTGGAGAAACCTATAACCATGTTACTTGCTTTCAACCAATCACCTTAGAATAAACCGCCTTGACACACCACCGTGACCAACATTATCATGGGATTCCCTGATTTGTGGAGTAGCCAGCACCTTTGACCGTGGGTCATTGTACTGATTCCACAAAAGGTCCTTGAAAGCTTTAACTCTTGATCTTAACCGCTATGTCACAAATCCGATGATGTATATCATACCTTTGCCACTGCTTCTAGACACTTCACCGCCGCTTTCACTTTTGAATCTTTCGGAACTTTGAACAAGTCAAAACTATCGTCTAACCGATGGACAAACTTAATCAAACACTCCTAACCTGAGCTAGAAAATCTGAACTGAATATCTCCCCCACATTACCTCTAACTCAGTTTATATAAACCCAGCATAAAGCCAAAAAACCTGCTCACATTTCTTTTTGAATGACAAACTTTCACTATGTATGTACTTCAAGTACACTGAAATTTCCAAAACACGTAAGAGGACACACTATTTTAAAAATGCGAAAATCTCCACAAAATCAACACAAGTTTAAACTTTTTAAAAATAAAATATATTGAAGTTACTGGAATGAAATTATTTGGATAAAGCATAAATATTCTGTAAACTAAAAAGTAATTAAAATTTGAAAAATATTATACATAAATTATGATAATATTATGATATGAAATTATTCTGCAAAATAAAAAAGTAATTAAAAATTGAAAAATATTATAAATAAATTATGATTTACCTAATGTTTTATTGTCGATAAAATCATAATATATTGTTTAACGCATGATGTCTTAAATTTTTATGGATATATATATATATATATACACAAACTAGTTTAGGTTTTATTAATTACAACATTCATAATATACTTGCATCCTACATCTTAAGATTATTTAACTATTTTAATTTTAATGGGGCAAATTAAATGAATTTTTTAAATTAATTTTTTTCAGAATTTTTAACAACTTTTTGGTTCAAAATTTTTTATTTTATAAGTTACACATATACATCTGGTATATTTATCGGACAGACATGTCATTTCTAAGCATGCAAAATTTCCTAAAAATTCATCACACAGTTCTCGAAATAACATGTGCGCAAGCTTATAAAGCAGTGTTCTTAGAAAAATAAGGTCAAAGTATACATTTATGTTTGGCATTGCTTTGTTAATGCATTGTATTTCCTAACTTACTCCAGAAATAATTAACATTCAGAAATCCAATGGCACTAAAGTGTTTAGAAATTACCAGATTTTAAAACTACATATTAAGAAAAAAATAGCTAATTTCATCATTTTAAAAGTAGAGTGTCCCTTTAAGATAAAACAATTTAAAGCACATTTTCAGAATTTTCTAAAAATTTACAACACCCCCCTATTTACACATTTAAACTGCTAGCAAATTCACAAACTGTTAGTTAAGACAAATTTAAAGGACATTATACAAATATAAATAGCCCCCCCATTTTACGCGAAAATCCCCTATACCTATTTATGACACTACCCAATTCACAGAATATCACTGAAAGCAAATGCAAAGCACACTTTCAAAATATTCACAAAGTTAAACAAAAATCTTGACTTGAATATCCTATCTTCAAAAATTCTTACCTGCTGGTCCTTACAACTATGTTCACGCTGCACCCCTTTCTTAATTTCAAAGCTGAAATACAAAAATTTTAAAAGCCCAAAACTTCTACTTCGAAAAGAAAAAAAAATCCAAAAGTGGCTCATGGCATATCAGGAAAAACTGGCTCACCAGTGCAACGTCTTGGGAATTTAAATTGCCTTCAGAACGAAGCCTAAAGTAGGAACATGGGCCAGAACAAATTAGATACTTATAAAATAACAAAACTTAATTTATTAAGATACAATGTGTTCAATACGTGTACATTTGAATTTGCAGAATCATTAGGAAGGAGCGCAGATTTGCTGACCGATTGGAAAGTTGCTGGAAATGGGGGAAAGTCGGCATGGGCGCTTCTTGCAATAGAACTCCAGTTTATCTGCAACACACAGCAGAAACAAATGGCGTCAAATAATAGTACCATTTGGTACGATCTGGCCACGATTCGAAGTAATTGCTCTTGCTGATATCCCCATAGCACGTGTCATGAGCAGAGTAAGAATTGAAAAATAATGGTAAGCGTAACTTGAAATAATGGAGGTTGCTGGTATCCACACAGCACATGTCCCGATCACTCTTTATCTCAACCCCATCATCACCTAGTTTTCCCGGTTTTCCTCTCTTATTCTGCCTCGAACCTTTTATACTGCATTTTCAGTACCGGTAGTAATCGGAACGAACTTCCCCAGATTTAGTATGACGACGTTCAGACTTTCCGTCGGCTAGATTGTACATGTATCCAGCGATGTCGAAGTATTTCGCTATTGCGAGACTGTTACAAAAGATCTTCCCGATTGCAAACGATTAAGGCGGACTGTGACGGGGTTGTCGCAGGTGGAACTGATAAAGCTGCAGAAAGCTCATGGCATATATCAGGAGATCCCTACGATAAAATGGATGTGATCATTGAATGCCATCGAAATTGGTTGTTGAAATAACATGGCGTGTACACATTAGGATACCAAGTTCTATAAGGAAAGGTGCGACTTCTAACAGATATGAGATTCCTCAATATTTCAGTGAGTTTTTTACATATCTTTAGAAATATTTTAAATTAACGTTGACATAATGCGTAAGATACATATTTATAAAGTGCGTAAAACTCTGTATCATAGTCGTTATGAAAATTAAGTTTGAAATATCAAAGTGATATGCTAAAAGCAGGTTACTGATAATATAATACTTAAAAGTTGGATTGTGTTAAATATATTATTCGCATTTATCTAACAAATATTTAGATTAGACATATTCTTAATATACTAATTGCAACCACAGATATTAAGTGCTTTTAAAATGATTATTATAAAATTTGCACCAAATTTGCGGATAAAATGCTGCTAATTATTTTATTTAAGTTGAGGAAGATGAGTAGGAACACAAATATTTTCAGAAAGTTATTAATACTGTGCATTTAATAAATAATTATACTTCTGCACATCTGTTTACTCATGCAGGAGTTAAATATTATAATTTTATGAATATTAAATGGATATCAAAATCGTTTACCGTATAAATTAGATAAAAAGTAAAAATCGTTGCTAAATGTTATTGTTAAATTTAAAGTTGATTCTAGTAGAAATTTTCTTTTCCTTGGGAATTAGTGATTGTGCTGCTGGGTAAAAATGAAAATGTGATGAAATGCATAAGTCCGATGTTTTAATGGGAATCACATTAGCATTAGATGCAAAGAATGTGTATTGAGCATAATTAATGTTCATTTTATAGCAGGGAGGATATACATTTGCCAGTAGCGAATATGCAGATCCACCCTTAGTCAATTTTATTTTGTTGATATTATTGCATGAAAATAAAGTTTTGGGAAATGAACAAACCTTACTGACTTGTATAGGTAAGATCCAGAACCAGTTGTTTTGTAATACGGTTATTACCTAATAATTAACAACTAAATAATCTTATAGAGATCACGTGTTTCAATGTTGAATATATATTTAAAATTAATTTTTTAAAGCCCAAAATGTGCATTGAATCCAAATTTTGATGAAGAATATATATATATATATATATATATATATATATATAAATTAAAGGATTTTAATCGAAAATAATGCATAAACTACTGTATGTACAAAAAAACCCATCTCTAGCATATCTGTTACAAATGAGTAACTATAGGCCAAGACTAAGGATGAAGAGAGAAGGTAACATATCACTACAATGGAAAGGGGGATGAGAAGAATATTAGGATTCAAAAATCACAATTAAAAGTATATAAAAATAAAAATAAAACTCGGCAAAAATGAGAATAGGCAATAACAATCAGCTTAAGATAAGAGATTAAGAATAGATAACAATCAATTGAAACCCCACAAAAAATGGCGGTTAGTTCGAAATTGCATTCTCATCAGGACAGCCATACAATTCGAATTAAAACCGATAGAATAGCCAGTTTCTGACAATGGCGATAGTATTTAACTATATATATAATTATACAACAAGAAAGTGATGCAATCAATACATATATTATTTACTAAGGTTTACATTTTTAACCTTAATAACTATTCGCAATCTCCACAGAAGTCGTATTTATCAGTCCTTTTTAGTTTTTCTATCAAAAGGGGTGACTTATAATCAAAATTATACAGATAGTCTGTTTAAAATATGCAGTTGAAATTTAGTATATGCTGAGTATTCTGTGCAACGATCATTAAAGAAAAAATTACAAAATTCGAGCTTTTAAAATTTTAAAGTTTGTATCCTAATAACCTGTCAAAATTCGCATTATACCAAAATATGTCACTATTCGCTTTAACTGCTTAATTGCACAGAAAATATGTTTAACATTAAATTTAGTATGTGATTGCCATGCAGTTCTTGCTATAGGAAAAATATGATGTGGGCAACACATTACTTTCCTTATACAATACAATGAATTTACTATTTTTACAGTAAAAAAATAGGTTTATCTTATAGTAGGTAATTATATGCTTTCCAAGATATTGAATTTCCGACAATTAGTCATTTTCATTGATTTAGTGTCATTTTTATTCAGTTGGCGAGATTTTCGTTAATTTGGCAACATTTCAAAAAGTCGCCAAGTTGGCGACATTCAGCTAAATTCGTCGCCAAAATCTCGCTCAGTTTTATGGACGGAGAAATAAGTTATTCTTATAGCAGATAAATGACTATTGGCGTTCAAATACAAAAGTATTAGTCAAAGTATCTTTTCTCATGAATGGAGCGAGCTAGATCCACGAAAATGATGTCACCAAATTTATCGCATGATATTTCATATGAAAAGTGAACATGTTTCTCAACAGTTAATATTTTTTTTTAATTTATGGGATTTTTTGATAAATTTATTTGAAAAATGTGCAATATCTCGAGACCGGTTTATGCTAGCGTTCTAAACTTTATGTCAATCGTTTTCTATGGAAAAATTACATAAGAAATGTCTATATGTGTAACTTTATTAAAGGTTTTAATTATTTGATGATTTTTTAAAAATTTCACTCGAAAATTTATGGGGGCTCTGAACATTCGATTACGTTTAAAAGCAATAGACTTCCAGTATTCATGGATTGTGATTTTTGTACCAAATTGCATTCGAATCTCTCCATTCGTTCGTGAGATATTGTCTCCACAGACTCATTTACACACACACACACACACACATACTTTCACATACACACACATACTTTCACACACACACACACAGATAGACATCACCTCAAAAATGTTTGATTCGTGATCAGGGATACTTGAAACGTGCTCTCCCGTCGAAAACTCGAATTCGAATTTTCGACTCCGTCACAATACTTTCCTTATACATTATGTATATAAGGAAATTAAAAATAGGGGATGGAGGGACTTTACATTGGAGAGTTCCGAGAGGTTTTGGGCGTAGAATTTACTTTAGTGACTTTCATGATGCTAGTTGTGTTAGTTTATTTTTTATGTTTAAAGAAAAGCGATCCAGTTTAAAATATTTTTTACACATTTGTACAAAGAAATAAATTACACTTACGTTGTTGCAATCGTCGAAGGTTGGTTATCGAGCGTGTTCGAGAGCTTTTGGAAGACATTGGCGGAGAAGCCGTAGATGGAAAAGGCTGTTCTACAGTTTTCCTAGTCTATACCATCGGACACGCTCAGCTCCAGACTTGAGGATCTTAGAAACCCTATGACTTCCGGCTTGTACTAAAGCCTTCCGTTTGCGATACTCTCTCATGCGTTCAGCAATATTTTTTCTTAAACATGGTGAAGCTCGGAGGTATATATCGTCACTTTTAGGTGCCTTACAACACTTATGTTTTTCTTGCACTCAAACACAAGTAATATTTTTTATATCAAACGAAATAAACCAGACCGCACTACGGCGTGTAATTAGCGAGTTATGGACGTGTACCGTCGCACTGAGCTCCAAGTAATATTACACAAGTAATATATTTTTTATATCAGACGAAATAAACCCGACCGCACTACGGCGTGTAATTAGCGAGTTATGGACGTGTACCGTCGCACTGAGCTCCAAGTAATATTACACAAGTAATATTTTTATATCAAACGAAATAAACCCGACCGCACTACGGCGTGTAATTAGCGAGTTATGGACGTGTACCGTCGCACTGAGCTCCGATTTCGGGTTTCTATTTCTCCGCCCCACCATTCGGACTGGCATTGGTGCACGACCTTGACACGTACATATTGTATACAACCATCAATGTACTTTTAAACCGTATATAACTTTTGCAAATTGCGGTTTTATATGAGCAATAATAAGCAAGTACTTGTGTAACGTCAAAACATTGCATGCGATTGCATAAGTGTCAATCAAGTAAGCAATCTGAAATACATAACTTCTACGTCAAAAAATCACAGAATGAGAATATTTAAAATGTTAATGTACCATGATAACAGGTCAAAATGTTGCAAATTTCTTGATTTAAGAGGAGGAGACTGACTGCCAAAGTTTTGAAGAACACATGCTAACCACAGACCACTGCTATTCGAAATGTTGCGACTGGTGCTCCAAGTGCGCTAAAGAAAGAAAAAATATAAACAAGAAAGATCAATCATGCATAAAGCATTGATTATGAAACTCTTTCCAACTTCAATGCAATTTTATTTTAACATCTCTAAAATGCGATACATTCCTCGGTAATATTTTAAAAATTATCACAATAATACATTAATTTATTATATTTGAAAACTTAAAACTTCATCGAAAAAAATGAACTTCATTCAAATGAGGGCATTTAAATATAAATTTCATGGTTTTAACATCTCTAAAAGGCGATACATTCATCGTTAATATTTTTAAACTTATCATAATACTACAATAATTTATTATATTTGAAAACTTCATCGAAAACAAATGAAATTTATTCAAATGAGGTCATCGAAATATAACACGCCTGGCTCTCTCCATAAAAGCAGCATTTCATACATAAATATTTTTTCATTCATTTCATTCATCACAATACTATAATAATATTTTATTTAAAAACTTGAGACTATGGAGGTACAAGTAATGAAACTCTATGCTTAAAACTTCATCAAAAAAAATCGTCCTTCTCTGTGTAAAATCAATGAATATTTCATTCATATTAGCTGTATTGCAGACTCCATGAGTTAAATAATTTTGCGTTAAAAAAATGCAGCAATTCTTATACAACTCATTCTACATATTTTGATGTTTACCTTTTCCATAAGTGAAAATTAGGCTTCGTTGCAGAAATAATCAAATTTGGATGATCATTTAAACTCAACTATATTGTAATTGCGTTTTTTCAATATGTAGATGCATAGAATTTAAGAAAAAATAATGCGGTTTTAGGACGGATACAACACAAAATATGAATTAAAAAGAACTTTAAAAAATCGCGATTTTTGAACAAGATGGATGGCATATATTATTTTGAAGTGGATCACGTGATCTCTTCATATAAGGGTCACGTGATCGCTTCATGTGAAAGGTGCAATTATTATTTTAATTTTTATTTAAACAACTACTGAATATATTTTGCTGAAATTTTTTTTATATATTTTTATGGGATAATTTGAAGATTTTCTAAAACTTACGAAGCAATTTGTGAATTTTAAATCCCCCTAAAAATGTTTGAAAAATTAGGTCCCATAAGAGTCAATGTATTTCATTTTTTCAACCCGGGTTCAATCGAAAACTACTTTGGTGATATTATTCATGTATATTCCCATAGGTCCGACAGACCGTCTGAACAACATGCTAAAATTTCATTTTGATGAAGTCATTTTTACGGCGGTTATCGTGCGAACGGACAGACAGACAGATAGAATGAACAAAGTCATAAACACTTTTCAACTTTGTTATAAAGTGTTAAAAAAGGATTGAAATCTGATCAAAAATAAACTTGTAAGAAAAAGCATAGCTATTCAGCTTTGAAAAAGTACTAGCCAAAAAAATGATGGATATGACGAACTATTGTCAAGTTTATCAAACTTCTTGAGTGAAAAGTATAGAGAACAGTAGTTATTAGATGTATTTCACAACATGGCAGATTTACCTAATAAATATATATAGATATGTAATATAAGCAGTTCAAGTTTTAGTATCCCAACTATTTTCAATTTATTTAAGTTCATTGCAGTAAGAAACTATTTTGCATCAAAGAAGTAAATTTGCCAAATTTGTTACGAAATACATCTAATAACTTTTCGTCTGAATAACTTTCACTCATTAAGTATGATAAACTTACCAGCAGTTCTTCATCTCAATTATTTTTTATAGCGAACACTGTTTGTGAAGAACTTGCCTTTTTTACAATTTTGTTTCAGGTACGATTTCTTATTGACGAAAGTTATGTACTAACTGCTATGACATAGGTACTATATTCAATAATGCAAGATCTTTTTAAGAGATAACTTTTTAAATAAGAACTATAACTATATAAGAAAATTTTAAATTGTCGACTGGAATGTTTAAAAGTTTTCGAAATGCAATGATTTTCTTTAAAGCACTTGTAGAAAAAGAAACAATACATTTAAAAATATTTTGATTTAGAAAATCATTAAGTAATTGAATGTAATATAATTTGTAAATTATTGCATAATCGTTTGCCCTCTTGTATACATATGAGGACTAAATTTAAATGTATGTCAAAAATAGCAGAGTGTAAATGTGTTAAATTATATGAATATTTATATAATATAATAGAAAATATAAATTATGTAACATCATTTAAAACATTTATCCTCCACATATTATAGGGATAATAATTACTGTATGCCATTTTATAAATAAATTTATCTAAGTCTAGTGATAAATGTTTGAGCATGTGTCTGTGATTAAGGCAATTGAGTTTGCAGAATTTCGTATCAGAAAGCATGAGATGTTAAAGCGTTGAATTTGAAACAATATTGAGAACACCGATAGTAATATGTTTATGTGTACTATCGAGATATTTAGAGAACTGTTGAATATTGCAAACACATAGTGAGGAAAATGCAGACTTAGATTATGTTGATAATTAAGGAATTTATACGGTACATTATATTTAAATCGTTTCTTATACTCAAAGGAGTAACATATTTAAAAGCTTTTATAAAGTTTATACTTTGAAGTGGAAAACAATGTTAATGTCTGCAAAAATGTGGAAAAAATTGCTTTTCTAATTGATTTTTGTTATTAATAATACAATAATTGTTCTTATTATTATATTTATTATAAATGTGTTTATTGAGTAATAAAATAAGAGTAAATTGAGAAAATGAACTGTGGTGATAAGAAGATCAAAAATTAAAATTATAAAAATGCTCATCATAGTTGTAAGTTTCATAAAAATATTATAAACTTTGTTTAGGTGTTTTCTAATAGAAATCTCCATACCTGTATTATGTTACTGGCTAAATGTATTAAGGCTTTTTTATGGCGTGTAATTCAAACTTGCAAGTTATCAATTAGTGTTCAATTAAAATTTTGGATTAAAAAATGACCTCTTTGAGATCTTTTTGTTTTTTGGTGGGATTAAAATACAAATAAATTTAATAAATGTGAAAGATGCGCCAAATCTGGGATTGAACTTGAGATCAATGGATTGCAGGTCCAATGCTTTACCCCATCTGAGCTACCCCAGCATTACTTTGGTCAACACACTTTCATTCTTGAAAAGAATAAAGTACATACTACAGTAGTTTCCCGGAACGCATATATAAAGCTACTTCAAACTTTTTAAAAATTAGTGGGTACCCCTGAAAAATCAAAGAAAATCGAATAAATAAAAAGGAATAAATAAAGATCGATTCAAATAAAAATCGAAATCTATAACAGTTGAAAAGGAAGCTGTCTTAATAAGAATGACATCACCAATATATCAATAGAAAGTATATTCAGAGTTTATAAAATTTGGAAGTAAAGATATAGATTTGCCAGTGCTAAACTAGCCTAACCAACCTGAAGAACAACAAGCATAAAGATTGGAAAAAAATAAAGGAAATATAAATACCTTAAAATATACCTAAAAAGTACAACCATGACGAGCAATACATGACTAGACCAATGTTGCCATTCGCAGAAATGAAAAGAAGTGATCTGTTGTTGCCAAAGAGAGTAATGAAAACATTACTGCGTAAAGGCAATAAAATGAGATATTCTACAGTTAAAGCTGCAAAATAAAAAGAAGAAGATATATTATAATGTAATTTCAAGAGAATGTAAAAGTATGGCTAAAATAAGATACTAAGGAGAGATGAGAATTTTAGGCTAATCGAAACTTATTAAATATACCATTTACTAAATACGCTGGATATTCATAACATTTACTGGTAATTTTGAGGTTATTAATCTGCCAAGCATGAAATTTTTTTATCTGATAAACTATAAATTCTAAAAAGTTGATTAAGTATAATATTTCTAAACAATTGAATCAAGTTGCAGGATTTAATGTTAATACTTTTTAATATTAAATTTAAAAAAAATCATTTTTATCATATAAAATAGTAACTATCCCATTAGTAGGTTCTATAATTAGATTTAATCCAAATAATTAATATTTTTACTAATAGTAGTTTCATTAGGTATTAATTCCAAATTATCCGGATAGAAATCTATATCTATGACTTAGTTATCAGTAAATACAAGACAAATCAGATCATCTACATATCTGTAAATTTTATAATCTGCTGAAATAAGGAATTTTTCATATTGATATAGGTATAAATTAGCTAACATACTGCTACTACAGCCAACTTGTGGAACCTCTGAGATTTATAAGTATAATTTATTACCTTGAAAAATATAATTATTGAAAAGAACAAAATGGAGAAGCTTAGGAAAATTGGTAAATTTAGTAAGATGAGATTGATTAGTAATATAAGCATTATATAAAGCTAAAATAACATCATAAAGATCAGTGATCTTAATATTATTAAATAGAACTTTAAAATCAAAAGTTTGAAGTCCTATTATTTTACCAAGTGTTTTTAATTTATTTTTTAATTCTATACTATTGTTTAGAATAATGTAGTTATCACTAGAATCTCGTAAATTACAATTTAGTGCATTTAAATAATTTAATGATAATTTACTAGCAGTAGTAGACTATGAATTATGACCATTAGTTACAGTTGTAAATTTAATAGGATTTTTAAGAAATTTAGGTATAAGCACATATATATATATATATATATATATATATATATATATATATGTGCTTATACCCAAATATATAGTCCCAAAATCATTGACCTCGGCCTTTATTCATTAAATATAGATCATAGACATATATAACAAGAAAGATCAATCATGCTTAAAGCACTGATTATGAAACACTTTCCAACTTCAATGCAATTTTATTTAAACATATCTAAAATGCAATACATTCCTCGGTAATATTTTAAAACTTCTCACAATACTACATTGATTTATTATATTTGAAAACTTAAACAATCATCGAAAAAAATGAACTTCATTAAAATGACGGCATTGAAATATAAGTTGCCTGGTTTAAACATCTCTAAAATGTGATATATTACTCGGTAACAATTTTAGAATTATCATAATACCACGATAAACTTCATCGAAATTTATAAACTTCATCGAAAACAACTGAAATTCATTCAAATGACGTCATAGAAAAAATAACACGCCTGGTTCTCTAAAAAAGCAGCATTTCATTCATTAATAATTTCCCATTCATGTCATTCATCACAATACTATAATAATTTATTTTATTTAAAAATGAAGACCATGGAGCTATAAGTAATTGTACTCTATGCTTAAAACTTCATCGCAAAAAATCGTCCTTCTCTCGGTAAAGTCAATGGATATTTCTTTCATATCACCTATGCAGACTCCATGAGCTAAATTCCTTTGCGTTAAAAAAATACAGCAATTCCTATACAACTCATCCTACATATTTTGCTGTTTACATTTCACATAAGTGAAAAATAGGCTTCGTTAGAGAAATAATCAAAGTTGGATGCTCATTTAAACTCAAATATATTGTAATTGCGTTGTTTCAGTATGTAGATGCACAGAATTTAAGCGAAAATAAAGAGGTTTTACGACGAATACAGCACTCAATATGAATTAAAAAGAACTTTAAAAATGACGATTTTGAGACAAGATGGATGACGTATTATATTTTGAAGTTGGTCACGTGATCGTTTCATATCATGGTCACGTGATCGCCGCTTCATATAAGAGGTGTAATTATTATTTTAATTTTTATTTAAAAAACTACTGAATATATTTTGCTGAATTTTTTTTATATATTTTATGGAATAATTTGAATATTACCTAAAATTTTCGAAGCAATTTGTGAATTTTAAATCCGCTTAAAAAATGTTTAAAAAATTAGGTCCCATAGGGTTCAATGTATTTCATTTTTTCAACCCGGGTTCAATCCAAAACTAATTGGGTGATATAATTTATTTATATTCCCATAGGTCCTACAGACCGTCTGAACAACATACTAAAATTTCATTTTGATTAAGTCATTTTTACGGCAGTTATCGTGCTAAAGGACAGACAGACAGACAGACAGACAGACAGAATGAACAAAGTCATAAGCACTTTTCAACTTTGTTGTAAAGTGTTAATAAATGGCGCACCTATCAGAGGCAGATATTTGCATATGCATAGATTTCCAAGCTGTTTTAATGTTCATTTTGATTGTGCCATTTCCAAGATTTTTTCTGTAATTAATCATGTAAAATTTTAAGGAATTTTTCAGGAAGCATATTTTTAAAAATTGTAAATAAATCTTAAAGTTAGAGGCATATATTATTTGCCTATGATGCATTTCTGCGTTGCGTCATATTTGCACTCTTTCAGTAAATATTTACATTTTAATTTGTGATTAATCCCTCACCAGTTTTATTTAAACATATCTCAGGGACTTTTTATGATAAAATGCTGAAATTTTGTGCATCTCCTTATTAGTGTATGGGGCACATTTTACTCATTGGAAATGTTTTTGTACGGGGAGCGTATAAAATTTTAAATTTTGTATTTCTTCAAAGCTAATCCCCTGAAAATTTTTATCCATTACATAAAATTCTGTACCTTTTTTTACGCAACTGTGTAATTTATTATATATGGCTAATATCAATATTTAAGGGGAAAAGCCGAGGTAAGTGTTTGGGGACACCCTGCATATGTATATATGTATGTATGTTTATATATTAAAAACTCGAGTATTAATGAAAGAACAAGAAAGACCAATCATGCATAAAGCATTTATTATGAAACACTTTCGAACTGCAGTACAATTCTATGTAAACACCTCTAAAATGCGATATTTGAAACATTCACCGGCGATATTTTTAAAATTATTACAATACTACAAAAATTTATTTCACTTAAAAACTTAAAATCATAGGGGTAAAAGCAATTTCTAACTCCATGCTTAAAACTTCATCGAAAGAGGCAATACTATAGAATCGTCTGCTTCTCTATTTAAAATCAAAGAAAGTTTCATTAATATCAGCTGTATTGCAGACTCCAGAGCTATAAAATTTTGCGTTAAAGGAATTCAGCGATTCTTATACAGCTGATCTTTCAGCTTTATGTGTTTACATTCTTCATACCTGAAAGTTAGGTTTCGTTGTGGAATCAAAGTTTGATGATCATTTAAACTTAAAGATATTGTAATTGCGTTGGCGCAGTATATAGATGCACAGAAAAATAAATAAATAAAGCTATTTTAGGACGGATGCAACACTAAATATAAATTTAAAAGAACTTTAAATATCACAATTTTGACACAAGAAGGATGCCATATTTTATTTTGGAGTGGGTCACGTGATCTATTCATATAATATTGGTATAATTATTTTAATTTTTATTTAAATAACTAAAGAATATATTTTGCTGATTTTTTTTTATATATTTTATGGGATGATTTCAATTTTTTCAAAAATTTTCGAAGCAATTTGTGAATATTAAATTTGCTTAAAAAATGTTTGAAAAATTTCGATCCCATAGGGTTCAATGTATTTCATTTTTTCAACCAGGGTTCAATTCTAAACTAATTTTGGGATATTATTCATTTACAATCATATATCCCACATACCGTCTGAACAACATAATAAAATTTTATTTTGATAAAGTCGTTTTGCGGCAGTTATCGTACGAACGGACAGACAGACAGACAGAATGAACGAAGTCATAAATTATTTTTAACCATGATATAAAGTGTTAAAAAGGAAGAAATAGGAAGGTCTAACAAATCTTACCTTATTACTTAGTAGATACATATTTTTACACTCTCTATCGAATGCTCTACATCTCTAATTATTGCGAATAATGAGCTTGATGCCTTAAATAATGAAATTTTTAAATATCCTCTTTCGATAATAAATCAAAACATCTTAAACATCATACCATTATCGTTATACCGTTTTTGCAATTTCATTCAATTCTAACCGATACTCATTTAATAGCTTTTAAATTTAAAAATATGATGTGTCTAATATATAAAACTGTCTTTACATAGTAATAACTTTTGATTTTGTGAGAATACAATTATGCCAACTAGAGCTACCTTTTAACTACAGCTTCCTAAAACTCAAATGTGTTTCTTTTGTTTTCGTTTAAATAAACATATTCATAAACCCCTTCAATAATGTAGAACTTTTTAATGTTCATAGAATGTTTTTCCATTTTAAATTAAAATCTGCCCAATATCTCGAGAATGGTGCATTTTATCATTCTGTAAATGATGTAATTTGCTTTAAATAAAAAATTAAGTACAAAATTACTTTTTGCAATAATTTTTAACATTATCGAAATATTGTGCATTTTTAACACTTTACAATATTGTTGAAAAGTGTATATGGCTTTATTCATTCTGTCTGTGTGTATGTATGTATGTATGTCTGGCCATTCGCACGATAACTACCTTAAAAATGACTTTATCGAAATTAAATTTTAGTATGTTATTGAGACGGTCTGTGGAACCAATGGGATATAAATGAATAATATCACCCAATTAGTTTTGGACTTAATCCGGATTAAAAATATGAAATACATTGAACCCTATGGGACCTAATTTTTCAAACATTTTTTAAGCAAATTTAAAATTCACAAATTGCTTCGAAAATTTTAGGAATATTCAAATTATCGCATAAAATATATAAAAAAAATTCAGCAAAATATGTTCGGTAGTTTTTGAAATAAAATCGAAAATAATAATGACATTCATTTGAAGAGATCATATGACCCACTTTGAAATAAAAGATGGCATCCATCTTTATTTCCCAGTGTGAAAATCGTGATTTTTAAAGTTCTTTTAAATTTATATGTAGCGTAGAATCTGTCCTAAAACCGCTTAATGTTTGTATATTTTCTGTGCATCTATATTGTATTCCAAATCATTTACAATGTTTTTGAGTTTAAATGATAATCAAACATTGATTATTTCTACAATGAAGCCTAATTTTAATGGATGCAGAATGTAAACAAGTGATTACAAGATGAGTTGTATAAGAATTGATGAATTTTTTTCATGCAAGCGATTCAAGCCAGGCGATTCATATTTCGATGACGTCATTTGAATAAAGTACATTTTCGTCCATGAAGTTTTAGGTTTTCAAATATCATAAATTACTGTAGTACTGCGATAATTTAAAAAACAACGCCGCTGAATGTATCGCATTTTAGAGATGTTTAAATAAAATTGCATTTCAGATGGAAAGTGTTTCATAATCAAGGCTTTATGCATGATCGATATTTACTGTTAAATCTAAAATGGAAAAAAATTCAAAAATAATTTTAAAAGTTCACAATTATTAAATGAGTCTATGTTTTGCAAATTTAATAAGTAGGAATATATGTAAACCAATTTATATTTGTTATTACAAGCCATTATCGATAAATAAGACCTTAAACAGGATATATAAATATGATACGATCTATGGAAATAATCAAGAGAGTTACATAAAACTGTGTTCATTTTAAGTACTTTTAAACAAAATTTCGATTTTAAAGCATAATACGCATAAGAAACTCGCGGTCCAAAATATTATACTGTCTTTCTTTACCAATGCAACTTACCATATTACAGTTATCACGTTCTTTTAAGTATCTTTAAGTTCTTTTAAGGAAAATATAATATCAACAATTTGAAAATATAAAACTCTAAAAATATAAAACTATAAAAAAGTCTTAAAATATAAGAAGCCGTTCTTAACACTTTCAACATAGTGGTAAAGTGTTTATGACTGTGTACATTCTGTCAGTCTGACTGTTCGCAAGATAACTGCAGAAAAAAATTAGATTATCAAAATGAAATTTAGGTATATTGTTTAGACGATCTGTGGGACATACGGGGAAGTAAAAGAATAATATTAACCAATTAGTTTTGGATTGAATCCGGATTGAAAAATGAAATACATTGAGCCCCATGGGATCTAATTTTTCAAACATTTTTTGAGCGGAGTTAAAATGTACAAATTGCTTTAAAAATTTTAGGAAATATTAAAATTATCACGTAAAAAGTGTAAAAAAATCATCAAAATATGTTTAACAGTTTTTTTAAAAAAATGACGTAATAATTAAACCCATATAATTTGAAGAGATCACGTGACTCGTTGCAAAATAAAATATGGCATCTATTCTGTTTTTACGCTTAGAGAAAATCGCGATTCTTAAGGAACGCTTATATTTAGTGCTACATCCGTACTAAAACCCCTTTATTTTTGCCTATTATCTGAGTATCTAAATTCTGTGCTTGCGCAATTACAATAGTTTTGATTTCAATTTATCATTAGTCTTTGATTATTTCTTCCACGAAGTCTAATTTTAACGTATACAGAACGTAAATGAATCAAGCTATTGTAAAACGAGTTGTATCAAAATTGCTTTTTTGTTTGTCACGCAAAATTATTTAGCTCTGGAGTCTAAAATATAGATGATATGAATGAAACTTTCCTTGATTTTACATAGTTATGCAGACGATTTTATAGCATTGCTTTTTTTTTATGAAATTTGAAGTTTCCGAGTAATAATTCCGAGTAGTAAAGTAAATAAATTATTGTATTACTGCGTTAACCGATGAATGCATCGCATTTTAGAGATGTTTAAATGAAATTGTATTTCAGTTTGAAAGTGTTTCATAATCAGTGCTTTATGCATGATTAATCTGTCTTGTTTTTTGTTTTTTTGTCTTTATCATTATAATTTTTTTTTCGGACAATTTATTTAGAACCTCGGATTCAAAGACAAATATTCTTTATTTTACTTAATACCATTTAAAGTCTAAATTTTGGTTAAATATACACATGTAATCACCATTGTAAATCATGCTATGGGGCCGGAGACAGGGGCTCCGGGCTCCAAATTAAAAATAAAACTGCACTTCTTGCCCCCCCCCCCATTACATTTTAAATACGTTTTAAATACATTTTAAATACGTTTTAAATACATTTTAAATAGAATGTTGCTAAACAAAATATTTATTTTTCCCATCATAAAACATCAGCAAAATAATTAATTACATATTGAATATTTCATCCCTCTACAACACTTTACCCTTGTTTCAAAAAGGTGTTTTTTTAATTTCTTAACTATTGATCCTAGACATAAACAATTACAAAGTTTCTTGAAATAAGGTGCAGCATTTTTTAAAACAGTTTCAACTCTAAGGGTGATATTTCTAGAAAAATTCATAATCTTACTACTTTCTACACTTGCAAAGTAGAATAAAAGTTCCAGTTAATTCAATGCTAACGACATCATTAGTTGAAATAAAAAGTTACAAAAGTATAAAAAATAAGTAAATCTTAAAACAATTCTGGAAGATATTAATGAACGGATTTGCTGAGTAAGGTCATATTACCATGTCTATTACGGGCTTAAATACCAGACTTTCCCGAAAAAGTTTAGGGATTATAAAATATTTTGGGGAATATTTAGGAATTTCTTTTTAATGAAAGTTTTACTTAAGCAGATTTTTCGAACTTAGCTATTGCAAGTATATGTCTAGGATCAATATTTACCTTTTTTGAAACATCTTGTATGTTGCCAGTAAAGGAAAAGGGGAAATAAATAGAAATATTAGAGCTGTAGGGTAAGGTAAGCTGTATTAGTTTTTCTTTTATATAATTCAATTTTCCTGCGAAATAAAATATTTCACAAATATGAAAATGCACGAACATGATTCACAATTTCATATTTCAAATTATGTTTCTGATTTTAGTGAAAAAAGTATTGATCCCTGAATTTGTTTTTTCTGTCGAAATTCTTAGGATAGGTAAATTAGTGATAAGGGAGGAATTTGTTTGATATGTGCAAATAAGTTTGTAAAGAAGAGTCAAAAATATAACCGTATAGGATGTATAAGATTATATAGGTTTTCAAGAGTATGCATGTGTCATATAGGATGTATAGGATTACATAGGTTTTCAAAAGTATGCATGTGTCAGCATGCAGGGTGTGAACAGAAGTGATGACAATGATGTAGGATCATGGACTTGCCGATAACTCAAGAAATATTTGAATTATCATATATTTCATGCTAGTTCATAAGAAACCCTCATGGCGCTACACGTTTACATAACTTTAGAAGGATGACACCCTTTTGAAGGGGGTACGTAGGCTGTCTTGTTTTCTGGGGGAAAATATAGAGAGAAAATGACGAAGAAAATCTTAATTACGATGGGTACAAGGGAGAAAGCCTATTACAATATGTTGAACGCTGCAAAACTAGTACTAGGCATTTTCGTCTCTTCACTCAAAGCTGCATAATAACTCTCTAAATAGCGATTTTAAAAGAAATGATTTTATTAATGTGTGTGTAACACGTGTAAACGCAGAGACATTGAAAAATACGAGGATAGATCTCAATACACATGTGTAAGCATGCATTGTTGCTGAACGTGAACATTTTGAATTTTGTGTATAATAAAGTCAATTTTATTCTACTGCATTGTCTAAATATTTGGTTGTTTCTTTTGGGGGGGGGGGGGGTGCTATATTATAGACATTGGTTTTCAGGGTTCTTTTCCATTTCTTGCTATCAAACAAAAATATTTTGCAACATTCTACAACTTTCTAATGTTCCCCTATCGCTAATAGAAAGCGAGATATCCCATTACCTCCTAAAAATGGGATAATCTCCGTATAATTGTCTCGTCGTGTAGCGCTCAAGGATTTTTTATAGTCTTGCATAAACAATAGTCGATAACGCTAAAACTTCTCGATTTATACGCTTGATCCATTATTTTTCTTGACAGCTTGTATATAAGTGTATATACTTCCACATACTCTTAAATGCCCCTTAATAAAGATATAATGGTATACATTTATCAATATTATACAAAATTTATTTATAAACTATCAAACTTTTTTTTCAAATTAGATATTTTTTTATTATTTATTTTATATTAATAGTACAGCAAACGTTGAAATAGGACAAACTCGACTAAATTACTGAAATGAGATTTCAAACGACTAATAAAAATAAAATATTTATTTGTTATGACTGTTGGAACGAAATAGTTAACATTTTATGATTTTCTCTTAACATTTTTATTTATCTTAATTTTTTTTAGTGATAGCAGATTTATTTATGTGTTTGTTCATTTTTCGATTAAATTAATTGAAAATTAATTCGATCTGGACATGCCGAAATGCAGAATAAAACAAAATATTATGAGGTTCATCTGAAAAGTACTTTCCGAAACAAACTAAATGTGACGAAAATGAAAAAAACAAACAAAAAAACTAGAACTTTGAACTACTTTTTCGTTCTTTCTCCTCTCTCTACGGCTTTATTAAAAACTTTTAAACATTTTAAGTCAATAACATTTCCACAAGAGACAGAATGTTCACCAAACTTTCACCCCTTTACTCTTTAACAGAACACCAGTCCTACTTTGGAGTGTTACGGCTGTGACTGACGGCGCCATTAAAGTACGGAGCGATGTTCCATGTTTGGGGCAGACAGTGGAAACGCTGCAGAACTTCTTATGTCACGAACAATCACAGTGAAGAACCAGTTCATGGGAAACCATTCCTTACCTTCAATATGTTTCGATTTGGAGTGTAACTCGACGCAAGAAAGAACAAGAAATCTTCAAACGAACGTTAACTTTTGAACTTTTGAAAGCCAAGGAGTTTCAGAATGTACGTATAATACTGAAGAAGCTGAAAATAGCCACAGTTCTAAGAGTGAAATATATAATTTATAATAAGGTATTTTTCGCCCTTTATAAAGATTTATTATAGCAAATTATTATATGATCTTTAAGATATATTCACCACTAGCAGTATACTCGTTCTTCTTACGAAATATATAATAAAACAAACTTTAAATTCACAGTTATGTGCAAATTCCTGTAGTATTCTGAATGGCATTGTTATTCTGAATATTATATTAATATATTTAATTTTATTTTATTTAAAAATAAGTATAAAAATCTCTGTTCACGATATACAAAGTTATCTTCACAGTCAAATCTGAAGAATAAAACAAAATGGTCCTATTTGTAAATAAATTAAAAATAATATAAAATTGAATCAATATATGCTAAAATGAAAGGGCTAAAATGATATTTGAATATGTACCCGTGCTACTTATATCCTGTTTCAACAATTGTCAAAACACAATACGGGAATTAATTTTTCTAATCACGATATAAAATGAGTTTGAAAATTTTTTGCTAAAATAAAGCAGATGAATATCAATAATTCCCATGATCTAAAAATTCATTCCCGATAAAATTAATTTTATATACATTTCTTTTAAATAAAATAGTTCGCCGTATAAACAAGCTGGATATAAATCGGTTACTTACTTCTTCAAATAAATTTGCGGAAAAAGATCGTCTGCATAATGCTATCTCTATGGGAAGTTCGTTATTTATAAATATCTAGAGCACCTCTAGTCATAGAGATTCGAAACATGGACTAAATTTTAAGTGGGGCTATTTCACGGCCACACACATCATTTCATGAAATTCAGTGTAACCGTTCTCCAGTGATGAGGCAAATTAATACACAAACATACATACAGACAGATTTTCGATTTTAATTATATACATAAAAATAATCTGGTATGGGCAGCACCTGACTTTCCTTACATTATGCAATGACTTTACTTCTCTTACAGCGTAAAACACTGCACAAAGTCTTTGACATTATCATGGCGTAAATTAAATCTGGGAGCTTTTAACGACTTATTATTACTTTCCTTATATACATAATGTATAAGGAAAATATTGTGAAGGGGTCGAAAATTCGAATTCGAGTTTTCATCGGGAGAACACGTTTCAAGCATCCCTGATCTCTAATCAAACATTTTTGAGGTGATGCCTGTGTGTGCGTGTGTGTGTGTGTGTGTGAGAGAGAGAGAGAGAGAGAGTGTGTGTGTGTGTGTGTGTGTGAGAGAGAGAGAGAGTGTGTGTTTGTGTGTGTGTGTGTGTGAAAGTATGTTTGTGTGTGTGTGTGTGTGAAAGCATGTGTGTGTGTGTGTGTGTGTCAGTGAGTCTGTGGAGACGATATCTCACGAACGAATAGAGCAATTGGAATAAAATTTGGTACAGAAATCAAAATCTATGAATACTGGAAGCTTAGTGTTTTTAAACGTAATCGAATGTTCAGAACTCACCTAAATTTTCGAGTGAAATTTTGAAAAACTCATCAAAACCTTTAATAAAGTTACGCAAATAGACATTTCTCATGTAATTTTTCCTTAGAAAACGCTAGCATGACCCGTTCTTGAGATATTGCACATTTTTAAAATAAATTGTTCAAAAAATCCCATAAATTAAAAAAAATATATTAACTGTTGAGAAACATGTTCACTTTCCATATGTAATATCATGCGATAAATTTGGTGACATCATTCTCATAGATCTAGCTCGTTCCATTCATGAAACAAGATACTTTTAGTAATACATTTGTATTTGAACGCCGATAGTTGTTTATCTGTTATAAGAATAACTTATTTCTCAGTCCATAACGCTTGGTGAAATTTTAACGCCGAATTTGGCGGAATGTCGCCAACTTGGCGACTTTTTTAAATGCTGCCAAATTAACGAAAATCTCACCAAATGGATAAAAATGACACTAAATCAATGAAAATGACGACTAATTGACAAAAATTCAATATCTTGGAAAGAATATAAATATCTACTATCAGTAAAACCTATTTTTTATTGTAAAAGTAGTAAATTCATTGCATTATATGAGGAAAGTCATGTGTTACCCACATCATGCTTTTTCTACTGTAAAAGTAGTAAATTCATTGCATTATATAAGGAAAGTCATGTGTTACCCACATCAGGCTTTTTCTACTGTAAAAGTAGTAAATTCATTTCATTATATAAGGAAAGTCATGTGTTAGCCACATCAGGCTTTTTCTACATTAAAAGTAGTAAATTTATTGCATTATATAAGGAAAGTCATGTGTTACCCACATCAGGCTTTTTCTACTGTAAAAGTAGTAAATTCATTGCATTATATAAGGAAAGTCATGTGTTACCCGCATCAGGCTTTTTCTACTGTAAAAGTAGTAAATTCATTGCATTATATAAGGAAAGTCATGTGTTACCCACATCAGGCTTTTTCTACAGTAAAAGTAGTAAATTCATTGCATTATATAAGGAAAGTCATGTGTTACCCACATCAGGCTTTTTCTACTGTAAAAGTAGTAAATTCATTGCATTATATAAGGAAAGTCATGTGTTAGCCACATCAGGCTTTTTCTACTGTAAAAGTAGTAAATTCATTGCATTATATAAGGAAAGTCATGTGTTACCCACATCAGGCTTTTTCTACTGTAAAAGTAGTAAATTCATTGCATTATATAAGGAAAGTCATGTGTTACCCACATCAGGCTTTTTCTACTGTAAAAGTAGTAAATTCATTGCATTATATAAGGAAAGTCATGTGCTGCCCACATCAGATTTTTCCTAATAGGTTGACTTTTACATACTCTGCCAAGGCCTCATCAAAATTAAAATTCAATCCACATTTAATTCTTATCCCGTAAAACGAATGATTATCGGGGAATGCTTGGACGTCAAAATAAAAAAGTAATACATAAAGTGTCTTCTCTCATGAATGGAACAAACCATATCAACATGAATTACGTTTGTTGCATAATATTACACGTGAAAAACAAAACTACTGAATGATATAAACTATTTTCGTAATTTTGTGGGGGTTTTGTATTTTATACATTGTGTGTTTTTATGTTAGTGATTTTATAATTTTTTGTTATTATTTATTTTTTGTTATTTTTGGTAATCGTGCAGTATCTCAAGAGGAGTTCTAAAATTACAAGCATTCTAAAATTTGTTTAATTTGTTTTCTAATGATACATTACATCGGAAATGGTTATTTACTTATCATCATTGAATGTCCTGCAATTTTATGATATTTTAACACATTCATTGAAAACTTGGGGGGGGGGGAGTTCTCAACGTTTGATCTCATTTAAAATCAATAGGGTTCCAGTATGCACTGATTGTAATAGTCGTATTACGTTATTTTCAAAACTTTTCTTACGTGCAATAACACATCCACAAACTCAAACATGTACTAATACGCACTAACACACAGAGACAATACCTAAAACTGTTCGATTCGACTTCACGGATGCTTAAAACATGGTTTTTCTTCGAAAACTTGAATTGGAATATTCAATCCCGTCACATTACTTTCCCTATACCTTAACCATCTGCATGTAGGGAAAGTTAAATGAAACAGAGATTTCATGAAATTAGAACTTTCCTGTAGTTATTATATTTTCATATTTTGCATTATCTAATACTGAAAAGGCAATTTTAATACAGTTTGAAGGATGATACTATTTATCTATAAAATGCACGTGATTATATAGAAAATTGCTATTTTTAATTAAAGTCTAAATATATTGGAATATAATTGCTGTTAATATTGTTTGTGATAGTTTTCTTGCAGTTAGAAAACACTGCATTTGATTCTATTTTATGTAATGGGTAATAATATGTAATACTAGGTAATAATAGTCAATAATATGTAATAGATGGATAATAGGTGAGTATTATGATTTAAAAATCGCTTAGTGCTTGTTTTGGAGGACTTTAAAACGTTTGAGTAAATGTTTATGAAATATTATTATTGTTTATGGTTGGTTTATGCATATATAAGAGAACGCTTACTAATACATAAAGTTATAAATGCTTATTGATGTTTATTCATTTATTAAATACAATGGATGCTGATCAAATTTTTTTTATTATCGCTTCTTTAATACTGACTAAGATTTTAATGCTTAATAAAAGAAAAATGTATAGAAAAAATCAATAAAAATTGGGATCGTGTTATTTCTTATGAATCTATTTATTAAATGCCTGACGTGCTTTTATCTTTCTAGATCATCCAGAAGACTGAATTTTGTACATTTATGGTATCAAACACCTCTAACAGCATTTTTTTTCACAGTAACGTAAAATTTACGTCACACTGTGACTTTGGGACGTCACAGGTCGTCGCAGTACGTCTCGACAATGTCATATTGAGGTCACAGTGAAGTCATTTTGGTTATTTTTCATGGTCGTTTGTGACGTCGCATATTAACTTGTTTGTGATGTCACATTGTAATTGCCATTGCAATGTCGTCACATTGTTACGTGTTAATTAAATTGTGGAAACGTCACATAATATAGTCACAATGAAGTTACAAAGTTACTAATACGTAACGTCGGATAGAAATCACAAATATGATGTCACATTGTGATCCAGGTGTCATGTGACTACAACGTCACTGTCACACATGTGAAGATCTTTGCTGTGAGGGACGGAACAGAATCAGTGTGTCTTTCAGGACATTTTGGCCGGGGTGGGGGTTGAATGAAACTTTAAGGGGGCTACGTTTTCTATTTGAGCTTTATAAATAAATATATATATATGCTGTCACAGAGAAGGTTAACATAAAATTTCTCTGGAGTGTCAAATAATCGTCTTCAGGAGACTTTATCCCTGCACTCGTATGTATGCCTGAAAGAAACACTGAACATAACTTAATGGAGCCGGAAATTGGTGTTCTACCTAGTGGGAGTAAAAAATGGGGAGGAGGGGAT
The DNA here is from genome assembly GCA_951213105.1 of Amaurobius ferox. Taxonomy (NCBI): domain Eukaryota; kingdom Metazoa; phylum Arthropoda; class Arachnida; order Araneae; family Amaurobiidae; genus Amaurobius; species Amaurobius ferox. Next base: position 100,354,693 of record OX578141.1, on the reverse strand, counting down.
GTCTTTCAAAATGTTTTTCCATACTCTACAGAAGCCGATGATCTATAAGAAGAATCTTTATGCACTTATAGTATTAATAAAAACAATACCCAACGGAGACAAATTGTAATGCCTTGGGGGCTGACAATATGGGGGAGATCGAAGATAGAGATAAAATAAATGCTATGAATAGTTTAAAGAGTATATCCAAAGTAATGTTGTAAGTACTATGTATTGTGTAACAAGACAAAGATATGCAAGACACTCTTCAATTAAATTTCGCACTACAGCCATAAAAATAATTCTAAATTTCAAAACCACTATAATTCAGAAACCACAAAATAATGCCATTACCATCTATAACACCTTCAATAAAACCTTATATTCATGTTTACTTCAAAAACACACTTAACCAATTCTTTGACTTTTCTTAAGAAAAGTTTCATACATCTCAAGGCGACGCATTTATTCCCTAAGCTACATAACTGGAATTCTTTTAAGTCCGTCTCTTATGTAAACGGTCAGCCTTTACAAGAACAGTCCAGCTGTGAATGACGGCTGCAGCCAAATTTGAAGCGATGTTCCATGTTGTGGGGAGACCTCGGAAATTCTGTGGAACTCCCCTCTCATGTGCAGGAACGATGACCGAAACTAATTCATTTAGATACAAATGCCATTTGTCCAAGAGAGTTATTGAAGCTAAGATGATATTTTAAATGGTCATTTTATAGTTTTCGAAATAAGGTATATATCAAAACTGATGATATTAAATGGCATGAAAAGAAAGAAACAAAGCGGACTTCCATAAAAATTAAACTACACTTTTTAATGTATATAAAATTAATGCGTAACATCGGCTACTTTTGTACTTCAAATCGATATAATTTTATGAATAAGGGCTTTTTGGATATGATTCTTTTGGCAGAAGTTATGATTTTATGCTCACAGTATTAAAATGATCTGTGAAACGTGGTCAGTTATACTTTTAATAAATCAGGGTTAACACAAGGAGAAGTTTGCATAACTTTGATCAGTGAAATTCTATTGTGTTCAATGTACTGAAAATCAATAATGCGCTAATGCGTGGTCTCCTACACCTAATACAGACCAGCTATCATGTTTAAAAATATCATAAAGTTTAACAATGATATTAGGTACATTATATATGGTTTTGAGCATAGTAAAATAGCTAAATGTAAACAAAATTCATGAAAATCTATCGGGATGATATGCAAGTTGGCAACAGCACCCCTCAAAAAAGTAAAAGTAATAACAAATTTGCTTCATGAGATAGCATAGCATCTTTCGTTCTAGGATTTCCACAAATGTTCAGCTTTGTATGCACAAAACATGACAGAAATAGTCATTTTGTATATATCAGAAAACGATCAAAATATTTCGTTCTTAACTTAGCTAGCACCTTATTTATCTTCAGGATCGTCTTCTAAATCGCTATTCTCGCAATTAAAATATTGGGTGCCGGACAACTGTACATTTCTTTGTCTCATATTTTCAAATTAAGAACATTAAGATTTCAGCTGACACTTTTGCTCAGCTAAGTTTGATATTATTGCCTAATTTTTTAATCAAAATTACAGAATAACTAACGCTAAAAAATACTTCTCAATGAGAGTCAAGGAAATTTTTATTACATTCTGCAACAGTGAGACCCACTATGTCTACTTAAGACTTAACCAAATATCATATGTCTAGTTTTGACATATGAAAACTTCAAGTTGAATAAATAATTTATGAAGGCACTTTCATTTGGTAACAAGTGGTGTGTGCAAATCATTTTCAACGAAATGATGAAGAATTTGTGTACTCTTTTGCATGCTTATTTCACACAGTCATGCCAATGTTAAAAAAAACTGGAAATGAAATCTCCCGAACCGAGAGCGGAAATCTTTTGTGAATCTTCATACCGCTCCAAAATTAAATCCTGAATCCATATCAATTAATATCTAAATCATATCTATAGCCAATACTAAGAAATAGATGTTGTAAGCAAAATATACATTTTCTAATTGGAACTGACATTTCTAGAACCGGAATTGGAAATACTAATTGAGACTCCCACTCACACTAGAATTTTAAGCTGAATCCATATCAGTCATCATTCTCTATCTATATTCGATTCTGAAACAAAAATATATTTCAGGGAATATTTTTAACCGTAAGAAGAAAAGAACAGGAAGTTAAAATCTTTCTGAATTCTTTTACACGCCCCTCCCTCAGAAACACGATGCCACATCAATATAGGTCATCATCTAAGCCCCATCTATTGCCGATATAGATAAATAGATGCTTCAAGAAAAAGGAAAACTTTTAAACCGGAATTAGGATAAAACTGGAAATGGAAATCTGCAGAAAATCCACATATCCTCTCTAGAAATTGACACTGGATGCATATTAGTCATCATCTAAGCTCTATCAATAGCAATTCTTGAGAAACAGATGTTTCAAAGTAAATTTGTATACCCGAAATTTGAAAAAAACGGGAATGGAAATCTTTAATGAACTCCCATACACTATCTGAACATTGATGCTGAATCCATATCAGTTGTTATCTAAACTCTTTGCATATCCGATCCTGAAAAATAGTTGTTGCAAGCAAAGTGCAAATATTTTAATCGAAAGTGACATCTTCATGACCAGAAGTGGAAATCTTCAATGAGGCAATTGACCGCTGAAGGATTTAATTCTGAACCCATATCAGTCATTTTTTAAGATCTATAACCAATTTTGAAAAATAGATGTTTCAAGGAAAAGTTTAGACGTTGAATAAGAAAAAGAATAGAAAGTGCAAATTCTTAGTGAACCACCCCAGCTCCACTACAATGTACTGTTGAATCCATATAAGTTATCATGTAAGCTGTATTTATTAATTAATGCTCTTGAAAAATAGATATTTCAATAAAATGAAATATTTTGAAGCGGAAACTATAAAAATAACTGGAAGCACGAATCCTTAGTGAATCCCCTATATCCTTTAAAATTTGATACTGAATCTGTAGCAGTCATTATACAAGCTCTATTTATAGTAGATCTAAATAAGTAGATGTTTCTAAAAATTTTTTGGTAAAAATATAGATGGAAAATTTTATTTATGGTATCATCTGTTTTTCTATGACCAGAAATACTGTCGGTTGTGTAATGAACTTGAAATGTTTGCCATTCAGCATGTTTTGCAAGGTGCTTCAAGTATAGAATACACACTAAGCGCTTCGTTGATACTCATAAAGCCATCGTGAATGGACTAAATATCCAAATCCATGTTTCATTTTGTGGTGCACATTTTAATAAAACTGTTTATGAGAGACTTTAGACTTTATTAAATTATTCATATTAACATGGCCGTAATATCGTATGTCGTGAAACACATTGCGTTTCTCCGCTATTAAAACCCACCATATTATCTTTAGTGCGAGTCCTGGAATAGAATATTTATTAACATAATGCTACTCAATTAATTGCACCATTTTTTTACTTTAAAAAACAACCTTATTTATTAACAACATTTGGTTAAGTATTAAATTGATTACAGCAATTATCATATTATTCGCGTAGTAGCGTGGATATGTGAGACCAAGAAAATTATATTATCAATTGGGTTAAGACCTGCTACAATATTTGGTAAGAACATACCTTCAATTTCGTCTTTGGCCATTGATCACAACTCTTACATCAGAGTATATAGTACTGGTTCCAACTCAAGGTATGGTGCTCCTACTCGTACTGAAGTCGATCTGGCATCTGCCGTTGAAGTTCTGTATATCACGACATTTCGTTTACATCTAAATGGAATCGGGCGTTGAAGTTATGTCAGGACATTTCGTTGCAAACTCTATCTTCTAAATCATCGAAGTGTATATCAGGACATTTCTGTGGAATACTCTATGAACTCACTATTGAATCTCTCTAGGAAATCTCTCTTGAATCTCGTGTATATCATCTCCAGAACCTTTCGGTTGTCTCCTCTTTTGCCTGAGATCTGACACGCCTATTCGGCTACTATTGGTCGACCTTAGAGCACCGCGATCAAACATCTTGCATATTGGTTAACAATTTTAACCAATCTCGTGGCTTCACTTCAGCTTTCTTGGTTTAGGGACTATTTGACCTCTCGGGCCAAGGTACCAAAAAACTAGCGTCCTTATGTCTGATGCCCTTGTCAAACATTACAACCCTAATAAATATTGAACATAAAACTGTCTTACATATTCATTTTCTTAAACCTGGCTCCACATATCTATTCCTGGTCTCACACATATACTTTAAGTAATATAATCACTTTTATATAATACTAGCAGCATACCCGTTCTTCGTACGGAGTATATAATATAAAGAAACTTGAAATTCATAATCATGCCCAAATTCTTATAGTATACTAAATGACATGTTTAATCAAAATATTCTGTTAAAATATTTAATATAATGCTCCTAAAAAGAAGTTTAAGAATCTCTGTTCTCGCTATATAAAATTATCTTCATGGACATATCTGAAGAATAAAACATCTTGGACCCCTTATGTAAGCAAATATAAAAAAAAATATGGAATTGAATCAATATATGCAAAATAAAAGCGTTAAAATTGTATGGGACCCGTACTAATTATATACGCGAATATTAGAAAATATAACCTGTATTAGTAGATTACATGTATAAATTGAAAATACCAATAAACCCGTAATCTTTAAATCTGAAGACAGTCATTTATTCCAATATATGTCAAAATTAAAGTGCTAAAATTATATGGGAAGATATACACGTACTACTTATAATGTCCGATTATTAGTAGAAGATTACCCGTTTTGCAATATGAGTCACAAATGTTTTTTGGTAAAATACAACAGACGACGTAATAAATTGAATATATAATTAATCCCCTTAATCTTCATACCAGAAGACTGTACTTGATTCCAATATATATGCCAATATATGTCAAAATATATGCCAATATACCTGTACTACTTATATTCTCGTAGGTTAGAAGATATACCCGTGCATTCCTAGAAGATTACTCGTACAACGTACAATATGCGTGTGTCAGCAATTTTTGCCGCAATAAAACAATGGCGTAATAACTTAAAAATATCAATAATCCCTGAATCAATAATTCCGGAAAATATTAATAATAATAATGTTTAAACCTGAAGAGTATAATTGATATTATCCAGTCCAAAATGAAATGGCAATGAAATTTATTTTATATACATATCTTCATTATTCAAATCGGAAAGGATTTAATAAAAATCGTCTGCCGCATAAACACATTGGATTTAAATCCGTTGCTAAGCGACATGATATCATTTGCTTCAAATAAATTGGTAGAAAAAATATCGTCTAAATAGTTATATTTCTATGGAACATTTGGCGACAGTTTCGTCAAATTAGCGACATTTTAAAAAATCGCCAAATTTATCGCCAAGTGGGACTGTAGAACTGACAGTTCCACTTTGCGACAAATTGACGAAATATCATCACAATACTATCCCCTAACAAAAAACAATTAATATCATTTATGTAGCGCAATTTTATCAATTTCAAGATATTTTTATAGATTTAAAAACATTTTTATCAATTTGGTGACATTTTAAAAATTCGCTAAATGTATTACTAAGTAGGATGGTTGGTCTGACAGATAAATGCTAACCAAACATCATTTCAGTACTCTCTTCTAACAAAACAAAAAAAAAATTCATTGATATGTAGAAGACCCAAGCCACACGACCAACCCGAAGGTTTATGGCAGCTGTTTGTGTGTCGTTTATATCAATTTGGCGACATTTCCGTCAATTTGGCAAAGTTTAAGAAAAGTTGTCAAATTAGCGATATCCCTCCAAATTCGTAGCTTTGAATTTGCAGATCTGAATGAAACATTCTTTTCCCGTTTCAATATACTAAATGAAAACACTACAATTGTATTAGAAGATATACCCGCTCTACTCTTTTTCTGTTTCAACAATCGGCTATATGAATTTATTGGCTAAACACAATATATGAGTTTAGTAGCTAAATACGATATAAGCTTGAAAACTCTTTGCCAAAAAAAATGAAATTGATGTACGCAGTCAGCAATTAATATAATTAAAAGAAAAATCAAACCGTCCATTCATAAGATATACTTTTATATCCATTTATCCATTTATTTATTATTTAAATCGATAAAAAATAATAAAAACATTAACAAACACATTTAATTTAATTGCGATGCCGAGCAACATGATATATCCTCCTAAAATGTTAAAATTTATTAACCACTAACAGCACATCCGTTATTCGTACGGAGTGTATAATTTAAAGAAACTTAAAGTTCGCAATCATGTGCAAATTCTGTTAAAATATTAAATTTATTGCTCCTAAAGAGAAGTTTAAGAATATATGTTCTCACTATGAAAAATTATCTTCACGATCAGATCTGAAGAATAAAACATCCTGCCCCCTTTTGTAAGCAAATTTACAGAAGAAAAAATAGGAATTGAATGAATATATGCAACCCCGTACTAATTATATTGTCGCAGATCAGAAAATATGATAATGTGTTAGTAGAAGATTACCCGTATTACAATATGCGTCTCAAAAATATTTGCCAAAATAAAAGAGATGACGTAATAAATTGAAAACATCAATAATATCCGTACTCTTTATACCAGAAGGTCGTAATTGATTCCAATATATGCCAATATATATCAAAACATATGTCAATATACCTGTACTACTTATATTCTCGTAGATTAAAAGATATACACGTGTATTTGTAGAAGATTCGTACAACATACAATATATGAGTTTAAACAATTTTTGTCATAATAAAATAATTGCATAATAACTTGAAAATATCAATAATCCTTGAATCAATAATCCCCGAAAATATAAATAATAATAATTTTTAAACCTGAAGACCGTAATTGATATTATCCAGTCAAAAATGCTATAAGAAAAATCAAATCGTTCTTTTCTAAAATATATTTTTATATCCATTTATTTATTATTCAAATCGAAAAAATAATTATTAAAATTAACAGACAGATTTAATTTAATTGCGTTTCTGAGTAACATGATATAAGATAGAATCTTATAACATGTTAAATATGTCATGTCTTATAACATAAACTGCGAAATTAAATAACGATTTTGATTTCTCTATACTTCTCATTGTTCCGTAAAAGCTTGTTTTAAATAAACCATGAACCATGGAGATAGATTTCCCCTTTAAATCATGTTTCAAACAATTCATGTTTTCAGAAAGTGACTAATTAACGCAAAAAATCTCCCATCAAACTCAGAGATTAAATTTTAATTCACTTTCAAACGATTTTCAAGCTTTTCGTTTGGATAAACCACGGAGTTAGGGAGTAGAACTCCTAGGAAAAAGTTCCGTTTTTCATTAATATCTCGACAACCCCAGGTCTTAGAAACTCGAAACTTGGACAAAATTTATGGGGGGATATTTCAAGGCTATTCACCAAATTTCATTAAATTCGGTTCAGCCGTTTTTCCGTGATGATGAGACAAACGAAAATTTGGTTTTTTACTAATATCTCGAGAACCACTGGTCGTAGAAACTCAAAACACGGATATAATTTTAAGTGGGGCTATTTCTGGGCTACCCACAAAATTTCATCAAATTCGGTTCAGCCGTTCTCCCGTGATGGTGTGACAAACAGACAGACAGACAGACAGATTTTCATTTTTATTTATATAGACTAGCAGCATACCCGTCCTTCGTACGGAGTATATAATATAAAAAAACTTATAATTCGCAATCATGTGCAAATTCTGATAAAATATTAAATTTATTGCTCATAAAGAGAAGTTTAAGAATATCTGTTCTCACTATGCAAAATTATCTTCACGGGCAAATCTGAAGAATAACATATCCTGGCCCCTTTTGCAAACAAATTCACACACAAAAAAAAAGAATTGAATCAATATATGCAACCACGTACTACTTATATTGTCGCAAATTAGAAAATATGCCAGTGTGTTAGTAGAAGCTTAAACATATTGTAATATGAGTCTTAAAAATATTTACCAAAATAAAAATGATAACGTAATAAATTGAAAGTATCAAAAATCCCCGTAATCTTAATACCAGAAGGTCGTAATTGATTCCAATATATGCCAATATATATAAAAATTTTGCCAATATACCTGTACTACTTATATTGTCGTAGATTAGAAGATATACCCGTGCATTTGTAGAAGATTACTTGTACAACGTACTATATATGAGTTTCAACAATTTTCGTCATAATGAAACGATGGCATAATAATTTGAAAATATCAATAATTCCTGAATCAACTGTCCCCGAAATATCAATAATAATGATGTTTAAACCTGAAGACCGTAACTGATATTATCCAGTCAAAAATGCAATGTCAATGAAATTTATTTTATATACATATTTTTATTAGATTTAATAAAAATCGTATGACACATAACACATTGGATCCGTTGCTAAGCGACATGATATCATCTGCTTCAAATAAATTGATGGAAATCATGTCGTCTGAATAATGTGATCTCCATGGAAGGTTTGGCGACATTTTCGTCTCCATGATATTTTTATGGATTTACAAATATTTTTATCAATTTAGTGATATTAAAAAAATTAGTTAAATGCGTTACTAAGTAGGATGGATGGACTGACCGACAAATGCTACAGAAACATCATTTCAGTACTCTATTCTAAAAAAACAAATTTAATTTCATTGATTTGGATCATTTTTATTAATTTGGAGATATTTCCTCTAATTTAGTAAAGTTTAAGAAAAGTTACCAAGTTATTTAGAGATATTCCGCTAAATTCCTAGCTCTAAATTTGCAGATCTGAAGAATAAAATATCCATATCCCGTCTGTATATATACTAAATGAAAACACTAAAATTGTATTAGAAGATACATACATCCGTTCTACTCTTTTTCTGCTTCAACAATCGGCTAAATGAATTTATTGGGTAAACACAATATATGAGTTTATTAGCTAAACACAATATATGAGCTTTGAAACCTCTTTGCTAAAATAAATAAAAGTGTGATGTACGCAGTTCGCAATATATATAATTAAAAGAACAATCAAACCGTTCATTTATTATGAGTTTATTAGCTAAACACAATATATGAGCTTGAAACCTCTTTGCTAAAACAAATAAAAGTAATGTACGCAGTCAGCAATATATATAATTAAAAGAACAATTAAACCGTTTATTTATAAAATATATTTTTACATCCATTTATTTATTATACAAATAGAAAAAATAATAATAATCATTAACAAACACATTTAATTCCATTCCTTTGCCGAGCAACATGATATAAGATAGAATCTTCCTCATAAAATGCGAAATTAAATAACCATTTTAATTTCTTTATACTTCTAATCGTTGAGTAAAAGCTTGTGAAATACATGGAGGTTAATACATGTAAAAACATGGAGGTAGATTTTTCCATTTAAATTCATGTTTCAAACAATTCATGCTTTCAGATAGTGACTATTTAATGCAAAAATCCTGCATCAAACTCAAAAATAAAGTTTTAATTCCCTTTGACGCTTTAAACAAACGATTTTTATCCTTTCCGTTTGGATAAACCACGGAGTTGGAGAGTAGAACTCCTATAAAAAAAGTTCCGTTTTTCATTAATATCTCGACAACCCCTAGTCTTAGAAACTTGAAACTTGGGCAAAATTTATGGGGGGCTATTTCAAGGCAACCCACAAAATTTCATTAAATTCGGTTCAGCCGTTCTCTCGTGATGATGATACAAACGAAAGTTTCGTTTTTTACTAATATCTCGAGAACCACTGGTCGTAGAAATTCCAACCATAGACTAAATTTTAAGTGGGGCTATTTCTAGGCTACCCACAAAATTTCATCAAATTCGGTTCAGCCGTTATCCCGTGATGATGGGACAAACAGACAGACAGACAGATTTTCAATTTTATTTATATAGATTACTAGCAGCATACCCGTTCTTCGTACGGAGTATATAATATAAAGAAACTTGAAATTCATAATCATGCGCAAATTCTTATAGTATACTAAATGACATGTTTAATCAAAATATTCTGTTAAAATATTTAATATAATGCTCCTAAAAAGAAGTTTAAGAATCTATGTTCTCGCTATATAAAATTATCTTCATGGACATATCTGAAGAATAAAACATCTTGGACCCCTTATGTAAGCAAATATAAAAAGAAAATATGGAATTGAATCAATATATGCAAAATAAAAGCGTTAAAATTGTATGGGACCCGTACTAATTATATACGCGAATATTTGAAAATATAACCTGTATTAGTAGATTACATGTATAAATTGAAAATACCAATAAACCCGTAAACTTTAAATCTGAAGACAGTCATTTATTCCAATATATGTCAAAATTAAAGTGCTAAAATTATATGGGAAGATATACACGTACTACTTATAATGTCCGATTATTAGAAGACGATTACCCGTTTTGCAATATGAGTCACAAATGTTTTTTGGTAAAATACAACAGACGACGTAATAAATTGAATATATAATTAATCCCCTTAATCTTCATACCAGAAGACTGTACTTGATTCCAATATATATGCCAATATACCTGTACTACTTATATTCTCGTAGGTTAGAAGATATACCCGTGCATTCCTAGAAGATTACTCGTACAACGTACAATATGCGTGTGTCAGCAATTTTTGCCGCAATAAAACAATGGCGTAATAACTTAAAAATATCAATAATCCCTGAATCAATAATTCCGGAAAATATCAATAATAATAATGTTTAAACCTGAAGAGTATAATTGATATTATCCACTCCAAAATGAAATGGCAATGAAATTTATTTTATATGCATATCTTCATTATTCAAATCGGAAAGGATTTAATAAAAATCGTCTGCCGCATAAACACATTGGATTTAAATCCGTTGCTAAGCGACATGATATCATTTGCTTCAAATAAATTGGCAGAAAAAATATCGTCTAAATAGTTATATTTCTATGGAACATTTGGCGACAGTTTCGTCAAATTAGCGACATTTTAAAAAATCGCCAAATTTATCGCCAAGGGGGACTGTAGAACTGACAGTTCCACTTTGCGACAAATTGACGAAATATCATCACAATACTATCCCCAAACAAAAAACAATTAATATCATTTATGTAGCGCAATTTTATCAATTTCAAGATATTTTTATAGATTTGAAAACATTTTTATCAATTTGGTGACATTTTAAAAATTCGCTAAATGTATTACTAAGTAGGATGGTTGGTCTGACAGATAAATGCTAACCAAACATCATTTCAGTACTCTCTTCTAACAAAACAAAAAAAAATTTCATTGATATGTAGAAGACCCAAGCCACACGACCAACCCGAAGGTTTATGGCAGCTAATTGTGTGTCGTTTATATCAATTTGGCGACATTTCCGTCAATTTGGCAAAGTTTAAGAAAAGTTGTCAAATTAGCGATATCCCTCCAAATTCGTAGCTTTGAATTTGCAGATCTGAATGAAACATTCTTATCCCGTTTCAATATACTAAATGAAAACACTACAATTGTATTAGAAGATATACCCGCTCTACTCTTTTTCTGTTTCAACAATCGGCTATATGAATTTATTGGCTAAACACAATATATGAGTTTAGTAGCTAAATGCGATATACGCTTGAAAACTCTTTGCCAAAATAAATGAAATTGATGTACGCAGTCAGCAATTAATATAATTAAAAGAAAAATCAAACCGTCCATTCATAAGATATACTTTTATATCCATTTATCCATTTATTTATTATTTAAATCGAAAAAAAATAATAAAAACATTAACAAACACATTTAATTTAATTGCGATGCCGAGCAACATGATATATCCTCCTAAAATGTTAAAATTTATTAACCACTAACAGCACACCCGTTATTCGTACGGAGTGTATAATTTAAAGAAACTTAAAGTTCGCAATCATGTGCAAATTCTGTTAAAATATTAAATTTATTGCTCCTAAAGAGAAGTTTAAGAATATATGTTCTCACTATGCAAAATTATCTTCACAATCAGATCTGAAGAATAAAACATCCTGCCCCCTTTTGTAAGCAAATTTACAGAAGAAAAAATAGGAATTGAATGAATATATGCAACCCCGTACTAATTATATTGTCGCAGATCAGAAAATATGCCAATGTGTTAGTAGAAGATTACCCGTATTACAATATGCGTCTCAAAAATATTTGCCAAAATAAAAGAGATGACGTAATAAATTGAAAACATCAATAATATCCGTACTCTTTATACCAGAAGGTCGTAATTGATTCCAATATATGCCAATATATATCAAAACATATGTCAATATACCTGTACTACTTATATTCTCGTAGATTAAAAGATATACACGTGTATTTGTAGAAGATTCGTACAACATACAATATATGAGTTTAAACAATTTTTGTCATAATAAAATAATTGCATAATAACTTGAAAATATCAATAATCCTTGAATCAATAATCCCCGAAAATATAAATAATAATAATTTTTAAACCTGAAGACCGTAATTGATATTATCCAGTCAAAAATGCTATAAGAAAAATCAAATCGTTCTTTTCTAAAATATATTTTTATATCCATTTATTTATTATTCAAATCGAAAAAATAATTATTAAAATTTACAGACAGATTTAATTTAATTGCGTTTCTGAGTAACATGATATAAGATAGAATCTTATAACATGTTAAATATGACATGTCTTATAACATAAACTGCGAAATTAAATAACGATTTTGATTTCTCTATACTTCTCATTGTTCCGTAAAAGCTTGTTTTAAATAAACCATGAACCATGGAGATAGATTTACCTTTAAATCATGTTTCAAACAATTCATGTTTTCAGAAAGTGACTAATTAACGCAAAAAATCTCCCATCAAACTCAGAGATTAAATTTTAATTCACTTTCAAACGATTTTCAAGCCTTTCGTTTGGATAAACCACGGAGTTAGGGAGTAGAACTCCTAGGAAAAAGTTCCGTTTTTCATTAATATCTCGACAACCCCAGGTCTTAGAAACTCGAAACTTGGACAAAAGTTATGGGGGGATATTTCAAAGCTATTCACCAAATTTCATTAAATTCGGTTCAGCCGTTTTTCCGTGATGATGAGACAAACGAAAATTTCGTTTTTTACTAATATCTCGAGAACCACTGGTCGTAGAAACTCAAAACACGGATATAATTTTAAGTAGGGCTATTTCTGGGCTACCCACAAAATTTCATCAAATTCGGTTCAGCCGTTCTCCCGTGATGGTGTGACAAACAGACAGACAGACAGACAGACAGACAGACAGACAGACAGATTTTCATTTTTATTTATATAGACTAGCAGCATACCCGTTCTTCGTACGGAGTATATAATATAAAGCAACTTGAAATTCATAATCATGCCCAAATTCTTATAGTATACTAAATGACATGTTTAATCAAAATATTCTGTTAAAATATTTAATACATTGCTCCTAAAAAGAAGTTTAAGAATCTCTGTACTCGCTATATAAAATTATCTTTATGGACATATCTGAAGAATAAAACATCCTGGATCCCTATGTAAGCAAATATAAAAAAAAATATGGAATTGAATCAATATATGCAAAATAAAAGCGTTAAAATTGTATGGGACCCGTACTAATTATATACGCGTATATTAGAAAATATAACCTCTATTAGTAGATTACATGTATAAATTGAAAATACCAATAAACCCGTAATCTTTTAATCTGAAGACAGTCATTTATTCCAATATATGTCAAAATGAAAGTGCTAAAATTATATGGGAATATATAAACGTACTACTTATAATGTCCGATTATTAGTAGAAGATTACCCGTATTGCAATATGAGTCTCAAATGCTTTTGGCAAAATACAACAGACGACGTAATAAATTGAAAATATCATTAATCCCCTTAATCTTCATACCAGAAGACTGTAATTGAGTCCAATATATACGCCAATATATGTCAAAATATATGCCAATATACATGTACTACTTATATTATCGTATGTTAGAAGATATACCCGTGCATTCCTAGAAGATTACTCGTACAACGTACAATGTGCGAGTGTCAGCAATATTTGCCGCAATAAAACAATGGCGTAATAACTTAAAAATATCAATAATCACTGAATCAATAATTCCGGAATATATCAGTAATAATAATGTTTAAACCTGAAGAGTGTAATTGATATTATTCAGTCCAAATTGAAATGGCAATGAAATTTATTTTATATACATATCTTCATTATTCAAATCGGAAAGGATTTAATAAAAATCGTCTGCCGCATAAACACATTGGATTTAAATCCGTTGCTAAGCGACGTATCATTTGCTTCAAATAAATTGGTAGAAAAAATATCGTCTAAATAATTATATTTCTATGGAACTTTTGGCGACATTTTCGTCAAATTAGCGACATTTTAAAAAATCGCCAAATTTATCGCCAAGTGGGACTGTAGAACTGACAGTCCCACTTGGCGACAAATTTACGAAATATCATCACAATACTATCCCCTAACAAAACACAATTAATTTCATTTATTTAGCTCATTTTTATCAATTTCAAGATATTTTTATAGATTTGAAAATATTTTTATCAATTTAGTGACTTTTTAAAAATTCGCTAAATATATTACTAAGTAGGATGGTTGGTCTGACAGATAAATGCTAACCAAACATCATTTCAGTACTCTCTTCTAACAAAACAAAATAAATTTCATTGATATGCGTCGTTTTTATCAATTTGGCGACATTTCCGTCAAATTGGCAAAGTTTAAGAAAAGTTGTCAAATTAGCGATATCCTGCCAAATTCGTTGCTCTGAATTTGCAGATCTGAATGAAACATCCTTATCCCGTTTCAATATACTAAATGAAAACACTACAATTGTATTAGAAGATATACCCGCTCTACTCTTTTTCTGTTTCAACAATCGGCTAAATGAATTTATTGGCTAAACACAATATATGAGTTTAGTAGCTAAATACGATATAAGCTTGAAAACTCTTTGCCAAAATAAATGAAATTGATGTACGCAGTCAGCAATTAATATAATTAAAAGAAAAATCAAACCGTTCATACATAAGATATACTTTTATATCCATTTATCCATTTATTTATTATTCAAATCGAAAAAAAATAATAAAAACATTAACAAACTCATTAAATTTAATTGCGATGCCGAACAACATGATTTGTCCTCATAAAATGTTATAATTTATTAACCACTAACAGCACACCAGTTCGTCGTACGGAGTATATAATATAAAGAAACTTATAGTTCGCAATCATGTCCAAATTCTGTTAAAATATTAAATTTATTGCTCCTAAAGAGAAGTTTAAGAATGTATGTTCTCACTATGCAAAATTATCTTCAAGGGCAGATCAAAACATCCTGGCCCATTTTGTAAGCAAATTTTCAGAAGAAAAAAAAGGAATTGAATCAATATATGCAACCCAGTACTAATCATATTGTCGCAGATTAGAAAATATGCCAATGTGTTAGTAGAAGATTACCCGTATTACAATATAAGTCTCAAAAATACTTGCCAAAATAAAAGAGATGACGTAATAAATTGAAAATATCAATAATATCCGTACTCTTTATACCAGAAGGTCGTAATTGATTCCAATATATGCCAATATATATCAAAACATATGTCAATATACCTGTACTACTTATATTCTCGTAGATTAAAGGATATACACGTGTGTTTGTAGAAGATTATTCGTACAACATACAATATGTGAGTTTAAACAATTTTTGTCATAATAAAATAATTGCATAATAACTTGAAAATATCAATAATCCCTGAATCAATAATCCCCGAAAATATCAATAATAATAATTTCTAAACCTGAAGACCGTAATTGATATTATCCAGTCAAAAATGCTATAAGAAAAATCAAATCGTTCTTTTCTAAAATATATTTTTATATCCATTTATTTATTATTCAAATCCAAAAAATAATTATTAAAATTAACAGACAGATTTAATTTAATTGCGTTTCTGAGTAACATGCTATAAGATAGAATCTTATATCATGTTAAATATGTCATGTCTTATATCATAAACTGCGAAATTAAATAACCATTTTGATTTCTTTATACTTCTCATTGTTCCGTAAAATCTTGTTTTAAATAAAATATGGAGATAGATTTCCCCTTTAAATCATGTTTCAAACAGTTCATGTTTTCAGAAAGTGACTAATTAGCGCAAAAAATCTCCCATCAAACTCAGAGATTAAATTTTAATTCACTTTCAAACGATTTTCAAGCGTAAAATCTTGTTTTAAATAAAACATGGAGATAGATTTCCCCTTTAAATCATGTTTCAAACAGTTCATGTTTTCAGAAAGTGACTAATTAGCGCAAAAAATCTCCCATCAAACTCAGAGATTAAATTTTAATTCACTTTCAAACGATTTTCAAGCTTTTAGGAGTTCCGTTTTTCATTAATATCTCGACAACCCCTGGTCTTAGAAACTCGAAACTTGGGCAAAATTTATGGGGGGCTATTTCAAGGCTATCTACCAAATTTCATTAAATTCGGTTCAACCGTTTTCCCGTGATGATGAGACAAACGAAAATTTCGTTTTTTACTAATATCTCGAGAACTACTGGTCGTAAAAACTCAAAACACAGATATAATTTTAAGTGGGGCTATTTCTGGGCTACCCACAAAATTTCATCAAATTCGGTTCAGCCGTTCTCCCGTGATGATGGGACAAACAGACAGACAGACAGACAGACAGACAGACAGACAGACAGACAGACAGACAGACAGATTTTCATTTTTATTTATATAGATTAATACTCAAACGTGACTGAATCTACATCAGTCATAATCTAGCCTGTTCTAAGAAATTATAGCCAATTCTAAGAAATGGAAGTTCAAAGAAAAATTACAAAAGTTTAAAGGGATATATGGAAAAAGCACCGGAAGGGGGCATCTTTAGTGAACCCTCCTTTTCCTTCTGGAATTTGATACTAAATCCATATCAGCCATCATTTCTATATGTATAGCCGATTCTCAAACATAACTATGGTTACAGTATCCGCCAGGAATCCATCATTAAGAAAGATCTAAATATAGTTAACTATATAGTTAAATCAATATCGTTAACCATAAGACGCAATAAGATCAATATGCAAACATATAGATTAAATTAAACACTATTGGGTAATATTGCTCTCGTCCATAAAAAGCTGTGAGGAATAAAGCAGCCATCTGTCATTAATGCCATGCAATATACATGCAATGTCATTAATGCCATACAATAAATATGCAATGTCATTAATGTCATGCAATACATATGCAATGTTATTAATGCCATGTAGTTAATACTTTTTAGGGTAATTGCTGCAGCTGGGTGCAATAGTTTGCAATTTAATGAAATAAAACAATAAAGTTTTAAAATGCTAGCTATTTCATCCGCGCTTGGCATGTTCAAAATAGCTGCGGGTCATTAAATTTGACACTTAATACTTAAACAAAGTTCTTAATAACTTTATTCAAAGTTATTGATATCAAAAACCCTATCAGATTTAAGCATAAAAATGACGCATATTTTATAATTCTGTTAGCGTATTAAATAGGAAAATATATTGTATCTTCTTTCCAAGCGCGAAAGAAAGATTTAATTGTTTAATTTTTCGGTTGGCAGAAAAAGGATATAAAGTTGTGTTTTTATTATTTCTGGTTCGTGAATATCTTGAATATCATTTCCACGCGACAACGTTATTTAATTATTGTGAAACGATTTTTATCAATTATAAAAATTATATATCGGTACATTAATAAAGTTATTTTTTTTCTAGTTTTAACTGTTGACGGCGAACGGGTATTAAATTGTGTATTTATTACTTTTGAGAGGTAAAGTGGAGTAAGTTTGTTTGAAAATCACTTTGTATCATGTCCACGAATTCGGATATTCAATTTTTTTTTCGATGATTTGGAAGAAGAGACGGTTCAAATGAGACCAAAAGCGAAATTCTAGATGGAGTGTAAGTGCTCAATCATTTTGATAAATAGTTTTGATTTTTAGTTATTCCTGTGCATCGTCACTACTAATTCGAATATTTGAGATATTAGAATTTTTCGTTGACCTGGAAACTGAGACGGATATAATGAGGCAGGACATAATGATACAGGATATAATGATTGCACCTTTCTGGTAGGTCGGACGATCTGGGTCTCAACAACAATAACAGGGTATAATGAGACATGATATGATGATACAGGATATGATGAGACAGGATATAATGATGCAGAATATAATGAGACAGGTTATAATGTTACAGGATATAATGAGACAGGATATAATGATACAGGATATAAAGAGACAGGATATAATGATACAGGATATAATGAGACAGTATATAATGATACAGGATATAATGGGGCAGGATATAATGATACAGGATATAATGAGGCAGGATATAAGGATACAGGATTTAATGAGACAGGATATGATGATACAGGATATAATGATACAGGATATAATGATATGGGATATAATGATACAGGATATAATGAGACAGGATAAAATAATACAGGATATAATGATACAGGATATAATGATACAGGATATAATGAGACAGGATATAATGAGACAGGATAAAATGATACAGGATATAATGATACAGGATATAATGATACAGGATATAATGAGACAGGATGGATGGAAGTTCTGGATCATTTTGAAAAAGCGATTTTGAGTGTGTTGACAATTTCTTCGCCCCGTCACCCCAAAATCAAATATTTAGAAATTTCCTGTCTCAAAGATTATATTTTTCACGTCACGATGGATCAAATGACACTAAAACCAAGATACTAGCTATAGTGAACGTTCTTAATAATTTTGATACATCATCTACTCAATCAGTCAGTGGATATTAAGATATCTTACAGATGTTTCACAGATATTTAAAAGCTTACAACTCATTTTGCAATTTGCAAAGATTTAATGTAACGTAAAAAGTGACCGTACAGACATAAAATCTGATGTAGGCAGCACATGACTTTCCATATCGGCTCAAATTGATTTTCTCGCGCTTAATTTTATAATTTATTAAATTGAATTTAATACCATTGAATAATAAGAATAATTATTGAAATTACACTAAATTTGCAGATTTAATTTAATTTTCTCTTTCATTTGACGACTGGAAGTATATATTTTCAAAAGTGAAGTGGCATAAATAGTACAATACTAAAATACCTCGAGAACGGTTAGTTCCAAAGCTATGAGGATGATCTTATTAATTTTGTTCTCAAAAATTACGCATAAAACAAGCATTTATTTTATATATTTGAGCATACGCAGTCTTTTATTTTAAATTTTTTTGCTGGGCATTTTGCAAAAACCGCTGATCTTTCCTTTCAATTCGTACCAAAATCTAAACAGCACCAAAGTATCCACCAGCTAATTTGACTGCCGAATTTTGTGGAATTTGGTAAATTTGTTTTTCAGTTAGCGTGGATACATCCTTTTTTGTGGGCCATTTCGCAGGAAAAGGCAGGTTCTTTTTTTCCAAAGCATGCCAAATTCTAATCAGCACCAGGGAAAACTGCAGGTGACTTACCTTCCGGTATTTGTGATATTTGGCCGGAGGAAAAATTTGAAAGTTCGGAAAAATTGAGTAATATAGCAAGAACGTAAATTTTAAAGTTGTAAAGCATCATCGAATTAGTAAAAAATGAAATTTTGCAGAAATGAATTCAGCAATTAGACAACTCAAAGTTTTACGTTGAGTATAGCACGCAAATGCTGGATGGGATGGACAAAACATAAAATTGCAAAATATCATCTACAGCGAAAAAATTGCAAAATATCCTCTACCGCGAAAAAAATTTCAAAAGATCATCTACCATCAAATGTGTGTTCTTTCATGAGCGTCGTGTCAAAAATTATAATGACAGGCCACTTGAATGAAGATTATTGTGTAATGACACTGCTATACGACGAATTCAGCAGAAAAGCCACGAGAACTGCACGACAGTATGTCTTGTGATTTTCTACTACTCCATATTTACCAGTAATGCTGATAAACGTCCAACAGGAAGTTCTTTTCTTTTACAAGCATCTATTGTGGCAGACGGTGAGCATACTATATGTTATATATACGTAAATAGTGTTTTTTTATTAAAGGAAATAAAGTTTCATACTAATTGGGTTATGCTCCATAACTTTCGAATTGATTTTTTCCTGTGTCTAACATAGTTCCCGAGATAGAACGGCTATCTTCATAGTTTTGCCGACATGGGAGCAGACATCTGGTAGCGGATGGTCACTTTACTATATCGATACCTCACTTCAATTACTCTAGCTATTATCATTCAAAACTTATTTGACCTTATTTACAGAGTCAACTTCGAAGATAAGAGCTTGTTGTTGTTGTTGAGGGGTTGTCTGGTAGATCGGACGGTCTGTCCGACCTACCAGAAAGGTGTAAGGTAATCGAGATAAGAGCTTGTAATTTTATCTCAGTTGCTCAATGGTAGAGCGTCGGCTGGCCAGTGCGAAAATCCATGTTTCATTTACTGGCAGAGACAGCAAAGTTCTTTACAATGACGCCCAAAAATTGAACCCTGCAGGGCAGATATGTCGGAGGTCTGAAAGTGACCCTAGTACGACTATCACGGATTCAGTGAACTCTAGTATATTGAGCATCGATTTCAAGATAGGGAGTTCAATGACTGCGTAGGAAGCTTAACTGCAGGATAAAAGCAGCAGCAAGAGGTTAATTTGAGGTAAATACAGCAGGAGGTGATCAGTTAGATTGTCAGTTGCACGTCAATCTGACATTATAGGGAGACGAATTCAGAGAACGTGCATCGGCGATAAGAGCTTGCAATTACGCCCTAGCTGCTCAACGGTAGAGTGTCTGGCCAGTACGACGAACTGGGATTCGATTCCTGACTTGCAACTTTACCGTTTACCTTGCACGTGTCTTTCTTTCACGTTAAGTGATCTTTAATATCACTGACAAATTTTTCAATTTTTACATGTTCAAACTTATTTAGTATTAGAAAGTTATTCTCATATGTTTTTGATAATTACGATATGATAAAAAATTATTTTTGCTTTTTAAAAAATTCGATAAATTATTTAAAAATATTTCTAAGATATTTCGAAAAATTATCCAAACATTTTACATTTCAGAAATTATTTTATTGTTTTAACCAATTTTTGAAAAAGAACACATTCCTCCCCTTTTAGCAATAACGTCCGATTTTGTATTAACTGCTGTGAAACATCCCAAGAAGCCAACAAACTGTGCAATCATACTTTTTCCATAGACTCACCTAAGAATATTAAAATATGTTAGATGAATATAATTTTACATTATTGGCGTACTTTTTGTGATATGATGATCACATATTTTTTTATACATAACCCTGGGAAAAGGGAATGGTGTAAATATATTGAAATGTATACTATGTTTTTGTTTTATGTAGATAGCTAGGCCTTTGCACTGACGGAATTGGGATTTTTTGGTGCCGTTGGGTTGTGTGCTCACTGACATGGATTGTAAATATTCGGAGAATTAATTGCAGCATAAATGTCAAAGTTGAGCTACAAATCTCTGAAAATTTATAGCCCTGTCAGGTGTGGCTCACGTCGGGCTCCGGTTCTCTGGACCACCCCGGGTTTTGGAAGCCCTCTGGTTCTTGTGTTTGAGTGGAGCGCATAAAAATGAGCGTCGCTTCAAAAACCAATGGTATGAAGCATTTTTGGACCGCCTTTTTATTGCGTTTTGAGAAACAGCGAATGGGAAGTGGGGGACTTCCTCCCTGTATTTTTGTCGTTCCCTTTGTTTTAAAATTCTGGAAGTTTTAGAAATTTGAAAAAAAGTTCTGACGCAATCTGATGTTTGATGGAAAAAGGTCTCCTGGGTTCCTTTGAGCACCTGTGCGAGGAACGCATCCGTGCAACGAAGTAGGCGGCACTTGACGGCAATTGTCGTACGGCAGTTTCTACAAGTTTCACTGAACCGGCGCATGTTACCTAACCAGGGGTAACAGACTCCAGAGTAGCATATACATTTCTCCAGAAACAGCTTTCTGTTTATTTGCAGCTGTGACAGGGCTTAGTCACAGCTATTTTAGAACGGTTTCGACTATTTTCAGCCAAATCTTCACTACGAAAGTACGTGGACGGAGTCTTGTAGGGGTACCTATCCCGGGCTCCTAAGCAGCAGACCACCTACGAAGTGGAGCTTCTCGTCATTGTTTTTGTGGTTGCAGTGCAACACAGCTCTGCCTCCAAAACGGCGCGGTGTAGGACCTTTTGCTCCTTTAGCTGCATTTAAGCCGTGGTAACTGTAAGACTGTGTGTACGGAATATTTGCGGAGCATCAATCCAGGGCTCCTAAGCAGCAGACAATCTCTACAAATAAAGTATCTGATCTCCACTCTTTAGGCAAAGGCCTGTACGTAGATCTCACAAGATCCACTGGGATCAAGCCGAAGTTAAGAGGAGGAGAAGGAAAGTGGACAGTGTGCCCATCTCCAAAATAATACTTGGCAAAAAATTTCGTCACCTGATGATACGCACCGTGTTTCTCAGACTGGTAGTGTTTTCCATGAACTATTCAAATAAATGAACCAAACTTCAATTAATCGTGCCACCCCATTCCAACGTGCAGAGGTCAGCTACAGTACTCAGTGGAGTTCGTATGTAATGAAGGTATGAGAATTATATATTGATTTAAAATGTGTATATGAATTTTTAAGCTTAAATTGTGTGAGCTAATAGTGTAAGGGCAAGGTTATGCTAAATGGGGGATTTGCAAAATTGAATATATATATATATATATATATATATATTGTTTTTTAACAAAAGTAATAAATTACAAGTTTGGATGATAAATAAGATAAATATGCAAATTAATGCAAAATAAACTGTGCACCCCGAGGTCAAGCTTAGTTAAATTGTGAACTCATTTGAAATTGTGTATTTTGTATTTAATGTTTAAATTGAGATTTCATGTGTTCTGTAATTAAATTGTTAGATGTCCACAAAAATGGGAGTGATTATTGATTGAGTAAAACGCAATGTACTTTAGGTCCAATCGGACCCCACTATACATAACGCGGTTGAGCCTGGTGGAACTATTTGGTGAGTATTTTAAATGCATTTATGTGTTTAACTTTTATTGTATTTATGTGTAAAATCCACCTCACCACACTTTTAAGATATTTAGTAGAGATTTAGTTGGAATTTTTAGTTATAGCAACATCTAACCGTAGATTCAATGCACGACCGTAGTCTGTCACGAACAAAATACAAAAGAACGAAATACAGAGTGATTTCTTTGTAGGAGAGATTCGGAAGGCCACCAAGTACCATCATTTTGAAATCACATTACAATTACATATTATAATATTAAAGCATATATTTTATAATTAAATGTGTAGATAAATATGTGCCACTCTGGGTTCCCTACATTTCCTTCTGCTGAAACACACTTTTATTCTTTTCATTTCTTCTATTCATAATTTTACAATTCCTAAAAATATTCTTTGCCCTTTATAAGGCCCTGCTTCAAACAGAATTGGTAATAAATGGATTTTTTTGGAAGATTAGTAAAACCCTTCATTTGGTAAAAAGTTAGATTACGGGGATTATTCATATTTTCAATATCTAAAATTATCTGTTTTATTTTGACTGAAGTTTTTCAGATTCATGTATTTCCGATTCTATTTTAAATAATTGTTGCAACGAGAAGCACAATATTAAAGGACTATGTTTGGTGCCACGAGATGGCGCTTCTCAAAATGAGCCGTGCTACATCGGGTTTTTTTCATTCTTGAGGATTTGGGTTCGAGAGTAGCGTCTCTTTTCAGTGTGTGTATACATGAGCGTATTATCTTTGTGATTTTGTTTTCCATTTGTGTATTATTACTACAGTTCATTTATAAATCGACACTTGAGTGAGTGAAATATATTTTTGAGTTGTGAATGCTTCTACTTTCATTCATTCAACATAAAATTTGGTCCGTCAGAGCCTCAGTTTGTTTACATCAGCGGAGTGAGTATAATCGTTCTTTTTCTTTTGAAAATGGATCTCAAAGCATTGAAGACTAGAAAGAAAGTAATTAAAGCTAATTTAACGAAATTGAGAGATAAAGTAGCTTCTTGTGTTGATAGTGCTGATTTGGCAGAACTTGAACTTTTTAAATCAAAGCTTACGAATATTAGTGACGAATTAACTAATGTGTTTAACAATATTTTCGATTCATGTGAGGAATCGGAACTTGATTCTTTTATTACGGAGCAGCAAAATTTGTGTGATACAATCGATGAGTTGGTTCTTAAAGTTTCTAGAGCTAATTCTAAAAATAATATTCTTGTTAACCCTAACGAAACCAGAAGTTCTGAGTCAGCAGATATCAAGCTACCTAAGTTAACACTTCCTAGTTTTGGCGGTAGTATTGATGAATGGTTATCTTTCAGTGACCTTTTTCAAGCTGCGATTTCGAATAATGAAAAGTTGTCTGGTGGACAGAAATTGCAGTATCTAAAGTGTTCTTTAAAAGGTGAAGCTCTTAAAATTATGCAATCGCTACCGATTTCGGATACGAACTTCGACATTGCGTGGGAGTTACTTTCACAGAGATTTTCACATAAAAGAGAACTTATGTGTGCTTTAATAAGAAAACTTTTATATTTACCTTCATTACAATCAGAAAATCCTTCACAAATATTGAGTCTAGTGGATACTACGAGAGAATGCATTCGGTCTTTCGAGACTTTACAATATAAAGTAGAGAATTTTTCGGATACTGTTTTAATGTTTATTGTGCAATTCAAATTAGATATATCGACAAGAGGTTGGTGGGAACGTTCACTGAAGGGAGATAACATTCCAAAACTTGAAGAATTGTTAGAGTTTTTAAAATCTCATTCAAGAACTCTTCAAACTAGTAAACAACTGGTTATTAGGAAACAAAACATTCCTCAAAAGGTTTCAACATTTGCTTCGGAGATTCATATTCAATGTGTTTATTGCAAGGCTAATCATTCTTTAATGAAGTGTAATAAATTTTTGAGCCTAAGCATTCAAAATCGTGTAAATTTTGTGAAGAAACATAATGTATGCTTCAATTGTTTACTTCCAAATCATAGAGTATCTCAATGTAAAAGTGTTTACAAGTGTAAAAAATGTGCTAAAAATCATCATACTTTGCTGCATTATGGTCAACCTGAGAATAACATTGAAGTGATTAATCAAGGTGCGAATAGTTCTAATTCTTTATCTGCAAATGCTAAGGTATTTTGTCCACAATCAACACCTGTTTTAAATAGTGATTATACTGATAATTATAGAGATTCATCAAAAGCTGAAGGTGTTCCTACACGTATAAATTCTTGTGTTTCAGATTTTAATTGTCAAAAACAGGTATTGTTGTGTACTGCCCTTATCAGAGTAGTGGATTCTTCTGGGAAGTTACAACTTTGTCGAGCATTGCTCGATCCTGGAAGTCAAGCTAGTTTCATAACTGAGGATTGTTTGCAGAGGTTAGGTCTATCTAAGAAAAGAGCTAAATTTCTCATTTCATGTCTAGGATCAGCAGATGCTAAAACTAATGGAATTTCAGAAATTAACTTTGTGCCACATTTTTCAAATAAGTTATCATTTAAAACCCCTGTGTTTGTAATTAATAAAATTATAGGGGAATTGCCCCATTTAACTCTAGATAAGGAGTTTATTGAGCTATTTAATGATCTCACTTTAGCAGATCCAACGTTTTTTAGAAGTGGACCGATTGACATTTTATTGGGGGTAGACATTTCTTTGCCAATGTTTAAAGGAGAAACCATTAAGGGAAAAGAGAATATGCCAACTGCATCTCGTTCTGATCTAGGTTGGATTATTTCAGGTAGTGTTACTATTCCTTCTGAGTTAAAACCTACTATTCATGTGAATAATATTCAATTAGAAACACAAGAGTTACTAACTAATTTTTGAAAGCTAGACTCTGTACCTGAATATTCTAATTTTACAAAACTAGAGCAAGCCTGTGAAGATCATTTTAAATCTACCTTTTCGAGAGATGAAAATGGACTTTATGTAGTCAAATTGCCTTTCCATTCGTCCCCAAGCTTACTTGGTGATTCAAGGCAATCAGCAATTCGTAGATTCAAATCATTGGAAAATTCATTGCTATCCAACCCCGAGGCGTATGAGCAGTACAAGTCTTTCATGGGTGAGTATTATAACTTAGGACATATGAAAAAGGTTCCTGACAATGAGGTGTCTTCTGATTCTACTTTCTATTTGCCCCATCATGGTGTAGTGAAAGAATCCAGTACTACTACCAAGTTAAGAGTCGTTTTTGATGCTTCAGCGAAATCAGCTTCAGGTCTGTCTTTAAATGATCTTTTGATGACAGGTCCAAGAATTCAACAAGAGTTGTTTCCCATTCTCCTTAGGTTTAGAACATATCAGATTGCATTTTGCACGGATGTGGAAAAAATGTTTAGGCAAGTCAGAGTTCATCCTGAAGATATAAATTGGCAAAGAATTTTGGGGCGAGAAAATACAAACGAACCGTTGAATACTTATAGATTAGTAACAGTTACTTATGGAACTGCTTGCGCTCCCTTTTTGTCTACAAAAGCCATGAAACAACTAGCATTGGATGAGCAAGACAATTTTCCTTTGGCAGCTGATGTAGCTATTCGTGATTTCTACGTTGATGATTTGCTTTCAGGCGCACAGAGTGAAGAGGTTGCTAAACTTTTAGCTAAACAAATGTTTGAAATGATGAAAAGAGGAAACTTTACATTACGGAAATGGATTTCAAATGTGCCAAGAGTCTTGGAAGATATTCCTGAAGAATTTAGAGATAACGATACTTCCATAGAAATTAATAGTGACAAAAAGGTGAAGGTCTTAGGAATTAACTGGAAACCAACTACAGATACATTTCATTTTACTGAATCCACTAGCATCCAAAACACATGCACGAAGAGAACTATTCTTTCAGAAATTGCAAAGATTTTTGATCCAATGGGATGGTTGGCACCTGTAATTGTGTACGCTAAAATTTTAATACAAGAATTGTGGAGTTATGACATTGGTTGGGATGAACCTGTTAATGAGAAAATCTACAAAAAGTGGAGAAGATTTTATTCGGAGTTGCCGCAGTTATCAGAATTTCAAATTCCACGTTATGTTTTGTGTTGCAATCCCATTGTCATAGATATTCATGGCTTTTCTGATGCTTCGGAGAAAGCTTATTGTGCTGTCATATATGTAAAATCTGCAAGTTCTAAGCATTCAGTGCATGTGAATATGTTAACTGCAAAAACCAGAGTTGCACCTTTAAAAATACAGTCTCTTCCAAGACTAGAGCTGTGTGCAGCTTTGTTGCTATCAAATCTTTTGAAGGTTGTCCTCTCATACATTGAATTACCTATCAATTGTGTCTATGCTTGGACAGACTCACGTGTCACATTAGCGTGGATTTCTTCTGAGCCACGTCGTTGGCAGCCTTTTGTTGCAAATCGTGTGTCCAAAATTCAAGAAGCTATTCCTAATGTCAAATGGAACTTTGTACATGGGGTAGAGAATCCCGCAGATTGCGGAACTAGAGGTTATCTTCCATTAGAACTTTTGGAGAGCACATTATGGTTGCAAGGACCGCAATGGCTAAAACAACCCCTTGAAATGACAGAACAAACAATTGATATCGACGCTGAGTACAGTGAAATTGTGTTTGAGGAAGAGAAAAGGAGTTATAATTCGTATGTCTCTAAGGTTCAAGAACCAACTTTAATTTCAAAATTTTCTTCGTGGATAAAGCTATGTAGAATATTAGCATGGTGTATGAGGTTTAGAAATAATTGTTTTAAATAACCGGAAAATCGTTTAAAGAGTCACTTATCAACAGAAGAACTTTTTACAGCAACATCCTTAATTGTAAAGATTGTACAGCAATCTGCATTTTCCGAGGAACTTACTAGCTTCAAATCTGCGAAACCTTTGAAATCAAGCAGCAAGCTTTTATCTTTGACTCCGTTTTTAGATTATTCAGGTGTCATGCGTGTTGGCGGAAGACTTACAAATGCGAACTTATCAAACAACAGAAAACACCCGATGATTTTACCTAAGAATCATCATATTACAAATTTGATAATCAGTTACTATCATCGAGTTTATCTTCAT
The DNA here is from genome assembly GCA_951213105.1 of Amaurobius ferox. Lineage (NCBI taxonomy): Eukaryota > Metazoa > Arthropoda > Arachnida > Araneae > Amaurobiidae > Amaurobius > Amaurobius ferox. The sequence goes on along the minus strand of OX578141.1, from coordinate 100,326,496 downwards.
GCTGGCCCACAATTACTTCTGTCTGTTTTACTCCAAAGGTTTTGGATTATCAGCGCTAGAGATGCCGTTCGTAGATGCTTACATCGATGTGTCATCTGTTGCAGAATACGAGCCCAAAATGCAACACAGTTGATGGCTGATCTTCCTGCTTCAAGAGTTACTCAAAGCAGAGCATTTTCTCGTGTGGGTGTAGACTTTTCTGGACCTTTTAACATCAAGAATCGTTCTGGTAGAGGAGTCAAAATTACTAAATGCTATGTGTGTCTTTTTGTTTGCTTCTCTACTAGGGCAGTTCACTTAGAGATAGTTGGAGACCTTTCAACAAAATCCTTTATAGCGACATTAAAACGGTTTACAGCTCGTAGAGGTAGACCTGTTGAAATACATAGTGATTGTGCAACGAATTTTAAAGGAGCTAGTGGGGAGTTGAGAAGAGCTATAAATATTGAACGGAATGATCGACTTCATAGTTATGTGTCTTCAGAAAACATCAAGTGGATTTTCAACCCTCCTTCTGCGCCTCACTTTGGAGGTCTGTGGGAGGCTGGAGTTAAATCACTAAAATACCATCTAAAGAGATGTCTTGGGAATGTCGTACCAACATTTGAAGAGTTTTTGACGCTAATCACACAAATCGAGTCCTGCTTAAATTCAAGACCCTTGACTCCAGCTTCTTCGGATCCCAATGACTTAGAAGTCCTGACTCCTGGACACTTTTTGATTGGAGCATCAATGAGTGCCCTTCCAGAATCAGACTTAACCCTAGAGAAAATAAGTTACATTGATCGGTGGCGAAATATGCAAAAGCTATTCCAGCATTTTTGGAAATGTTGGAGTAACGAATATTTATCCAGATTGCAGCAAAGACCTAAGTGGTGTAAACTACAACGTGATTTTCAACCGGGTGACTTAGTGCTAGTGAAAAATGAGAATCTTCCTCCTTTACGTTGGAAGTTAGGTAGGATTGTTAATGTTTGTCCAGGCAAGGATAATAAGGTGCGCGTTGTAGAATTACGTACTGCTAACGGTGAACTGAAAAGACCTATTTCTAAACTGTGTGCTTTGCCACTGAACTGACTATTCGTGAACTATATTTACTGACATTTTTTATTTAACTTTACTTATATGTTGTATATGTTTCCTTCTCTTTCAGTAAAATCAGTTTAATTAAAAGTGTTGAACCCCCCTGAGGCTTCAAGGCTGGGGGTATGTTTGGTGCCACGAGATGGCGCTTCTCAAAATGAGCCGTGCTACATCGGGTTTTTTTCATTCTTGAGGATTTGGGTTCGAGAGTAGCGTCTCTTTTCAGTGTGTGTATACATGAGCGTATTATCTTTGTGATTTTGTTTTCCATTTGTGTATTATTACTACAGTTCATTAATAAATCGACACTTGAGTGAGTGAAATATATTTTTGAGTTGTGAATGCTTCTACTTTCATTCATTCAACAGACTATATTGACCAAACGTTATGTTGTTTTGTAAATAGGTTTACAAATGTGACCAGAATATTCTATTCTTTAGATTAATGCGAAAATATTTTTGTATAACTAGAGTGGAGATAAATTAAATATTTCAATGAAATTTCTAAAAACAATATGCTCTAGAATGCTATTAGACGTTCGCATACAAAGGAAAATCAAAGCCATGTATATATTCGCATATCCATGGGTATTTGTTTTACAGAAAATTATTAAAACACATAATGATTTACATTTTATTAAATATGATTCGCAAAAAAATTACATATGATAAGCTGTTAATTTCACAACAGAAAACTTGGTGTATACGATAAAGTAAGAAAAAGTCTGAAAGGAGTATTAGTGTCCAACACTTAAAAACGTCGTCACGTTTTATACATCCGATAAGATTCCAGAGAAAATACCGCAGCGAGACGACGATTAAGGAATTGTGATCGGTTTGAGTAAGAAAAATGTTAAAAAATTTCTGTCTCATAAATATATTTTATTTTAAGCACGTTGTACAATCAAAGTACCGTTAGAAGCATTAATGTTCAGTGTTCGTCTGTTTTAATTTTTCTTGTGCGTTTATTATCTGTTATCTTTGATAGCTATTCATAATTCTCAATTGATAGCACGAATATACTACATAAATTAAATATTATTTTCATATTTTTAATTGCTTAAGCAACTCAAGTATATAATGTATAAGAACAATAAACTTCATAATTAAATATATATATATATATATATATATATATATATATATATATATATATATAATATTAAAATAGTAAATCCAATGGTAGAATGGAAGAAGTAACTCATAATACACTATCTTAAAAATTTGCCTACAGAGTACAATGAAATAAAATGAAATTCAACCATAATGAGGATATTATAATACATATTACAGTTCAGAAAACTAAAGATAATAAACAAATGTCAAAGGAGAGGAATCGAAAAAAGGAATATCAAAATAATCAAGCATTAAAGCTTGCACGTGGAAGAGCTTTAGGCTTAAGAATAGTTCATTTCGAAAAAAATATTTTTCAAGTCCTAATATTTAAACGAAATGAACACAAAAATGCTTGTTTCAGAAACACAAGATAGATTTTATCTATAAACATGTGTTATTAGGACGACAAGCATAAAGATTGAAAAAATAGAAAGGAAACATAAATACCTTAAAATACACCTCAAATGTACAACTATGACGAGCAAATCATGACTAGACCAATGTTGCCATTCGCTAAAGAGTAAATAAGTGATTTACTGTTGCCAAAGTGAGTAATAAAATCCGTACTGCGTAATGGCAGTAAAATGTGATATTCTACAGTAAAAGCTGCAAAATAGATAGATGGAAATATATTGTAATATAAAAACAAGAGAATGTAGAAGTAAGGCTAAAATAAGATACTAAGGAGAAAATATTAAGAATTTTAGGCTAATCGAAATTTATTAACTATACCATTTAATAAATATGCTGGATATTCATATAATTTACTGGTAATTTTGAGGTTAATAATGTGCAAAGCATGAAATTTTTTATCTGATAATATATAAATCCTAAAAAGTTGATTAAATATAATATTTCTAAACAATTGAATCGAGATGGAGGAATTAAAAGGTAATATTTTATTAATATTGAATTAAAAAAAATCTTTTTTATCATATAATTTAGTAACTATTCCATTAGTAGGTTCTATAATTATATTTAAATCCAATTAATTAATATTTTTACTAATATATATACACACACACACACACACACGCATATATATATATATATATATATATATATATATATATATACAGTTTTCAAATTTATGGATGAGTAAAAATATTATATACTAACAAGAAAGATCAATCATGCTTAAAGCATTGATTATGAAACACTTTCCAACTTCAATGCAATTTTATTTAAACATGTCTAAAATGCAATACAGTCCTCGATAATATTTTAAAACTTATCACAATACTACATTAATTTATTATATTTGAAACCTTAAACCTTCATCGAAAAAAATTAACTTCATTCAAATGACGGCATTAAAGTATAAATTGCCTGGTTTAAATATCTCTAAAATGTGATACATTCCTTGGTAATAATTTTAGAATTATCATAATGCTACGATAATTTATTATATTTGAAAACTTCATCGAAAACAACTGAAATTCATTCAAATGACGTCATAAAAAAATAACACGCCCGGCTCTCTCTATAAAAGCAACATTTCATTCATAAATAATTCCCCCATTCATGTCATTCATCACAATACTATAATAATTTATTTTATTTAAAAATTAAGACCATTGAGCTACAATTAAGTAATCTCTATGCGTAAAACTTCAGCGAAAAATATCGTCCTTCTCTTTCTAAAATCAATGAATATTTCATTCATATCAGCTAAGCAGACTCCATGGACTAAATTATTTTGTGTTAAAGAATTACAGCGATTCTAATACAACTCATTCTATATATTTTGCTGTTTACATTTTACATAGGTGAAAAATAGGCTTAATAGTAGAAATAATCATATTTGGATGAGCATTTAAACTGAAATAAATTGTCATTGCGTTGTTTTAGTATGTAGATGCACAGAATTTAGGCAAAAATAAAGTAGTTTTAAGACGGATACAACACTCAATATGAATTAAAAAGAACTTTAACAAGAAAGATCAATCATACATAAGCATTGATTATGAAACACTTTCCAACTGAAATGTAATTTCATTTAAAAATTAAAATGTGATTCATTCAGTGGTAATATCTTTTACAATATCACAGTACTACAGTATACTTAAATATTTAAAACTGTATCGAAATATAAATCATCTGATTCTTTATGCAAAATCAATGAATATTTCATTCATATAACTTGTATTCCAGACTCCAGAGCTAAATAATTTTGTGTGAAAAAAATTCAGCAATTCTTATGTAATTCATCTTACAATCGCTTGAGATATTTGCATTCTGCATATGTTAAAATTAGGCTTCCTTGAAGAAATAATAAAAGTTTAGGGATCATTTAAAATAACAACTATTGTAATTGCATAGGCACGGAATTTAGATACACAGATAATACACAGATAATATATATGTGTATGTGTATGTACTCAAAGTATTGGAATCGTGCCGAAGATCGGAACTCGAATTTTCAGAGGATCTACACGTTTTGGCACTTCTAGAACACGAAAAAACTACTTTTAGGAAGACGTCTGTGTGTTGTTGTTGTTGTTGAAACCCAGACCGTCCGACCTACCAGAAAGGTGTAAGGTAACTGTTTGGACGGTCGGGAAGTGCCACCCAATTTATACCGGAACCCAGTGGGGGAGGCATCCACGGGGACCGTACCCTCCTTCCCCTACCACCAACCTCTCGGAAGGACAGACGTCTGTGTGTGTAAGGGTGTATCTGTGTATGTTTCTGTGTGTCTGTGTGGATATTACATCCACTCTAATTGAAAAACTAATGGACCGAATTTCATACAATTTGGTAGGTATGTTTTTTGAGGGAAATCCTGATGTTCATTAGATTATAGTACGATTCGTAATAAAAGAATCTGCCTTCTTTGCGAAATGGCCGCAGAAATTGCCTTTATCCACTCTAGCTAAAAACTAATGAACCAAATTTAACAAAATTTGGAGTATAATATTTCAATAACCTACAAGTGATTTATATACCAAATTTAACAAAATTTTGTATATAAATCATTTGTAGGTTATTCTACTACGATTCGGGAAAAAGGAACGGGCTATTTTTGCGAAATGCCAGCAAAAAATCGTTGTATATAAAAATAAAAGACTACGTGTGCTCAATTATATCAATTAAATTCCTATTTTATATGTGATTTTTGACAACAAAAAGAATAAGACTAACCCCATTACTCTAGGACTAGCCGTTCTTGAGATATTCTAGTTTTTTCGCGTTTTCGCTACGCCACCTTTGACAATAAGTCCAGCTATCAAATGAGAACCAAATTTAAGTTTAACGTGTAAATTCAATGTCATTTAAAATACTTATGTTGTGCAGATAAACTCAAATTATCATTGAATAAATAAAGAGAACGAATATGAGTCTGCAGTGAAAGACATGTGCTGTCCACATCAGAATTTTTAACAATATTACACCAATGATTTATAGAAGTGAACGGGGATTATTTTCAGGCCATTTCGAAAAAAATGTATGATCTATATTTAAAGATCCATCAAATTTTTGTCGAATAAAATGTTCAACAAATTTAAGCTGTGCACCAAATTTTAACTCTCTAGGACGTAGGAAAGTGCATTTAAAATGCCATCAATTAAATTTATCATGAAGAGTTATATAAAATTTTAAAAAAATGAAAAATTGTTATCTACCAAATTTATTTTAAAATATGAAGCCACTCCCATATGCAAAACGTTTAAACAAATGGAGAGATATTTATTATATAATATCTCTGTCTTTTCTTTCTGGAAGATATCCCAAAGTCAGAATTTAATTGAATTTGTTTTTTTCCCTATATAAAATAATTTTTTTAATTAAAAAACTACTTAACATATTTTACTGAATTTTTTTTTATATATTCTATGGGATAATGTGAATATTTCCTAAAAATTTCGAAGCAATTCGTGAATTTTAAATTTACTTAAAAAATGTTTGAAAAATTAGGTCCCATAGGGTTCAATGTATTTCATTTTTTCAACCCGGGTTCAATAAAAAACTAATTGGGTGATATTATTTATTTATATTCCCATAGGTCCTACAGACCGTCTGAACAACATACTAAAATTTCATTTTGGTAAACTCATTTTTACGGCAGTTATCGTGCTAACGGACAGACAGACAGACAGACAGACAGAATGAACAAAGTCATAAACACTTTTCAACTTTGTTGTAAAGTGTTAAAAATCACGATTTTGACACAAGATGGATGCCATATATCATTTTGAAGTGGGTCATGTGAGCGTTTCATATCATGGACACGTGATCCCTTCATATAAGAGGTGTTATTATTATTTTAATTTTTATTTAAAAAACTACTGAATATATTTCGCTGAATTTTTTTTTATATATTTTATGGAACAATTTGAATATTGCCTAAAATTTTCGAAGCAATTTGTGAATTTTAAATCCGCTTAAAAAATGCTTGAAAAATTAGGTCCCATAGGGCTCAATGTATTCCATTTTTTCAACCCGGGTTCAATCCAAATCTAATTGTGTGATATTATTCATTTATATTCCCATAGGTCCTATAGACCGTCTGAACAACATACTAAAATTTCATTTTGATTAAATCATTTTTACGGCAGTTATCGTGCTAACGGACAGACAGACAGACAGACAGACAGACAGACAGACAGACAGAATGAACAAAGTCATAAACACTTTTCAACTTTGTTGTAAAGTGTTAAAAATAAGAACTTTTTTAGCGCACGTTAAATGTGTTATGAACATGAAAACAAAATATCTGAACATGATTAAAAATAATATAAAAGTTCTTCGTTAATAGAAGCATCAGAAGCTGATAAAATCTATTAAGCGGTTTCAAAAGCAAAAGTCAGGATTATTCGTCAGGATTGAGATAAAAAGTAACAACCGTCAACTTGTTCATCCTGTTTGACCAACGTTTCATATAGTTGGACATACAATAAAATTTAGAAGTCAAACAGTTACAAAAGCAAACAACGAGGTATTTTTAAAAAGAGGCATCCAAGTATTCAGATGCTGAACGCACATGGAACTCTAATCATATTTTTATTTCTTCAGATGTAAAAATTATGTTTACAAATAATTGAGTTTCTGAAATGAAATTTGCTAGCAGTTTCTCTATTGTTCCTTAATCAAGTTCCCTATTTAACGATCACTGCCCCTTATTTTTCTTCACTTGGAAATATCTGCTGTAATTGTTTATTCTAGTCTTGCTTCCTTCATTTTTTTCCTGTTACTTCTTCCTTTTGCCGTATTTTAGTTACTTTTCCTCAATTTTATTTAGCTAAGTTTATTCCTATAGCCTCAGAAATTAGTTAGTTCATTCGTATTTGTTTTTCTTGCCTACGTTTCCAATAATTTTCTTTTTTAACACTTTACAACAAAGTTGAAAAGTGTTTATGACTTTGTTCATTCTGTCTGTCTGTCTGTCTGTCTGTCCGTTAGCACGATAACTGCCGTAAAAATGACTTAATCAAAATGAAATTTTAGTATGTTGTTCAGACGGTCTGTAGGACCTATGGGAATATAAATGAATAATATCACACAATTAGTTTTGGATTGAACCCGGGTTGAAAAAATGAAATACATTGAGCCCTATGGAACCTAATTTTTCTAACATTTTTTAAGCGGATTTAAAATTCACAAATTGCTTCGAAAATTTTAGGTAATAATCAAATTGTTCCATGAAATATATAAAAAAAAAATCAGCTAAATATATTTAGTAGTTTTTTAAATAAAAATTAAAATAATAATTACACATCTTATATGAAACGATCACGTGACCATGATATGAAACGATCACATGACCCACTTCAAAATGAGATATGGCATCCATCTTGTTTCAAATTCGTGATTTTTTAAAGTTCTTTTTAATTCATATTGAGTGTTGTATCCATCCTAAAACTACTTTATTTCTGCTTAAATTCTGTGCATCTACATACTAAAACAACACAATGACAATATATTTGAGTTTAAATTCTCATTCAAATTTGATTATTTCTACAATTAAGCCTATTTTTCACCTATGTAAAATGTAAACAGCAAAATATGTAGAATGAGTTGTATTAGAATTACTGTAATTCTTTAACACAAAATAATTCAGTCCATCTAGTCTGCATGGCTGATATGAATGAAATATTAATTGATTTTATAAACAGAAGGACGATATTTTTCGATGAAGTTTTAAGCATAAAGTTTATGAATTGTAGCTCCATGGTCTTAATTTTTAAATAAAATAAATTATTATAGTATTGTGATGAATGAAATGGAGAAAGTTATGAATGAAATCCTGCTTTTATAGAGAGATCCAGGCGTGTTATTTTTTCTATGACGTCATTTGAATTAATTTCAGTTGTTTTCGATGAAGTTTTCAAATATAATAAATTATCGTAGTATTATGAGAGATTTAAAAATATTACCGTGGAATGTATTGCATTTTAGAGATATTTAAACCACGCAATTTATATTTCAATGCCGTCTTTTGAATGAAGTTCATTTTTTTCAATGAAGGTTTAAGTTTTCAAATATAATAAATCAATGTAGTATCGTGATAAGTTTTAAAATATTACCGAGGAATGTATTGCATTTTCGACTTTTTTAAATAAAATTGCATTGAAGTTGGAAAGTGTTTCATAATCAATGCTTTATGCATGATTGATATTTCTTGTTTGTATATATTACAGCTGGTTAAAACATATCATAGTTTCTGTTGCCGTTTTAGTAGACTTACTTACTATTTAGTTTTTTCCATTCATTGTACTATCCGTTGTTTTACCGTCTTTGTTTTTTTCCTTTCATGTTTTATTTTCTGCTATTTCTTTTTTCCTTCATGGCCTTTACAGTTCATTCTTAGAACTCTGCCACTCGCTGTCCTGACTTTTCTGGTTTAACTCTTTCATTTATTCTTGTGGTAACTTTCCTCCTACCTTTTGCCACGTGTGATATTCTAGATAAAGTTTTTCATGAATTTTATATGATAAAATTATTCTACTTCAGAATGAGGTTGCCCTTCTTCCTTATCCAGAAGAAGAAGGATGTGGTCTTCGAGACCGGTTGAATCCTAATGTTTATTATCTGCTGTATTTTTAAAAACATTTTATATTAAATTATTTTTCAACAGCAATTTCCGAGCGTTTTTGTTTTAAGAGTTTCGTTGGAAAAAGTGATTGGAAAAATGGTGATTGGAATAAATAAAATCATCTAAATTTGTTGCTTAAAACTTAATGTATTGGAAATGAAATTGCAAGAAACGCTATACAAGTAGAAAATAGCATTAATTTTACACACAAAAATCATATTATCTTAATTTTTGATAGCCATCAATATTTGCGTTAATCAACTTTCAAATATTTTATGTCGACTATAATTATCCAAGTATTTCCAGGGAAAATTTGGTACAACCCCATTCGAACTATCTATACAAGACCATTTCGTCTGTGACTGACGGCATCATTAAGGGACGAAGCGATGTTCCATGTTGTGGGAGACAGGAGGAGTCTAAGGGGCTTCCTATGTCACGAACAATTGCCGCACACCTCCAATGGCATTCGTCTACCCACTGATCACATTTATGTTCGAATTCTAACGCACCGACATACAAACCAGATTTTAATGCGACGCTTTCTCCGATTTATGGATGTCAAATTAGTCAGATTTCAAAACCGCACAGTCATGGGTTTGCGTTAGTTAAGGGTTTATAGATATCGAGACAGATTTCACTTTCCCTATAATGCATAGTAAATGCATAGGGATGCATAGTAAATGCATAAGTATTGGAATCGTGTCGAGAATTGAAACTTGAATTTTTGATGAAGCTATACGTTTCGAGCCCGTTAGAACAAGAAAAATAAATATTTTCAGCTCGGAGTCTATGTGTGTGTGTTTGGCTGTGTATTTGTGCAATGTATGTATCCACTCTATTAAACACTATAGGACAAAATTCTACAAAATTTGGTAAGTGGGTCACTTATTGGTTCGGCTGGTGCTAATTAGATTTTGAGACGATTCGGAAATGAAAACCTGCCTTTTTTTACTAAATGATCTGCAAAAATTGTCAAAATATGTAATAAAAAACTAATTCGCTTAATTGTATTGATGAAATGATTGTGTTGTACGTACATTTTTAAGGCAAAAATATTAAAGCCAACCCTATTTCTTTACTCTCGGAATTTTCATTTTTTTGTTTTAAAACTTTTGCAAGTTGGTGACGTTTCGTAATGCGATACATCACCAGACGAAAATACAATGTTTGAAAACTGCATATATAATTGAATACAATTTTAATTAAAAATATGTGTCGTTTTGTGCAGTTAAACTAAATTCAATGAATTAAAGAAGAAGTGAAAAGTAAATGTGAGCTTGTGATAAAGTCATGTTCAGCCCACATCAGATTTCTACTTTCCCTATAATGCAGGGCAATGTATACAGAAAGTATTGGAAGCCGAGTTTTTGACGGATTTGCACGTTCGTGATTTCGAGAACACCAATACACTAATTTTAACGTGACACCTATATGTCTGTCTGTCTGTGAAATGTATGCATCCACTCTAGCTCAATTATTTCACAAAATGTTACATATTTTAATTGATAAGTCACTCGTGGGCTGCCACTTTGCTAATATCTTTTAGGAGTGGGTATTCATGGATCCTGTAATCTTCTTACTTTTGAATATTAAAGAATTCTTATTAAAGGATTAAATTTGTTACGATTCTGAAATATAAAGTCGTTTCTAGCGAATTGATTCGTGAAAATCGTCGAAAGCGGAAATAAAAGGTAAAATGTGCTTAAATATATAGATTAAATGCTTTTCTATGCATAAGCTTAGATGATGAAATGATTAAAACGAATCCCATTACCCTAGATCAAACAATTCCAAAGATATTTAAGTTTATTAGAATTTTGAAAATTCGGCGAAGTTTAAAAATGAGTAAAGTTGTCAAATAAAGAAAATGTGTTAAAACTGCAAAGAGGATATATTTCTAATAAGTATTCGTGTGTTTTGAAGTAATCAAGATAATTAAACGCAACTTCATTGCTTCTTTTAATAGACAGCAACAAAAAGCCTGCTTTTTTTTTTAGAGAAAAAATGTTGTCAGAGAAAACATTTTAATATATTGTTTTCTCATAATTTTGGAAGTGTATGTATCACACTATCAAGCTATGTATCACGATTTTGTTATATCTCACATCAACTGTACCTACATAATAATTGCCAAACATGTTTTTTGTCCTTTCAGGCCTACCAGAAGACCTCAGTTAACTAGAGGTCTGAATCAGTTCACAATTAAATAATCGAACAGGTGGCAGAACCTAAAGGCCCTGGTTTTATTTTATTTCCTCCCAAAAGGGGTGTAAAAAGTAGGGGTTTAAAAAAACTATTTAGAGCCGTCCAGAAGCTTCCGCTGACCAAAAGACATAATCTGAAAATTTATAGCATCGACTACGGGACATAACCTAGTGGAACCAATTTATCTATTCCTTCCCTTGCGGCGTAAAAAATAAAGGGTTTTCGGAAAGGCTTTTAGGGCTCTCCAGAAGCCCACCCTCCATTGATTAAATATTGCTAATAAATTAAAGGCCAAATATTGTACCACTTACAGTAACGTCTACGGAACAAAGTCCAACGGATTTAGAGGAAAGGTTGCAAGGAAACGTTCTGCTTCCTACAAGATGGCTGGGAGCAAATTTCTTACAATCCACAGTGTAAAAACACGTGTAATAAAAGCTACGTAACAAATAGTTAAGTAATATTTAATGTAGGGCACGAGCCCTACAGGCCCACATCCTATATTACAGTACCCTAACCCTTATAGTCTAACGTGTTAAGGAATTCTTTGAATAACCTTACATATTTATTTTTCCACTACATTAAAAACTGGGAATTTCATGTTCAAGCAGTGACGAATAAGTAGTTGAGACTCATCGAAAAATGATTAATTACTAGCAGCATACCCGTTCTTCGTACGGAGTATATAATATAAAGAAACTTATAATTCGCAATCATGTGCAAATTCTGTTAAAATATTATATTTATTGCTCCTAAAGAGAAGTTTAAGAATATCTGTTCTCACTATGAAGAATTATCTTCACGGGCTGATTTGAAGAATTAAACATCCTGGCCTCTTTTGTAAGCAAATTTACAAAAAAAAAAGGAATTGAATCAATATATGCAAAATGAAATCATTAAAAATTGTATGGGACAAGTACTATTTATATACGCGAATATTAGAAGATATAACCTGTAATAGTACATTAGAAGATTACCCGTATTACAATATGAGTCTCAAAAATATTTGCCAAAATAAAAGAGATGACGTAATAAATTGAAAATATCAATAATCCCCGTAATCTTTATACCAGAAGGTCGTAATTGATTCCAATATATGCCAATATATATCAAAACATATGCCAATATACCTGTACTATTTATATTCTCGTAGATTAGAAGATATACCCGTGTATTTGTAGAGGATTACTCGTACAACGTACAATATATGAGTTTAAACAATTTTTGTCATAAAAAAACAATGGCATAATATCTTGGAACTATCAATAATCCCTGAATCAATAATCCCCGAAAATATCAATAATAAAAACGTTTAAACCTGAAAACCGTAATTGATATTATCCAGTCAAAAATGCTATAAGAAAAATCAAATAGTCCTTTTCAAAAATACATTTTTATATCCATTTATTTATTATTCAAATCGAAAAATTAATAATTAAAATTAACAGACAAATTTAATTTAATTGCGTTTCTGAGCAACTTGATATAAGATTAAGTAAATTTACAAAGAAAAAAAGGAATTGAATCAATATATGCAACCCCGTACTACCTATATTGTCGCAGATCAGAAAATATGCCAGTGTGTTAGTAGAAGCTTACCCGTATTGCAATATGAGTCTCAAAAATATTTGCCAAAATAACAAAGATGACGTAATAAATTGAAAGTATCAAAAATCCCCGTAATCTTAATAGCAGAAGGTCGTAATTGTTTCCAATATATGCCAATATATATCAAAATATATGCCAGTATACCTGTACAACTTATATTCTCGTAGATTAGAAGATATACCCATACATTTGTAGAAGATTACTCGTACAACGTACTATATATGAGTTTCAACAATTTTCGTCATAATAAAACAATTCCATAATAATTTGAAAATATCAATAATCCCTGAATCAACAGTCCTCGAAAATACCAATAATAATGATGTTTAAATCTGAAGACCGTAATTGATATTATCCAGTCAAAAATTCAATGTCAATGAAATTTATTTTATATACATATTTTTATTATTCAAATCAGAAAAGATTTAATAAAAATCGTATGGCACATAACACATTGGATCCGTTGCTAAGCGACATGATATCATTTGCTACCAATAAATTGATGGAAATCATATCATCTGAATAATGCAATCTCCATGGAAGGTTTGGCGACATTTTCATCGATGTAGCGATAACTCAAAAAATCGCCAAATTTATCACCAAGTGGGATTGTAGAACTGATAGTTCCATTTTGCGACAAATTGACGAAACATCATCACAATACTATCCCCTAACAAAACACAATTTATTCCATTTATTAAGCGCGATTTTATCAATTTCATGATATTTTTATGGATTTAAAAATGTTTTTACCAATTTGGTGATATTAAAAAAATTCCTTAAAGGTGTTACTAAGTAGTATGGATGGATTGACCGAAAAATGCTACCGAAACCTCATTTCAGTACTCTATTCTAAAAAACAAATTTAATTTCGTTGATTTGCGTCATTTTTATCAATTTGGAGACATTTCCACTAATTTGATAAAGTTTAAGAAAAGTTACCAAGTTATTTAGAGATATTCCGCTAAATTCGTAGCTCTGAATTTGCAGATCTGAAGAATAAAATATCCTGATCCCGTTTGCATATACTAAATGAAAACACTAAAATTGTATTAGAGGATACATACACCCGTTCTACTCTTTTTCTGCTTCAACAATCGGCTAAATGAATTTATTGGGTAAACACAATATATGAGTTTATTAGCTAAACACAATATATGAGCTTGAAACCTCTTTGCTAAAATAAATGAAAGTGATGTACGCAGTCCGCAATATATATAACTAAAATAACAATCAAACCGTTCATTTATAAAATATATTTTTACATCCATTTATTTATTATCCAAGTAAATAAAATAATAATAAATATTACCAACACATTTAATTTCATTCCATTGCCGATTAACATGATATAAGAATCTTCCTCATAAAATGTAAAATTAAATAGCCATTTTGATTTCTTTATACTTTTCATCGTTGAGTAAAAATTTGTGAAAGATGAACCATGGAGGTTGGTTTTTCCATTTAAATTCATGTTTTAAACAATTCATGCTTTCCTAAAGTGACTAATTAATGCAAAAACCCTGCACCAAACTCGGAAGTAAAGTTTTATTTCATTTTGGAGTTTTAAATAAACGATTTTCATCCTTTCCGTTTTGATAAACCACGGAGTTGGAGAGTAGATCTCCTAAGAAAAAGTTCCGTTTTTAACACTTTACAACAAAGTTGAAAAGTGTTTATGACTTTGTTCATTCTGTCTGTCTGTCTGTCTGTCTGTCTGTCTGTCTGTCTGTCCGTTAGCACGATAACTGCCGTAAAAATGGCTTAATCAAAATGAAATTTTAGTATGTTGTTCAGACGGTCTATAGCACCTATGGGAATATAAATGAATAATATCACCCAATTAGTTTTGGATTGAACCCGGGTTGAAAAAATGGAATACATTGAACCCTATGGGACCTAATTTTTCAAGCATTTTTTAAGCGGATTTAAAATTCACAAATTGCTTCGAAAATTTTAGGCAGTATTCAAATTGTTCCATAAAATATATAAAAAAAAATTCAGAGAAATATATTCAGTAGTTTTTAAATAAAAATTAAAATAATAATAACACCTTTTATATGAAGCGATCACGTGTCCATGATATGAAACGATCACATGACCCACTTCAAAATGATATATGGCATCCATCTTGTGTCAAAATCGTGATTTTTAAAGTTCTTTTTAATTCATATTGAGTGTTGTATCCATCCTAAAACTACTTTATTTCTGCCTAAATTCTGTGCATCTGCATACTGAAACAACGCAATGCCAATTTATTTCAGTTTAAATGCTCATCCAAATATGATTATTTCTACTATTAAGCCTATTTTTCACCTATGTAAAATGTAAACAGCAAAATATGTAGAATGAGTTGTATTAGAATCGCTGTAATTCTTTAACACAAAGTCATTTAGTCCATGGAGTCTGCTTAGCTGATATGAATGAAGTATTCATTGATTGTAGAAAGAGAAGGACGATATTTTTCGATGAAGTTTTAAGCATAGAGTTAACTTATTTGTAGCTCCATGGTCTTAATTTTTAAATAAAATAAATTATTATAGTATTCTGATGAATGACATGAATGGGGGAATTATTTATGAATGAAATATTTCTTTTATAGAGAGAGCCAGGCGTGTTATTTTTTTATGACGTCATTTGAATCAATTTCAGTTGTTTTCGATGAAGTTTTCAAATATAATAAATTATCGTAGTATTATGATAATTCTAAAATTATTACCGAGGAATGTATCACATTTTAGAGATGTTTAAACCAGGCAATTTATACTTTAATGCCGTCATTTGAATGAAGTTCATTTTTTTCGATGAGGGTTTAAGGTTTCAAATATAATAAATTAATGTAGTATTGTGATAAGTTTTAAAATATTACCGAGGAATGTATTATTGCATTTTAGACATGTTTAAATAAAATTGCATTGAAGTTGGAAAGTGTTTCATAATCAATGCTTTAAGCATGATTGATCATTCTTGTTCATTAATATCTCGACAACCCCTAGTCTTAGAAACTCGAAACTTGGACAAAATTTATGGGGGGCTATTTCTAGGCTACCCACAAAATTTCTTCAAATTCGGTTCAGCCGTTCTCCCGTGATGATGGGACAAACAGACAGTCAGACAGACAGACAGACAGATTTTCATTTTTAACACTTTACAACAAAGTTCGAAAGTGTTTATGACTTTGTTCATTCTGTCTGTCTGTCTGTCTGTCTGTCTGTCTGTCTGTCTGTCTGTCTGTCTGTCTGTCTGTCTGTCTGTCTGTCCGTTAGCACGATAACTGCCGTAAAAATGAGTTTATCAAAATGAAATTTTAGTATGTTGTTCAGACGGTCTGTAGGACCTATGGGAATATAAATAAATAATATCACCCAATTAGTTTTTTATTGAACCCGGGTTGAAAAAATGAAATACATTGAACCCTATGGGACCTAATTTTTCAAACATTTTTTAAGTAAATTTATAATTCACGAATTGCTTCGAAATTTTTAGGAAATATTCACATTATCCCATAGAATATATAAAAAAAAATTCAGTAAAATATGTTAAGTAGTTTTTTAATTAAAAAAATATTTAATATAGGGAAAAAAACAAATTCAATTAAATTCTGACTTTGGAATATCTTCCAGAAAGAAAAGAGAGAGATATTATATAATAAATATCTCTCCATTTGTTTAAACGTTTTGCATATGGGAGTGGCTTCATATTTTAAAATAAATATGGTAGATAACAATTTTTCATTTTTTTTAAATTTTATATAATTCTTCATGATAAATTTAATTGATGGCATTTTAAATGCACTTTCCTACGTCCTAGAGAGTTAAAATTTGGTACACAGCTTAAATTTGTTGAACATTTTATTCGACAAAAATTTGATGGATCTTTAAATATAGATCATACATTTTTTTCGAAATGGCCTGAAAATAATCCCCGTTCACTTCTATAAATCATTGGTGTAATATTGTTAAAAATTCTGATGTGGACAGCACATGTCTTTCTCTGCAGACTCACATTCATTCTCTTTATTTATTCAATGATAATTTGTGTTTATCTGCAAAACATAAGTATTTTAAATGACATTGAATTTACACGTTAAACTTAAATTTGGTTCTCATTTGATAGCTGGACTTATTGTCAAAGGTGGCGTAGCGAAAACGCGAAAAAACTAGAATATCTCAAGAACGGCTAGTCCTAGAGTAATGGGGTTATTCTTATTCTTTTTGTTGTCAAAAATCACATATAAAATAGGAATTTAATTGATATAACTGAGCACACGTAGTCTTTTATTTTTATATATAACGATTTTTGCTGGCCATTTCGCAAAAATAGCCCGTTCCTTTTTCCCGAATAGTAGTAGAATAACCTACAAATGATTTATATACAAAATTTTGTTAAATTTGGTATATAAATCACTTGTAGGTTATTGAAATATTATACTCCAAATTTTGTTAAATTTGGTTCATTAGTTTTTAGCAAGAGTGGATAAAGGCAATTTCTGCGGCCATTTCGCAAAGAAGGCAGATTCTTTTATTACGAATCGTACTATAATCTAATGAACACCAGGATTTCCCACAAAAAACATACCTACCAAATTGTATGAAATTCGGTCCATTAGTTTTTCAATTAGAGTGGATGTAATATCCACACAGACACACAGAAACATACACAGATACACCCTTACACACACAGACGTCTTCCTAAAAGTAGTTTTTTCGTGTTCTAGAAGTCCCAAAACGTGTAGATCCTTTGAAAATTCGAGTTCCGATCTTCGGCACGATTCCAATACTTTGAGTACATACACATACACATATATATTATCTGTGTATTATCTGTGTATCTAAATTCCGTGCCTATGCAATTACAATAGTTGTGATTTTAAATGATCCCTAAACTTCTATTATTTCTTCAAGGAAGCCTAATTTTAACATATGCAGAATGCAAATATCTCAAGCGATTGTAAGATGAATTACATAAGAATTGCTGAATTTTTTTCACACAAAATTATTTAGCTCTGGAGTCTGGAATACAAGTTATATGAATGAAATATTCATTGATTTTGCATAAAGAATCAGATGATTTATATTTCGATACAGTTTTAAGTATTTAAGTATAATAAATAACTGTAGTACTGTGATAATGTAAAAGATATTACCACTGAATGAATCACATTTTAGAAATTTTTAAATGAAATTACATTTCAGTTGGAAAGTGTTTCATAATCAATGTTTATGCATGATTGTTATTTATATAGATGAGATACAACATATATTCTTTATCACACTTCTGGTTCTAAGTCATTTTGATAAAAATCGCACTTAAGTCACTAATTCTTGTGATTGAATAGAAAATTTCGAAAATGGTGAGAAAATATAAAATACAATGAGCGAACAGCTTCTCCAGCTAGTCGAGTTTTGAAAATAATGACTCTACAAGATGCTTAATGAAGTCCAAGACAGACGAAGGGTGCATGCGCCATTTGTAAGATGAAAGTTTTAGTTTGCATCTAAAATTAGTTCAATTCCACCTAGATATGCATTTTTTGCTTGGATTGCTTTAAAAGCGCTTTATATTTTTATCGTTTATTTAATGAAGTATTTTTCAACTTTAAACGAACTTTGCTGTGTACATATGCGGATATACAGTAATTCGATGATCGTGTCCAATTATTATAAATTCATGCATTATTAAAATAATCATTTGGGTCATGTAATAAATTATTTTTAGTGTGTTTAAAATATTACATAAAATACAATTTCTAAGAAATTTGGTTAAAAAGCAATAATTATTTTTATTTTTCATAAATAAATGAATAATGTTTTTCTTTAATTAAAAAAATTATTTAATGTCGAAACTGTGAAATATTACAGATTTGCAGTTTTCAATTATAGATTACTCCTTAAATATCGTTTTATTCGTAGAGACTATTTTGTCACTAGTATTATAAATTGTCCAGGATCAAGACAAAACAAGATACAGCCTTATCTGCAAATGTTGAACTTACGAATAAACCCAATTTTGGATTGAAGTAAATGTATGCCATAATTTTGTAACAAAACAAATATGCCATAATTTTGTAACAAAACAAGCTGCAATTATTCTGAAAAATATATTAGGGTCACTTGTTATTCTATTGCACCCCAATGCTATTAGGAGGCTTAATAAGACGTATATTTAGCTATTTTTAGTTTCAACTTCTATTGTTTCAAAAAGGGGCATCCGCGTGGGAAGAAAAGGGAGTCTTGTATATGTATCAGTATCACAGATATGCAAATAGAAATTATTTTATATGGCAGCAGCGTCCAGAACGTGCCATTTGTATTTCATCTGTCACTGCAGTCTTAATGGCAGAGTATGTGAAGTGCATATTACATGTAGATTACTGCGAGTTTATTACAGTGTTTTCATTAATTAACGCTTATACATTTTTGTAAAACAATTGTTGAACAATATATATACTATATATATATATATATATATATATATATATATATATATATATATATATATATATATATATATATATATATATAATATGTATATATATATATATGTGTGTGTGTGTGTGTGTGGAGTGCAATGCCACAAGAGTGATTCGAGTGGAAGCAGTAGGCTGAAGAGAACCGAACGAGTAGCAAACCCGGCAGTGGACAAAGAAATGTTATGTCAGCACGTGATGGTAGACACCTCATCCGAATTGCAGTGATGAAGCGAACAGCTTCATCTCGAGAGTTGACAGAAGGTTGGAGCACTGCTGCAGGTGTGTCATTGTCTGCTCCAACAGATCGTAGGCGTCTGCTGCACCGTGGATTGCGAGCAAGAATTCCCTTCTACAGGATACCTCTAACGCAAAATCATCGACCCCTGCGGTTACAATGGGCTCATCAGCTTAAGCACTGGAGTTCTGATTGGCAACAAGTCGTCTTTTCCGATTGATCCAGCTTCAATTTGAAGTACAGTGATGATCGCATCTATGTTAGGCGCTATAGCAGTGAACGGCAGCTTCTGGAGTGCGTTATCCAACGTCATACTGGACGAACACCAAGCGTGATGGTCTTGGGCGCCATTGGTATGTTGGACGATATCAGCTGCTAAAAATTGTGGGTAATCGCAACAGCAACCGGTATATCAGGGAAGTTCTGGAGCCCGAAGTCGTACCCTTCCTTCAGCGCATTCTTGGAGCTGTATTTCATCAGGGCAATGCCCGTCCACATATTTTTAGGAATTTTCAAGATTTCTTTTCAGAACAACAAATACGGCATCTTTCTTGGCCTACCTAATTGCCAGATATGTCGCCTATTGAACATGTCTGGGATTTCGTCCGTCGGCTTCTCGCTCGTGAGGCTCGTCCCGTAGCTAGTACATCTGAACTTTGTGTTCGGATAGAAGCAATCTGGACTGCTTTTCGTCAGGTACACATTCAAAATCTATTTGATTCGGTGCCACGTCGTATAGAAGTACTTACTGCAGCGGATGGTGGCGTCACTAAATATTGAATTTCGACATGTAATATTGTTTTTTTTTGCTTTGTAAATTTAGTTGTTTATTTGTATCAATACAGGTCGTTTGTGGAATAAATATATATATATATATATATACTTTAGGTACGATCTAACAGCTACAACTACCTACTGTCACATTCCTCTCCTAGACGTTTTGATTATTTTATTAATTCTTTGCTTTGCGCATAGCGAACATGGAAATTTGGAGACGGTTTAGCATTTGAAGAAAATTAAGTGGCGTCTTTTGTAAATGTGTTATTTAAGTAGCGGGAGCTTATTTATCACCTGGTAACGTCGGGAAATGTGGTATAGTTTGGAATAGTTTGAGATTTAGATAAAAATTTACCTTAATTTATAATGCCTTTTGTACTGACATCCATATTTATTTTCCTAAAGAAGAAGTATATTTTTGCTTTTGAAGATGGTTAATAAAGTTAATAAATGGTCGTGTGTTTCTGTTATAAGGACATCCACATTTTTCAGATTATTTAAGGCAGAAGTATTGCAGATTTTTTTAAAATACCGTCCATTGTCAAATTCTTTAATCTTTTTTCAAGCTTGTAATAAGTAAAGGGGTGTAACTATGTTAGCGGAATATTTTGTAAGAATTTAAGAATGCCAAATATATATGTTGCACTTCAGTGATTGGCAAAATTTGACTGTATTCAATGCTATTCTCTCAAATTCCTGTATATTCCAATTACAAAAATATAATAAAATTGAATTTATGATGGAAAAGTAAAAAATGTATCTAACTATAATACTACTGGGTTTTTTCTGTACACACATTTTGTTTCAGTCTCTCGGTAAAACTTTGTCTTTTAAAATTTAATAGTGTGTTTCCTGTCAAAACTTCTCGTACAATTATGGTGCAAGTTTATCATTTGGATCTTCGATTTTGAAAGAATATGACTGATGATCTCTTCTATCTACTTTAAAACTTTTTCGAAGAAAACGACAGGTATTTTGAAGAATTGGTATTTTATTACTAGATTTTTTTTCCAAAAGAGAAATAATATAAAAATATTGGCTATATCCGTGAAAAGCATCTGCACTATAGTGTCGTTTATTGCCCAGTAACTGTTGGTAACTTCCTACCAAAAATTTAATTACACAAATTTGTCAATTATTTATACTGGATATGATAAAATTTGCGAATAATTCAGAATGATAGAGATCTCTGACATACTGTAAATTAAGAGATCATACACATACGAAATGCCCCATGTTTAAAATAAATTCGCCTCAGATTGGATAATGTAAAATTTACAGTGAAAAAAATGTAGCACTAATAATCAATAACAAAATAGTGCACATGTAATAATAAAATAATATTTTTTACTTGACATAGTCATTGTCAGGGATCCATTTAGTAAAAGCTTTAATCAATTCTTGGATATTTATATTTAATTCGGGGGAGAAGCTTCTAAGTTCTAATGTTATGATTTTTTTTTGTGAATCATTGTACTTTGATGTAAATAACATAAAATTTACAATTAAATAAAAACTATCTTTCGAACATCAATATAAAATAATAAAATCAATCGTATGTATAGAAAATTACTTATATTTAGATTAGATTAGCTACAGATATGATAATATAAAATTTATAATGCAAAAAATGTAACAGTACTTATGACAGAATTTTGATTACCTTCCAAGGAGAATAATCCATAAAAGATCTATTTAGAAGATGCCTTTTATATGTGTTTGGGCTTTTCCCTTAAAGTTCTACTTAAAGTTACTTTCACTTAAAGTTACAGAAAATTCCACTTAAACGATTTTGAATATTTCATGTATTAGTGTACTTAGATAAGAAGATCGAAAAGATTACAAACAACTATACACTATCTCTCCATCCAAGAGGTTGGTGGTAGGGGAAGGAGGGTACGGTCCCTGTGGATGTCTCCCCCACTGGGTTCCGGTCTAAATTGTGTGGCACTTCCCGACCGTCCAAATGGTTACCTTACACCTTTCTGGTAGGTTAAACGGTCTGGGTCTCAACAACAACAACACTCTGTCTCCAAAATTTTAAACCGTGAGATCAATGCATATATACAACAAGAAAGATCAATCATGCTTAAAGCATTGATTATGAAACACTTTCCAACTTCAATGCAATTTTATTTAAAAAAGTCGAAAATGCAATACATTCCTCGGTAATATTTTAAAACTTATCACGATAATACATTGATTTATTATATTTGAAAACTTAAACCTTCATTGAAAAAAATGAACTTCATTCAAAAGACGGCATTGAAATATAAATTGCGTGGTTTAAATATCTCTAAAATGCAATACATTCCACGGTAATATTTTTAAATCTATCATAATACTACGATAATTTATTATATTTGAAAACTTCATCGAAAACAACTGAAATTAATTCAAATGACGTCATAGAAAAAATAACACGCCTGGATCTCTCTATAAAAGCAGGATTTCATTCATAACTTTCTCCATTTCATTCATCACAATACTATAATAATTTATTTTATTTAAAAAATAAGACCATGGAGCTACAATTCATAAACTTTATGCTTAAAACTTCATCGAAAAATATCGTCCTTCTGTTTATAAAATCAATTAATATTTCATTCATATCAGCCATGCAGACTCCATGGACTAAATTATTTTGTGTTAAAGAAATACAGTAATTCTAATACAACTCATTCTACATATTTTGCTGTTTACATTTTACATAGGTGAAAAATAGGCTTAATTGTAGAAATAATCAAATTTGAATGAGAATTTAAACTCAAATATATTGTCATTGTGTTGTTTTAGTATGTAGATGCACAGAATTTAAGCAGAAATAAAGTAGTTTTAGGATGGATACACTCAATATGAATTAAAAAGAACTTTAAAATATCACGAATTTGAAACAAGATGGATGCCATATCTCATTTTGAAGTGGGTCATGTGATCGTTTCATATAAGATGTGTAATTATTATTTTAATTTTTATTTAAAAAACTACTGAATATATTTAGCTGAATTTTTTTTTATATATTTTATGGAATAATTTGACTATTACCTAAAATTTTCGAAGCAATTTGTGAATTTTAAATCCGCTTAAAAAATGTTAGAAAAATTAGGTCCCATAGGGCTCAATGTATTTCATTTTTTCAACCCGGGTTCAATCCAAAACTAATTGTGTGATATTATTCATTTATATTCCCATAGGTCCTACAGACCGTCTGAACAACATACTAAAATTTCATTTTGATTAAGTCATTTTTACGGCAGTTATCGTGCTAACGGACAGACAGACAGACAGACAGACAGAATGAACAAAGTCATAAACACTTTTAACTTTGTTGTAAAGTGTTAAAAATATAGAAAATAAATTTCATAACGATTTGAATTTCTTTAACTGAGATGATTTTCAAGATGTTTACATACCTTCGCCGTCGAAGTTTCTATACTTCATTTTTTAACACTTTACAACAAAGTTGAAAAGTGTTTATGACTTTGTTCATTCTGTCTGTCTGTCTGTCTGTCTGTCCGTTAGCACGATAACTGCCGTAAAAATGACTTAATCAAAATGAAATTTTAGTATGTTGTTCAGACGGTCTATAGGACCTATGGGAATATAAATGAATAATATCACCCAATTAGTTTTGGATTGAACCCGGGTTGAAAAAATGGAATACATTGAGCCCTATGGGACCTAATTTTTCAAGCATTTTTTAAGCGGATTTAAAATTCACAAATTGCTTCGTAAATTTTAGGCAATATTCAAATTGTTCCATAAAATATATAAAAAAAAATTCAGCGATATAT
This sequence comes from Amaurobius ferox, assembly GCA_951213105.1. NCBI lineage: Eukaryota > Metazoa > Arthropoda > Arachnida > Araneae > Amaurobiidae > Amaurobius > Amaurobius ferox. The sequence continues at coordinate 100,302,168 of OX578141.1, read as the reverse complement.
ATTTAATAGTTTTTTAAATAAAAATTAAAATAATAATAACACATCTTATATGAAGCGATCACGTGTCCATGATATGAAACGATCACATGATCCACTTCAAAATGATATATGGCATCCATCTTGTCTCAAAATCGTGATTTTTAAAGTTCTTTTAAATTCATATTGAGTGTTGTATCCATCCTAAAACTACTTTATTTTTGCATAAATTCTGTGCATCTACATACTTTAACAACGCAATGACAATATATTTCAGTTTAAATGCTCATACAAATTTGATTATTTCTACTATTAAGCCTATTTTTCACCTATGTAAAATTTAAACAGCAAAATATGTAGAATGAGTTGTATTAGAATCGCTGTAATTCTTTAACACAAAATCATTTAGTCCATGGAGTCTGCATGGCTGATATGAATGAAATATTCATTGATTTTAGAAAGAGAAGGACGATAATTTTCGATGAAGTTTTACGCATAGAGTTTTACTTACTTGTAGCTCCATGGTCCTAATTTTTAAATAATATAAATTATTATAGTATTGTGATGAATGACATGAATGGGGGAATTATTTATGAATGAAATGTTGCTTTTATAGAGAGAGCCAGGCGTGTTATTTTTTATGACGTCATTTGAATGAATTTCAGTTGTTTTCGATAAAGTTTTCAAATATAATAAATTATCGTAGTATTATGATAATTCTAAAATTATTACCGAGGAATGTATCACATTTTAGAGATGTTTAAACCAGGCAATTTATATTTTAATGCCGTCATTTGAATGAAGTTAATTTTTTTCGATGAAGGTTTAAGGTTTCAAATATAATAAATTAATGTAGTATTGTGATAAGTTTTAAAATATTACCGAGGAATGTATTGCATTTTAGACATGTTTAAATAAAATTGCATTGAAGTTGGAAAGTGTTTCATAATCAATGCTTTAAGCATGATTGATCTTTCTTGTTTTTAATGTTCTTTCAATATTGCCATCAATAGTTTCATTGGCAGGTTGTGCTCTTCTACGCGTATTATCTATATAAATAAAATGAAAAATCTGTCTGCTTATTTGTGTGTTTATTTGTCTTCTCATAACGGGAAAACGGCTGTACCGAATTGGATGAAATGTAAACTTGGAATAGCCCCACTTAGAATTTAGCCCTTGTTTTGAGGTTCGAGGACCAGGGGTTGTCTAGACATTAATTAACAAGAAAGATCAATCATGCTTAAAGCATTGATGCTTAAAGCACTTTCCAACTTCAATGCAATTTTATTTAAACATGTCTAAAATGCAATACATTCCTCGGTAATATTTTAAAACTTATCACAATACTACATTAATTTATTATATTTGAAACCTTAAACCTTCATCGAAAAAAATTAACTTCATTCAAATGACGGCATTAAAATACAAATTGCCTGGTTTAAACATCTCTAAACTGTGATACATTCCTCGGTAATAATTTTAGAATTATCATAATACTACGATAATTTATTATATTTGAAAACTTTATCGAAAGCAACTGAAATTCATTCAAATAACGTCATAAAAAAATAACACGCCTGGCTCTCTCTATAAAAGCAAGATTTCATTCATAAATAACTCCCCCATTCATGTCATTCATCACAATACTATAATAATTTATATTATTTAAAAATTAAGACCATGGAGCTACAAGTAAGTAAAACTCTTTAAGTAAAACTTCTTTCGTAAGTAAAACTTCATCGAAAATTATCGTCCTTCTCTTTCTAAAATCAATTAATATTTCATTCATATCAGCCATGCAGACTCCATGGACTAAATGATTTTATGTTAAAGAATTACAGCGATTCTAATACAACTCATTCTACATATTTTGCTGTTTACATTTTACATAGGTGAAAAATAGGCTTAATAGTAGAAATAATCAAATTTGGATGATCATTTAAACTGAAATATATTGTCATTGCGTTGTTAAAGTATGTAGATGCACAGAATTTAGGCAAAAATAAAGTAGTTTTAGGACGGATACAACACTCAATATGAATTAAAAAGAACTTTAAAAATCACGATTTTGACACAAGATGGATGCCATATATCATTTTGAAGTTGGTCATGTGATCGTTTCATATGATGTTCAAGTGATCGCTTCATGTAAGAGGTGTAATTATTATTTTAATTTTTATTTAAAAAACTACTGAATATATTTCGCTGAATTTTTTTTATATATTTTATGGAACAATTTGAATATTGCCTAAAATTTTCGAAGCAATTTGTGAATTTTAAATCCGCTTAAAAAATGTTTGAAAAATTTGGTCCCATTGGGTTCAATGTATTTCATTTTTTCAACCCGGGTTCAATCCAAAAATAATTGGATGATATTATTTATTTATATTCCCATAGGTCCTACAGACTGTCTGAACAACATACTAAAATTTCATTTTGATTAAGTCATTTTTACGGCAGTTATCGTGCTAACGGACAGACAGACAGACAGACAGACAGACAGAATGAACAAAGTCATAAACACTTTTCAACTTTGTTGTAAAGTGTTAAAAACAATTGCATATTAACTTGAAAATATTAATAATCCCTGAATTAATAATCCCCGAAAATATCAATAATAATAACGTTTAAACCTCAAGACCGTAACTGATATTATCCAGTCAAAAATCCTATAAGGAAAATCAAATCGTTATTTTCTAAAATATATTTTTATATCCATTTATTTATTATTCAAATCTAAAAAATAATAATTAAAATTAACAGACAGATTTAATTTAATTGCGTTTTTGAGCAACATGATATGAGATAGAATCTTCCTCATAAAATGCGAAATTAAATAACCATTTTGATTTCTTTATACTTTTCATTGTTCAGTAAACGCTTGTGCAAAATATACCATGTAGATAGATTTCCCATTTAAATCAAGTTTTAAACAATTCATGTTTTCAGAAAGTGACTAATTTGTGCAAAAAATCTCCCATCAAACTCAGAGATACAGTTTTAATTCACTTTCAAACGATTCTCAAGCTTTCCGTTTGGATAAACCACGGAGTTAGAGAGTGGAACTCCTAGGAAAAAGTTTCGTTTCTCATTAATACCTCAAGAACCATTTGTCTTAGATACTCGAAACTTAGGCCAAATTTATGGGAGGCTATTTCAAGTCTATCCACAAAATTTCATCAAATTCGATTCAGCCGTTCTCCCGTGATGATGAGACAAACGAAAATATCGTTTTTTCTTAATATCTCAAGAACCACTGATTGTAGAAACTCCATATATGGACTAAATTTTAAGTGGGACCATTTTCAGGCTACCCACAAAATTTCATCAAATTCGGTTCAGCCGTTCTCTCGTGATGATGGGACAGACAGACAGACAGACAGACAGACAGACAGACAGACAGACAGACAGACACACAGACAGACAGATTTTCAATTTCATATATATAGATTATATCTATAATTTATTTTCAACTAGCAGCATACCCGTTCTTCGTACGGAGTATATAATATATGGAAACTTGAAATTCACAATCATGTTCAAATACTTATAGTATACTAGATGATATTTTTAATCAAAATGTTCTTTTAAAATATTTAATATAATGCTCCTAAAATGAAGTTTTAGAATCTCTGCTCTCGCTATACAAAATTATCTTCACGGGCAGATCTGAAGATTACAACATACTGGACCCCTTATGTAAGCAAATTTACAAAAGAATATGGAATTGAATCATATATGCAAAATAAAATCGTTAAAATTGTATGGCACCCGTACTAATTATATACGCGCATATTAAAAGATATAGCCTATATTAGTAGATTACATGTATAAATTGAAACTATCAATAAACCCACAATCTTTAAATCTGAAGGCAGTCATTTATTCCAATATATGTCAAAATGAATGTGCTAAAATTATATGGGAAGATAAACCTGTACTAATATAATGTCGTAGATTAAAAGATATGTCCGATTAATAGTAGAAGATTACAGTATTACAAAATATGAGTTTCAAATATATTTATCAAAATACAACAGACGACGTAATAAATTGAAAATATCAATAATCCCTTAAATCTTCATACCAGAAGACCGCACTTGATTCCAATATATATGCCAATATATGTCAAAATATATGCCAGTATACCGGTATGACTTATATTCTCGTAGGTTAGAAGATATACCCATACATTCCTAGAAGATTACTCGTACAAGGTACAATATGCTAGTGTCAGCATTTTTTGCCGCAATAAAACAATGGCGTAATAACATAAAAATATCGATAATCTCTGAATCAATAATCCAGGAAAATATCAATAATAATAATGTTTAAACCTGAAGACCGTCATTGATACTATCTAGTCAAAAATGAAATGGCAATGAAATTTATTTTATATACATATCTTTATTATTCAAATCGGAAGAGTTATTAAAAATCGTCTGCAGCATAAACACATTGGATTTAAATCCGTTGCTAAGTGACATGATATCATTTGCTTCAAATAAATTGGTGGAAAAATATCGCCTAAATAATGCTATCTCTATGGAACCTTAGGCGACATTTTCGTCAATTTAGCGACATTTTAAAAAATAGCCAAATTTATCGCCAATTGGGACTGTAGAACAGACAGTCCCATTTCGCGACAAATTGCCAAAACATCAGAACAATACTATCCCCTAACAAAACACAATTAATTTCATTTATTATTCAATTTTATCAATTTCGTGATATTTTTATGAATTTACAAACATTTTTAACAATTTGGTAACATTTAAAAATTTGCCAAATGTGTTACTAAGTAGTATGGATGGACTGGCCGACAAATGCTACCTAAACATCGTTTTAGTACTTTGTTCTAAAGAAACCAATTTAATTTCATTGATTTGAGTCGTTTTTATCAATTTGGCGACATTTTCGTCAATTTGGCAACGTTTAAGAAAAGTTGCCAAGTTAGCGATATTCTACGAAATTAATTTGTAGCTCTGAATTTGAAGATCTGAAGAATAAAACATCCTGATCCCGTTTTTATATACTAAATGAAAACACTAAAATTGTATTAGAAGGTATACCAGTTCTACTCTTTTTCTCTTTCAACAATCGGCTAAATGAATTTATTGGGTAAACACAACATATGAGTTTATCAGCTAAACACAATATATGAGCTTGAATACTTTTTGCCAAAATAAATGAAAATGATGTACGTAGTCCGCAATTATTATAATTAAAAAAAAATCAAAGCGTTCATTCATAACATATACTTTTATATCCATTTATCCATTTATTTATTATTCAGATCGAAAAAATAATAATAAAACACATTAATAAACACATTTAATTTAATTGCGTTGCCGAGCAACAAAATATATCCTCATAAAATGTTAAAATTAATTAACCATTTTGATTTTTTAATACTTTGCGTAAAAGCTTGTGAAAAATAAACCATGGTGATAGATTTCCCATTTAAATTCATGTTTCAAACAATTCATGCTTTCAGATAGTGACTAATTAGTGCAAAAATCCTGCGCCAAACTCAGAAATAATCTTTTAAATCTCTTTGGCGTTTTAAACAAACGATATTCATCCTTTCCGTTTGGATAAACCACGGAGTTAGAGAGTAGAACTCCTAGGAAAATGTTCCGTTTTTCATTAATATCTCGACAACCCATATTCTTAGAAACTCGAAACTTGGACTAAAATTATGGGGGACTATTTCAAGGCTATCCACAAAGTTTCATTAAATTCAGTTCAGCCGTTCTCCCGTGATGATGAGACAAACGGAAGTTTCGTTTTTTACTAATAGCTCGAGAACCACTGGTCGTGGAAACTCAAAACATGGACAAAATTTTAAGTGGGGCTATTTTCAGGCTATCCACAAAATTTTATCAAATTCGGTTCAGCCGTTCTCCCGTGATGATGGGACAGACAGACAGACAGGCAGACATATTTTCAATTATATATATATAGATTTTACTATGTTCCGATTGCAGTAGTCACAATTTCAGTATACAAAAAAAAATATTGAGCACATTCTTTTTACATCACATTATACAAGTCCATTTCAAGTTATTATAATGGGATCTAGAAAAGTCTATTGTAAATGTAACAACGCCCCCTCCTCTGTGCCTTCAGGCATCGGTATCACAGGACTGTACATCAAGAGTATCCCCTCCTACGTCATTACAGGTGGCCAGCCCCTAAGTCACATTCTCCGGGCTGTTTCGTGAAATGCATTTCTCCACGATGATGAGATTTCCACATATATCCCCTTCTAAAAGAGAGTACAAAATGTCCTGGGTTATCGCCTCAGTTATTTACCGGTAGAATTGAGAAAGATATTTTTATGGTAGCATTTTCAGTTGAATGCTTCGGATTATTAATTGATTTGATATTATTTATTTATAAATCCATTAGATATACATTGTTACTTTTGTTTTCGTGCTTAAGGCAATTCCGATTAGCGTCTTCGATGCGAAAGTGACAAGAGAATTTAGTGAGTGTAATACGGTGGAAAGATCAGATACTTAAACCTATTTGAGTCATAAAATTATTTGGATGAATTAAATACTTTTCCCTCGTAGTTCCCTGCGTTTTCTTCGTACGTATATAATTTGTAATAAATTATGCCTTGACTTAAACATACATTAAAAAGTAATGTCCCTGATTTGATACACTAAATAGGAGTCACGCCTACAAGCAAAGCAAAAACCCTGAAACTTGATATGCAAAGGCCTTTCTTTTTTTCTTTTTTTTTAATTCAATTAACGTGACAACAACAGATCGTGACAACAACAGACGTGACAACACACATACATGTGCACACATACATGCACATACGCACATATAATACACACATACATACACATACACACAGACATCACCTCAAAAACGTTCGATTTCGAATTCAGGGATGTCTGAAACGTGCTCTTCAAAATCTCGAATTCCAAATTTCGATCCTGTCACAATATTTTCCCTATACATTATTCTATGTATATAAGGAAAATAATTGCAAAATATACAAAGTTCCTAGAAAAGTCATTAAGCACCCCAACAACTTTAAAATAAAAAGTCCCTATACGTTAAACCTATATATAGTAAAGTAACCATGCCCAATGTAACGAAAGGGATTGCAGCGCCCCTAGCGTAGAATCGAAGAAGTTATGAACCCGAAATCGCCATCAAATCCACATAGAGGAAGAATGTAAATTAGAAAGTTGTAGAGCGTTGTCTAATTAGTAGGAATCGACATTAGAAACCACACAACGCGTAAATAGAAATCATTAAATATATGTTATACTTAATCGGTTACTGAATGCGTAGCAACTAATTTTACGTAGCACATAGTGTAATATTTTTAATCGATTTCAACTGTGTATTTTAAAGTGTCGTTTGTTGTAGCATTCCTAAATATAACAACAAATTCGATTAAAACACAATTCGTACTTCCTTAAAGAAAGTAGATAGTGCAAATTACGTGACAGCAATTGTTTCGAAGTTGTTATCACGCAATTTGCATATAACTTCTTTCTTTAGGGAAGTACGAATTGTGTTATTCTCACAAGCAGCAGTTTTATATTTTGTAACTCGCTTATAGACATATTTTGTCAAATTAATATTTCCTGTGATTTAGTGAAGATTTCTAAGAATTAGATCATTGTATAACTAAGAGCTTTCTTATATCTCCTTTCTTATATGTATATTATTCTTATATTGCTAAGTTCGTTTTTCTAACTTTTTAAATTCATTCTCTGCTAGGGGCGCTGTACTCGCTTTTATTCCATCGAAAATTGTCATTTTATTGTAGATAGACCTAACGTATATACTCATGAACCTTTCCTTACAAAATTAATAGTGTTAATTAAGATATTTCTATGAACACTGTATAATACGAACACATGCATGCTTCCACTATGCATTACAGTACTAAGCGTGAGACTAATTTATGTTGGGGCTATAAATAAATTGTTTGTATTAGCTTTTTTACATAACAGAGGAATATATCTGTGTGTGTCTATGCCTCTGCCTGTAGCGGGAAATCTAAACGTCGTACGGTCATGAAATTTGGTACACAGATACCAGAGGTCCCGAGTAGGCGCACCTCGGCTTTATTATTTTAAATTCGGAATTAGTTTTTAGTTATTTTATGTTTTAGTCCCAATTGCAACGATTTTGAGCGATATTCATACATAGCAGTTCTTTAGCGACCGAAAATGTTATCAGAAATTTTTCATCCTGACACCATCGGAAAGATCAAAAAATTATCTTTTAAACAAACTTTAACGGAATCCATAATAATTATAGCCGAATTTTAGTGTACTTAAACAATATATATATATATATATATATACTTTACGTTACGTTTAAAATGTTCCCGACATTTATATAAAATATTTGTCGGGCAATTCAAAGTTTATAATTTTACCCCAGCTCTTTTAAATATCCCAAAACAAAAAATGATTTAATGAAGTTATCCGTTCAGTAATTATAATTTAAACTAGCGAAGTGTTCAGGTTTTTGAATAATTTTCAGCCGTAGATTTCTTCCCTTACGACTGCCACTACTGCCACCTATTAACAAGTACATTTAAAAAGTAAGTTTCCTGGATATCCTTCATTTATTTATTTATTTATTTATTTATTATTATTATTACTATTATTATTATTATTATTATTATTATTATTATTATTATTATTATCCTGCTTTGCGGATAATTTTCGGATAGCGTGCGTGGGAGTTCAGCGACAGTTTGGAAGGATTTGAAGAATATTGATTAATGTTAGTATTATTTAAGTAAACTGCGTTTATTTACGATCTAGACAACGCCTGGTAATTCGTTCTAGTGATGTTATAAATTATTTTGTACGATCCAGATGGAAAATATTGATCATGGATCTAGACACAAAAATATGGGTTTCAAGGCCTAAACTTTTTACTTTTATACAGATTTATATTTGCCATATATGCTATCTAGAGCAAAAATATTGGTATCCGTTTAAAAAGGCCTAAAATTTATATAGATTCATATTTGTCATGTATGTCATCTAGAGACAAAAAGATGGGTCTCAATTCCAAGAAGCCTAAAATTTATATAGATATTTGTCATATATGCTATTTAAAGACAAAAACTATTGGTCTCAATTTCAAAAAGTCTAAAACTTATAATTTATACATATTTATATTTGTCATATAGTATGCTATTAGAGACAAAAAATGGGTTCCAATTTAAAAAGAACTAAACCTTATATAAATTTATATTTATCACACACACACACACCACACCACACACACCACACACACACACACACACACATATATGATATCTAGAGACAAAAAAACTATGGGTCTCAATTTAAAAAGGGCTACAATTTATACATTTATATAAATTTATATTGGACATATATGCTATATAGAGAAAAAAGATGAGTCTCAATTTAAAAAGGCCTAATATTTATATAGATTTATATTTGTCATTAAATCTATCTCGAGACAAAAATATAGGTGTAAATTTAAAATGACCTAAAACTTATACAGATTTATTTTGTCATCCATGCTATCTAGAGACAAAAAGATGAGTCTCAATTTAGAATGGCCTAACATTTGTATTTTTACAGATTTATATTTGTCATATATACTATCTAGAGGCAAAGTTATGGGTCTCAATCTAAAAGTCTCTAAAATTGTTATTTTTATACAGCTTTATATTTGTCATATATGCATTAAAGCTGTATTAAAATGTCCTTAGATAAATTCTTGAATATACTAAGATTAGTTGCCTATTCTATAAATATATTTATTTAACAGAAAAATATACAAGTTACTTTATTTATCTGTAAGATGCTGTTTTGTTTATATCATAAATCGAGTGGAACATGGAATTTTAGAGATATTTTTCCTGCTCCCTTGCCTATGTTTGGCCGAAGCTATTACCGGAGCTCATGTATCAAAGAAAATGAGCTGATGCAGTTCCGGTTGCATGAATCGAGGATATTGAGTCGTTCAACAAGATTCGTTCGTATACATTTTACTGCATAAACATGTGCTTTGATACTTGGGAGGAGAGTAAAAACTGAAAACTGGAGTAGTTGAATGTCAAGCCGGTATTGGAAAATACATATTTAAATATAAAATAGGATTGATGAAAAATAAGCTGAAACTTGTTTTAAGAAATTGAAATCGTTTTGATTAGTAACGGACTGTTTGTTAACTGAATGGATAAAGCGTAGACAGGATCCAGCCAGGAGAAGATCTATGGTTTGAATCTCTATTGTAACACAAGTTAAAGTGGCGCAGATTGACGTGCAATTGACGATTTGATTCACTAACTTCTGCTTTAACATCAAGTTAGCCTGATGATGTTTTTTAATCCTCCAGGTAAGGTGCCTGCTTGCTGGTTGTCCTACTGGTTTAAAATCGTCGCTTAATATCCCCGAGATCACTGAATCCATGTTAGTCATACTAGGGTCACCTTCAGACCTCCGACATCTTTGCACCAACCTACAAGCTTGATTTATTCGGGCGCCATTGTAAATAACCTTGTTGTCGCAATCGGGTCTGGGTATCGAACCACGGATCTTCCTACTGGTCAACCGATGCTCTATCGTTAAGCTACTGGGACGAAATTGCAAACCGAAGTGGATTCTGCAACCCTAACTGTATTGAGCTAGACTGGCTATGCAGTACCTGTATACTAGAAGTTTGTACGGAATATGTATATTGTAAAGACACTTAATTCACAAGTTCAGGTGAACTTTTAATAGTAGAAGTATATATTTTTTAAATTTTATAATAATTCTTTTAAAATGAAACAAGTGAGTTACCGTGCTGGGATAATAACCAGACAGGCAGAATCACATTTTGCAATTTTATTTATATAAATATCAAACAATGGCTTCTCTGTAAACTACCGTTCTGGTCTCATTAGGGGCAGAAATAAGCCCTTTAACTGCAATACACTGTTGGCCAGGCAAAATGCAGCGGGTACGTAAGCCTATGCCCACAGTGCTGAACACACAGTTCCACAGTGCTGAACACACAGTTCCACAGTGCTGAACACACAGTTCTACAGTGCCCACAGTGTTCTTGCCTATGCTATCTTCCCTTGCTTAAAAATCTTTCATAATTTTAGAGATAGAAACACAAACAACGATCTGGTTATGCTATTGGATTTTTAATTGAATTTGTAGTAGAGAACCCTAAAACTGATTGAGTCACGTTAATTTGGTGACTCAAGTAACGTTTGTCTCCCGTTTGTTTGGAGACTCATATAATAATTGGATTACGCTCACAGTGGCGTAACTTTCAGAAAGACATGTATATAAACAGAGAGAAGAACATTCGAATACCTAAATATTAAATACAAACATACCAAGGTTTTTCATGAAAATTACATAGAATTCGGTACAGCCGTTCTCCCGTCATGGTGAAACAAATATGTTTTCAATTTTATCTGTATATAAATTTCATCAAAATAACTTCAAAACATATACAGTCACTTGCTGCACCCTATTTCCCATTTCACTGCTTCTTCAAGCAACAACTACACGACCCCGCATAAATATAAAGTCACTGCATTTCTTTTGTCCCTTTCTATTTGCAGGTAAGGCGAAGGCGGAGTATATAACAAGCCAAATAACAGGGAGAATAAAATATCTACACGAGAAAAGCAGAGAAAAGCAGCAAAAAAAAATTCTGTAAGAGTAGTTTTTGTGTCCGATTTATTGCTTAAATGTATCTTTAAAGAATATGGACATCATATTGGCCAAGACTGAACTCCGGCATTTGAGTTGTGCTGAGTCGGTTAACTCTGTACCATATATCAAGTCCTTAAGTATTACTGCTCAGGTTTTATACGAGTTATTATACACTTGTTTGTTGTGCTCATTTTGGCGAGAAAATGGATTTTGGCCGAAGTTTGATATTAATGACCCGAGCCACCGACCGCGGTTTATCGTTGAAGTTTAGTGGTTGTATATAAGTGTAATAAATGGAACTAGAAAGCGAGTTTGGATAGTTGTTGACCTGAGTCTTTATCTATTTACGTCACTTTTCAGTGTTGTGCTTTTAAAATATGTTTCAACCCGCCAAAAATTGAAAATCATTATTAAACAAATAGTTTTATGTTAAACTCGTATCTAGAACGAAGGCGAGTAACGTTAATATAAAGTTACATGCACCACCTTTACATAAGTTATAAAACAAATGTTTTGACAGTTTAATTTTTATAAACTGAAAACATTTTGTAAAATGCTTGTTGTGAAACAAATTTTTATTTTCTTTGCAATACGTACATGAAAAATGAAAGTACAGCCATGATCCGATTCACACATTTTATGGATGCACAAGTTTTGCTTGAAAATCAGTCAATGCATACTAGTTCTTTTCCATGGCTCTTTTATTTGTGCTTGTGGTAACGATATCTCTCCAACAAATTAAAAGAAATTCGAACATGTTTTTATTGAAAAGCAAATTTAATTTTGTTTCAGAGTCAAAATAAAAGGTTTATTTCCCAAACAACTTATCTAATTTAAGTTTATAATCTTCCGCAATAATATTCATTAAAATACATAGTTGCTAAAATACATGTCACTGTACATTGCTATATAATGTAATTTTTGGGAGAGATGGTCCAGTATGATGGCGTGAACAAAACTAATTAAAGCTCATGATATTTTTATTTTTGGATGTTATTAATATTCCTTGTATATAAATGTAAATTCCCTATATATATACTTTTCATTAACACTTTCAATTCATAATTTTACATCTCGTATTCATTAACTTTCAATTTAATTTGGAGGCAAATGTGATGACAAAAATATTTTTATAAAAAATTCTTAGAAATGCGTAATCCTTATGGAATATAAAATGAGTTCCTGTCGTGGTTGCTGTACAGGTGACAGACTCGTTTGCGGGAATCATCGTGACCAGGGTCATCTTTAGGTTGGCAACCTTTCGTCTATTTTGTCTAAAATGACTGTTCATTTTAAAACTTGTAAAGGATTTTGCTGCCCCAATTAGGAGTCGAACCACGAATCTACGTACTGGTCAGCCCCGACGCTCTACCGTTGATCTCCTGGGGTGAAATTGCAAACTCTTATTATCGAAGTCATTTCATGTCATTTACAGTATTTCTCTCTGTATACAGCTCTTGAACTGTCCTGCTTGCTCCTCCTTCATTTCTCCCTCTTGTATCACTTTTGTCCATTGGCTGGTGGCACCCCATATATCCTCATACCTCGGTTGACATGCAAGATGATGCAAGAAAGTTGTCATTTGCAGGAGATACGCTGGACTTAAATGCCTGCGGTCCTCATGACCCGCCAGAACCACGTGAGCTTTCGAAGAGTGTGGGAATTCTTTATTGCCCCCAAATAAATTTATTTGAACTATATGTCAACCACTGGCGATCGTCTGATTGAGTCCATTGCTTGACGGGAAACTAACACTCTTGAAATTAAGCTGCAAGTTTTAATTTGTTCAACAAAGTTTAGTGCTTAGCATGCAGAACATTGTCCTTCAAAAATTAACCCAGTTAGATTCTGTCCTGTGGCCGAGTTTCACACATTTATATCCCATATGCTGGCTTCGAGAGGACACCTTCCTCCCGCATTTTCTCCACTCTGGAAGAGATATCAAAATTCCGAATTCGTTTGGTTCAAAAAAGTGGACGATTCTATAAGCGTATAAAAATCCAGCCTTATAAGCACTTTTAAACAAAACTCATAATCTCTGCCCCCGACTGGGAGGAATCAAAAATTCGACTACGTTCTGTTCCGTCCGATGATCTATGCTAAAATTGTGCCCAAAACCTATCATTTTAGATCACCAGGGGACTTCTGGAGGTTTGTAAAGAACCTTGCTGCCCCAACCGGACCGAACTGGCCAGCCGACGTTCTATCCTTGAACTATTGGGTGGAACTTGCAAGCTCTAACCATCAAAGTGGACTCTGCAGTCACCCTTCTAATGTCAGATTGGCGGGCAACTGACAATCTCGCTGACTACCTCCTGGTATTTTTACTTCAGGTTAACCTCCTGCTACTACTATTTTTACCCAAATTAGTATCCTGCGTGGTAGTTATCCTCTCAAGTTGAAATCGGCGCTCCATCTTCCATGGTCCACTGAATCCGTATTAGTCGTACTAGGGCCAATCCTTGACCTCCGTAATCTTTGCACTAACATACAGGGTTGATTTGCCCGGACGTCATTGTAAAGAACTTTAGTTACCCAACCTGAAATCGGACCCTGTATCTCCGAACTGGCCAGCCGACGCTCTACCGTTGAGCTATTGAGACGAAATTGCAAGCTGTTAACGAAGTGGACTTAGCAGGATCTAAACAACGTAAATCAAAACCTCCTTTTCTCTATCACCAGAGAAATAAATCAAACATCGGTGTTTCGTTAGATTATGTACGATTCTTGATAATAAAAATGTGCAAAGATTCATCCTTCTAGGTCACAAGGCACTCCTGGAATGTCTGGAAAAACAAAATCATGTGAAACACGTTAGACATTTATATGTAGTGATGCATTAATAGATTATTAGACAATACAATAATTTGATAAAATACCATTGTCGTTAATAGATTCACATTTAATTGTAGATATATTAATTAATCTATTAACTAAGAGGCTATTATTACATTTATTAATAGATAAGTAGTTAATCATTTCATTTATTAATAGTTTCATAATGATGATTTTTTTTTTCTTCTAGATCATGCACGTTCCGGAAAATCCGGCAGAGATTACAGGTCGTAGATTCAACAAACTTTTCTCGTACTCATGATTACTGAAATTTTAATAAGTTCAGCGCAACATCGTACGGGTATATCGATTACGGTGTTTGAGATTAAATCGATGAACTGTTGCATTCTGGGTATTGCCACGTCTTTGATAAAAGATTCAAGGGAGTGTAACTAACGCCTTTGCCCTCGTAATACAAATAAGAGTTTCAGAATCAAGCTGGAAACGCAGACAATTGCTTAAATATTAATGGTGGAAGATTATTTTATTTATTTTTCTAGGTATGTTTTATCTTTTTTTTTTAATGTGATGTGGGCAGCACATGAATTTTCCTACGTATCGAGAAACATCCATGCCTTATTCGGGATGGATGTATTTTCTCTTTAATTGCACAAAGTTGTATAAAAACTTTCTTAAAATTACA
Source organism: Amaurobius ferox (assembly GCA_951213105.1). NCBI lineage: Eukaryota > Metazoa > Arthropoda > Arachnida > Araneae > Amaurobiidae > Amaurobius > Amaurobius ferox. The sequence continues at coordinate 100,287,024 of OX578141.1, read as the reverse complement.
CTGACTTTTCAGTTTTAATTAAATATTTGTTTCAATTGGCAAGTGACCGTATATTGAAATGACGGCGTTGGGAAAATGTCAAAAATCTGAAATATTTTTAGAATACTTAATCTTAATGTTATGGGAGGATCTTATTATTTTCTTTGTAAAAACGTAGATATAAAACAAGCATTTAATCAATACATTTAAGCATATATAGGCCGACCAGGCGATGAAGTGGATAGCCTCTCTGGCTGCTGTGTTGTGGGCTCGGGTTCGAATCCCGAATAAGGCATGGATGTTTCTCGAGGATAAAGTCAGTCTTCCGCCTTCTGGGTATTCGTCTGAATGTGAAGCTGCACCCCCCTCCGACCTTCGTCAGTGATGCGTTCTTGTAATAAACTTTGTTCTCTCGTCTTGGGTCTTTCTTCGTTCTTTCCTGCTTCCTGCGTCACTGGTCCTGAATCGGCTCCGCCGAAACAGGAGGTCAACAAGAACAACAAGCATATGTAGTATTTGATTTCATATTTCGATAATTTTGAATGCCATTTTGCAAAATAGGGAGGTTCTATTTCTTCAAAGCATACTAAAGTCTTATCAGAACTAGAGTAAGCTATAATATACTATAATAAATTTTGCGAAATTTTGTTGAATATTTTGATTTGGAAAAGATACGTACATTTCACAGATAGACACACACAAATACAGACGTCAAGTTAAAAGTAGGTTTTCCGAGTAATAGAAATATGTGTAGATCTATCGAACATGATTTTCGACACTATTTAATATATTCCCGAAACATTACCTTATATTGCAGAGAAGTAAAAATCTGATGTGGGCAGCACATGACTTCCACTACAAGCTCAAATTCATTTTATTATTCCTGATCCATTAAATTTTGTTTAATTGCCTAAAATGACACAGACACTTATTGGGCCAACGGCTCTACCGTGCGGAAAACACCGGTTCTCGTTAGATCACCGAAGTCAGGCAGTATCGGGCGCAGTTAGTACTTGGGTGGGTGACCACCTGGGAACACCGTATGCTGTTGGCACATTTCGGGCGCCGCACAGTAGTGCCAAATGAGGAATTTGCGGTAAAAGCCTCGCAACTTATGCATTTCTTAATATTTTTGCATACTTTTTGCGCAAGTAGATAAATTAAAAGTAAGATTTTATATGCATGGTAATATTAAAATCAGTGGCGGTCCCAGATTTTTTTTCGGGTGGATATTTGCTTTTTTCGGGGGGGGGGGAGATATGAGGGTATACGCATACCCTTCACCTTTTTTTTTAATTTTGAAGATAAAATTATAAAACTTTTTTTATAAATGCACTTATTACAATTTCATTATCGAGACAATAATTATATACATATATATATCGATAATAAAGTGCAATTAAATTATTAAGCTTTGTTTTTAATTTTTGAAACTGCTTTAGTTTAGTTCAAGAAATGTTGCGTCAATTCAATGTCTTGTTATGGGATAAGTTTAAAAGTTTTGAAATATGTCTTTGATGTTTTAAAAGTAGTAATAAAATATTTCTCACGAAAATAAATGTCGCTGGATCCATTGGTATACGAATTCGTATATATACGAACGATACTTATGCAGGGCTGAGCAGGACCTTCAGAAAAAGTATGAAATATGCCGAAACAGCGAAGGTTGCAAAAAGTTGCAGCTGATTTTCACAGATCAGTTGCATAATAGTATCTGCTTTTGAAATAACTCATCCAGAGTGTGTAGGAACGTGTAGCTTTTTTTTTATAGGCTTAAAGAAATGAAGGAAAACAAAAAATTTTATATATCTATATTTTACGCTTTATAGTATGATTTTGGCTATGTTTTTACGAAATGTATTTATGTTAGAAATAAGCTGAGGTTACATATATGGAAAATACGTGAGACATATAATTATAAATATCCACAAAAATTTTGGAAAAAATATTAAAATTTTAGTTAGAAATAACAAGATTTCAATTAGAATGTGGAAGTCTTGTTTAAAATCAGTTTTTCCTTCTAGTTATGCTGAATAAAATACATTTATTTACATGGCAAGAAACTTCGGTTCATTGCCTATCAAAAAATAGTAGTTGGTATCGAAAAATATTATTTTCGGGTTTCGGGGTTTTTTCCGCCACGGCATCAGTGTGCGCCGTAGCCCGGTGGTTTGCGCGCTGGATTTGCACGCTGCCACAACTGCCGCCGTGTTCATGCGGAGTACGATCACGTTAAACATGTGGATCCGTAAGTCCTTCCGAGAGGTTGGTGGTAGGGGAAGGATGGTACGGTCCCTGTGGATGCCTCCCCCACTGGGTTAATTGGGTGGCACCTCAACGGGCACTTATTGGATATATCCAAATTGCTGTCTTAATGCATGTCCTTTATTTGGCAAGTTTACACATTTTAAAACTTAGCCAGCTCCTCAAAATTCCAAAAAGCCTAAATATCTTGAGAACTATTGATGCTAGAGTAATGGGATTGATCTTATTCGTATTGTCGTTACAAATATTATATGAAACAAACATTTAGATAATATATTTTAATATGTCGTATCTTTTATTTCCGATATTTATGGTTTTTGCGGGACATTTCGCAAAAAAATATTTGTCCTGTTTTTCTGAATCGAGCCAACATCTAATCATCACCAGAGGAAAACCTAAGTGGTTTGTCTACGAATTTTTGTAAAATTTCGTGGAATAGTTTTTAGCTAGAGTGAGTACAAACATTAATTGCTCAGATACACACACACACACACACACACACATACACACAAACACATAGACAGACACAGACACAGTATAGACATAGCTAAAAATGGTAGATATGTGTTCTACAGCGCCTGAGGCGAATAGATCCGTCGAAAACTCAAGTTTCGATTATCGACACGATACTAATACTTTCCATATTTTTACCATGGAAAGTATTAGTATCGCGTATTACTGTAAATATTGTAGGAAAAGTAAAAATTCTTATGTGGGCAGCACATGACAGTCCCTACAGACACACGTTTATTTTCTTTTTATATCTTTCATAATTCATTAAACTGAATATTCTCTATCAAAAATACAAGTTTTTATAAACTGTATTTAAAACACCATCTTGACGTACAAGAAAACAAATTCAAAGTGTCATGGCGCTTTCAGATATCATAATGTCCATCATCAGTGGCAATATTAAGGAATTGACAGACACATGAGCTTTATACATCTCTAAATCGTGAATACAAATTTCGCATATGGTAAATATGTTGATTCGATTTACCGTAGGATATTAATGCGTAATCAAATCTTAGGATATTAATGCGTACCAATACATAAAGTATTGGTTACGTGTCATTTATGGTAAAGCTATTAAATATTGAATTAGAAATTGGTAAAAAGGTCTTTCCTGTAATTACTTCACCAAACAATATTATTTACATTCGTATTCGGCTGAGAAATATTAGATTTCCCCCTTTAATTAGAAAATCAGTGAATGTAGGTCAGCAATTTTCCTGGTTATATTCTGAACTCCTGTTAAAATGTATGGGTCCTAAACACAATATACTATAGGAACTAGAGCTCTATGAACGTGATGTATTGGTATAGCAAATTGACTATGAGATACTAGATAAGACAGGCAGCAGCACCCCTAGCGATAAAATTTTGAAGATAGAATTTATATCTCAGAAGCAATGAGAAATGCAGAAAAAGTGTCAATTAGAAAATCGTACATCATCATCGAAATAGTAAGATGTGACATTTTACAGAATCAAATAGTGTAAATAGAAAGTGCAATAGAATAGTGTAATAGAATCAAATAGAAATATCTGGGCATTACTGTAAATATCGTATGTAAATGATGGCTGTGATAAGCAAAAACGCCCCTGCAGATAGAATAAGCAAATTAATTTGCAAATAATCGTCTAACATCAGGTGTGCACTTTTGATGACCATCAGTTAAAAAATTTTGATGTGGGCAGCATAAGACTTTCCTTATATAATGCAATGAATTTACTACTTTTACAATCAAAAAATAATGCATAAGATCCGCGATACTGTATTTTTATCATTAAATTGCACAATTGTCGATTTTCCAGATGACAACATATAAATATATTTCAAAGACCCCAATTAACTTATATATCGCTCAACTCCAAATAAAAATTTATCAATAATCATAGCATCTTCAATAAGTGATGTAGTCCATATATTAAAATAATTAACAACTAATTTATCAATTAGGCGTCATTTTTATTAATTTATAGTCAATTTTGCAATTTTGACGATATTGCGTCAATCTGAGTCAAAATATCTCCAATTTGGCGATACTTTGTTAAATAATTCACGAAATTTATCCAAATCAGCGCCAAATATTACAGACAAACGTAGAGAAGAGCATGTCTTATATACTAGAAGGTATGCCAGTGATGTGACGAAAATTAGAATTTGCGAAAACATTACTTCCCATTTGGCGTCATTTTCATTAATTTAGCGACATTTTTGTCACTTCGGAAACATTTAAAATTGTTGCCAAGTTGTCCACGTCCCGCTAAATTTATTCGGGCGGGGAAATGAGATATTCTTAAAGTTTACTCTTATGTTCTTTCCAAAATATTGAACTTTCATCAATTAGCCGTCATTTTCATTGACTTAGCGGCATTTTTATCAATTTGGCGAAATTTTAGTTAATTTAGTAACATTTAAAAAATTCGCCAAGTTGACGACACTCTACCAAATTTGTCGCCAAAATCTCGCCAAGCGTTATAGATGGAGAAATAAATTATTCTTATAGCAGTTGAATGATTATTGGCGTCCAAATACAAAAGTATTACCGAAAGTACCTTTTCTCATGAAAGGAACTAGTTAGATGTAAGAGAATAATATCACCAATTTATCGCATGGTATTACATATGAAAAGTGAACCTATTTTACAATAGTTAATCTTTTTTAACACTTTACAGTATAGTATAAAAGTGCTTATGACTTTGCTCATTCTGTCTGTGTGTCTGTCCGTTAGCACGATAACTGCCGTGAAAATGACTTTATCAAAATGAAATTTTAGTATGTTTTTCAGACGGTCTCTGGGACCATTGGGAATATAAATGAATAATATCACCCACTTAGTTTTGGACAGAATCCGGGTTGAAAAAGTGAAATACATTGAATCCTATGGGACCTAATTTTTCAAACAATTTTTAAGCGAATTCAATTCAGCGATAGAAAATATTCAAATTATCTCATAAAAATAGGAAAAAAATTTCAGCAAAATATATTCGGTAGTTTTTAAATAAAAATTAAAATAATAATTACATCCATATTATATGAAGAGATCACATGACCCACTTCAAAATAAAATATGACATCCATCTTGTGTCAAAATCATGATTTTTAAAGTTCCTTTTAATTTACATTTAGTGTTGTTTGCATTCTAAAACCGCTTTATTTAGCTTAATTCCCGTGCATCTACATCCTAAAACTACGAAATTATAATATATTTGATTTTAAATGATCATCAAACTTTGATTATTTCTACAACGAAGCCTAATTTTTACTTATGGAGAATATAAATACATAAAGATGTAAGAATGTACAAGAATTGCTGAATTTCTTTAACACGAAATTTAGCTCTTTGAGTCTGACATATAGCTGATATGAATGAAATATTTATTGATTTTACATAGAGAACAGACGCTTTTATAGCAGACTTTTTCGATGAAGTTTTAAGGATAGAGTTAAATTACGTTTACCACCATGGTTTTAAGTTTTTAAATAAAATAAATTGTTGTTGTAGTGTGATGAATGAAAGGAATGTAATAAAAGTGTATGAATGGAATATTTACAGCTTTTTCACAGAGAGAAAGGCGATTTATATTTCAGTGACGTCATTCATTTTTTTTCGATGAAGTTTTAAGTTTTAAATGTAATAAGTTATTGTATTATTGTGATAATTGTTAAAATATTACCGCTGAATGTACCGCATTTTAGACATGTTTAAACCAGACGACTTATATTTCAATGACATCAATTGAAAAAATTAATTTTTTTCGATGAAGTTTTAAGTTTTCAAATATAATAAATTAATGTAATAATGTGATAATTTTAACAAGAAAGATCAATCATGCTTTCAGCATTGATTATGAAACACTTTCCAACTTCAATGCAATTTTATTTAAAAAAGTCTAAAATGCAATACATTCCTCGGTAATATTTTGAAACTTATCACAATACTGCATTAATTTATTATATTTGAAAACTTAAACCTTCATCGAAAAAAATGAACTTCATTCAAATGACGGCATTGAAATATAAATTGCCTGGTTTAAACATCTCTAAAATGTTATACATTCATCGGTAATAGTTTTAGAATTATCATAATACTACGATAATTTATTATATTTGAAAACTTCATCGAAAACAACTGAAATTAATTCAAATGACGTCATAGAACAAATAACACGCCTGGATCTCTCTATGAAAACAGGATTTCATTCATAACTTTCTCCCATTCATTTCATTCATCACAATACTATAATAATTTATTTTATTTAAACTTTTTTTAAGACCATGGAGCTACAAAAATTAAACTCTATGCTTGAAACTTCATCGAAAAAAATCGTCGTTCTCTTTATGAAATCAATTAATATTTCATTCATATCAGCCATGCAGACTCCATGGACTAAATTATTTTGTGTTAAAAAAATACAGGAATTCTAATACAACTCATTCTATATATTTTGCTGTTTACATTTTACATAGGTGAAAAATAGGCTTAGTTGTAGAAATAATCAAATTTAGATGAGCATTTAAACTCAAATATATTGTCATTGCGTTGTTTCAGCATGTAGATGCACAGAATTTAAGCAAAAATAAAGTAGTTTTAGGACGGATACAACACTCAATATGAATTAAAAAGAACTTAAAAAAATCACGATTTTGAAACAAGATGGATGCCATATATCATTTTGAAGTGGGTCATGTGATCGTTTCATATCATGGTCATGTGATCGTTTCATATAAGAGGTGTAATTATTATTTTAATTTTTATATTAAAAAACTACTGAATATATTTCGCTGAATTTTTTTTTGATATATTTTATGGAACAATTTGAATATTACCTAAAATTTTCGAAGCAATTTGTGAATTTTAAATCCGCTTAAAAAATGTTTGAAAAATTAGGTCCTATAGGGCTCAATGTATTAATTTTTTTCGACCCGGGTCCAATCCAAAACTAATTGGGTGATATTATTCATTTATATTCCCATAGGTTCTACAGACCGTCTAAACAACATACTAAAATTTCATTTTGATTAAGTCATTTTTAAGGCAGTTATCGTGCTAACGGACAGACAGACAGACAGACAGACAGACAGAATGAACAAAGTCATAAACACTTTTCATTTTGTTGTAAAGTGTTAAAAATATTACAGCAGAATGTATCGAATTTTAGAGATGTTTAAATAAAATTGCATTGCAGTTGGAAAGTGTTTCATAATCAATTCTTTATGCATGATTGAACTTTCTTGTTTTATTTTATGTGATTTTTGATACATTTATTTGAAAAATGTGCAATATCTCGAGAACGTATCATGCTTGTTTTCACAGTTTGTCTCAATCGTTTTCAAATGAAAAAGTACATACGACATGACTATTTATGTAACTTTATTAAAGATTTTGATGTTTTGATGATTTTTTTAAAATTTCACTCGAAAATTTAGGAGGATTCTAAACATTCGTTTGCGTTTAAAATTAATAAGTTTCCAGTATTCACGAATTGTAATTTTTGTACCAAATTTTGTTCGAATCGCTCCATTCGTTCGTGAGATGTCGTCTCCAAAGGCTCTCTGACACACACAGACGTATACCTTCACACACTCACACGCACGCACAAACATCACCTCAAAAACATTTGATTCTTGTTCAGGGATGCTTGAAACGTTCTCTCCCGTTGAAAACTCGAATTCGAATTTTCGATCCTTCACAATACTTTCCTTATACATTATACTATGTATATAAGGAAAGTAAAAATATTATAACAGGCTATTCGAATGAAGATTATTACGAGATGATATTGCTATGCGGCATATTCAATATCATTCACTGTAGAAGCTGTATGGCAATATACCTCATACTGCTGAGCTGTACCTTATCCGTAATACTGGCTAATGTACAAGATGAAGATTTTTCCTGCATACAAACATGTATTCATGGGGTGGGCACATGGAACATACTTTACGTTACATTATACGTTATGTAAATAGCTATTTTATATTTACCGCTTCTAATGTGGTCATGCTCTGCAACTTCCAAATTGACTAGTTTTCTGTATATCTCATAATTTCTGAGATAAAAGTGCTAACTTCCAAATTTTGCAGATAGGGGTATATATACCATGCAACGTAAAATGCATACAATTCTGTAAATATGTAATGTGTATTACCACTAGTAGAAACTATCAGATATGTGGGTTACTGTCTGTGCAATACTAATAGAACATTTATTTAATTGTATATCATTAAAAATTGATATGGTGTAAGAACTCATTTAAAAGTAAACAATGATTGATGAGCTGCGGTAACTGATATTAATGTGGCAATTACATTTTTTTTAAAATTGAAGATTATAATTAAAATTGTATAAGAGGTATTAACTGAATATTTACGCTGTTATTTAAAAAATGCATTTAAATTTCTTTTTGCTCTTGCAGCACCTCAAAACTTGTTTAAAAGCATATATTAATTTTGCACTTTAAATAAGAAAGCTTCATTAACAATGAAAAATTATTTATTTTCAAACTATCTCAGAAATTTAATTCATTAAATCAAAATTAATCTTATGTTCAGTATATTGAAATTCTTTACAAAATATTCATATCTTTACTCATTAACATTCCAACTAAAAATTTCAGGAGTGGCTTTTGGATGTAATAAAGCAAAGGATAGAAAAACTCACCGGCATTAGACATTTATATATTCAAAAAAAGTTTCTGTCTTGTCAAATTTTCTCTGAAAATAATTAATTTAAATCTGCATAAATACCTTTAATAGAGGGGAAAACTGCTGATAGCTGCGTCTCTATTGTTTAGTATCTTTTGAAACGTATGCAGGATCACTTTGTAAATGTTTGCTGAGCACACTACTATTGGTTTAATATACACTATGCACTTATTATAATAGTGTAGATAGATTATAAGGCAATAAAAATCTGACTGTATGAAAAGTAATTGACTCCCCGAAAAACGCTATGATGGCACATATTGAAATTCGACATAAATTTTGGTATCTTCTATGAACAGCAGCGGTTTTGTGTTTAAAAATAGTCTAACAGTCTTAGCATATAGGTGCCTATCTTTGAAAATCATATATAAATTAACTGGAATTTAGATCAACTCGGCTTTTTCATACCAGAATCTCTTTCAAATTTTGCAAACAAGTTTCAGAAATATGTATAGTGGGTCCAAATTATTACAACTATAGCATGTTACTCTTCACTTTAAAGAGCTTGAAAAAGTCTTTAACTACCATACTTTATACCATACTTGGCAATGCCCCCCTCCCTCCAAGGGGGCTAATGGCGTTACTAACAAAAAATGTGTCGTGGTTTTTTTTTCACAATAATCATTTAAACTCTTAAATCTCGTGTTAATTGAAACATGAATAAAATATATTGCCATATTTCGCCCTATGATGTCATATTAAAAAAATGTAAAATTTCGAATAAATTTTGAAGTTGTCACTCGAATTTAAAAAAAATCTATTTATTTCTAGCTTATTTAATAACAAAGGTAGATATACAATTTCTTGAAAATCCATTGATATTTGTGGCTACTAGCGTGTACACAAGAAATTGATCGCAGACATTAGATAGACAGACAGACGGACGGACATCACTCCAAAAATAGTCAAAACGTATTCAGGAGGTCTTATAACATGTATTGGCATGAAATCTCGAAATCTAAAATTTTCGTGAAACAATACTCTCTCAATACTACGTTTGACAAAGTAAAAATCAGAAGCAAATACTGAATAAGGCAGCATGCAGCTGTTTTGAGACATACAAGTAATACAGATACGTGAAAACTTGAGCGACGTGTTTAAACACGAATAGAAAAATAAGGCAGAAGACAGCTATTTTGAGCCATACAGGTAATGCAGATACTTGAAAACTTGAGCGACGTGTTTAAACACAAATATAAAAATAAGGCAACATACAGCTATTTTGAGGCATACAAGCAATGTAGATACGTGAAAACTTGAGCGACGTGCTTAAGCACAAATATAAAAATAAGGCAGCATACAGCTATTTTGAGGCATACAAGCAATGTAGATACGTGAAAACTTGAGCGACGTGTTTAGGCACAAATATTAAAATAAGGCAGCATGCTGCTGTTTCGAGGCATACAAATAATACAGATGCGTGAAAACTTGAGCGACGTGTTTAAGCACAAATAGAGAAATAAGGCAGCATACAGCTGTTTCGAGGCATACAAATAATATAGATTGTGAGGCCAGAATATGTCCTCACATGAGACATTTTTATTGCAATATTTATGGTGCCTAGAACGGCTAACAAAGCTCTAGTCTGGCTGGCGTCGGTGTTTACAACAAAGTGAACTTTTAGGTCAAATACTATAAATTTGGGTGTCCCAGGTCAAAGGGGCTGAGAGGGGCATTGATATATGTGAAGTGATGCCATTGGGTTCAGAGGTACCAATGAGCGCCAAGGAGAAGAAGGGCGGAGCTACCCCCCCCCCCCCCCCGGCGAAGGAACCACAAGTCAAAAAGAGTTACGAAAGGAGCGAAGTGAACATGACCTAGCAGACATGACTTAGGAGTTGTAGTTAGAGTACAAGTAATTACACTATCATGACTTAAGAGTAAGAGATGTTCCAAATTAATGGAGGTAGATCAAATGGCGAGAGCATTAGTAATACGAGGAGGAGCCACACACCACAGAGTTATGGCAGTACAAGACTGATGCAAGCCCCAGAACGATGAGCCCAAGACTAAACTGGAAGGTATGTGCTCTGATGTTACCGGTCCTAGACACTATTGCAAATCTAATAATTCGGGTCGCATATCTCCCCTTTCTAAAATATTAAATGAAAATTGATAATAATTGAAAGTTGATATTGATGAAAATTAGTGCTTTTGATAAATTGATGTTGTTAATAAATGATATTGTTTAAGTTTTAAATAGTCTAATCTTTTAATATTAATTAATAATTCTTTTCAGGACTTACACAAAAGGTAAAAATAATTGGAGGGTTTATTGTGGCACAACAACGAGCAATGTACGTTTAAATGTTAATTCCACTTTATGAGATCAACGGCCATGTTTTTAATGATTAATAACAATTAATGTTAATTGTAAGTTAAACTGTAAGTTACCTTTCTTTTTCGTGTGCCACATAGATATGTGAAAAATTGAGCGACGTGTTTAAACACAAATGGAGAAATTGGGTGGTATATAGCTGTTTCGAGCTACACAAATAATACAGATACGTAAAAAATTGAGCAACGTATTTCAGCAAATAAGACAGCATACCGATTTTGAGGCATACAAATAATATCTTGTAGATTTTGAAAATTTGGGTAGCGTATTTAAACACAAATATAAAAACAAGGCAACATACAGCTGTTTAGAGGTATACAAAATCAAGCAACGTATTCAAGCACAATTAGAAAAATAAGGCAGCACACAGCTGTTTAGAGACATATAAGTAATACATATACATAAAAATTTGAGCAGTGTATTCAAGAACAAATAGAAAAATAAGGCTAAGACAGCATATAGCTATTTCAAGCTATACAGATAATGCAGGTATGGGAAACTTTAGCAACATATTTAGGCATAAATAGAAAAATAAATCAGCATTAATCTGGATGATCTTCGTTACTGTTAAAAATCCATGAGACTAGGGGTCGAAAAGAAGAAACAGGCCGGCCATAAAACCAACAAACTAGATGTCTTTTAGACTTCAGGTTTGTTATTTCTTTAGCACTGAACTAAGAGGTCCAGCGCATCTTTGAAACAACTGTATGCTTTCTTTTTATTTGTGAATAAATATGTTGCTAAAGATTTAATTATCCTTGCATAAAAAGTATTTCGCTCCCAGATACTGATAACACCACTCAATTTACAAATCCCCTGTTTGGAAACAAAATCATTCCTCCATTCAAATCCTTTAGTTTCAAAGCATGAGTTGTCGTGAGCAACAATTTGGCTCATACGTCCATTGCAATGCACCATTCCAATGTCCATCTTGTAATGCCATCCGCCAACTGAAGAATGAAGCTCTTCGCGAGGGGAATTGAAATTCTTAATTGTTAAGCTTTTGTTCGAAAATTTACAAATAATCAGAAAATAAAATACCTCAAAATGTTTGTATTTGAATGGGAAGATATACATCCATGTTTTTGTCAAACTACAGAATTGCGTTATTCTTCCATTTTCGAATTCGGATAAATAAGAAACAGATTACCTAAAACATGCATACTTCGATGTATTTAAAAATACATACACGATATCAAGGAATTATCCTTCCGATCCGGCTTAAAGATCGTTCGAAAGAAAAAAAATTAGATATTTTCGATGATGTCAAAATGGAAACTGTAATATTTTTATTACTGAAGAACCGATTTGTGGTAAAATCTTTCAAAATCTCACCAATCCTCTGGCTGTAGTCTACTTCCTGTGTACATCACTTTGTTGTTCTGTAGACGAAGTTCTTACCAAAAGATGTTCTTACCGATGTTCTTACCATCCTCTAATTCCATGCCTAAATCAATTCGGTGTATGTTTACCTTCCGGTAAAAAGTGCGTTGCTCATAAGGATAAAATTCAACTTTTGTTATGATAAATTTGTAACAATGTACATGATGCCGGATAAAATAAGAAATTGCTTATTTTCAAGCCAAATCTGTTTAATTTGCGATTCTAAAAAAATTTTTTTTTTACTTTTCTGTTTAAAAATCGGTGCGTAAAAATGAGCTTTACTTAATTTAAAGCTTATTTGCTTATTTTATAGCTTGAAATACACGTATAGAGGTGTTATCTCGATCCCTAACTTCAATATAAAATAACTGAATGCCTAATTCGGGATTTTAAAAATATTGTCAAGATCTGCCTTACCGTGAGTTCAGATAATCCAGTACCGATTTTCGCGGCTGTCCGAAGCTTGGATTTTTCGTTAAAGAAGACACACACATACGACATACACAGACAGATAGGCAAACACCGTCTTTTATTATATAAGGTTTATATATGTTTGCTTTATCAAATGAGTCAAATGTTTGAAAGTGTTTTAACCTAAAGTAAATGGCCACTATTGTATTATATTTATCATGATAACGATATCTTTCGAATTAATCAAGCCAATTAAAAGATATTTTTGCACGCTTATTTGGTATACAATATAAATTCTCTTGATTTGCAATGAGATCTACATATAACAAAACTGTAAGTTGCGTTGTGTTTTTATTTACTCAGAATATTGAAATACCTTTAATTATAGTGAAACGCGTGTGCTAGACACATAAGAGGTTGTCAGTTTCATTTATTTAAATAAAGAGAGAAAATTGACAGTATAAGTGATTTTTTGAGTTACGTGATTTTTATACTTATTACTATTGGTAATTTGTGTCCGTTCCCCCAGACATTTACCGCTTATAATTCTATAATTTTTCCTTTACTAATATTTTAAAACCTAGTCTATTACAATTCCTTTGGGAACAGAAGAAAAGTTATTGGTGACTACACTTTGTGAATTTTTTACTATATCTTGGTTTCATATGGTCATTATTTTTTAAAGATTGTTAAACTTTGCAAAAAGCCCAAAATTTAGGCTTTGAGATCGTTATATTTATCCAACTACTAAGAACTACTTATCCAAGTAGAATTTCACTTTTCACCCTGAATGTTTTATCTTGTAACAACGTTTAAGTCATTAAAAAAAGTGCTGTCTAAGAAGAACGTCTTCTAGGTAGAACTGTAAAATTATATATAGTACTTTAGGAAATGCACTACTGTCATGAGTTGAAAAATTATACTAAAGTAAGTATTACTCGAACCACTGCCAGAACACAATGGGCTAATCTTTCTTCTTATGAACTGTATCACAAGTTAAAAAAATATTTGAAGCAGAATAGTTTCTTAAAATGCAGCATATTACATATGAAATGTGTCCACCAGTTTCAGAGGCGAAAAATAGGTAACATCTTCTGATCAAAAAACAGCGTGGAAAGAACTTGCTTTCACCAATCGAACCCCGGATGTTCGTATTGACAAATCAAAACTCTACCGTTGAGATATTGGCACGGAATTGCAAGCTCTTATCGCCGAAGTGGGCGCTTCAAGTGTAACCAAACCCGCGTAGAACATATATCCAAATGTGTCCATATTATATCCCACTGAACAAAATTACGTCCACTTACAAAGTATACAACTAATAGGTATCGTTAAGACAGCTTGTATCATCCAATGCTTACCTCTAATTTAAGTCCATAAGTTACTTGTGCTGGATGACCTGTATTTAACTTCCATTGCACATTTATAGATTCCGTTTTATGGAGGACGTATATGTTCATATTATATGTATCATAGATGAAAAATAGACCAATCCGGTGTTGAACCAAATCAAACAGAGCAATGATACATAGAGCATCTTTCTAAATTTACTTTCCCTGCAATACATGGTAATGTATAGGGAAAGTATTGGAATCATGCCGAAAACCGCAACTCGAGTTTTCGACGGATCTACACGTTTCGAAACCTCTAGAATACGAAAACCTATTTTTAGCGTGACGTCTGTGTGTGTGTATGTCTGTGTGTCTGTCTGTGTGTCTGTGCAATGTATGCATCCATTCTAACTAAAAAACTAATGGACCGAATTTCATAAAATTTGGTAGGTAAGTCACTTGGATGTGACCCTGGAGTTGATTAGTTTTTGGTACGATTCGTAAAAACAGAACCCGCCTGTTTTTGCGAAATGGCCCTTAAAAATGTCATTTATGCGGTCTAGCTAAAATACAAATTGACCAAATTTCACAAAATTTGGTAGATATGTTACTTGTTGGAACTCTGGTGCTGATTAGAATTTAGTACGATTCGGAAAAGAAGAACCCGCCTTTTTTTACGAAATGGCCCACAAAAATTTCATGTATCCACTCTGGCTAAAATACTAATTGACCAAATTTCACAAAATTTGGTAGATAAGTTACTTGTGGGATACTATGGTGCCGATTAGATATTAGTAAGATCCAGAAAAGAACAACCTGCCTTTTTCTACGAAATAGCCCGCAAAAATCGCCAAAATCTAAAAAAAAAACTAAGTAGTGTATGCTCAAATGTATCAATTAAATTCTTGTTTTATACGCAATTTTTGACGTGGAAAATAATATCACACACTACATTATACTTTAGAACTAACCGTTCTCAAGATATTTGAGATTTCTTGTATTTTTGTTACGCTGCTATGAGAAATATTTCCAATTACCAAATATAAGCAAAAATTGAATTAAAAATGCAAATTTAGCGTTATTTGGTGCAATTAAACTCAATCTAATGAATTATTAAAGAAATAAAGAAAATATGAATTTAAGTCTGCAGGGAAAGACATGTGCTGCCCACATCAGATTTTTTGCTTTGCCATCGGCCACCGTGAAATATGTTCTAATTTAAATTTTTGTTTGATATTTTTTTTTTCAAAATTTAGATGACAACAATTAATATCATGTGAAATTTCATACGTTATTTTTAGAAGTTTATACTTGTAAAAATGTAAAAGACAATAAAGATAGCAAAACTGATTATGTTGATACTGAAATGTATAACAGATTTCAGACATTTTAAATGCTTTATTGTCTTAGCAGGAGGGAAGTACAGTTCATGTTTTTGTCATTATAGCTATGTTGTATATATTTGTAGTGGCTTAGTTTGAATAATAATCAAATAACTTCGATGAGAGAGAGAGAGAGAGAGAGAGAGAGAGAGAGAGAGGGGAGAATTAAGCTGTATCCAAGAGGAAGGGAGGGAGGAAAGATACAGATTAAATCAAGGATACTACAGGAGAGGCAAAGTGTTGAAGGTACTTCCTATAAAAACTCAACCCAAGGAGTAAGTGATGAAGATAGACAGCCGTAATTAAGATAGGGTAAATATAGTTAACAGGAATCAGAGATAAAAATATTTGGAGGTGCAGTAGAATTGGATAAAAGAGTAAGTATATCGCAAACACCATAATAAGGAGCTGCAAAACATTGCTACAAACTGCTAAATTTACATACTTTTAGAGAAGATAACACTAAAAGCCTATATAAATAAAATTGAAAATCTGTCTGTCTGTCTGTCTGTTTGTTTGTCTCAGCATCGCAAAAGAACGGTTGAACCGAATTTAATGAAATTTTGTGGGTAGCCTTAAAATAGCCCTATTTAAATTTTGTCCAAGTTTCGAGTTTTTAAGACCAGGAGTTGTCGAGTTATTAATGCAAAACGAAACTTTTTCTTACGAATTCTACTCTCTAACTCCCTGGCTCCTCCAAACGAACAAGGTTGGAAAGTGTTAGTTTAAAACATGAAAGTGAATTAAAACTCTATTTCTGAGTTTTGTGGGAGATTATTGAACTAATTAATCACTTTTTGTGAACGCAGTTTTGAAACATTAATTTAAATGTAAGCACTACCATGGTTTAGTTTTCACAGGCTTACTCAACAATGAAAATCATTAAGAAATCAAAATGGTTATTTAATTGTCAATATTTTAGGAGGAAGATACTTATATCATGATATATAATTTTTATAATTGTTTTTTTGATTTGAATAATAAATAAATGGATATAAAAATATATCTTATAAGTGAACGATCTGATTTTTATTTTAATTATATTAATTGCGGACTACTTACTTTACTTTAATTTATTTTGGCAAAGAATTTTCAAACTTATATATTGTTTAGCCAATAAATTCATATATTGTGTTTAGCCAATAAACTCATATATTGTGTTTAGCCAAGAAACTTATATATTGTGTTTGTATATCTGTGTTTATAACTCACTTTTGAAAGAGAATAAGAGTAGAACTGGTATATCTTCTAATACAATTTTATTGTTTCCATTTAGTATATACAAACGGGATCAGGATGTTTTATTTTTTAGATCTGCAAATTCAGGTCTATAAATTTAGCGGGATATCGCTAACTTGGCAAATTTTCTTAAACGTTGCCAAATTGACGAATTGTATTGTGATGATATTTCGTCAATTTTTCGCCAAATGGAACAGTCTGTTCTACAATCCCACTTGGCGATAAATTTGGCGATTTTTAAAATGTCGCTAAATTGACGAAAATGTCATCAAACCTTCCATAGAGATAGCTTTGTTCAGACAATATTTTTTCCATGAATTTAATTGAAGCAAATGATATCGTGTCGCTTAGCAACAAATTTAAATCCAATGTTTAACCAAATTGATTAAATGACACTAAATTTATCAAAATAACACCGGGTCGATGTTTTACATAATTAAGTATAATCTTCTAGATAATCTCTGTCTTTTTGTGAGAATTAAAAAGTAATTTTTTTCTAAATTTATTTACAAACTGGACCAGGATGCTTTATTCTTCCCATCTGCCTGTGAAGATAATTTTGTATATCGAGCCCAGAAATTCTTATACAGTTTTTTATAAAAATTAAATTAAATATTTCAATACAATATTTTGAATAAGTCATTTAAAATACTATAGGAATTTACACATAAATGTGAATGTTAAGTTTCTTTGTATTATATTTTCCGTACAAAGAACGGGTATACTGCTAATAATCTATATAAATAAATTGAAAATCTACCTGTGTGTTTATTTGTGGATATATTTATGTGTTTATTTGTCTCATCACCAAGGAAGAACGACTGCCCCGAATTGGATGAAATTTTTCGGGATGGACTTGGAAATGCCTCATTAATAATTTAATCCATGTTTCGAGTGTTTCAGATCAGGGGTTATTGAGATATTAATTTTTAAAAAAACGCACTATTAAACCTTCCGTTGATATAGCATTATGCAAACGATATTTGTTCCGCAAAATTATTTGAAACAAGAAAGATCAATCATGCTTAAAGCATTGATTAAGAAACACTTTCCAACTTCAATGCAATTTTATTTAAACATGTTTAAAATGTAATACATTCCTCGGTAATATTTTAAAACTTCTCACAATAATACATTGATTTATTATAGTTGAAAACTTAAACCTTCATCCAAAAAAATGAACTTCATTCAAATGACGGCATTGAAATAAAAATTGCCTGGTTTAAACATCTCTAAAATGTGATATATTACTCGGTAACAATTTTAGAATTATCATAATACCACGATAATTTATTATATTTAAAAACTTCATCGAAAACAACTGAAATTCATTCAAATGACGTCATAGAAAAAATAACACGCCTGGCTCTCTCCAAAAAAGCAGCATTTCATTCATAAATAATTTCCCATTCATGTCATTCATCACAATACTATAATAATTTATTTTATTTAAAAATTAAGACCATGGAGCTATAAATAATTTAACTCTATGCTTAAATCTTCATCGCAAAAAATCGTCCTTCTCTCGGTAAAGTCAGTGAATATTTCTTTCATATCAGCTATGCAGACTCCATGAGCTAAATTCTTTTGCATTAAAAAAATACAGCAATTCCTATACAACTCATCCTACATATTTTGCTGTTTACATTTCATATAAGTGAAAAATAGGCTTCGTTAGAGAAATAATCAAAGTTGGATGCTCATTTAAACTCAAATATATTGTCATTGCGTTGTTTCAGTATGTAGATGCACAGAATTTAAGCGAAAATAAAGAGGCTTTACGACGAATACAACACTCAATATGAATTAAAAAGAACTTTAAAAATGACGATTTTGAGACAAGATGGATGCCGTATTATATTTTGAAGTTGGTCACGTGATCGTTTCATATCATGGTCACGTGATTGTTTCATATCATGGTCACGTGATCGCTTCATGTAAGAGGTGTAATTATTATTTTAATTTTTATTTTAAAAACTACTGAATATATTTCGCTGAATTTTTTTTTATATATTTTAGTGAATAATTTGAATATTACCTAAAATTTTCGAAGCAATTTGTGAAATTTAAATCCGCTTAAAAATGTTTGAAAAATTTGGTCCCATTGGGTTCAATGTATTTCATTTTTTCAACCCGGGTTCAATCCAAAACTAATTGGGTGATATTATTTATTTATATTCCCATAGGTCCTACAGACCGTCTGAACAACATACTAAAATTTCATTTTGATTAAGTCATTTTTACGGCAGTTATCGTGCTAACGGACAGACAGACAGACAGACAGACAGAATGAACAAAGTCATAAACACTTTTCAACTTTGTTGTAAAGTGTTAAAAAATGATATAATGCTGCTAAGCGACGGAGTTAAACCCAATGAATTATTAAAACAGTAAATATTTTTTGATTTAAATAATGATATATAAATACATTTTATTGGAATTGCATTTTTGATTGGATTAACGCATTATGGTCTTTGGATTTAACGACTTTAGATTATTGATATTTTCAAATTCTTAAACAATTTGTTTTATTTTGGGGAAACATTTTTAAATTCATATATTGTAGTAAGGGTATATCTTCTAATACATGGGTATAATCTTCTAATCTAGAAAAATATAAATGAATACGTTCGTTCGTCCCTGTATCGCTTGGCAAGTGATTTGGAGGGTATTTTTTTATTATTGCGAAATTGATGCAAATAGAAACATTGATAAAAATATCCCACATATGATTAAAAATATCGCCAAATTGATAAAAATGATGCCAAATTATTGATATTAATTTTTTTAAAAAAAGAGAGAGTATTGTAATGATGTTTCAGTAGTTTTTGACTGTCAGTCCATCCTACTTGACAACAAATTTGGCGACCTGCTAAAATGCGTCCAAATTGCTCAAATATCGCCAAATTAATGAAAATATCGCCACAACAATAAAACTCTTGTCAACTGGTATATAAATGACACCAAATCAATGAAATTAATTGCGTTTTGAAAGATGATAGTACTGTAATGATGTTTCGGTAGCGTTTGTCTCTTAGTCCAACTATCCCAGTTTTTGACAAATTTGGCGACTATTTAAAATACCGTCAAATTAATGAAAATACGGCCTAATTGATAGAATGATACTAAATTAATGAAAATGACTCCTAATTTATGAAAATTTAAGATTTTGCAAAATTCAGTTCAATTTCCTTGATAATTATCGTTGCTTTATAGAAACTAAATAATAGTTTTTGTAAATGTGTTTACAAACGGGACCAGGATGTTTTGTTTTTCTTCAGATCTGCCTGTGAAGATAATTTCGTATATCGAGAGCATATATTCTTATACATCTTTTTAGGAGAATTAAATTAATTATTTTAATAAAATGCTTAGAATAACAATGTCATTTAAAGTATATTAAGAATATGCACATAATTGAAGTTCTTCTTTCGTAGATAATACAGTTGAACTTTGGGTTCGGATAGAAGCAATATGGAATGCTCTTCCTCAGGTATAAATTCAAAAGCTGAATGATTCGATCCCACGTCGTATAGAAGAACTTTTTGCAGCGTGCGATGGCTATATATATATATATATATATATATATATATATATATATATATATATATATTAATATATATATATATGTAATATATATATCATATATAAATGTATATACACTATATATGTGTGTGTGTGTGTGTGTCTGCGTGTGTGTGTCTGGGTGTGTTTTCTTAAGGTCTTTAAAATGATCGGGATATTTAAATTATAGAATAAAATATAACGAAGAAAATTTTGAAAATGGAGTGTAGAAAAATGACGTTTTCGTTGTGTGAATATACAGATGAAGTTCTACTGCTTTAGACTTCAATTACTCGATAAAACTATTCTTTTCAAATTATGTCACATAACAGTTTAACGGATGATTTAATTATGAATAATTTAAGTATTTTATCCCGTAAATGCACATATAAACGAGCATTGTGCTCTACCGTCGCTTTTCAAAATTAAAAATAAATTATGTAGCAATTATACTTCCTTAAATTCTTCACATTAAGAAATTAAGAATTAATATCTGCTCAAAAAGCTTAAGTGAGCGGTCGTAAAGAATGCGAACAAAAACATTTGCGATTTTTATTTTGTTGCTACATACTTAGTAATCATTTTATGGGAAAATGCATTTTCTTAAACAAAAATAAAAATGCCTCCTCCTCTTTAAAAGTATTTTTCAATTGTATTTTCAATAAGTGTCATGTAAGTGGCTCTTGACGACAAAGTTCAGTAATTATATTCAGAAGACGGAAATAAAAACACTTTTTCTAAAACAAAAAGTGAAAAATTAACAAATTGAATATTTAGCAAACATTTTCTTTCCTGTAAAATATGTTTAAATAAAAAATTGTGCATTGAAATCAATAGAAGTTTTTATACTTACGCCCTGTTTAAATTGTTTATAAAATTAAAAACATTGTGGTCAGCTACAGATGGCTTTCTCTACATAATATATGCAATGACTTTAATTCTTTCACAGCTAAATAATGGTGTACAAGCTCCAAAAATTTATTTTTATTTGTAATAAAGCAAACACCATGTAATATGAAATTATGCGCTATGACAACTAAGTAGTTTAAACAGAATAAATTATTCCTACTGACGTGAAAAATCTTCATCGACTTGTAAGACATAATAATATCCAGTGAAATAAATGAATATAGTCGAAACCTTGAAGGTTAAAATACAAAGCTGCTACAAACTGTACAACAAACTGTAAATCTGTACAAACTGCAATTTTTTCGTGAATTGAATAAGTTAGATTTATCAGAATAGTGTTTTATAACTTTCTATATGGAAAGTGAAACTATTTGACAATACTAACTACTTTTGTGATTTTATCTAATTTTTTTGTAAATTTATATGAAAAACGTTTAATATCTCGATAACGGTCCATTCTAGTATTCTAAAGTTTTCATTCATTCATTTTTGAATAAAAATATTACTTACAAAATAATTATGTATTTAGCAATATTGAATGTTCTGAACATTTAATGTTTTTTCAAAGTCTTATTCGACCAAGTAGAAAACGGAAGTCTACATTTTAATCAACTCTCTCATGTATTGTCTCCTGAATTTATAAACTTTAAAACACAATCTGCAAGTTGAAAATCTCAATATGATGTATTCACAAGAATGTTAAATTCTTTTCTTACTTTCTTCTATTTTCTATGATTCTTTCTTCTTAGAGACCCATAAGGAAGATTTGCGCTCTATCTGAAATTCCTCTGAATAGTCCGTCGAGAATTTTTACTCTATATATAGATATAATTTTATTCTTGTCAGTCCATAAACTATAGCTGCGTCTCACAGAAGATCTGAAAACGGTGAACCCAATAAAGTGAACTTATATTCTTTTCATTTATCTCATGAACAGATTCCCCCCCCCATTTATCATGTCATAATATAAACTGATAAATCCGCATATAATCCTTTCCCAAATTATATTCTAACAAAAGTGAGGCTAATTTCTTGCTCATTGGAATTCTCGTCACTAATCACATTTACCCATCCTTTAACAGGTTACTGTCAGCAAGCAATATTGGCGATTGCTTAAAATTATACTTAATATCTTCAGACCATATAATTAAAAAAATAATTGTGCTTTATGATCGAAAAAGTTTTGAGCTGTTTAAATCGATACCATGCTCTATTGCTTTATTACTGTAGCTTAAGCAGTGAATTAAAAATTACGATACATGTTACTCAATTCAATAGTCCTAAAATGACATTCTAATAAATATTTAATTCTAATTCAATTATCATAAATATTTCTCAAAAACAAATTTAGGCCTTTTAGAATTTTTATTTTATATTCAATCTTCTTATAATATTTATGTTTTCTGGGATTTAAATAAATATTAGCTTAAAAAATTTTAACTTTTGTAACCAAGTGGTTTCTGTACATGAAAATAATGTGAATTACATAATAGTAGCAAATACATATTTCCAGGTGAAAATATGATGATGATATGATAAATATGATATGATAAAACTATAATCTACATATTATTCAACTTTCCGATGTAAAATTTATTGAGTTTATAAACTTTAATACACAACCAAGGCATCAAAAATGTTCTTACAAGTAAGTAGAATACGTTTCTTATTTTCATTTATTCACTATGATTTTTTCTCCTCCGAGACACTTTTCACAGATTTAAGGTGTAAATAAATTAGGATAAAACGGATTACTGTGCAGCTAAAATAGGATATATGGCTACATTTTTTTTCTTGTTAAACCGCAAAATTCTGCTGCGTCTTACAGAACATCTAGAAATGGTGAACCTAATAAAATGAACTTATATTTTTCTCTTTTGTCATGAACAGTTTGATTCCCCCCCCCCATACTTACCATGTCATGATAGAAAGTGAAAAATCCAGATATAATCTTATCCAAAATTTTATTCCCGTAAAACTGGTGTTTATGTCTTACGCATTGGAATTTTAGTCACTGGTCATATTAACCCATATTTTGACAAATGGGTGACAGCAGGTAATTATTCCACATTTAGGTAAAGTATCATATGTTTCTATCTCACCAGTTCGTCATTAAAGAGGAATACTTCAAATTATACTGAAATGTACAAAATAATCTCCTTAGAAAATATAACTAAAAATAATTGAACTGTATTATAATCGACAAATATGAGAGATGTTTAAACAAATCAAAGGCTCTGCTGTTCCATTTTCTTAACAGCCACAGTTCATTAAAAGTTGCGAAATATATTTTCCAATACAATAGTTTAAATATGACATTGCAATCCCTATATCTATTGAAATGTTTATTTTTCATTCAATTATGAAAAAATATTTCACAAATGCAAATTTAGGAATTTTCATGTTTTATTTTGAAATCTTCCTATCAAAATTATTTACCTTCACTGAAATATCTTCTATAACAGTGTGGTTCCCCACGTCAATGCATTTGTAAATATTACAGAGGAATTGATTTGTTATAAATATTTTCAAGATGGAAAAATGGAAAATGAAAATCTACATTTGAATCAACTCTCGGATGTAAAATTTATTGCATTTATTAACTTTAAAATACATTTTAAGACATGAAAATACCTTTAAACTGCATTCAAAAGTAGGTTAAATTCGTTCCTTACTTTCTATTATTTACTATAAATTCCTCTTCTTGGAGACACATCAAGAAGATTTACGGTGCATCTAAGATTGGGTAAAAGTCTGTCCGAGAATTTTTACCTTATATATTGTTACAATTTTATTTCTGTCAGTCTACAAACTGCCACTGTGTCTCATGGAGGATCTAAAAATGGTAAGCCCAAAATAAGAAATTATATTCTTTTCACTTTTCTCATGAACAGCTTGATTTTGCCCACTTATCATGTCATAATAAAAGCTAAATAATACGCATATAAACGTATCTAAAATTATATTCTATCAAAAGGGAAGTTTATTTCTTACGCATCGGAATCCTAGTCACTATGGTTACATTTTACCAGTTTTTACAGATGGTTGAAAGCAGACAATATTAACACGGGGATATTCTACATTTTGTTAATTGGCCATACGTTTTTATAAGTCTAGTTCGTCACAAAAGAAGAATGTTTAGATTCATGTTTAAATATAGCAGATAATCTCCTCAGAAAATATAACTTTAAAATTAACTGAATTCAATTTTAATAGAAAAAGTTTAGGCCTGCTTAAACCTATCAAAGATTTTGTTGCTTTATTGTTATAGCTGCCGCAGTTAATTAAATGTTGCGAAAGATGTTTTTAATCCGACTGTTCAAAAATGACATCGTGATCCATCCTTTTACTGGAATATTCAATTAAAATTCAGTTACCATAAATATTTTTGAAAACAAATTTGACACATTTCGTGTTTTTATTTTGCATCTCTTTTATAAAAACTTTATTTATCTTCCCTGAAATTTAAATAACTATTAGCTACGAAAAACATATCTTGTCTATAACCGGATGGTTTTCGTAATTGAATATAGTTTTAACTATTAGAGAGAAATAAAATAATTATAAATCTTTCCTATAGGAATAATGGAAAACTAAAATCTACATTTGAATCTATTTTCTGGTGAAAAATTTATTGAGTTTATAAACTTTAAAAGCCGAAGCGGTTGATGAGAGGGTCAAAACAAGCGTTTTCTTTTCCTCGCTAGGTTGCCGGGTAGTCCCATCTAAAATCATGGATGTAGTGTTGTTGGGCGTAATGCGTTCCGCTCCCAGGTTTATTTACATTTCTGGCCGATGTATAGGCGAATGATTGAATGTATCGAGTGCCTGGGCATTAGCAAATAAATAAATAAACTTTATAACACATCCTAGACATCGAAAATCCCGGCAAGATGTATTCGCAAATAGGTTAAATTTGTTTCTAATACTTTTTTTTATTTACTATAATTTTTCTTCTTGGTGACCCATGAGGAAAATTTATGACGAATTTAAAACTAGATAAATGTATGTCCGATAATTTTAATATTATATATTGCTATGATTTTATACTTGTGAGCTAGCTATCTGCCACTGCGTTTTACGCAAGATTTAAAAATGATGAACCCAATAAAGAACTTATATTCTTCTCACTTTTATCATGAAGAGCTTGATTGATTCCTAAATCTTAGCATGTCATAATATAAACTGAAAAATTCGCATATAATCATATCCCAAATTCTATTCTAACAAAGTGAGGCTTAATTCCACACATTGGAATTTCCGACATTGTCATATTTTCCAATATTTTAACATATGCGTGACGGCAGGAATATTGGCACGATATTGTTCTACATTTAGATCATGTACTATATTTTTGCCAATCCGGTGGTCGAGCGGTCAGGGGCATGCGTTTCCGTCTTATTGTTGGATTGCCGGGTTGTGGGTTCGAATCCCGCCAGCGGGCATGGATGTTGTCATGTCGAGGCCAAGTCAGACTTCCACCCTTCGGGGGCCTCCATAAAAGTGAAGCTGCAAATATCCTCCCCTTCGCCATGAGACACCCTGGGGGGTCTTGTGGACGTGGTGCGTAGGCGCCCCTTCACCACGAGGGAATTAGTAAACACACACCATATTTTTATATCCCTATAACTCTTTATTGAAGAAGGAGTCTTTAATTATACTTAATCTCCTCAGATAATATGACTTTAAAATTAATTGAACTCTATTATAATCGAGTTGAATTATAAAAGTTTAGAGCTGTTAAAACCTATCAAAGGCTCTGTTGCTACATCGCTATAACTGCCGCAGTGAATTTAAATTTAAAAAAAAATTTAATTAAATTTATTGTTTTGAATTGACATTTTACTAAAAGTTTCTAATGAAATATTTAATTACCATTCAATTATCATAAATATTCTCCTAAAACAAATTTAGGAATTTTAGTGTTTTTATTTTGCATTCGGTCTTCCTATAAGGAAATGTTTATAATTTCTGAGATTTAACAAATATTAGAAAAATTTATCTTCTATAATCGAGTGGTTACTGCAACTGAAGAAAGCTGCAGTTATTAGACCAGAATAAAATAATTATACATATTTCCAGTCAAAGAATGGAAAACTAAAATCTACTGCCTATTCAACTCTCCAATGTAAACTTTATTGCATTTGTGGAGTTTAAAACACATGGATACACATAAAAAGTATTTACGATTCAACTGTAAGATTAGAATCTAAACTAATTTATTTACAATCATATGTACACTCATAAAGCCCGATAGAGGGCGCAGTTATATACAAAATACATTTTAAATTCGTAATGACGGTTTACGCGACTATGTTAAACTGAATAAAAGTCTATCTGAGAACTTTTATTTTATATTTTTCTTCAACATTATTCTTGTCAATCCACATACTGCTGCTGTGTATCAACGAAGATCTAAAAGTGGTCATTAAAGTAAAAGTATTTTCTCCTCCTCTCTGTTTGTGTAATCAACTTGATTCTCCCTACACTTAACATGACATAATATAAAGTAAAGAATCTGCATATAATCGTATCTCGAATTTTATTCTAACAAAAGTGATATTTATTTCTAACGCATTGGAATTCCAAGCACTTGTCACATTTCCCCATCTTTTGACAGATAGATGGCAGCAATAATGACATGATATTATTCTACATGCATATACTGTATCACATGTTTCTATCTTTTTAGTTAGTCACTAAAAAGGAATACTTGAAATTATATTTAAATATACAAGACAATCTTCTCATAAAATATATCTTTAAGATCAATTGTATTGAGTTATGATCGAAAATTATTAGAACTGATTAAATTAATCAAAGGTTCTGTTTACTCTCTCATTGACATAAAAGCCGCAGTTCATTAATGGTTGCAAAATAGATTTGCAAACTGTTAGATTTAAAATGGCATTGCAATACATATGTCTATTGAAACATTTAGTTGTTCTTCAATTATAAAAAAAAGTTACAAATACAAATTTCTGACTTTTCGTGATTTTATTTTGCAATTTATAAAAATTATGTATTTTTTCTGAGATTTAAAAAAAATATTATTCAAGAAACATATATCTCTTATCAATGGGAAGTTTCTGCAGATGCAGGTATTTTTAACTGTTACAGGGGAATTGAATTGCTAAACATGTTTCCATATGGAGAAGTGGAAAACTAAAATCTACCTTTGAATCACATCTACTTTTAAATCAACGTATATATAAACGATAAAATACATCCTACATATAAAATGCACCATTAAAATGTACTCGTAAGTAGTTTAAACTCGTTTCTTACTTTCTATTATTTACTTAAATTTCTTCTCCTTGGAGGAGACACAAGGAAGATTTACGATGCATCTAAAAGCGGATAAAAGCATGTCTAGGAATTTTTACCCTATAAATTGCAGCCATTTTATCTTTGTCAGTCTACAAACTGCCACTGTCTCTCACAGAGGATTTAAAAATGGTGAATCAAATAAAGGGAACTTATTTTCTTCTCACTTTTCAGACGAACAGCTTGATTCCTCACACTTATCATGCCCAAAGTTTAAACTATAGAAACCGCCTATAAACATATTCCAAATTCTATCAGTGCAAAAGTGAAGTTTTAGTTTTTACGCATTAGAATTCTAGTCACTGGCGTCATTTTCTCAAATTTTAACAGAAGATTGAAAGCAGTCAATGTCAACATAATATGATTCCACATCTTGATCCTGGACGATATGTTTGAACTTATCTAGTCCTTTACAAAAGAGGAATGCTTAATTATATTTAATATACTTAATTATACTTAATTATTATACTTAAATATAGCAGATAATCTTCTCAGTAAATATATCTTTAAAATAATTGAGCTCAATTATGATCAAGTTTAAAATTGTTTAAAACTATCAAATGGCTGCTCTTTTTTCGGCATGACTGCCGCATTTAATTAAAAGTTTCGAAATAAATTTTTTAATCCGATAATTCAAAAATGACATACTAATCCTTCTTTCTATTGAAATATTCAATTATCATTCAATTATTAGAAATATTAAAAAAAAAACTTGGGAATTTTCGTGTTTTTATCTTGGACCCCCAAGATAAAAACAAAATGTTATCCCTTCTGAAGTTTAGAAAAACATCATCTAAGAAAAGAATTATGTTATATACTGGGTGTTTTCCACATATTAAATTATTTTTAACTATTCTGGATAAATGAAATTATTGAAAATCTTTCCATGGAAAAGAAAGAAAAACTAAAATGCGCATTTAAATCAACTTTCTCATGTAAAATGTGGTGACTTAATAAACTTTGCAACACATTCCATATATCAAAAACTCCAATAAATTGTATTCACAGTTTGGTTAAATTAGTTTCTGACTTTTAAATGTATTAGGATTTTTCTTCTTGGAGACTCATAAGGAAGATTTATGTGAATCTAAAATTAGATATAAATCTGTTCAAGGATTTTTACTTTATGTATTTCTGCAATTTTATTCGTGTCATCCCACTATTTGCCGCTGCGTCTATCAGAAATGTTAAAATGGTTAATCCAACAAATATAACTTTAAATCTTCTCACTTTCCTCAGGAACACTTTGATTACCTTCCACCCACATATAATGTCACAATATAAATTGAACAATTAGAATATAATACTATCGCAAAATCTATTCTAATAAAAGTGAGGTTCATTTATTACGTATTGAAATTCTAGTGACTGGTCACATTTTCTCATCTCAAGACAGATGAGTGACAGCAAGCGATGTTGACACAGCATTATTTTACATTTAAATCGTGGACTATTTTTGCTGTCTAGTTTATCATTTCAGAGGAATACATGAAATTATACATAAATATAGAGGATAATATCTTCAGGAAATACAACTTTAAAAATCTGATGTGGGCAGCCCATGACTTTCCTTATATAATGCAATGAATTTACTACTTTTACAGTTAAACAAATGTTATTCTTATAGTAGATACTTATATACTTTCCAAGATATTGAAATTTCTTCAATTAGTAGTCATTTTTATTGATTTAGTGTCATTTTTATCCATTTGCGAGATTTTTGTTAATTTGGCAGCATTTAAAAATGTCCCCAAGTTGGCAACATTCCGCTAAATTAGTCGCCAAAATTTCGCCAAGCGTTATGGACGGAGAAATAAGATATTCTTACAGCGGATAAATGATTATTGGCGTTCAAATACAAAAGTATTACCCAAAGAAACTTTTCTCGTGAATGGAATGAGTTAGATCCACGAGAATGATGTCACCAAATGTATCGCATGATATTACATATGAAAAATGAACATGTTTCTTAACAGTTAATATATTTTTTTTAATTTATGGGATTTTTTGATAAATTTATTTGAAAAATGTGCGATATCTCGATAAAGGTTCATGCAACCGTTTTACAGTTTATGTCAATCGTTTTCTAAGGAAAAATTACATAAGAAATGTCTATTTGCGTAGATTTATTAAAGGTTTTGATTTTTTGATGATTTTTTCAAAATTTTACTCGAAAATTTAGGTGAGTTCTGAACATTCGATTACGTTTAAAAACACTAAGCTTCCAGTATTCATGGATTTTGATTTTCGTGCCAAATTTTATTCGAATTGCTCTATTTTTTCGTGAGATATCGTCTCCACAGACTCACTGACACACACACATACACACACACACACACGCACACACACACACACACACACACACACACACATACATACACACATACACATACTTTCACACACACACATACACATAGATACTCTAAGTCCTCTGGACGAGTCGGACGGCCTGGGGCTTTCACACACACACACACACATACTTTCACTCACACACACACACACACACACACACAGACATCACTCCAAATATGTTCGATTCGTGATCAGAGATGCTTGAAACGTACTCTCCCGTAGGAAACTCGAATTCGAATTTTCTACCCCGAGACAATACTTTCCTTATACATTATGTATATAAGGAAAGAAAAAATGACTGAACTCTCTCGTGATCGAAAAGTTTAGAACTGTTTAAACGAACTAATGTATTTGTTGCTTTATCGCCAAAACTGTCGCAGTTAATTAGAAGTTGTGAAAAATATTTTTTACTTCAAGAGTTCTAAAATGACATTGAAATTAATTTTTGTAGTTTAATATTTAACTGTTATAAAATTATCATAAATATTCATTAGAAGCAAATTTAGATCTATTCATATTTTTAATTTAAATTCGTCGGTTATAAAAATATATTTATCCTTTTTGAGATTTAAATGCAAATTAGCTAAAAAATGCCTCTTCTAGAACTTAGCGGCTTTCATATATGAAGTTTTTTCCAATAATGCAGAGTGATAAAATAGTCATAATTCTATAAGAAAATATTTATTTCCCAAATTTTCCGATTGAGAAGATGCATTTAATATACTTTTTAATCAACCCTGTTATGCAAAATTTTGATTTTCTAAATATTAAAACACGCCTTAGTTATATATAGTAACAAGAGCGTTAAACTTGTTTTTTACTCTCTTATTTATCACCACATTTTCTTCATGCATACCTATAAATAAGATTTAGACTGCATCTAAAATTGGATAAAAGTTGGAAAAATCTGAAAAATATTTACTTCGTATACTGCTACTATCTTATTCTTGTAAGCCCACAAACTGCCACTGCGTCCCACAGAAGGCCCAGAATTGGTGAATCTAATAAGGTGATTTGAGAGTATTTTTACTCTTTTAATGAGTAGTTTTATTATCTAGTTATAATATCTTTGAGTATCTAGTAATAATATACACTAAAGAATTTACATATAATCGTATACCAAATATTATTCCAATGAAAATGACGTTTATTTCATACACATTCGATTTCTGGTCAGTGGTGACATTTTGCAATGTTTTGGATAGTTTTTGACAGATGATTGACAACAAAAAATGTTGAGAGGATATTATTTTACTTTTAGGTCAAGGAATATACATTTCTTTCCCTATAGTTAGTCACTCAAGAGAAATACCTTGATTTCTACTTAAATACAGCAGATAATCTCCTGAGGAAATATAACTTCAATATTTAAATAGAATAGATAATCAAAACAATTTATAGAACTCTAATATGATGGGAAAAATTTTAAACTAAATTTTTTTTTCTTCATACCCATAGCTGCAGCAGTAAATAAAATGCTTCGAAATATTTTTTTTTAATCCAATAGTTTTAAAATTATATTAAAATGCACCTCTCTATTGAAATATTTAATTCTCATTCAAATATCATACATATTTCTCAAAAACAAATTAAGGACTTTTCATGATTACTTAGCATTATTCTTATATAAAAAGTAGTGATAGATATTTTCTAAGATCTCAAAAAAACTAAAATCTACAGCTGAGAGTTTTTATCAAATGCAGTAATTTTTCACTGTCACAGAATAATAAAATAGTTATAACTGCAAACAAAATAAAATTTTACGAATTTTAAATTTGAAAAGTTGGAAAACTAATAAGTACATGTGAAGCAACTTTCGTAACTGTTATGTGCATAATCTTATGTGTTTCTAAATTTTAATCACACCTTTGTAATATCGAGAAATGTTACGCCAGACGTCATACTGTCAATTGTGATAACGGACCAGTGAATAATACGGAACAAATTCAAAAATGTCAAAATACGAATTAACTTGTAGTGATCAAGTGGTAGTTCTATGCGACTTCACGAATTGTCAAAAACATAGAATAAATCACCTTTTCATGCTAACCCAGTGGTTCATCTTCCCTGGTGGTGGCGCCAGGACCCATCAATGGCTGGCATATTAAAACATGGGAAAAGGAGAGACATGTACACTAAATGATTACCAAATTTTGAAGTTAAATTTCGTTAATTTAATATATTAAAATATATATATTCCAGTATAGTATAAACAAAGGCATTATATCATATTATTTTCTTTCAAACAATTTAATAAGCACTCTTTTGATACACATTGCATATCCATTCTTTTGCACCTTAATTTTCTCTTTTTGGGACATAACATACAAAATTGCTAAACTCATTTTATTTAGACTTATCTTGAAACTGAACAAGATAATAGTTTTATAAAAATCTCTTGAACAAGTTCTGGTACTGAAATCATCATGTTTGGCTCATTGGGCTTAAAAGTCGAAGTTCTAATAATTCTCAAAAATTACTTTACATTTTAGCTTAATCATATAAGGTCAGATAAGAATGTTATATATATCTTAATATTTTATAAATATGGATCATTCCCATTCTGGCAGGATGGATTTAGCGCCAAAGAGGCGAGTTTATTCTCTTCTAGAAACAGATTATTACTTTACTAACAATATTATCGTCTACTCCAGACGAGTATCTGGTTCTTGGGATGATATTGGCAGTGGCGAGATCATCAATTTAAATTTTGATCTGTGAATTTATAAATTTATATATAATTTGGATCGGATCGCCCGTAGGTCCATCTCATAAGCTTCCTTTGTTTCATCTGCTTCGAAAAGATAACGTTTCTCACACACACTGCTACCGCCATGACGTCAGCAAAATATCCTGTCTTTCAAAAATTACGCTCTCAAAGACGACAACACTTACCACCTTTCCAACCGTCAGAGGGACGGCTCACGTCCAGAGCCTCAAAACTCTTTCAAACTTTACTTTCCCAGGCTATTAAAAAGAACAAAAACAATAAAACTGCTACGACTACACGAATAATAGTCTCTCAAAATACGGAAATGAAAACCGCAAAATGAAAGTTAAAAAAAACATGCGGTTTCTTTTCACTCAGATGAACATATAAATCAGAATATTTTATACAATTACATTCAGTATGAAAATATATTTAAATTCAGGAAAAATTAGAAATTTCAATATTCCGACACGACACCTTAGACAAAGATAACCACAACAAAATACATTAACTAGTAGGTTAAACTTGTCACCTTTTCCTTTTTATTTATATCAGTTTCACTTCATGAAGAAGATTTATACTGCATCTAAAATTGGATAATAGAAGTTTGAAAAGTCAGTACGAAAATATTTACTTTATATATTGCTACAATCTTATTCTTGATAGCCCACAAAATGTCACTGTGTCTCACAGATGACCTAAAATTGGTGGATCCAGTCACGCAAACTGATGTTATTTTCAGTTTTCCTATGAACAATTTGATTATTTATATATGTATATATATATATATATATA
The DNA here is from genome assembly GCA_951213105.1 of Amaurobius ferox. NCBI lineage: Eukaryota > Metazoa > Arthropoda > Arachnida > Araneae > Amaurobiidae > Amaurobius > Amaurobius ferox. The sequence goes on along the minus strand of OX578141.1, from coordinate 100,253,325 downwards.
TATATATATATATATATATATATATATATATCATGTAATAATATAAACTAAAGGATCTCAATGTAATCATATCCCAGATTATATTCCTACGAAAGTGACGTTTATTTCACCCACATTCAATTTCTTGTCACTGGTCACATTTCCCCCATCTTTTGGGCAGCTTTTGACAGATGGTTGGAAGCAGAAAATGTTTATAGGATATTGTTATACTTTTAGATCATGGGCCATACGTTTCTATCTGTCTAGTTTGTTACTCAAGAGGAATGGTTGGATTCAGACTTATATATAGCATATTATATACTCAGGTAATATAACTTGAAATAAAATAAAATAAATTGAATTTAATAATAGAGACTATGCATATATTTTTAATCAATACGAGATGGTGCTGATTGTCGCTGTTGCTGTGCAGTTAATGAGGAGTTGCTTAATATGTTTTTAATGCAATAGCTCCATAATAGAATTATAATCTTTTTTTTAAGAAAATAGACAATCACCATATACAAATGCCTAACGTATTTTGGTCTTTCCAGACGCCCCATAAGTCCCGGTAACCCAGAAAGTCTAATCTTTGCACACTTACAAAATAGACTACGCTACAGCGCCTAACGGAACAGGATCTTCGATTGATCTCCCCTGGAGGAGAAGAAAATCGTATGTTTTGAAAAAGTATTTTTCAGACCCTCCAAAAAATCCTTGGCGACCTAGAAGGCTAAATCTTAGCATATTTATTGCATAGCCAACTGAACAGAACTTAACGCAGCCTGATTTTTTATCCCCCCCCCCACCGAAAAGCAGAGAAAATGCTTTTTCCGAAAGGTATGTTTAGACCTTCCAGAAACCCCCTTTGCGACCTAGAAAGCTAAATCTTTGCACTCTTATAGTATCCACTAAAAAATAAAATACACCAACGCAATCAAATTTTCAAGCCCTCCGCCTGGGATGAAGATTATGGGGATTTTAAATCCGTATGGTTTAGATGGCTGCATTCTTGGACAGTTATAGTAATATCAACCAAAATATAGAATCTAACGATTTTTATCCAGGAGTGGACAAAATGGGGGTGGGAGGGAGGTAAGTATCTCAAAATATTTATAATGCCTTATTTCCCACCATAGACATCAAATGCTTTCTTGACCACGGGGCAGCATTTATAACGCCAATTTCCAATTGAGACAACTATTTTTCATGTTAAGCACCATACATTGTTACACAAAATAAAACTTATTGAAAAAAAATTGAAGCTTTATTTTTAAATCGTGTTTTCTCCTTGTATTTGACAGGCTAGCTGGCATTACATCTTTCTAAGAAAATATTTATAGAGTGAAATAAAAACATGTGTACTGCTTATTCTGTATAGTATAAACATTTCTTTTATCAACTCCAAAAAACTTTTTTTACTCAGTATCTCACTTAATAGATGTATTGAACATACCTCTATAAACACATGTATTAAATATTTGAGCAATAGACGATGCAAATCGGTCAAAATCCCTATCTCTAATAATATAGCATGCTTGAGTATACTCGATACAAAAATTACAAGTTTAGATGTTTCCACATTCAGGCAACTGAACTGTCTGAATTTTTACACATATAAATGCTGCATTATTGTATTTTATTTCTGTATCAATTATTTGTTATTACTTAAAATTATCCATTTTCTCATCTCAATATTTTCCCTTTGTGTAATCTGGTAATTAATGATACGCATATTTTGTTTTCGGTTTTTGACTGGGTATAAAAAGCTAATGTATCATTTTTTAGCATATACCCCTGATGAATGATGTTTTGCCTCCAAAAGATTGGGTTTTCAATGTGTTTTTAAACGTGTTTTAGGGTGATCAAATAAAAACTTTTATTCTAAAGTGTTTCGTTTTATAAATTCAATGTATTTTATTCAAAATAGAGTTTCACTGTTGGACAGCTACGTTTTGTAAGAGGGTCTAGGGGAGTCGTAAATTAGTTGCGTTTTGTCAGAGGATCTTATAGTATGTATGTTTCGATAAGGAGTCGAATAAGAAATAATAATATGGAATGGGACAAGAGCGGGGCTTTTATACGTTTGTTGATATTAGAAGAGCAAATGCTACAGGCTGCGGATGGGAGGCATTTTTTTATCAACTTTGTAAATGTCGGATGGGAGTTCATTTGCAACTTCACTCCTTTTTAAGACGTTTTATTTCCAGTAATTTAAAAACAATTTTACTACATGAATACTGTGATTATTTAATCTCTTGTCTATACAGGGTGAGCTAAAAAATTGTAATTATAGAAAATGATAAAATCAAGGGCAACGCGTTTTAAAAAAACAACAACGAAAGGTCTTTTATTTAACACATTCCAAACGACGTACAGAACATATATTAAAAACTGCCAGAGCGCTTTCAGACATATATATGCCATTCATCAGTGGCTACATGAATAGTAAGAACATGGAATGTTTATATATAGAGAGACCAGTTTAAAGCAAATTTGCATAAAATATAAGATGGTAAATGAACTTACTAAAAATAATACAAGAAATACACACGGAAATTACAAAATAAGTTTAAACGCTTACGAATTTTAAAATATTACAAGAAAAGAACTAATACAAATTTTACAAAAACGTCAAGCATGATATTCCTGAGAATGACGTCACAAATGACGTTTTAATACATGTTCTGTACGTATTTTAGGATGTGTTAAATAAAAGACCTTTCGTTTTTTTAAAACTCTGTGTCCTTGATTTTATCTATTGAATGCAGACGTGATACCAATCTTGATTATTAGAGAAAATGGGTTTTGGATAATGGTAGCTGGATCTCTGAGAGTTATATATCGGAGTAGCAAAGTAGTTAGTAGTAACAAAGTCGTTATGAGCTACCCGATCAGATTGATGACAACACCCTTAATAATAAAGTCTAGAAGTTATCACTCCCATCTATCAAACTTTGGAAAATGAATAAAATGGTAATTACAAAGTTATAAGGCGTAACCAAATTAGTTTGAAACTTCATTTCTTTTATTATAATATTGCTATTTTCATAATTTGTAGTTTAACTAAAAATATGTTCAATGTGTCTGTCCATCATCTGATATTATACGTGTTTGTATACATAAAACATGTCCTGCTCTACATTTGGCGGCATTGCAGATAATCAAAGTTGGATGATCATTTAAAATAAACTATATTGTAATTGCGTTGTTTCAGGATGCAGATGCTCAGAATTTAAGCAAAAATAAAGGTGTTTTAGGACGGATACAGCACTAAATATGAATTAAGAAGAACTGTAAAAATCAGGATTTTGATGCAAGATGGATGACATATTTCATTTTGAAGTGGGCCACTCGATCTATTCATATAATGGTCACGTGATATCTTCATATAAAGGGTGTAATTATTATTTCAATTTTTATTTAAAAAACTACTGAATATATTTTGCTGAATTTTCTTTATATATTTTATGGGATAATTTGAATATTTCATAAAACTTTCGAAGCGATTTGTGAATTTTAAATTCGATTAAAAAATGTTTGAAAAATCAGGTCCCATAGGGTTCAATGTACTTCATTTTGTCAACCCGGTTTCAGTCTAAAACTAATTGAGTGATATTATTCATTTATATTCCAATAGGTTCCACTGACCGTCTGAACAACATACTAAAATCTCATTTTGATAAAGTCACTTTTACGGCAGTTGTGCTAATGGACAGACAGACAGACAGACTGACAGAATGAATGAACAAAGTCATAAACACTTTTCAACTATGTTGCAAAGTGTTAATAAATGTGGAGAAGTAGAAAGTCGTAAAGAATGCTGCCGTGCTACTTCCACAGCTTTTCGCTCAACTTCACCGTACCACCTCGCAATAATCTTCATTCGAATAGCAAGTTCTGAACTTTATTTTTGACACGATATTCATCAAATTACATCTCACAAAACGGTACTCATCTGATGATCGACAATTGTTTGCAAATGTCCTTGAATATTTTATTTGTAAGAGTGATGTTGTACTTTGCAGTCCCCATTTGCATACAACACTTGCAATAATGCGTGGGGATTCTGTACCATTTATTCAAAATATCCTTTCTAAGTAATTCGATGCTGTACAACTTTCCAGACTTTTCTATATATCTTAACAGTTTACGAAATGTGAGTGCTAACTTAGAAATTGTGTCACCAGAGGAGCTGTTGTCAGTCTCATGTAGCAACTCATGATCACTCTACTATATTTATATCATTTCTAAAGCTCTAATTACCATTGTTCAAAATTGATTTAATCTAGTGACAACTCTATTGCTCACCTTTTGTATATCAAGATATTGAAACTTCAAGTCTTGCTGAAGATTTAATAATGACAACCAAAATTCCGGGTGTGTAAAACGGTGAGTAATATATATAATATAACTAAACTTAAAAATTACAATTATGTGCAAATTCTTATAATATTCTAAATGGCATTGTTGTCGAAACATTCTATTAAAATATTTAATTAAGAATTTCTCTTCTCTCTATATAAAATTATCATCAAAGGCAGATCGGAAAAATAAAATATCCAGGGCCCGTTTTTAAACGCGTAATTTGTTAACAGAATTGAGAGAGAGAGAGAGAGAGATGAAAAGTATTCAGCATTGCTAAGAGTTTTAAGATTAAATGCGTTGAGTATATTAGATAACATGCAATAATAACTTGATTTGAAATCAGTTTTCAGAATTGCAGCACTCTTTTACACTGCTTTCCTGGAGTTAAATCCGACACAAGTCACAACGTTCTGAATTGATTGACTCCAAATTTAATAAAAAATAGTCAATTGAGAAACATATTCATATGTATAATAAAGTTAAAGAATATATATATTTATGTATATTTTTGAACCTTTAAATAGTACTTACTTGCCACTTAGTACATTCGAAAAAAATATTTGTATGCTATACAAACAGACCAAATAAACCTCAATATAGGATGTGACCTCCACCCTGATTTAGATACAAGATTTACACCGATGTTTTATCCCTTCAATCACGTCATACAGCTCAGCAGAGAGCAATAACTGTCATTCTTGTAGAAGAGCACTTTCAGCGCTTGAGAGTAGTTGGAGGAGATAGACAAGCAGAGACAGCTATAATATATAAACGGGAAATGACAGAATGGTTCACATAAAATACAGTGACGACTTTCTTAATGGACTGTCCTGCCCTGCTTAAAAGCCTTCGAACAGCACGCCAGCGTTGGGATTCTGCCATACGTGTTTTGTATATCATCACAAGACGAATCTAATCCAAATCTGCGGTAACACTCTCCGAAACATTTTCTATGAAATTAAAGATCTTAGGTTCAAACGAGGCGTTTTCACCCCATGCCTAATTTTCATATTGTTCGAGAATAAAATCGCTATTGATATCATCATTTGATAGTTGCATCGACGACAACAACAATTTTCACCCAATAAAATCCGCGGATGCTTTCAATTTTTGAGAGTTTGCATCACGTGCTTAACTTCCAGAAACCAGTGTGTATAAAGTTCCGATTTCGGAGCTGAAAAACAGTTATTTGATTTGTACAATAAATATAAAAGAAAATAAGAAATTTGTAAAGAGCCTTCTTATGGCGGCAAAGATATGTACACTTTATTTTAAAATGAAATTGTTGAGAATTTTTATATTCTGTTTCACACTTGTTTCGCGTAGCCATACGAATTTTCCAAAAACAGATCATCTGCAATATCAAAAGTGAAAATATTAAATAAACTTCCTATTGCCTCTGGAATTTGCAGCTGAATCCATATTTGTCATCGTCTAAGAATTATCTATATCCGTGAACTTTTAAAATAGATGTTGCAAGACAAATATAAAATTTTTAACTGAAGTAATATTTCTAACACCGGAAGTTGAAATCCTTAGTGAGACCTCCACCCCACTAGAATCTTATACTGACTCAGTCATCATCTAAGCTGTATCTATAGCCAATTCGGAAAATTTTGATGTTTCAAGGAAAATTTCTGAACCAGAAGGGGAAAATAAACGGAAGTTAAAATCGCTAGTTTACCCTTCTACGTATAAGGAACTGCAAAATCCATATCATTATATAATCTCTATTTATAGCTAATTTTGAGAAATAGATGTTTTTAGGAAAGTAACAGTATTTGGACAGGATTGTAAAAATAATCATGTCTCCTAAATTTTATGCTGAAGTTATATAAGTCCTAATATAATATCCATCTATACAAAATCTCGTGAAATATACGTTTCAAAGAAACTTTTTGAACCGTAAGAGAAAAACATTCCAGAAGTGAAAATATTTAGTAAATCCTTCTGGAATGTGATGCTGCATCCATATCAACCATCGTCCGAGCTCTAACTATATTCTATCATCAAAAATACCTGTTTCAAAGACAAATTTTAAACAGGAAGTGTGAATCCTTATTGCATAACTCGATTATAAACCCATATCAGTCATCCCAGAAGGTACATCTATAGTAGAATCTGAGAAATAGATACCTCAAAACAATTTTTTAGTAAGGACAATAGTATTGCAAACATTTTGACACTAATAATAACATTATTTACGTTGTTAAAATATGTACAGATTTTGACCGAATATTTTGAAAAATCAATTGAATTTCATTAAAAATCTTCACTCGTCTGAACTAATCATTATTAGCTATTTATATGATAAAAGTGTATGCTTATAGACCAGGTTATAATAAATAAGAAATGCATTATAATATCTTTACGAAGTAAGCTTTTGCTAAACCTTTGTCTGCTTCTAATTAAGAAATAATCCTACTTTATGCTGCATCTATTTCGACTAATACTCTATTAGATGAATAATTCCGCAGATTCCTAAAAAGAATATTTTAATATTATCAATGTGTAAAAGTCAGAGAAATTTTAAAATAAGAGGAATTTGCATATAATTAACATAAAAATTTCACTTATAGCTGTTTAAAGTTGGAGCACTATTTGTGCTGAGAAATGGTCAATACGGTCCCTGATTGGTTGGTTGCCTGAAACGGGACATTTTTATGCGTGGAAAAGCGATTTAAGTCATAAAGTTTAATGCTTCATAACTCGGTGAATTTTGGTTGTAAAAGGAATTTATTTTTTTTTTATTTTGCATGAAATTGCATGAAGATGATTTGCCAAAATGTAACTGGTAGGATCTTCTAAGATACCAGAAGTGGCGACACGTCAAAATCTCAAATCATTAAATCAACTAAACAAATGACACATCTTAAAACCAGATCCGAAGGTCACTTTATTAAATAATCAACCTACAGACGTGCATCAAATACAGCCAAAGCGCTTACTTATATTAACGCTGCACTCACATATATGTAATTTCGTTCGATTTTGACTATTCCTTTTTGGTGCGCAAAATTTTATGGTAATGAGTATATATATATATATATATATATATATATATATATATATATATATATATATATATATATATATATATATATATATATATATATATATATATATATATATATATATATATATATATATATATATATATATATATATATATTTATACTTATATTCCCGGGTCAAAGCAGTTTGTAACATTTTAAGGAGCTGCTGTTTCATCAAAAACGTTGAATTGCGCGACAATTTTTTATATCGTAATATAAAAGCACATGGTTTAAAACACATGAAACGTATATATATATTTAAGTTCCCCAGAATTCGTGTATTAAGCGTGTAGTATCTGTTCAAAATTTGTTTGAAAGAAATTTTTTCTGCCTTTCTGATGGCGTTAAGTTGAAAAATCTGAGAAAATTTTTTAGGTTGATAAAGAATCGATTTTAGTGAAAATCGCTGAAAATCATTCTATAACATAAAATGACTAAAAAACTAACTTAAATTTAAAAATAAATCTTATCGAGATGCACCGTCCCTGATCTTGCAGTTCCTGTGTTGCAATTCGTGTACATCTGCGCAACGGGAGTAATAGGATCCCCCTTCCACCCAAAAAAATTCAAAATACGAATCCTGTCACAGAGATTCTACGTTCTATTTTAAAATCTACCTATGGACTAAATTTAAATTTTAATTTAGTAATATAGGCATAATTATACCAATTTATATATTAAGCTTATTTTCCGCAAACAATGCAAGTTTTTATTTCAAATTTAAGCCCTAAACTGAAAAAAAGTTCACTTTCAAATCAGTTTCAATCCATCTCCGTTTGAATCTAAATCCCCACCAAAAGCGAAATCCGTTTAAGCGCATTATGCGCAAGGTATCCGCACATGTTGAAAGGGGAGGGGGGGGGAATAAAAGAAATATACAGGAGATAAGGAGTGGATTCAAAGGTCTACGTGGAAATTTTTCTTTGGGAACAGCTTTAAGTGCAGTCGGTTGTAGGCAACAAATGTATATATATATATATATATATATATATATATATATATATATATATATATATATATATATATATATATATATATATATATATATATATATATATATATATATATATATATATATATATATATATATGTATATATATGTATATATATATATGTATATATATATATATACATATACGTGTATATATATATATATATATATATATACATATACGTGTATATATATATATATATATATATATATATATATATACACTTGTTGCCTACAACCTACTGCAGGAAAAAAAATTGCAAACAATCATTTAACTTTTAATGATCAACAGTTAAAAAATGTTGACGTTGGCCGCGCATGACTTCCCTTATATAATTCAATGAATTTACTACTTTTACAGTAAAAAAATGATGTATAAGGTCCACGGTACCGTGTTGAATTGTATATCTGTCGATTATCCGAATAACAATATGTAAACCAATCTCAAAATACCCAATAAATTTATGTTTCGAGCAATTTCGTCATTTTTATTGATTTAGTATCATTTTTATCAATTTGATTACATTTTCATTAATTTGGCAACATTTCAAAAATTCGCCAAGTTGGCGACATGTCGCCAAATTCGTCGCCAAAATCTCGCCAAGAGTTATGGATAAAGTAATACACAATATATGGACAGAGTAATACAAAAGTATTAAACAAATTATGTTTCCTCATAAATGGAACGAGCTAGATGCACGAGCACGATGTCACCAAATTTATCGCATAAATTATTTACATATGAAAGTGAACATATTTCACAATTAATATTTTTTTTTTATTTTATGCGATTTTTTGATAAATTTATTTGAAAAATGTAAAATATATCGAGAACGGTTCATGCTGGCATTCTAAAGTTTGAGTCAATTGTTTTCTAAAGGAAAATTTCATAAGAAATGACTATTTACGTAACTTTATTAAAGGTTCTGATTTTTTTATGGTTTTTCAAAATTTCACTCGAAAATTTAGACGGGTTCTGAACATTTGGTTGAGGCTAAAAATAATAGGCTTCCAGTATTCAGGGGTCATAATTTTTTTTACCAAATTTCGTTCGAATCGCTTCATTCATTCTTGAGATATTGTCTCCACAGTCTCATTGACAACCCCCCCCCCCACACACATACATTACCTCAAAAACTTTTGATTCGTATTCAGAGATGCTTGAAACGTGATCTCCCGTCGAAAACTCTAATTCGAAATTTCGACCCATTACATTATACTATGTATATAAGGAAAGTAATATGATACATAAGATGATATACACGGCATCGAAAATTTCAACAGTTCCCTCTCTGAACTTAATCAATAATCGGTTTGTTTCAGTATTTTTTGTGTTTTGGAGTAGCGTGTAATATTTAAAGGAGCTGCTTTGTTCTGTTAAAACATTAAATAATTAATTAACGCATGGTTTATGAATTTTGTCCTTTGGAGCAGTCTGTGATATTTTAAGCGGCTGATGTTGAATTATAAACGTCGGACTGCACGATAAATGTTTTTAATCGCAATATGAAAATCGAGGAGGTTTTATACACACAAAAAGTATATATTTTTTATAACTTAACTATAATGCGCTTATTAATCGTATGGATTCCGTTCAAAGTTTGTTTGAAAGATAAATTTTCAAACTCTCCGATGGTGTTAAGATCTAACTCTGTGGTAATATTTTTGCTCCCTTAGGAACCGATTTGAGGGAATATCGCTCAAAATCATGCTAAATCCTATTTTAAAATTAACGTAAACTGAACGTTCATGAATTACAAAATAACTTCAAAGTTTACGTTCCCGGGTCCTGAAATTTCTGTGCACTAAATTTCATGGCCGTGCGGCTCTGAGATTTCCCGCTACACTTTGTAGACATACACAGAAACATAGACATTTTCATTCATTAAGTACTGTAAAATATACCTGGAGTTGCCCAGGAATTAAAGTAGGGTAGCCATATCAAATAACAAAATGAATACATTCTATTCATATAAATAACAATGAACGTTGAATGCACTCCATGTATATTAGGAAAAGAGACGTTATACGCACCGCCTCCACCCCCAGAAAAAACACCATCACTTGCAGAGACTTTACAATCACCGTTAACGGACACAATTTAACTCTTATTTTCAACCATCTCAGCGCAATTAGACCAAATTATATATTGATCATATTATTCACAAACAACACGGTTTTAACATTTCCATTAGAACTATCTAACAAACGTTATCCGGGACCTAAATAAGCAGTCACAACTTAGGCGGTAGAGGGTCTACCCCTATATTTGCGGGGTTTTTTTATGAACTTGTTGCATTAAAAATACAAATTTTCTGATTGACCAAATTTGTTTAAATGGATCGTATAAAAATTTAAAAAGTGTAACTTTTTGAAAATTAATGGAAGGACTATTTCATTAACGTAGTCTTATTTCCTACCTTTCTTTCAACATTTTTGCAATTTACTTTGCCCACTTATCTCCAAGAGACAAAGAATTAAAGCGCGTTTCTTTTTGGGACACCCTGCATATATACTTTTTTCTATATATATATATATTCTAAGACAAAAAAATCGACGCACCAAGAAATAATTATCCAAATGAGACAAAATTTGATACGTGTAATGTGGATGTACACAAAAAAATGATTAGAATGATAGAACAATTGGATGATTTATTGCACTGAAAGATCTACACAAACTAAGCACGTCAATATGGCGTTGGTCCACCTCTGGCCTTGATACAAGCTGTTACCCGAGGTGGCATTGATGAGTAAAGTGGCCGGATGGTGTTCTGAGGGATGTCGTTCCAAATGGCCTCCAATTGACGAGCTAATTCGTCTACATTTTGGGATGGTCGCAGGCGACGCCCTATCTTATCCCAAATGTGCTCAATAGGCGAGAGATTTGAGAATCTGGCTGGCCAAGGACGTCGTAAGCAAGCACGCAGACAATCAATAGAGAGGCGTTCCGTGTGTCGTCTGGCATTATATTGCTGAAAAGTTAGCCCGGCTTGTCGCGAAAGGAATGACAATACAACGGGTCGTAGAATGTTGGCAACGTACCGCTGTGCTATGATGGTTCCACGGAGAACTATCAAAGGCGTCCGGCTATCAAACGAATGGACCCTAAGACCATAACACCCTGCTGTCGGGCCGTCTGGCGTGTGACGGCAAGATAATGATCCTGACGATGTCCGGGCTGTCTCCAGACCTCGTCGGGACGCAGCTGTCTCCAGACCTCGTTGGGTCGTCGGGACGCAGTTCGAAACGGAACTCATCACTGAAGACAATTTGTTCCCAATCCGAACAATTCCACGTTGATCGGTTCCGACACCACTGCAATCGCTATTGACGGTGCATACTGGTCAGTGGTAGGTGTCGTAATGGGCGCCGCGAGTACAGATTTCGTAGTCTTCTATTAATGATCCGGGTGGTCACGTCCGTGTTTGCCACACGTTGGATGGTTGATAACGACAAATCTCGTGCTGTCACAGCTGCTCTGACAATCGCTGTATCTTCCTGTTCTCTTCTCGCTCTAGGACGTCCGCTGCCTACTTGCCGCTGAAATTTGCTATTCCGGACCTATTCCTGCCAATATGGTCCAATTGCTGCATCACTCCTACCCAAATGCCGAGCGATTCGTCGGTGTACCCATTCAGTTTCATGCAGTCCGACCGCACGTCCTCTTTCAATCCACTGCACGTTTTGTTCCTGAAAGCGAGTTTTTCTTCTTATATACACCACCATGGTGCTCAGTTTCAATGTGCTGTGGTACCGACTATTCATTCATTGGCTGCGAATTTTTGATCATTTGCATATTCGGTCGACAGGTGTTTGCATGTACAGTTTCATTACTATCGGATTATTTTGTGGGGTGCGTCGATTTTTTTTTGTCTTTGTATGTATATATATTTTCTGCTTTCTATTTCCAATTATTTATCCGCACAATTAATACGTAGTACCTTAAATGCATTAAATATTAAAAATATTTCTTCCATAAATTATGTCTTAAAAATATAAAATGGTGTAATTTTCGCATCTAAGTTATCCCTGGAGATATAGAGAGAAACATTTTTAATTTGACTCCCCATAAATTATTCTATTTGTGCAAAACTCCTGATCGTTTTTACGTCTTAAATAGTGTTCTTACAGTTAATAGTTTCTTATTCTTTTAATAAAGTATGATTCTAGTACAGAGCTATTTGATAAATATTCTCCAATGGATATAAATGTTATTCGGTAATTACAAATGTATTTGCAATTTATAAGTTTATATTGCATTTTTCAATTTTTTCAAAATTTTGCATAAAAATGCAATTTGAAAGCAACTAAATAACTTACGTTGAATTATTTTCTATCAAACATAATCTATAAAATAATTGTTGAATGTGTTTTTGCCTTTACAGACTATTCAAATGTTAAGTGACCTAAGAGAATACATTTTTGTAGACTTAAATTATCGACAACGTTACAGAAACTAACCTAGTATAATTTTCGATTATCTCCCAAGGGCTTAGAAAATGCCTTATCAGTCTTCTCTAACCATTCAGATACCGCAGGTGACCAATAAGGCTGAATCTTTGCGCACTTATAGTACCAACCACTTGACAGACTATCGATTTTCCCCATTGGGATGGAAACATAGGATTTTCCAAATAAGTATTTCCAGTCTCTCCAGAATAAGTGTTTACAGATTCAGCCTTCTATATGACTTAGTAGATTTCCCTGTTACTTAAAAGACTGAATCTTTGCTCAATGGTTGGGAAACGATATCTCATGAACGAATGGAGTGCTTCGGACGAAATTTGGTACAAAATTTACGATCAGAGAAAAATGGAATCCAAATGGTTTTAAACATAATCGAATGTATGGAAGACCCCCCCCCCCCCCCTCTAATTTTTAGTGAAATTTTAAAAACCCATAAAAAAATCAGAACCTTCAATAATGTTACGTAAATAACCATTTTATATGCAATTTTTTATACGAAAACGATTGACTCAAATTTTAGAAAGCTAGCATAAACTTTTCTCGAAATATTCCACTTTTTTTCAAATACATTTATCAAGAAATCACATACAATTGAAAAAAGTATTAACTATTGTAAAATATTTTAACTTTCCATATGAATAGGTTTGTATACAATAGGTTTGTATGAATTATATGCGATAACACCATTTTCGTGGATTTAGTTCGTTCCATTCATGAGAGAAGACACTTTGTGTAACAGTTTTGTATTCGGACGCTTAACACTTCGCCAACAGTCATTTATATATAAGAAATTATTTTCTCTCCGTTAATCGGTAACGCTTGACGATACATTTTGTGATCTTGGCGACTCAATTAGCGAACTTGGCGACTCATTGGCAGAATATCGCCAACTCGACGAGATTTCGCCCAGATTGACGGAAATATCGTTAAAATTGCAAAAATGATACTAAGTTAACGAAAAAGACGCCAAATTGAAAAATTAATTATTAAAATATTTTAATATATGAACATATCGTTAAAATTGCAAAAATGATACTAAGTTAACGAAAATGACGGCAAATTGAAAAATTAATTATTAAAATATTTTAATATATGAATATATCACTTACTTCAGATGCTATTAATATTGATACGTATCACTTTAGAATTACGTGAAATATAAGTTTATTGCCTACTTCGAAATAGTTTTACATGACGTCATCCAGAAATACGCCAAATGTACCATTCAACATTAAATCATTATGCCATAGATCTTACTCAACATTTTTTCACAGCGAAACACGTGCATTTATTGCATTTTATAGTGAAAGTCATTTCCTGCACACATCACAGTACTTAATTTACAATTTCTTGTTATTTGCAGATAATTGTGGTTAGAAATAAATAAACAATTATTTCTTTGATTGGAAAGCCTGTTTATAAATTATGTGTCTGGGCTTTAGTAAAAAAAAATGGAATAAAGATTTTATATGGACTATTATTAGAAACTCATTTTATTTGGATTGATAAGTAATGAAACAAGGAAATTACATATTTGAAGCAGAATGCCCCGAAAAATAAATGACTCGCAGTGGAATTGTTATTACTTTCCATATTTTGTATAGTATAATGGATAGAAAAAGTATTGTTATGGGATCGATAATTTGGATTCGAGTTTTCGAAAGAACTAGTTTGCAGTATCACAAAATCCACCAGACTAAAGAAGCGATATTTCACGAACGAATTGAAGGTTTTGAAAGAAATTTAGTACTAATATTACAATAAATGAATTCTGGAACCCCATTGATTTTTGACTCAAACAATAGTTTAGATAACTTCCAAATTTTCGAATGAAATTTTGAAAAAATCATTAAAAATCGAAACGTTTAACAATGCTACGTAAATGCTCATTTCTCATGTAATTCCTCAAAATGAATGACACATACTTTAGAACGTTAACATGAATCGTACTCGAAATATTGCACATTCTTCAAATAAACTTATAAAACAAAATCTCATAAAATTAAAAGTGTTTTAACTATTGTAAAATAAGCTCAATTTTTATATGTAATATTATGCAATAAAAGTGTTAACATAAATCTCGTGGATCTAGTTCGTTCCATTCACGAGGGAAGATACTTTGGGTAATAGTTTTGTATTTTAACGCCTATTAATACGCAAACAGTCATTTGTATGTAAGAAAATATCTTCTCTTCATTTTTCTGTAACGTTTGGCAATGCATTTTATGACTTTGGCGACTTATTTAGAGACATATCGCAAACTGTGCTTTATTTCAAGCCAAATTGACGAAAATATCATCAAAATTGCAAAACTGACAAAACCAAGAACAAAACGTTTTTAAACAATAAAGATCAATCATGCTTAAAGCATTGATTATGAAACACTTTCCAACTTCAATGCAATTTGATTTAAACATGTCTAAAATGCAATACATTCCTCGGTAATATTTTAAAATTTATCACACATTAATTTATTATATTTGACACCTTAAACCTTCATCGAAAAAAACTAACTTCATTCAAATGACGGCATTAAAGTATAAATTGCCTGGTTTAAACATCTCTAAAATGTGATACATTCCTCGGTAATAATTTAAGAATTATCATAATACTACGATAATTTATTATATTTGAAAACTTCATCGAAAACAACTGAAATTCATTCAAATGATGTCATAAAAAAATAACACGCCTGGCTCTCTCTATAAAAGCAACATTTCATTCATAAATAATTCCCCCATTCATGTCATTCATCACAATACTATAATAATTTATTTTATTTAAAAATTAAGACCATTGAGCAACAAGTAAGTAAACTCAATGCGTAACTTCATCGAAAAATATCGTCCTTCTCTTTCTAAAATCAATGAATATTTCATTCATATCAGCTAAGCAGACTCCATGGACTAAATGATTTTGTGTTAAAGAATTTCAGCGATTCTAATACAACTCATTCTACATATTTTGCTGTTTACGTTTTACATAGTTGAAAAATAGGCTTAATAGTAGAAATAATCAAATTTGGAAGAGCATTTAAACTGAAATATATTGTCATTGCGCTGTTTCAGTATGTAGATGCACAGAATTTAGGCAAAAATAAAGTAGTTTTAGGACAGATACAACACTCAATATGAATTAAAAAGAACTTTAAAAATCACGATTTTGAGACAAGATGGATGCCATATATCATATTGAAGTGGGTCATGTGATCGTTTCATATCATGGACACGTGATCGCTTCATATAAGAGGTGTTATTATTATTTTAATTTTTATTTAAAAACAACTGAATATATTTCGCTGAATTTTTTTTTATATATTTTATGGAACAATTTGAAAATTGCCTAAAATTTTCGAAGCAATTTGTGAATTTTAAATCCGCTTAAAAAATGCTTGAAAAATTAGGTCCCATAGGGCTCAATGTATTCCATTTTTTCAACCCGGGTTCAATCCAAAACTAATTGGGTGATATTATTCATTTATATTCCCATAGGTCCTATAGACCGTCTGATTAACATACTAAATTTTCATTTTGATTAAGTCATTTTTACGGCAGTTATCGTGCTAACGGACAGACAGACAGACAGACAGACAGACAGAGAGACAGACAGACAGAATGAACAAAGTCATAAACACTTTTCAACTTTGTTGTAAAGTGTTAAAAACAAAAGATCCTTTATTTAACATCCTAAAAGACGTACAAAATATTGTTAAAAACTGCCAGAGCGCTTTCGGACTTATATACGCCCTTCATCAGTGGTTACAAGAGTAGTAAAAGCATGGAATGTTTATATACATAGAGACAATTTTAAAACAAATTTGCATAAAATATAAAACGGTAAATGAACTTACTAAAATACAACAGGAAATATACACTGAAATTACAAAATAAGTTTAAACGGTTACGAATTTTAAAATATTACAAGAAAAGAACTGATACAAATTTTAGAAAAACGTCAAGCATGATATTCCTGAGAATGGCGTCACAAAAAACTTTTAAGAGGTTTGAATTGCATAGAGTCGAGAATGAGTCGCCAAGCATAACTTAAAATTTGAACAGGATCAAAATTACAAATTGATTCACGGTAAATGTAAATAAACAGGGATTTATAAAGAAGAATACTTCGTGGATTGTTACAACGAACCAAAAGGAAAGTTTTTTCAAAAACGGGAAGAAATTTATCATTAGCCACATATTGAGCAAGAGCCGTACAAAGTTTACCAGATTTGACATCGCGAGCATGTTCTGCTAAACGGATGCCAACAGTACGTTTTTTACTACCAATGTAAAATGTATATTCACCAGCAGGGGATCCCCTGCTGGTGACCCCATTATCCCCTGCTGGTAACTATACATTTTACATTGGTAGTACAAAACGTACTGTTGGCATCCGTTTAGCAGAACATGCTCGCGATGTCAAATCTGGTAAACTTTCTACGGCTCTTGCTCAATATGTGGCTAATGATAAATTTCTTCCCGTTTTTGAAAAAACTTTCCTTTTGGTTCGTTGTAACAATCCACGTAGTATTCTTCTTTATAAATTCCTGTTTATTTACATTTACCCTGAATCAATTTGTAATTGTGATCCAGTTCAAGTTTTAAGTTATGTTTGGCGACTCATTCTCGACTCTATGCAATTCAAATCTCTTAAAAGTTTTTTGTGACGTCATTTTCAGGAATATTATGCTTGACGTTTTTCTAAAATTTGTATTACTTCTTTTCTTGTAATATTTTAAAATTCTTAAGCGTTTAAACTTATTTTGTAACTTCAGTGTATATGTTTTGTATTATTTTAGTAAGTTCATTTACCATATTATATTTTATGCAAATTTGTTTTAAAATGGTCTCTATGTATATAAAAATTCCATGCTTTTACTACTCAAGTAGCCACTAATGAAGGGCGTATATACGTCCGAAAGCGCTCTGGCAGTTTTTAACAATATTTTGTACATCTTTTAGGATGTTAAATAAGGGACCTTTTGTTTTTTAAAAACGTTTTGTTCTTGGTTTTGTGTATTGTATGCAGACGTGATGCCTATCTTGATTATTGCAAAACTGACTCTGAATTTACGAAAATGACGCCAAATCGATGAAATAATTATTAAAATATTTTATTATATGGACTCCATTTGTGAGGCCTAAATAACTTTTCGATTATTATTTCCTCCAGTTTGTATTATAATTTATGTTTCCTTAAACTAACTATTCTAACTGGCTCGGTTGTTAGACTAATCACCGAGCTAATCTGCATTTTTTGCGTTCCTAAGGTGAAATAAGAATTAGTTTCGGATCGTGAGAGATTCAGTAGATTAGATGGAAGGATTGCAGTAAGAGGTAGGATTCTAGTAAGAGTTTGGACGTGAGTCGGGCTGGAGTGAAGAAGAAGGCACGATGATATATTTTCAGGAGTTCGGAATGTGGCCGGCAGCCTAGTGGACAGAATCCAATTCGATACAACGATGACTAGGAATAGTCTAGTATTCGAGGTGTGACCGCAATACGGGGAGAGGTAGCATAATGCCAGTGGTAAGCATATAAGCTTTAGAACTTGTCTCCACTTACGAATTATCGCCAGGCCAGTTAATGGCGGCACCTTGTATATTTGTAATTTATTCTGGGCGTATGCAATAATAAGTACTGTCTATGTCATCAATTGCTTTAAACAGCCAGCTGCTGATATTTCTGTAAAGTACACAATAAACTTCAATTTACTTGATTTAAATTAGTGCCGTCCTTTGTTATTGCCCTTGAACCGAAAGGTCTAAATATCAAGTAATTTAAGTTAGAGTTTTGTCCCTTTTGAGATATCGAAGATCCGTCCTTGAGAACGACCTTTAAGGAGGATGAAGATACATTTGGTCTTCACACATTGCTTATTGCGGATGCTATCAATATTGATAATTGTCAATTTAGAGTTGAGTGAAGAATAAGTTGATTGAAAACTTCGAAAGAGTTTAACATATTGTCATCCGGGAAGCGCCGACTGAACAACTTAACATTAAAATCATTTTATCGTGAATCTTATACATCATTTCTTCAATGTGAAAAGTAAATCCATTGTATTATATAAGGAAAGTCATGTGCTGCAAACCTCAGATTTTTTTGCTTTTGCCTTGAGTTCATGGCATGCCTTATGTACTGCATTATGCTTCCTTACTTATCCAGGTAACACATTGGTTTTACCCTACAATAAACATTAAGGAAATATCGACCATTTGATGCCATAAAAGTGCTTATATCCTTAAAATTTTAATTTTGTATTCGGTTTATAAGCGTTTAATATGTTTTTATTTATTCCATTGTACGAGTACTATGTATATATGGAAAATAGAAAGCCATGCCATACCACAATGCTATTAGCATTGATCTAACATAATGTAAATTTTAATTTTAACTCATTCAGCATCTTTATTAGTTCATAATGGTCCACAAAATGACTGGTCCACCACTCCAAATAATGGTCCACACAATTGGTCAATAGAGGAGCTACAAAATCTACACCACCGTGCAATTAAAATTTAATTAATGCCCTATGAAATCAATAAAAATATGAAATAAATTACAATATTTTTTGTAATTAATTGTATTTTTACGTTTAATCTAGTCAGATCGAAGTGTGATATGCACATGGAAATATCAGATATGGGCACCACGACTTTCCCTGCAATTTGCAATGAATTTCATTCTTTCAATGCGAAACAATAAAGTGCAAGATCCTCGGTACAATGTTTTTAACGTTGAAAACTGCACTAAAATTTGGTGCTTTTCTGAATGACAGCGTGTAAAACTATTTTAAAGTAACAAATTAACTCACAATCGCAGAAATCTAATTTGGCAATTAAAAACATTGCACTAAGCAATATAGTCCACATCTTAAATTATGCTAGCTATTAATTCATCCATTTGGCTTAATTTCCGGAACTTCAACGTCATTTTAGCCATTTCGGCGATATTTTCGTCAATTTGGTATCATCTATAAAAATCATCAATTTATTCGTTAGGGTCACCAAATTTATCTCCAAGTATTACTTATTTAACGATACTTACTGCTTTTCAATTTTATTAAAAAACGTGTAATTTTTTGCGAACAATACAAGTTATCGTTCAAAGTTTGTGTCAGTGTATTTCTAATAAAAATTACGTAAGACATGTTTATTCATTTAATATTAATGAATGGCCTGATTTTGTTATAGATTTTTTCAAAAATCCATTCGAGAATTGGGGATGGGGGTGTACTTCCGAACGATCGATCGCATTTCAAATCAGTAGGGGGTCAGTATTCAATAATTGTAATGATCGTAATATTTTTTGAAATGCTCCATTCGTCGTCAGATGTCGCTTCCACACAGACACACACACACATATACATGCAAGTGTATACGCAAAAACCACCTCTAAAACGTTCGAATCGTATTCAGGGACGCGTGAAACGTGCTTTATCCGCCGAAATCTCGAATCTGAATTTTATGAACCCATAACAATACTTTTCCTATATGTTATACTATAGGGAAAATAACCCGCCATATACATCGCTAAATTATTACATAATAACAGGCTGATATTAGAGGTTTTAGAAAAAAACTTTTATTGATTCTCCGTCTGGCCATTTTCCAATGGATTTTAAACATTACTTAACGCGTTTTTATTTTTTGAGTACTAAAATAGTTTTTCTGATATTAATGCGTTAAATTAATGGGTTTTATTTACAGAAAATAAATAACGAGTGTTATCAATTGTTTACCAGAGGGACTCAAGTGAGAACTAAATTAATCGCTATCTGATTATTTTTAATAAAATTTGGTTAAGTGTGGATTATTGCAGATAACAGAATTTATGCAAATACTTTGCACTTCTTATGTACTTTTCAGCATGGAAGGGCCAATGCATGTAATGGCACTAAGAAAATATGATGTGGCAGCACATGCCGTTCCCTACATAATATAGTGACTTTGCATCTTACACGGTAAAATTATGATGTATAAGTTCTACAGCACAATATTTATGGAATTGAATCATCACTATGAAAATTTAGCACTTTGACAACTTTGTTCACACAGAGTGATTTATTCGTACTAACCTATAAGATCACCATTAAAATGCAGTTGGAATTTAATTAACTTCCTATGAAATAAGTGACTATTAGCGAATTTCTTGGAGTTGAAATATAAAACTACATTGTACAAAAAGTGTCTATTCTCGTGAATAGAACAAACTAGATCCATGAGAATGATGTTAACAAATTTATTGCATAATATTGCATATAGAGAGGAAACATGATACTAACTACATTCTCATTTTATGTAATTTTTTCGATAAATGTATTTGAGAAACATGCAATAGTTTGGGAATGGTTTCGGATAGTATTCTAAAGTTGATATAATTGGTTTTCTAATGAAATGGTCATTTATTTTACGTAATAAAAAATACCTTTTTTGTGTGTGTGTATGTGTGCGTATGTATGCTGTCTGTAGCAGGAAATCTAAGCGTCACACAGACATGCAATTTTGTACACAGGTACTTGAGAACCCGAGAACGTGTAACTCTGTGATACTTTTTTTACATTCGAATTAGTTTTTTAGTTATTTTAGAACCTTTTTTGGCAAAAATTTGCGTGTATATTTTTGCATTCTAAAAGTTGAATCAGTACGTAATTTAAATTTTGGTGATGTTTTGAAGCGAACACATAAATGCAACAAACGCATTTTATCGGCTCACCGCGTATCGACGTTTTTCCCTTCTGCAGCCCATTGGATGCGATTGCGCATGCGCTTAAAGCCTCTTCTACAGATTGGATTTCGTTTTGAATCTTTTATTTATTTACTTATTTTTGCTTTGCGGAGAGAGTGCATTTGTAAATTCAGACGACAACTCATTCGATTAATAATTCAAGAGATGTTTAGAAATACACTTTTTTAAACACTTTGTATAGCATTCGATTGTAGTCTCCTCAAGTTTTTATTCTAACACTATTTTTATTTTCATAAATTGCTGGCTTAATTATATTTTTAATGCACTTTGCTGCACCCAAAGCGACCCCTGCTATCCAAAATACATGACTGTAATTTATTTTAATAAATACACACATGAGTAGAATCATTGTTGAAGCAACCATGCTCCGTGAAATATGATCCCAACGCCAGTCTTCGTATTCACCCACAGGTTAAATTAACTTCCAAAATTAAATCATTAGTGGTGAGACTGCAACTCTAATTAATTTTCGAGCGCTGGCTATTTCCCCCAAATGTTCTCTAAAATAAAGGTCATCCGAAAGTACATTATCACATCTTTTATACAATCTCTATATATATTTCGATTAGGTGCATGCCACGAAAAAAAGGGCTAAATTATTATTTGCTGAATGGCAATGGGTTTATTTTGATTGCATTGTTTGAAATACGAAGCTAAAGGGACAGTCTTACTCCATGGTTTAAAAATTTCAAGAAAAATAGTTAGAGTGTCCCGTTATAACCATCATCATATCACAATGTTATTTTCTCCAGGCTTTTGCTCAACAATAAAATTTTATATTATTTGAGCTAAAGTTCATTTAATTTAAATACATGAATGAAAACCCATTATACATGGCATTGGTAGTAACAGGAGAAATTGAAACTCAATGTTACAATATATGTTGTTAGTAATTGTTTTTGCTTACTTATTCTACTGCGAAATCTATATAATATTATATAGATAGATAGCACTGAACTTGCAAAGTCCATTTCGATAATAAGAGCTTTCAATTCCGTACCCAGTTGCTCAAAGGTAGAGCGTTAGCAGGCCAGTTCGAAGATAAATGGGGTTCCCGGTTGGGCTCTCAAAGTTTTTTACAATCTGACTGTGGCGGTGTGTATCAAAATATCAAACACTTCTACTATAATTGGGATCTTGCTTATGATGTCATTTGGTCCGACATCTTTGGGATCAAGGAAAAACATCTAAATTTTCAGAAATTCAAATTAGGGGTGACGGTGCAAGGGAATAATAACAAGAAAGATCAATCATGCTTAAAGCATTGATTATGAAACACTTTCCAACTCCAATGCAATTTTATTTAAACATGTCTAAAATACAATACATTTCTAAGTAATATTTTAAAACTTATCACAATACTACATTAATTTATTATATTTGAAAACTTTAACCTTCATCGAAAAAAAAGGAACTTCGATCAAATGACGGCATTGAAATATAAATTGCCTGTTTTAAATATCTCTAAAATGTGATAATTTCCTCGGTAATAATTTTAGAATTATCATAATACTACGATATTTTATTATAATTGAAAACTTCATCGAAAACAACTGAAATTCATTCAAATGACGTCATAGAAAAAATAACACGCCTGGATCTCTCTATAAAAGCATCATTTCAATCATAAATAATTTCCCATTCATGTTATTCATCACAATACTGTAATAATATATTTAAATTAAAATTTAAGACCATGGAACTACAAGAGTAATTAAACTTTATGCTTAAAACTTCATCGAAAAAAATCGTCCTTCTCTTTGTAAAATCAATGACTATTTCATTCATATCTGCAATGCAGACTCCATGAACTAAATGATTTTGTGTTAAAGAAATACAGCAATTCTAATACAACTCATTCTACATATTTTGCTGTTTACATTTTACATAGGTGAAAAATAGGCTTCATTATAGAAATAATCAAATTTGGATGAGCATTTAAACTCAAATATATTGTAATTGCGTTGTTTCAGTATGTAGATGCACAGAATTTAAGCAAAAATAAAGTGGTTTTAGGACGGATACAACATTTAATATGAATTAAAAAGAACTTTAAAAATCACGATTTTGAGACAAGATGGATGCCATATATCATTTTGAAGAGGGTCACGTGATCTTTTCATATCATGGTCACGTGATCGCTTTATATAAGAGGTGTTATTATTATTTTAATTTTTATTTAAAAAACTACTGAATATATCTCGCTGAATTTTCTTAATATATTTTATGGAACAATTTGAATATTATCTACAATTTTCGAAGCAATTTGTGAATTTTATATCCGCTTAAAAAATGTTTGAAAAATTAGATCCTATAGGGCTCAATGTATTTCATTTTGTCAACCCGGGTTCAATCCAAAACTAATTGGGTGATATTATTATTTATATTCCCATAGGTCCTACAGACCGTCTGAACAACATACTAAAATTTCATTTTGATTAAGTCATTTTTACGGCAGTTATCTTGCTAACGGACAGACAGACAGGCAGACAGACAGACAGACAGACAGACAGAATGAACAAAGTCATAAACACTTTTCAACTTTGTTGTAAAGTGATAATAAACAAGAAAGATCAATCTTGCATAAGCATTGATTATGAAACACTTTCCAACTGAAATGCAATTTCATTTAAAAATTTCTAAAATGTGATACATTTAGTGGTGATATCTTTTACATTATCACAGTACTACAGTAATTTATTATACTTAAATATTTAAAACAGTATCGAAGCATAAATCATCTGATTCTCTATGCAAAATCAATGAATATTTCATTCATATAATTTGTATTCCAGACTCCAAAGCTAGATAATTTTGCGTGAAAAAAATTCAGCTATTCATATGTAACTCACCTTACAATCGCTTGAGATATTTGCATTCTGCATAAGTTAAAATTATGTTTCGTTGAAGAAATAATAAATGTTTAGTTATCATTTAAATTCACAACTATTGTAATTGCATTGGCACGGAATTTAGATACATAGCTAATACACAGATACACAGATAATATATGTATGTGTGTGTGTGTAAATATTCAAAGTATTAAAATCGTGCTGAAGATCGGAACTCGAATTTTCGAAGGATCTACACGTTTTGGGACTTCCAGAACACGAAAAAACCATTTTTTGGAAGACGTCTCTGTGTGTAAAGGTGTATCTGTCTATGTTTCTGTGTGTCTGCGAGGATATTACATCCACTCTAATTGAAAACTAATGGACCGAATTTCATAAAATTTGGTAGGTATGTTTTTTGTGGGAAATCCTGATGTTCATTAGATTATATTACGATTCGTAATAAAAGAATCTGCCTTCTTTGCAAAATGGCCGGCAGAAATTGCCTTTATCCACTCTAGCTAAAAACTAATGGAAAAAATGTAACAAAATTTGGTGTATAATATTTCAATAACCTACAAGTGATTTATATACCAAATTTAACAAAATTTGGTATATAAATCATTTGTAGGTTATTCTAGGTAGGTTCGGGAAAAAGGAACGGGCTGTTTTTGCGAAATGGCCAGCAAAAATCGTTAAATATAAAAATAAAAGACTATCTGTGCTCAATTATATCAATTAAATTCCCATTTTATACGTGATTTTTGACAACAAAAAGAATAAGACAAACCCCATTACTCTAGGACTAGCCATTGAGACATTCTAGTTTTTTCGCGCTTCCGCTACGCCACCTTTGACAATAAGTCCAGATATCAAATGAGAACCAAATTTAAGTTTAACGTGCAAATTCAATGTCATTTAAAATATTTATGGCTCTTATTTTGTGCAGATAAACTCAAATTATTATTGAAGAAATAAAGAGAATTGAGTCTACAGGGAAAGACATGTGCTGCCTACATCAAAATTTTTAACAATATTACAACAATGATTTATAGAAGTGAACGGGGATTATTTGCAGGCCATTTCGAGAAAAATGTGTGATCTATATTTAAAGATCCACCAAATTTTTGTAGAATAAAATGTTCAACAAATTTAAGCTGTGTACCAAATTTTAACTCTCTAAGATGTAGGAAAGTGCATTAAAAACTCTATCAAATAAGTATATCATGAAGAGTTATATAAAATTAAAAAAAATTTGAAAAATTGTTATCTACCAAATTTATTTTAAAATGTGAAGCCTCATACAAAACGATATACAAAACGATTAAACTCTTGGAAAGATATTTATTATATAATATATCTCTTTTTTCTTTCTGGAGGATATTCCAAAAGTCAGAATTTAATTAAATTTGTTTTTTCCCTATATTAAATAATTTTTAATTAAATAACTACTTAACAAATTTTTTTCTTATTTTTTTTATATATTTTATGGGATAATGTGAACATTTCCTAAAAATTTCGAAGCAATTTGTGAATTTTAAATTTGCTTAAAAAATGTTTGAAAAGTTACGTCCCATAGGGTTCAATGTATTTCATTTTTTCAACCTGGGTTCAATAAAAATCTGATTAGGTGATATTATTTATTTATACTCCCATAGGTCCCATAGACTGTCTGAAAAACATATTGAAATTTCATTTTGATAAAGTCATTTTTACAGCAGTTATCGTGCTAACAGACAGACAGACAGACAGACAGAATGAACAAAGTCATAAACACTTTTCAACTTCGTTGTAAAGTGTTAAAAACAGTTTGCTTAGCATTTCTACTCTAGCTGGAATCTGGATTTTGGCCTCATTCAATCCGTCTGATCTTCCAGGTCGAAGAGAAAATCAAAAATTTTGGAAATATTGGTTAAGAGTGACGATCCAAAGTATAATTAAAACAAGAAAGATCAATCATGCTTAAAGCATTGATTATGAAACACTTTCCAACTTCAATGCAATTTTACTTAAAAAAGTCGAAAAGGCAATACATTCCTCGATAATATTTTAAAACTTATCACAATACTACATTGATTTATTATATTTGAAAACTTAAACCTTCATTGAAAAAAAGGAACTTCATTCAAATGACGGCATTGAAATATAAATTGCCTGGTTTAAATATCTCTAAAATGCAATACATTCCACGGTAATATTTTTAAAACTATCATAATACTACGAAAATTTATTATATTTGAAAACTTCATCGAAAACAACTGAAATAAATTCAAGTGACGTCATAGAAAAAATAACACGCCTATATCTCTCTATAAAAGCAGGATTTCATTCATGACTTTCTCCCATTCATTTCATTTATCACAATACTATAATAATTTATTTTATTTAAAAATTAAGACCATGGAGCTACAATTCATAAACTCTATGCTTAAAATTTCATCGAAAAAAATCGTCCTTCTGTTTATAAAATCAATTAATATTTCATTCATATCAGCCATGCAGACTCCATGGATTGAATTATTTTGTGTTAAAGAAATACAGTAATTCTAATACAACTCATTCTACTTATTTTGCTGTTTACATTTTACATAGGTGAAAAATAAGCTTAGTTGTAGAAATAATCAAATTTGAATGAGAATTTAAACTCAAATATATTGTCATTGTGTTGTTTTAGTATGTAGATGCACAGAATTTAAGCAAAAATAAAGTAGTTTCAGGACGGGTACAACACTCAATATGAATTAAAAAGAACTTTAAAAAATCACGATTTTGAAACAAGATGGATGCCATATATCATTTTGAAGTGGGTCATGTGATCGTTTCATATCATGGTCACGTGATCGTTTCATATAAGATGTGTAATTATTATTTTAATTTTTATTTAAAAAACTACTGCATATATTTCTCTGATTTTTTTTTTATTTTTTATGGAACAATTAGACTATTACCTAATATTTTCGAAGCAATTTGTGAATTTTAAATCCGCTTAAAAAATGTTTGAAAAATTAGGTCCCATAGGGCTCAATGTATTTCATTTTTTCAACCCGGGTTCAATCCAAAACTAATTGGGTGATATTATTCATTTATATTTCCATAGGTCCTACAGACCGTCTGAACAACATACTAAAATTTCATTTTGATTAAATCATTTTTACGGCAGTTATCTTGCTAACGGACAGACAGACAGACAGACAGATAGACAGAATGAACAAAGTCATAAACACTTTTCAACTTTGTTGTAAAGTGTTAAAAATTAAAACTATTTTTTTTCAAAATTATCGAGCATTTCTACTTGAACCGAAATCTAGCTTTTGCTTTCATTCGTTCTATCTTAGTTTTCAGATCAGGCCATATTTCGAAAGTTCGAATTAGAAGTGACAAAGCAAAATCATTTTCAAAAGCTTAAATAAATTTGCCTCTCAAAATGGTGCGCGATTCCATTTTTTTGCAAAAATTTGAAACGGTTTTTGGAACGGATTGTGTGAGCGTCACATTTAGCCTGCGCGAAGCTTGATTGAAATGGTTAGTAAAAAATATTTCTTCTTAGTATGGAAATAAACGAGCCGATATCGATGTATCATGGTTATAAATTTAATTCTTGAAAAATTTAAATGTCATAAATGTAGTACAATTTTACTCCCCACTTCAAACACTTTCAGCATTCCGATTTTTTTACGTCTCTCCCTCTTTCTGACAATCGAACTGTCTATCGGATCATCGAGATAAACTCATGTTTTTCGAAACAACTAAACCAAATAAAGCAAAATTTTATACAATATTAGGTCTTTACACAAAACACAAAACAACAAGGTGACTCTTTAGAATGTTTTGGTTCGAGTTCTGCACAATATGAGCAAGAGTCAATTCATTATTTTGATATATATGGGACGCTACTCAAAAGACTAAAACCAAATTTTGTTCAAATGTAAATCGTTATATGCTTGTAACAAGAAAGATCAATCATGCATAAGCATTGATTATGAAACACTTTCCAACTGAAATGTAATTTCATTTAAAAATTTCTAAAATGTGATTCATTCAGTGGTAATATCTTTTACATTATCACAGTACTACAGTAATTTATTATACTTAAATATTTAAAACTGTATCGAAATATAAATCATCTGATTCTTTATGCAAAATCAATGAATATTTCATTCATATAACTTGTATTCCAGACTCCAGAGCTAAATAATTTTGTGTGAAAAAAATTCAGCAATTCTTATGTAATTCATCTTACAATCGCTTGAGATATTTGCATTCTGCATATGTTAAAATTAGGCTTCCTTGAAGAAATAATAAAAGTTTAGGGATCATTTAAAATCACAACTATTGTAATTGCATAGGCACGGAATTTAGATACACAGATAATACACAGATAATATATATGTGTATGTGTATGTACTCAAAGTATTGGAATCGTGCCGAAGATCGGAACACGAATTTTCAAAGGATCTACACGTTTTGGGACTTCTAGAACACGAAAAAACTACTTTTAGGAAGACGTCTGTGTGTGTAAGGGTGTATCTGTGTATGTTTCTGTGTGTCTGTGTGGATATTACATCCACTCTAATTGAAAAACTAATGGACCGAATTTCATACAATTTGGTAGGTATGTTTTTTGTGGGAAATCCTGATGTTCATTAGATTATAGTACGATTCGTAATAAAAGAATCTGCCTTCTTTGCGAAATGGCCGCAGAAATTGCCTTTATCCACTCTAGCTAAAAACTAATGAACCAAATTTAACAAAATTTGGAGTATAATATTTCAATAACCTACAAGTGATTTATATACCAAATTTAACAAAATTTTGTATATAAATCATTTGTAGGTTATTCTACTACGATTCGGGAAAAAGGAACGGGCTATTTTTGCGAAATGGCCAGCAAAAATCGTTATATATAAAAATAAAAGACTACGTGTGCTCAATTATATCAATTAAATTCCTATTTTATATGTGATTTTTGACAACAAAAAGAATAAGACTAACCCCATTACTCTAGGACTAGCCGTTCTTGAGATATTCTAGTTTTTTCGCGTTTTCGCTACGCCACCTTTGACAATAAGTCCAGCTATCAAATGAGAACCAAATTTAAGTTTAACGTGCAAATTCAATGTCATTTAAAATACTTATGGCTGTTATTTTGTGCAGATAAACTCAAATTATTATTGAAGAAATAAAGATAACGTGAATATGAGTCTGCAGAGAAAGACATGTGCTGTCCACATCAGAATTTTTAACAATATTACACCAATGGTTTATAGAAGTGAACGGGGATTATTTTCAGGCCATTTCGAAAAAAATGTATGATCTATATTTAAAGAACCATCAAATTTTTGTCGAATAAAATGTTCAACAAATTTAAGCTGTGTACCAAATTTTAACTCTCTAGGACGTAGGACAGTGCATTTAAAATGCCATCACTTAAATTTATCATGAAGAGTTATATAAAATTTTAAAAAAATGAAAAATTGTTATCTACTAAATTTATTTTAAAATATGAAGCCACTCCCATATGCAAAACGTTTAAACAAATGGAGAGATATTTATTATATAATATCTTTCTCTTTTCTTTCTGGAAGATATCCCAAAGTCAGAATTTAATTGAATTTGTTTTTTTCCCTATATTAAATAATTTTTTTAATTAAAAAACTACTTAACATATTTTACTGAATTTTTTTATATATATTCTATGGGACAATGTGAATATTTCCTAAAAATTTCGAAGCAATTCGTGAATTTTAAATTTACTTAAAAAATGTTTGAAAAATTAGGTCCCATAGGGTTCAATGTATTTCATTTTTTCAACCCGGGTTCAATAAAAAACTAATTGGGTGATATTATTTATTTATATTCCCATAGGTCCTACAGACCCTCTGAACAACATACTAAAATTTCATTTTGATAAACTCATTTTTACGGCAGTTATCGTGCTAACGGACAGACAGACAGACAGACAGACAGACAGACAGACAGACAGAATGAACAAAGTCATAAACACTTTTCAACTTTGTTGTAAAGTGTTAAAAACAATGCCGAGATTCTGTTTAGAATTATCTCACCGTGTTATTCCCACTTAGAACTACTTTTGCACAACGAAATTTCGTAACCAGTTTTTTTCCAAAATTACTCAACTGACTATTACTCGTACTATTTTTTTAACACTTTAGAACAAAGTTGAAAAGTGTTTATGACTTTGTTCATTCTGTCTGTCTGTCTGCCTGTCTGTCTGTCCGTTAGCACGATAACTGCCGTAAAAATGACTTAATCAAAATGAAATTTTAGTATGTTGTTCAGACGGTCTGTAGAACCTATGGGAATATAAATGAATAATATTACCCAATTAGTTCTGGATTGAACCCGGGTCGAAAAAATGAAATACATTGAATCCTATGGGACCTAATTTTTCAAACATTTTTTAAGCGGATTTAAAATTCACAAATTGCTTCGAAAATTTTAGGTAATATTTAAATTGTTCCATAAAATATATAAAAAAAAATTCAGCGAAATATATTCAGTAGTTTTTTAAATAAAAATTAAAATAATAATTACACCTCTTATATGAAACGATCACATGACCATGATATGAAACGATCACATGACCCACTTCAAATCGATATATGGCATCCATCTTGTTCCAAAATCGTGATTTTTTTTAAGCTCTTTTTAATTCATATTGAGTGTTGTATCCGTCCTAAAACTACTTTATTTTTGCTTAAATTCTGTGCATATACATACTGAAACAACGCAATGACAATTTATTTGAGTTTAAATGCTCATCTAAATTTGATTATTTCTACAAATAAGCCTATTTTTCACCTATGTAAAATGTAAACAGCAAAATATATAGAATGAGTTGTATTAGAATTCCTGTATTTTTTTAACACAAAATAATTTAGTCCATGGACTCTGCATGGCTGATATGAATGAAATATTAATTGATTTCATAAAGAGAAGGACGATTTTTTTCGATGAAGTTTCAAGCATGGAGTTTAATTTTTTGTAGCTCCATGGTCTTAAACAAAATGTTTAAATAAAATAAATTATTATAGTATTGTGATGAATGAAATGAATGGGAGAAAGATATGAATGAAATCCTGTTTTTATAAAGAGATCCAGGCGTGTTATTTTTTCTATGACGTCATTTGAATTAATTTCAGTTGTTTTCGATGAAGTTTTCAAACATAATAAATAATCGTAGTATTATGATAATACGAAAAATATTACCGAGGAATGTATAACATTTTAGAGATGTTTAAACCAAGCAATTTATATTTCAATGCCGTCATTTGAATGAAGTTCATTTTTTTCGATGAAGGTAAGTTTTCAAATATAATAAATTAATGCAGTATTGTGATAAGTTTCAAAATATTACCGAGGAATGTATTGCATTTTAGACTTGTTTAAATAAAATTGCATTGAAGTTGGAAAGTGTTTCATAATCAATGCTTTAAGCATGATTGATCTTTCTTGTTTATATAACAAGAGAGATCAATCATGCTTAAAGCACTGATTATGAAACACTTTCCAACTTCAATGCAATTTTATTTAAACATCTCTAAAATGCAATACATTCCTCGGTAATATTTTTAAAATCATCATAATACTACAATAATTTATTATATTTGGAAACTTTATCTAAAACAACTGACATTCATTCAAATGACGTCATAGAAAAAATAACGCCTGGCTCTCTCTATAAAAACAGCATTTTATTCATAACATTTTCCAATTCATTTCATTTATCACAGTACTAAAATAATTTATTTTATTTAAAAACTTAAGACCATGGAGCTACAAGTAATTAAACTCTATGCTTAAAACTTCATCGAAAAAATCGTCCTTCTCTTTGTAATATCAATGAATATTTCATTCATATCAGCTATACAGAATCCGTGAGCTAAATACTTTTGCGTTAAAGACATACTGTAATTCTTATACAACTCATCCTGCATATTTTGCTGTTTACAATTGACATAAGTGAACAAGAAAGATCAATCATATATAAAAATTGATTATGAAACAATTTCCAACTGAAATTCAATTTCATTTAAAAATCTCTAAAATATGATACATTCAGTCGTGATATCTTTTACATTATCACAGTACTACAGTAATTTATTATACTTAAATATTTAAAACTGTATCGAAATATACATCATCTGATTCTGTATGCAAAATCAATGAATATTTCATTCATATAACTTGCATTCCAGACTCCAGAGCTAAATAATTTTGTGTGAGAAAAATTCAGCCATTCTTATGTAACTCATCTTACAATCGCTTGAGATATTTGCATTCTGCATAAGTTAAAATTAGACTTCGTTGAAGAAATAATAAAAGTTTAGGGATCATTTAAAATCACAACTACTGTAATTGCGTTGGCACGGAATTTAGATACACAGATAATACAGATACACAGATAATATATGTGTGTGCGTATGTATGTATTCAAAGTATTGGAATCGTGCCGAAGATCGGAACTCGAATTTTTGAAGGATCTACACGTTTTGGGACTTCCAGAACAAAAAAAACTATTTTTAGGAAGACGTCTGTGTGTGTAAAGGTGTATCTGTGTATGTTCTTGTGTGTCTGTGAGGATATTACATCCACTCTAAATGAAAAACTAATGAGCCGAATTTCATAAAATTTGGTAGATAAGTTTTTTGTGGGAATCCCCGATGTTCATTAGATTATAGTACGATTCCTAATAAAAGAATCTGCCTTCTTTGCGAAATGACTGGCAGAAATTGTCTTTATCTATTCTAGCTAAAAACTAATGGAACAAATTTAACAAAATCTGGTGTATAATATTTCAATAACCTACAAGTAATTTATATACCAAATTTATCAAAATTAATTCTTTAACAAAATTTGGTATATAAATCATTTGTAGGTTATTCTAGTACGATTCGGGAAAAAGGAACGGGCTATTTTTGCGAAATGGCCCGCAAAAATCGTTAAATATAAAAATAAAAGACTACGTGTGCTCAATTATATCAATTAAATTCCTATTTTATACATAATTTTTGACAACACAAAGAATAAGACTAACCCCTTTACTCTAGGGCTAGCCGTTCTAGAGATATTCTAGTTTTTTCGCGTTTTCGCTACGCCACCTTTGACAATAAGTCCAGCTATCAAATGAGAACTAAATTTAAGTTTAACGTGCAAATTCAATGTCATTTAAAATACTTATGGCTGTTATTTTGTGCAGATAAACTCCAATTATTATTGAAGAAATAAAGAGAACGTGAATATGAGTCTGCAGGGAAAGACATGTGCTGCCCACATCAGAATTTTTAACAATATTACAAAAACGATTTATTGAAGTGAACGGGGATTATTTGCAGGCCATTTCGAAAATAAATGTACGACCTATATTTAAAGATCCACCAAATTTTTGTAGAATAAAATGTTCAACAAATTTAAGCTGTGTACTAAATTTTAACTCTCTAGGACTTAGGAAATTGCATTAAAAATGCCATCAAATAAGTATATCATGAAGAGTTATATTACATTTAAAAAAAATTGAAAAATTGTTATCTACCAAATTTATTTTAAAATGTGAAACCTCTCTTATATAAAAAATGGTTAAACTCTTAGAAAGGTATTTATTATATAATATATCTCTTTTTTCTTTCTGGAGGATATCCCAAAAGTCAGAATTCAATTGAATTGTTTTTCCCTATATTAAATAATTTTTAATTAAAAAACTACTTAACATATTATACTGAATTTTTTTTAAATATTTTATGAAATAATGTAAATATTTCCTAAAAATTTCGAAGCAATTAGTGAATTTAAAACTTGCTTAAATATGTTTGAAAAATTAGGTCCCACAGGGTTCAATGTATTTCATTTTTTCAACCCGGGTTTAATAGAAAACTAATTGGGTGGTATTATTTATGTATATTCTTATAGGTCCCACAGACCGTCTGAAAAACATACTAAAATTTCATTTTGATAAAGTCATTTTTACGGCAGTTATCGTGCTAACGGACAGACAGACAAACAGACAGAATGAACAGAGTCATAAACACTATTCAACTATGTTGTAAAGTGTTAAAAATAGGCTTCGTTATAGAAATAATAAAATTTGGATGATCATTTAAACTCAAATATATTGTCATTGCATTGTTTCAGTATGTAGATGCACACAATTTAAGCAAAAATAAAGCGGTTTTAAGACGACTACAACACTCAATATGAATTATGAAGAACGTTAAAAATCACGAATTTGAGACAAGATGGATGCCATATTTTATTTTGGAGTGCGTCACGTGATCGCTTCATATAAGAGATGTAATGAATATTTTAATTTTTATTTAAAAAACTACTGAATATATTTTGCTGAATTTTTTTTTATATGTTTTATGAAATAATTTGAATATTACCTTAAATTTTCGCAGCAATTTTTGAATTTTAAATCCACTTAATAAATGTTCGAAAAATTAGGTCCCATAGGGTTCAATGTATTTCATTTTTTCAATCCGGGTTCAATCCAAAACTAATTGGTTGATATTATTCATTTATATTCCCATAGGTCCTACAGACCGTCTGAACAACATACTAAAATTTCATTCTGATAAAGTCATTTTTACGGCAGTTATCGTGCTAACGGGCAGACATACAGACAGACAGAATGAACAAAGCCATAAACACTTTTCAACTTTGTTATAAAGTGTTAAAAGTAGGCTATGGAATGCTTGTCGAGCGCTGTCTTGTCGAAACTACTATTTCTGTGTCGCGTTTTGCTTTAAACTTAGTTTTTAAAGTTTTATTATCAATTTACAACACAATTGAAAAGTGTTTATGACTTTGTTCATTCTGTCTGCCTGTCTGTATGTCTGTCTGCCTGTCTGTCCGTTAGCATGATAACTGCCGTAAAAATGACTTTATCAAAATGAATATTTAGTACGTTTTTCAGAGGGTCTGTGGGACCTGTGGGAATATAAATAAATAAAATCACCCAATTAGTTTTTTATTGAACCCGGGTTGTAAAAATGAAATACATTGAACCCTATGGGACCTAATTTTTCAAACATTTTTTAAACAAATTTAAACTTCACAAATTGCTTCGAAATTTTTAGGAAATATTCACATTGTTCCATAAAACATACAAAAAAAATTTCTGTAAAATATGTTCGGCAGATTTTTAATTAAAAATTATTTAATATAGGGAGAAAAACGAATTCAATTAAATTCTGACTTTTGGGATATCCTCCAGAAAGAAAAAAGAGATATATTATATAATAAT
The DNA here is from genome assembly GCA_951213105.1 of Amaurobius ferox. Classification (NCBI taxonomy): domain Eukaryota; kingdom Metazoa; phylum Arthropoda; class Arachnida; order Araneae; family Amaurobiidae; genus Amaurobius; species Amaurobius ferox. The sequence goes on along the minus strand of OX578141.1, from coordinate 100,217,621 downwards.
TATCTTTCCAAGAGTTTAATTATTTTGTATATGTGAGAGGTTTCCCATTTTAAAATAAGTTTGGTAGATAACAATTTTTCAAATTTTTTTTAAATTTTATAAAACTCTTCATGATATACTTATTTGATGGCATTTTTAATGCACTTTCCTACGTCCTAGAGAGTTAAAATTTGGTACATAGCTTAAATTTGTAGAACATTTTATTCTACAAAAATTTGGTGGATCTTTAAATATAGATCCTATATTTTTTTCGAAATGGCCTGCAAATAATCCCCGATCACTTCTACAAATCATTGTTGTAATGATGTTAAAAATTCTGATGTGGGCAGCACATGTCTTTCCCTGCAGACTCATATTCACGTTCTCTTTATTTCTTCAATAATAATTTGAATTTCTCTGCAGAAAATAACAACCTTAAGTTTTTTAAATGACATTGAATTTGCACGTTAAACTTAATTTTGGTTCTCATTTGATAGCTGGACTTATTGTCAAAGGTGGCGTAGCAAAAACGCGTAAAAACTAAAATATCTCAAGAACGGCTAGCCCTAGAGTAATGGGATTAGTTGTATTCTCTTTGCTGTCAAAAATCACGTGTAAAATAGGAATTTAATTGATATAATTGAGCACACGTAGCCTTTTATTTTTATATTTAACGATTTTTACGGGCCATTTCGCAAAAACAGCCCTTTCCTGTTTCCCGAATCGTACTAGAATAACCTACAAGTAATTTATATATCAAATTTTGTTAAATTTTGTATATAAATCACTTGCAGGTTATTAAAATATTATACACCAAATTTTGTTAAATTTGGTCCATTAGTTTTTAGCTAGAGTGGATAAAGACAATTTCTGCCGGCCATTTCGCAAAGAAGGCAGATTCTTTTATTAGGAATCGTACTATAATCTAATGAACATCGGGGATTCCCACAAAAAACTTATCTACCAAATTTTATGAAATTCGGTCCATTAGTTTTTCAGTAGAGTGGATGCAATATCCTCACAGACACACAGAAACACACACAGATACACCGTTACACACACATACGTCTTCCTAAAAATAGATTTTTCGTGTTCTAGAAGTCCCAAAACCTGTAGTTCCTTCGAAAATTCGAGTTCCGATTTTCGGCACGATTCCAATACTTTGAATACATATACACACACGCACATATATTATCTGTGTATCTGTGTATTATCCGTGTATCTAAATTCCGTGCCTACGCAATTACAATAGTTGTGATTTTAAATGATCCCTAAACTATTATTATTTCTTCAACGAAGCCTAATTTTAACTTATGTAGAATGCAAATATCTCAAGCGATTGTAAGGTGAGTTACATAAGAATTGCTGAATTTTTTTCGCACAAAATTATTTAGCACTGGAGTCTGGAATACAAGCTATTTGAATGAAATATTTATTGATTTTGCATAGAGAATCATATGATTTATATTTCGATACAGTTTTAAATATTTAAGTATAGTAAATTACTGTATTATTATGATAATGTAAAAGATATCACCACTGAATGTATCACATTTTAGATATTTTTAAATGAAATTGCATGTCAGATGAAAAGTGTTTCATAATCAATGCTTATGCATGATTGATCTTTCTTGTTATTTGATAATATTATTAATGATAAATTAGTCGTTCTTTATGTGTCCGTAGATTAGAGAAACAGTCTTCATATTATTAAGAACATGTAAAATGTTTCATTGCAGCCTCTTTGAGTTCCAAGAAGGAAAACAAATTTACAAACAGCCATTCAAATTAGGTGACTACAATTGTTTAGAGGGAGTTATCAGCCAGTGTTCTTCGGTCAGAAACAATGTGCTCCTAACAAACGCTAAGGAACAACTGCGAGGTGGCGCGTAAAGAAACAATTGAATAGATAGATCTGGAACACCCAAAACAAGAATTTGCTAGTGAGAGTGCATTTATTGAAATTGAAACTCCAACCATAAAAGTATCAAGTCCCCTACCAACACCTTATTCCCCACATTACGCAAAGATCAGGACACCTGATCGGCTTAGGGTGCGGTAGCCCAGTGGTTAGCGTGCTGGAGTTGCACTCGGTAGGCCCGGGTTCGATTCCAGCCACTGCCAAAACCTGCCGCCGTGTTCACGCGGAGTACGATCACGTTAAACATGTGGGTCCGTAAGTCCTTCCAAGTGGTTGGTGATAGGAGAAAGAGTGTACGGTCCCTGTGGATGCCTCCCCCACTGGTTTCCGGTCTAAATTGAGTGGCACTCCACGACCGTCCAAACAGTTACCTTACACCTTTCTGGTAGGTTGGACTGTCTGGGTCTCAACAAAAACACCTGATCGGCTTGTATTTATATGTTTATGGCTGGGGTTTCGATTTCGATGGTTGTTACCTCAACTAGCGAATTCTTGATTTGGGTGTTCCAGATCTATGTATTCGATTGTGTTTTTTTCTTTTTTGTCTTCCACCTCACAGCTGTGTCCTTTTATTAAGAGCACAATGTTTTTGACCTGTGGAAAAGGGTTCATAACGCCCTCGAAACAATCGCAGTCACCTAATCTGCTTATGCCTTTCTTCAAGAAAGTACTAGAAAATCTTATTCTCACAATCAGCAGTTTCTTTTATTATAGCAGACTAAATAAAGCAATATATGCTTAAAGTAATACGCCATGGTATGGAACAAGCTGAACAAAGGCCCAAAAGTACGAACACCAGATTTGGCATTTTACTTGAACGATGTTTACGACTCATAAATTCACCAATTTGCGATGACACCAACAAGTTAGAGAATCACAAGATCTACAGAGTTGTAACCCACGCTCCGGGCCTGACCCGAAGAATCTACTTCAAAAATGGGAAATTCAATCAAGATTGGCACTAAACCAACATGGGCACAAAACAAGGCCAATCAATTCAGGGAGCCACAAGGAAAGCGTGTTTCTCCAAAGCACTAAGATTACATAAAAAGGAAGAGAACGAGAATCAAAAGAGGGATGTTCTTTACGGTGATACTTAAAATGACTCAATATGTGTGTTATAATCATTGAATGCCATCTAACTAAATATTATAATTTAAAAAGATAAATACTGTAGTCAATTCAGATGAAGTAAGTTGACTCTCAATTTAAAGATAAAATTGGAGAATTATTCACAGAAAATAACGTAGTGTACGCAATTATCACTATACTCCCGAGCTCAATACGCAGCTCTATAATGAGCAAAATGAAAACTTAATTTACCACTACACTGTATATAATTGATTATATTAATAATACAATATCTATCCCCACACAATGCATGTATAAAAATTATGCAGAAATAAATGTTTAATATATCATCTTTCATTTTAAACAAATTCTGTCACGCGCCGTTCTCGATATAGCTCATGTTTTGATCTGAAATGGAAAACAATATTTTATAATTAGGGATTACTTTGCAAATGATTATCTCCAAATCCACAAGACTTTATTTCTCAGAAGTTTCCATGTTCTCAAAGTATTGAAAATTTAACCTTTTCTCACTTAGAACAATAAAGGTCAATAAATGTCAAAAACCTATTGATTGCTTGAGAACTTAAACTAAAAGAACACCTTCCATAAAGCGGATCATATATACCTATATTGAACTATTTCAAAGAAAAGATTAGATTCATTTGCAAAATTGATATAAAAAATTAGGAATTTAAAATTTCATTTTCAGCAATTCCAATAAAATATATGACGTGCAGCGAAGATATTGTTCTTATTGTTGATAAAATATATTTTAATCAAAATGTAATTTACTTGTTTCATCATTTTTGAACCAAGCAAAAATAAGTTTGGAATAATATTTTCTATAACCTATTTAATAACTCTGTTCCATTGAAAGCGACGGAATATAATTTATAAACATGCTTCAAATAGCTTATTTTATTCTTTTCTACCAACTAATTTCTTCGAATAACACCTTTAGTATTTTAAAGTAAAAAAAAAAGCATTTACTTTAAATTCTGAAATTCGGAGAAAAATTCAGCAGCACTTTTTTCTGGAAATAAAACACTCCAAAAATACTGCTACCGCTTTTTTCCTTAATTACACGGCTACTTAAACATTTTTCAAGAGGTTAGGAATACAATTATATTAGAAGAATAAACACTCATATTACAGGGAAGTCTTTGAATCTTTGATCCACATTCATGAATTATGAGAAAATTACAAATGTATTTTATCAGTCAACTGTTTTTTGTTTTTAAATTATCACGCTGTTTTCCACCTAAGAAATTTAAAAGTTATTTTATGATAAGAAACTTGAAGAAAATTATGTATTTATCTAGAACATGCTATACATTCTAATTTTAAATAAGTCAAATTGTTAATGATTTTGAGCTTTTTTATTTAAAGATTGGTTTCACGTTAGAAAGGTGATCATTATTCACTGTGATTTGCATAAAATTTGCTTTTGATTTCAGTGTAATTTTAATAATGATTTGTAATCATGATATCCTCTTAATACTCCTAATTTATAAACTACCAAAACTTTTATTCCCTGGGAATGGCAATTATGTTTCAAATATATTCATATACATTTACATTTCTGCCAATGCATTTTTAATTTGTGCTTGAACGTAAGAATTTGTTGCGCCAAATTATGCATCGTATCAATAGAAAATTAATACTTTTACTAATTGGGAAAACATATAATTGTAAAATAAGTGCAATATTATGAGTCATACTTTTGCACTCATTTGGTCGTTCGCACTGTGTAAAGAAATTCAAATATTTCCGAAACGTACGTGTGCTTACATAACTTTATTTGCACCGCATTTACGCTTTAATCTAGTTCAGTATTGACACTTTTATATTACTTTTACCATATACTTTGTATTTACAACTTATAATATTCCTGTTTTTCTTCTTAAGGGGCACGTCCAGATTCCACTTCAACAATAAGATTCCATACCAGTAAGTTCAGTAGAACGTCGGCTGGCCAGCACGAAGAACCATGGTTCGATTCCCGATTGGGGCAGCATAGTTCTTTACACACTCTACTCTTATAATGCGAAAATGTCGGCAAACTCAATAGGTGTTTAAACATTTTAAAATTAGAATTTATTGAAGTTATTGGAATGACATTTTAGGGCAGAAATATTATGTAAAACATAACTATAAATTTACATATGTTTGTCGATAAAATCATAATAAGCTGTTCTGCATTTTGATCGCTGAATCCTTGTATATATATATATAGTATTGACCAATAGTCAAAATCTGACGGAACCGGAATTTCAAACAAGACGACTATTTTCGTCTCTGAGTGCCCTATAGTATTAAAAAAGTAAAACTTGAAAACTGTTCATTATATTATTCAATTTAAGAGGGGTATCCAGAAAATGAATTATGTTTCCAAATATTAAAGCTTTGTTTTTTCTTAATAAGCCATCGAAACCCACTTTACAGATATTCCTTTTAGTAATTATAATACCCACTATAATATTTATTAGGATTTATTCTCGGAAAATTGCAACAGGATTTATGGATAGAAGGCTGGGTTAGCTTTCTTAAGCTTTCATAGGTTATCCCTAGACTCGAGAATATATTTATCATGCTACAGATTAAATTAAACATCATTCACGATTGTAAATTCGGATTTATTGTAAATCTTATTTCAAATTCCAGCAACTATAGATAATATTTAAACTCATGCTTTTAAAATGAAATAAATCTTTGAAATTGCTCAATAAAAATCAATTCACTGGAAAATACCTTCTGTTTTCAGCATGTTTCTATACAGCCGTCTTTTCTTCGTTTAGTTACAAATTAATTACGTGCCTTTTTCCGAAGAAAAATTTCACAAAACAGTTTAAGGAATGATTTAATTAAGCATTCTTAACCATTTTACTCTTAAATGTAGATATAAACATGCATCGCATTCTAACTCCATACCTCAGAATTAAAAATAAATTATGTAGCAATTATAATTCCTTAAATTCTTCACGTTTAGAAATAAGGAACTAATATCCAATCAAAAAGCTCAACTAAGTAGCCGCGAAGAATGCAGATGAAAAAATGCATTCAAGATTTTTATTAGGTTTGTGCAATTTTTCGCATTCACTTTAAGAGAAAATGCGTTTTCGTGAACATCAAGAAAAGTTTCATGTCTTCAAAAGTATTTTTTCAATTGTCTTTTCAATAAGTGTAAGTAAGTAGTTCCTTAAGATCAAATATCAGTAATTATTCAGGAAATAAGGGTAAAATTACAGTCTGAAAAATATGGAAATAATTAACAAATAGTTTTCATTTTATATTTGTGCCAAGAGGTCATGAAAATGTATATACATATATACTTTGTTTAAATTTAGTAATCTAAAGAAAAGCATGACTAAGACATATTTTTGGAAATTGAGATAAATACTTTTTAAAGTATATTTTTTAACACTTTCCAGCATAGTTGAAAAGTGTTTATGACTTTGTTCATTCTCTCTGTCTGTCTGTTCGCACGATAACTGCCTTAAAAATGACTTTATCAAAATGAAATTTTATAGTAGTATGTTGTTGAGACGGTCTGTGGGATATATGGGAATATAAATGAATAATATCACACAATTAGTTTTGGATTGGACTCTGGTTGACAAAATGGAATACATTGAACCCTATGGGACCTAATTTTTCAAACATTTTTTAAGCAAAGTTGAAATTCAGAAATTGCCTCAAAAATTTTAGAAAATGTATTAATTATCCCATAAAATATATATAAAAAACATCAGCAAAATATGTTCATAGTTTTTTAAATAAAAATTAAAATAATAATTGCACCCATATTACATGAAGAGATCACGTGACTCACTTCAAAATAAAATATGGTACCCATATTTTTTTCCCAGTGTAAAAATCGTAATTTTTATAGTTCTTTTAAATTCATAGTTAGTGTTGCATCGGCTCTAAACCCGCTTTATTTTGCTTATTTTATGTGCATCTATATTCTGTGCTAACGCAATTAAAATATTTTTTTGTTTAAATGATCATCAAACTTTTGTTATTTCTACAACGAAGCTTAATTTTAATGGATGCAGAATGTAAACAAGTGATTGTAAGATGAGTTGTATAAGATTTGCTGAATTTTCTTTCACGTTAAAGTTTTTAGCTCTGGAGTCTGGAACAAAAGTGATATGAATGAAATATACATTGTTTTCACATAGAGAACCAGACGATTTATATTTCGATGACGTTATTTGAATAAAGTTCATTTGTTTCGAAGAATTTTTAGGTTTTCAAATATTATTGTCGTACTGTGATAATTTAAAATATATCAGCACTGAATGAATCGCATTTTAGAGATGTTTAAATAAAATTGCATTTCATTTGGGAAGTGTTTCATAATCAATGCTTTATGGATGATTGATCTTTGTTGTTAATATATTTAGAAAGTAAAAGTTAGAGCATCAGCACTTATAAACCTTAAGAATTTAAACAGAAAACGCTGTGGTTTGTCGATTATTATTGGATAGTATATGATAATTTAATTTTCCTATAATAACCAACGCATTTCCTTATTTATAAGATAATTTTATTTTTCATATATTTTTGGAAAACTTTAGTTTATAGAATAATTAGACTTATGTAATTTATGAAATTTTGTTAAAAATCCTGCTAACTTTACACACGTCAAAAATAATTACTAAATATATACTTATGGAAAGAATAGTTAATTAACAGCGGTTTAAGGAAAAGTTGACTGAGAAGTTTATTTAGGACTATATCTACTTCAGAGTATCACAAAAATTGAATCCTTTTTACTATTCTTGTATATTCATTGTACTTCAAAATGTTGGAAAACTGCACACATGCAACTACACATTTAAGTCACACAATATGTGAAATTAGAATTACTAATACCCATTCATAAGCCCACCTGGCACACTTCATACATTGAAAACAGTATACAGATGTAAAATCGTACGATTCGTTCCACATAGAACAATACTCCAATATCAAGTTACAACAATAGACCAATATCAATCCAACATCAATAGTTCCAACATCATAAGTATTTACTTCCGAATCTGATGAAGAGTTTTTTAAAAAAAAATAAAATTGAAACTCTTTATTTCGAAAAGGGTGTCATCTGCCGTGTTTGCTTCTTTCATTTATTGTGTATCTATTTTTACCAGCTGCTTTCCACATCTGGGTCTGAATCTTTCCCTTTGCTATTACCTTTATCTTTTACAGTATTTGTTTAACGGCGAATCGTTCAAAACAACAATTGACTTTCTCTTTCTTCCTTTTCAAAAATATTTTCTGGGTCCTGTTTTTAAAGCGGTCTTATTTGGTCGAGTGAAATCAAGACTGAAACAATTTACTCAAGAATTTCATCAACTGATCCTCCATTATTCGTGAACTATTGATACAATGCCATGGTCTCTCGTCATTATCGTGCAAGAAATGTATCTAGTGCACGCAATGTTCAAGTGAGCACAAAGCTTCTCAAAACGAGGATTTTTTATTTTTTCCGATACATATATTTTCGTCGAATCCAATAACGATGTAAGGCACCTGTTTCATAATAGCAAGAAAGTGATCCACTGATCTTTCATACCTCCCTCTCCCTGGACCATGATTTCGTGATCACGGAATCACGGATATTCCAGTACGGTAAGAGCGATGAAATAATAATTGAGCTTAAAACTCCTTAAAGCAAAACAATTATTTATATTTTCGTACTTTTTAAGTGTATACTTGTATACTTTGAAACCAGACTCTTAGCCATAAACGCAGTAAGATTTCTATAGTGCTGTCTTTAACGTAGTGATGTCTTTCATAAACGCGAGCTTGTGTTTAATTTGTAAAAAAAATCGCTATACACTCAGATGCTCAATTATTGTGGTCGTTGTTAAGTAAAAAATTATCATTTCAGCCTAGATAATATACAATATTATTTAGCTCACAGAAGACAGCCGCCAGTTACATAAATGCACTGATAAACTGAAACCAAAACTTACTATTAGGTATTTTTCATTTTGAGTTTTCAAATTTTCAGCAACTTTTCAACCCCACAGCTACCTGGTTAACATTTATTTTTCTGTCTCTCATATTGTGTAATGTGCGTCAAACTGTACATTGAGAAACCATCTGTCTTCTCCCTCGATTCAGATCAACTGTAATATGGCGAAAAGTTATTTCTGTTGCACAGAAAATTTCTGCCAACTCTTCACTCAACTGGAGCATCCAGTAGCCGTTGACAATATTTTGTATGACCAAATATTTTGTCTGGTGATACACTTTCTATATTCTATAATCATCCGAACAATACACAAGTGCAGCCTCTTTGCCGCTGCTGTCATCACAGTTTCGAGCGTTCAAAATCATTTCATATTCAAAGTCTATCAGGTCACATATTTTATCCACCATTTTATAAGCAAAGTACTATGTTTGCCTTCTTAAACGTAGATATGAATATCTGTTAAAAAATTAGCAAAATTAGATCAATGACCATCGCGTTGTAGAAGCTATTTCTAAACATTTAAACATTATTTACTCTTACAATAATTACCATTTGTTTTTGCATCAAAATAAATTACCGACAACTTACATTTGCAAGCAATTTCCAACAGCAATTCTATCTCTATATATCTAAAATATGCATCTCTGAAATATTTTAAAGCGGTGTCATGAGGACAAATTATTATATACTTTCCTAAGTATCATATTTAGGAAAGTAGCCTTCTCCTAAGTATCGGACCAATCAACCTCTACTTCCTGAGTATCAGACCGATCAAAAATTATAAATATTTTTACATAATTAAAAAATCTTGATCCTCACAAGTAGTAAAGTTACAAAAAGGTAACAAACACCTGAGCTCTTGAGTACCTGAACTTTTACCATATCGCTCTACAGCACTATTCAAACAGTTGTCATTAGTCTTGCACATTATATATAACATTGGTATCTAAATATGTCGATACATTTTGTAAAGTATGCAATGCAGATAACACACAGAATCAATGTGTAAGGCCTACATCCAGAGAAAGGCTTCGTTAAATCTTCTAGCTAGCGTTCTTATAATTTACAAAGGCTTGTGTCCTTCTTGAAACTCCACGCGTACCTAGTAGCTATATTGAGCTACTACTCATCATTGGTACTGAAGTTGGGCGTCACTTCTAGCGCAGTCTCATTTGTTGTGAATCTATCTGTCGTATTTTCTCCAAACTGAAATGTCATCACATTTTTCTCGATACGGGTACCCTCATAAGCCCCAAATAAATTTGAGCACTATCTAATGCCATATTATTAGACACATCGTCGTCCTCTTTTATATATTTTGTATGTCTTTGTCTAATGATCAATAATCGTCATAACATATTGCGTGCTTTATTTATGAAAGCATTTTATGCTTGCTTTTGCGTATTCTGTGAAAAATAACTACAGCCATGTCATCACAGTTTTTGTATGCTTTTAGTTCCTCCTTTTTATACAGATTCAGCCATCTAATGACAGTAATATCTGAGGTATGCTTACTTTACTTAAAAGAGCTGCTATTTATAAAAATTTGGCTACTTTTTGGTTTGAGTGCTATAAAAATGTGGTGTATAGTTTACCGTACTGCTCTTACTGTGAATCATCTTTTCTAGACGAGACAGCCCTTAACACTGAATACACCATTGGTCAGTCGAAGCCCAGCCTCCGTTGATGTTCCAAAGTTATATTTTCTCATTCTACAGTTGTCTGAATCAATATTGAAACAACATGTAATCATTCAGATTTTATATTATTTCGTATATATTTTCGTCATATGCATGCCTGTTTTGATAAATAGAGATAATATGCTAAAACAATGCTCGAAATTATTTTGTTTACAAACCACGAATTAGATATCCATCACATCAGATATCCATTGTAGACGGGACACCGTTCATCATCGATATTGAAAGACCGAATACCCTTGTCCTCGAAAGCAAGGACTCAAATCACTAGAATTCCAGCATCTCAGATGGTCACCTACTAAAGGCTCCGGAAGTACTAACCGCTGTCGAAACTTTTTCCCGTCAGTGATCCTACCATGACAAGTATTAAAAGTATGGTTTAGCCTTTGGTATAATATACAGGAAATATAAAAGCAGGTTAAAAGAATTATAACGAACTTTACTGTGACCCAGTAGTTAAATATTAGGCAATTATTTTTTATCCTTAATGAATAAAATAATGATATATAACATTCTGCAACCAACTATATGGACTATTGAAATAAATAAAGAATACGTCATTGCAGTGTGTTTCAAAATACCAAATATAGTAAAATGTGTCCTAAAATAGCAATTAGGAAAAGCTTCAAATGTACATCTGGATGTTCGTTTTGTATTCCCATCCTATCATAAAACTATTTTATTTCGCTATATTTACAACCGAATATGATGACTGATTTACATTGGGTAAGTTTGTGTATATGTAGTACCTTTCATTACAGTACCCGAATAAAATAATTATCACTATTTTCCAAATACAACAATTTAAAACTGGTAACTATTTGTAAAACACTTTTTAACCTAAAATTTCTCAAGTTTTGAGATTTTAAAATAATCCTATATATCAAAATTTGGACTAAATATATTCACCAGTAAGTTAAATGTATTTTATTCTGTCTTTTATTTATTAAGATTTTTTTCTCCTGGAAACCGATGAAGAATATTTATGGTGAATCTAAAATTAGATAAAAGTCTGTCGGACTATTTTTACTCAATATATTGCCACAATCTTATTCCTTGTCAGTCCACAAACTACCGATGCGTCTTACAGAGAATATAAAAATGGTAAACACAATAAAGTGAACTGTTTTTCTCCTATATTTTCTCACGAACAGCTGGATTCCTTCTACCATTCATGTTATAAACAAAAATTCAAGAATCCACATAAAATCGCATTCCAAATTCTATTCTAACAAAAGTGAGTTTGATTCCATATGCATTAGATGTTTAGTCAGCGGTCGCTCTTTTAGCGCCTTTTAAGGGAGGGTTTGACTTATAGTTGACAGCAGGAAAGAGTTGATAAGATTTATTCTACATTTGAGTGGGTACTTTGTAGGATCCAATTGTTGATGCATATTCAACACAAATTAAGGAATCGATTTTTCTTGTAATATTCGAAACCATTATATAACATTTTATCTAACTGTATGTGAATTTATTTTTATTTTCCCTGCAATACATGGTAATGTATAGGGAAAGTATTGGAATCATGTTAAAAATCGCAACTCGAGTTTTCGACGGATCTACACGTTCCGAGACCTTTAGAATACGAAAAAGCTATTTTTAGCGTGACGTCTGTGTGTGTGTCTGTCTGTGTGTCTGTCTGTGTGTCTGTCTGACTGTGCAATGTATGTATCCACTCTACTCAAAAACTAATGGACCGAATTTCATAAAATTTGGTAGGTAAGACCCTAGGGTGTGACCTTGGTGCTGATTAGTTTTTGGTACAATTCGAAAAAAGAGAATCCGCCTGTTTTTGAGAAATGGCCCTCAAAAATTTCATGTATTCACTCTAGTTGAAATACAAATTGACCAAATTTCCCAAAATTTGGCAAATAAATCCCATGTGAGATACTCTGGTGCTGATTAGAATTTGGTACGATTCGGAAAAGAACAACCAGACTTTTTTACGAAATGGCCCGCAAGAATTTCATGTATCCACTCTAGCTAAAATACTAATCGACCAAATTTCACAAAATTTGGTAGATAAGTTGCTTGTGGGATACTCTGGTGCTGATTAGATTTTGGTACGATTCGGAGAATAACATCCTGCTATTTTTTCGAAATGGCCCGCCAAAATCTAAGAAAAAAGACTAAGTAGTGTATACTCAAATGTATCAAATAAATTCTTGTTTTATATACAATTTTTGAAGAGTAAAATAATATAACACACTCCATTATACTTTAGGACTAACTGTTCTCAAGATATTTGAGATTTCATGCATTTTTGTTACGCCAATTTTGGAAAAGTGTCCAATTACCAAATAAAAACAAAAGTTGAATTAAAAATGCAAATTTATTGTTATTTGGTGCAATTGAACTCAATCGAATGAATAATTAAAGAAATAAAGAAAATATGATTTTGAGTCTGCAGCGAAAGTCATGTGCTGGCCACATCAGATTTTTACTTTCCCTGCAATACATGGTAATGTATAGGGAAGGTATTGGAATCATGTCGAAAATTGCAACTCGAGGTTTCGACGGATCTACACGTTTCGAGACCTCTAGAATACGAAAAAACTGTTTTTAGCGTGACGTCTGTGTGTGTCTGCCTGTGTGTCTGTCTGTGTGCCTGTCTGTCTGTGTGTCTGTGTGTTTGTCTGTCTGTGTGTCAGTGCAATGTATGTATCCACTGTAACTCAAAAGCTAGTGGACCGAACTTCATAAAATTTGGTAGGTAAGTCACTTGGATGTGACCCTGGTGCTGATTAGTTTTTGGTACGATCCGTAAAGACAGAATCTGCCTTTTTTTGCGAAATGGCCCGTAAAAATTTCATTTAACCACTCGAGCTAAAATACTAATTTACAAAATTTCACAAAATTTGGTATACTCTGGTGCTGATTAGAATTTGCTACAATTTGGAAAAGAAAACTCCGCCTTTTTTTACGAAATGGCCCGCAAAAATCGCCAAAAAAAAAAGACTACGTATACTGAAATGTATCAATTAAATTCTTGTTTTATACGCTATGTTTGACGAGGAAAAAAATATAACACACTCTAATATACTTTAGGACTAACAGTTTTCAAGATATTTGAGATTTCTTGCATTTTTGTTACGCCGCTATCGGAAAAATGTCCAATTACCAAATAAAAATAAAAATTGAATTTTAAATGCAAAAATAGTGTTATTTAGTGCAATTAAACTCAATCTAATGAATTATTAAAGAAATAAAGAAAATAGGAATTTAAGTCTGCAGGGAAAGTCATGTGCTGCCCAAATCAGATTTTTAGTATTGTTCTCGTATGTATCATTTAATAAAATGTATTTTTATATTAGCATATCTACCAAAATTGACAGTGAGGATTAAAGTCTATGTAATATGGAACTAGTTACATTTAATTACAAAATATAAACAAATCGTATGTCTTTTGAAATTAGTTATTTTTAATTCCAGAATAAAAATAAATCGTATGTCCTTTGAAACTAGCCATTTAAGATTATAGAATAACAAATATCGTATGTAATATGAAACTTGTTACCTTTAATTACAAAATATAAACAAATCGTATGTCTTTTGAAATTAGTTATTTTTAATTCCAGAATAAAAAAAATCTGATGTGGGCAGCACATGACTTTCCCTGCAAACTTATATCCACGTTCTATTTATTTCAATTAAATGTAATTCACTTTTAATTCAATTTTCGTTCTCATTTGATAACTGGACTTATTTTCAAAGGTGGGGTGGAAAAATACGAAAAAAACTAATATATCTCGAGAACGGCTAGTCCTAGTGTAATGGGGTTGGTCTTATTCTTTTCTTCGTTAAAAATTACGCATTAAACAAGGATTTAATGGATATATTTGAGCATACGTAGCTTTTTAGTTTAGATTTTGGCAATTTTTGCGGGCCATTCTACAAAAAAAGGCAGGTTATTTTTTTCTGAATCGTACCAAAATCTAATCAGCACCAGGGTGACCTATACGTGACTCATCTACCGAATTTTGTGAAATTCGGTCCATTAGTTTTTCAGCTAGAGTGGATACAAGCTTTTGCGGGCCATTTCGCAAAAAAAGGCGGGTTCTTTTATTCCGAATCGTACCCAAAACTAATCAGCACCAGCCCCGCCCACAAATGACTTACCTACAAAATTTTGTGAAATTCGGTCCATTAGTTTTTTAGTTAGAGTGGATACAAAATCTGCACAGACAGACAGACAGACACACAGACAGACAGACAGACACACAGACACACAGACACACACACAGACGTCACGCTAAAAATGGTTTTTTCGTATTCTAGAGGTCTTGAAACGTGTAGATCCGTCGAAAACTCGAGTTGTGATTTTCGGTATGATTCCAATACTTTCCCTATACATTACCATGTATTGCAGGGAAAGTAAAGATCTGATGTGGGCAGCACATGACTTTCCCTGCAGACTTATATCCACGTTCTATTTATTTCAATTAAATGTAATTCACTTTTAATTCAATTTTCGTTCTCATTTGATAACTGGACTTATTTTCAAAGGTGGGGTGGAAAAATACGAAAAAACTAATATATCTCGAGAACGGCTAGTCCTAGTGTAATGGGGTTGGTCTTATTCTTTTCTTCGTTAAAAATTACGCATTAAACAAGCATTTAATGGATATATTTGAGCATACGTAGCTTTTTAGTTTAGATTTTAGCAATTTTTGCGGGCCATTCTACAAAAAAAGGCAGGTTATTTTTTTCTGAATCGTACCAAAATCTAATCAGCACCAGGGTGACCTATACGTGACTCATCTACCGAGTTTTGTGAAATTCGGTCCATTAGTTTTTCAGCTAGAGTGGATACAAGCTTTTGCGGGCCATTTCGCAAAAAAAGGCGGGTTCTTTTATTCCGAATCGTACCCAAAAGTAATCAGCACCAGCCCCGGCCACAAGTGATTTACCTACCAAATTTTGTGAAATTCGGTCCATTAGTTTTTTAGTTACAGTGGATACAAAATCTGCACAGACAGACAGACACACAGACAGACAGACAGACAGACACACAGACAGACAGACAGACACACAGACAGACAGACAGACACACGCACAGACGTCACGCTAAAAATGGTTTTTTCGTATTCTAGAGGTCTCGAAACGTGTAGATCCGTCGAAAACTCGAGTTGTGATTTTCGGTATGATTCCAATACTTTCCCTATACATTACCATGTATTGCAGGGAAAGTAATAAATCGTATGTCCTTTAAAACTAGTCATTTAAAATTATAGACTAAAAAAATTCGCATGTAATATGGAACTAGTTACCATTAATTACAAAATAGAAACAAATCGTATGTCTTACAAAGTTAGTTGTTTTTTATTCCAGAATAAAAACAACTCGTGTGTCCGTTAAAGCTAGTTATTTAAAACTATAGAATAAAAAAATACATCGTATGTAGTAGAAACTAGTCTCTTTTAATTCTAAAATAAAAGAAAATCTCGCATGTCTTAGGAAATTAGTTATTTTTAATTTCAGATTAAAAATAACTCGTATGTCCTTTGAAACTAGCCATTTAAAGTTCTGAAATAAAGAAAAATTGTATGCCCTATGAAGCTAATTACTTTTACTTCTAGAATAATAATTTCTCGTCTGCTCGTTGAAACTAGATATTTTTTATTCTAGTATAAAATAATTCGTGTATTCTGTGAAACTAGTTATTTTAATAATTCTAGAATATAAATAACTCGTATGTCTTATGAATGCAATCATTGCTTTAATTATAGAATAAAAATAACTAGTTAGTTATTTTTATAATTCCAGAATGCAAATAACTCGTATGTCTTATGAAAGTAATCATTGCTTTAATTATAGAATAAAAATAACTAGTGCGGCCTATGAAACTAGTTATTTATAATTCCAGAATGAAATAATATTTCTTTTTTCTAAACGCTTATCGTTATTTGAAATGTACTTTTATTCGTAAGTAATAAACATTTGGCAGCGAGTATAAAAAATTATCTAGCCTTTTCCCCAAAACGATAAGTTGTTTTACGTTTCTTTATCAAGAAAGTCATTCAATATTTCCAATAATAAACCACCCAAAAATATATCAGCCTTTCTGCCCATCTTCAGCAAGAAGTGCACATATCCAAATATTCTAATTTAACATGTGTCGTTCGGGCTTTAAATATTCTTCTTTTTATTATGAAAGTGGAATTATTTCACTTTCACATTCTTCACTATGTGAATCATATATATTTGGAACATATTCCAATGTTTGGAGCTGCTCCTTATTGTTTGCTAAGCTCGTATCCAAGGCGAAAAGAATATTAAAAATCCCAAAATGTATCCATATACAGTTCAAATCAAAGGATTTCATGCTAGAAAACCGTTATACATATCGTTACATTAGAAGAGAATAAAGTTATGAATACCACGACTGTATAACTAAAGTTATATTTTATTACATTCGTGCTATTTTGTATTGCATTTTAAATATTATTTAACGGTTTTATTTTCTACGGACTCCTATAACAGTACTATTGTAATACAGAATATTTGTGCTTAAGTTGGTATATACGGCCGTAGTCTTCTTTATATTTTCCTTCTTTATGTTTTATGCTTGTGAGTACCTCTGAAACTCGCGCGAAAGCTTTTATTCACTGAAAGTTAATAAATGTAGAAGGTGTTTAAGTCTGGTTTTTTTTATGTCAAAGATGACTTCAAAAAGTATATTTTTTGAATATTTTTATATAGCATTATTTACCTTAGTAAACCGACTCAAAATTATCTCATTATATCGGTTTTGATATTTTCTTCATCAAGTGACCGGAGAATAATGGCGGAAGCGCTAAATGTCAGTTAAGCCAAACAGTACGCTTACGGAGACTATTCGGTGACCATATGGAACATTTACTCTAGTTTAAGATTTAATTAATCAGCTGAAAGTTATAAAATAAGACAAAAATATTATGTATAAAGTATTATTATTGCAAAGCAGATATTTTGAAATAACGTTATTTTTTACTTTATTAAAAGTGAATAACTTAAACATACACAAATTGTCTATATGTGCATTGTAAATATGTGCATATGCTTGTTGCCATTTGACGAACGATAATAACTTGTATGACTTATTCACACTTGAAATTATATTGTTTGATTGTAATTAAAATCATTATTTGATTCTGACATTCATTTTAGTTTCAAGGTCATTATCGAAGTTATCCTTAACAATCTCTAATTATCTGTTGTACCATATTCGCATTACAACGTTGTCTCCCATATTTCATTAGTTAAGACGAAACTATCAGTGACGCGTTGTCCCTAAAAAACGCCAGGGAAGAAATATTTTGTTTTAGACTATATGCAACCTGCCAATTTCTTCTGAAGATTTGATTCATTCTGAGGCAATATAATGGGTAATAAAGAAGGATATATTACTGCTATGTTTGGAGGATATAAAGCCAGTTTGCATGTTTTGGACACATCCTGTTAACCAAAAAAGAAGCCTCTATCCTATTGGTGGTCAATAACAATCTTTATGGAATGATCCTAAAGCTGGAAGTTGAATGATGCAAACCTCACCTGAACCGAAGCAATGACTTTGTCCATATGTCCATTTCAAGTAAACAGTGTTTCATTTCGCATGACTAGACTGGTGATCGGTGAGGAATGCAAACTCTGCGCACTTACCCCCTTCCTGTTTCCACAAGCAAGATGCAGCGTATGTGTAAAGCTAAATGTCTTGCTTTCTCACGAGCCTCAGAGTAATTTCAGGCAGCTTCTATGATGACTTAAGTTCGTCTTTTCTGCATTTTGAATGACTGCAGCCTGTAAGGCAATTTATGAATCCAAACAACAAGAACCAGAATGTAGAAATAAACTGTGTCAGCGTCGAAATAAGAACTCAGTCAGACGGTCGCCAGTGGTTGACTGATAATTCAAATAAATTTATGTGGAGTTAATAAATAATTACCATACACATCAAACGGTCACGTGGTAGAACCTCAAACATTTAAGCTCAGTGAACCTCAAGCAGTTACTCCTGCTTGCGGCGACAATTTTCTCGCACCAGCTCTCCAGTCAATGGGAGCCGACAAATGGGAGAAATAGGCTTACCATCAGTCAATGGGCCCAGAAGGGGGGGGGATGAAGGAAGAACTAGTAGCGTAAGTGAAGTTTTCGTACAAGACATCAGTAGGCTTTTGAGAATTGAATTGATGAAAAGATGATGAATCGAAGTGGTTGTCCGCAAGGAATTGATGATGATCGTCGAAGAGAAGTTTTAATATAAAAGTTGGTATACACACAGAGATGAAATGCTGGTTTCCCAAAAATGAGCCTGGCTCAGATGATTCCCGAAAAGGAGCCTGCAACGCGTTGGCATCTACATCAGGTACTCCATTTGCTTTCATGAGGAATTCGCGTTTTTACGGATCAGTTTATTGTACATAAATTATCACTTTGTCATCACACTCACCTTTAGGTTGAATTGAAACTAAATGAATACAAATTGTAAAATTATTAATTGAATATTTTAGAGAAAAGTATGTGTTTTAAAAATGAATAATTAAATAAAAAAAAGCTAAGGTATCTTCCATAAGTAATTGATAATTACTATTTATTATTTTGGACTTATGTTTTTTATAGGTGGGCGCCGGACTTCAGAAATAGGTGGGTTATTTGTGGGACACATACATTTATGTACACACGATTACGAGGCCAAATTAAGTTAATTTAATCTAATTAAGACAATTTTTCATCACACCTTCACAGTTTTGTCTAAAACAGTCTTTAGCTATTTGAATTGAACTTCTCGCTCGGTGTGCAGCCGACTAATAATAAACCCCATAAACCTCATCCTTGAGTCGGCCTCTTACAAACATGACTAGAAAATGGTCTAGTGACCTCCTGTGTACGACCAGCCTTCGCGGCTACATCAGACTGTCAACATAGAGCCTGTTGAATAATATAAAGCCCTCTCCTGAGTTTCTTTAAGTTCAAGGGTGTTCGTTTACTTTAATTCCATTGGTAACTCACGCTCTTTTGGATTAACAATGAAATGTAACTCCTTGTTTTTTCCTTCCATGCTTTCTATTTGGCAATGCTATTCTACCTGTGTCAATGTCTAACTCACTGGAGATTGTAACTACTTTTTCGCTGTATCTGAGGTGGCTGATCGGCAGTTTTAACCTGAAGAAATAAGCTATTTTTACTCTGAAACCCGTTGATGCATTTAATTAATATTTGCCGTACTAACAAGGTTTTTATTGCCAGCATTTTTGAATTTTTAATCATTACAAGATTTTACTGTCTTAAAGTGGTTTTTTTTTTTAATAAAAATGTAGCAAAATATTAAGTGTATACGAGATTTTAATTTTAGTGAAGAAATAATAACACATTTAGTCCAATAATCCTATTGAAACATTTTCAAGTGTCTTGAAATTAACACAACATTGTTTACAAATATTGATTTAGGCACGAAAAATGCATTTAAAATTTTTTATATTTTATTTTATATTCTAAAATAATATTCGTGTTTTCCGTAAATTGTCGGTATTAATGGCTATTTAATGTGCTTTGCAGGATGTTGGTAAAAGTGTAGCTTGGAATTTAAATAAATTAGCCCTATTTATTTTAATGGATATACATTTGAAATGTTACAGAAAATTACAGTAATAAAATGCTACCTTTTAATTATAACAATTTTATTATACATTTAAAGTGTTAATGATGTGACTGTAATTAGAGAAAAGTTGCATAATTAGAGAAAAGTTGTAACAATATTATATAGTTCTCTGATCACTTTCTGACAATTAGCATGCGCTGTATTTATACTTAAACTTATATTGTGAGGAATATTCTATTTTAGTTGTTTATGAGTAACAGCTATAAAATTTTAGTAATTGAAGGCCTATTTTAATCACAGCTTACATAGGATGGAGTAACCAAGAGAAAGTCTCCCCATATGTAGGCTATAGCAGAAAAATAAATGTAGAATTAAAAAATATGATGTGTGCAGGATATAATATTTCCTACATAATGCAATGAATTTACTTACTTAACAGCGGAATGCAAAATCCACGTGATAATTATTTTGGTATTGAATTAGCACCACATAAATGGAAATTTGGTGCATTTGGCAACTTATGAGTTCAACAGAGTAATTTTTAATACTCACGTGCAAAATATCCACCAAATGCCATTAATTGTTAATGAGTATACCATAAAGAAAAAGTTTATTGGCGAATTCTTTGAAGTCAAAGTAAAAAACTATTACTGATAGTAACTTTTACGAGAATGAAATGAACTACAACCAAGAGAAGGATGCTTACAGCTTTTACTTAGGGAGAGTGAACTTATTAGATGACACTGCTGCAAACGTGTAAAATGCTGTGACTAGAGTCGCATTTGAAACCAGGCGGAGAAAATACCCATATAACCAACCTTTCCTACAACGTGAATCTAGGGTCACCAGATTTGGTCGTTTATCGACAGTTTGGCGACATTTGACGACTTTTCGAAAGTTCGAAATAAAAAATATTCTACAAGATATGAGAGATTTCCAGAAGTTTCTACAGAGAGTATATGAAAGGAGCTATCACTCAGTTGAAGAGCAGTTAACTTGATATTGAACTTGTGATATTCGTCAATGTCTCAGTAATAGTATCTGCTGTTTTGCGAAATTAGTGGAGCATTTAAGTGCTGTTTTATTACATATTGTTCCTGTTTACGCTGTGCTTGAAAATAAACGTGTTAGTTATCCATAAATTTGGACTCATTCTTGTATCCTGACCGTACATCCACGATTCCTGAGGACAGACACATTGTAACAATATTGACCACATTTTAACACTTACTAACATAGTTAAAAAGTGTTTATGACTTTGCTCATTTTGTCTGCCTGTTTGGCTGCCCGTTCTAACGATAACTGCCGTAAAAATGACTTGATTACAATGAAATTTTAGTATGTTGTTCAGTCGGTCTGTGGGATACATGGGAATGTAAATTAATAATATGACCCAATTAGTTTTGGATTAAACCCGGGTTGGAAAAGTGAAATGCATTGAACCCTATGGGACCTAAATTTTCAAACATTTTTTAAGCCTAGTTAAAATTCGCAAATTGCTTTGATAACTTTAGAAAATATTCAAATTATCCCATAAAAGATATAAAAAATTGAGCAAAATATGTTCGGTAGTTTTTTAAATACAAATTAAAATATTAATTACACAAATATAATATGAACAGATCGTGACCCACTTTAAATTAAAATACATCCATCGTTTTTCCCAGAGGAAAAATCGTGATTTTTAAAGTTCTTTTAAATTTATATTTAGTGCTTCATCCGTCCTAAAACAGCTTTAATTTTGCATATTTTCTATGCATGTATATTCTGTGTCAACGCAATTACAATATTTTTGAGTTTAATAGGTCATCAAATTTTGATTATTTCTACAGCGAAGCCTATTTCTAACGAGTGCAGAATGTAAACCAATCAAGCTGTAAGATGAGTTGTATAAGGAATGCTGAATTTTTAACGTAAAATTATTTAGCTCTGGATTCTGCAATCTAGCTGATATGAATGAAACATTTATTAATTTTACATAGAGAAGCAGATGATTTTATAGCATTGACTTTTTCGAGAAAGTTTTATACATGGAGTTAGAAAGTACTTTTACCTCCAGGGTTTTAAGTTTTTAAGTAAAATAAACTATTGTAGTACTGGGATAATTTAAAAAATATCACCGCTGAATGTATCGCATTTTAGAGATGTTTAAATAAAAGTGCATTCCAGTTGGAAAGTGTTTCATAATCAATGCTTTATGAATGATTGATCATTCTTGTTTAATTCTACATCTGTTCTTTGATAAATTTTTATTAAAAACGTGTAATATCTTGAGACCGGTCCATGCTAGCGTCCATATTATTATTATTCTACTGAAAAATTTGGTCGGAAATGATTAATTATTTATGGTTATTGAAATTTCATTTTGCATGATTCTGTTTTAAAACGGCATTCGAAAATTAGCGGGTCTTCCAAAATTTGTATCGCATTTAAAACAAATCGGGTTGTATTATTCACTGATTGCAATCATCATCATCAATGGCACGACATCCCACTATGAACTTTTGCTTTCCTTAGCAGATCACTGTAATAATCGTACCAAATTATTTTTGAAGCACTTCATTTGTTTGTGATATATCTCACGCATATACACACTCTCTCTCTCTCTCTCTCACACGCAGACACAAACACAAACACACACACATACATACACACATACACACACACAGACATCACCCCGAAAACGTTCGAGTGTTCCGGGATGTTTAAAACTTGCTGGTCTGTGGAACCCGTGAATTCGAGTTTTCGACCTCATCACAGTACTTTCCCTATATGTTATATTATGCATGTAGGGAAAGTAATACATTATTATTTATATGAAGGGAAAGTCAATTTTATTCTTATAAACGCGTTTTATAAAAGACACACTTTCATGCTTTACCACTGCAAGATATAAGCGCATTTTATAAATGATACACCATATCTTGCAGTGGTAAAGCATGAAAGTGTGTCTTTTATAAAATGCGTTTATATCTTGCAGTGGTAAAGCATGAAAGTGGGTCTTTTATAAAATGCGTTTATATCTTGAAGTGGTAAAGCATAAAGATTTCAAATCTATGAAAATGTCTAAAGGAAACCAAATGCTGTAAATGAAAATGTCTTTTAATGAGTTAATTTTTCACTCCCATTACAAACTTGTGGAAAGGATTAAGATAATTGTTATAAAGCATCCGAGTATCACTATGCAAATCAGGTTGGCTCGTAAATAATAAAATATTACTCCAATCAACACCATTATTTTCTAATTGATTTATTCATATAAAATCCTGTTGATATCAATTTTAAGATGATTTGTCCAAACAAATATCACGGGGAACATTGATGATCACAGGGCATTGCTCTGTATAAGCTACAAAGAAAATGTGCGATTTTTTTTTTGTAGGTATAACATTCGGGGTTCTTTATAAAGTTAATTTGTTTTGACGTTTGTGAATACACCTATTTGCGAATTCACCTCAAACGTTTGGCTTGTCTAAATTATGACCGGGAGTCTAAAGTATGACACCAAACTTTGGTGTTTGAATAATTAAATTCTTATTCATAAATACTGTTTTCGATTTAATCAAATTATAACAAATCCGTATTTATTTTTCTAATATGTTAAATAACTTATAAGATGTCAAAAAAATGCATAAAATACGTATATAATACGAACACATGTATTCTCTTCTCCTATACAGTGCATAGCTGAGTGTATATATACTTTATTTAAATTTATCATACATTTAATTTGCTAAAGGGTGAAATTTTGGACAAACCAGCCACTTGATCGAACTTAGAACATTTTAAGCCTGAGCGGATTAAAAACTGGGTTTTCATTGGGTTAATGAATTGAATCAAAATAGTGTTGTTAAATTTTTATTTTACGTATATTGACAACTTGTGAAACTTTTAATTCTAAAAATTTAGGCCTTTCAAATTAAAATTTAAATTTAAGCTTTTCAGTAACGAATGAGAGAATAATCAAATTCAAATGTTCTTGTCATAAAATTTGATAGATTAGATATATGTGTTAAATTAATGCAGTTTAAAAGTAGGGACGCATTTATTCATTACATTTGGTATTAAATATCAAAATTAAAATACTAAAAAATTATTGTTTTGAGTGCCCAAAATAAAACCAAAAATTCAATGACACCAATGTAGCCTATGTTGTTTCCGAAAGCAAACACTTAAGCAAAAATAAATGCTCACAGAAAACACCCTTTCCACCCTCCGTGAAGGATTTAGTCAGGTTCATCTTCTTCTTGACAGACAAAAATCAATAGGAAAATTAATAAAAAAGACAGTGGGTCTCTTGAGCATAATATGGCTTTAAATTTAGAGCGTTTGCTTATTGTCGTGAAAATGTAGTGAATAAAATTTTAAAATTATAACACAGGACTACAAATTTCGATGAAATATTTTTCTCTGATATTAAATTAGCCATTTATTACTAATTTTAGGTTGCTGAACACGAATAGACAATGAAAATTTGAAATTGGCTCCCATTCCTAAGATATTTGTAACTTAATGTTTTTAATATGAAACAATGAGTCAACAAACACATACCTGTTTACTCCATGTTACGGGGGTCACTTGGATTATCGCTATTCTCAGAGTTATCAGTGAAAATTGTTCAACAGTTGTCTGCCAATATTGTAGTAGACCAGTTTCCCTGGTATCTTTTCTCTATTTTTGCAGGTGAAAACGCTCACCGTGCTCATCGCTAAACTGGTCACAGTTTTCAGGAAATAAGTCCAAATGACACTGCAGAAAATGCATTTTTAGAGACATAGTGCAACCAAGTTTTGTATACAGACAACATGTCAACCACTAATTTCTTAGCCCTTTGCTTCACACATCCTACGAAATTCGTTGACACAAGGCGAAAAGCATTCCAAGATTCTTTTTGATCTTGTTGGAGCACGCTATCAAAATTTGCATTCTTAAAGAGCTTACGGATCTGTGGACCAATGAAAATTCCTTCTTTCAGTTTGTGTTTCGCTGATTGCAGGGAATTTCTTATTTAAGTACTTAAAAGCTGATCCACTCTTGTCCGTAGCTTTCACAAAATTTTTCATTAAGCCCAAGATTTATGTGCAAGGGTGGTGGTAGGAGTTTTTCGCCTCTACTAATGGTGGATTTTGTACATTCTTCGCTCCAATATCATATGTTTTTCTAGTAGGCCATTGTTTTTTTACATACTGGAAAGTTTTGGCTCACTCACATGAAAAGCAGCTGTACTTCGTATGTCCTAATTGAAGACCCATGAGATGAGCTCCCATTTTCAAATCACAACAAATATGCCAGTTGTACTTGCTGTATTGGAGGCAGTTCAACAAATGTTTCAAATTTTCGTAGGTTTCTTTTAGAGACAGAGTGTCCGACTGGAATGTGTGGAAGCTTGTTTCCATTATGCAGCAATATTGCCTTGAAACTTGCTTTGGGTGAATCTATGAATAGCCGCCATTGCAAAGGTTCATGTTCTATTTTGAGAGCCTTCATTAAGCCATTGATGTCAGAACAGAAAACAAGGTTTTGTTTCTTTATAAAATAAGGTAAAGATTTCTCATGACGACTGCCAAACGAAGTCACTAGGACATCTTCCTGGAGTAAATTCCATGCTCTAAGTCTCGATGCAAGCAATTCCGCTTTTGTCTTGGACAGCTCTAGATCTCTAACAAGGTTATTCAGTTCTTTTTGAGACAGATTGTATGGTGTAGGTATAACATAATCATTATATTCATCACTAGATGTAGAACACTGTTGATCACCACATGAAATTGATTCTTGAACTTCCTCTATATCAATGAAAAATTCATTTAGAGTTTCCAGAATCGGTAACCAACCCTTCACAATGGGGAATTGGTCGCATAGCAGATAGTATATTGGGGTACTGCACTGTCGACATTTTTTCCTTGCGATTCCTCCACGAAAAGGTTGGACCATAGCAGTTATTTACGTGATTACATTGTTCTCTCCAAATCATAGGAATGGCAAATGACATTGCCATTTTCTTTTTGCTTCGCAGTCACATGGAAAGTTTTTTGAACAAGAATTACAGCATATGTGTGGGGCCCAAGGCTTGTCCTGATCTATAATGTTGCATTCGAAATAAAGGTGATATGCTTTTTTCAATAAAGGAGTGATGAAACATTTTTGGGCTTCAAATGTCACTTCTCCACATATACAGCAGAAGTTATTAGCAGAATTAGCGCACTTACAAGGCACCACAGGTCTAAAAAATATAATGTGTTTAACTAAAACGCAAAGTCGCTGCAATCACTTCTCTCTCACACAAAACGCCGCGTACAACTAACAGTTATCACATTTTTATTTTTAGAGACAAAGCAGGAAACAGTGTCGACAGACAGACAGGCGTCGTCTCCTGCAGACTAATTGGTGCCAAAGGTTTTACTCGATAGTAGGTAGTTAAAAACTTTTATGTCTTGGGAACCACGTTTCAAAATCTTACTTTTTCAGATATTTCATGTATATGTAATAGTATATATTAATATTAACACATTTCATATATATTCAATATATGAGACATATATTTTAATACATGTCTTTTTATAAACATTGCTATATAATTTGCAAATTATTATAATTTGTAAGTTATATAAATTTACATATTCCCATATTTCATTTTCCACATATATTTCAAGGAAAGTGGGGAAACCGACTACCTCAGTATCTCCTAAACAAGAGCCAATTGCCATTTTTACTTTCCCTGCAATACATGGTAATGTATAGGGAAAGGATTGGAATCATGTCGAAAATCGCAACTCGAGTTTTCGACGGATCTACACGTTTCGAGACCTCTAGAATACGAAAAAACTATTTTTAGCGTGACGTCAGTGTGTGTGTCTGTGTGTCTGTGTGTCTGTCTGCCTGTGTGTCTGTGTGTCTGTCTGTGTGTCTGTCTGTCTGTGCAGATATTGTATCCACTCTAATTAAAAAACTAATTGACCGAATTTCATAAAATTTGGTAGGTAAGTCACTTGTGCACGAATCTAGTGCTGATTAGTTTTGGGTACCACTCGGTTTAAAAGAACCCGCCTGTTTTTGCGAAATGGCCCGCAAAAACTTGTATCCACTCTAACTGAAAAACTAAAGGACCGAATTTCACAAAATTTGGTAGATAAGTCGCTTGTAGGCCACCCTGGTGCTGATTATATTTTGGTATAATTCGAAAAAAAATAACCTGCCTTTTTTTGCAAAATGGCCTGCAAAATTCATCAAAATCTAAACTTAAGAACAACGTATGCTCAAATATAGCCATTAAATGCTTGTTTAATACGTAATATTTAGCGAAGAAAAGAATAAGATCAACCACATTACACTAGGACTAGCCGTTCTCGAGATATTTTAGTTTTTCGTATTTTTCCTACACCATTTTTGAAAATAAGTCCAGTTTTCAAATGAGAACGAATGAGAAAGAAAAGTGAATTAAATTTAATTTAAATAAATAGAACGTGAATATAAGTCTCCAGGGAAAGTCATGTGCTGCCCACATCAGATTTTTACTTTCCTTACAATACATGGTAATGTATAGGGAAAGTATTGGAATCATGACGAAAATTGCAACTCGAGTTTTCGACGGATCTACACGTTTCGAGACCTCTAGAATACGAAAAAACTATTTTTAGCGTGACGTCTGTGTGTGTGTCTGTCTGTCTGTCTGTGTGTCTGTCTGTCTGTCTGTGTGTCTGTCTGTGCAGATTTTGTACCCACTCTAACTAATAAACTAATGAACCGAATTTCATAAAATTTTGTAGTTAAGTCACTTGTGGGCGAATCTGGTGCTGATTAGTTTTGGGTACAAATCGGTATAAAAGAACCCGCTTTTTTTGCTAAATGGCCCGCAAAATCTTGTATCCACTCTAGCTAAAACCTAATGGACCGAATTAAACAAGATTTAGAAGGTAAGTCACTTGTAGGATATCCTGGTTAGATTTTGGTATGATTCGGAAAAAGTATCCTGCCTTTTTTGCAAAATGGCCCGCAAAAATCGCCAAAATCTAAAATAAAAATCTACGTGTGCTCAAATATATCCAGGAAATGCTTGTTTAATACGTAATTTTTAACGAAGAAAAAAATAAGACCAAACCCATTACACTAGGAATAGCCGTTCTCGAAATAGTTTTGTTTTTTCGTATTTTCTCTACGCCACCTTTGAAAAGAAGTCCATGTATCAAATGAGAACGAAAATTGAATAAAAAGTGAATTAAATGTAATTAAAATAAAGAGAACGTGAATATAAGTCTGCAGGGAAAGTCATGTGCTGCCCACATCAGATTTTTTACTTTCCCTGCAATACATGGTAATGTATAGGGAAAGTATTGAAATCACGTCGAAAATCACAACTCGAGTTTTCGACGGATCTACACGTTTCGAGACCTCTAGAATACGAAAAAACCATTTTTAGCGTGACGTCTGTGTGTGTGTCTGTGTGTCTGTCTGTGTGCCTGTGTGTCTGTCTGTCTGTGCAGATTTTGTATCCACTCTAACTAAACAACTAATGGACCGAATTTCACAAAATTTGGTGGGTAAGTCACTTGTGAGCGAGTCTGGTATTGATTAGTTTTAGGTACAATTCGGGATAAAGGAACCCACCTTTTTTGAGAAATGGCCCGCAAAAGTTTGTATCCATTCTAACTGAAAACCTAATGGACCGAATTTCACAAAATTCGGTAGATGAGTCTCTTGTGGGTTACCCTGGTGCTGATTAGATTTTGGTACGATTCGGAAAAAAATGATCTGCCTTTTTTTGCAAAATGACCCGCAAAAATCGTCAAAATCTAAACTAAAGAACTAGGTATACTCAAATTGTATATCCATTAAATGCTGGTTTAATACGTAATTTTTAACGACGAAAAGAATAAGACCAACCCCATTACACTAGGACTAGCCGTTCTCGAGATATTTTAGTTTTTCGTACTTTCTCAACACCACCTTTGAAAATAAGCCCGGTTACCGAATGAGAACAAAAATTGAATTAAAAGTGAAATAAATGTAATTAAAATAAAGAGAACGTTAATATAAGTCTGCAGGGAAAGTCATGTGCTGCTCACATCAGATGTTTACTATCATTTTTGTGTTCAGCGCCCCAAAGTAAGAAATAACTAGTATGAATTAGTAAGAAATGTTTTTTTTTCATATTTGAGAAAATTTGTGCGTTGCGCAGTGATAGTTTAAACATCTACAAAACTAGAGTAATTTATGAAGACGTCCAATATTGGGATAAATCCATTACCTTAGACTTGTTAGGATTTCAAAATCACGGCAGGAAAGACGTTTCACTCAAATTGTCCCCTGATCAGCTTCTTTGTTTAGAGTTACATAAGTAATTGGAAAATTATATAAGATTAAAAATCTGAAAAAACTTATTAGAGAACAAATGTTAAACGAATATTATAAGTACTAGTATTTAAGTCTATCAACGATAGGAAATCTAACACTCTTAAAAAATAAATTTTATTTTAATTTATTTAAAACAAACCTTATTTGTTTTAGGTTTAAAGTTAAATTATATATATGCTTATGTAAATTCATTTCAATAATTTTATTTTGATTAATAATATATACTGCTTTCTGTCGAAAATAATTGTTTTATTCGAAAATTGGCTCAATTAGGCCCTGTCTCTTAATCGATACAACAAAGTTTCAGTTCTAGAGGTCACTAGGGGGTTAGCACTTCTACAGGGTAAGGAAATACTTTTAGAATTCCATTTTGTCCATTCCGGAAAAGAAATAAAATATTCAGCTCTGTTAGATTCTTCCTCGTGATCGGTACAGTAAGTATGCAAAGATTCAGTCTTCTGGATCACCAGAGGAATGCTGTGCTGGAGGGTGTAGAATATTTTTTTTCGAAAACCTCCTATTTCCTCCACCCTCCGGAAGAATTGAAAATCCTGGTCCGCTGAAGTTCTGCCTAGCAGTACATACTACAAGTGTGCAAAGATTCAGCTATCTCAGTCGCCGATGGACCTTCTGGAAAATCTCAGAAATCATAAATGTGTCAGACAGTTATACTATATGTCCAATCAGACTTGGTCTGAATAATTTTAGCCTTTCAGTTTTGACCATTCCAGTAAAAAATAGTTTCCAAGTTCCAGTACGAGTCATTTTTAAAGTCATTTTACTGGGAGCCATTTTTTGTTAAGCTTCATGCTTTAATAAAAATGTAATTTCCTTGTTTCATTATATATCAGTCAAGTAAAATTAGTTCTTAACAAAAATCAATATAAAATGTTTAATCCATTTTCCTATTAAAACCCAGACACATAATTTTGAAACAGCCTTTTCTCTCAAAGAGGATAATTTTGTGTATTTCTTTCTATCGTAAAACGTCTGCAAATAATTAGAAATATTAAATTAAAACATGTCTTCCTGAAATATAAAAAATTAGAAAAATACATTGATGCAATTTCTATAGAATTTAAATTGACCTTATATTTTTAAATTATACAGTTACTTATCAGGTTTCAAGAGCTTATAGGAACATAATTAAATAGGAAACCTCACGCTCCGCATATGACGAAATGATTCTTCAAAACTTCAATTTACATCCAAGAATTAATTAGTCGATGAATTGCTTCAGCCAAAGAAGTTTATTTTATGCAAATAAATATATCGTATTAGCTTACATTCATTTACTTTTGAAATTTCATCTATGATTTTGGGGTTTAAATACATTTATTTAATATTGAAGTAATTGTTTTTTCAAATATATATTAATATTAAATTTTATATATGCTAATTCCCATGTGTCCGTCTGTCTGTCTGCCCATCTGACTGTCTGACCGTCTGTCTATCTATCGGTCTGTTTTTTCGTTAGTATGTTCGCCTTTTTAGGCACTTCCCAAAGAGACAGAGACCTGAAATTTGCTACACCTATCAATTGTTCGTTGAAAATCCGGGAAAATCGAATTTTTCAATTATGTTCGTAACAGGGTGTGTTCCCCCCAAGAACGTTTAAAAAGAAAAATTATAAAAACAAGAAAGATCAATCATGCATAAAGCATTGATTATGAAACACTTTCCAACTTCAATGCAGTTTTATATAAATATCCCTAAAATGCGATACATTCCTCGGTAATATTTTAAAAATTACCATAATACTACAATTATTTATTATATTTGAAAGCTTCATCGGAAACAAATGAACTTTATTCAAATGATGTCATCGAAATATAAATCGCCTCTATATAAAAGCAGCATTTCATTCATAACATGTTTCCAATCGTTTCATTCATCACAATACTATAATAATTCATTTTATTTAAAAATTTGAAAAATTGTTATCTACCATATTTATTTTAAAATGTGAAACCTCTCTAATATATAAAACAGTGAAACTCTTGGAAAGATATTTATTATATAATATATCTCTTTTTTCTTTTTGGAGGATATGGCAAAAGTGAGAATTTAATTGCATTTGTTTTTCTCCCTATATTAAATAATTTTTATTTAAAAAACTACCCAACATATTTTACTGAAATTTTTTCTATATATTTTAAGGGATAATTTGAATATTTCCTAAAAATTTCGAAGCAATCTGTGAATTTTAAATTTGCTTAAAAAATGTTTGAAAAATTAGATCCCATAGGGTTCAATGTATTTCATTTTTTCCACCCGGGTTCAATCCAAAACTAATTGGGTGATATTATTCATTATATTCCCGTAGGTCCCACAGACCGTCTGAAAAACATACTAAAATTCCATTTTGATAAAGTCATTTTTACGGCAGTTATCGTGCTAACGGACAGACAGACAGAATGAACAAAGTCATAAACACTTTTTAACTATGTTACAAAGTGTTAAAAAAAGTACTTGCCTAGGGGACAGAAGAAGGAGAATGCTTCATACTAAAATGTTTGAAATATGGGCTATTTAGAAAAATTGCAGTGAGATAAACATTTGAATTTCAGTAAACAGTACTGGTCGTATGATGAAAAGTAGGAAGACTGTGTTGCAATCAATATTTGGTATATTTAGGGGGGTGAACAACGAAATAAATGCTCGATTGGGCGTATAAGTAATACCTTGTCTAAAGTGAGATATATATTTTAAATTTGGAGGATAAGTGAACAATTCGATACGGCCTACTGAAAAAGTCGAATTATTTAAAATTTCACGTTGTTCTTGGTGTGCATATTGTCCACGTGTCCAATGTCCAAGTGTCCGCATGTCTATCTGTCACTCCTTTTTAGGCAATTCCCAATTAGATAGAAACTTGCAATTTGGTACATGTCGTATGCAGCACAGTTTCATAATTGTTCGATAAAAACCCCTCAAAATATCAGATTTTTCAGAAATGTTTATTAGAGAGAGCAAAACACACTCAAACGCTCGAAAAGTGAAATGATGGAAAAACGTACTTCGCGGTGAGGTACACATTAAATGTAGTCTAATGTTAAATATTTCAAAAGGGAAAAGTGTACAATTTCAGTTTTCCTATATTTAATACTTTCCCTTGTACTTTCCCTTGCTGTTCTTTTCCCTTATCGGCATTATGGCCGTGGTTTTGCTTCCATGGTATTGTTAATATTACTTGAATTTTTATTATTACATTTTTCTAATATATATATATATATATATATATATAAGAAAGGTTTGAAGATCCAATGAAAGAAAAGTGAGAAGCTGTAACAGGAAAATTCAACTATCTAACAGGCTTACAAAATAAAAGTATAAATCAACAAATCTTTAAGCAAATAGAAAAAAAATAAATAAATAAAATAAATATCGAATCAACAAGACAATGAAAAGTATCAAAATACAAAGGTATGGAATCGAAAAAAGAATAACAAACGAAATCAAGCACAAACGCTATACACGTGGACAATGCTCTAAGCCTAAATCATGAATTGTTAACTTCTACAAAAATCGCAATCATGTCCAATTTTTTTGTAGAAGCAAACACAAAAATGTATGTTTCTGAAGAAATAGATAGATTATATCTATAAACTATTTCTGCTTGGACGACATACATAAATAAGAAAAATAAAAAGAAAAACGGATACCAAACAACTGACTGAAAAACACACTAACCTAGCAAGCACGGAAACACAGAAAGAGTGACAAGTGTTGCCATGCACAAAGGAATAAGATATACTGTTGCCATTCGTAATAAATAAATAACAATAATACGAAAAGACATGTACAAGAGATGATATACGATCTAGAGGGGCAATAACAGAAAGGCTAATGTCTAGGTGGATGTATAAATTATAATTAAAACAAGAGAAGGGAGATGTCAGGCTAAAATTTAAAGCAATATTAAATAAATAAAATTCAAGAAAATCCAGCTATTCTAATTTTTTTAATTATACCATTTACAAAATGAGAGGGATATTTATATAAATTGCTGGTAATTTTTAGATTATCAATATGTAAAACATGGAATTTTTTATCAGATAATCTATATATTCTAAAAATCTGATTATAAATTATATCTGTAAACAATAGAAACAAGTTGTAGGAATTAAATGGTAAGATTTTATTAATTTTGAAATTAAAAGAGTCTTTTTATCGTATAAATTAGTAACAATTCTATTAGAAGGTTCAACAAAAAGATTTAAATCCAAAAAATTTATATTTTTACTAAGAGTAGCTTCATTAGGAATTAATTCCAAATTATCAGGATAGAAATCTATATTAATGACACAATTTTCAGTATGTACTAAGCAAATCTGATCATCAACATATATGTATATTGTATAATCTATTGATGTAAAAGACGGTTCAAAACGATAAAGATGTAAATTAGCTAACATACTGCTACTACAGCCACCTTGTGGAACTCCTGAGACTTGTAGGTATAATTTATTTCCTTGAAAAATGTAATTATTGAAAATAACAAAGTGAAGAAGTTTAGAAAAATTAACAAAACTGGCTTGTGATGCAAGATTAGTAATATAATCATTGTATAGAGCTAAAATTACATCATACAGGACAGAGATCTTGTTTTATTGAAAAGATCTTTAAAATCAAAAGTTTGAAATCCTATTAGATTTTTAAGGGATGTTAATCTATTCTTTAATTCTTTACTATTATTAAGAATAAGGTAATTATTGCTAGACTGACGTAAAGAATCATTTATTTGATTTAAAGAGTTTAGAAGTAATTTACTCGCAGTATTAAAGTAAGTATTATGTCCACTAGTTACTGTTCGAAATTCAATGGGATTTTTATGAAATCTTGAAATAAGCACAATATATGGAAATTTAAGAAATTTATATTTAATATTTAAGTCACTATACATATTGATAATTTTTAATTTAATACTATTAATGAAATGTAAATCAAGTTTAAAAAGACTATTACTTTTTAAATAATCTAACAGAAATTGTATATAAATTTTTTTTAGATAATAGCATAATTATTAGAGGCTTTATCAACATAGGTGATAACAAAAGATTTTTGTAAATCAATAATTTAATACTATTAATGAAATGTAAATCAAGTTTAAAAAGACTATTATTTTTTAAATAATCTAACAGAAATTGTAAATAAAATTTTTTTTGGATAATAGCATAATTATTAGAGGCTTTATCAACATAGGTGATAACAAAAGATTTTTGTAAATCAATAATGGAGGGTTTAATATTATCAAAATTATATAAGGATCTAGACAATTTAATACTACTAATAGCATTTTTAATAGATTCTAATAAAGTAAATTTCCACATATAAAATACCTCTAAAGGCATAGCATATTTAGAAGCTAATATATATATATATATATATTTATCAAGATCAAGATTAATGGATTTTAAAACTTTAATAGAATTATGACAAGAGGGTAACCTGAATTTAGTGCCAAAAGACATAAGAGTTCTTAACGAAATGTCTTTAACAATACCTAAGTCTGGTGTAACTATATGCCCCAGGTTAGGATTGAGAAATTTAGCATAATCTTTTACTGTACAATTACATTTATTTTCTAAAATTGACTTAAAATACTGATCTAAAGAGAGAGATCGTGAAATTTCATTATAATTAAATATTGATCTACCAAAAGGCCGGTTGTATTTAAAAGTCTTTGATACACTTAAATCTCCAATAGGCATTAAATGCTTGAACTTGTTAAAAAGATGACCAAAATTTATAGAATTATAAATGGGATGCTTGAAAGAAATAACACAATATGAATTAGTTGATATATTATTAAGATGATTTTGATTAAGTTTTAAATTTAAATACTGTGATCTTGTAATAAGTAAATCATAGAAAATATGATTAAAGTGTTCATTAGCAAGATTTAATTTTAAGAAAATTGCATAAACTCTATTTAAATGTTTTTTCGTTACCGCAAAAACCCAGGATTTAATTAATTTCCACTGAAAAGTGCAGCACTGACAAGTGCTATACATATATACATATATATATACATATATATAAATATATATATACATATAAATATAATACATATATATATATATATATATTAATATATATTTATATATATATATATATATATCATATAAAAACCAGTAATCAAATTCAAATAGAATTCCTATGCATATCCACAAAAAGGTGCCTTCGTCGTATTAGCACGCATTGGAGACCAACCTTTGCTTTGTATTGGTACCGTGAGCTTTTGCCTAGGCTAGAAAAGCAGCTTTAAACGGGAGGGGGAGTCGCAATCCTCCCCAACCATTAAATGCAAAGCATTTGGTTATCCCATATTCCTTTAAATCTTCTTTTTCTTGGATTATATATATATATATATATATATATATATATATATATATATATATATATATATATATATACTGTTGCATAAAATATCCATAAGGAGGCATCCATAAGAAATTGCACTACAGTCGTAAAACTCGGCATGCAAATGTTATTTTAAGATTTACAGAAAAGATCAAACTATCAGTGCCAACGATATTATAGGGCTCATACAACGGGCATCCGAACGACGCATCGAGCAACATTTATACCGACCGATGTTCTCATCCATGGGCAATTGGAACTAGATTTTCCGCTTTGATACTACAATCTGTGTGCAGAGATGCCTTTGAGACGTACTCAACAGCGCTATTAATAATAATCGGATTTATAAAGAGGTCGCATGATATGCTTAAGGAAGCATGTTGGTCCAACAGACGTATCAGACGCCATATTGGTCGGAGCGGTATGGTAGTTGTTTGGTGCTGTCATCTGTGGAACGGAGAAGACACGTATGACTTTCACAAAGGCTCTGTATGCCCCAGACATACAACTGTTTAAGAGGATCGTACGCTCAGAACAAGAGCCCCGTCTATAGCAATGGCGTCGTTAAAAGAAATTTGAAGGCATTTTCCCGTCTGCATCAAGGGACAGTATTTGAAGACGAAGGGCAAAAAGTGGGATTCGTTGTCTACGTCCATGAAGGCGAATACTACTGACGTATTTAACAAGGACAAATAAATCTTTTTTGAATTATTTAAAAATTGTATAGCGGAATCTTTACAGACAGAGCAGCTATTTTATTAAAAATAGCTATGAAGTTGTTAACAAGCTGAAGGAGATGCCAAATATTAAAATATACAAGAGTTATGATTTTGCAGATTTTCTTAATAATATTAACATTGAGGACTTGTATAATATTGTTTCGGAAATTTTCCATAGCTGTGACTTACAGTCATTTATATCATTAGGAAAATTTAAAGCGTTAATGAAGCTTGTATTGTTCGAAACGGTTCATTTTAATAGGAAAGGATATTATAAACACATTAAAGGTATTCCCATTGGAGGTAGTTCCTCCTCCGTTTTAACTGATATTTATTTGGACAGATACGAAAGAGGTACACACATCCTGAATGAGATATTGTTCTTGCGTTATGTGGATGATCTCCTTTGTGGATTTGAGGTATATAATTATACCATGAATTTCGAGTTTTGTCCTACATCATTAACTTTATTGAAAACACCATGTAATGAGGATCTAAGTCTCAATTTCTTGGATATTACAATAATACGACCATCAACTTCACAGCATTATTATTTATGATAAACGAAAATATTTTACTTTCGATATAAAGTTTATGATGTCATGGACGACGTGTTTACATAGTAACATTTCTAGAAATTTGATTATAAATCAATTATCACGTCATAAGATGTTGAATTCTTAAAGTATAGATCAATATTTAAGTGACAGACATTTTTTGAGAGAGGTTATTAGGGAGGGTTACCCCCCTAGTTTTTTTTTTATAAAGATTGCTTCAGATTTTCAAGGATGTAAACAAAACAAGAAATCGCTTTTTTGTAAAGCTTTGATATCCGATACAGTTTAAAAATTGTTTAAAACTTTGTCTAGTGAGAAGCCGAATAGAACTGGTTGGTTAAGTTTAAGGATTTATAAATGTTCTACTGGTGTTTGACTTTCCTTGAGTTTTGAGAATCTAAATGGCAGACAAGTTAAACAAATATGGCATAATAAATATATATATATATATATATATATATATATGAGAGAGAGAGAGAGATCGTATATATGTATATATAAGTTCCGAGCTGTTTGGTCCTCATTGTAAAGTGTACTTTTGACCTTGATTGCGTAAATTTAAGTTATATTAACTTGAAAGTGGCAAAACTCAAACTTTTGTAGTAATTAATACACAAGGGCCAGAGGAAATAACATACTGATGCAGGGAGTTAACTTAACACCTTTACTGTACACTCACTCATAATACAGCAGATTACTGCTTAAATACATATAGACAGATACAGAAACAGATAGTATTTCACATTCCCGTCATTTCACAAAGCAGATCAATACTGAACTTTAACCGGACCTGGTGATATAACTATCTTTGCATAATCAGTGAAATAGCTGTAAATCGTTGATGCTTACCCAACTTCTTCCTAAGTAATAAACCTTGTCTGTGCCAACACGTTTCACTCACACATCTACTCGACTCCTAGCACTTCCAACTTCCAGCAGAACATTTGACCAACTGTCAACCAGACTCTAGTTCTACCAGGATTCTTCTCGGAGTGAACTTTAACTAGTCTTCTTTTCTCAATTTAGCTAGTCTTCTTTTCTAGAACTTTAGCTAGTCTTCATTTCTCACCCAATATACGAAACTTGTCCCTGTCGCTGTATAGGACCGCAGATTGTTACTTGGCTCGGCGAGTAGTCTCCCTAACTAAACCAGTCAGAAGTTGTTAATATACAGCCACACATAAATTATAACATAAATGAGGGAAATAGTTCCCAAATATTATACAGACCTCACAATATTCAATGCAAATGACATAAGTTGCTGAAAAATAACCTGTATTGTTCTGGAGATATTTTTTATATGAAATGTCTAATGTCTTGAACATTATAGATATGTTCAGTAATATCACATGATTGATTAATTCTTAAATAATTTTAACCAGCTTTTAAGTTAAATTATTGCAACTGACTGCTTACGCTTTCTTGTCTGTTATAGTATTAGTGCCGTAAGTTAATCGTAATCAAAACAATGTAAGAAAATACACCGCATGTATTAGATTTTTTGAAATCCCTATTTTTCATAACAAAAAGTAGGTATTGTAAGGAAATGTAATTTTTATATCTGAAAGAAACTAAATCATATTTAGCATATACATAATGAAAAGGAACTCTAATATTCTTTTAATGAAATAGTCACAAATAAAACATAGTAGCTACATTCTAAACAAATAAATGATCACGATCGCATTGTGTAATTAAGACATTTCATTCTTCATTAGCTCATGTAATTATTCGACGGATGCATCAGTGCATAATAGTTCAATTTATATGTTTCAATTATTTTTTATCTGTTTATGACATGCATAAAACATGTTACTTTATTTATACTTGCGTCTGTCGTTTTTATACAAATAAATAATTAAATATCTGATATAAAATGCAAAAAGAAATCAATAAATTTTATCTCTGGTATTTTTTGTGTATTGGAGCAATACGTGGATATTAAAAATGCGATTAATTTCTGAAAGCTTTTGTCTTGATTTGTTTGTGTTTTTTAAAGAGAATTTTAACTTAAAAATGTGTGCCTTGGCAGAATAATTAAAATACCTGTCTCAGTTTAAAAAGAAAAACTTAATGGAAATTAGAAAACAGCGATTATATTTTAATATGTCTGAGATAAAAGGAAAACAGTGCTAATATTTTTATTTGAATAGGCAAAACATTCGGAATAAATTACTCAATAAAATATATGATCAAGTGTATACTTTTGAGGGTATAGTATTAACAATATTTTAGCTGAAAATATTTGTCTCGTGCATTAAAAAGGCATATTCAATTTTCATTAGACACACAAAAATGTATATGCTAATGATGTGTAAAATTATGTGGCATATCGATAAGGTGTATTATTATGTAATCAAGATTGGTATCACGTCTGCATTCAATAGATAAAATCAAAAACAAAGCGTTTTAAAGAACGAAAGGTATTTTATGTAACACATCCTAAAAGACGCACAGAACATATATTAAAAACTACCAGAGCGCTTTCGGACGTATATACGCCCTTCATCAGTGGCTACATCAATAGTAAAAACATGGAGTGTTTATATATAGAGAGACCAGTTTAAAGCAAATTTGCATAAAATATAAAATGGTAAATGAACTTACTAAAAATAATACGAGAAATATACACGGAAATTACAAAATAAATTTAAACGCTTACGAATTTTAAAATATTACAAGAAAGGAACTAATACAAATTTTAGAAAAAACGTCAAGGATGATATTTCTGAGAATGACGTCACAAATAACTTTTAAGAAGTTTGAATTACATAGAGTTGAGAATGAGTCGCCAAACATAACTTAAAATTTGAACTGGATCAAAATTACAAATTGATTCACGGTAAATATAAGTAAACATGGATTCATAAAGAAGAATACTACGTGGATTGTTACAACGAACCAAAAGGAAAGTTTTTCAAAAACGGGAAGAAATTTATCATTAACCACATATTGAGCAGCAGCCGTAGAAAGTTTATCAGAATTGACATCGTGAACATATTCTGCTAAACGGATGCCAACAGTACGTTTTGTACTACCAATGTAAAGTTTATAGTCACCAGCAGGGGATAACAGGGGAACGACATACACCGCAGCAAAGCTTTTAAAGTCATCAAAATTCCCAAGTTTATCGGATCGAATACGATTAAATGCAGTGGTAATATTAGAATGAGCGGGTTTGAAACCAAATTCATGACAGAAATTAATAAAAGGGCGGAAAATCTTAGGATGGTGAGGAACACTAGATTTATGGACTAAACGATCTTTAATAGCAACAAGTTTAGTTTCAAATTGAGTAAATTTAAGGCGAACGTGGGCGAATATCTTATAAATAAATTCAAAAGAATAAACAGCCTCATGGCCAAGTTTAAAAATAAAATTAATTTCATCAGTCAAAGCGGGGATAGAAGAGCAAACATTAAATGCGCGATTAAAATACGCGTTAAAAGAAGCTTTTTTAGAGGATACAGGATGGAAAGAATTAGCGGGGATATAGGAGTTAGTAAAAGTGGATTTACGGAAAACGGAAGTATGAAAACAATTATTATGTATGGTTTATTGATGTATCGATAATGGATCAATATTGCTTCTCATTGTATCGATACTTTTATGATTGCTTCTCATTATACCGATACTCTATCAATATGGAACCTCAATGCTTCGGTATCGTAACAATATCACATCTCATTGCATCAGTATTGCTTCTGTATCTCGCCTCATTGTATTGAGAGTCTATCAATATAACTTCTCATTGTATCCATACTCTATAAATATCCCTCTTCACTCTATGGATGCTGCATCATATCAAAGTAATCAACATTCTGAACTATAATAATTGATTTCTATGAATCTTTTTTACAATTGAAAAGTCGGAATATACAAACCTTAAATTAGATGATAATTTAACCTTTTTAATTTAAGACTCACTGACAAAGGGACGCAATCCAAACTATTGATGGTTAAAGCTTGAAACGAGAAAGTTCTGAAATGTTGAAACATTTTTTGAAAAATTTATAAATCACGGACAATTTTGAACATTCTTTCAGCTATAACTCGATTACGGTTAAACACACAAATTTCGTTTTTATATTTATTCGTTTATATATTCTTTTTTATATGTACTCGTTTATATATTCGTTTTTATATTTATTCATTTATACATTCGTTTTTATGTTTATTCGTTTATAGATTCGTTTTCATATGCATTCGTTTATATATTCGTTTTTATATTTATTCCTTTATATATTCGTTTTTATATTTATCCGTTTATATATTCGTTTTTTGATTGCATCATGAACAGAAAAAATATCCTACATTTTCTCAATTAAATTTGTTAGTGTGCAATCAATCGTTCTGGAGAAACTTTAATTTATAGTAAAACCAGACGATTTGTTTTATTATATTTTATCAATGAATAAAATAAAATTATTCTAAATTTTTATCCATTATGGTAACTATGATAACCGAGTCATGTGTCAAATATTAAAATTGTTTATTTGCAATTCTTGAAATCAAACTATTAATTGGAAAACAATGCTATATTTAATTGACTTTTATCTTAAAACATCTGTAAACGTTGAAAACAAGGCAGCATACAATGATTAAAGCTGAAATATTGTTTTGCATACCGTTATTTCCATGTTAACAGAAGTAACATATATGCGCCATATTTATGCTTCATTTGTAGCGGTTTTTGATATTAAGAAATTCTATTAAGTATGTAGGTGTCGCATTTGGTGACGTAGGTAGCCATTTTGTCCACCCAACATTTGGATAAAAATTTCCAGTTCTAACGCAATTCCAGAGAATAATGGATATTTGCGGGATTTGCTCAATAACGGTCACTAAATATATCAACCAGTTTACAATAGTTTTTAGGCAAGTTCTGCTCAGAAGCTCTGTTGGGCAAGAGTTCAGAATGATATTAATTCGATTTTTTATTTAATTCTAAAAACATTAACAAATATAATGAAAACAAAACAAATTGCTCTTTTCAAAAACTAAATAATTCAAATGCGTTTATGCAGCAGTTGATTTCCATTTCAATATACTCATTTGAAATAATAAAATAACTGATACAGTAATAAATTTTATAAATTTTGCTACCACTTTTTTGTTTTCATTTGGAGGTATCTTCATTTCTATAAAACTATGTTGGGAAATGTAAATTGGTTAAAAATGGAACCAAGATGTATTTTTTTTTTAAATTTACCAGTGCAGGTAATTTTCGTTAACATTAACAGGGACTCTTATTCAGTTTTTTAGGGAAATAAAATTAGACATTTTTATAAAATATTTTGTAGAACGAATTAACTTCAAACGCTACTAGCATTTGCACATGTTTAATTGTGAGCAACGCCAAGTATATCTGCTGGTCTTTAAGTAACATTCAAAATATTTAATTATATTAAATGATCGCACGGTGCCCATAGGTTTGAAAGGACAATTAAAATAAAATATGACCAGTTGATTAACAGCTGTGAAACGTTTTCTCTTAAACCTACTATTTATGATGCTGCAAGAATTTAACTATAAATTTTATGGTTTTATTTAAACACATATTTCACATTGACTTCAGTTTTTGTTCTAACTTTTAAATTTGCGATATTATGTCCTCAAAAAGGCTGGAGTGAAAAATTTGCTATGAATAAATTAGATATATCTTGGGGGAAATCTTCACCTAAAATATACAAATAAAAAGGAAAATTTTAATATGCACTACTAACTTAAATATCTTCAAAACCATGCGATGAATTTTGATGAATTTTTTCAGGCAATAGGGCTGAGCATAGAGAATATTCATTTGGAGATTCAACTTGACCCATTTTGAACGTATCAGCTTCCCCCAAATAATGCGTCACATTTTAATCAATATACACTGTAAATACACAGTATACAGTTCAACAGCTGACATAAATGAAACTTCATTTAAAGCGCAAATGTTTTGTAAAATATACGTTTTACATGCATGTTCGTGAATAAAAGAGTTTTATACACGAGTGGACACATGAAAAATATGAGTCACATACGAAATTTATCTAAAATTCAAGCACTATGGGTTCCGTAAATAATTCAGTCTCGTGAATCCACTCACATCATTCAAAATGTCATTGTACGGCGTACTGGAGATCAAATATTAGAAATGTATTCCCATTATGTATTCCATCTATTATCGCACCCTATGTCTTCGCTAGGTTAATATACGCATGTATTGCCTTATGTTGGATCAATAATTGCCACTTTATCCACAATTTGCTGAGATTATATATATATATCCTGCATATTTAGTCAATAGTATAGTTAATAAGTTTCTATTAGCCTAAAATTCTCATATTCTCCCCTTATTATCTTATTTTAGCCGTACTTCTTCATTCTCCTGCAATTATATTTTCATCTTTTTATCTCGAAGCTTTAACAGTTGAATAACTCATTTTATTGCTTTTGCGCAGTACTGTTTTTATTACTCTCTTTGGCAACAGCAAATCACATCTTTTCATTTTGGCATATGGCAACGATGATCCAGTCATATTTTGCTTGTCATGGTTGCGCTGAAGAGGTGCGTTTTGAGGTATTTATGTTTCCTTTATTGTTCCAATCTTTATGCTTGTCGTCCATATAACACAAGTTTATAGATAAAATCTATCTTGTGTTTCAGAAACAAGCATTTTTGTGTTCATTTCGAAAAGATATATGGACCCGATGAGAATTTTTTCGAAATGAACTTTTCGTAAGCCTAATCTCGTAAGCCTAAATCTCCTCCATGTGCAAGCTTTTTTGCTTGATTTTTTTGTTTTCTTATTTGCATTCCTCATTTTTGAAATTTGTTGATTGTCTTTGTCCTTATGACTTGCATTATGCTTTATTATTTCCTCTTTTTGTCTTAATTTCTTTGTATTTGTAGAAAATTTTGGAATAGTGTATTATGAGTTACTACATACATTCTAACTTTGGATTTAATAATTTATTTATATATATATATATATATATATATATATATTAGTTTAATTTATACGACAACATTTTAGTTTATCAAAATCTTCATCAAGTTGTTCTTGACAGAAATTTAAAATAAACTGGAGTATATCTAGATAGGTATTTTGTATTAGATCAAGATTCGAATGTGAGAATGCGTCTAACAAAATGTCACTCTATTAATACGCCGAATAAAAGAAAAATATAATAAAAAATTGAGTAAATGTAATCTGTTTTATATTTCACTTTTTGAA
The DNA here is from genome assembly GCA_951213105.1 of Amaurobius ferox. Taxonomy (NCBI): domain Eukaryota; kingdom Metazoa; phylum Arthropoda; class Arachnida; order Araneae; family Amaurobiidae; genus Amaurobius; species Amaurobius ferox. The sequence continues at coordinate 100,173,165 of OX578141.1, read as the reverse complement.
ATGATCGAAATCCAAACCGCAAGATTTTTAAACACTTAAAGTTCATAATCAAATTGGCATCACGACTGTTTCAACTAAATAAATTAAAGACACAACATTGTTATACAGAAGGTCATTTAATAAAAACATCCCAAAGACGTACAACGTTTTAAAAACAAGACCAGAGAGCTTTTGGGCGTTAGTACACTCTTCATCAGTGGCTACATGAAAAGCAAACATGAATTATTCATATGTAGACCCTATACGTAGCAAATTTGCACACATTTGCAAATTTGCACAGATAACACAGATAAACTAAACGTGCGTAGAAAACTAAACTTTCTTATATAAGGTAGTATTATTTGCATACTTCAAGTATTATAAACAGAAACCCCATTTGTCGCTTACGAGAGGTCTTAAAACCACAAGGGCTTAATTTCACAGCGCATTTATCTGATTTTACAGCAGAAAATTTCAATTTGTTTATAGTTAAGTATTTATTTTTATTTTGTTGAATAATATAATCGATAAATGTGTAAAATGTAACAGCAAGATCCTTTATATCTGGGTTTTTTATATAATTTATAGTTGAGTATCTGGATGTTCATATCATTATTTCGAAACGCATTGTATAATTGGCATAGTTGCTTGCGAATGAAAAACGAAACACATGAATGATTTTGTTTCAAAACAGGCTATTTGAAATTGAATGATATTATCTATATCTATTTTATTTAAGTAGAGAGGACATATTTAGGACCAGGCAAAATTCTATAATGGTTTTTAATAAAACTCTTACTTCATTGACGAACTCTACCCGTAAAAAAATCATTCCATTCATAGACCTGTTGCATTCAACATAAATGGATTAGGAACGTTTAGGTACCTTAATGATACTTAAGGCATATGATGTTCACGTAATCAATAATCAATAATACAGAAATGCGTAGAATAGTGATTAGATAAAATACTTTTGTTTCTAAGCTTTTGGAGAAAAACATCCATATTGGAAACACATTTCTCAGAATCTATAAATGAGAATGGACTATACAAATTTATTTCTAGTTACTTATCGCTTTTGCTTTTTGAGAGGTATAATGGGCTCTTATAAAAGTACTTGGTAATAAGTAGTCATATTGAAAGAATCGATGGCTTATCAAATACATCAATCTACCTATGATAGTTATTCGTTTAGCATAAAGAGACATAATGTGTAATTATAGATTTTTAGAATCCATTCCTCTTTAATACTCATATATAGAAAGAGATATTATAGAGTATTATACTTAATAGCTTATGGAGTATTATATAGTTTATAGAGTATTTTACTTAATAGCTTATAGAGTATATACTTAATTTGTATTAAAAAGTACATTGACGTAAGTTGTAAAAGTAACGTTGATACATGCTATAATTGGGAATATACTTTTAGTATTTCGATTTTGCTAGGATACGTGGCTATGGCGATTGTTTTGTTTGAAACAGCAAGATTGCATATTTTATCAATCTATATCATATTTGTCTAGCATGTTTGTGTCCTTTGCAAAGTTCCAGCTTTTAGCTTAGGCGATTTTGGTCAAGTTACTCCGAAATGTGACGCTAAAGTGACCCAACTCCAATTTAATAGTGAAAAAGAACAAAGTCCTAATAGCCACACATATATTAGGATTTAAACTTTAAAAGTGGCTTATCAAATACATCAATCTACTTATAATAGTTATTCGTTTAGCGTAAAGAGAAATAATGTATAATTATAGATTTTTAGAATTCATTCCTCTTTAATACTCATATGTAGAGAGATATTATAGAGTATTATACTTAATAGCTTATAGAGTATTATATAGTTTATAGAGTATTATACTTAATAGCTTATAGAGTATTATATAGTTTATAGAGTATTATACTTAATAGCTTATAGAGTATTATATAGTTTATAGAGTATTATACTTAATAGCTTATAGAGTATTATATAGTTTATAGAGTATTATACTTAATACCTTATAGAGTATTATACTTAATTTGTATTAAAAAGCATTCGAAAACGTTGATACATCTTATAATTGGGAATATAATTTTAGTATTTCTTTTTTGCTAGGATACGTGGCGGTGGCGATTGTTTTGTTTGAAACAGCAAGATTGCATATTTATCAATCTATATCATATTTGTCTAGCGTCTAGCGTGTTTGTGTCCTTTGCAAAGTTCCAGCCTTTAGCTTCGACGATTTTGGTCTAGTTACTCCGAAATGTGACGCTAAAGTGACCCAACTCCAATTTAATAGTGAAAAACAACAAAGTCCTAACAGCCACATATATATTTGGATTTAAACTTTAAAAGTGTTTATTGAATGCATAAACATATATATACAGCTACTAGCTGTTAAGCAAATATTTATGTTTTCCTGTTTATTTAACTCTATGCACCCTTAATAACCATTCAGTTGTTAAGGGCGTGTTCTTTTTTTTTGTCTGTAAAAGAGCTTATAACGTCCTCAAAACAATTGTTGTTACCTAACTTACATAAGCCTGCTTACTTTTGGCAAGTTTTGTAAGTTATTTTCTAGCAAACAGCAGTTTTATTTGCTGTAATAAACTATGTAGCTAAATTTAAAGTCGAAGTACTTTTCCTAACATGAGAAATGCATTTTTTTTATTTTCCTTAGTCTTATATTGTCAGTTGCTGCAGATATAAGAACTGCCTCAGAACTAAAAAGTAAAAAACACGAATCTTAAAAACTCATAAATAGTTCTCTTTTTGTCCTTTGAATGCTAGTCAAAACGTAACATTTACTTTCTCATACTGTGTAATATAGTATCTCTTTAGTAGAGAAAGTGTTGTTTCCACGAAAATTTTCACATTCGAGATTTTGATGCCAATATATGTTTTAAGACGCTCCTGAACACGTTTTGACTATTTTTGGATTGATGGCCGTCTGTCTGTATGCATATCTGCCGTCGATTTTTTGCATCGTCAACGGCTGCCACAAATGTGAATGCATTTTCACGAAACTTTATATCCGACTTCGATATAAAATATGGAACTAGATGGAATCTTTTAAAATTTTCAATAAAATTTGGAATACATTATTTAATAAAATATAGAACTGGAATTTTATAAACTTTTTAATAATCAGTAGAATTGTCTTTTTTCTTAATAAAATAATTTTCCTTAATAAAATAATTTAATAACATGCAAAAAGAGTATTGTAAAGTGCTTAAACAAAAAAAAATTGTCCAAAGGGTACCGAGTCCCCTTAATAAAATATAGAACTGGAATTTTATAAACTTTTTAATAAAATATAGAATGTGACTAGCCTGGGGAGAAAGGGTTAGAACAAAGGAGTAGGGCCAGTGGCCACATAACGTTGGGATTATTGATTTTTCCATAAATCTAATCCTGGAAGATCCCAGAGGAGGAGGTGTCGAGGAGATGAGATGGCCTGGGGAGGAGGTGGCCTGGGGAGAAAGGGTTAGAACAAAGGAGTAGGGCCAGTGGCCACATAACGTTGGGATTATTGATTTTTCCGTAAATTTAATCCTGGAAGATCCCAGAGGAGGAGGTGTCGAGGAGCTGGCCTGGGGAGAAAGGGTTAGAACAAAGGAGTAGGGCCAGTGGCCACATAACGTTGGGATTATTGATTTTTCCGTAAATTTAATCCTGGAAGATCCCAGAGGAGGAGGTGTTGAGGAGATGGCCTGGGGAGGAGGTGGCCTGGGGAGAAAGAGTTAGAACAAAGGAGTAGGGCCAGTGGCCACATAACGTTGGGATTATTGATTTTTCCATAAATCTAATCCTGGAAGATCCCAGAGGAGGAGGTGTGGAAACCCCAGGCCGTCCGACTCATCCAGAGGACTTGAGCAACTATTTGAACGACCGGAGAGGAGGAGGTGTTGTTGTTGAGACCCAGACCGTCCGACCTACCAGAAAGGTGTAAGGTAACTGTATGGACGGCCGGGAAGTGCCACCCAATTTAGACCGGAACCCAGTGGGGGGAGGCATCCACAGGGACCGTACCCTCCTTCCCCTACCACCAACCTCTCGGAAGGACTTACGGACCCACATGTTTAACGTGATCGTACTCCGCATGAACACGGCGGCATTTGTGGTAGCGTGCAAATCTAGCGCGCAAACCACGGGGATACCGCACCCGAGATGGCCAACAGCACGCGGTGTTCCGAGGTGGTCACCCACCAAGTACTAACCGCGCCCGATGCTGCTTGACTTCGGTGATCTAACGAGAACCGGTGTTTTCAGCACGGTACGGCCGTTGGCCCGGAGAGGAGGAGGTGTGTCAAAATCCGTTCAATTTTCAAAATTTAATATTTAATTTTTATTTTAGGAATGAGGAATGTATCTCTGATATTTTGGATAGACCACTGGACTCGGGCGTGGTCCCTGTTCTGATCCATTTTTTTGGACATTTCAAGTTTCCTCCATTGACCTTCCTTTAGAAGAGCAAATTCCCGGACGTAGATACTTAATAACTGTTGGAATCTGCTTTCGAGGATCCGGTGTAATGTCAAATTACCCTTAGAAGGTAACTCGGTAAATTAACGGAACAAATCCATAGTTAGTGTTTGAACAGACAGACATAAAAATTTTACCTTTTGGTTCAGAACTTGACATGATTTTATCGTGCATATGTTATATATTAAAATGATTATTATAATTTTGGAATATTCTGTTACGCCCAACTAAAGTATATTATGGCATATAAAATTTATGAGATGAATCAGAAGTGAAATATATGTTGTTTACTTAATTGTATATAGTATAATGTAGATTTAATAAGTTTCCATATGAATAAATTAGTGAATTTAAAATTAACTTGTGTTGAATTCTTGCACACCCTGATTCTTGTTTTATTCTCTGCTACCCATCTGTGGACTAATGTCCCGAGACAGTAAGTATTCCTGGGTTTTGTGTGATGTTTATTTTGAATTCTTTATGTGACTAAGCAATGTAATTTAGATATATTCCTTTCCACAATGCATGTCGGATGTGAAATCGGTAACGATACAAACTTGGTTTCGATTCCCCACCGATGTGGCATTAGTATAATGGGTGGTCTTTATCCTCTCAATTTGAAATCGGAACTCAATATTCCAGAATCCACTGAATCCGTACTAGTCGTACTAGAGTCACTTTCATACCTCCGATATCTTTGCACTAACCTACAGGGTGGATTTGTTCGGGCGCCATTGCAAAGAAGACTTGCTGCCCCAACCGGGAATCGAACCCTGGATCTCCAAACTGGCCAGCCTATGCTCTACCGTTAAACTACTATAAAAAATTGCAAACTCTTATCGTTGAAGTGGACTCTGTAGGACTTAACGTGCACAGTCACAGAACGTTCCTTACAAAGTTATTGAGGCACTTAAGGACTTTCTTAGGAACTCTTCATAGAAAAATATTTTAAGGAAACACAGATGAAATGTTAGTCTCCATTTTTCGATTTTGGATCCCCAAAAAATCGAATAAAATGAGTAAGGATTAAAGTACAGTAATTTAAAGTAATAAATTATTAACAAATAAAGGGTAACATTTTTAGTGTCCTGTTAAAGACTCATTAGATTGATGACGAATTTGACACATCTTCTTCCGTTTTTAGTCTGCTAACGTGATGCGTGTAAAAGTCAATTACATACTTAGAATCACATGTATATAATCACGTGAGTTCGGGTTTTGATTATAAACAATGTGATCTCCAAGCAGCATATGTTTATTATCCGATATCGAAATCAAAACATCTGGATTTCAAGCAGAAACCCTACCAACTGAATTATTCGTGTTATATAAGCAATTTCTAGAAATATCTTAAAGAGTTTTCACAGTAGTAAAAATTTGAAATATAGTATTTAAAGTACTGGTTTCGTTTGTTATTTAAGTAAATTATAAAGCAAAAGTAAAAATTTATTTAATAATAAGAACATGGGTAGTTGCAATACCAGTGGCAGAGCGTGCAGGAAATCTGGGTAGATAGCGTCTACCCAAACAACCCACTACAAAGTAACTTTTAATTTAATTGCGCATTCAAAGTAAGTGCATAAGACATTTCGAATAGTGTTTAATTAAAGCCGAAGTTGCTTAGTAGCAGGTTGTTTGGGTAGACACTGCTTACCCAGATTTCCTTCAATCTTCGCCATTGTGCAATGCAACATTTTCAAAACACAATTGAACACAATATTTTAATGTTCGAGTTACGAGACCTATTTAAACAGCTTGATTTTGAAATTCGTCTTATACAGTTTATAATAACATTTTATTCAAATAACAATTTCATATGTGCGAAATGAAAAATTGATTTTATTTTCAAATTCGCAATTGATGTATTAATTTCCTTTCCTTTTGAAATTAGTATCACAATATTCAATAATCATTATCTAGAATGTTCATTATAAAATGAAATATTGTAAAAAAAGAAACACAAATTTAATAATTGGGGTTTTATAAATAACTAGGGGGTTCTGCACCCTGCTCGTTACGCTTTGAAAATCCCCGTAACTCGCATTGCGAGTCGGGAGTTGGTAAACGGTTTGTTTCATGCTGTTACCCTATTACATTCCTAGAAATATACCGAATTTCATAGTTTTGTATGCTATAGTTTTCGGCGGTACGAGATAGAGAAAATCGATGGACATGCCGATACGAAAGAACATTTGTCACTTCAGAATTACATAAAAAGTAAAATATCTCGTAAACTGCATCGAAATTTAAACAAGAAAGATCAATCATGCTTAAAGCATTGATTATGAAACACTTTCCAACTTCAATGCAATTTTATTTAAACATCTCTAAAATGCAATACATTCATAAGTAATATTTTAAAACTTATCACAATACTACATTAATTTATTATATGTGAAAACTTAAACCTTCATCGAAAAAAATAACTTCATTCAAATGACGGCATTGAAATATAAATTGCTTGGTTTAAACATCTCTAAAATGCGATACATTCCTCGGTAATATTTTTAAAATCATCATAATACTACAAAAATTTATTATATTTGAAAACTTCATCGAAAACAACTGACATTCATTCAAATGACGTCATAGAAAAATAAAACGCCTGGCTCTCTCTATAAAAGCAGCATTTCATTCATAACATTTTCCCAATCATTTCATTCATTACAGTACTAAAATAATTCATTTTATTTAAAAACTTAAGTCCATGGATACAAGTAATTACACTCTATGCTTGAAACTTCATAGAAAAAAATCGTCCTTCTCGCAGTAAAATCAATGAATATTTCATTCATATTAGCTATGCAGACTCCATGAGCTAAATACTTTTGCGTTAAAAAAACAGCAATTCTTATACAACTCATCCTACATATTTTGCTGTTTATATTTTACAAAAGTGAAAAATAGGCTTCGTTGTAGAAATAATCAAATTTGGATGAGCATTTAAACTCAAATATATTGTCATTGTGTTGTTTCAGTATATAGATGCGCAGAATTTAAGCAAAAATAAAGCGGTTTTAGGACGAATACAGCACTCAATATGAATTAAAAAGAACTTTAAATTCGCGATTTTGAGACAAGATGGATGCCATCGTTTATTTTGAAGTGTGTCACGTGATCTTTTCATATCATGGTCACGTGATCGCTTCATATAAGATGTGTAATTATTATTTTAATTTTTATGTAAAAAAAACTACTGAATATATTTTGCTGAAAAGTTTTATATATATTTTATGGAATAATTTGAATATTACCTAAAATTTTCGAAGCAATTTGTGAATTTTAAATCCGCTTAAAAAATGTTTGAAAAATTAGATCCCATAGGGTTCAATGTATTTCATTTTTTCAACCCGGGTTCAATCCTATACTAATTAGGTGATATTAATCATTTATATTCCCATAGATCTAACAGACCGTCTGAACAACATACTAAAATTTCATTTTGATTAAGTCATTTTTACAGCAGTTATCCTGCTAACGGACAGACAAACAGACAGACAGAATGAACAAAGTCATAAACACCTTTCAACTTAGTTGTAAAGTGTTAAAAAATGACCTTCATCCTGAAAAAATTCGGGGTCTTGCTATTATTATTCTATCCAGGACACGAACTCGCAGCTAAAATATTTTGTCTTTGATTTCGACATTAAATATTTCTTAAACTACAATATATATCTAAAAACAGTTTATTTCATCATATTTTTCAAACCTTTCTCTACAGGTGTACCAAATTTTATATTTTTGTATGTTCTATAGTTTTGCAGCTCACAAAGCAGATAAAATTGAGGAACGAGAAGTTTGTCAAACAGCGGTGACGGCGGCTACTTTCTTTTAATATAGTAAAGTGAGTATAGTATAGTGAGCTTGGAATTTTAAGTATCAATATTTATGAAACCGCGATGAAATTTAAAATAATTGTATTGATATATATTTTAATGGTGTTTTTTATTTATAAATTTTAAAACACTAATGAAAAGAAGATGTAACTTTTAAAATTTGAAAATTGATGTGAAAGGGAAAAGTAACATTTCAACAGCAGTATATATAAATGATATTTACTCAAATTCAAACAATATAAAATGCCGACTGGAATAGAAAGTAAAATATAATATCTTGAAGTTGAGCAGAAAAAAAATTATTCACCAATCATTTCATTCACCTAAGACAAAATCGAATTTTTAGAATTTAAATACTTTTTGAAAAGAACCTTTGAAAAGAACTTTTCCAAGCATTTCAGTAAATATTTTGCATCACCTAAACCGCCTTGGTTGTCATGGGAATAATGATTGCTTCCCCCAAGCCGCAGACACTTCAAACAGTTTGCAAACAAGTCCAGAATATTTTTGATCTCAAAAATCTAGACAAGTAAGAGTTCGAATTTTGCCTGATAAAAAGAAGAGGATAAGTTGGCAAGAAAAACACTTTCCAAACCGACTTATTACCAATGCACCTGGCGTTTCAATATCTTTAGTGTATTCTTAAGTTTCAACAAGGTAGAGATCGCCTGAAGTTCTTTTGGAATTGTGGCTCAGTTTTTGAAGAGATTCATCTGTTCTAGAAAATAGGCTGTAAAAATGTTGGAACTTCTTATGAGATAATATCAAGTTTAGAAGCTTTCCTGTTAAACAAAAGAAATTATTTTTCCTGGCAACCATTTTGTTGTTCGCAAAAAAGTTGCCATACAATAGTTTATATGAAAAGATTTTCCTCGAAACATATATTTCTGAGGTTCTTGTAAATACGAGAATAAATATCTCGTATAAAACTTGGATTTGGATTGAGCATCAATTTACGAAGAAGAAGGGTTGGGGGGTTAGTTAGGATATACACTTCCGGTAATTTTCCCAATTTTGGTTCAAATTTTTCATTGAATCTTCCATATCTCTAAATTAACTATAAAGCTTGAATAGTAACTGAATAATGCTCATTGGGATATCTATTTCCCAAGATTGTTATAGATAGAGCGTAAATAATGATTGTTACGCATTCAGTATCATATTCCTGAGTGCATATATATATATATATATATATATATATATATACATATATATATATATATATATATATATATATATATATATATATATATATATATATATAAATATATATATATATATATATATATATATATATATATATAATATATATATATATATATATATATATATATATAAATATATATATATATATATATATATATATATATATATATATATATATATATACATATAAATATATATATATACATATATATATATATATACATATATATATATATATATATATATATATATATATATATATGTATATATATATATATATATAAATATATATATATATATATATAAATATATATATATATATATATATATATATATATATATATATATATATATATATATATATATATATATATATATATATATATATACATATATATATATATATATATATATATATATATATATATATATATATACAGAGAGAGGGAGTGAGCTTATATAATGACAAATACGTATTCAGCATTATATTGTGATTTAGGAGAATCACAAAGGATTTCTACTTCCGGTTCTGAAGATGTCACTTGCAATTCAAAATTTACATTTTCGTTGAAACATCTATTACAAGGTATATGCTATAGATGTAGTATAGATCAGGGATTGGCAATTTCACTTACAGTAGAGTCAAATGAAAAAACATCTTTTAGTTTAAATCAAGGTTTTAGTTCATTCAGAAGGTATAAAATGATGGGGTTTAAGATAAGTAAAATTGTGATTGACCTTCAAGCATTTTTTTTCAAAATCTAGATTAAACTGTGAGGAGGTGGTTCTCAAGAGAGAAGAAATATGTTCATCCAGAAAATTAGTCTCTCAGATCACTATTCCTATGTGTTATGATTACGCTTGTTCGCATGGATATGAGGATGCAAATAATGCTATATACTTTTAAGCATGATTTACCAAGTTCAAAATTGTTGGTTTGGCATGGTTTATAGAAATATAGTTTTGTTATGCGGACCCTATTAAACGGATTGGTGGCCCTCATTTTCCTCATGATCCGTAGTTTGCCCATCCCTGGCTTAAACGATGGCTTATAAATATCAGCATCACATTTCAAAAGTGATTGCGGATTTGCTAAGCATTTTTGCTTCCTGTTCTTTGCCCATTTCCGGTTCTTTTTAAAATTCTGGTTCAAAAATGTTTTTCTAAAAACATTTATTTCTCATGTTTGTCAGCATATGGAGCTTAGAAGATAACTGATTTAAATTCAGCATAACATTCCAGAAGAGGTATGAGGATAAGTAAAGATTTTCAATTTCCGGTTAAAAATTTCCCTTGAAATATCTATTTTCTTGGATAGGCCATACTTATAGCTTAGATGATTAGTAATATGGATTCAACATAGAATTCCATAGTATATATTTACGGTTCTGTATATGCCACCTCCATGTTTTCCCCAAATTCATATAACAGAATGAAATAAGTTTTCAAACGAGATAAAAATGGTCAATAGCACCTTCAAAAATCAAGTGTATCCACTATTTACCACCATGTAAATGCTCATTCATAAATTTCTTGTTAATCCTATGAAGCATTTTAAAATATTTAATAGAACAAAATAGTATTGTTTTCTTTAGCATTTGCAAAATCTCATGAGCATTAGATGTTATCCAAATTATACGGTTGCAAACGTGTCCGGATTCTGGATGTGAAAAATAATATAGGTTATATGCAGAATTGGGGGGATTATTTTCTTTCAACGTAGATCCCTTCTGAGAAGACATATTTATTCCAGGGTATTTCTGATGTAAATAATGTATTCTTAAGTCATCTTTTAAAATAAGCATCATGCACATTTATTTTCTTTAATTCTCCGTGTATCTTGCTGATATCTGGGGAGTGGCAAGTTGACATCATCGTGAAGATGGTGTGCTATTTTTGTCCGGGCATCACCGCTTGTGGGGACAATTCGGTAGGCAGTGAGAACAGAACCCACGGCTTATAGCGTAAAATTTCGCGTCTAAACAGTTAAACTAAAATATATCTTTGGGTCGGACTCTTTAATTTGAAGCATGTGTCGTAGAACATTGTGCGGACTGATCGACATTTGAAATGGTAGCCACAGAATCTACACATACATTCCAAAATATGTCCACATAACTCTCTAGAAACATAGTCTACATAACTCTCTCAATTCCATTAGACAATGGGTTAAAAAATATTAAAGAAAGACCGCATGATAACATTTAGATGGAACTAGCCGATTACCCGCTAAAAATCATCGATGTCACAATAAACATATTTCAATCAGTTATATATCCATTTATATAATTATGAGAATTATATTTGAATTTATATAATTATGAGAATATGCATTCCTATAAATGTTTCTTAATTTTTGTTAAATTATTAAAACTATAGCCTGTCTTGTCAGTTTTATAAAACTATCTCACTTGTACTAAATTTCAAGTTTCTATCTTAATTACTTCCTTAATTATTGAATCGCTCAGTTAATTCCATATATCTATCTTAATTAAAAGGGGTGTTTCTATATATTCGGAAAATAGAAGATTTTGGTGTGTGGCATCAAGTAGAAAATATTTGAAAACTGCAATTATACACTTTCCTCCTATCTAATGATCTACCTCTTGCGTCAATTTTAAGTTTCTATCTCACTTCAAAGTACGCTTTACTATCGTTTTATATTTCGCACGTTTTGGTATGGAACCCCCACCCTCCCCACATAAATGAAGAGGATGTTATTTTACTTATAGAGATAAACATCACCGTGAAGTCAAACTGATTGCGAATTCTAGCAATTTTATGACAAGTAAATCGGGTAACTTTGCTTACCCGATTTACTTGCCATAAAAAAAAAAGCCGATTGCCATAATGAAATAGTTTACAACATAAAATGCGGTGGTTTGATTATCTCTGCGTTTTACGTTGTAAGCCAGTTTAATAATTATTTTAAGAATATATTTAGTACCGAAAGAAAGGCTAACAAATTACCAAAAGTTGTACTGCTTGCTCTGAGGCAGCTTCGAAAATTTAGAAAATGCAGAATAAACAGTTTTTGGTGACAATCCACGATCTGAAACGACATATTTCGAACAATAATTCTATTTTTCTAGTTCTATATCCCTTTCGTTACACTTGATAGCTCTACTACAATGGTCGTATTGCCATTCAGACATTTTCAGTTTAGCCGGCACAGTATTGTGCTTATTTTGGTGTTTAAATCCGGATTTGCTGCACTAAAGAAGAAAATGCAAATGATTTCCGAATTGTAGATGTGCTTATTTATCTTTATATGCCCTATATTTTACGTTGCGAACCAGTTAATTACTATTTATTACTACCTTTTATAACTTTAAGTTTTAAAAATTGTAGTAATTTTTACTGTGAAGACTAGTATTTTAATGAAAAATATTGCTTTATGTTGTTGTTTGCTTGACAAAATTATTTTTTCTATCAAATACAATACCCATTTCCTTAAAATAAGCTAAACCGTATCTTTGCTTTCAAATACTCATCGAAAGGGAATGTTTTATCACGGATTAGATTGCTTACAAACTTTCATGCAATTTTCCTAAGACAGATTATGAAGGATGTCAATAATACTTAAAAAGTTAAGTCAGAAGGAGTAAGCTACAAGATAAGATTGAAACTTCATAATCTCATTAGCAAAACTTATCAGTTTCGGAATTTAAACGACAAGATTTTAATCTTCTTTAAGATTAAAAAAAATATTCAATATCATCTTAAAAATTTTGACATACTTTCAACACTTTTATAAAACAAAACTGATGTAGAAACTTATCACTGACAAGTAATCTGTATTATTTTTTCATAAAGAAAGACTTCTCTCTTAGAGGTAGGATTTTTCGAGTATAGCATTAAAGGTACATGTTTAGTACTTTTTATTATTTAAATGTGATGTTATAAAAGTAGTAAAATAAAAGTTTTGCAGGCGATATAAAGTAAAACTTATGTCGGAACTTGTCGCTAAACAAGTAATCTATAAGAATTTTTCATAAAAAAACCTTTCATTAGAGATATGATTTTTACAGTAAATCTTTAAACTTATACATTTAGTGATTTGTATTGTTTAAGTGTACTGTTGTAAAATTCAGTAATATTACTTGTTATACAAATATGTTTTATATATTAAAACTGAAAGAAAATATCATGAATTATGGTGGAAGTAAAACATTATTTCTCATAATATAATTTGTACTAACATAGAATTCTATAACAATATTTATATTCTCTCCTTTCTCTGTGTTCAGATAAATCATGTTTTACAACCTTTTATTTAACTTCAAACGAAATATATATAATCAAATCTATGTAGGATTTGAAGCGTCACAAATATTTGATGCCCTAACTAACCAGGTTGCACTATTCATAGCAACATAACCTTTGGCATGCCCTTGTTTTTTTGGTACATTTTAATTCTTTAGATTTTCAACCTTATCGGACTAGCTTGTCCTTGGCCCGTCATAGCAGCTATATGTAATCGTTTTATAAATCTTTATGGCCCTAAGCTGAAAATTGGACTACTTTTTAGCTTTTGGTCAACAATAGTTATTTATATCCTATGCAATAGCAAGACTGAATAAAATATGAGCTAGTCTTAAACCTTATCGGGTTAGCCCGTCCTGGGTCCTCCATAAGAATTTGGTATGTCATTGATTTTTGTTGTATATTTTAATTTCTGAGATTTAAAACTTTATCGAGCTAGATTGCCTTTGGCCACCTATAAGAATGCGTTTGTTCCTGGAATAGCGAAATCCGATGTGGCTAGAAAGATCATATTTGCCCTATCGCGGTCTATCGTGGCGTATTTTAATTTGGGAGGGATGATTGAACCTTCTCACCCTGTCCCTCCTGGGCCCGTCATAGGAATGTACTAGTTTTTGGGGAATAACTCAAGAACCGGAGCAGCTGGAAAGTCCATATTTAATACTCAATTTTCTGGCATGCATTTAAGTTACATACATTTTAATAAATGCATTCCTCATGCATTTAAGTAACATGCAGATAACAAAAGACTATACTTCGTATTTATTTTTTACTTTTTTCTTACATTATTATCACTAACGCTGATCAGGACTTAAAATATATCAAATCATATTAGAAGAAAATATGTTTCTGCTAGCTGTATGATCCACTTCAACTATTAAAGAAAACGTTATCGTTTAAGTAGTCCAATGGATAGTGCGTCTAGTTAGCTGGACATTGGTGATTCTATAACCTTCTGATACAGGAGTTTTCAATGGTGTCCGCAGAACTTAGCCGTGCAGGTAAACTTCAGTAGATTACCAAGGTATGAAAAATACTTAAATTGGAATTTATTAGTAGACAGCGATTTATTTCAGCAATTTTAAATTAGAGAGTTATGACCAACAAGGTGCTTGCTATTGTGTATGAAAATCAGAAATATCAGGAGGATGTAAAGATCAGAAGTTCAATCTGAAATCTGAAGAATAATGTTTAGTCCACGGTTATAATGCGTATCCCAATTTCTGTATAATTTTATTTCTATTTTTTTGTGTCGCTTAATTTAAAATTGCCGTGCTGGGGGACACGTGCCCCCAGCATGGCAATTTTTCAGCAATTTTTCTATGAATCTGTTATTGAAAAAGTACTCTTTATCGAATTGATTTTATCTTATAATAAAATTATTTACAATAAAATATTAATTATATTTTTCTGAAAATAAAAGCCAATTCACTGAGAAAAATATCTCAAACTGAGGAAACTCGTTGATACCACACCTATCGAAACTATCATACCAATTCATATAATAACTATCGTATACAAGCACATCCATCCAAAATATTTATAAGTTTATGTATTGATGTTTCCATATAGCTTATCTATTTGTCCAACACTGATGAGAAGTATGTTGATGCCGTGTGAAAATTGCACTTGCCGTACCCCTCTCTTCATTTCAGATATTTATTATCCGGCAATAACTCCTCTTACACTAATTGTACTCCTCTAAAATTAACTGCAAATTAATATTTTACTTCCAGGTTCGTTTCTGCACATGGTAGGGTAAAAATTGCTCTTGCTGCGCCCTGCCAGCTTTACCTCCTACTGGTAAATGGAGGGAGGGATTTTTGTGTAGGGGGGGGGGCAGGTTTATAATATGTCCATGCTGCCAAAAGAGGATTACCTCGATAACAGTATTTTCAAATGGGTACCACACTGACTAATTTGCATTAAAACTAAGATCGTTATCTGAAGTTTGAAACTGCGTGATTCATTGGATGGAATTTCAACCACTCGGATATGGGTGGTACGTTTTTAAAAAATATTTTCGTAATAATGTCGGACGAAAAAAGAAATTGAAATATATTTGTATCGTGTATATTTATTTAGCATATTTGAATTTATCACACAATATTATGCATAATTTAAAAGAAAAGTATTATTGCTGTTATTGCTGAATTAACTTGCATAAATTTAAAAAAACTCAAATTTATACCATTTAATATATATGTCTGATTAAAGTATTTTCATGTATGTGTCAGTGTCTTATGCAGAATTTAAAAATGTAAAGTTGATTACTAGGATTTCTAACTTTTCGTCAGTAACGAAAAAACATTTTTAAAGTAACCGAACCCTGGATTTATGTCTACTCATACGACGCTCTATCCATTGAGCTACTGAGGCAATTGTCTACATATGAAGTCGACCCAACAATCTCTTTCAGATTTGAGATCAAAGTACAAGTTTCAAACTCTACAACCTCCACATTCCTCTATTTGTCACTACAACCAATCTTCAGGGTTATATTCCTCGGTCACTATTGTGAAGAACTCATGCCTCAGCAGGTACCCGAACTACTGATTCCTTCCTGGATTATGTTCTTGTTTAGAAAAAAAGCATATGTTTTAGCTGTGAATCAAACCAGCTATCTTCAGTTAGCCAGACGACTGTCTCACTATTGATCTATTGAGAAAATTATATTTCTTTCCATATCTGAAGCGAGTTTTGGATACTTCTTAATCATATGTCGATTTTAGATACATGAAGCTATCGTCGAAGGAAACGTAGCAATTATTTAATATAAATTATACAATAACTGACATTATAATTTCACTTACTCACTTTATTACAATCTAGGTACTGAGAAAATTATATTTTCTTCCATATTTACAGGAGACCTACAATTTTTTATTCGTACCCCATACTTGAGAAAGAAGAGCAAATTATTTAATATAAATTATGAGAGCAATTGTTCAATATAAATTATGAGAGCAATTGTTTAGTATAAATTATGAGAACAATTGTTTAATATAACTTAGTACAGAAATTGTTTAATATAAATTATGACATAAATTGTTTAATATAACTTATATGTTTAATTTCCAATTTTTTTTCCGTTACTAAAACTAACACTATTTCAATTGTCCACTTCCTCACTATTGTGGTACTGAGAAAATTGTATTTTCTTCCATATTTAAAAGAGATCTACAATTATTTATCCATACCCTATAGTTGATAAAATTAGAGAAAATCATTTAATATAAATTATGAAAGCAATTGTTTAATATAAATTAAAAGGGCAATTGTTCAATATAAATTATGAGAGCAATCTATATAAATAAAAATGAAAATCTGTCTGTCTGTCTGTCTGTCTGTCTGTCTGTCTGTCTGTCTGTTTGTCACACCATCACGGGAGAACGGCTGAACCGAATTTGATGAAATTTTGTGGGTAGCCCAGAAATAGCCCCACTTAAAATTATATCCGTGTTTTGAGTTTCTACAACCAGTGGTTCTCGAGATATTAGTAAAAAACGAAATTTTCGTTTGTCTCATCATCACGGAAAAACGGCTGAACCGAATTTAATGAAATTTGGTGAATAGCCTTGAAATATCCCCCCATAACTTTTTTCCAAGTTTCGAGTTTCTAAGACCTGGGGTTGTCGAGATATTAATGAAAAACGGAACTTTTTCCTAGGAGTTCTACTCCCTAACTCCGTGGTTTATCCAAACGAAAAGCTTGAAAATCGTTTGAAAGTGAATTAAAATTTAATCTCTGAGTTTGATGGGAGATTTTTTGCGTTAATTAGTCACTTTCTGAAAACATGAATTGTTTGAAACATGATTTAAAGGGGAAATCTATCTCCATGGTTCATGGTTTATTTAAAACAAGCTTTTACGGAACAATGAGAAGTATAGAGAAATCAAAATCGTTATTTAATTTCGCAGTTTATGTTATAAGACATGACATATTTAACATGTTATAAGATTCTATCTTATATCATGTTACTCAGAAACGCAATTAAATTAAATCTGTCTGTTAATTTTAATAATTATTTTTTCGATTTGAATAATAAATAAATGGATATAAAAATATATTTTAGAAAAGAACGTTTTGATTTCTCTTATAGCATTTTTGACTGGATAATATCAATTACGGTCTTCAGGTTTAAAAATTATTATTATTTATATTTTCGGGGATTATTGATTCAAGGATTATTGATATTTTCAAGTTATTATGCAATTATTTTATTATAACAAAAATTGTTTAAACTCATATATTGTATGTTGTACGAATCTTCTACAAATACACGTGTATATCTTTTAATCTACGAGAATATAAGTAGTACAGGTATATTGACATATGTTTTGATATATATTGGCATATATTGGAATCAATTACGACCTTCTGGTATAAAGAGTACGGATATTATTGATGTTTTCAATTTACTACGTCATCTCTTTTATTTTGGCAAATATTTTTGAGACGCATATTGTAATACGGGTAATCTTATACTAACACATTGGCATATTTTCTGATCTGCGACAATATAATTAGTACGGGGTTGCATATATTCATTCAATTCCTATTTTTTCTTCTGTAAATTTGCTTACAAAAGGGGGCAGGATGTTTTATTCTTCAGATCTGATCGTGAAGATAATTTTGCATAGTGAGAACATATATTCTTAAACTTCTCTTTAGGAGCAATAAATTTAATATTTTAACAGAATTTGCACATGATTGCGAACTTTAAGTTTCTTTAAATTATACACTCCGTACGAATAACGGGTGTGCTGTTAGTGGTTATTAAATTTTAACATTTTAGGAGGATATATCATGTTGCTCGGCATCGCAATTAAATTAAATGTGTTTGTTAATGTTTTTATTTTTTTTTTTTGATTTAAATAATAAATAAATGGATAAATGGATATAAAAGTATATCTTACGAATGGACGGTTTGATTTTTCTTTTAATTATATTAATTGCTGACTGCGTACATCAATTTCATTTATTTTGGCAAAGAGTTTTCAAGCTTATATCGTATTTAGCTACTAAACTCATATATTGTGTTTAGCCAATAAATTCATATAGCCAATTGTTGAAACAGAAAAAGAGTAGAGCGGGTATATCTTCTAATACAATTGTAGTGTTTTCATTTAGTATATTGAAACGGGATAAGAATGTTTCATTCAGATCTGCAAATTCAAAGCTACGAATTTGGAGGGATATCGCTAATTTGACAACTTTTCTTAAACTTTGCCAAATTGACGGAAATGTCGCCAAATTGATATAAACGACACACAAACAGCTGCCGTAAACCTTCGGGTTCGTCGTGTGGCTTGGGTCTTCTACATATCAATGAAATTTTTTTTTGTTTTGTTAGAAGAGAGTACTGAAATGATGTTTGGTTAGCATTTATCTGTCAGACCAACCATCCTACTTAGTAATTCATTTAGCGAATTTTTAAAATGTCACCAAATTGATAAAAATGTTTTCAAATCTATAAAAACATCTTGAAATTGATAAAATTGCGCTACATGAATGATATTAATTGTTTTTTGTTAGGGGATAGTATTGTGATGATATTTCGTCAATTTGTCGCAAAGTGGAACTGTCAGTTCTACAATCCCACTTGACGATAAATTTGGCGATTTTTTAAAATGTCGCTAATTTGACGAAACTGTCGCCAAATGTTCCATAGAAATATAACTATTTAGACGATATTTTTTCTACCAATTTATTTGAAGCAAATGATATCATGTCGCTTAGCAACGGATTTAAATCCAATGTGTTTATGCGGCAGACGATTTTTATTAAATCCTTTCCGATTTGAATAATGAAGATATGTATATAAAATAAATTTCATTGCCATTTCATTTTGGACTGGATAATATCAATTATACTCTTCAGGTTTAAACATTATTATTATTGATATTTTCCGGAATTATTGATTCAGGGATTATTGATATTTTTAAGTTATTACGCCATTGTTTTATTGCGGCAAAAATTGCTGACACACGCATATTGTACGTTGTACGAGTAATCTTCTAGGAATGCACGGGTATATCTTCTAACCTACGAGAATATAAGTAGTACAGGTATATTGGCATATATTTTGACATATATTGGCATATATATTTGAATCAAGTACAGTCTTCTGGTATTAAGGGGATTAATTATATATTCAATTTATTACGTCGTCTGTTGTATTTTACCAAAAAACATTTGTGACTCATATTGCAAAACGGGTAATCTTCTACTAATAATCGGACATTATAAGTAGTACGTGTATATCTTCCCATATAATTTTAGCACTTTAATTTTGACATATATCGGAATAAATGACTGTCTTTAGATTTAAAGATTACGGGTTTATTGGTATTTTTAATTTATACATGTAATCTACTAATACAGGTTATATTTTCTAATATTCGCGTATATAATTAGTACGGGTCCCATACAATTTTAACGCTTTTATTTTGCATATATTGATTCAATTCCATATTTTTTTTATATTTGCTTACATAAGGGGTCCAAGATGTTTTATTCTTCAGATATGTCCATGAAGATAATTTTGTATAGCGAGAACAGAGATTCTTAAACTTCTTTTTAGGAGCATTATAATAAATATTTTAACAGAATATTTTGATTAAACATGTCATTTAGTATACTATAAGAATTTGGGCATGATTATGAATTTCAAGTTTCTTTATATTATATACTCCGTACGAAGAACGGGTATGCTGCTAGTTGTTTAATATAAATTATGAGAGCAATAGTTTAATATAAATTATTAGATCAATTGTTTGATATAAATTATTACACCAATTGTTTAATATAAATTATGACAGAAATTGTTTAATATAACTTATATGCTCAATTTTCAAACATATTTCCATTTAATAAAGCTGACATTATTTCAATTACCAACTTTCTCACTACTAAAGTACTGAGAAAATTACACCTTTTTCCATATTTAAAGCAAACTCTACACTTTTCTTAATCGTATTTTGATTTTAGAGATAAAGTTATATCTGAGAGAAAGAGAGCAGTTTATATAAATTATATGCTTAATTTTTAAACGATTTCTTAATTACTAAAACTTAAAGAATTACTAATGATATTGCTACTGAATTATCGAGAACATTATGTTTTAGGGAGACCTATACTTTATTTGTAGGAGGTCTATACCGTATTTGAAGGAGACCTTACAGTTATTTATTTACACCTTGATTTTAAAGATTTGACGCTGTTGAGAGAAAGTAATTGTTTAATATAAGTTTAATTTTATATATGTTATAATTAAATGCTTAATTTTCAAACGATTTCTCAATTACTAATGCCTATACAATATCTAGGAAAGATTGCAAATACTTTGGAAACCGTCTTTATTCAATGCATCATCAATGACGTACATGATAATATTTAAAATGGCCAACGAGCGCCTTCAGACAACATAGTGTCCATCATCAGTGGCAATAACAAGGATTTGACAGGCGTGATCATTTATACTACTAGTAATCGTGAATATAAATTTGCATAGGGAAATATAGTTTTGCATCTACGCGTGTTAAACCATTATATGATTTTCTGGAAATCTAGTGTTTTATCACTAGTTATGTTTATGTTTTGGCCTAATCTATTTATGTACTTGGATTTTGAAATGAATTGAATTGAATTGTTTTTGCTTGAAATTTATATATTTATTTGTAATATATGTTAATTGAAGTATCGATTTTCCCTTTTGCCCTATGCAAGTTTATATTCACGATTGCTGGTAGTATAAAAGTTCATATCTGTCAATTCCTTGTTATTGCCACTGATGATGAAAACTATGTTGTCCGAATGGGAAGTGGCCTTTTTAAATATTATCATTTACGTCATTGATGGTATATTGAATAAAGATGGTTTACAAAGTATTTGTTGCCTTTACCAGTTATTTTAAAATGTTTTAGACTTGTTTTGACAATAATCTATACAATAACTGACATTATTGTATCAATTAATCACTTTCTCACTATTGAAATACTTAGAAAATTATATTTTCTTCCATATTTGAAGCGAACTTTACACTTTTCTTAATCGTACTTTGATTTTAGAGATATAAAGCTATAGATTAGGAAAAGAGAGCAATTGTTTATATAAATTATATGCTTAATTTTCGAAAGATTTCTCAATTACTAAAACTTGTACAACAATTAAACATTATTATCTCAATTACTGATGCTCTTACTATTGAGTTACTGAAAAAATTATATGTTTTCCAAACTTAAAGAGCATCCTACACTCTTCTTAATCATATTTTGATGAAGCTTATATAATTGATGAAGCTTATACAATTGCTGAAATTATTATCTCAATTACTAAAACTCGAAAATCACAGTTTTACGAATATAAAATTTATGTATTAAGTGTTAGTATGTGATATATATATATTTAATTTTTATAAATGTTAGTATATGATATAGTAAGTTTCTGAAATATTATCATTTGCATAATGGTCTAAATTTTAGTTGCAATTCGCATTAAGTTATGTTTTCAGTCGTGTTCCTAAAATTTTGCAATTTTCGGCACTTCTTGATAAATGTGTATGTCCTTAAAATTGCGTACTCTTAAATTTATATTTACTTTCAGTGCATTAATTTTTAAGTATTAACATTATTCTTTCGTAATGGAAAGTGTCGCACTTAAAAACAGTTATGGGCTTAAAAAGCATCATCATAATTCAAAAGTTATCTTCATGAGTTCACGTGTAATGTTAGTTAAGTTGAACTACTATATTTTCTTTATAAGTCATATAGCAATTTTTGTCTAAGCCAAAAAATTAACACGCATTCGCGAATAAAATTATATTTTATGTCTTATTCAAAACATTACTTCCCTACTATTATTGATGCTTATAATTTGTTTATAACGTAGCATAATATCTCTCTAACGTTCTGAATACATTTATGATGTTAAACTAATAGTACATGAAGATATCTGGGGACACTTGTGAGGAGTGGAAATATTTTTAAATAATTTTGTCTCATGCTGTATTCAAATTTGTATATTTTCTAAGTATATTTACTTACATTTATATTTATATACATGCCTTCTAAAAGTTTAGAACGCGGCAGTAAATCCGGCATAACTCAAAAATGTCTGCTTTGATTGATTCCAAATTTCGCATGAAAATAGTCAATTGAGTAATATATCCCCCATGAGTATAATAATTAAATTGAGGAAAATATATTTAGGTATATTTTCACCATTTAAGTTCTTACTTATTGCTTCCTAAATTTGGAAAAAAATGTGTAAGCTATACAAATTATATTTCATGGCTTATTCAAAACATTATTTCCCTACTCTTATTGATGCATATAATTGGTTTATAAAGCAGTGTAATATTTCTCTAAAATTCTGGAAGACATTTATGCTGTTAAGCTAATAGTGCAGGAAGATATCGGATACACTTGTGAGGAGTGGAATTTTTTTAAAAATAGTTTTGTCTCATGCTGTATTCAAAATAAATATACAGGTGAACCTCGATATGTCGAACCTCGGTATCTCGAAATTTTCGGTATCTCGAAATATTTTCATCTCCCTTCAGGCACGGTATAAAA
Organism: Amaurobius ferox; assembly: GCA_951213105.1. NCBI lineage: Eukaryota > Metazoa > Arthropoda > Arachnida > Araneae > Amaurobiidae > Amaurobius > Amaurobius ferox. The sequence continues at coordinate 100,149,834 of OX578141.1, read as the reverse complement.
CTAATGTAAAACAAACTCTTTAACTCGAAATTTTTTTAATCAAACTTTCGATATCTCAAATTTTTTCATCTTACCATTTGCATCATCTTAACATTTTCATCTTTTCATTTGGAAAAATACGATCCAAAAAATGTGTTTAATGCAGATAAAACAGGACTATTTTTTAAGTGTATGCCTGATAAAACTATAACCATTAAAGGTGAAGTATGTCATGGCAGGTAAAGGAGTAAAGAAAGATTAACTGCGCTATTTTGCACTAATATGGATGGTACAGAAAGGCTCAAGCCTCTTATGATAGGTAAATCTACTAAACCCCGATGTTTTTCAGGAATGAAATATGTTCCAATGACTTATTTTGCGAACAATAAGGCTTGGATGACTGCCAAAATTTTCACTAATTGGTTGAAGGAACTAGACAGAAAAATATCCCGTAAAAATCGCGATATTGTTCTCTTCTTGGACAACTGTACAGCGCATAATTGCGTGCCAAAATTAAAATCCGTGAAAGTTCATTTCATGCCACTAAACACAACTTCTAAGTTACAGCCTTTGGACCAAGGTATTATTCAGAGTTTTAAGGTAAACTATCGCCACAAAATTAAGCTTATTTGGATCTGCCTAGCTCATTTGGAAAATGTGATAGATATTGAAGGATTCAGTACCTGTAACCAAACTGCCATAGATGACTATTTTGCAAGTAAAGTAATGCAAGATTAAATTTTAATAATATATGTACATACATAGTATTACATTAAATGTGTATCGAATCATTTCAGGATTTGCTTTATTTGTTGTCAGCATTTTCTTGGATGATACCCAATTCTCTGTCTGTAAGATAAAGTAAGTGATTTTTTTTTTAAAATGTATAAAGTATAGGAGTAGTATGCATAAATTCTTTTATGAATTCCTTAAAATTTTTCAAATTTTAGATATCTCTAATTTCTTTTCTACTCCCTTCAAATTCGACATATCGAGGTTCGACTGTATTTATTTCCTAAGTATATCTCTTTACATTTATCATTATATACACACCTTCTAAAAGTTCAGTGCGCAGCAGTAAATCTGGCATAACTCAAAAAGTTCTGCTTTGACTGACTCCAAATTTCACAGGAAAATAGTCAGTGGAGTAATATATCCTCCATGAGTATAATAACAAGAAAGATCAATCATGCATAAGCATTGATTATGAAACACTTTCCAACTGAAATGTAATTTCATTTAAAAATTTCTAAAATGTGATTCATTCAGTGGTAATATCTTTTACATTATCACAGTACTACAGTAATTTATTATACTTAAATATTTAAAACTGTATCGAAATATAAATCATCTGATTCTTTATGCAAAATCAATGAATATTTCATTCATATAACTTGTATTCCAGACTCCAGAGCTAAATAATTTTGTGTGAAAAAAATTCAGCAATTCTTATGTAATTCATCTTACAATCGCTGGAGATATTTGCATTCTGCATATGTTAAAATTAGGCTTCCTTGAAGAAATAATAAAAGTTTAGGGATCATTTAAAATCACAACTATTGTAATTGCATAGGCACGGAATTTAGATACACAGATAATACACAGATAATATATATGTGTATGTGTATGTACTCAAAGTATTGGAATCGTGCCGAAGATCGGAACTCGAATTTTCAAAGTATCTACACGTTTTGGGACTTCTAGAACACGAAAAAACTACTTTTAGGAAGACGTCTGTGTGTGTAAGGGTGTATCTGTGTATGTTTCTGTGTGTCTGTGTGGATATTACATCCACTCTAATTGAAAAACTAATGGACCGAATTTCATACAATTTGGTAGGTATGTTTTTTGTGGGAAATCCTGATGTTCATTAGATTATAGTACGATTCGTAATAAAAGAATCTGCCTTCTTTGCGAAATGGCCGCAGAAATTGCCTTTATCCACTCTAGCTAAAAACTAATGAACCAAATTTAACAAAATTTGGAGTATAATATTTCAATAACCTACAAGTGATTTATATACCAAATTTAACAAAATTTTGTATATAAATCATTTGTAGGTTATTCTACTACGATTCGGGAAAAAGGAACGGGCTATTTTTGCGAAATGGCCAGCAAAAATCGTTATATATAAAAATAAAAGACTACGTGTGCTCAATTATATCAATTAAATTCCTATTTTATATGTGATTTTTGACAACAAAAAGAATAAGACTAACCCCATTACTCTAGGACTAGCCGTCCTTGAGATATTCTAGTTTTTTCGCGTTTTCGCTACGCCACCTTTGACAATAAGTCTAGCTATCAAATGAGAACCAAATTTAAGTTTAACGTGTAAATTCAATGTCATTTAAAATACTTATGTTGTGCAGATAAACTCAAATTATCATTGAATAAATAAAGAGAACGAATATGAGTCTGCAGGGAAAGACATGTGCTGTCCACATCAGAATTTTTAACAATATTACAACAATGATTTATAAAAGTGAACGGGGATTAATTGCGGGTCATTTCGAAAAAAATGTATGATCTATATTTAAAGATCCACCAAATTGCTGTAGAATAAAATGTTCTACAAATTTAAGCTGTGTACCAAATTTTAACTCTCTAGGACGTAGGAAAGTGCATTTAAAATGCCATCAATTCAATTTATCATGAAGAGTTATATAAAATTTAAAAAAAAAATGAAAAATTGTTATCTACCATATTATTTTAAAATATGAAGCCACTCCCATATGCAAAACGTTTTAACAAATGGAGAGATATTTATTATATAATATCTCTCTCTTTTCTTTCTGGAAGATATCCCAAAGTCAGAATTTAATTGAATTTGTTTTTTTCCCTATATTAAATAATTTTTTTAATTAAAAAACTACTTAACATATTTTACTGAATTTTTTTTTATATATTCTATGGGATAATGTGAATATTTCCTAAAAATTTCGAAGCAATTCGTGAATTTTAAATTTACTTAAAAAATGTTTGAAAAATTAGGTCCCATAGGGTTCAATGTATTTCATTTTTTCAACCCGGGTTCAATAAAAAACTAATTGGGTGATATTATTTATTTATATTCCCATAGGTCCTACAGACCGTCTGAACAACATACTAAAATTTCATTTTGATAAACTCATTTTTACGGCAGTTATCGTGCTAACGGACAGACAGACAGACAGACAGACAGACAGACAGACAGACAGACAGACAGACAGAATGAACAAAGTCATAAACACTTTTCAACTTTGTTGTAAAGTGTTAATAAAATTAAGGAGAATATATTTAGGTATAATTTCACGACTTAAGTTCTTATTTCATGCTTACTAAATTCGGAAAAAGTTCTGTATGCTATACAAACAAATCTTTATATGGAATATCGGCTTCCCTGACTTTGACACAAGTTTTGCATCTATGATTTATCCCTTCAATCAGATGTTATACCTCATCAGAATGCTATAACTGCCAGTCCTGTAGAAAAACGCTTTCAGCTCTTGAGAGTAGTTGAAGGGTGTGGATGATCCAGATACAGTTTAAGGGCATAGCAAAAAGTTTTGATAGGATTAAGGTCCGGAGAATACGCTGACCATTACATACGAACAATGCCTGGACAGGCAATCAAGAATGTAGTGCTATTTGCCTCAATGTATTCAAGAATGCATGAACTCAGTGAAATAGCACAAGTACAAGTATAAACGTGGAAATGTTCTATTTCTGGCATAACATTTTAAGGACATTTTATCCATCTAGGTAGTTGTGGGATAAGGGTGCTCAGACGATGCCTCACGAACCCGGTGCATTTGTGTTCAACTCGCTCTGAAGTCTTGGTTATTTATGTTTGTCTAGGTAAAAAATGCTTTGAACAATACTTCCCAACTGACACATAGTTATACATACATGGCAACAGTTGTCTATATAAGTTATTTGTAACACGGATTGTAACTGTTCTAGGATATGGATTATTAGAGATATAATATCGAATTCTGGTTGTAGCAATAATTCTCAATTAACCTGTCAATAAAACTGTACACCCTGTCAATACAACTGTACACCCTGTCAACAACTGTACACCCTGCCAACTGTATCACCCTGTCAATAAAACTGTAAAGTAATTCTGTATGTTATGAAACAAATTTATTTTAGAGACATTTTCAATTAATTACAGTTAAGTTACAATTAATTATAAGTTTGAGTTTATATACTCTATCAGATATAAATATGTACCTTCGCGAATCAAGCGCATAAGAGGAGCTAGGATTTTTATTCAGAGGTACTAAAGTTCAGTTATTCTTCATAATTTAATTTGCAACGTATAATGTCAGTATATTGTTGTGAACGTATAAAATTCCTTTTCTTCTGGAGTCTTTCGTCCTTTCGCAGACCACACGGCTCCATCGGGGTGTTTTTTCCAGAACACACCGGTGCGGGCATTATTTCCGATGCGTCATTCTATAATTACCACTTGCGAAAGGAGGATGGTTGCCGGATTTGGCTATTTATCGACAATGTGGCGAATTCCTCAGTTTTCTAGAAAGACTGCGAAATAACCATTAGTCTACGAGATATTAGATAATTCCAGAAGTTTCTACAGAGAGAGCCTGTAAAAAGTTTTCATCAATCAGTGGGGGTTCCGTTGACGTAACGTGAGCTACATTGGACTGTGATTTTTATCAATATTTTGAAAATAGTAGCTGCTGTTTTGTTGTTGTTGTGACCCAGACCGTCCGACCAACCAGAAAGGTGTAAGTTAACCGTTTGACCGACCGGGAAGTGCCAGCCAATTTAGACCGGAACCCAGTGGGGGAGGCATCCGCAGGGACCGTACCTTCCTTCTCCTACCACCAACCTCTCGAAAGGACTTACGGACCCACATGTTTAACGTGATCGTACTCTGCATGAACACGGCGGCCGTTGTGGCAGCGTGCAAATCTAGTGCGCAAACCACCGGGCCACCGCCCCCGAAATGTGCCAACAGCAAACGGTGTTTCCAGGTGGTTACCCACCCAAGTACTAACCGCGCCCGATGAGCTGCTGTTTTGTGAAATCACTTTCGTCAATATTTTATGAATAATATCGGTTAGTTTGTAAAATTAAGGGCATTTAAGTACTATTTATCTATATATTGCTCCTTTTCACGTTGTCCTTGTGAATAGACGTTATTTATCCAGAAACTTGGACTCATTTTTGTATCCTGCGTGCTCACATACAATAATAGAGAATATACATATGAAATATACATATGCAAAAATTGTTGTGGATGTACAATTGAAACTTTGGAGGTGCTTACCACCACCACTCCCACTTAGCCCCCTGTAATTAACCAGCATCAAGTATCAACTAGCGATTTTAATTAAGTTTGAAAAACAAGAACTCAGGATGAGTGCAGTCATAATCGCGTTCTTCAATTTCCTGAACAATTGAACTTCATTAAGCCATCCGTTTAGCTCACGGATAGATAAATACAAACGAATCAAGTAAGGAGATAATGATCCCGCTCGGGCCGTTCCGACATCGTTTCGTTTTTGTTTTGAAAACACCTAATGATTATCCAATAATCAGCGTTAGAACCGTATCGTGACGAATGCACGAGAACTATATTTAGCAAATGCATATTCTGCCTGTGAATGCGAACTTTCATGTCTGAAGCACACGCTTTTCAGAGATATTTCATTGCATATTTTGATTCAAATGATGAAGCAGACCATTTGCCGAACTTATTGGGTTTAGAAAATAAATGAGATCAGGATTGTTTTTACTCAGTTTATCTACGGCGCATAATTTATTTGACTAGAATTTGCGACATAGCGACAGTTTTGCAAATGCATAAAAAGTATTTGATTATGTAAAAGCACTGTAATTCAATACTTTTTATAGCATAATCGATTTAGTTGCTAAAATTCTATTTGATGTGTCGAGTTCTAATTGTAAAGAACAATAAGAACGGGAGAGATGTTTTAATTAAAATCTACGATTCCGGATCATTTAAAAATTATTTGCTTTGAATTTGTATAATTAAATTTCTTTACTTTAGATGTTCTGGATGAAGTATCATACTTTACTTTTTACTTTCTCATCCATATACGTAAAAGGAAAGTAGTATACTGTGTTCCTAGGAAACTCTTAAAGCCACTAAATAATTCTTAAAGAAAGGTCCCTAAATGCATTAGTTAAGTTTATCTATTGTAAAATAACTGTGTCCCATCGAATATAATTGATTGCAGCGCCCTGGTGGATAATTGAAGACGTTAGGAACATCAACTTGGTAGCAAAGCGAGATAGAAGAAAAATTTCAATGACGAAGTTGTAGAGAATTGTCTAATTAGTAGGAATCTGCATCAGAAACGTTCAAATCATGTACATAGAAGGCAATAAATACCTATCAAAAAGTCGTATAATCCAGGGTTGCTACACGGTGCCGCCTGCGGGCGTGATAGTCCAGTGGTTAGCGTACGGGAATTGCACTCGGAAGGTCCGGGTTCTATTCTCTTCGCTGCCAAAACTGCCGCCATGTTCACGCGGAATACAATCACGTTAAACATGTGGGTCGGTAGGTCCTTCCGAGACTTTGGTGGTAGGGGAAGGAGGGTACGGTCCCTGTGAATACTTCCCCCACTGGGTTCCAGACCAAATTGTGTGGCTCTTCCCGGCCGTCTAAACAGTTACTTTACACCTTTCTTGTAGGTCGGACGGTCTGAGTCTCAACAACAACGGTGACACCCCCAAAGTTTGTCGAAGTACGTGGCAATATTCTTTCACGAATTCAAATGTGCATTGTTGCTGCCAGAAGATATTTTGAAAAGGCTGTGCATTAGAATCCTGTGCATGTAATTGTTGGTTACTTTAGCATTCCTAAATATGACAGTAATTCGTCTATAGTCATATCGTGTCAAATAAATGCCTTTTGTCGTAATTTTATTGTCTATTTTATGTCTGCCTCGCTTTGCGGCCGAGTTCTCTATTATTTTATTAATTCATAAGTATTGTAAACACATCTAAAATATTTCACATGTTTTCCATCAAAAATTACATACAAGAAAAATATTTACATTTTAAAGTGCTTTTAGAACATCATAATATCCATCATCAGTGGCAAAGTTGAGGTATTGGCAGACATAATCTTTATAAAACTCGAAACCGTGAATACAAAATTTACATATGGTAAATCGAATAAACCGATACAAAAGTATCATAAATATTCAAGCAAAAATAATTTAATATGAAAACACATGTACATAAATATATCAGGCCAATACATAAACGAACTCTAGTGGCAAAACACTGGATTTCCAAAAAATCATATAACGATTTAACACGCATAGAGTCGAGAATGAGACGCCATATTCACTCGTCAAAAGTGAAATTGTAACACCATGAAGTAATGGGCGTAGCCATATGCAAATCACAGTACCGGTAGAAGAGAGAGACATGTGCAAATGATTGAGTTTTCGTAAGTATCGGGTCACGTGACACCAAGTTTCGGATGATAAAGACCAGCAGACGGATCGTCCCGTAACGCTCTCAGCGACGATTTGCAGCAGCCGACTTTCGAAAAATTGAAGAAGCGATACTTCGAAGACGTCAGCGAGCTGTATACCAGCAGTTAACGGCTGGGGAATGAGACGGTATCCTGAAGCTGCGTGACGTGGATTTGTCGATGAGTGCAATTGCCGCGCGTGTTGGGCACGACGTTGGTACCATCCAGCGATGTGTGACACGATGGACGCAGGAACATCAGAGAATATGCCAAAGAGCGAGTATATCGAACAGGCGCACGACAGACCGCACAGACGGGCATATTCGCTTAATGGCTCGTCGAGACCCGTTCTCAACGGCAAGTGACATCCGAAACAGCCTACCATCATCAACGGTTGCACCTGTGTGCACCCAAGCCATTCGCAACAGGTTGCATGAAGTATAACTGCGCGCACGACTGCCAGCCACTGGGGCTCTATTAAGCGCTCGACACAGGGGTGCACGTTTGGCGTGATGTCATCGTCATCACAACTGGCCCAATGAATAGCATCGTGTATTGTTTACGGATGAACATCGCTTCTGTCTGCGGAGGAATGGCAGCCGTGGAGGGATGTGGCGGCTTCCCTGAGAACGCCACTTGCCAGCCTATATCAATGAGCGTCACACGGGTCCCACAACGGACATTATGGTTTGGGGCGCTACCATGTTCGATCAGCGAGCAACTCTGATGCACATTGCAGGAAATCTGACAGTGGAAACCATTGGATACTGTGAAAACCACTATAGGAAATGAGAGCATAAGACTGGCGTATGCCATAGCACCAGATATGTTATTAGATCCAGACAAGTTGTAGTTGTTCTAGTTGTACCAAGAGTTGGCAGATATGTTCAATTCATCAGATAGCCGGCCGTCCAAACAGATACCATATGCTTTCAGGTATATGCCAGGCAGTCTTTTTGGCTAAGCAGAAATGTTTGGCCGGGGGGCGATTGAAACTTTTGGGTGGCAAAGTTTCCTATTTGCCCTATATAAATATATCTAAATGCTATCACATAAATATAAACTAATTTAATAAAAATTGTGTCCAGGAGGCGAAAAACCGTCTGCGGCTGTATGCCTGAAATCTTCTCTGGATTTATTGCAGAGGCCACTTCGACTATAAGAGCTTGCAATTTCGTCCCAATAGCTCAACAGTAGAGCGTCGGCTGGCTAGTTCGGAGTTCCAGGGTTCACTTCCCGGATGGGGCATCAAGGTTCTTTACAATGGCGCTCGAACAAATCAACCCTGTAAGTTAGTGCAAGGATGTCGGAGGTCTGAAAGTGAGCCTAGTACGACTAGTACGGATTCAGTGGACTCTGGAAGATTGAGCGCCGATTTCAAATTGAGAGGATAACGAACACGCAGGATACTAATCTGGGTAAAAATAGTAGTAGCAGGAGGCTAACTTGGGGTAAAAATAGCAGAAGGTGGTCAGATAGATTATCAGTTACCCGCCAATCTGATATTAGATGTGGAGGATGCAGCGTCCACTTTGATGATAAGAGCTTGCAATTTCGTCCCAGTAGCTCAACGATAGAACGTCGGCTGGCCAGTTCGAAGACTCAGAGTTCAATTCCCGGTTGTGGCAGCAAGGTTCTTTACAGTAAGTCTGAATGAAACACTGTCAGACAGCCTGGGTCGAAGGGTTATCAGATGGGTATCAATTCGTTAAATTTCAGATATCCAGAAAAATAAACTAGGTGAGATTGTCTTTCTGAGTACCGTTTGCAACATATTCCACAATACGAGTGCAACATATTGTATCTCGTAGGCTACAGAAGTATATATACTAACCAGGAGATTTAAATAATTGATCCTCTCAGTGTAAAACATCAAGTTTTCTTGACCAGGAGGTTTTAATAATGAGCCTCTCAATGTATAGCATATAGTTTACTCGTCCAGACGTTTTTAATAAATTAACAACTCAGTGTATTAAAATTACCTTTTCAGAAAATATATCTAATTCTACAAAACTTCGGATAAATTTAAAGTAATTATCCATTTTTAAATAAAATGTATAAATAGAACACAATCGTATTTTCTTTTCTCAACTGGAATATATAGCTAAAGTGCATTTCACTCGTAAGAAACAGTGTCTCTTAATATCGCATTTTATCCCCCATTCTTATTGAACACTGAATGAAAGAAAAAAGTCGAGACGATTTCATCGTTTGTTATCCCACTTCAATTAAGGTAAGGTAGTGCTTACTTTTACAAAGGCAAATATTTCAAGACAAACTTTTCAAAGAAACTTAAGAGAAATACTTTATTGACGCGCACGAATCGGGAAAAATGAGGAAGAAACTTTGTAGAATAAATAAAAAGGCATAGAAAAATAGCCTTAATTGGAGAAGATAGAGCGTATCTTCAATAATTTTCTACTTTCCAATGTGCACGATCCGTAAAAAAGGATGTTTGCTTTTTGAAGGAAAGCAAAATATAGCTAAAATGGGAGGGAGGGGGGGGGGGGGTAGAGAAGAAGAAGCGGGTCCTTTTTGCAACATTTTTCTTCGTTCTTTTTCTTACCTGGCTGGGACTAGAATTTTTTCTCTTTTGGAACAGTAATGTGGAATTCTATACTGGGAGTAAATGGGGGTGGAATACAAAGTTATTATATTAATTTATCGGTTATAACTTTGAATAAAACATATCTTGATTTGAAGAAGGATTAGGATCCTTCACATCAAGGAAACCTATACCTAAAAGTGAAGCTCAGAATATGCAGGAACTTGTCGCCATACATTTTGAGATTTCATAAATTCTTTAGAAAATACGTTATGGGTTTTTTGGACGTGGCGGGGAGTTTTTTTTTACTATAAAGTGGTGCTTTTATGAGATATTATGCATTGCAAGGAAAGTAAAAAGACGTCAATATATTTTCTCACAAAATTTTGGAGGTAATTTAAATTTCATTGTGTGGATAGCCTAAACGAATTTAGCATAAAATGAATTTCTTAATCTCTGTGGTTCGTTCTTCCTTCCTAACAAGCAATAGAAATGTAGATGGAGTTTTTATGCACTGTTATATAGAAAACTATAAATTATAGCGAAACCCATATGTTAGAATGTTAAATGATTTTATATACCTTGACATGGGAACTAAAGGATTCTATGCACCCATACATTGAAATTTGAATTAATCCATACACATTCATATTAAATGATTTCATGCACCTTTACATAGAAAATTAAATAATTAAATATTCTTTTACATAGAAAATTAAATTATTTGCATACGCGAGGGAATGTCAAAAATTGTCCGGACTTTATTCTTTTCCATTTATACACACAAATGTAGGGGTTGAACAAGTTCGTCATTTTTCTACATAGTCTCCTTCCTTTCCATGAGTCCACAAGCTTGCGTTTTCCCTCCAAGAAAAAGGTTTTCCGTTGGTCGCCTAACTATTTATGCACCGCTTCCACTTCTTTGTCTGTAGAAAATCGCCAGTGCATAAATGGTTGAGCGACTAAAATGGTTGGGCGACTGGAAAAATCGATTTTTTCAAAACTGTTCTGTAGAGGAGGATGCTCCACACCAAAACATTCGAAAAGTGAATTGAGATATAAAGACTTGAAATGTGATACACGGGTCAATCAATCGATAAAATCTCGGGATAAAATCGTATTTTTTTTAAAGGTTCATTTAATGGGTGCTCCTCACCAAAACGTTCGAAATGTAAAATAATAGTAAAACGGAACTTGTAATAAGATGGACTTTAAAATTCGTACAATGGTAGATTGTTAGATAGGAATAAAGTGTATAATTTGAGCTTTCAAATATTTTTTAATTTAAGGATGCCGCACACTTAAATATTTAATTGACTGAAAAAATGAGAAATTCTCTGTCTGATGTGAAACAAATGTTTGAAATATGGTATGGACAACATATTTGAAAAGTATCACTGAAAAAATCGAATTATTTAAAAATTCACGTTATTCGGACGTTGCTTATTGTGAGACCGTTGAATGTCAACGGGTATTCGGCGAGTTAGAAACCAATACTTCAATATATAAAACCTATATTTTATGTTTCAAGCAATAGGCTCCTAAAACTTAAAATATAATTTTAATTATGTTTATCATATATCATTAATACATTTTTCGCTAGTTAATTTGGAGAAGCAAATTTCGTATTAAGTTAACCAATTAATAATCGTTCGTAAAGTTAGTGAATATATTATACGATACTTGCGATTTTTAATTTTGTATTTTCGATAGATTTATTTGAAAAACATGCAATATCCCGAATATGGCTTATGCTAGCATTCTAAACTTATTTTGTGTCACTCATTTTTTATTGAAATATTACATATATACTTATTAGTTATTGAATGACTAATGACATTATTGAATGTCCTCTTTTTTAACACTTTACAACAAAGTTGAAAAGTGTTTATGACTTTGTTCATTCTGTCTGTCTGTCTGTCTGTCTGTCTGTCTGTCTGTCTGTCTGTCTGTCTGTCTGTCTGTCTGTCCGTTAGCACGATAACTGCCGTAAAAATGAGTTTATCAAAATGAAATTTTAGTATGTTGTTCAGACGGTCTGTAGGACCTATGGGAATATAAATAAATAATATCACCCAATTAGTTTTTTATTGAACCCGGGTTGAAAAAATGAAATACATTGAACCCTATGGGACCTAATTTTTCAAACATTTTTTAAGTAAATTTAAAATTCACGAATTGCTTCGAAATTTTTAGGAAATATTCACATTATCCCATAGAATATATAAAAAAAAATTCAGTAAAATATGTTAAGTAGTTTTTTAATTAAAAAAATTATTTAATATAGGGAAAAAAACAAATTCAATTAAATTCTGACTTTGGGATATCTTCCAGAAAGAAAAGAGAGAGATATTATATAATAAATATCTCTCCATTTGTTTAAACGTTTTGCATATGGGAGTGCCTTCATATTTTAAGATAAATTTGGTAGATAGCAATTTTTCATTTTTTTTAAATTTTATATAACTCTTCATGATAAATTTAATTGATGGCATTTTAAATGCACTTTCCTACGTCCTAGAGAGTTAAAATTTGGTACACAGCTTAAATTTGTTGAACATTTTATTCGACAAAAATTTGATGGATCTTTAAATATAGATTATACATTTTTTTCGAAATGGCCTGAAAATAATCCCCGTTCACTTCTATAAATCATTGGTGTAATATTGTTAAAAATTCTGATGTGGACAGCACATGTCTTTCTCTGCAGACTCATATTCGTTCTCTTTATTTATTCAATGATAATTTGAGTTTATCTGCACAACATAAGTATTTTAAATGACATTGAATTTACACGTTAAACTTAAATTTGGTTCTCATTTGATAGCTGGACTTATTGTCAAAGGTGGCGTAGCGAAAACGCGAAAAAACTAGAATATCTCAAGAACGGCTAGTCCTAGAGTAATGGGGTTAGTCTTATTCTTTTTGTTGTCAAAAATCACATATAAAATAGGAATTTAATTGATATAAATGAGCACATGTAGTCTTTTATTTTTATATATAACGATTTTTGCTGGCCATTTCGCAAAAATAGCCCGTTCCTTTTTCCCGAATCGTAGTAGAATAACCTACAAATGATTTATATACAAAATTTTGTTAAATTTGGTATATAAATCACTTGTAGGTTATTGAAATATTATACTCTAAATTTTGTTAAATTTGGTTCATTAGTTTTTAGCTAGAGTGGATAAAGGCAATTTCTGCGGCCATTTCGCAAAGAAGGCAGATTCTTTTATTACGAATCGTACTATAATCTAATGAACATCAGGATTTCCCACAAAAAACATACCTACCAAATTGTATGAAATTCGGTCCATTAGTTTTTCAATTAGAGTGGATGTAATATCCACACAGACACACAGAAACATACACAGATACACCCTTACACACACAGACGTCTTCCTAAAAGTAGTTTTTTCGTGTTCTAGAAGTCCCAAAACGTGTAGATACTTTGAAAATTCGAGTTCCGATCCTGGGCACGATTCCAATACTTTGAGTACATACACATACACATATATATTATCTGTGTATTATCTGTGTATCTAAATTCCGTGCCTATGCAATTACAATAGTTGTGATTTTAAATGATCCCTAAACTTTTATTATTTCTTCAAGGAAGCCTAATTTTAACATATGCAGAATGGAAATATCTCAAGCGATTGTAAGATGAATTACATAAGAATTGCTGAATTTTTTTCACACAAAATTATTTAGCTCTGGAGTCTGAAATACAAGTTATATGAATGAAATATTCATTGATTTTGCATAAAGAATCAGATGATTTATATTTCGATACAGTTTTAAATATTTAAGTATAATAAATTACTGTAGTTCTGTGATAATGTAAAAGATATTACCACTGAATGAATCACATTTTAGAAATTTTTAAATGAAATTACATTTCAGTTGGAAAGTGTTTCATAATCAATGCTTATGCATGATCGATCTTTCTTGTTATTTTTTTAAAAACGTAATCAAACATTTTGAGTGTTCTGCACCTTAAATCGTGTTTAAAATCAATAGATTTCTAGTTCTCACTGATTGTAATAATTGTACCAGATTTTATACCAAAAGCTCCAGTTCATCGTGAGATATTGCATCCATAGACTCATAAATACAAGCTCGCAGGCATTATCTCCAAAATATTCTATTTGAGTTCAGAGAAGTTTAAAACGTCTAATCCGACGAATACTCGAATTCGAATGCTTGACCACGAACATTCCCTGCCATACGCATTAAAATGGTTTTAATATCTAAGAGTCTGCCATGTCAGCGCTATGCTCTCTAATACGAGACAATATGCTCGGATATACGTCCATGTCTATCCAAGCATATGGTCTCGTATTACGTGTAGAATTTTGAATTAAGCCATTAATAATCCATGAAATATAATGAAACAGCTGAAAATAATGTAGAAAAATCTGTTATATGTAGCATATGTCTTTCTCTGCAGACTCAAATTCATGTTTTATTCTTTTTTTTCTTAAGCATTAAATAGAGTTCAATTGCATAAAATGAAACGTATAATTTCTTGAGTATATATGGGCCATTTTCTGTAAATGGAAGTTTTACATGTCTCAGGTGTTTTAATAAAAGTTTGCATGACTTGCGACTGAATTTGGACACTGATCAGTTTCATAACATTGTAGTTCATGTGTGTTACATATGACTTTATTCCGGAAATTAATCCATACAGATTAGACAGCTCACAACATTACAAAGTATCAAGAAAAGGACAAGGAATAATAAAACAACAACAATAACCAAGAAATATATACGCAAATAAATTAGTTCAGTCACAAAGAGTTAAATATTTGTCACCCATTAGCTAAAGAAACAATTTATATTTTTACTATTTAAAAATTTAATATTTTCATTAAATATCATTACTCTGTGTGTCCCAACAGACAAATAATAAAATCACAACTTCATTTCCAAACTTCATTTTCTAGTTTTCTTTTAATTTGATGTTTTATATTAAATTAGACAATTTAAAATGCAAACAGTAATAAAAAATCCACTATGCATTAGCGCAATATTTTAAATTAATTTTTTACAACTGTCCCATAGCTTTTTTTTGTCATTCACCTGTATATTTTAACACTTCTTTCTGTGCATAGATGACAAAAGAATATAATTAAAGTATTATTAATTTTTAAAGTCCATATTCAACATTTAAAGAGTCTGGCTATGGTTCTAGCAACCATTCTGTGCAGGGAAATATTATAAAACTAAACAATTTGCTGAAAGTATTTTTATTCCTTGTCATTCACCTGTCTTTAATTATTCTCAGAATAAAAAAGTACGTTTTTTTAACATATATTTGTGCCTAGTTAGTGTAGCAAACTGAATATAAAGTTAGGCTTAAATGCAGATAAAACTCATATACTCAGAAAGTAAAATCACATGATTTGTCATTCCCCTGTCGTCATTCGCCTGTTTTCTTCGCAGACAAGGGAATGGCATTAGAGCAGGTGAATTACATTTAAACTAGATTTTTTTAGACGATAAAATAAATAAGAAGTTAGTCTAAATATAAGATTGAAATTAAAGCAAAATAACATCTTTATTTTTTTTCATGATATATATATCTGCAGGGTGTCCCTAAAACATTGACCTCGGCTTTTATTCCTTAAATATTGATCTTAGACATATATAATAAATTACAAAGTTGCGTAAAAAACGATACAGAATATTATGAAATCGATTAAAATTTTCAAGAGAATTAAATTTTAAGACATACAACATTTAAATTTTTTAACGTACCCCGTACAAAAACATTTCCAATGAATAAAATGTGTTCCATACACTAATAAGGTGATGTACAAAATTTCAGCATTTTATCACAAAAAGTCTGAGATATGAAAAGACAAAAATGCTGAATTAAACCACTTTTCGATGCATCGACATGGGTTCTCAGAGGAGAAAAATTATGTCGGCAGATCGCGTTTCTGGGGTCATACACAAATTAAGAAAGACTACAATGATTACATAAATAAATAATTATTTTGCTATCTATTGGTACCAAAGTATCTACACTGTGTAGAAATAATAACTTTACACAAAGATTACAAAGCTTGTTCAAAATGTTTTTCATCTATGCCAAAGATCCATTAAAGATAAGAGGCAGATATTATTTGCCTATGATGCATTTCTGCGTTGCGTCATTTGCACTCTTGCTGTAAAAATTTACATTTTAATTTGGGATTAATCCCTCACCAACTTAGTTTAAACCTATCTCTGAGACTTTTTATGATAAAATGCTGAAATTTTGTGCATCACCTTATTAGTGTATGGGGCACATTTTACTCATTGGATATATTTTTGTACGGGGACCGTATAAAAATTTAAGTTTTGTATTTCTTCAAATTTAATCACCTGAAAATTTTTATTGATTTCATAAAATTATGTATCTTTTTACCCAACTTTGTAACTTATTATATATGTCTAAGATCAACATTTAAGGAATAAAAGCCAAGATCAATGTTTTTGGGACACCCTGTATATACATACTAACACATCAGTTGCCTATATCAAGTGCCATTCCCCAGTCATGCTGTATTTACTTGTCTTGAAAATAAAAATTTGTATTTTCTATTTAATTTCCCCAAAATGATCACTGCTACTGTTTTCTGTTTTTTTTAGTTTAAACCATTCATGTTAAAATATAATGCAGAAAACAGGTTGAAAAATAGAAAAATAAATATATTGTAACAAGAAAGATGAAAATGCCCATTTAGAAAAAATGACTCATATTCAATTTACAGCTTTAATACATTTTTTTATCTTGCTACTTATGTATTTTAAAATGTCGTTAACTCCGAAAAAAAAATTAAATATCTGAAAAACGGTTTATCCTAGTGAAATGGGATTGGAATTATTATTTTGAAAGTTACATACGAAACAAGCGTGTAATCAATACGTTTAAATGTATATTTTTTATTTCAAATTTTGACGATTTTTGCGGGACATTTCGCAGAAAATGCAAGTTCTATTTTTGTCAATAGTACAAAAATTTAATCAGTAGCAGGATGTTCAAGTGCCTCATCTACCAAACTGTGTAAAATTTCGTTGAATAGATTTTGAGTTTGAATGCATACATGCATTAAAAACCCCCACAAACACATACACACGGGCATATACATAGACATATACGCATACATAAAGACAGATACACTCACAAACGCTACGCAGATGCAGATGTGAAAATAGATTTAATAAATCAACGGTATTGTATTTTTGATATAAATTACGTGGTATATAAGATGATGATTACCACGGTATATAAACTTACGATAAATATTTGGAAATTTTTTTAATTCATATATTTCCGAAATTTTTAAATAATTATGACAACGGGATAAAAGTAGTACGTACGAAAATAACTGTTGCTACCATTTCAGAGTTTTCATTTTGGCGTAAGTTAAGTAAACTTCATATTTTTGTACATTGGTTTGCAAAATGTTTTATTCTTCAGTTTTGCCTGTGCAGATAATTATGGGTAACGATAACATATATTCTTACACATTATAATTTTATAGGAGAATTAAATTCAATACTTTTATGTAATTTTCTTAAAATGTGCGTTTAACATTTTCACATATTTATGTTTTAAATAAATGCTTATTATATGTTTTTAATAAATATAATAATGTGTCTAACTATCATGCAAATAAGAAATAAGGCTTCTCCCCTCCCTTCTTCTTATGGACTTCGGGTTTATTGGTTCTCTTGCACTGACGAAGGAGATCCTGCTTATCCTCGAAACAGCTGTATGCTGCATTATTGTAGTATTTGTGCTCTTATACGTTGCTCAAGTTTTTCTTATCTTTAGCACAAAGAGTATTGTACTTATTAATATCATGTAAATATTTAATTAAAAGCGATGTTTCAGATTTATAATCAATACAGTTAGTTTGTTCACGGAATTCATACTTGCTTTGCTTTAATGCTTCAAAATTAATAACTCATATAAAGTAACTCCAGAAACTTTCTGTAATAACATACTTTACTCTCTGCTAAACCCTATTGCGAAAAATTTATGAGGTTTCAATATCGAAGCCATTAGAGAGTGAGAGATAGAGCGAGGAGAAATACAGATTTACTTTTCAATACTTAATGCAAATTCAATTACATATTTGTTTACTAAAATTATATTCATCAAGTCACGTTTAATGCAAAAGTTCCATAAAATCTTGCTAAATTTAGCCAAGCTGAAGCCATCCAGTTTTGAATGTAGGAATAATTATTTGAATACATTTTCTACATAATATTTCGGAATATATTACTTTCCCTACATATATAGTATAATGTATAGGGAAAGTATTGCGATGGGGTTGAAATTTTGAATTCTAGTTTTCAACGGTAAAGGACGTTTCAAGCATCCCTGGACTAGAATCAAACCGCTTCGAAGTTATATCTGTTTGTGTGTATGTATGTTTGTGTGTATGTGTGTGTATCCGTGAGTCTGTGAAGGCGATATATCACTATCGAATGGAGCGTTTTGAATGAAATTTGTTGTGTTTATTACTACCAGTGAATACTAGAATCCCATTGATTTAAAATAGAAAACTCGTGGAAGACTCTTTAATTTTCCAATTAAATTTTGAGAAAATCATAAAAATCAAATCCTTTAATAGTGTCACATAAAAATTAATTTGTATATATTTTTTCATTAGTAAACAAATACATAAATTTTAAAAAGCTAGCAAGAACCGTTCTTGATATACTGCAGGCTTTTCAAATAATTTTAAAAAAAATTATAATAATTATAAAACAATTACATAAAATTAAAAACATGCTAACTGTTGTGAAATAAGTTCCCTTCCCATATGCAATATTATGCCAGAGATTTGTTAACATCATTCTGTAATGTAAATTATAAATGTAAATTACATTTAAATGATCTTGAGCGTTTTCGAGCGTTATGCGCTCCTCATCAGAGGTTTATGACAAGATTCAAGTATGAAAGACAGTCCCATTGCAAGTACCAGTATCCATGGACCGGTTTCGCACTTATCGTCAGCATGGAATAGCCGATATCTGCAATGGCAGCAAGAAAATAGCTATAAGCCATATTTTCTGCGAGCGTCTCTGAGAACTGGCAATTTCAAAACTCCAACATGGCCGGCATTGAGACGCGTAGGACTGAAATTGTCAGTTTCCATACAATAAAAGGGGGTATAAAACTTGCAGATAAATGATGCAGTACAGTAATTATTGCTGTTCCTCTACCTCGTTTTAAATCGTGTGTCTAGATGTTATCTACAAACCGCTTGTATTTCCAGATTAACTTGCTTTCCTACCAGTAGACTTTGGTTCAGCAGCTTTAGAAAATGTCAATCCACCCTTAAATTGATGACTGTATATATGATTTAAAAAAAACTGATGTGGGCTACACATGACTTTCCTTATATAATGCAATGAATTTACTAATTTTACAGTAAAAGAAAAATAGATTAGTTTTATAGTAGTTATTTATCTCCTTTCCAAGATATTGAATTTTCGTCAATGAGTCGTCATTTTCCATGTTGTCATCATCAATGAGTCGTCATTGATTTAGCGTCATTTTTATCCATTTGGCGAGTTTTTCGTTAATTTAGCAACATTTAAAAATGTCGCCAAGTTGGTGACGTTAAACCAAATTCGTCGCCAAGCGTTAGGGACGAAGCAATAAGTTATTCTTACAGCAGATAAATGACTATTGGCGTTCAAATACAAAAGTGTTATTCAAAATATCTTTTTTCATGAATGGAACAAGCTAGATCCACGAGAATGATGTCACCAAGTTTATCGCATGGTATTACATATGAAAAGTGAACATGTTTCTTGATAGGAAATATTTTTTTTTATTTCATATACCTTTTTGATAATTTTTTTGAAAAATGTGCAATATCTCGACAACGATTCATGATAGCGTTCTAAAATTTATGTCAATCGTTTTCTAATGAAAAACTACATAAGAAATGTCTATTTTCGTAACTTTATTAGCGGTTTTGTTTTTTTGACGATTTTTTCAAAACTTCATTCGAAAATTTAGGGGGTTCTGAACATTCGATTGCGTACAAAAACAATAAGCTTCCAGTGTTTACGAATTGTGATTTTTGTACCAAATTTCGTTCGAATAGGTCCATCCACAGACTCACTGACACACACACACACACACACACACACACAGATATCACTTCAAAAATGTTTGATTCGTGATCGGGGATGCTTGAAACGTGCTCTCCCGTCGAAAACTCGAATTCGAATTTTCGACCCCATCACAATACTTTCCTTATACATTATGTATATAAGGAAAGTAATATGTCCAAATTCAAAACTTATTTGCCAAATATATTTTAGCAAGGCTCCAAACAATGGATTTGAAATAGACATACAATAATCTAAGCACACATATACAACTTTGAGGCTTTTTTTTTTAATATAATAAAAGTTTTATACAAAAAGGATTTACGTCTTCTTTAGTCTTGTTTTTTTTTTTTTCATTATAACCAAGTTTTGACGTGGAGAACGTTTCTGGCTTTTACGAAACAGTGAGATAGCATTTTAGATGCAACAAGGATGCTCTAAAAACATCGAAATGGATTCTATATTTCTTTCGAAAAGTTTTAAAGACTTGTTAGTTGGAATTTTTAGAATAAAACGAGAAGGACGCTAGTGGGATAAATAGCATGAAGGAAAATGGGAAAATTTGATATCACCAGCATTCTTTTATTTTCTAGCATTACTCTTCTATACTGTATACCATATAATGCCTATGTTGAATTTCTGACTGCTATTTTGTTCTAAGAGGAAAGGGGCAAACTGCAAAATACCAATCGAACCTCGATAGCAAGTTACCCGGATACAAGGTCACTCTGCTTACTAGATAAGTTTGTTTTGCCCGTGCAATTCCTATTTCATTTCCATATAATTTTTAAAGTTTATTATCCTATTAGCATTTAATATTGGTCCAATATTGTATGACTTGGCATTACATTGGGAACATCTCCAATGTAATCCCATTATTAGGCAAATATTGGGGTTACATTGGCCTCCAATATTGGCTAAATATTTTCATTACAATATTACACCAATATTGGTGCTACATTGAAAATATTTCCAATGAAACGCCAATATGGGCGTAATACTGTCCCATTATTACTTTCCTTATATACATAATGTATAAGGAAAGTATTGTGACGGGGTTCAAAATTCGAATTCGGGTTTTCGATGGGAGAGCACGTTTCAAGTATCCCTGATCACGAATCGTACATTTTTGATGTGATGTCCGTGTGCATGCGTGTGTGTGTGTGTGAAAGTATGTGTATGTGTGTGAAAGTATGTGTGTGTGTGTGAAAGTATGTATGTGTGTCAGTGAGTCCGTGGAGACGATAACTGACGAGCGAATGGACTGATTCGAACGAAATTTGGTACAAAAATTACAATCCGCAAACACTGGAAGACTATTGTTTTTATACGCAATCGAATGTGCAGAACCCCCCCTAAATTTTCGAGTGAAATTTTGAAAACATCGTCAAAAAATCAAAACCTCTAATAAAGTTACGCAAATAGACATTTCTTATGCAATTTTTCATTAGAAAGCGATTGACATAAATTTAAAACGCTAACATGAACCGTTCTCGATATATTGCACATTTTTCAAAAAAATTATCAAAAATTCATATAGAACAAAAAAAATATTTCCTATTGAGATACATGTTCACTTTTCATATGTAATACCATGCAATGAATTTGGTGACATCATTCTCGTGGATCTAGCTCGCCCCATTCATGAAGAAATATACTTTGAGTAATACTTTTGTATTTGAACGCCAATAGTCATTTATCTGCTGTAAGAATAATTTATTTCTCCGTCCATACCGCTTGGCGAGATTTTGGCGACGGATTTAGTAGAATGTCGCCAACTTGGCGACTTTTTTAATGTTGTTAAATTAACGAAAAACTCGCCAAATGGATAAAAATGACACTAAATCGATGAAAATGACGCCTCATTGATGAAAACTCAATATCTTGGATTATATAATTATCTACTATACAAATAACCTATTTTTTTACTGTAAAAGTAGTAAATTCACTGCATTATGTAAGGAAAGTCATATGCTGCCCACATCAGATTTTTTTAAAGATAATATTGGGTCAATTCCATCAAAATATCCAATTCTTTATATTGGTCCAATATTGAATTGCTACTAGAGTAAGTTACTTTTGAGAAGCTGACTTCGGCTATCAGATCACATTCAAACACGCGGTGAAAACAAAATTAAATCAGTTATTTCAGAAAGCATATAAGTTTAATTGCTAATAGTCATTTTCATTTATCCCTTTTTTGAAAGTAATACAAACATACAAACTGGTTCAATTTCGTTCACCAGAAGGAAAACACTTGTCGGACAACATTTTTCTCCAGACTGTAATAGATTTCTACCACCTTTAGAACTCCATCAAATCAGTTAGAATCTGTCAATCAAGATTACAAATAAATATAAGCTACCCATTTCCATAGAAGTGTTCCCCCACGTATTTCCAAATTCCATTGAGTGGTATTGTACTTTCCGTTTCAGTAATGAAAGGGGATAATCACGTTGTTGCTAAGGGCAGAAAATACCCATTGTGACTGAGCCGTGGCAATTCAGTGTTCCAAGAATGACCACGCCGGTGTACGGGACTACAGCCAATAAGCAATTTCATTCCTTCTCCCTTTCTCAAAGATTAGCTTTGTACCATATCGAGAGAAACAGTTCTTCCTAGCGAATGCTGTGGATGAATACAGCAAGCAAACTTTGTTTATTCGTGAGAAAATTGAAAACGATATATTCGTGGACGTTAGGTGAAAAACTGAATTAATTAAAGGATGCGAGGAATCTCAAATGTCCAAAGCAGCATTTGCCAAAAAGCACAATATTCCAAGAACATCTTTGAAATTATCCTTAAGTCAAAAGAGTAGCTTTATGATTATTTATGGACATTGGATGAAGAGCAGAGAAACAGGCTCCGGAAGTCGAACTTTGAAGAAATTGAAACTATGCTTCTTAAATGGCTCAGTAACGGCAGAGCTAAAAATGTGTCAGAAATTTTCAGCACAAATTGTATAACATTAGACCTAACATCGTTAAAGAATTATAATAAGTCGAAACAGGTAATTGAACACTTGTAACCAGATCCGGGGTGAAATATACTCACATTCCGACCATATGAGGTAGTACCTACTTTAAAATAAGACCGAGAGCTACCTCAATCCCCTTCAACTTTCCCATCAATCAATATACACTAGCTAGGAAACTAACTGTAGAGCATAAAACTTTATTAGTGGCAAACATTTTGCTGTACTATTGTTTTTACTAAAATGTTTTCCTTGAAACATATTTTTCAGCTTAGGCTATAGATAGAGAATAGATAATGACTGATATAGATTCAGCATGAAATTACAGGAAATGTACTAGGTTTACTAAGGATTTCCATTAATTGATCTTTTTTTCCATTTCCTGTTTAAAAATTTCCATTTCCCTTGAAAAATCTGCCTTTGAAGATTAGCTTTACATAGAAATTCGATGATAACTGATATGGATTTAGCATCTAATTCTAAAGGAGATCTAAAGGTGATTCCCTAAAAATTTTAACTTCCGGCTCAAATTCATTGCAATATTTATGTTTCAAGATTGACTATAGTAGAGCATAGATTATGACAGATATGTATTTAGCAACGAATTACAGAGGATATGTGGTTTTCACTAAATATTGCTACTTATGTTTGATTTTTACTTCCGCTTCAAACTTTTCTTTAAACATTCATTTCTCAAAATTGACTATAAATAGGCATTAAATGATGTCTGATATAGGCTCAGCATAGAGTTTTAGAGGAGGTTAGAATGTTCACTAAGTATTTCCACTTCCGTTTTTAGCACTTTACAACATAGTTGAAAAGTGTTTATGATTTTGTTCATTCTGTCTATCTGTCCGTTAGCACGATAACTGCCTTAAAAATGACTTTATCAAAATGAACTTTTAGAATGTTATTCAGACGGTCCGTGGGACCTATGGGAGTATAAATTAATATTATCACCCAATTAGTTTTGGATTGAACCCGGGTTGAAAAATGAAATACATTGAACCCTATGGGACCTAATTATTCAAATATTTTTTAAGTAAATTTAAAATTCATAAATTGCTTCGAAAATTTTAGGAAATATTCAAATTATCCCATATGATATATAAAAAAAAATTCAGTAAAATATGTTAGGTAGTTTTTTAAATAAAAATTATTTAATATAGGGAGAAAAACAAATTCAATTAAATTCTGACTCTTGTTATATCCTCCAGAAAGAAAAAAGAGATATATTGTATAATAAATATCTTTCCAAGACTTTAATCATTTTATATATGACAGAGATTTCACATTTTAAGATAAATATGGTAGATAACAATTTTTCAAATTTTTAAATAAAATTAAATTATTATAGTATTATGATGAATGAAACGATTGGAAAAATGTGTATAAATGAAATGCTGCTTTTATACCAGAGGCGATTTATATTTCGATGACGTCATTTGAATAAAGTTCATTTGTTGTTGATGAAGTTTTCAAATATAAAAAATTATTGTAGTATTATGATAATTTTAAAAATATTACCGAGGAATGTATCACATTTCAGAGATGTTTAAACCAAGCAATTTATATTTCAATGCCGTCATTTGAATGAAGTTCACATTCATCGATGAAGTTTTCAACTGTAATACATTAATGTAGTATTGTGTTAATTTTAAAAATATTACCGAGGAATGTATCGCATTTTAGAGATGTTTCAACCAAGCAATTTATATTTCAATGCCGTCATTTGAATGAAGTTCATATTCATCGATGAAGTTTTCAACTATAATAAATTAATGTACTATTGTGATAATTTAAAAAATATTACCGATGAATGTATCGCATTTTAGGGATGTTTATATAAAATTGCATTGAAGTTGGAAAGTGTTTCATAATCAATGCTTTATGCATGATTGATCATTCTTGTTTAAGATATCACTTCCAGTTTTTCCAAAAATTCGTATGACTATACAAAATAAGTATATTGAAGATAATAAAAATACATTACAGTTTCGTTAGAAATGAAGTGTGAGAACCAATTGCCACCACATGACATCCCTTTCATGAATTTTTTATTTCACTTGAAAATACCAATTAGCCGGTACCAGGAATCGAACCCAGGTTTAACGGTTTGAGCTTAGTCCTGCAACTACTACAATATCCCATGTCACTACTCGATAAGAGTTTTATTAAATAAAGGGGTGGAATTCTGGATTCAATACGAATTCTCCAAAAAACATCTAAGTGAATTCAACACTTACTTCGGATGCTTTTGAAAACTTGCTAGATTGAGTTCTGAGAGTAAAACGGGAAAGACCTTTTGAAATAAATAGTACAATAGTACCGATAAATGGAAAAACGGGATCTTACCAATATTCGCCCCTTTTTTGCATTCCATTTCAGACAGGATACCGCGCTGCCTATCTTCAATTCCGGACTGCTTATTGTTCCATTTCGTGCCCCAGGGACTGTGCACAAGCTGCGAAGAATTTGGAAATGCTTCATTTACAAGCTCATTTTTCAAGCTTAAATCACTTAATTTTGTAGAAACGGAGCTTCAATATCACACACTTTAGTACCTGAATCATTGTAGTCAATGTTATGTTTTTGCTGTGTGTCTGTTCTTAAGGTAAATGGCAAAAATTGTATTTTTTCGAGTTATGTTTAATTTTATACACAGAAAGTAGAGTATATTAGGAATTTAGTACTACTAGTGTTTGTGATACATTTCGTCAATTGATCTTATAAAAAATAATTATCAGGCTTTAGATAAATGATATAAAAACGAATAAAACTCTTAATAACCATCATTGGAAAATATAAAAATGTATAATAGTCTTGCTCTATGAGGGCAAAAATAATCAAGGGTGTAGAAAATCCAATTATTGGATATTTATAGATCATTAAATACTAATTAACCATTATGCGTTGTTGTTGTTGTTTCTAATGCCTCCTGTTTCGGTACAGCCGATACAGGACCAGTGACGCCGGAAAGAGCGATGAAAGACACACAAGACAAGAGAACAAAGTTTATTACAAACAAGCATCACTGACGAAGGTCAGAGGCGGCAGTTGTGGCAGCGTGCAAATCCAGCGCGCAAACCACCGGGCTACGGCGCACACTGATGCCGTGGCGGAAAAAACCCCGAAACCCGAAAATAATATTTTTCGATACCAACTACTATTTTTTGATAGGCAATGAACCGAAGTTTCTTGCCATGTAAATAAATGTATTTTATTCATCATAACTAGAAGGAAAAACTGATTTTAAACAAGACTTCCACATTCTAATTGAAATCTTGTTATTTCTAACTAAAATTTCAATATTTTTTCCAAAATTTTTGTGGATATTTATAATTATATGTCTCACGTATTTTCCATATATGTAACCTCAGCTTATTTCTAACATAAATACATTTCGTAAAAACATAGCCAAAATCATACTATAAAGCGTAAAATATAGATATATAAAATTTTTTGTTTTCCTTCATTTCTTTAAGCCTATAAAAAAAAAGCTACACGTTCCTACACGCTCTGGATGAGTTATTTCGAAAGCAGATACTATTATGCAACTGATCTGTGAAAATCAGCTGCAACTTTTTGCAACCTTCGCTGTTTCGGCATATTTCATACTTTTTCTGAAGGTCCTGCTCAGCCCTGCATAAGTATCGTTCGTATATATACGAATTCGTATACCAATGGATCCAGCGACATTTATTTTCGTGAGAAATATTTTATTACTACTTTTAAAACATCAAAGACATATTTCAAAACTTTTAAACTTATCCCATAACAAGACATTGAATTGACGCAACATTTCTTGAACTAAACTAAAGCAGTTTCAAAAATTAAAAACAAAGCTTAATAATTTAATTGCACTTTATTATCGATATATATATATGTATATAATTATTGTCTCGATAATGAAATTGTAATAAGTGCATTTATAAAAAATTTTTTATAATTTTATCTTCAAAATTAAAAAAAAGGTGAAGGGTATGCGTATACCCTCATATCTCCCCCCCCCCCCCGAAAAAAGCAAATATCCCCCCGAAAAAAAATCTGGGACCGCCACTGATTTTTATATTACCATGCATATAAAATCTTACTTTTAATTTATCTACTTGCTCAAAAAGTATGCAAAAATATTAAGAAATGCATAAGTTGCGAGACTTTTACCGCAAATTCCTCATTTGGCACTACTGTGCGGCGCCCGAAATGTGCCAACAGCATACGGTGTTACCAGGTGGTCACCCACCCAAGTACTAACCGTTCCCGATACTGCCTGACTTCGGTGATCTAACGAGAACCGGTGTTTTCCGCACGGTAGAGCCGTTGGCCCAATAAGTGTCCGTGTCATTTTAGGCAATTAAACAAAATTTAATGGATCAGGAATAATAAAATGAATTTGAGCTTGTAGTGGAAGCCATGTGCTGCCCACATCAGATTTTTACTTCTCTGCAATATAAGGTAATGTTTCGGGACTATATTAAATAGTGTCGAAAATCATGTTCGATAGATCTACACATATTTCTATTACTCGGAAAACCTACTTTTAACTTGACGTCTGTATTTGTGTGTGTCTATCTGTGAAATGTACGTATCTTTTCCAAATCAAAATATTCAACAAAATTTCGCAAAATTTATTATAGTATATTATAGCTTACTCTAGTTCTGATAAGACTTTAGTGTGCTTTGAAGAAATAGAACCTCCCTATTTTGCAAAATGGCATTCAAAATTATCGAAATATGAAATCAAAGACTACATATGCTTGTTGTTCTTGTTGACCTCCTGTTTCGGCGGAGCCGATTCAGGACCAGTGACGCAGGAAGCAGGAAAGAACGAAGAAAGACCCAAGACTAGAGAACAAAGTTTATTACAAGAACGCATCACTGACGAAGGTCGGAGGGGGGTGCAGCTTCACATTTAGACGAGGACCTAGAAGGCGGAAGACTGACTTGCCTCAATAAACATCCATGCCTTACTCGGGATTCGAAACCGAGCCCATCAGACAGCAACCGAAGACGCTATCCACTTCACCGCCTGGGCAGAAACCATTATGTAAATGGTGTATGTGTGTATGCCTGTAAGTCTGTGAGTATCTCACGAATAAATTTAATACATCAAATGAAATTTGATGCGCTTATTCAAACATCCGAGGATTATTAATTTTCAGGAAGCACGAACCAAGAAACTTAATTCCTTGGACATTCCTTTAGACGTTTTATGGATCTTTGAATGCTAATAAACCATTACACCACTGGAGTCTGTGTATGTACTTGTGAGCCTGTGTGAGTATCACAAACGAATTAAGTAAACCAAACGAAATTTGGTAAAATTATTTTATTCAGAAATCTACTGATTTTCAAAGTGGCTATTAAACGAATCCATAATGATGCAGCGCCTATTCGAAGAATGAAGACCATACAAGGAATTGCAAAGGTTTTGTGTCTGACATTAATACATTGTGATGAAAAGTAAAAGTTTTTATAAGCAAAGGGTAAATTGAATATAACCATTATTAGGCAAGAAAGTTTAAAATGTGTCATTACCTTTATATTGGGAAACTCTCATATTTCAATTAAATAATAATAAGTGCAATGAGCTCATATCTAAGTGTTGATGTAACTGTTGATGTGGAAATTTTAAGTTTCTATTTTAATTATAAGTTACTATTTGCAGTTACTATTAGGTCACAATTATACTATTTCGTTATTATAGAAACTGCCTCGTTTCCTTATCTCATGTTATATTAATTCTTCGAAATTTTTGTAACTATGAAAAATCACTTTATTTTATAAATCGGCTGCCTCTCTATGTAAAATCAATGAATATTTCATTCATATCACATATATTCCGGATACCAGAGCTAAATAATTTTGATTGAAAAATATTCAGCAATTCTTATATAACTCACCTTAAATTCGCTTGATTTGTTTACATTAAGTATGCTGTAGTTTAGCTTTCAAATTAGGCTACGTTGTAGGAATAAAGCAAGTTTAGTGGTCATTTAAAATAAAAAAAATATTGCAATTGCGTTAGCACAGAATTTTGATACACAGATTATACGCAAATATAAAGCGATTTTATTACGGATGCAACACTAAATATAAATTAATTTAAACGATCTTTCTACGGTATGCATTGCGGAAAATATGGATGCGGAAAAAAATGGCCATATTCTATTTTGAAATGAGCCACGTGATCTTGGCATATATCGGTTCTTATAATATGGGTGTAATTATTATTTAAATTTTTATTTAAAAAATCTACCCAACATATTTTGCTGAAATTTTCCTACACATTTTATGTGATAATTTGAGCATCTGCTAAAAATTTTGAAGCAATTCGTGAATTTTACTCCGCATAAAAATGTTTGAAAAAATTAAATCCCATAGTGTTCAATGTATTTAATTTTCACAAACCAAGTCAAATCCGAAACTAATTGGGAGATATTATGCATTTTCATTCCCAATCATCTCACAGACCGTCTCAAAAACATATTAAAGTGCATTATCGATAAAGTCATTTTTCCGGAAGATTTATGAACGGACAGACAGAATGATCGAAGTCATAAACATTTTTCAACTGCGTTGGAAAGTGTTAAAAACAGATACACAAAAGGAACTATCTAATACATAATATCCAAAATATGAAATAATCAATGATTAATATCAATGAATCCAAATGTGTAAATGACAATAAAATATACATATATAGAATACCATGACAATATGACCAAAATGTGTAAATCTTACTTAACAAAGAAAATTGTCCGTGTGAATGTGTGTTTGTGTATGCGTGCGCAGTCTATAGAGGAAAATACAATCGTCGTACGAACATGAAATTCGGTACACAGTTACTAGCATCTGCACCTCGGCGTTATTATTTTTATTTATAAATTAGATTTTTCATTATTTTATGCTTTAGCCCGATTTGCATTTATGTGCGATATTCACACAAATCGATGCCTTAGAGACCTTAAATATTATCAAAGAATTTCCATCTTGACACCATCGAAAAGATCGAAAAATTATCTTTAAAAAAGTTTGGAACCGACCTCTGCGATGAATAGACAGATTTTAACTATGTTTTTTTAAATATATACTTTTCGTGTATTTTAGAACTCTCCTATGCTAAATTAAGACACATTAAAATTGATGCACTGTGAAACGTTTAGATTTTTTCAGCATCTGTTTAAAATATCCAGAATACTCCAGAAAGAAAGTTTCTCCACTTATTTTCATGACCTTTCGAATTGTAACTACTAAAGCTATCTATTGGTGTTATAGTACGTTTTCCCGAATATTTCTAACTTTGCGAATTTAAAATATGTTGCTCTAATACTTTTAATTTCATATTATTGTATCATTATGAGTATTGTTGTAAAATTTTCCCTATTATTAAATTCTTTCATCGTTTCAAAAGTTGGAGCTGCGAATAACTACTGCAAACTGATAAGGCCGTACATTCGGTGTTACAAAAATTTGCATAAGGACTCTCCTACTTCTCCAGATGAAATTTGCATACGTGGTTTTCTTCTTCAACCTGAAAATATAACAACCAGAATGACACTTTTAAGTTTGCGGCGGAGCTGCCGCTTCCCAACGAATAAGTTCTCTGTAACGCCTTTACGTTTCATTTCCGGCCCGTTAAATTATTACGAAATCCTTAGTTTGGTGTATACTACCACCTCGTAAAGTTTAGACCCTCCTTTTAGAATCACCCTGTATAGCTCGTCCCATCCAAAAATCTAAGATTTGCACAATTCTATAATTTTACAAAATGTTCAGTATATGTCTTCAGATTCTAACACATTTTTATTTCTATTTCATAAGTCATTTTAATTTTGGCGATTTATTATGCCCCGCGTATTCTACCACATACAAGGAAAAATATTTCTTTTGAATATTTTACTTTTTTTTTCTTGCCTAGTCGTACGGGATCCGGGATGTTTTAAAGGTAGTGAGAGGAAGAGCATAATTTGGAGATAGGTTCGTATCATGCATGTTGCTTTTTAACACTTTACAACAAAGTTGAAAAGTGTTTATGACTTTGTTCATTCTGTCTGTCTGTCTGTCTGTCCGTTAGCACGATAACTGCCGTAAAAATGAGTTTATCAAAATGAAATTTTAGTATGTTGTTCAGACGGTCTGTAGGACCTATGGGAATATAAATAAATAATATCACCCAATTAGTTTTTTATTGAACCCGGGTTGAAAAAATGAAATACATTGAATTCTATGGGACCTAATTTTTCAAACAGTTTTTAAGTAAATTTAAAATTCACGAATTGCTTCGAAATTTTTAGGAAATATTCACATTATCCCATAGAATATATAAAAAAAAATTCAGTAAAATATGTTAAGTAGTTTTTTAATTAAAAAAATTATTTAATATAGGGAAAAAAACAAATTCAATTAAATTCTGACTTTGGGATATCTTCCAGAAAGAAAAGAGAGAGATATTATATAATAAATATCTCTCCATTTATTTAAACGTTTTGCATATGGGAGTGGCTTCATATTTTAAGATAAATTTGGTAGATAAGAATTTTTCATTTTTTTTAAATTTTATATAACTCTTCATGATAAATTTAATTGATGGCATTTTAAATGCACTTTCCTACGTCCTAGAGAGTTAAAATTTGGTACACAGCTTAAATTTGTTGAACATTTTATTCGACAAAAATTTGATGGATCTTTAAATATAGATTATACATTTTTTTCGAAATGGCCTGAAAATAATCCCCGTTCACTTCTATAAATCATTGGTGTAATATTGTTAAAAATTCTGATGTGGACAGCACATGTCTTTCTCTGCAGACTCATATTCGTTCTCTTTATTTATTCAATGATAATTTGAGTTTATCTGCACAACATAAGTACTTTAAATGACATTGAATTTACACGTTAAACTTAAATTTGGTTCTCATTTGATAGCTGGACTTATTGTCAAAGGTGGCGTAGCGAAAACGCGAAAAAACTAGAATATCTCAAGAACGGCTAGTCCTAGAGTAATGGGGTTAGTCTTATTCTTTTTGTTGTCAAAAATCACATATAAAATAGTAATTTAATTGATATAATTGAGCACACGTAGTCTTTTATTTTTATATATAACGATTTTTGCTGGCCATTTCGCAAAAATAGCCCGTTCCTTTTTCCCGAATCGTAGTAGAATAACCTACAAATGATTTATATACAAAATTTTGTTAAATTTGGTATATAAATCACTTGTAGGTTATTGAAATATTATACTCTAAATTTTGTTAAATTTGGTTCATTAGTTTTTAGCTAGAGTTGATAAAGGCAATTTCTGCGGCCATTTCGCAAAGAAGGCAGATTCTTTTATTACGAATCGTACTATAATCTAATGAACATCAGGATTTCCCCCAAAAAACATACCTACCAAATTGTATGAAATTCGGTCCATTAGTTTTTCAATTAGAGTGGATGTAATATCCACACAGACACACAGAAACATACACAGATACACCCTTACACACACAGACGTCTTCCTAAAAGTAGTTTTTTCGTGTTCTTGAAGTCCCAAAACGTGTAGATACTTTGAAAACTCGAGTTCCGATCCTCGGCACGATTCCAATACTTTGAGTACATACACATACACATATATATTATCTGTGTATTATCTGTGTATCTAAATTCCGTGCCTATGCAATTACAATAGTTGTGATTTTAAATGATCCCTAAACTTTTATTATTTCTTCAAGGAAGCCTAATTTTAACATATGCAGAATGCAAATATCTCAAGCGATTGTAAGATGAATTACATAAGAATTGCTGAATTTTTTTCACACAAAATTATTTAGCTCTGGAGTCTGGAATACAAGTTATATGAATGAAATATTCATTGATTTTGCATAAAGAATCAGATGATTTATATTTCGATACAGTTTTAAATATTTAAGTATAATAAATTACTGTAGTTCTGTGATAATGTAAAAGATATTACCACTGAATGAATCACATTTTAGAAATTTTGAAATGAAATTACATTTCAGTTGGAAAGTGTTTCATAATCAATGCTTATGCATGATTGATCTTTCTTGTTTATTTCTTGTTTGTTTCGCATTCTCTTATCTTGCATTCTCTTATCTTGCATTATCTTATCTTGCATTATCTTATCTTGCATTCTCTTATTTTGCATTTTCTTATTTTGCATTTTCTTATTTCGCATTCTCTCATTCAGCATTCTCTTATTTCGCATTCTCTCTTCTGGGCAACGTCGCGTAATTTGTTCTAGTGTTCCATATGCGAAGCAGCTGTTTAAATTGACACATTCATTTGACCTTTAGAACTTATTTAAAATTAAATAAAAAGTTATTTAAAATTAAATAAAAATATTAAATAGGATATGATACTTTATTCTGATGATGAACAGTAAGAAAAATAATTACAAAAATAACAATGCACGTTATATAATAAAACTTCAAAACATGTAAGTGCTAATAAAACTTAAGCCCTAGCCAATAGTTATTTTAAAGTAATCACGCTGTGCAGCAAATATATTTTGATACAAATACGTACTCGTCAAAGAGATAAAAGCTTTGGATGTGGGTTTAACGTAATAAACAATTTTTCCTTTTGAAAGTGAGTCGCCTCACCTCTGCTTCAATCTTTTGTTTATCTCAAAATAACTATATTTTGATGGAAATCTCGTCAGACTTTTAAGAAACTGCGGAAACAGAAATGTCTCTTGCATTAAAATAGTTCTTCATTGGAGCACTTTTCAAATTTCTCAAATAAAATTATGAGAGTATTGGGGGAAAGAATGTGAAATGAAGAACACATCAGTGTGAATAAAATCTTATGTGGACAATGTTTTCCGTATATAATATGTGTAAAGAGCCTTGCAGCCGCAACCGGGAATTGAACCCTGGATCTCCGAACTGGCTAGCTCACGCTCTACCGTTGAGCTACTGGGACGAAATTGCAAGCTCTTATCGTCGAAGTGGATTCTGCATTATCCACCCTCTAATGTCAGATTGGCGAGCAACTGACAATCTGACTGACCACCTCCTGGTATTTTTGCCTCAGATTACCCTTCTGCTACCACTATTTTTACCCAGGTCATTATCCTGCGTGGTCGTTATCCTCTTGACTTGAAATCTGCGCCCAATCTTCTAGAGTCCACTGAATCCGTACTAGTCGTACTAGAGTTACTTTCACACCTCCGACATCTTTGCACTAACCTACAGGGTTGATTTTTTCGGCCGAAATTGTAATGAGCCTTGCTGCCGCAGCCGGGAATCGAACCCTGATTCTCCAAACTAGCCAGCTGACGCTCTACCTTTGAGCTACTGGAATGAAATTGCAAGCTCTTATCTTTGAAATAGACTCTGCATATGTCATAAGGTTAATCAATAATATTCACTTTATTTTGACTTACCTTGGGTACCTTACATTTGGCAATGTAACTTGCACCTTTGGCAATGTAACTTGCACCTTTGGCAATGTAACTTGCATCTTTGGCAATGTAACTTGCACCTTTGGCACCAAGGTTCCCGAGGTCCAAGAAGTAATTGCAGACTGCGTTCATTTGTAAAGTCCACTTTGAATATAAGAGCATGCAATTTCGTTTTAGTAGCTCAACTCTAAAACGTTGGCTGGCCAGTACGAAGACCCGTGGTTCGATTCCCGATGGGAACTGAATGCGACCTTAATTGGACTGGTACGGATTCAGTAGACTCTGGTATATTGAGCCCCAATTTCAAATCAGGAAGTCAAAACGACGCAGAAAACTAGCATGGATGATAAAGATAGCAGCAGGGAGCTAACCTAAGATAAAAATAGTCGGTGTCTCAGTCAGATTATCACACGAGACTGATACTAGAGGGTGGAGAATGCAGAAGCCACTTCGACGAAAAGAGCTTGCAATTCCGTCTCAGTAGTTCGATGGTAAAGCGTCAGTTGTTTAGTACGTAGATCCGTGGTTCGATGCCCGGTTGGACAACAACGTTCTTTACACATTTAACACAATTTTAAATTGATCAATATATTTTGTTAAACATGTCTTGGTTATATGTAAGCATTAATTTAAACAAGCTATATATATCATTCATAACATCAAAATAACATTTCGAGATATACAATTTTATAAGAGAATTGTCTTCATACAATTAAAATTTTCTTTACGGTTAAGGAATATTTAGAATTTGACTGCAAATTTTCTCCATGTCAATGTCAACGCCACTGTAATATTTTACTTTTACCATCACATTGAAGGTGTTGTTGTTGAGACCCAGACCGTCCGACCTACCAGAAAGGTGTAAGGTAACTGTATGGACGGCCGGGAAGTGCCACCCAATTTAGACCGGAACCCAGTGGGGGAGGCATCCACAGGGACCGTACCCTCCTTCCCCTACCACCAACCTCTCGGAAGGACTTACGGACCCACATGTTTAACGTGATCGTACTCCGCATGAACACGGCGGCATTTGTGGTAGCGTGCAAATCTAGCGCGCAAACCACGGGGATACCGCACCCGAGATGGCCAACAGCACGCGGTGTTCCGAGGT
This sequence comes from Amaurobius ferox, assembly GCA_951213105.1. Taxonomy (NCBI): domain Eukaryota; kingdom Metazoa; phylum Arthropoda; class Arachnida; order Araneae; family Amaurobiidae; genus Amaurobius; species Amaurobius ferox. Next base: position 100,114,210 of record OX578141.1, on the reverse strand, counting down.
GGTCACCCACCAAGTACTATCCGCGCCCGATGCTGCTTGACTTCGGTGATCTAACGAGAACCGGTGTTTTCAGCATGGTACGGCCGTTGGCCCTCACATTAAAGGTGTGCACGAATTTGCGGTAATATTTTACTAATCAATATTGATAATTGCTGCGACGTATTCGAAATTTGTACACATTTCGAATCTGCGCATTCGAAATTTGCAGTTAGAACTTATTGCATCTTTATGGTAGCCGATAAAGTGTAGCACTCATATAAAAATCGATGCTTGTCGAATTCGTGATTAACTCACGCCAGTTATATATTTTTACTTTCTTGCACACCGCAAACACATAACTATTTATCCCCTCTATTTGGAAAACTCGCATAACACTACACCATCTTCACTAATTTACTGACATTCACCGTGGGGATATTTACTGCTCAGATATTTACGGTCTTGTATTGACTGCTCGAAAATACTCACTGCCTTTAAAGTTGTTTATTACTTGATTGACACCTGTGGGCAAACATATCACAAAAACGTGTCATACTTTGCGCAGAATACGAAGATTTTACTTATTTTACTGTGAAGAAAACCTGATCTGGGCACCTCATGACCTTCTCTATAGAATCAAATTCATTTTCCTTTTGCTTCTTTAAAAATTCGTTAAACTGTGTTTAAATGCACAAAATAACACGCATAATTATTTGAAATTACACTAAATTTGCACTTTTGATTCAATTCTCGTTTTCATTTGGTAATTGGGCGTATTTATAAAGTTGGCATAGTAAAAGTGCGGAAAAACTGAAATATCTCGAGAATGGCTAGACTTAGAGTAATGAGGTTGGTCTTGTTCTTTTCAAAAATATGAGATATCTTGATAAACTAATCGGACATCAGGATGCTACTTGAAATAGACTTCTTTCTTAAAACAGTATATAAACCCATATTAGCACAGCACTACTATCAAAGAAGTTTTCAAACATGTCTCAGGGCTCGGAATATCAACATTTAATCACTGAAAAGCTGCAAAAGTAACATCATGTTTTCAAACATTTAAATGACCACCTGATCAGAAACCTGCGTATAATTATTTCTTTCCATTTAAAACCTCATTTTATCTTATATATATCGTAAATTAACATTAACTCATCAGAACTCGGACAAACCACTTAAAAGCATCGAAAAACACAAAAATATAAGATATCTTTGATAAAGCAATTGGATGTAAGTATGGAACTTTAGTTATATTTCTTGCTTGATATATAAACTCATATTAGCACTGGATCACTATCAAAGAAGATTTGGGCTCGGTATAGGGCTCGGAATATAAACTTTTAATAGCTAGAAGCTCCAAAAGTTATGTGATTTTTTCAAACATTTCAATGGCTGCCAGATCAGGAACCTGCGCACCATACCAAAATACGTCTTTACGGCTACATTAGCATGCATTTTAAATCCCTTTTAAAAGCACAAATAAAGCACGAAAACTATATAGAAACACATTCTTATTGATAACTAGCAGCATACCCATTCTTCGTACAGAGTATATAATATAAAAAAATTATAATTCGCAATCATGTGCAAATTCTGTTAAAATATTAAATGTATTGCTCATAAAGGGAAGTTTATGAATATCTGTTCTCACAATGCAAAATTATCTTCACGGGCAGATCTGAAGAATAAAGCATCCTGGCCCCTTTTGTAAGCAAATTTACAAAAAAAAAGGAATTGAATCAATATATGCAACCCCGTACTACTTATATTGTCGCAGATTGGAAAATATGCCAGTGTGTTAGTAGAAGTTTACCCGTATTGCAATATGAGTCTCAAAAATATTTGCCAAAAAAAAGAGATGACGTAAAAAATTGAAACTATCAAAAATCCCCGTAATCTTAATACCAGAAGGTCGTAATTGATTCCAATATATGCCAATATATATCAAAATATATGCCAATATACCTGTACTACTTATATTCTCGTAGATTGGAAGATATACCCATGCATTTGTAGAAGATTACTCGTACAACGTACTATATATGAGTTAAAACAATTGTCGTCATAATAAAACAATTCCATAATAAATTGAAAATATCAGTACTCCCTGAATCAACAGTTCCCGAAAATATCAATAATAATGATGTTTAAACCTGAAGACCGTAATTGATATTATCCAGTCAAAAATTCAATGTCAATGAAATTTATTTTATATACATATTTTTACTATTCAAATCGGAAAAGATTTAATAAAAATCATATGCCGCTTAACATATTGGATTCGTTGCTAAGCGACATGATATCATTTGCTTTAAATAAATTGATTTAAATCATATCATATGTGAATAATGCAATCTCTATGGAAGGTTTGGCGACATTTTCGTCAATTTAGCTATAACTTAAAAAATCGCCAAATTTATCGCCAAGTGGGACAGTAGAACTGATAGTCCCATTTTGCGACAAATTGACGAAACATCATCACAATACTATCCCCTAACAAAACACAATTAATTTCATTTATTAAACGCGATTTTATCAATTTCATGATATTTTTATGGATTTAGAAATATTTTTACCAATTTGGTGATATTAAAAAATTCCTTAAATGTGTTACTAAATAGGATGAATGGACAGACCGACAAATGCTACGGAAACATCATTTCAGTACTTTATTCTAAAAAAACAAATTTAATTTCATTGATTTGGGTCATTTTTATCAATTTGGAGACATTTCCACTAACTTGGTAAAGTTTGAGAAAAGTTACCAAGTTATTTAGAGATATTCCTCTAAATTCGTAGCTCTGAATTTGCAGATCTGAAGAATAAAATATCCTGATCCCGTGTGTATATACTAAATGAAAACAGTAAAATTGTATTAGAAGATACATACACCCGTTCTACTCTTTTTCTGCTTCAACAATCGGCTAAATGAATTTATTGGGTAAACACAATGTATGAGTTTATTAGCTAAACACAATATATGAGCTTGAAACCTCTTTGCTAAAATAAATGAAAGTGATGTACGCACAGTCCGTAATATATATAATTAAAAGAACAATCAAACCGTTCATTTATAAAATATATTTTTACATCCATTTATTTATTATACAAATAGAAAAATAATAATAGATATTAACAACACATTTAATTTCATTCAGTTGCCGAGCAACATGATATAAGATAGAATCTTCCTCATAAAATGCGAAATTAAATAGCCATTTTGATTTCTTTATACTTTACATCGTTGAGTAAAAGATGAAACATGGAGGTAGATTTTTCCATTTAAGTTCATGTTTCAAACAATTTATGTTTTCCTACAGTGACTAATTAATGCAAAAATCCTGCACCAAACTCGGAAATAAAGTTTTATTTCATTTTAGCGTTTTAAACAAACGATTTTCATCCTTTCCGTTTGGATAAACCACGGAGTTGGAGAGTAGATCTCCTAATAAAAAGTTCCGTTTTTCATTAATATCTCAACAACCCCTGGTCTTAGAAACCCGAAGCTTGGAAAAAATTGATAGGAGGCTATTTCAAGGCTATCCACAAAATTTCTTTAAATACCGTTCAGCCGTTTTCCCGTGATGATGAGACAAACGAAACTTTCGTTTTTTACTAATATCTCGAGAACCACTGGCCGTAGAAACTCAACCTAAGGACTAAATTTTAAGTGGGGCTATTTCCAGGCTACCCACAGAATTTCATCAAATTCGGTTCAGCCGTTCTTCCGTGATGATGGGACAAACAGACAGGCAGACAGACAGACAGATTTTCAATTTTATTTATATAGACAACGACATATCTATATATACAAAATTGAAAATCTGTCTGTCTGTCTGTTTGTTTCGTCATCACGGAAGAACGGCTGAACCAAATTTGGTGAAATTTTGTGGGTAACCTGGAAATAGTCCCACTTAAAAGTTAGTCCATGTTTAGAGTTTTTAGAATCAGTGGTTCTCGAGATATTAGTGAAAAACGAAATTTTTCTTTGTCTCATCATCACGGGAGAATAGCTGAACAGAATGTGATGAAATTTTGTGGATAGACTTGAAATAGCTCCCATAAATTTCGCCCAAGTTTCGAGTATCTAGGACCAGAGATTGTTGAGATATTAATGAAAAAAGAAACATTTTCCTAGGGGTTCCACTCTCTAACTCCGTGGTTTATCCAAACGATAAGCTTGAAAATTGTTTGAAAGTGAATTAAAATTTAATCTCTGAGTTTGATGGGAGAATTTTTGCGCTAATTAGTCACTTTCTGAGTGCATGAATTGTTTGAAACATGATTTAAAGGGGAAATCTAGCTCCATGGTTTATTTAAAACAAGTTTTTACTGAATAATGAAAAGTATAAAAAAATCAAAATGGTCATTTAATTTTGCAGTTTATGAGGAAGATTCTATCTTATATCATGTTACTCAGAAACGCAATTAAATTAAATTTGTCTGTTAATTTTAATAATTATTTTTCGATTTGGATAATAAATAAATGGATATAAAATATATATTTTAGAAAAGAACGATTTGATTTTTCTTATAGCATTTTTGACTGGATAGTATCAGTTACGGTCTTCAGGTTTAAACATTATTATTATTGATATTTTCTGGGATTATTGATTCTGGGATTATTGATATTTTCAAGTTATTATGCAATTGTTTTATTATGACAAAAATTGGTTAAACTCATATATTGTACGTTGTACGAGTAATCTTCTACAAATACACGGGTATATCTTCTAACGGTTATCTTACACCTTTCTGGTAGGTCGGACGGTCTGGGTCTCAACAACAACAACAACGGGTATATCTTCTAATCTACGAAAATATAAGTAGTACAGGTATATTGTCATATGTTTTGATATATATTGGTATATATTGGAATCAATTACGACTTTCTGGTATAAAGATTGCGGGGATTATTGATATTTTCAATTTATTACGTCATCTCTTTTATTTTGGCAAAGATTTTTGAGACTCATATTCCAATACGGGTAATCTTCTAATATACTAATGCAGGTTATATCTTCTAATATTCGCGTATATAAGTAGTACGGACCCTATACAATTTTAATGCTTTCATTTTGCATATATTGATTCAATTCCTTTTTTTTTTGTAAATTTGCTTACAAAGGGGGCCAGGAATTTTTTATTTTTCAGATCTACCCGTTAAGATAATTTTGCATAGTGAGAACAAATATTCTTAAACTTCTTCTTAGGAGCAATAAATTTTATATTTTAACAGAATTTGCACATGGCTGCGAATTATAAGTTTCTTTATGTTATATACTCCGTACGAAGAACGGATATGCTGCTTGTATCTTTATATATATCACTTTTGGCTTACAAATCACATTATAAACACCACTTGAAACATAATTCGATGTTAAAGGAATGCAAAGATTCAGCCTTCTGAGTCACCTGAAGCTTCTGAATCATCCAACGCTTCTAGAGAGTGGTCTTTTCGAAAAAAAACTATTCTCTGTCCCCAGGGGGCAGTATAAAATTCGGAGTCGATGCCTTTTTTTGGTCCAAAATGTACAAAAATGTCTCCTTTTTAGACACCAGTAGGATTTTAAATTTCTGGAAAATTTTCCACCCATTTTCTTCATATCCGAGACCGATACTATAAGTGTATAAAGACGCAGATTTCTATGTCACAGAGAAAGCTTTTGAAGGGTCTGAAAAGACACAAATACATTAGATAACTATTATAAAGATTCCGCAGTAGTTTTATTTAGAAAACTTCAACTTTCTAAACAATAGCAAAATAATAAACGAAAAAAATGAAGGGTGATAGTTCCAGGGGCCTTATTCCAAGCTTAGTCGTTTGCAGTTTTTCATCGATCAGTAAAGAGCTTACCTGTTGAGAATGGGACAAATAGTTGCTGCAGGACAAATGGAGAGGGGGGGGGAGTATCTTAGAACACTCCTGAAGTCGTCATCGAGAAAGTAAAAGGCAGAAACTCGACCACGTAGCAGAACCTGAAACAATGTTCAATTGAGACTATTATCGACGCAATATATATATTTAAATAATTTTAATTTACTTGTTTTATAAATACCATATATTGATCATATATATATATATATATATATATATACATATATATATATATATATATATATATATATATATATATATATATATATATATATATATATACAGGGTGTCACAAAAACATTGACCTCGGCTTTTATTCTTTAAATATTGATCTTAGACGTATGTAATACATTACAAAGTTTAAAAAAATGGTACAGAATTTTATGAAATCGATTAAAGTTTTCAAGGGATTAAATTTTAAGAAATACAAAATTTAAATTTTTATACGGCCCCAAACAAAAACATTTCCAATGAGTAAAATATGCCCCATAAACTAATAAGGTGATGTTCACAGTTTCAGCATTTTATCATAAAAAGTCCCAGAGATATGTTTAAACACAGTTGGTGAGGGATTAATCACAAATTAAAATGTAAATGTTTACAGAAAAAGTGCAAATGACGCAACGCAGAAATGCATAATAGACAAATAATATCTGCCTCTTATCTTTAATGGATCTTTAGCATGGATGGAAAATATTTTGAGCAAGCTTTGTAATCTCTGTGTAAAGTAATTATTTCTACACAGTTTAGATGCATTTGTACCAATAAATAGCAAAATTATTATTTATTTATGTAATCATTGTTTTCTTTCGTAATTTGTGTATGACCCCTGAAACGCGATCTGCCGACATGATTTTTCCCCTCTGAGAACCCATGTCGATGCATCAAAAAGTGGTTAAGTCAGCATTTTTGTCTTTTCATATCTCTGGGACATTTCATTGTAAAATGCTGAACATTTGTATATCACCTTATTAGTGTATGGGGAACATTTTATTCATTGGAAATGGTTTTGTACTGGGGCCGTATAAAATTTAAATTTTGTATTTAAAATTTAACTCCCTTGAAAATTTTAATGGATTTCGTAAAATTATGTACTATTTTTACGCAAATTTGTAATTTATCATATATATCTAAGATCAATATTTATTGAATAAAAGCCGAGGTCAATGTTTTTGGGTCACCCTGTATCAAAAAGATATATATATATATATATATATATATATATATATATATACACAGACAGGGTGTCCCAGAAAGACTGAAACGCGCTTTAATTATTTAACTGTTGGAGATAAGTGGGCAATGTAAATTGCAAAAATGTTGAAAGTAAGGTAGGAAATAATACTACATTAATGAAATAGTCCTCCTGTTAATTTTAAAAAAATCACACTTTTTAAATATTTATACGATCCCCTTAGATAAATTTGGTCAATCAGAAATTTTTTATTTTTAATGCAACAAGATCATAAAAAAAACGCATATCTGTATCTTTAAAATTGAGCGAGTTATATTTAATTGAAAATTGAACATTGTGAATGGGGACCATATATCAAATTAGAAATGTAAATTTGTGACATATCACAAAAAAAGATAAAACTCTATGATCATAGGATACCCAATCGAGTAGTGAGTACCACTGCTTTATATAATCTCTGTCTGTGTAATGCTTTATTTAGATATGTTTGTGATAAAATATTTTGACACATATCAACGTATTTTTGATATAAGCAATTTACATCGTCAATTTGTTTATAATCCCTATTTTCACTGATGAAACAGCCTTTCACATGGTACGGAAAAGTGGCATAAGTAAGATTTTTGCCTTTATCATAATTCAGTTGATTTTAAAGATACAGATATGCGGTTTTTTAATGATCTTGTTGTATTAAAAAAATCTGATGTGGGCAACACATGACTTTCCTTATATAATGCAATGAATTTACTACTTTTACAGCTAAAAAAAGTTATTTTTATAGTAGATACTTATATTCTTTCCATGATATTGAATTTTCTTCAATTAGTCGTCATTTTTATTGTTTTTCCGTCATTTTTATCAATTTGGCGAGATTTTTGTTAATTTGGCAACAAATGAAAATGTCGCCAAGTTAGCGACATTCCGCCAAATTCGTCGCCAAAATCTCGCCAAGCGTTATGAACAGAGAAATTAGTTATTCTTACAGCAGATAAATAACTATTGGCGTTCAAATAGAAAAGTATTACTCAAAGTATCTTTTTTCATGAGTGGAACGAGCTAGATCCACGAGAATGATGTCACTCAATTTATGGCATGGTATTACATATGAAAAGTGAACATGTTTCTCAATAGGAAATATTTTTATTTTTTATTTTATATAACTTTGATAATTGTTTTTAAAATGTGCAATATCTAAAGAACGGTTCATCTTAGCGTTCTGAAATTTATCCCAATCGTTTTCTAATGAAAAATTACATAAGAAATGTCTATTTGTGTAACTTTATTGGCGGTTTTGATTTTTTGACGATTTTTTCAAAATTTCATTCGGAATTTAGGGAGGTTCTGAACATTCGATTGCGTAATAAAACAATAGGCTTCCAGTGTTTACAGATTGTGATTTTTGTACCAAATTTCGTTCGAATCGGTCCATTCGTTCGTCAGTTATCGTCTCCACAGACTCACTGACACACACACACACACACACACACACACACACACACACACACACACACTCACACACACACACACATCACTTCACAAATGTTTGATTCGTGATCAGGGATGCTTGAAACGTGCTCTCCCGTCGAAAACTCGAATTCGAATTTTCGACCCCGTCGCAATACTTTCCTTATACATTATGTATATAAGGAAAGTAATAAAAAAAATCCAATTGACCAAATTTATCTAAGGACTCGTATAAAAATTTAAAAAAATTTCTTTTTTGAAAATTAATGGGAAGATTATTTCATTAATGTAGGGCTATTTCCTACCTTACTTCCTGGCAGAAAAATGTCTATGAAAAATATTAAGAAATAGTTGATGGCTAAGTGAGAGGAGAAAAGTTAGAGCTTTACCTTTATAAACTTTTCCGAATTAGTTACACAGAAAATGTATATTTTAACATGAACCAAATTAGGCTTTCCGAAACTTCCTAGATTCCTTTTTAAATAGTTATGTACTTCATAATACTTCTGACGTTGAATGAATATTGGTTAGGTTTAACGAAATATAAACGTATTTCTTCTCGAGATAAGTTTTCTAAATCGTTTTACGCAGAGGATTGTACAGCTGAGGAAGAAAAAAACCACGTCTTATAATTTGAACACCGTTCGTGGTAAATAAAGTTTAAAAATACCATTCGATTAGAAATAATGTCTTCCATAAATCCATGTGCGTAGAATTTGCATAAGGGCCCGTCTTCATATCTAAATGCGTACATACTTTGGAATTTCCAATAGCAAGGCCCTATTTGAACATCATAAACAAATTCTAAACCGCCAAATTAGTTCAAATACAAATTTTCGCCCAATTTCTATCTTTGTATCTGGATATATTCAATATTCGGAAATGCGCTTTTTAGAGGTCAGCTTTACATCGAAAACCGCCATTTGAAGTGTGATTTCGTTGATTGACCACAACTGTTCTAATAAAGTTGGTAATTGTTATTTCCCTGAAAGACATTACTGGTTTATTCTGATATCTCATACTGTATTTAAGAACTTGAAACTTTCTTTAATAATCATTTTCTGAAGTTTTAAAATGGTCAAACTAATGGACGAAGAACACAAAAGATGGAATCTGCACATCGTATTACAATGTATTACATTGTAGTACATTTGAATATGTCAATGCCGCGAGATTAGTTTATGAAACAGATAATTTATCAATGTCTAACCACGGTTCTTAAACTTCTGTAATAACTATCATACTAAACGGCAAATATGCAAATTTATCTTTTCTTTTGACATAAAACTACATCTTATAGTAATTAAGAAACGTAATTTTATTATTTTTTATATTTGTATATATTGGCTATTTATATATATTTGTATATATATATATATATATATATATATATATATATATATATATATTTATATATATATATATATATATATATATATATATATATATATATATATATATATATATATATATATATATATATATATATATATATATATATTACTTTTTCATTAATATTTAATTATAAATTATCACATAATTTTGTTACCGATTTATTTTTGCATTAACTCCAGGACTATTAATCGTAGAGTAATTGCTGACATCATTATAGGGCTCATAGCGTTCCATTTATAACAATGCCAGTTTTAACCCTCCACCCCTTCCTTAACCCTTTGATACATTTGCTGAATTACGTTGATTGGGTTGCATCTATACTATACATTTTATACAAAGAGTTATTAAAACTGTGTAAAAATAAATATTCGTTATATTACATAAAGATTACATTAAAATTAATATAACTGTTTCAAATTAGGCATTTTCTTTTCAACTAATATACTACCCCTAAACTACTCTTCCTACTGATTAATATTAGATGGATATTAGATTAATATATTGATGATGGATAATACAGCGAGAGAACTATAGGGATAAAAAGGCTGAAATTTTGCATACTCATATAAAATGTCTTTATGTAGCGATTTCCATCGAAATATGTCTAGGTTCCTATTGATATTTTTTTCGAATATTAATTCCAGTCTTCATATTTTTTACAAAAATTATTTAAACAGAAATTAAAAATCACGTAATTGTGTTTGGGTTGCTTAGTAGTTGTAATGCAATACCAAAATAAATCAGCGAAGATCATTAATACAGAAGATAAGAATAAAATTCTGGGAAACTAACTTAGGATTAGGAGTTCAAAACTTTAAATACTCATAACTTAGAAACGCTTCATCTAAATGGATTTGAAATTTGGTATTAAAGGTTGAGACCCAGACCGTCCGACCTACCAGAAAGGTGTAAGGTATCTGTTTGGACGGCCGGGAAGTGCCACCCAATTTAGACCGGAACCGAGTGGGGGAGGCATCTACAGGTACCGTACCCTCCTTCTCCTACCATCAACTCTCGGGAGGACTTACAGACCCACATTTTTAACGTGATCGTACTCCGGGTGAACACGGTTGGTATGAATTTTTACTATTTGATATCTGCTGTCAGAGTTGGATGTCACCATTGGAAATTTTAAAGTTTGTGCACGTTTTAATATGAAGACAGCTTCTTATACAATTTTTATGCAAAATAATTTGTAGAAGACCCTGTTCCCAATAGAATAGCTTCTTAAAATTTTCTCTACGATGAACGATTCTTGAATAACAAGAGGTGAGGCGGTTTTATTTTCCTTCAGCTGTACAGAAAAATTTTCTAAAAACAGATTTAAAAAATATTACACTTTCACATCAAATAGTATCTTAGATATTATTTTTGAAGAAATGTTTTTGTGATTACTTTGAAAAAGGAACTTCTTCAATTAAAAACATTCATTTGCAAAGTAATTAGTTTGATTTTCCAGAAAAAGTTACTTCAGATGTGTTATTTAATTTTTTTTTAGATTCAACGAATTTCAAATAGTGTACGTGCATATAAACTTTCATTGATTGTACTTAAAAAAGGACTTCCCTAATTGCTCAGTTTGTTAATTTTTCACTTTTTCTCGCAGAAACTGCATTTTATTTGTTCACTAAATAATTACTTAACTTCGATGTCAAGAACCACTTGCATGACACTTATTGAAAAGACAATTGAAAAAATATCTTTAAAGAAAGTGCATTTTTCGTTTGCTTGAAGGGGGCACATTTTTTTCATAAAATGATTACGAAAATATGTAGCAACTTGATAAAAATCCTAAAGGCTTTTTCTTCCACATTCTTCACGAGCTTAACTTGAGATTTTTGAACAATAAATCTCAAGGGCTGACTTGAGCTTTTATATCCGTTCATTATTCCTAAATATGAAAAATTTTAGGAATTATAATTGCTGCATAATTTATTTTTAATGTGGAGACATGGGATTACCACCTTGGGGAGACTGAAGTACAGAGGACCTACCAAGGAAAACCAATGCAAACAGTTAATACAAAACAAAACTACAATACAATACTTTATTAAATATTCTTTGCTATAAAATCAATGGTTTTGATAATTTCATTTTAAGTTTTATGTTAATTCCCATTTTGATAATTATCGGTTCTATTTTCGCGTATATGACCAAAATTTAATCACCGCCAAAGTAAAGCATAAATGACTTAACTAACATTTTTTATGAACTTTTCGTCATTTTTTTATACAGAGTGTGTACATATATTACATAGACAACCAAACACACACGCACGCACTGATGCCATGCTAAAAATATAGTTTTCGTATTCTAGAATGCCCAAAATGTGTACATGCTTCGAAATCTCGAGTTGCAATTTTCGAAATTCTGCTACTTTATATATACATTGCCATGTATTGTAGGGAAAGTGAAAATGCGATATAAGTAACTCATAATTTTCCCTACAGACTCAAATTAACTTTTTCTTTCTTTCTTTCTTAATTCATTAAATTGTGTTTAAATGCACAAAATACTACGAATTCATTTTTGATATGGAAGCTATGTAGTTAAAATTAAATATCATTTGGGCGATTTGACATATTTTAAAATTTATTATTTAAACCTCCCGGAAATGGTGGAGCTGTGAAAATATCTGGGTGCAATTTAAAGATCACGTGTTCAATTCTTAGTTTGGATATATTTCTTGCTAAAATGAATTACTTAGCGTTGCCAGGATCCCAAATAAGCGTCCACTAATACATAATACGAACACCAAAGCCCATTTTGACATCTCATGAAAACGCAAAAAATAAAACAACGTGCATGATACGAAATCATATCTAAATGTACGCTTCAACCTCAGAAAGGATTGCTTAGAAATGAGCAGACTGTCACGAAAAGCCTCCCGTGAGTGGGGATTGACTTCAATAAATACAGCAGCTCAGTATGACTCCCCCCATCATAGGGGGAAAGAGACGGGTCCACTTGCCTGTTAGCAGCATGATAAAATCAAAAGTATGTTCTGGATAAAAAATTTATAATTAATCAACGGATGGGTTTATGAAATTATTTTTATTCTGAAGTAATCTGTGATATTGTGCGCAAGTGCTGAAAAAAAAACGAACGATGGATGGCAAGTCAATATCTGTATATCGTAATATAAAAGTTTGAAAGGTTAAAAATGCACAAAAATATATTTTTTTTAAAATGTCTCTAAAAATCTTCTAATAATTATATAGATTCCGTTCACAGTTTATTTAAAAAATAATTTCTTGGATCTTTTTGATGGTGTCAAGATAGAAAGTTTGTGATAAGATTTTAATTCGCTATGGTCATGTAAAATTTCAGAGCTATATATTTAGCCATTTGTTTAATATGCCGTGACAAAAAATCGCAGGATATTTTTAACACTTTACAGCAAAGTTGAAAAGTGTTTATGACATTGTTCATTCTGTCGTCTGTCTGTCTGTCTGTCTGTCCGTTAGCACGATAACTGCCGTAAAAATAACTTAATCAAAATGAAATTTTAGTATATTGTTCAAACGGTCTGTGGGACCAACGGGAATATAAATAAATAATATCATCCAATTAATTTTGGATTGAACCCGGGTTGAAAAAATGAAATACATTGAGCCCTATGGGACCTAATTTTTCAAACCTTTATTAAGCGGATTTAAAATTCACAAATTGCTACGAAAATTTTAGGTAATATTCAAATTATCCCTTAAAATATATAAAAAAAATTTCAAAAAAATATATTCAGTAGTTTTTTAAATAAAATTAAAATAATAATTACACCTCTTATATGAAGCGATCACGTGACCACTGTATGAACAGATCACGTGATCCACTTCAAAATGAAACATGGAATTGTCTCAAAATCGTAATTTTTAAAGTTCTTTTTAATTTATATTGAGTGTTGTATCTGTCCTAAAACCGCTTTATTTTTTCTTAAATTCTGTGCATCTACATACTGAAACAACGCAATTTCAATATATTTGAGTTTAAATGATCATCCAATTTCGATTATTTCTACAACGAAGCCTATTTTTCACTTATGTAAAATGTAAACAGCAAAATATGTAGAATGAGTTGTATAAAAATAACTGCATTTCTTAACGCAAAATTATTTAGCTCATGGAGTCTGCATAGCTGATATGAAGGAAATATTCATTGACTTTACAGAGAGTTGGACGATTTTTTTCGATGAAGTTTTAAGCATAGAGTTTAATTACTTGTTCCTCCATGGTTTCAAGTTTTTAAATAAAATAAATTATTATAGTATTGTGATGACTGAAATGAATGGGGAAATGTTATGAATGAAATGCTGCTTTTATTGAGAGAGCTAGGTGTGTTATATTTCGATGGCGTCATTTAAATAAATTTCAGTTGTTTTTGATGAAGTTTTCAAATATAATAAATTATTGTAGTATTATGATAATGTTAAAAACATTACCGAGGAGCCAGGAAATTTATATTTAATTGACGTCATTTGAAGTTCATTTTTTTCGATGAACTTTTAAGTTTTCAAGTATAATAAATTAATGTAGTATTGTAATAATTTTTAAAATATTACCGAGTAATGTATCGCATTTTAGAGATGTTTAAATGAAATTGAATTGAAGTTGGAAAGTGTTTCATAATGAATGCTTTATGCATGACTGATCTTTCGTGTTTTAATATGGGGAGATAAATGAAGCAAAGAAACCGTGTATCTTTCAATCGCTTATGTTCCAGTATAATTATAATTTTTAAACTGAAGTATTTCTTTTTAATATCACCCGAAACGTATCGCATTCAGGAAATTCCAGTGCATCTCAAACCAAAAACGTTTATACCCCAGGATGACGCTCCGGTACAAATGCACTAAAAAAGTAAAAACCGGAAGTACCGGGAAAATAAATAACCGAGTAAAAGAAAGCACGGAATATAAAAGTAGACGGAATTTCTGAAACGTCACATTTACGTGCGGTCACAAATAACTTTTTCGTAAGACAGTCGGATAGCGATATTCAGATGAGGCTAGTCGACGTCTATTTCAAAATGCCCCGCGTTTTTGATCTTCCTTTTTATTTCTAAGTTTATCTGATCGCCTACTTGAAATTTTACGTTTTCCTTTAAATCCAGATGACTTTCCGAGCTGCTAGTAAAAGCGGATTTGCTAGTGAACAGTAAGAGAGTATTGCTCAAGCTATGTATCATAAAACACCGCCTGGCCGGGGTTCCAGTTAAGAAGGAGCAGTTACAAGTGTCATGAAACCTCCGTTTGGTTTTAAAAGAAGACTGTGTTTTACTGCGTAGTACATTTCATGACATTTTCTAGCGTACAATGCCGACTAAATTGATGTTATTTGTTGCTCTGTGGAATTTATGGGACTAGTAAAATCATTTCTGCGCATTTGAGTTTAGGAAGTCGGTAAGTAATATTTATACTAATAAAATCTGGATGTAGCATATTTCCAATGATTTTAACAACAAAATAAATATTTTAAGATTTAATGCAATTAATCAATTGAGGGTCTCAGGATGTAGAATTTCAGCACATTTGTTAAGAGGTCATATTTTTAAATTGATTAATTCAGATTAAAATCAAATAAAACGAATGTGGGAATTTAAGAAATTACAACTTATAGATTACTGTAAAATAAATTTCATTTCGCACATATTGGTCTACACTTTTGGATTTGGCAAGGTAATGAGCCTAATGCTGAAATTATCTTTCTAACAAATAAATTTGTTGATGTTTAAGAAGTTTTTAAAATATTATTATTTGAAGTAAAGTAGAATGAGTCCGGTATTTCTAAACAAGTCTTACATAAGACAGATGCAGATAGCACCACTCAATTTCCAAATCGCCTGTTTGAACCAAAACCGTTCGAGTGCTCCGTGTTTTCCATACGGAACCATGCTAATTGTACAACGCGGTCGTAACACGTCCAAAATATGATCCTTTAATGCGTCCAAAATAAGCACGATGAAACTACTTGAAATTGCAACAAGAAAGATTAACCATGCATAAAGCATTGACTATGAAGCAATTTCCAAATGAAATGCAATTTTATTTAAACGACTATAAAATGCAGTACATTCAGTGCTGATAATTTATTTTACGTGGAAACTTGAAACTTCATCAAAAACGACAATGCTATAAAATCGTTTTCTTCTCTATGTAAAATCAATGAATATTCCATTTATATTACTTATATTCCGGACTTCAGAGCTAAATAATTTTGCTTGAAAAAATTCAACAATTCCTATGCAACTCATCTTACAGATTGATCTCTTTACATTTTGCATACGTGAGAATAATACTTCATTGTGGAAATAATCAAAGTGTAGTGATCATTTAAAATAAAATTATTATAATTGCGTAGGCACAGAATTTAGATACACAGATAATATGCAAAAATAAAATGGTTTTAGGACGGATGCAACACTAAATATAAATATAAGAGTTCATTAAAAATCACGATTTTCAGTAAGCGGAACAAAAATGGATGCCACATTTTATTTTGCAACGAATCACGTGATCTCTTCATACAGTATGAATGTAATTATTATTTCAAATTTATTTAAAAAGCTTAAACTAAACATATTTTGATGATTTTTTTACACATTTTATATGATAATTTGAATATTTCCTAAAATTTTCTAAGCAATTTGTGAAATTTAATTAAGCTTAAAAATGTTTGAAAAATTAGATCCCATAGGATTCAATCTATTTTATCTGTTTCAACCCGGATTGAATCCAAATCTAATTGGGTGATATTCTTCTTTTACATCCCCATATGTCCCACAGACCGTCTCAAAAACGTAATAAAACTTAATTTTAATAAAGTTATTTTTACGGCAGTTAGCGTGCGAACGGACAGACAGACAGACAGAATGAACAAAGTCATAAACACTTTGCAACTGTGTTGGGAAAATGCTAATAGAGTGGGCGCAGACTACTTCGGTCCCAACACAGCTTTCTTATTACACAAAAATTTGATGTGGACAGCACATGACTTTCCTTATATAATAATCGCCAAGTTGGCGATATCTAGAAGAGCATTTTTTATGTAATAACAGGTATGTAAATCATTTGACGAAATTAAAAATTTGCAAAATATTACATCCTATTTGGCGTTATTTTAATCAATTTGGTGCATTTTTTAACATTTTTATCAATTTGGCAACAGTTTCGTCCATTTGACAATATTTAAAAAGTCGCCAAGTTGGCGATATGCCACTAACAGTTGTCGACAGAATTTTGCCAGTTATTACAGACGGAGTCTTATGTTTTGTCTTATATTCTTTCCAAAATATTGAATTTTAATCAATTAGTTGTTATTTTCATTTATTTGGCAACATTCTTAGCAAGTTGGTTACATTTTTATCAATTTGGCGACATTTTAATCAATTTGGCGACATTTAAAAATCTCGCCATTGACGATATTCTGCCAAATTCGTCGCAAAAAGCATTATTGTCGGAGAAAAAGGTTATTCTTATAGCAGATAAAAGTTTAGTGGCGTCCAAATACAAAACTATTACCTAAAGTATCTTTTCTTAATAGTAGATACTTATTCTTTCCAAGATATTGGATTTACAACAATTAATCTCCATTTTCATTGATTTAGCGCTAATTTTATCAATTTGGTGACATTTTTATCAATTTGGCGACATTTTCGTCAATTTAGCAACATTTAAAAAACTCGCCAAGTGGGCGATATTCATTCAAATTCGTCAAGGATTTGTCGTCAAAATTTCGTTGCCAAAATTTCGTCAAAGATTATTTCTGAAGAAATACATTAGTCTTATGGTAGGTAAAGGACTAATGGCGTCAAACTACAAAACTATTACCCAAAGTGTCTTATCTCGTGAATGGAACAAGCTAGATCTACATGAAAGATGATAATAAATTTATCGCATAATATTACATATGAAAAGTAAACATATTTCATAATAGTTAATATTTTTTTATGTGGTTTTTTGATACATTTATTTGAATAATGTGCAATATCTCGAGAACGATTCATGCTAGCGTTCTAAAGTATATGTTAATCGTTTTGTAATAAAAAATTACATAAGTGATCATTTACGTAACTTCATGGAATTTTTTTAATGATTTTTATAATTTCATTTCAAAAGAATCTAGGAGCTTTCTGAGCATTGGATTGCTCGTAAAAACTATAAACTTCCAGCATTCAGCGATTGTGATTTTCGTTCCAAATTTTGCTTGGATCGCTTGATTCGTTCGTGAGATATCGTCTCCACAGACTCATTGAAACACACGCACATACTTTCACCCCCCCCACACACACACAGATAGACATCACCTCAAAAAAGTCTGATTCGTGTTCAGGGGTGTTTAAAACGTGGTCTACCTTCGAAACCTCGAATTCGAATTTTCAACTTCGTGACAATACTTTCCCCTTCTATAGTATTATACTATGTGTGCCGATTTATTAATTTTGTTGATTAAAATTAATATTGTCAAAAAATGCATTTTACATTAAATTAATTATTTATTAGTATATTAATTATACATGTAATCTGTTCTAAAACTTACTGCTGTGTACATTGCGTTGGTGGCCGCAAAACCCACCTATTTCTGTGCTTAACGGGATACTAAGTTAACAAACTAAAAATTAAGGTTAATAGTAAAGTAACAAACATTTATTTATCACATACTCAATTTACACTCTTTAGTTTTACAAATTAAATAAATATCACAATAGTGGAATACATCTCAATGGTAGTTCGGGGGGTGTAATGCCAGATGAATTGATATTTGGTTGGAGCACGTGGTGGGATGCATTAATTAGCTTTTCCTTAAAAACACAAATTTAGACAAAGAGGTTATCCTCATATAGTTTAATTGTACGGTACCTGATCTTCTTTCATATAACTTGGGTAACACCGATGCTTTGTCACACTTTACACTTGCAATACCAGATGAACATGAGCTCTCCTTCGAATTCCTATATCAGAGACGCACACACAACTCTTAACTCTGCTACCGTCGCTTCTTCTTGACTAGTCTAACTCCAACAGCCTGCCTTGACCAATTCTGACTCCCACTTCGAGCAACTCTCACTTATATCCCTTTTTCGGTCGGCGGTCCACGTGCTGAAATGTAGAGCTGAGAGCTAATCCGTAGACATGGCGTCGCTGTCTCGGTTGCCGCCAAACGGCTTAGTGTGGTATGTAAACATGGGCGTGGTATGTAAGATATGGGGCCACCTGTATATTATCGCCCATCTGCTTAGCGTGGGGATAATCCGCCCGCATTCCTGGTTCCATTATTTTTTAATCCTTCCAAATATTTATTACTTTACATTTCTGGCATTACATTCTCACCCCCCCGCGAAAAAAAAGTCCAAAAGTTACTCTCCCACAGTTTCACCCCAGTATTAAGTTCACAATGGTTCCTCGCAAACACATAAGTTCATCCATCGTGAGAAAGGCTGAGTTCCACTTTTTAGCCTCGTACAACTCATAGCTTTGATAGTTCTTTGTAGTTTCTTGATAGTTCCCTGTCAAGTTAGTCCATTATTCATAATTGACATACTGTACCATAAATTACATGAGGATTACCAACATTCACATTATTATTAAATTGTAAATTTTGATATATATTATTTGCAATGCATAATTTTCATTTCTCCTTTTACATAATTATTTACATACGACATATCATTACATAACAGCATTCATTACTTTATTATTATTATACATTTTCTTGTTATCATTTCATTTTGTAACATATTGTAGTAGTGCAACTACCAACTTCCGATTCTTGGTTATGGTTGAATTCCATACCACCATATTATTTATAACTTACTTTGTTATTTCACTTTTTTTTTTTTTTTTTTTTTTTTTTTTTTTTGAACTTGCCATATATGTAATGTCAGAAATACATAACATACTTTTTGAAATATACTTATATCCCAATTTAAAACATAAAAACATATACATATACACTCAATTATCACTTTCTATTTATGACATTAATTACAAACTTTTTACATATTTTTCATATTCTTTGTTTTATGAAATTACTATTTACAACAATTCGAGGGCGAAAATTATACCCTCTGGCATTATAACAAGCCTCATCATCATTTCTATTATTTTCACAGTTTAATTGCTTTTCTTTAGTGACCTTCCCTTCCTTAGTTTGACTTTGATCATTATTTCTAATCACTTTCTCATTTTGATTTTTTTCTTTGTCCTGTGTGTGTGTGTGGTTTGATTCGCTTTCGTCACTATCTTTCAAATATTGTTTTCGCTCCGCTGCCATGTATAGTTTATTTATGTGCACTTTATAAGTTTTATTTTCATCACTTTTAAGACATATTATAACATTATTATTTCGGACTAATTTCGTAATTCTAAATGGTCCATCATATCGATCCTCTAATACCCTTGGTTTTAGGAACTTTTTTAGGTACACTGTCGCTCCTATAAATATATCGTTTTTTCTCACTATTTTATATTTCTTTATTTGTTTGTCATTTATCAGCTTTTGTTGTTCCGATGCGTCTTTCACGACTTTATCTATATTTTTTAAATGCTGTGCCACATAATTTTTATAATTATTTACATCACTATACATTATATCTATTTCTTCCTTACTTGGTATGTTTGTTTGTTTAATATTTTCAAATGGCAATGATAAATCTCTAAGATAGAACAGGAATGAAGGCTCAAATCCTGTATTACTGTTAATAGTGTTATTCACATAAAACTTAAACCATTTTAAAGATTCATCCCATTCAAACGTAGTCTTTGACAAACACATTATACATTGTTTCATGTCTCTGTGTATTCTTTCACAACGACCTAAAGAACTTGGGAAATAAACCGAACTGTATCGCCTTTCAATATTTAATGCATTTGTAAAATCTATGTATTCTTTACTTTTAAAAATTTGAGCATTATCGCTTTGAATAATAATTGGAACTCCATAAGTTGTCACGAAGTTTGTTAGCTTATTCACTATTGTTTTAGCAGTAATGTCTCTGACTGCATAGGCCTCAAAGTATCGTGAAAACATGTCTACAATTGTAATTAGAAAATTATTTCCTCCATTACTGCGCGGTAGTTTTCCTACGCAATCCAGTTGTAAATATATTCCTGGTTTTAATATTTCTGGCATAGCCTGAAGTCTGGCTGGTGGTATATTTTTGTGTTTTACTAATAAGCATTGATTACAAGACTTACAAAAATTTTCCACGTCTTGGAAAGCCCCTATCCAAAAATATTTTCTTGAAAGTAATTGGTATGTCTTTTTTACTCCGAAATGAGGGAAATGTGCTATCTCTATTATCTTTCCCTTTAGCGAGTGCGGTATTACAGTCTTATTCTCATTTATTTTCCTATACGTTTGTCTTTTATTTTCCTTCTTTACCATTAACAGTTTATTTTGGCTATCAATATAGTATACCTTGTTATTGTGATATCGGTTTCTTCCTTTTTGTAATTCCTCTCTAATTTTACTTAATTTTTCATCTACCATTTGTTGCTCTAATATTTTCTCCACATTTATCTCATCATTTTTAATTAAAGTATTTACATATTTGATTTGGTTATCATTGTCAAATACATATCTCGAGCAATAATCACTTGCGTTATTTTCACCTTTTTGATATTTGAATTTAAAATCATACTGACTTATGTCAATTAGCCACCTCGATATGATATTTGGCATTTTATCTAATTTTATGTGGTACATAAGGGATTTTGCGTCACTCAGCAAGGTGAAACTCCTTCCGAACAGATATTCTCTGAAGTGTTGTAAGGATGCGTGTATAGCTAGCAATTCTAGCTTTATTGCAGGATAACGCTTCTCTGCCGGGTTCACAGGTCTTGAATAAAATTCGATAACATGATCGACTCCATTTACCCTTTGCATCAAAATACTACTAATTCCCTTACCTGAGCCATCCGTAGTTAAGACAAACGGGTTTACTTCATCAGGCTGTCTTACAACTGGTTCTTTAAAAATTGCATTTTTTAATTTTTCAAAAGCTTTTCTACATTCATTATTCCACTCGAACCTAACATTCTTTTTTGTCAAATTTACCAACGGTTCTGCAATTTGTGCATAATTTTTTATCAGACCTCTAAAATAGTTTGTTGTCCCAAGAAAGCTTTTTACTTGTTTAACCGTTTGGGGTTGTTTGAAATTTTGCACTTTTGCACAGTTTTTTATTGATGGGCTTATACCATTCGCATTTACTTTATATCCTAAAAATTCAATTTGCGATTTGCATATCTGTAACTTCGCCGGGTCGAGTGTTAAATTATTTTCTTTCAATCTTTGGAAAACAATTTTGATTTTCTCTAACATTTCGTCGTTATTTTGTGCGCATATGACTAAGTCATCTAAGTAAAAGTATATTTTTAACTCTGATAGATCTCCTAACACTTTGTTCATTAAAAGTTGAAAATATGCTCCTGAGTTTTTAAGACCAAACGGAATTCTTTTAGGATTAAAATTTCCCATAAAAGTTGTGAACGTTAAGGCCTTTCTATCTTGTTTTCTTAGTTCGATCTGAAAAAACGCCGCCTTCAAATCCATAACTGTATAAATTTTACTACCAGCGATATTTTGTAATATATCCTTCACCTTTGGTAAGTTTATTGGCAAAAGTGGTAAATACGCGTTTATGGCCCTATAATCAATAGCAAGTCTATATTTAGGTTCTTCATTTGGTTTACTTGGTTTCTTTACAAGAATAATGGGACTAGCGTACGTGCTTTGTGAACTTTCAATAATGTCATTTTCCAATAATTCCCTAATTTCTTTTTGCGCAATTTCTCGTACTGCTCTCGGAATTGGGTATGGTCGACTCTGAATAGGATAATTGTGCATAAGTTCGATTTTCGGTACTATTGCTGATGTTTTACCTAGGGTAGCATATGACTTTGAAAAAACCTCTGTATTGGTCATCATTAATGCAATAACTTTATTTCTATCTTCCTTATTTAAGTGCTGTACTTGAAAATCGTCTGGAGATATTTCTTTCTTTCTTAATTCCCGAATTTGTTGATAATCTGTTTTATTTAAATTTTGAATATTATTAATTTCCAACGCGGTTTTACTGCTTTTATTTTTTGTATCAACAATTTCGATTTGTTCTGTTATTATACCCACGTTCATATTTTTATTAAGTGTAATTTGGCAATTTTTTTCATTGTATAACAACATTCTAATCTTATTTTTATTTTCTATACTTTGGATCGCTTCCTCCGTGATTAATGTTCTTGCCATTTTTATTGGAGAAAATAAAACATCCTGTCCCTCATTTAATTCCTGTGACAAAATCAATTGGACTATTTCTGACTCCCCTGGCTTTAATGTTATTTTTCTTTTCAATTTAGCGAAAATCTGCTTTTCCTCTTTCTTTTTAACATTCTTATTCTTATTACTTTCATTAGAACTTGGTAACCATTTTTCATCATTTACATTATCGCGAGTGCTACAATTTTGCATATTAGCGTTTTTTCTATCGTTATCGCTTTCATTATCCTCGCTTATTCTACCTTCATTCTCATTATTGAATTCATTACAACAATTATTTATTTCCTCATATTCGTCGTCATCATTATCATCGCTTATTCTATCTTCATTCTCATTATTGGATTCATTATAACAACTATTTATTTCCTCATATTCGTCGTCATCAGTATTATAATTTTCATAATTACTATTATATCTATTTTCATCGCGAATTCCCTGGCTTTGTGGTTTTTGTTTTGAATTCTGTATTGGGTTTGTATTTTCACTTTTATACAATTTAATCGCAGTATTCCCAAATTGTACTTCGTTATCTTTTGTATTTAAAATTGCTTTATGTGAGGATAAAAAGTCGTAGCCTAAAAGCATTTTATATTGCCCCTGAAAGTTCTGTTTTGTCACGAAAAAATAATTTTTGCATGCCTTTTCCCCAATTCTAAATGAAAATTGAATGCAATTTAAAAATTCTATATTTTCTTTAGTAAACGTCTGAAGTATTACTCTTCTGGTTATGTATTTTATTTTTACATTTCTATTCTGTTTTAGTTTTTGAAATGTTTCCAAATCTATAATACTAACTTGAGCCCCACTATCAATTACACTTATTATTTTTATTCCTTTGCAATCTATTTCTACCATCGGTAATTGTGGGCTAGATACGTTTTCACATTCGCTTGAAAGGATACTTTTGGTATCATATTTTGCTTTATCATTATTTTCATAATATTGTCCTCTCTCCAAATTTGTATAGTTTTGCCAGTCATCTCCATTTTTGTTATTTCTATATGTTTGTGAACCGAATTTATTTATTTCTCTGGAATTTGTACGATTCGTTCCTTGGTCCCAAATTCCAGCTCTTAGTTTAAATTACTATTATTATTGTTTCTCTCATATGTGTTTGATCTTATATTTCTTCCGTTGCGCCCCCTAAAATTTCCTCTTATACTTTGCCTCTCTCTATTTTCTACGTTGGTTTCTAATTGATCGTAATAATTTCTTTGATCATTATTATTTCCTTGATATTCCCTATTATTTCTATTATATCCTCCTCGTTCAAAATTTCTGCGATTTTCGTTTCTGTTTCCTCTGATATAATTTGTTTGCTCCAACCCATATTGCTGATAATTCATTCGTTTGGGATTCCTTGCAAATGCAGTATTGCACTCATTGTACCAGCAATCTGAGAAATAATGTCCATTTTTTCCGCACCCTATGCAAAAAACAGCTCGTTCCATGGATTGATTTGGTATATTTTGCAATTTTAATTTATTAATTTCTAAAGTCAAATCTTGAACCTGTGTTGTAAGTAACATTTCTTTCAGTTCGTTATGTGATTCTTCTGGAGTCCTATCATTAAGAATTATTTCAAACAGTTCGGCATCTTTTATGGCATCTTCAAACCGCTGCGGATCTTTTTTCTTCACTTCAATTGCCAAATCAGGGCGTAATGCGCTAATGAATTTTCCCAACATTATTTTATTGGTTATTTTCTCTACCTCTCCATCTGTTGTATCCTTAAGGTTCAAAAATTTACGCTCTGCGTTTTTTATTTTTAGCACAAGCTCGTCCACTGACATATCAGGCGTTTGTTTTATTTTATTGAAAGCGTCCTGTTCTTGCGTTATCGTTATTCTGTTTGAAAATTTATTTATTAGTAATATTTTTATTTTATCAAACTCCTTTTCGTTTTGTAATTCAGGGTTTTGAATTAAAAACTGCATAGCCTTATCTTTTAATCTGGTTTTAATGATAGCCACTTTATGCTCTTCCTTCCAACTTGCTAACTCCGCTAATTCATCAAATTGTTTTATAAAGAAATTTATATCTTCCTCCTTACTCCCACTAAATAATGGCAGGATCTGCATTACTGGAATATCCATATTTTTATTATTTCTATCCAATTTACTATAATTTTTATTTGATATTTTTGAATCTTCTTTCAAACTTGAACTCCTTGTTATAATTGAACTTTTCACCACTTTTTTAACTGGTCCCATTCCTATATCCCATTTTTCTAATTATACCTTTGATCTCATTTAAAAGAACCATTTTTTCCATTTCATTGATAAAACTTTACATAATCATACATATAACATAAGGAGAAATGAGAATTGTGCACAATATTTTCACAATCATCTATGTCGCCACCAGTTGTCCAACCTTATCAATATTTATTTTTTATTATTATTATTCCTTTTATTTTTATTAATTTCATAAATCCTTATTTTATTCCCGTTACTGCTAAAGTCACGAGCACCAAATGTGCCGATTTATTAATTTTGTTGATTAAAATTAATATTGTCAAAAAATGCATTTTACATTAAATTAATTATTTATTAGTATATTAATTATACATGTAATCTGTTCTAAAACTTACTGCTGTGTACATTGCGTTGGTGGCCGCAAAACCCACCTATTTCTGTGCTTAACGGGATACTAAGTTAACAAACTAAAAATTACGGTTAATAGTAAAGGAACAAACATTTATTTATCACATACTCAATTTACACTCTTTAGTTTTACAAATTAAATAAATATCACAATAGTGGAATACATCTCAATGGTAGTTCGGGGGGTGTAATGCCAGATGAATTGATATTTGGTTGGAGCACGTGGTGGGATGCATTAATTAGCTTTTCCTTAAAAACACAAATTTAGACAAAGAGGTTATCCTCATATAGTTTAATTGTACGGTACCTGATCTTCTTTCATATAACTTGGGTAACACCGATGCTTTGTCACACTTTACACTTGCAATACCAGATGAACATGAGCTCTCCTTCGAATTCCTATATCAGAGACGCACACACAACTCTTAACTCTGCTACCGTCGCTTCTTCTTGACTAGTCTAACTCCAACAGCCTGCCTTGACCAATTCTGACTCCCACTTCGAGCAACTCTCACTTATATCCCTTTTTCGGTCGGCGGTCCACGTGCTGAAATGTAGAGCTGAGAGCTAATCCGTAGACATGGCGTCGCTGTCTCGGTTGCCGCCAAACGGCTTAGTGTGGTATGTAAACATGGGCGTGGTATGTAAGATATGGGGCCACCTGTATATTATCGCCCATCTGCTTAGCGTGGGGATAATCCGCCCGCATTCCTGGTTCCATTATTTTTTAATCCTTCCAAATATTTATTACTTTTCATTTCTGGCATTACACTATGTATATAAGGAAAGTAATAAAAGGAAATGTCTGTGTGTGTGCCTGTGTATCTATGTCATCTGTTGCGCAAAATCGAAGCTCGGACAGCGGCGAAATTCTGTTCAAAGTATTGCAGGTTCCCGAACGATGCGATATTTATGTGAGATTATTGTTATTATTATTTATTAATTTAATAATTATTATTTTTTTGAATTCGAATTAGTTTCAAAGTTATGAACACATTAAGACGAAAATTTGCCGAAATTTGGGATTCAAAATCATATTTATTCAAACAACAATTTTTAAATGTAAAAAATACTAAAACAAGTGTTTCAAGTAAAGGCAGATATTTCGTCTAGACAAGAAAAACTCTGATGTGAGCAGCACATGATTTTCGCTAGATAATGCAATGAATTTACTTCTTAGAAGAAAATTATGTATAAGATCCACTGCCCAATGTTTTTAATGTTGGAGCGTACATTTTGCTCTTTTCGGGAGTTTAGTTTACAACATGTGAAACTATTCTGAAGTACCCAATTAACTTCAATTAACTTCACGCAATTTTAAATTGACAATTATGAATAAATCATCCACAATAGGCAATATAGTCCGTTTATTTAAATATTTTAAAAATTAATTCAACAATTTGGAGTCATCTTTGTTAAGTTAGCGTTCTTTTTTTCAATTTTAAAGACATTTTTGCCAATCTGGGGCAAATTTCGCCAAGTTGACGATATTTCGCTAAATGAATTTATCGCCAAGCTGTACGGACAAACGGAGAGAAGAGCACTTCTTATAAAGGACTGTTGGCGAAATATTAAACGTTAAAATACAAAACTATTACACAAACTATCTTCTCACGTGAATGGAACGAACTAGATTCCCGAGAATGATGTTAACAAAATTCCATATGAAAAACGAACATAAGTCACAAAAGTTATTATTTTTTAATTTCATGCGATTTTCTTATAAATTTACTTAATTTAGACAATATCTCGAGAACAGTTCATGTTAGCATTAAAAAAATTATGTCAATCGCTTTATATACTGAAAAATTACATAAGAAATTATTATTTAAGCAACATTATTGAAGATTCTGATTTTTTCAAAAATTCATTCGAAAATTTTGAAGTCTTTTGAACATTCGATTTCCTTAAAACCAATAAGCTTCCAGTGTTCACGGATTGTAGCTTTTGTATCAAATGTCGTTCGAAAAGCTGTATTTCTACGTGAGATATGGCCGCCACATACTCACGGACACACACACACACACACACACAAACACACACACACACACATATATATATACACAGATTTCACCTCAAAAGCGATCGATTTCAGTTTAATGATGCTTGAAACGTGCTCTCCCGTCGAAGCCTCGAATTAAAATTTTCGACTCCATCACAAAACTTTCCTTATGCAATATACAATGTATATAAAAAAAGTAAAAGTGTTTTTAGCGACTCAGCGGATTTAATTTATCGGTTTTATAAATGTATCAATTCTTTCTGTTTTTAATTTTGTATTATATTATCATTGTGATGAAGAAAGTGATTTTTGTTTTCGCATTGTGATTGACTTCAGCTTTTTCTTCTTCTTCTTCATAGACCGTCTGACTCATCCGAAGGTGTAAGGTATCTGTTTGGACGATCTGGAAATGCTACTGTCCTACCGCCACGAGAAAGTCCCCAGACAGCAGACGTTTTGGTGGCGGTCGCTATGGAAACAGGTTATTCCACTGCATTTTAGGTGTGACGGAAAGCGCTTTTTTCGATTTGGCTCAGATAGAACCGACGAAAGTCGCATTTCGCTTTGTACTGGGGTCAATGCTAGACGCTCGCATTCTGTGATTTTTAAAGCTGTGAATTAACTTGTGTTGTGTTGCACACTTTGTGGATTTTATCTAGTTGAAAAATGATTACATTTAAAAGTGGAAAGACTTTGCATTCGCAAGCATGTGCAATAGTCCACAATGTTACGGCATTTTTTGAAGAGGAAAAACCGCAAATTCTCTAAAAATACCAATTTCAAATGCAATGAAGAGAACTGCGGAAGCGACAGATGTTTCAGTGTCATCAGATAAAAAGATAAAACGTGAGGGGAAATCGCTTAATGACACTGAGATAAGTAATTTATCTATTTGAACAATTTACAATTATTGCTTAAAGAAGCTATTTTAAAAGTAACACAAAATGAATAGAAGAAACACTGTGAACACATTGAAAAAAAAATCTGATGTGGGCAGCACATGACTTTCCTTATATAATGCAATGAATTTACTATTTTTGAAGTAAAAAAAATAGATTATTTTTATAGTAGATATTTATATTCTTTCCAAGATATTGAATTTTCGTCAATGAGTCGTCATTTTCATTGAGTTAGCGTCATTTTTATCCATTTGGCGAGTTTTTCGTTAATTTACCATTTAAAACATACAGCATTTAAAAAAGCCGCCAAGTTGGCGACATTTCAATAAAATCTTTGCCAAAATTTCGCCAAACGTTATATACGGAGAAATAAGCTATTCTTACAACAAATAAACGACTATTGGTGTTCAAATACAAAAGTATTACTCAAAGTATCTTTTTTCATGAATGGAACGAGCTAGATCCACGAGAATGATGTCACCAAATTTATCGCATTGTATTACATATGAAAAGTGAACATGTTTCTCATTAAGAAATATTTTTTTTAATTTTATGTGACTTTTTGATAATTTTCTTGAAAAATGTGCAATATCTCGAGAACGATTCCTGTTAGCGTTCTAAAATTTATGTCAATCGTTTTCTAATGAAAAATTACATAGGAAATGTTTACTTGTATAACTTTGTTAGACGTTTTGATTTTTTGACGATTTTTTCAAAATTTCCCTCGAAAATTCAGGAGGGTTCTGAACATTCAATTGCGTAAAAAAACGATAGGCTTCCAGTATTTACAGATTTTAATTTTTGTACCAAATTTCGTTCGAATCGGTCCATTCGTTCGTCAGTTATCGTCTCCACAGACTCACTGACACACACACACACAGACATACATCACTTCAACAATATTTGATTCGTGATCAGGGATGCTTGAAACGTGCTCTCCACTCGAAAACTCGAATTCGAATTTTCGACCCCGTCACAATACTTTCCTTATACATGTATATAAGGAAAGTAATAGAGAATATTTATTGGAAGAAAGATGGACTGATAGAAGATATTGTGAAGAAATTAGTGATAAATCTGTCGGTTAGCGATTCAGACTCTGCTTCAAATAAAAACATTTCAAGTGATAAACGAAACGGATTCTTCGCTTAACGAAGTGCGCTTGATTTGCCAAATGTTGCAGTCGATTTTAAACCTTTCTCCCTCCTTTCTTCGACTCGTCTACTTGCGGCAACCCTGTTCAGAGACTTTCTCGTGGCGGTAGGACAGTACTCAGTTTAGACTGGAATCCAGTGGGGACGGCATCCACAGGGACACTGCCCTCCACCTATAAGGCATTTATGACTATAACAGATAAGGGACCAGATAAGGGAAATAAACTTTGTAAGCTTCAACAATGAACGCAGTTAGACTGTCGCAGTGGGTAACATTAACTGCAAATACATTTATTTGGGGTAATAAATAAGCTACATAAATAAGCCCCACACACTCATATGGTCTCGTGGTTCTGTGAACCTCGAGTTGTTACACCCAACGTATCTGCGGCCAATAACAGTTCCCTCTGCTGCACAAAAACAGTCTTCTCAAACAAGCGCACTACTGAATGGGCACAGAGAAAAGTAATGAAGGGGAAGCCTCGAGGGCTCCCCCTTCATTATTTCCCCCTGTCTTCGTACATGGAATGAGTTGGAATGAAGTCATCGCACTTGAAGTATAATGGGAGTCGGAGAAGAGTTGTCGCACTTGAGGTATTGAAAAGGACTCAATAAAAGGTGGTGAACCGAGTGGTAGAAAATGTTGATATGACAGAAAATAAATGTTTTAAAAATCAGGCCGACGGCAACCCCCAATGATGACCCTAACCAAGGACCCCAGGATTCCTACTATAGAATGGCGTCCACTACAGGTACTTCTTATTGTAAATGAGTAATATATGTTTATTTGCATAATTATTTTGACATCACAATCGTCTTACCACAATCTGGTTCAAATAAATTGAAATTGAACATACATTGTAAAATTATGAAAATGAATACAATTGTAAAATTAATAACTAAACATTTTAGTCAAATTTATATGTTTATTGAAATAAATAATTACGTGAGGAAAATTAAAGACGTCGTTAATAAGTAGTTTATTTAGTGCTTATGTTTTAGGAATTAGATTTATCTACATGTCGACACCAGACTGCACATCATATGGATTATAAGTTGGGCGCATGACTTTGTACGCACTATTACGATTTCGAACCCAAATTCACATAATCATTAAAAACGAATTAAATAATACGAGTATCTCCACTAAATTTACTGCTTTTTGCTTCCTTCTGCTAAACATGTTTGTCACTGCAATCGTTATAAGCATTGTTCTGAACAATGGCAAAATTCTGATGGAAACTAACTAAGATAGCATTATTATTTTTTTATATTTTATCGTTTTTACATCTATGCTTTGACATACCTCAGCCCACGTTAATCCGAATAACATACAATTTGCACTGGTATACAGACGCTTATTAACTAATGCCGCGTTGGGATCAAAAGGCCCCGATTCCCCGCATCTAGATAATGGTGATGTTCCTTTCATTTGGGCATATTACGTACACATTGTACATTAGTATGTTTGACAAATACAGAGAGTGGGAATGATTTTGGGTCAAACTACGCAATTCAAAAATTGATTGGCATTATCTGGGTAAATAATTATAGTTTACTGTAAATAATAATACTTTAAAATTTTCTTAGCAAACATTATCATTTGATGTTTATCAAGGGATTATGTTTGAGGGGAAAACACTTACATCATTTATTTCATTCACATACAAAACCCAGACGTCCAAGTAAATATGTGTGACATACATGACCGTGGGGTAACCAATCTCATAATCCAATATAAATGAATAATATCAGCCAATATAAAAGAATCCAATATAAATGAATAATATCACCCAATTAGTTTTGGATTGAATCCGGGTTGAAAAAATGAAATACACTGAACCTTTTGGGACCTAATTTTACAAACATTTTTTAAACGAATTTAAAATTCACAAATTGTTTCGAAAGTTTTAGAAAATATTCAAATTCTCTCATAAAAATATAAAAAACATTCAGCAAAATGTATTCGGTAGTTTTTTAAATAAAAATTAAAATAATAATAACACCCATATCATGTGAAGAGATCGCGTGACCCACTTCCAAATAAAATATGGCATCCATCTTGAGTCAAAATTGTGATTTTTAAAGTTCTTTTTAATTTATATTTAGTATTGCAACCGTCCGAAAACCGCTTTATTTTTGCTTACTTTCTGTGCATCTGCATTCTGATACAACGCAATTAGAATATATTTGTGCTTAAATGATCCTCAAACTTTGATTATTTCTACAACGAAGCTTAATTTTCACTTATGGAGAATGTAAACACGTTAAGCTGTTAGATGAGTTGTATAGCAATTGCTGAATTTTTTAATGCAAAATTATTTATCTCCGGAGTCTGCAATATAGCTGATATGAATGAAACATTCATTGATTTTATATAGAGACGTAGACAATTTTATAGCAGACATTTTCGATGATGTCTTAAGCATAGAGTTAACTTGCTTTTACCTCCATGGTTTTAAGTTTTTAAATAAAATTGTTGTTGCTGTTACTGATAACCTCCTGTTTCGGCGGAGCCAACTCAGAGCCAGTGATGCAGGAAGCAGGAAAGAACGAAGAAG
The DNA here is from genome assembly GCA_951213105.1 of Amaurobius ferox. Taxonomy (NCBI): domain Eukaryota; kingdom Metazoa; phylum Arthropoda; class Arachnida; order Araneae; family Amaurobiidae; genus Amaurobius; species Amaurobius ferox. Next base: position 100,081,800 of record OX578141.1, on the reverse strand, counting down.
GGCGCAAGACAAGACAACAAAGTTTATTACAAGAACGCATCACTGACGAAGGTCGGAGGGGATGCAGCTTTACATTTTGACGAGGACCCAGAAGGCGGAAGACTGACCTTATCCTCAAGAAACATCCATCCCTTATTCGGGATTCGAACCCGAGCCCTCAAGACAGCAGCCGCAGATGCTATCCACTTCACCGCCTGGGCGGCTTTTAAGTAAAATAAATTATTGTAGTATCGCGATGAATGAAAAGAATGGAAAAAAGTGAATAAATGAAATATTTACGGCTTTTTCATAGAGAGCCAGAAGATTTATATTTTAATGACGTCATTTGAATAAAGTTCATTTTTTCGATGAAGTTTTATGTTTTCAAATATAATAAATTATTGCAGTATTGTAATAATTTTAAAAATATTACCGCTGAATGTATCGCATTTTAGTAATGTTTAAATAAAATTGATTGCAGTTGGAAAGTGTTCCATAATCAATGTTTTATGCATGATTCATCTTTCTTGTTATATAATGTTTTTGGTTAATTTAAAATATATTACTTCGGGGTGCTTCACTACTATTTCTCGCTATTTATTACCATAGTCCGTTTTTATTACAAATGCGAAATATTACTAAAATATATTTTTCATATTTATAAGAATGTCCATTATGTCCGGAAACAAATGCGGAATATTGCTCCTTCATATTTTTGAGAATGTTCATTATGTCCAAAAATTATGTGTGGAAGGCCCAAACCACACAGCCAACCCAGGGGTTCACGGCAGTTAAACGTGTGGCCGGCGAAAATTATGTGTATCGAAATTTATTTTTATGAATATCTCAATAAGATATTATCATTTAAGTAACAGTGCTATTTATAAACAAATAAATCTAAACGCAGAATATGTCTCCATGTAATTGAACTAAATTGAAATTCATATTCCCGTGGGAATAAAGTTTAAAAAAAACGTCTAGGATTTCAATCCTAAAAATCTTGGAAAGGAGAAGAATTAGAAAATAAAAGTAATTAGATGTTCCCTGGATACAGATGATCTCAAAATATCAGAATTGATCTTTGTTGATCTGTGCATGCGCATCAAATCATTGGTCTTTCTTAACCTTAAACACTGAAGTGATTTATGCGCTAAATTTGGGTGACAAATATAAATTAGATGTGACAGCAGGAAAGAATCCAACAAATGTATATTGTTACTTTCCTGATATACGTAGTACAATGCATAAGGGAAGTATTGTAACGGAGTCGAAAATTCGAATTCGAGTTTTTCATATTATACATGAAAAGTGTACATATTCACTTTTCATATGTAATATCATCCGATAAATTTGGTGACATCATTCTTGTGGATCTAGCTCGTTCCATTCATGAGAAAAGATACTGAGTAATACTTTGTATTTAAGAGAGCACGTTTCAAGCATTCCTGATCACAAATCGAACATTTTTGAGGTGCTGTCTGTGTGTATATGTGTGTGAAAGTATATGTGTGTGTGCGTGCGTGTGTGTGTGTGTGTGTGTGTGTGTGTGTGTGTGTGTGTGTCAGTGAGTCTATGGCAACGATATCTCACTAACGAATTGTCCGATTCGAACGAAATTTGGTACAAAAATTAAAATCTGTGAATACTGGAAGCCTATTGTTTTTAAACACAATCGAGTGTTCAGAATCTCCCTAACTTTTCGAGTGAAATTTTGAAAAAATCATCAAAAAATCAAAACCTTCAATAGAGTTACACAAATAGACATTCCTTATGTAATTTTCCTTAGAAAACGATTGACATAAACTTTAGAACGCTAGCATGAACCGTTCTCGAGATATTGTACATTTTTCAAATAAATTTATCAAAAAAATCCCATAAATTAAATAAAAATATGAACTTTTGAGAAACATGTTCACTTTTCGTATCTAATTTCATGCGATAAATTTGGTGACATCATGTTTGTGGATCTAGCTTGTTCCATTCACGAGAAAAGATACTTTGAGTAATACTTTTGTATTTAAATGCCAATAGTCATGTATCTGCTATAAGAATAACTTATTTCTCCATCCATAACGCTTGGCAAGACTTTGACGACGAATTTAGCCGAATGTATATGTTGCCAAATTAACGAAAATCTCGCCAAATGGATGAAAATGACGCTAAATCTATGAAAATAACGACAATTGAAGAAAATTCAATATCTTGGAAAGAATATAAGAATAACCTATTTTTTTACTGTAAGAGTAGTAAATTCATTGCATTATATAAGGAAAGTCGGAAAGTCATGTACTGCCCACATCAGATTGTTTAGATATAAAATTATATTTTAGAAAAACCGTTGACCTTTTGTAATTTCAAAAATCGCCAAAGCGATTTGTACCAAATATGAGTGATATACTGCGTATACTGTGTAGATGTGAATGTAGAAATGACATTTTTAAAAATTCATATAGTTTGGCTTAGAGGTCGAAAGCACAGTTTCCGCTTGGAACGTCTCAGAACTGCCTCAATCCTCTAGTGTCTTTTAGTAAAGCTTACAAGAATGGAAACATAAATATTTCAGTTCGCTCTTTAAATTATATGTTGCTTACAATGCAATTTCTTTTATCATTTAAATGCTATTTAAAAATCAAATTTAGTTAAAAATTATTCTAATTATGAATTTCATACAATTATGTCATCAATATCGTTTATTAGTTATAACCAAGCTGAACATAAAACCATTTAAACATTCAAGGATTGATTATAGTTGAAAATATTTAATGGCAATGCTATTGTAAATATCCTTTGTCTTCTATATTTAACATATAGAAGACAAAGGATATTTGGGTATTTTATAAGATTGATTTTACATCAGGAAAGAGAGACATTCTAACTAGTGAAATCGGCCAATTCTTCTTTTTAGAAAAACACTAGTTCACAAATGGAAGCATTTTCTTCACAGAGAAACATCAGTGGAAATTGATTTCAGTTCCATTTACTTCAGTATATTGGTTCCTGAGTTGGTTCTTTTGAACTGTTTGTCTTTCTCTACAGTCAATAGCAATATTCTCTCGTAAAGATATTTCGAAGACAATTGCAATGTTTTATCTGACCCCAATTTTTTTAAGAAAGAAGACAGTTTAGCTTTCTCCTTTTACCTTCCCCCCAACTTTTTAGTTTAAAGATTATCGATTTTGCTCAAGGTTTTATTGTTTACTTTATAAGATGTAAGTACATTGAACATAATTTCCAGTCCAACAACATCTAATAAGAATAAACCTTTTGGGACTGCTTATTCTTGCTATTTCAATAGTTCGCAATAAAAGCATCACAGTTGAAAACGTTTACTGTTTCAGAATACTTTAAGACGTACTGAACTTAGAAGTAAAGATTAGGCTGTTTATAAAGTACTTTTAGACGCTGCTGTAGAAAACAGAATTTATTAGAGTGATTTTTCATTAATTCTAAATAGTTCTGTCTTTCAGTCAGTTGATTGAAACTTCTTCATAGAAAATGTTTTAGAATACCTAAAGACGCTCAAAACTACGATTTAAATTAAGGAATGGTTAGATTATTTTTATAAGTTAATGAAGAAAAACAGTTTATACTCTAATAATCTTTTATTAGTTCCATGTATTTTTCTATGTCTTCCCTCCGTTGATTAAAACTTCTTCATGAAAAACGCTTACTGTTTTGAAATACGTGAAGGAACACCGATCTTGGAATTAAAGAATGGGATGTTTAGAAGCACTTTTAGAAGTTGTTGCAGAAAACAGAATATATTATATTTATTTATCATAAATTCAATAATTGTTAGTAATCTTTCCCTAAGTTGATTAAAACTTAGAAAATGCTTACTCTTTTAGAATATCTGAAGATATACAGAACTACTAATTAATAAATGGAATGTTCAAAGTACTTATAGAAGTTGGTGCAGAAAACGGAATATATTCTAATAATTTTCTATAAATTCCATATTTTTTGCTATCTTTCCTTCGATTAAGTGAGACGTCTTCGTGGAAAATGCTTTATGTTTTAGAATGTCTGAAAGCACACAGAACTACCATATAAAAATGGAATATTTACAGTACTTTAAAAATGTGTTGCAGTAAATAATATATTCTACTAATTTTTCATAAATTCCATATCTATTGCCAGTCTTTCCCTCCGTTGATTGAAACTTCTTCGCGAAGAATGCTTACTGTTTTAGAATATCTGAAGATGTACATAACTACAAATTAAAGAATAGAATGTTTAAAGTACTTTTAGAAGTTATTGCAGAAAACAAAATGTATTCGAATAGTTTATCATTAATGTTACAATGCCTTTCAGGCAGTTGATTGAATCTTCTTACAGATACGTCATACCATGCAATTTATACTTCTCTGGAGAAAGAGAGTATATCTATTAATATGAAAAATCGTTAAATTATCTGTATACCTTAAAATTGCCAAAAAGTACACATTGCAGAAAATACGTAATTTGTGTTGTGAATATAAATAAAGATTGCACTCATGTGCCAGAAAATCAGAAAATTGAAGATTTCAGTATTTGTTTGTAACTGCATTGGGTGTCACAGACAGATCAATGGGCTAAAGACAGCGATATGGCGAAATAGACGAATAAATAGTTGACTGAAACTGTTGGGATAATAAAGGAAATTGTATGATGGTGGCTTGATGAGAGAAAATTGAAGATTGCAGTATTTGTTTGTAATTGTATTGGGGGTCACAGACAGATCAACGGGCTAAAGACAGCGAGATGGCGAAATAGACAAATAAATAGTTGACTGAAACTGTTGGGATAATAAAGGAAACTGTATGATGGTGGCTTGATGAGAGAAAATTGAAGATTGCAGTATTTGTTTGCAACTGTATTGGGGGTCACAGACAGATCAACGGGCTAAAGACAGCGAGATGGCGAAATAGACGAATAAATAGTTGACTGAAACTGTTGGGATAATAAAGGAAACTGTATGATGGTGGCTTGATGAGAGAAAATTGAAGATTGCAGTATTTGTTTGTAACTGTATTGGGGGTCACAGACAGATCAACGGGCTAAAGACAGCGAGATGGCAAAATAGACGAATAAATAGTTGAATGAAACTGTTGGGATAATAAAGGAAACTGTATGATGGTGGCTTGATGAGAGAAAATTGAAGATTGCAGTATTTGTTTGTAACTGTATTGGGGGTCACAGACAGATCAACGGGCTAAAGACAGCGAGATGGCGAAATAGACGAATAAATAGTTGACTGAAACTGTTGGGATAATAAAGGAAACTGTATGATGGTGGCTTGATGAGAGAAAATTGAAGATTGCAGTATTTGTTTGTAACTGTATAGGGGGTCACAGACAGATCAACGGGCTAAAGACAGCGAGATGGCGAAATAGACGAATAAATAGTTGACTGAAACTGTTGGGATAATAAAGGAAACTGTATGATGGTGGCTTGATGAGAGAAAATTGAAGATTGCAGTATTTGTTTGTAACTGTATAGGGGGTCACAGACAGATCAACGGGCTAAAGACAGCGAGATGGCGAAATAGACGAATAAATAGTTGACTGAAACTGTTGGGATAATAAAGGAAACTGTATGATGGTGGCTTGATGAGAAGTTAACGCCGAAAATGAGGGAAATTGATCACGGAATGTCGGCTGATTTCTAATCAGCTTTCTCCCTGATGATAAAGCATAGAATCGAAGCCTCCCAACTCGCAAAGCGAATTACAGAGATTGGCAAAGTATAGCGAGTAGGGGACGTAACCCCTAGTAAATTTAAGAAAATGTTTAATTTTCTGAAATTTAAATTTTGAAACTTCTGTTTACTTTTTTATAGCTTAAATTTCAAAAAAGGTTTTGTTTACTTTCGAAAATTTATATTTGAAAACCCGCTATTTACTTTCAATAATTCAAATTAAAAAACGTTTCTTTACATTTCGAATCAAAAATAGTAATAATAAGTGTTCTCTAATCTATATAAATAAAATTGAAAATCTGTCTGTCTGTCTGTACCGTCATCAAGGGAGAACGGCTGAATTGCATTTGATGAAATTTTGTGGGTAGCCTTGAAATAGTCCTACTTAAAATTTAGTCCATGTTCCGAGTTTCTACGATCAGTGGTTCTCGAGATATCAGTAAAAAGCGAAATTTTCGTTTGTCTCATCATCACGGGAGAACAGCTGAACCGAATTTGATGAAAATTTGCGGATAACCTTGAAATAGCCCACCATCAATTTAGCCCAAGTTTCGAGTATCTAAGATTAGGGGTTGCTGAGATATTAATGAAAAACGAAACTTTCCCTAGGAGTTCTACTCTCTAATGCCGTGGTTTATCCAAACGAAAAGCTTGCAAATCGTTTGAAAGTGAATTAAAACTTTATCTCTGAGTTTGATGGGAGATTTTTGCGCTAATTAGTCACTTTCTGAAAATATGAATTGTTTGAAACATGATTTAAATGTAAAATCTATCTCCATGGTTTATTTTTCACAAGCTTTTACTGAACAATGAAAATTATAAAGAAATCAAAATGGTTATTTAATTTCGCAGTTTATGAGGAAGATTCTATCTTATATCATGTTGCTCAGAAACGCAATTAAATTAAATTTGTCTGTTAATTTGAATTATTAATTTTTCGATTTGAATAATAACTAAATGGATATAAAAATATATTTTAGAAAAGAACGGTTTGATTTTTCTTTTAATTATATTAATTGCCGACTGCATACTTCACTTTCATTTATTTGGGCAAAGAGTTTCTAAGGTTATATATTGTGTTTAGCTAATAAACTCATATATTGTGTTTACCTAATACACCCAACTCTTTTTTCACACGGTAGATACGTTCTTCCGAAATTCGTGTAAAAAAATAAGTATACATAAGTATAAGAAAATGACTTTGAAATCGTGATAAATCAAATATTTTTTTCAAAAAAGGAAGATTTTTTTAACCGTGTAACTTCCAATTCGTTTAAAAAAAGGCGTGTAAAAAAAGAGTTGGGTTAAATTCATTTATCCGATTGTTGAAACAGAAAAAGAGTAGAAAGGGTATATCTTCTAACACACTTTTATTGTTTTCATTTAGTATATACAAACAGGATCAGGATGTTTTATTCTTCAGATCTGCAAATTCAAAGCTACGAATTTGGCGGAATATCGCTAACTTGGCAGCTTTTCTTAAACTTTGCCAAATTGACGGAAATGTCGCCAAATTGATAAAAAAAGGCTCAAATGAATGAAATTAAATTTGTTTGTTTAGAAGAGAGTACTGAAATGATGTTTCGGTAGCTTTTGTCGGTCAGTTCATCCATCCTACTTAGTAACACATATAGCGAATTTTTAAAATATCTCCAAATTGATAAAAATGATTGTAAATCCATAAAAATATCATGAAATTGATAAAATTAAGCTTAATAAATGAAATTAATTGTGTTTTGTTAGGGACTAGTGTTGTGATGATGTTTCGTCAATTTGTCACAAAATGGGACTATCAGTTCTATAATCCCATGTGGCGATTTTTTAAATTATCGCTAAAATTGACGAAAATGCCGCCACATTTTCCATGGAGATAGCATTATTCAGATGATATGATTTCCATCAATTTATTTGAAGCAAATGATATCATGTCGTTTAGTAACGGATGTAAATTCAATGCGTTATGCGGCATGCGATTTCTATTAAATCTTTTTCGATTTGAATAATAACGATATGTACATAAAATAAATTTCATTGACATTGCATTTTTGACTGGATAATATCAGTTATGGTCGTCTAGTTTAAACATTATTATTATTGATATTTTCGGGGATTATTGATTCAGGGAGTATTGATATTTTCAAGTTATTATGCCATTGCTTTATTATGACAAAAATTGTTTAAACTCATATATTGTATGTTGTACGAGTTATCTTCTACAAATGCACGGGTATATCTTCTAATCTACGAGAATATAAGTAGTACAGGTATATTAGCATATAGTTTGATATATATTGGCATATATTGGAATCAGTTACGACCCCTTCTGGTATAAAGATTACGAGGATCATTGGTATTTTCAATTTATTACGTCATATGTTTTATTTTGGCAAATGTTTTTGAGATTCATATTGTAATACGGGTAATCTCCTACTAACACACTGGCATATTTTCTTATCTGCGACAATATAAGTTGTACAGGGATATATATATATATATATATTCCCATATAATTTTAGTGCTCTCATTCTGGCATATATTGGAGTCAATTGCGGTTTTATTGATAATTTCAATTTATACATGTAATGTACTAATACAGGTTATATCTTCCAATATTCGCGTATATAAGTAGTACGGGTCCTATACAACTTTAATGCTTTCGTTTTGCATATATTGATTCAATTCCTTTTTTTTTTTTGCAAATTTGCTTACAAAAGGGGCCAGATTATTTTATACTTCAGATCTGTCAGTGAAGATAATTTTGTAGAGGAAGAACAGAGATTCTTAAATTTCTTTTTAGGAGCATTGTATTAAATATTTTAACAGAGTATTTTGATTAAAATGTGATTTAGTATACTATAGGAATTTGCACATGATTGTGGATTTTAATTTTCTTTATATTATATACTCCGTACGAAGAACGGGTATGCTGCTAGTTAGTTTTATAAAAATTAGTTTTTAAAAAATAGCTGTTGAGAGGTAAAGATGTAATATATTCACATCTTCGTATATTTGGAATTTATACTAAGAGGTTGTCCATCCAAGATTAGTAGAAAAATTATTTAATAAAAATAAGTTAAAGGAAACCCATTCACCTTTATTTTATTAGCAATATTATTATCTTAGTTTTACAGCTAATACTGTTAAAGTAGAAATAACACTTGAATAATAATTGGTGGTTAATTGCTGCCACCAACTTATGCAATACACGACAAGGAATTTTACCGAGATACAAGAAGTTTTTATATTAGGAAAAGTTAACTACATATTCCCAATATCAAAGCAATTATTAAAGTAAAATACCAGTAAACAAATTGTAGTTAATACATTTAAAAGCTTATCGTACAACTCCTATTGTAAATAGCAATAATCATGGAGTGGTTTTATGCTTATTATGTTTTCATCACCATGTAATATTCGAGACTTGCAATAGCAACTAGTTAACATATCATAAACCATATGTGAAAGAACCACTAGGGGTACCACAAATTAAGCCCTACTTCGTAGCTGGATGCAAAACATTCTATTGCATATAAAAAATTTCTTTTTTGCCTTCGCAGGTATTGGCTATTCTTTGATAACAAGTTAATCATAATAATCACGAAATCCGTCAATAGATTTTATTATCTGCATTGGGAGCGCGAATCGAATTTTGAAAAACCCAATAAGTTCTGCAAATATGAATATAAGTTATTACATCAAATTATTAACACCATTTTCGATTATCCGTTCAAGTTCTACGTCCTTAAGATTGTCAAAAATAAATATGTTTAATATGTTGATTTTATTCGTACGATCGTAATGCATGTAAACAACAAGAAAGATCAATCATGCTTAAAGCATTGATTATGAAACACTTTCCAACTTCAATGCAATTTTATTTAAAAAAGTCTAAATTGTGTGCAATACATTCCTCGGTAATATTTTAAAACTTATCACAATACTACATTAATTTATTATATTTGAAAACTTAAACCTTCATTGAAAAAAATAATCTTCATTCAAATGACGGCATTGAAATATAAATTGCCTGGTTAAAATATCTCTAAAATGCGATACATTCCACGGTAATATTTTTAAAACTATCATAATACTACGATAATTTATTATATTTGAAAACTTCATCGAAAACAACTGAAATTAATTCAAATGACGTCAAAGAAAAAATAACACGCCTGGATCTCTCTATAAAAACAGTATTTCATTCATAACTTACTCCCATTCACTTCATTCGTCACAATACTATAATAATTTATTTTATTTAAAAATTAAGACCATGGAGCTACAGGTAATTAAACTCTATGCTTAAAACTTCATCGAAAAAAATCGTCCTTCTCTTTATAAAATCAATTAATATTTCATTCATATCAGCCATGCAGACTCCATCGGCTAAATTATTTTGTGTTAAAGAAATACAGCAATTCTAATACAACTCAATCTGCATATTTTGCTGTCTACATTTTACATAAGTGAAAAATAGGCTTCGTTGTAGAAATAATCAAATTTGGATAATCATTTAAACTCAAATATATTGTATTTGCGTTGTTTCAGTATGTAGATGCACAGAATTTAAGCAAAAATAAAGTAGTTTTAGGACGGATACAACACTCCATATGAATTAAAAAGAACTTAAAAAATCACGGTTTTGAAACAAGATGGATGCCATATATCATTTTGAAGTGGGTCATGTGATCTTTTCATTTCATGGTCACGTGATCGTTTCATGTAAGAGGTGTAATTATTATTTTAATTTTTATTTACAAAACTAACTACTGAATATATTTCGCTGAATTTTTTTTTTATATATTTTATGAAAGAATTTGAATATTACTTTAAATTTTCGAAGCAATTTGTGAATTTTAAATTCGCTTAAAAAATGTTTGAAAAATTAGGTCCCATAGGCCTGAATGTATTTCATTTTTTCAACCCGGGTTCAATCCAAAATTAATTGGGTGATGTTATTCATTTATATTCCCACAGGTCCTACAGACCGTCTGAACAACATACTAAAATTTCATTTTGATTAAGTTATTTTTACGGCAGTTATCGTGCTAACGGACAGACAGACAGAATGAACAAAGTCATAAACACTTTTCAACTTCGTTGTAAAATGTTTAAAACCGAAACCGAATATATGAACCGGGAATCAATAAGTTTTAGAGTTATATTGATTAAGTATACTTTCAATGAGTTATATATTCTACATTAATTGCGATGGTAGAGTTTGTATTACTGAAGAATTCTTACTATTACTTATCTTATGGTTATCATTTTGAAGTGGGTCATGTGATCTTTTCATTTCATGGTCACGTGATCGTTTCATATAAGAGGTGTAATTAATATTTTAATTTTTATTTAAAAAACTACTGATTATATTTCGCTGAATTTTTTTTATATATTTTATGGAAGAATTTGTATATTGCTTCAAATTTTCTAAGCAATTTGAGAATTTTAAATTCGCTTAAAAAATGTTTGAAAAATTAGGTCCCATAGGGCTCAATGTATTTCATTTTTTCAACCCGGGTTCAATCCAAAATTAATTGGGTGATATTATTCATTTATATTCCCATAGGTCCTACAGACCGTCTGAACAACATACTAAAATTTCATTTTGATTAAGTTATTTTTACAGCAGTTATCGTGTTAACGGACAGACAGACAGAATGAACAAAGTCATAAACACTTTTCAACTTTGTTGTAAAATGTTAAAAACCGAAACCGAAAATATGAACCGGGAATCAATAAGTTTTAGAGTTATATAGATTAAGTATACTTGCAATGAGTTATATATTCTACATTAATTGCGATGATAGAGTTTTGTATTACTGAAAAATTCTTACTATTACTTATCTTATGGTTTAAAGCCGCAAATGTGAAAATAAAAAAAAATTAATCTTTCTGCAAGTGTTCATGATAAAACAAGAAAGATCAATCATGCTTAAAGTATTGATTATGAAACACTTTCCAACTTCAATGCAATTTTATTTAAAAAAGTCGAAAATGCAATAAATTCCTCGGTAATATTTTAAAACTTGTCACAATGCTACATTAATTTATTATAATTGAAAACTTAAACCTTCATTGAAAAAAATGAACTTCATTCAAATGACGGCATTGAAATATAAATTGCCTGGTTAAAATATCTCTAAAATGAGATACATTCCACGGTAATATTTTTAAAACTATCATAATACTACGACAATTTATTATATTTGAAAACTTCATCGAAAACAACTGAAATTAATTCAAATGACGTCATAGAAAAATAACACGCTTGGATCTCTCTATAAAAACAGAATTTCATTCATAACTTTCTCTCATTCATTTCATTTATCACAATACTATAATAATTTATTTTATTTAAAAATTAAGACCATGGAGCCACAAGTAATTAAACTCCATGCTTAAAACTTCATCGAAAAAAATCGTCCTTCTCTTAATAAAATCAATTAATATTTCATTCATATCAGCCATGCAGACACCATGGACTAAATGATTTTGTGTTAAAAAATACAGCAACTCTAATACAACTCATTCTATATATTTTGCTGTTTACATTTTACATAAGTGAAAAATAGGCTTAGTTGTAGAAATAATCACATTTGGATAATCATTTAAACTGAAATATATTGTATTTGCGTTGTTTCGGTATGTAGATGCACAGAATTTAAACAAATATAAAGTAGTTTTAGGACGGATTCAACACTAAATATGAATTAAAAAGAACTTAAAAAATCACGATTTTGAAACAAGATGGATGCCATATATCATTTTGAAATGGCTCATGTGATCGTTTCATATCATGGTCTCGTGATCATTTCATATAAGAGGTGTAATTATTATTTTAATTTTTATTTAAATAACTACTGAATATATTTCGCTGAATTTTTTTTTATATATTTTATGGCACAATTTGAATATTACCTAAAATTTTCGAAGCAATTTGTGAATTTTAAATCCGCTTAAAAAATGTTTGAAAAATTAGGTCCCATAGGGCTCAATGTATTTCTTTTTTTCAACCCGGGTTCAATCCAAAACTAATTGGGTGATATTATTCATTTATATTCCCATAGGTCCTACAGACCGTCTGAACAACATACTAAAATTTCATTTTGATTAAGTCATATTTACGGCAGTTATCGTGCTAACGGACAGACAGACAGACTGACAGACAGACAGACTGACAGACAGACAGACAGACAGACAGACAGAATGAACACAGTCATAAACACTTTTCAACTTTGTTGTAAAGTGTTAAAAAATACAAAGAAAGATCTCTGAAACAATTGCCTAATTATATTTTTATATTTGCGATATTTGCTCATTTACGTTGTGATTACTTTATTTAAGATACAGGGGGATTCGAAACTCTCTGTACAAATTTTAATGGAAGTTAGGGAACATTAAAACAAACTATTTTTGTTAGTACATGTATGTCCTTAGATTCCACTCTTTGATTCTAGAGTGCCCTGTTGGTACATAAAGGAAAGGCAGAAAGTGTGAGGAACATTTTTATTTACAACAGTTTTACTCTTTTACAACAATTTTACTCTTTTACAACAATTTTACAGTTTAACATTTTTAGAATTTTACAACAGTTTTACAGTACTTGTTCAAATGATTGTTGGATGTGACTGAAAATGTTTGGTGGTTCGACCAAAAATGTTAATCAAACCAAGCAATCGTGTACCATTATACTGTAAGACTGTACCGTGACCGGTACCCCAACACATCTGTTCCCGGTAAACTTTTACAGAAGCTTTTCCGCTTTCAAATACTCTACATACTTCCCATATAAGCCCTATCAGCTACATGCATACCATATAAACGCTATAATCTACATGCATCTCATGTAAGCCCTATAAGATACATACATGTACGTCAGTCATTCGTGAAATGCTCTATCTTACACTTACGAAATTTGCGTTACGAATGTCGATGACAAAAAGGTAGTCATTTACTATGCCGTCCAATAGTGTCCGCTGGCGCCATTATGTTGTTGTTGAGACCCAGACCGTTCGACCTACTAGAAAAGTGTTGAAGACCCAGACCGTCCGACTCGTCCGAAGGACTAAGAGCAACTATTTGGACGGCCGGTACTAGAAAAGTGTAAGGTAACTGTTTGGACGGCCGGGAAGTGCCACGCAATTTAGACTGGAACCCAGTGGGGGAGGCATCCACAGGGACCGTACCCTCCTTCCCCTACCACCAACCTCTCGGAAGGACTTACGGACCCACATGTTTAACGTGATCGTACTCCGCATTAAACACGGCGGCAGTTGTGGCAGCGTGCAAATCCAGCGGCAAACCACCGGGCTACCGCATCCGAAATGAGCCAACAGCACGTGGTGTTCCCAGGTGATCACCCACCTGTCGTACGGCATGCACGACATTTCGTAATTCAAATTACGGAGGCCAACCTAGCTAATGAGCTATTTAAATGCTGCAGAAGGAGCCAATGGCAATACAAACATAAATAAGCAGCGCATCCCCTTCGTCACTTCAACGAATCAACAACGACACTACAATCTGAAAAGAAAAAGGTTTGAGAGAATGTTCTAGAACTTTCCACAGATGCAATTTCGACAGCGTCCTAGACGCACCTGAGTTTTTTTAGTCGACGTAAAACTTTCGAACGGGTCAGCATCATGTTTTTGGTTGTGTGAAAAGTGTCTGTAGATTGTGAGCAATAGAATGGTAGCGTGTGCAAGTACGAGAAGTGCAACGATGTTCCTACATCATTGAGATGGCACGAATATGCACGTAACAAAGAGTAGAGGTAACCGATTTTCAATTGTCACTATTAGCACGGAAGGCACACCTTTAACGATTATTAAGATAATTAACTACCAGTTCGTATGAGTAGATCATATGAACGAGTTCGTAAATATTGAACTATAAGAATTATTCTTCATAGATTGTTTAAAGGAAACTGTTATTTAAGAAATTTAAGTCAATGTTTTTTATGTGTGTAAATATATATTAATGTAATATTGTTAGTATTATGTGTCTTTAAATAATTGATTTAATCATAATATAATTACTCCAGAGTGGATATATATTAAGCAAAATATTAAAAATAATTGAGCAATTAAGCATGAGTATTTCTTTATGTTTTGTGTGTTTATATCCGAGCTTGAGGACCGGGAGCTAACATGCTCCACCCTTAGCGACGGCATCATAGGTAAGTCCTATACTGGTAATTTTGATAAGGACAATATTACCTTATGACACCACCCAAGTACTAACCGCGCCCGATGCTGCCTGACTTCGGTGATCTAACGAGAACCGGTGTTTTCACCACCGTACGGCCGTTGGCTGGCGCCAATATGTGACGTCTTCGAACATACATTCATTAAAAAAATTATTGTTTTAGTCTTTCTTATCCCCCTACTAAAGTTTATACAGGGAATTTTGAATCACCTTATATATGACATATTCAACTCTATACGTCACACATGATTAGCAAATGTTTTAAAAAAAAATTATTACTGACATACATTGATAAATATCACTGATTTAAAATTATTACTTGATGGTTTTATATATGTGTTGCTTCTGATATTATTATTTGAATATCAATACACAATTAATAAACATGAATTACCAAATCAAAGATACTAAATTTTTAACATTTTACAACAAAGTTAAAAAGTGTTTATGACTTTGTTCATTCTGTCTGTATGTCTGTCTGTCTGTCTGTCTATCTGTCTGTCCGTTAGCACGATAACTGCCGTAAAAATGACTTTATCAAAATGAAATTTTAGTATGTTTTTCAGACGGTCTGTGGGATCTATGGGAATATAAATAAATAATATCACCCAATTAGTTTTTTATTGAGCCCGGGTTGAAAAAATGAAATACATTGAACCCTATGGGACCTAATTTTTCAAACATTTTTTAAGTAAACTTAAATTTCACGAATTGCTTCGAAATTTTTAGGAAATATTCACATTATCCCATAGAATATATGAAAAAAATTCAGTAAAATATGTTAAGTAGTTTTTTAATTAAAAATTATTTAATATAGGGAAAAAAACAAATTCAATTAAATTCTGACTTTGAGATATCCTCCAGAAAGAAAAGAGAGATATATTATATAATAAATATCTTTCCAAGTGTTTAATCATTTTGCATATAAGAGAGGCTTAACATTTTAAAATAAATTTGATAGAAAAACAATTTTTCATTTTTTTTAAATTTTATATAACTCTTCATGATATACTTATTTGATGGCATTTTTAATGCAATTTCCTACGTCCTAGAGAGTTAAAATTTGGTACACAGCTTAAATTTCTTGAACATTTTATTCGACAAAAATTTGATGGATCTTTAAATATAGATCATACATTTTTTTCGAAATGGCCTGAAAATAATCACCGTCCAATTCTATAAATCATTGTTGTAATATTGTTAAAAATTCTGATGTGGACAGCACATGTCTTTCTCTGCAGACTCATATTCGTTCTCTTTATTTCTTCAATAATAATTTGAGTTTATCTGCACAAAATAACAACCATAAGAATTTTAAATGACATTGAATTTACACGTTAAACTTAAATTTGGTTCTCATTTGATAGCTGGACTTATTGTCAAAGGTGGCGTAGCGAAAACGCAAAAAAACTAGAATATCTCAAGAACGGCTAGTCCTAGAGTAATGGGGTTAGTCTTATTCTTTTTGTTGTCAAAAATCACGTATAAAATAGGAATTTAATTGATATAATTGAGCACACGTAGTCTTTTATTTTTATATATAACGATTTTTGCGAGCCATTTCGCAAAAAAAGCCCGTTCCTTTTTCTCGAAACGTACTAGAATAACCTACAAATAATTTATATACAAAATTTTGGTATATTTGGTATATAAATCACTTGTAGGGTAGTGAAATATTATACACCAAATTTTGGTAAATTTGTTCCATTACTTTTTAGCTAGAGTGGATAAAGGCAATTTCTGCGGCCATTTCGCAAAGAAGGCAGATTCTTTTATTACGAATCGTACTATAATATAATGAAAATCAGGATTTCCCACAACATACATACCTACCAAATTGTATGAAGTTCGGTCCATTAGTTTTTCAATTAGAGTGGATGTAATATCCACACAGACACACAGAAACATACACAGTTGCACCCTTACACACACAGACGTCTCCCTAAAAAAATCTGATGTGGGCAACACATGACTTTCCTTATATAATGAAATGAATTTACTACTTTTAGAGTAAAATGAATAGGTTTTTCTTCTAGTAGGTAATAATATCCTTTCCAAGATATTGAATTTTCGACAATTAGTCGTCATTTTTATCTATTTGGCGAGATTTTCGTTAATTTGGCAACATTTCAAAAAGTCGCCAAGTTTGCGACATTCCGCCAATTTCGTCGCCAAAATCTCGCCCAGCGTTATGGACGAAGAAATAAGTTGTTCTTACAGCAGATAAATTGGCGTTCAAATGCAAAAGTATTACTCAAAGTATATTTTTTCGTGAATGGAATGAGCTAGATCCACGAGAATGATGTCACCCAATTTATCGCATGATATTATATATGAAAAGTGAACATGTTTCTCAATAGGAAATATTTTTTTTTCTATTTTATATGACTTTTTGATAATTTTTTTGAAAAATGTGCAATATCTCAAGAACGGTTCATGTTAGCGTTCTAAAATTTATGTCAATCGTTTTCTAATGAAAAATTACATAAGAAATGTCTATTTGCGTAATTTTAATATTGGTTTTGATTTTTTGACGATTTTTTCAAAATTTCATTCGAAAATTTAGGGGAGTTCTGAACATTCGATTGCGTATAAAAACAATAGGCTTCCAGTGTTTACAGATTGTGATTTTTGTACCAAATTTGGTTCAGATCGGTCCATTCGTTCGTCAGTTATCGTTTCCAGAGGCCCACTGACACACACACACACACACACACACACATACTTTCACACACACACACACACACACACAAACATCACTTCAAAAATGTTTGATTCGTGATCAGGGATGCTTGAAACGTGCTCTCCCGTCGAAAACTCGAATTCGAATTTTTGACCCCGTCACAATACTTTCCTTATACATTATGTATATAAGGAAAGTAATAGTTTTTTCGTGTTCTAGAAGACCCAAAACGTGTAGATCCTTTGAAAATTCGATTTTCCGAACTTCGGCACGATTCCATTACTTTGAGTACATACACATACACACATATATTATCTGTGCATCTGTGTATTATCTGTGTATCTAAATTCCGTGCCCATGCAATAACAATAGTTGTGATTTTAAATGATCACTAAACTTTTATTATTTCTTCAACGAAGCCTAATTTTAACATATGCAGAATGCAAATAACTCAAGCGATTGTAAGATGAATTACATAAGAATTGCTGAATTTTTTTCACACAAAATTATTTAGCTCTGGAGTCAGGAATACAAGTTATATGAACGAAATATTCATTGATTTTGCTTAAAGAATCAGATGATTTATATTTCGATACAGTTTTAAATATTTAAGTATAATAAATTACTGTAATACTGTGATAATGTAAAAGATATCACCACTGAATGTATCACATTTTAGAAATTTTTAAATGAAATTACATTTCAGTTGGAAAGTGTTTCATAATCAATGCTTATGCATGATTGATCTTTCTTGTTTAATGTAAATATGCAGTTACTTTTAAGTATTTAACTGTGCAGTATGCATTGAAATAAAAATTCGCTGGGGGGATTATTTTAATAAAATATTGATAAAATCTCACGCAAAAAATTAGTTTTGTGGAATTTGGTCAATTAGTTCTTGAGTTAGAGTGGATACATGAATTGGACAGGCATACACACACACATACACACACAGACAGGCACATACAGAGACGTCTCGTGTTGCAAATAGATTATTTGTATTCTATAATCTTCAAAACATGCAGATACGTCTAAATCTCAATTTCCAACACGATTCTAATACTTTCTCTATACATTACTATGTATTAATGTAGAAATTTAGTTATTTAGTTTTGATTCTTTTTTCTCAAATAAATGTATTTTGCAAAATATTTCAGCATATACGTAATAACCACAGAGTATACAACTTTTACCACATTTTTCTCTTGTCAAATTCTCATAAATATCTCAAAAAAGAAGTTTGCGTTGCTTCAACATGTTCCTCATACAGATTACTTGCTATTATGAAGTTGATCTTTAAGTTCTTGGTGAAACTAATGTTCTATGATGCCGAAACTTAAATGTTATGCTCGTCTTGCTTAAGATAATTAGCTACTCTAAATTAAAATGATGCATTTACTATTTTTAACAGATTAAAATGTCGCACTTCAGCACGTTTTCGATTTTATTTATGGGAAGCACAGTAACTAGTATTGTGATAATATTCGAGCAACCTCTTATGGAGAATTTTCCAAGCGTCTTCGGATCACGAACTAATCATTATAGCAAATGTGGTAATATTTAAACGCTGGTTCTGCAAACGAGAATTTTAGGTTTCTTAAAGCTGATACGTATTTGATATAAGGGCTTGTGTATCTTAAGAAACTTTTAAAGTTAATAATTTCAAATAGTATATGTATTCTAGATATCTGGGGGAGGTTTTATCTTTACGGATCTTTGAAAAGTAATTCCCTAGAAAACTAGATAAATATATATCAGGTTCAATAGAGGGGAAAAAAGACATGCAGTGCTACTTAGCATAAAGAACATTTATTTCGTATTATTTGTCTAAAAAAAGATTTATTCGATTAATTTCCCAGCATCATACCAATATCAGCATAAAATATCTGTTTGTTTAGATTGGGGCCATTTTGTTAATAAGGTATTGTAATATTGGACCGATATTGAGCACCAAAATATGCCCAATATTGGAAAACAATATATAGTCAACATTAGATAAAATACAGCTCAAAACATTGCATACTAATATTAATCACGGTTTATTCAAAGTTTTAGATAACAAAAGAATGTTAAAGTTCCTGTAAATTAGATAAATATAGTGTCAACAAGTATTCTACCTGTATATTGACCAAGAATATGTACTCAACATTAAGTAAAATGCTGCTCAAAATATTGCATGCTGGTTTTAACAGCTGTCTAATTAGATTTTTAGATTTATTTAAAAGAGTGATATTGGATAGGTAAAAATATGAAAAGGAAAAGTGTACTTTTTAGTGTAGTTTTCAATTAAATTATTACATTTCTTTAGAAAAATATCAGCTTAAAATTCATCTGCACATATTGGGCTTCCAAATCAATTATGATTAAAACAATTACATGTTGCTTTTGTGAGTATATTTTTCTTTTCCATTCTAATATTCCATTAGAAAAATATCAGCTTAAAATTCATAAGATTCCTCTGGACTGACAAACCATTGCTGTTAACGATAAACAAAAGTGTCTTCTGCGGAGTATATTTTTCGATTTTATATATATAATTTGAGGGGCCAGGATAGTAGAGTTTATAAAGAGAGGATCGCACGAGGAAGACTCAAGTTCAATCTTCGACTTCGCCTAAAGCTATCCTTGTGTCTGCGCTTAGTAAGGGCACGATAAACTAACAGGTCCGAAGGTTTTTCCGCGAGGTGATGGGCCAGGGGAGGGAGGGTATAATCCTCGCAGTTACTATTCCATAGTGGTTGAAGAGCAGTTCTTCACAAAATGATATTTATAAGGTGGTCTATAAGACGCATGGCTCATGAAGAATAACTAGCACTATTAATTTATTCTGTATAGAGTTTAACATTTTAATATTAAACGTTTAATGAACGAAACGGATCATTTTGCTCCTTTTACATATTATTAAATGCACTCGTTAAAACATAATGAATGAAACATTTCAATGCAAGAATTTACGAATTATCTTGAGATCTATGTTTGGTTTTATTTTTCTTTTTGTGGTTCCGGTACTTAACATTCTTTGTATTTTTGCGATATTAATATCTATTAAGTCATAACAAATATCTGGAGTTCCTCTGGAGATTCGAATAAATTCTAACACTATTAATTTCTAATCTGTATAAAGTTTAACATTTTAATATGCAATCTTAAATGAACAATACAGATGATTTTGATATTTAATGTATTACTAAATGCAGTCATTAAAACATCTAGGAAATTTTTAATGGCCGAATTTACTAATTATCTTGAGATCTATGTTTGGATTTTGTTTCATTTTTGTTGCTCCGGTTCTTAACATCATTTGTGTTTTTGCGATACTAATATCGAGTCATCACAAATATCTGGAAGCCTTCTGGAGGTTCAAATACATTCTAACACAATTAGCTTCCATTCTATATAGAATTTAACATTTTAATATGAAACCTTAAGTGAACAATACGAATTATTTCTCTCTCTTAACATATTATTAAATGCACTCGTTAAAGCATCTAGGAAGTTTTTTAATGGCAGAATTTACTAATTATCTTGAGATCTATGTTTGGATTTTGTTTTCCTTTTGTTGCTCTGGTACTTAATAGCCTTTGTATTTTTGCGATATTAATATCAATTAAGTCATCAAAAATATGTGGAGGTCTTCTGGAGGTTCAAATAAATTCTAGCACTATTAATTTCTATTCTGTATAGAGTTTAACATTTTAATGTGAAACTTTTTATGAACAATACTGATCATTTTTAACCCTTTACATATTATTAAATGCACTCGTTAAAACATATTGGACAATTTTTAATAGAAAAAATTACTAGTTGTCTTGAGAGCAAGGTTTGGATATTTTTTCCTTTTTACTGCTCTAGTACCTAAAATTCTGAGCATTTTTGCCATAACAATATCAATTAAGTTATCACAAATATCTGGAAGTCGTCTGACTGGAACCATGGAATCAACATTTTGGATGCAACCCTTAATTACTAATATATATTATATATCCATATCAATATTAGTTTTAAGATTTCTAATTACCTCTAGTTTTCGGAACCTAAACAATTTGCTGACCTCGGAGCTTATAGTATTTAACATGCCATTTAAATGCATGGAACTTGTTTACGATATCAATTATAAATTAGAAATTTCCAATTATTCCATTGTTCTGGGTCCTCAAAATTTCGGAGTTCCGGAAATCAAATATTTTGGGGTGCTCACTCCCTAAAATTCATCGTATATTTTCTGCATATCAAGGTAGCGTGGAAATACTTAACTATCTCAAAGGCATATCCGAATAGTCTATGTGGGCTTGAACCAAAAATATTACATGCACTCTTTAAATATATTGAATTATGAAGCAGTATAAATATTAATTATAAGATCCTTAGGTATCTCAAGGACTCAGGACCCCGTACTTGAATAAGAATTACCACTATATATAATTGTCTAGTTAACGTGGTTTTGCCTTTACAGACCCTCCAGAAACTCCTTAGTTATCTAGAAGGCTGGATATTTGCACATGTATAGTACTGACTACGGTGCAGAACCTAAAGGTGTCGGAATTTCGATTTACATCCCCGCTTTCGTGAATAAAATGCTTTTTTTTTCAAAGTATTTTTTGACATTCTAGAAGTACTCTACTGTCATATTAGGCTAAATATTTGTATAGTTATAGTATCAACCATTGAGAACAACTTAATGTAGTCGAACTTTGATCCTTCTTCCTCACCGAAGTGGAGATTATGGTACACTCACGGACAATGGAAGTTGAGCACCAAGATGAAAACATGCTACAACCACGAAATGATGTAAATAGCTAGAGGGCGGTCTGGTATACAAATGATCCCAGTCTGGTGTGATTGCGCATGACCGTACATCCGTGAGTAGCACTGCAAGCATGAGCCAGCCGCCTTATAAACCGGCGTGTAATCGACGCCCCATCAATGCGAGAAGCTTTGGCCGACGCAAGCACGAGTACAGAGTATATAAAAGAATGGTTGGTAGATGCCAGAAACGTCGATATACTCAACTGACGGACTTCGAGATATGCCTGCTTGCTCATCGGGCTGAAAACAGCAGGGTGGTCAACGCATCGGATAGCCCGTCATGTGGATCGTTCAAACTATAGCGTCCGACTGTGTTGGGAGCACTAGTCACGGGATGCCACCCAGACACGGACGACCAGCTCTGGACGGACCAGGCGTACCATGAGTAGAGATGTTCGAATGATCGTGCGTCAGACACGTATAGGGCCCGCGGAGACCCGATCCGCGATACAGGCACACGTAGAGGCTCCTGTATGCCCACAAACCATATCTAGACGCCTGCAGGAAGCGAATCTACGATTCCAGCGTCCCTTACGTGTGCTGCCGCTAACACGGGAACATCGGCGGCTCTGGTTGCAATGGTTCCAGGCCAGAGCAACGTGGAACGCCACAGATTGGCGATGTGTTGTGTTTAGCGATGAGTGCCGCTTCGTTTCGGGGACCGATGATCAGCGTGCTCGGGTGGGGAGTTCCCCTTCACAACACCACAATCTCATCATCGTTATCGAGCGCCACACCAGCCCCACTGCTGGCAGCATGGGCTGGGGAGCCATAGTCTACGACAACCGATCCGCTCTATTAGTGGTACCTGGAACATTGACGGACCAGCAGCAAGTGGATGAGATTCTATGGCCCCATGTGCTCCCATTCGTTGCTGGGATTCCAGGTGCGCAATTCCAGCAGGATAATGCCCAGCCGCACACGGCTCGAATCGCCCAGACCTGCCTGAGTCATGTCCCGACACTTCCATGGCCTGCCCGTTCCCCAGACCTGTCCCCTATCGAGCATGTGTGGGACCAGTTGAAACGCCAGTTGCCTGGTTGCCTCAATCTTCGGGATTTGGAACGTGACGTCCAACAGGTGTGGACTCGTCTGCCACAGGACAACATCAGGCGTCTGTTCGACACCATGCTTGACCATATTGCTGCTTGTATTGCAGCACGAGGCGGTGCGACGCGCTATTGAAGATGGCCGGACTGTGTACCACAGCTCCCTCTGTACTTGTTCTGCTGCGCTGTTTTTGTGATCATGTATATCATTCATCTGTATCCTTCCATCAATAAAATTTTAGGTCCATCCTATGGTTCCTTCTCGGTGCGCAACTTTCATTGTCCGTGAGTGTATTTTTAAATATATTTTTAGACACTCAAACAGCATTCCGGTGGCTTAGAATGGTGAATCTTTATACACTTAAAGAAACGAAGCTATATCATAGAGTAGATCTAAAACTTCCAGCGTGGACAGCACAAGACGGCCTGTGAAGTACAGTATAGTTTTGAGCACTTGATTGAATCTAACGGAGCTGGATTTTTTATTTTTATGTGGACAAAATGGGGGAGAGGGGTAAAGTCTCTCAAGGACTCTCCAGAAGTCCCCACCGGGGGCGCAAAGTCGGCAACGGGGTAAAATCTAACTGGGCAGAATTTGTTGCGTTTCAATATTGGTCCAAAATTGTCTAACCACTAAGAGAACTAGTCTCAGCAAAGAATGTGCATTATTTCAACAAAGCGCAAAGATGTGCACTGTTTGCAATAAAGCATGATAATATGCAATATGTGAATACTTGTGGGGTTTTGTATGTATTACTTTGTAATATGTAATTTAATGCAATATGTTGCTGAATAGTATCTTATTTTTTTATTCATAATAGTATCCCCATTTAGTTAGTTCTTTGTCATTCCTCTTTAACCAGTCAATATTTTTACCGTATTTATCTTTCAGAGAAATACCAATAAACAATTATGTACACAATTTTTTTAATTTGGGATTTAAAGGGTTAAATGAAGTGCGAACGCTTAGTAGATTTTAAAATAAGGAGGGAATTCTTTCATACATAACATACAACGTTCGGCAAAAATATCCAATTAAATTTTTCTTTGACGACCAAGCTATTTTAAGATTTCATACTCCCTACTTATGATTTAGAAGTTTCTCCTTCACAACCCCCGATTTCAAGTAATGTCTACATCGAAAGTTCGCCTCCGTGTTGTGGACAGGGCTGAAACATGGCGGAAAAATTGTGCTACTCGTTGTAAAATGTTACGATCGTCTTTTACGAGCAATCTTATAACCGTAAGCAAAACTTCTCTGTCGTAAAACGTAGTTTACGAATGTAGAGGCGAGCCTTTGCTGATCCTAAAGGTAATCGTTTCAAAAATAATGTACGTGTTCCTGTACGCTTAGTATGCACTCGATTGCAATTTTTAAAAAAGCGGGAATTTTGGGCCGCTGGACGGTCTTGTTGATTCCTTTTGAGCAAGGAATGTTAATATAATATTGCGAAGGGGCGGAAGCCAATCTTGGAGAATAAAATGAACATGGCCAAAGAGAGAATACCGTCAAATTTGAGACCACTAAATGTTTTCATCTAATTTAAAACAATAATTGCCGTTATAGAAACATTTAAACCGACAAAGTGATTTCGATGTATTTGCGAGTCTGCATATATACATGCGTTTAGGTCTTAGACCAGGTCTGATTGGATTTTTCTTAAACAGTTTCAGACCTGGCAAATCTCGGGTCCAGTTTTTAAACATTCGGGTTGGATCCGACCAGATGTGTCGAATGCTAGAAAAATCTATTAATAATTGTCTAACGTAGTTTTGCCTTTTCAGAACCTCCAAAATGCTCTAGGTGGTTTATGGCTTAATCATTGCATAGTTATAATATCGACTGCGGGACGGAACTTAACAAAGCCGGATTTTCGTTTTATTCCAGTATAGACGGAGAAAAGGGGTTTTTACAGACCTTCTAGAATCCTCCATACATTGAAGGCTGAATCTGAGGAAATTTGTAATATATAGTACTGAACAGAACAAAACAGAGTCGGATTTTCGATTTTCCTCCCAGTGTAAATAGGAAAGAGGGAAGTGAAAAAGTTTTTATGGGCCTTGGAAAAGTCCCCGGTGATCTAGAAATGGGAAGTGTAGCTCGCATATAGTATAGACCACTGGACAGAACCTCACAACGCCGGATTTTTTTATTTCCCTTCTAGTGTAAATAGAAAAGAGGGGAGTCAAAATGTATTTCTGGACGCTTCAGAAGCCCCAGTAATCTAGAAAAATGAAGTTTAGCGCGCATATATCATAGACCACTACACAGAACCTAACGACGATGGAGTTTCAATTTCCGTCTAAGGGTAAATGAACAAGGGAGAGTCAAAAAGTCTTCCTGGATCCTTCAGAAGTTTACGGAGATTTAGAAAGATGAAATTTAGCACGCATATAGTATAGACCACCGAACAGAACAGAACTTTACCGGAATTATGATTTCCTTATCAGGGTAGAAATAAAAGGTTGGAGACAAAAAGCCCTTCTGGATACTTCAGAAGCCTCCGGTAATCTAGAAAGATGATGCTTAGAGCGCATATAATATAGACCACTGGACAGAAACAAACAACGCCGGATTTTCGATTCCCCTCTCAAGGTAAATAAAAAAGTGGGGGAATCAAAAATACTTTCTGGACCTTCAGAAGCCCCCGGTGATCTAGAAAGATGAAGCTTAGCGCACATATAATATAGGCCACCGAACAGAACAGAACTTTACCGGAATTATGATTTCCTTATCAGGGTAAAAATAAAAGTTTGGAGACAAAAAGCCTTTCTGGATACTTCAGAAGCCCCCGGTGATCTAGAAAGATGATGCTTAGCGAGCATATAGTATAGACCACGAACAAAACTGAACTTTGCCGAAAATATGATTTCCCTCCCATGGTAAATAAGAAAAGGGAAAATCAAAAAGTCTTCCCAGATACTCTCAAATACACCTTGCCATAGAAAGCTGAACCTGTGAAAATGTATAGAATGGACTACTGAACAAAACTGAACGGAGCCCAATTTTCGATTTACTTCCAAATAGAAAAGGATGAAGTCAAACAGTTTTTATAAAACCTTCAGAAGCCCTCGGTGATCTATGAAGGTGAAATTTAGTGGACTGGGAAATTTAGTAGGCCACAATTTCAACTAAAGACACCAGAGTTTCAACTTCTCAAGAAGTCAAAACACCCCGACCCTTTAGGAGCCTTCAAATGACCTAGAACGCTGAAGCTTTGCGCATTTATAGTACTTACCTCAGGATTGAGCCTCACTCAGCCACTTTTTTAGTACAACGATTATTGTCGACGCTCAAACGCCATATATGCTGAAACATAATAAAACTCTATTGAAATGTTTGCAAGTGAATTTGGTAGGGATACTAGTTTCTCTGTGTTTGACAGGATGAAAAGCTAGTTTAGAAAAAAAATGCAATTGTGTTTTTATTAAATGAAATTTAATAAAATAAGTGTGAATGAAGCTTATGTGAATAAATGTAAATGATTAAACTTTAATGATTCAGCGTGAATGATTAAATATGAATGATTCAGCATGATTGCTTAAGCATAAATGTTTAAGAGTGCATGATTAAGCGTGAATCTGTGTTCTTCGAATGTACTGCATGTTATCAATTTATTTAATGCATATGTCGATGTTTATGATATTTTGAAAAATCTGCAGTTAATACTCCTACACCTTAAAGATAACTAATCTAAAGAATATATACAACAGCTACTGTTGAATATTTTATTTAGAAGATCCCTGGTAAAATAAATTACCTCCCGAACTAGGTATATCAGTAATTAGAGAAACGGAATAGGAAGTTCTAGTATCTTATTGTATATGATTCCATACTATCACCTGGGTGATATTAGAAACAGTAGTGTGCGTAATTGAAGATGATGTGCTGAAATGCTGATAATGACTTGCTGAAATGTACAAGAATAAATAAAATATGAAGACCAGACATTATAGGACCTAAATTAGGAAGAGGATAATGCGAATGTTACTCCCGAAACCCGAAAGGGGTTTTTACCTTTTACTGCGCTGAAAAATACATCTGTGAGATTTCTTTACTGCTACAAAACGGTTTGGAAACATCACACCTTTTCTTTTAAGAAAAACAATGGTTTATGATCCAAGAAAACTCATAACAAGCGATATACTGAAGTCATAAATACAGACATTCTTCTCATCGGGGACTTTCTAAAAGCTGTCATCCTGACCAGAGGAAAAATGCTTACTCTTTGGACTTCAGATCTTTGGGAAACGGTTTGAAAATCGTATAGGTAGAGAGCTCTGTGCATGCATACATGCTCGTGGCGATTTGGAATACACGTTAATTTTTAGGTCCCTGTCAAAATAGTCCTGGTGTGCAAAACAAAAGCGACAGTGGCTTCAATCCGATGGCGCCGAAACGGTTTTATGTGAATAACTTCTTTCATTGTGAATGGTTTGATTGGTTAGACATTTAGACAGTTTCAAAACAGTTCAAAATATGAAAATTCCAAAATTAAAACCACCTTTTCAAAATGGTTCAAAATAATAAAATATCAAAATTATAAAATCTATAATTTTTTAAACTAAGAATCTGATCCAAAATGTAATTATATATTCTAGTGGGACTTTCCAAAGCCTACAAATTACTTCAAAGTATACATAGCTAGAACTTTTAATTTTCTCTTCGATTTCAGTCGGATACCCGAACCATGGACTTCGCGTTGAAATAACAAATTATTTTACTAACTTGCTTGGCGGCATAATGTTGTAAATGTTTAAATTATATATCACTCTCTTGTTGTTTTTGCCGATACTGCGTATACATGGCTCTTCTTCTTCACCTTCGGCCAAACTGAAGTAGTTGTCATATGCATGGAATCGAGATGTTCGTGAGTTCTTGTTGATATTATGCAATGTGTTATAGGTGTTATTAAAAATGTGTGTATAGTAATTCCTCGTCATGCTTTGTTTCCTGGCCCAATCTATACCCGAACCGTAAATTAAATCACATATAAACAAACGTATACAATATCTTTGACGAGATGTAAGATTCAGGTCAATCTGTAAACATACCTGTCGGCATATAATGACGTACTTGAATTCCATTCTTCTCTTCAAATCTCATCAGTAATTTAACTTCTTTAAAATATTAAGTTCACTCCACTTTCTAACTCCTTTTAAACAAAAAGAAAGGAATTTCACCAATGAGGAAACTCATTGAACTGTACACTCCTGACATATAAAACGTTACAGTTGCCGATAACATTGGAAATTTTTAATAGACCAAAGTATTAAGATATTGTAATTATAATCCTTATACCAGTTCAAAAATTAAAAACTTCATACACAATCCAATTATATGTCCTTTTAGGACTTTTGAAGAGCAATAAATTACTTCTTATAGCTTATAGCTGGCACTTTGCTTTTTAAGATATGACCATTAAAACATGAAGAACCGAAAATTTTTAATTTTCTGCTTAACAAGGCAATTCCTGAAAATTATAAGATACTGTAGGAACAAATGAGTAATCCAAAAATTGGATTTCCTACTGAACAGTTTTAATGCTTACTGTGTATTTATATCTTTTATAGTTTAGAAGATGCTTTGAATGAATGTAAGCTGTGAAGCAAAATCTTTCTCGCACAGAAATATTTCATACTTTTGCGAAAAAAGTATTCAAAATATAAAAATATTTCAATTTTCATTATATATACATAAATGATACCCTATTTACGATAAATAGATTAATGTTTTTTAATTTTCATCTATTAGTTTAGGAGTTATAAGCGTCAAAGTCTTTTTCGTAGCACTTTATATTTCAGCCAAAGATACCCAAACCATAAGAGCAGTGGAGAGTCAAAATATTGCAATACAATTAGATTTGAGAAATGGAAATATCGACTGGAGAAATTTTTCTTTTAAATTATTTATATAACAAGAAAACTTTCTGCTTCTATCGAGCAGTTGGAGTTCTGCAGTCTACAGGGTATCTGGTTGCATATATTTTGCAGTATATTGAGTCTGTCAACAGAAAACTATTTCAAGAGATCGGAGATTTGCGTGGTTACTTGGTAATGACATCATACAATATAATTTAGAAATAACTCACAAGTAACAACTTATACCACCATTTCAAGAATGGTCGCCTAATTTTTAATATATCTGTCAAAAAGTTATTATATCATATATTAAAATCTCATTAGTAAAAAAATATTTTCATTCACGAAATATTTATCAAAATCGGAAAATGAATGGAAAGCAAATTATATATTTAATCATATTTTAACAAATTATCTACAAACGCTTTGATATTTTTAAATAATAAAACAAAAGGTACTTTTCCAAAAGTATATGATGTTCCTCACTTTAAATGACACAAAGTATATTTGGACAGTTAAACGAATGACCATTTGCATGTAGTTACTTTATGCAAATAAATTTCTCCCCTTTAATGACTATAATTGTGAGATAAGGTGGATACTCGTTTACCTTCTGTTAGCTACAAACCATCTAAGCAGAACAACATTTGCACACTTTAAAATAATCTCGCACCTATTTGCCTACTATAATTTGTTACCTTTTCCTTATCACGAGGAAGCACATTATCCTGCTTAATATATGTTTGCGGCTGTTTGCAAATTTCAATTTGGAACATAAGTCATTTTTATTCGAAATTTTGAAATGTACCAATTAGCCACTCGCTAATGCTCAAGTGCGATGAAGTTTATTAAAGCGAAAATATAATTTTCCTTATTTGATAATAAATTATGATATTAGCATTTGTTAAGGATGATATATTTCACGATTTAATTATGCAACATTAAAGAAACTGCTCGATGACAGTATTTTATGCTTCTGTATATTCGGGGCGTGGTTTAGTTAAAATTGTATGTAAAGAAAGACGGTGGTTTAGTGTAGTAGAGTGAATTAATTCTAAAGAAAAAGGTAGCGCAAATAAAGTGAAGTCAGTAATCGTACTTTCCAAAATATTTGGATTTCCATTTTCAGTGCGAAGACGCTTGGATCTGAAAGCCCAAATAAAGCTAAAATATGTTGTACACTAGACAGGCAAAATAGAAAATGTCTAAACGACTAAACCCAATATAAAAATGCCACCTAGTGTGTCAAAAGGGGATTAAAAGAAAAAATTTGAAATGGAATTAAATATGAACTCGAAAAGCAAGCAAGAAAAAAGAAATAAAATGCAGAATACACAAACTCAGCGTACAGAAAAAAAAATTAGATATGGTCATGCCATACCTACAAAAACATAGTGTCATTAACCAGATTACTAGAATTTCGGGGTCAATGACTTATTAATGATACCCTATTTCTCCAAGTACTGGCATGGCTATGTCCAATTTTTGCTTCTCTGTTTTGCTACTTTTTCTGTTCCACACGTCCAGCTCAAATATTCTGCATTTTATTAATTTTTTCATGTAAGCAAAAAAAAGCGGTTTTAGGACGGATACAATACTAAATATAAATTAAAAAGAACTGTAAAAATCACGATTTTGACACAAGACGGATGCCATATTTTATTTTGAAGTGGGTCACGTGATCGCTTCATATAATGTTCACATGATCTCTTCAAATAAAGGGTGTAATTATTATTTTAACTTTTATTTAAAAAACTACTGAACATATTTTGCTGAAATTTTTTTTATATATTTTATGGGATCATTTGAATATTTTCTAAAACTTTCAAAGCAATTTGTGAATTTTAAATTCGTTTAAAAAGTTTTTGAAAAATTAGTTCCTATAGGATTCAATGTATTTCTTTTTTTCAACCCGGGTTCAATCCAAAACTAATTGGGTGATATTATTCATTTATATTCCCGTAGGTTGCACAGACCGTCTGAACAATATACTAAAATTTCATTTTGATAAAGTCATTTTTAAGTCATTTAGTGTTATCGCGCTAACGGACAGACTGACAGACAGGCAGAATGAACAAAGTCAAAATTGTTTAGCTCATGGAGTCTGCAATATAGCTGATATGAATGAATCATTCATTGCTTTTACACAGAGAAAAAGGCGATTTTTTCAATGAAGTTTTAAGTATAGAGTTAAATTACTTGCACCTCCATGATTTTAAGTTTTTAAATAAAATAAATTATTATAGTATTGGGATGATTAAAAGGAATGGAAAAACGTGTATGAATGAAATGCTGCTTTTATAGAGAGAGTCAGACAATTTATATTTCGACGACTTCATTTGAATAAAGTTCATTTGTTTTCGATGAAGTTTTCAAATATAATAAAAAATTGTAGTATTATGATAATTTTAAAGATATTAACGAGGAATGTATCGCATTTTAGAGATGTTTAAAGAAAATGGCATTGAAGTTGGAAAGTGTTTCATTATCAATTCTTTATGCATGATTGATCTTTCTTGTTTTAATATAGAGCGAACTACTTCTAATCCAGGGGTTCCCAACCAGTCAAATGCTGTGCACCGGTCAATCATTCCATAATTTTGAGTAGATTTTTACTTTATTCTCCATTTCATGTATTAAGAATATTTTATTTATTTATGTCAGTAAGATGTAAGGTAAACTCTAAAATTGATACTAGTTGTGTTTTTAAAAAAAAAGTACATAATATTTAATAATTTGTTAAGAGGTGTGTGGGAAATATACATGCTTATTCCTCTCAGAAGAGTTAGGGGGCATAAGTCCCTCACCTGGTTACGAAATCGGTCTTGGACTCGAAATATGTATACTAAAAAAATATATATATATATTCCCAAAATGGGGAAATAGCAAGTTTTAAAAATTGCTCGCATCGTGATAATAGTGACTGTGTGATTATAATACACTTAACTTTATCTGTGTCTGAGAAAATACATATTTTATTGGATCAATTATTACTTTTATTCTATAATATATATGGAAAGTAGCGTGATGGGTTGAAATCTCGATTTCGAGTTTTTGAAGGGAGAGCATGTTTAAAGCATCATTGAACACGAATCAAACGTTTTTAATGTGATGTCAGTGTGTGTTTTTGTGTATGTATGGCGACGATATCTCACGAACGAAATATTAAATATTAGGAAATAAGTTCATTTTTCATATATTATATCAGGCGTCAAGTTTGGTGACACCATTCTCACGGATCAAGCTCATTCATAAGAAAAGATACTTTGCGTAATACTTTTATATTAGAACGTAAATATTGATTTATCTGCTATAAGAATAACTTATTTTTCCGTCTATAATGCTTGACGAAATTTTGGCGACAAATTTGGCGGAGTGGGCGACTTTTTTAAATGTTGCCAAATTAACGAAAATATCAACCTATTGATGAAAATCTGCCAACTTGACGAAATGGCACAAAATCAATAAAAATGACGTCTAATTGATGAAATTTCAATATCTTAAAAAGAACACAAGAGTAGACTATAAGAATAATCCATTTGTCTGTCCGTCCGTCAGTCCATAACGCTTGACGTGAAATTTAGCGCGACGTCGTCAACATAGCTACTAGTTTAAATGTTGCCAAAGTGACAGAAATGTTTCCAAATTGATAAAAAAATGGTGCCAAATGGGAAGTTATGTTTCATAAATTATGATTTCCTGTCATATGACGGGCATACCTTCTAGTGTATAAGATATGATTTCTCTCCTTTAGTCTGTAACACTTGGTGATGAATTTGAATAATCTAGCAAAGTATCGCCAACCTGGCGATATTTCTCCCCAGATTGACGAAAATATCGCCAAAATTGCAAAAATGACACTACATTAATAAAAATGATATCTAATTCACGAATTAACTATTAAAATATTTTAATATATGGACCATATCCCATATTGAGGATGCTATCAATATTGATAATTTTTTTTAGGGTTGCAAGAAATATAAGTTAATTGAGTACTTTGAAACTGTTTTACATGTTGTCATCCGGAAACTCGCCAAATGTAAAATTCAACATTAAAAACACGGTACCGTGGATCTTATACATTATTTTTGACTGTAAAAGGAATAAAATCATTGCATTATATAAAGAAAGTCATGTGCTGCCCACATCAGATTTTTTATTAATATTAGATACTCTTATTTTTTATTCGGATACCAGATACTAATTTTTAATATTAATTATATCATAGTTATTGACATATAAAGTGAATATATACGCACGTAATATTCATCATCCATAAGTTTGTAAAATGCATATATCAACCACAATATTTTATTTTCCATAATTGTGCAGTACACACTTTTTAAATATCTATTTTGTTCCATATCAATACTGGACAATTTAGATAGCATCTCTCATGCATCCCATTTATCAATATATAACACATTTTTGTGAAATGAAGTAAAATTCATTATAATTTTGAAGCTTCTCTATTTAGACTATATATTTAAAATATGTATTTATTTTCCAACATTTTAAACAATGCAATTGATTCAGCTATTTTGAATATTTTAAAGCTCAGCTTCAGGGTTATTTCAATTCACCGCATGACGAGATTTTTGACAAATATGGTGTCTAAAGACAATGACACGTACATTAAGTGCCTTCATACCAAAATTTGCCAATCCCAACAGATTTTACATATTTTTAGGATTTCTCAATTTTTGTATTATGATAATACACTTACTTAAGATGTTATTTCTTAACTTTAATAAAAAGACACAAGGGTAATTAAAATAATTTAGATCCAATATGTGAATGTACAAGATTTAGCACAATGTACTAGTTTTATATAAATTATTCCGAAATATAAAAGTTATTATAAGGCAACCATCACCTTGGTATTTTCCAAGATTTTACACTACTACAATACATATAATTGTTATGTATGTATTTACTTTAAAATTTTAATACATATAATCTGACTTATTTATTTCTCATCACGTTTCTACCAATAATTGTTATATTGAGGTCAGTTTTCATTATTTTAACCTTAGTTAGTTATATAACTCACATCCATTATACATATATATATATATATATGTATAATGGTATTTATATATATATATAAATATATATATATATATATATATATATATATATATATATATATATATATATATATATATATATAAATATATATATATTTAATATAAATATATATATAAATATATATATATAAATATATATAAATATATATATATAAATATATATAAATATATATATATATATATATATATATATATATATATATATATATACATATATATATACATATATATATATATGTATATATATATATATATATATATATATATATATATATATATATATATATATATATAGAGAGAGAGAGAGAGAGAGAGAGAGAGAGAGAGAGATAAGGAAGCTAATAGATAATACGTGAAATAAATGGCATACCCCAGTTCAATATCATTAAAGAGGTTAAATGATTTCCCGGCAAAGAGAATTTGAAATATAATTTAATATAATCTCTGAGAAAAGGAAA
Source organism: Amaurobius ferox (assembly GCA_951213105.1). Taxonomy (NCBI): domain Eukaryota; kingdom Metazoa; phylum Arthropoda; class Arachnida; order Araneae; family Amaurobiidae; genus Amaurobius; species Amaurobius ferox. The sequence continues at coordinate 100,046,981 of OX578141.1, read as the reverse complement.
ACATTGATACCAAAGAATTAAACTTAATTTTATACTAAAAAGGTGAGATAACATCGCTGATTCCCAAAACCTCTAACGTTAGCAGGCGCTTTAAATTGGTCTTTTATTAAAAATAATAATTTTTGCAATGTTTTCTGAAGAAAAATCATTTTATGGCAGAAAAGGTTATGATTATTTAAGTATCCAAAATTATCATATTGTCTTTCAGCGATTTTTTGGTTGCAGATTAGGGTGGAGTGAAAAATGTAGGGAATATTTTTTTTTAAATTCGAAAACGGCCAGGGTAAAAAAAAGTTGTCGCGTGAGACAAAACGAAAGTGTTAAAAACATATGTTCCTCAGGTCAAAATTCCATGTGCCGCATGGAGGTCAGAATGTATTATTTCAGACCAAACAAATCCTCTTTTTGTTCAGACACGAAAAAAAAATTTTTTTTTTCGATTTCGAAATCGGCCAAGGACAAAAATATTATCCCATGGAATGACACAAACATGCGTAAAATTTCAAGTCCCTGACGTTACATCTTCATGCACCGCACAGAGGTCAAAGGTAAATATTTCAGCTAAAAAAGAGACCATTTTTATGTAATACGCACAGTTATGAAATGCCCTTTATATGTGTAGACTATAAGAAAAAATTATTGACCCCTAACTTTGCGACATATGACTCTCTTTACCTAGATTCCAGAAACTTTGTAATCCTTAGGAGTATTTTTTTTTAGATATTCGATTTTGCAAGCGCTCGCGTAGTTTTGTATGGCCATGCTAGAGCGCTTCTCTCACCAGAATATATGAACCACTCAATATAAACATGGGCTTCTGACTCCTAGGTTTATATTTCAGTGGGAGAAAGGATACAATCATACTTCAAGTAAAAAAGGGATCGAAGTATCAAAGACGAATAATCCAAGAAGAACATTACACCCTGGTACAACAATCGAATTCTGTCTATATTGGACACATTGAAGTTTCATCTGGTGAAGCCGAAGTTATTTATGGCGAAACCTACTTTAAAAATCAACGAATTTCTCTTGATAGTTTGATCGCTGTCGGCTGTGATGGGACAAACGTAAATACTGGCGTGAAGAGGGAGCTAGCTATACGTCTATTGGGAGTAGCATTAAATCGTCCATTGCAATGGTGCATTTGTCTGTTACACGCAAAAATGAATTACCTTTGCGATATCTTCTAAAAAAGCTCGATGGAGAAACTAAAGGTCCCAATACATTTTCCCTGCCTATTCGAAAAGCAATCCACAATGAAAATCTTGCAGTGCAAACATATTCTCCAATTGGAGGAGAAAATGTTTCTTTCGAAGTAACAGATTTGAAGTTGAGCTTTGATAAAAAGTATTTGCATGACGTATGCCCAACAGTTTCCACCGGTGTCTTCCGTAATGGTCTTGCATCCATAGAACAAAAACCAGTTGCACACTCTAGGTGGTTTGCAACAGCTTGTAGAATTTTAAGATTATATGTTGGAACTGAAAATCTATCTGAAAGCCTCATTACACTTGCAACATATATAATGAAAGTTTATGCACCTATGGGATTTAGTATAAAGGGAAAACAACTCTGCTTGAAGGGTCCGGGACACATTTGGAATATGATCCATCTTTCTAGATACTTGAAAGGGGATTTAAAAGATGTTATTTATCGAGTACTTCAAAGAAATAGTTTTTTCGCGCACCAAGAAAATATTCTCCTGCCAATGCTTGTAGATGACAGAAAACACGGAAGGCAACTAGCTGTCAGAAGTATTATGGTAACAAGGAAATCTACGAATGTTTTAAAAGGAGTGAGAAATTTTAATGTTCTGGAAATTAATTTCAGTGCAAATGATTACACTGAACTTATCGACTGGCAAACATCCGAAAGATATGAACCACCTCTTACTAAGAGTATTCCAGATGCTGAATTATTATCTGCAATATCAGGAAAGGGATGTAGGCTGGAAATTAATATTCCGAAATTCCCGTGCCATACTCAGTCAACAGAGAGATACATTCAAATTGTAGTAGAGGCAGCAAGAAAAGTCTGTAGAGATGAGAAACGGCATGGCTTTATCCTAGCAAAAATTCAGTCAAGAAACTTATGAATAATTTTAATACGAAACCAGAATTTTCTGTTCAATTTTCTTTAAAATTTATGTGAGAATTTAAGCATATTTGTTTTTCTATTCAGTGTTTTTCATATCTTTTCCTGCATTTTATTTTGTGAACAACAACTGCTGTACATCTTATGTCACGAGAAAAGTATATGTTATTACAAGCAAGATGTCTTACTGTTAGTTTCAAAATATAGTTTGGGGAAATAAAAAAAAAATTAAAGTTTAAATAACTTATTTTTATTCTACTTATCTCAGCTTTACTGTAATAACAAATAGAAAAATATTTATTTAAAAGCCTAATTATATCTAAGATACATTCACTAAAAATTTTAGACGTCCTCTTCTGTCTCTATGACTTTATAAGATACATCAGAAAATTGACTTGTTTTGGCTAAAATCGTCACACTTAACATATGTGCGGCGCATTAAGATGTAACTTCAGGGATTTGAAATTTTACACGTTTGTTTGATCCACTGAGTTAAACTTTTTGACCCTGGCCGATTTTGAAATCGAAAAAAAAATCGTATCCGATCAAAAAGAGAACTATTTTTTTGCCTGAAATGTGAATTTTGACCTCCATGCGGCGCATGAAATTTTGACCTCAGGAACATAAATTTTTCACACATTCGTTTTGTCCCATGGAGCAACTTTTTTTTACCCTGGCGGATTTAAAATTCGAAAAAAAAATTTCGCTCCGCCCTATTGCAGATATAACATCCGTACAGTAAAAGGTGGGGTATTATGTCTTTATTTATGATTCTTGAAAGTACACTGTATTTTGTTAAAAAACGTGGATTTAATTATAAAAATTTAAATTGTTAATACACCAACCTAATAGCCACTATTTAGTGAAATTAATAATATTTTATTCCCACACTACCATACATCTATTTGGTTTTACATTAGCCATAACAATAATTATTGTTATTATACTAGTTGTTTAACATGATCGTAATTAAAAATTATATATAGAAGAAAAAGTGAAAGTGTGGAATTGTATACAAATATAATATTAAAAATTACAGCAAGACAGCACGACCCTTAACAATGCAAGATCAGCTTCTGCCGATAGAGAAGCAAATGTGGCCCAACACGAAAGCAGTTGCCCAAACGGAACGAGAAAAAAAAACGTAAATGTAAGGAAAAAGTGAATGAACAACAGGATTCTAGGAATTAACAGTAAACACCAAGGAAGGATTTATGTGAATGGACATTAGAAAAATTTGAAGGACTTGTTCAGTTCAATAAACAAAATTACGAAATTGGATGCATTGCGATAAAATAAAAAGGACACCAACAATTTTCTAAGGCTTTATAAGTCATTCAAAACGTATGTAAAAATAAAATTAAAAAAAAAAAGACCTGTGAAAAAATAGTACAACTGAACAAAATTTTTAAATTGGCAAATAGTATATTTTCATGGAGATTTATGCTTCGGAATTAAATTTATGCTGGTATTATTAGTAGATATGTTGGCTAGATCATTGTTCAATGTTTTTGCGTTTTATTACAGTGCTCTCTGTGTATTGTTGGATAGCCATTCACCATTTATTTGTAAATTTCACATCCTAATTTGATTTGTATACAAAAATACACATATTTTATGGAATTTACGTCATCACTGAAGCTTTCATTGGATTAAATGGAGACTTCTCCACAAAGAAAAAGAGAAATATTTAGTTCATGTTAACCCGCTAGCGTTATATACTATAGTGCATTTGCTTAAACTGATTGTCTATTACGTATCTACACTGTTTGTTACAGTGTAGATACGTAACGACGACTTACTGAATCTATATCCTCTACTTCTTTTACCTAAATAAAATGCTGTTATCTTTATTCTTCTATTTATTTGTATCATTACCATGGGAAAATAATGTGAATAATAAATAAAGAAATAAAGCCAAAACGCGTGAGATTTAGCCTTTGATCAAAGTGTTTCTGCAGGTTTTGAGTCCTATTATTTAATAGTTTTCCTTGGATGTTTTAAAATGATATTACATTTTACTTTGAATGGTTTTCAACAAATTTCAAGTCGTTTGTTATCACATTTTCCACCACTCCGTTTCTGAAGACACATGTATTACTTTCAGTGTATCAGTTATATAATCTGTCAAGACATCCTTACGGATTTCAAAACATCTTTGAGGATGAATTATATAGTATATACACTAATCTACTGGTATATAAAGGCCTACAGCAATTTGATCGTCGCAAGCGAGCTTGACTGTATATTGTGAATTGGTTATCCTCATCTGGTTCGTTCTCAGCAGGATAATGCCTTCATAGGTAGTAATAGCTCCACGCATGTGTGTGTGTTCTTAAATGAACAGTTTCCCTGAAATGAAGCTATTAATCCTCCTAAATGCGATAACACGATATTTGCCCGATTATTATACTCGCTGAACTAATTGAAGGACCAATAATAATTAAAGCGAATAAGAACATGCAATCAAATGCAACGTTGTATTACATTATGACGTTCAATAACTCTTAGTTCGAAACAAAGCGGTTTATAATGAGTTTCGCTAAATCAAGACTCGTAATTTGAAGTATTAAAGCTGATTTGCAGTTTAGAGATTAAAATGGGAATTTGTCTACCCATTGGGAAATATTACAATGTATTGATGATGTTATGCAATGTAGCGTTTTATTTCAGGAAATGGAGTTATTAAAAGTATTTTGAGGACACGTTAATGCCTCTAATTGCATGAAAATGAAAGATAATGCAGTTTTATGATTATGATTAATTCTTAGCTACTTTGAAACTGTTATTTTCATGTCAGTGGTGTTAATGCAAAATAATATGAAGGTTAAACTGTTTGCTAGAAGTTTAAATTGAAAATGTACAAACAATTCGGAAATTAAACAAAAAATTATGGATATATAATAGTACATAAAATCTACAAATTCATATTCGGGTTTAATGATGCTTGCAGAGAGAAATAGATAGAAATATAATATAAATATAAAGTAGTAAGGATATATTAACAACCTCGTTCAGGACAGAAAGGCAGAGCAACCACAAACAAATCAAGACAGATACCCTTTTGTCTTCGTTGGTGTTATTGCACTGTCTGTTTTTTTTATCCGAAATCAGTCGCTCTAATTTATTTTATGCTGTATTTTTAACGAAGTTCTTGCTTTTAAGAATTAATTTCATTTACAGCAAATACATTTTTAATTTATTGGATAATATACACTACCATTAAAAATGCGGCTGACTATTTCAGTAAGTATGGTTGCAAGTATGTAATATATGTGAACATAGATAAAAAATGCTAATTATTAGTTTGAAAAATGATTTTCAATTGGTTTGGGAAGGTGGTGATTTTTAATCATTTACAAAAAGCCACCCCCAAAGCTGAAATTCAGCCATATTTTTTATCCTCGTGAAAAATCAAGCTCTTATAGGAAATGTAATGAACATGCGCAGTTTAAAAATGGGAGTTTCACACTGTTACAGCTTAATTCAGTAATTAAAACTGAGATTCTGCAAATCCGCGTGTAATTTTTTAAGGAAAATTTCACCTTTCTACCTATTGTATATAGTTTACGAAATAAAGGGTAACAAAATTCAGGGAAATATTGATTTAGATTCGTTGGGAATATGTTCACTCCGACGACTCGAGTTCGATTCCCGGCTCTACCGAAACTGTCCCCGTGTTCACACGGAGTACGGACACGTTAAATATTCATGTCCGCAAGTCCTTCCTAGAAGTTGGTGGTAAGTGAAGGAAGATGCGGTCTCTGTGGATGCCGCCGCCACTGAGTTCCGTTCTGCATTGGGTGGCACTTTCGGCCGTCCAAACAGGTAGCTTACATTTTCGGGTGGGCCGGGCGGTCTGTATCGAATTACAATAATAATAATAAGAGAAATAAAGTATTATCTCTCCGAGATGTTAATGATAAGAGAAGGAAATGTACAGTCCCTGTGGACACCGCCCCGACTGGACTCCGGTTTAAATTATGTAGTATTTTCCAGCTATCCAAATAGATATCTTACACCTTCGGGTAGGTCGGACAGCTTGGGTTGAAAGAAGGACAGTATTATCTCTGATTTGAAATCATTATATCTGATTGATCCCCCTTCTTTTACTTCTCTTGATGTGCCTTCAGCCAAATGGCTGGTATTGCTACTATAGCTTTCTCCTCATTCGCCTGAGATGCAAAGGATAGTTGCCTAGTGACCATGGCCGCAAGGGTCATGTGATTTATCAATGCGTGTAGCAAAATTTAATGTCAATATAAGCTAAACCCCTTCTTGAATGCATTGTTTGAGTAGCCCTTGAACTCTGTTACTGTATTGCCTTGAACTCTGCTACTTGTCGTCTTGTTTCATAAGCATTGCTCTACAGTATGCTACCATTTAGAATGCAAAATCGCGCACATATGCCATCACAGTTTTAATAGCAAATAAGTTGCAGTTTGGCTTGTTTTACTAAAATGGACTGGAATCTCAAACCGCTGCATAAAAAGGTAACAACAAATTCTACATAACCAATATATATTATTTTTTTACCTTACACATATATATTTGTACTCCCTACCGTAGATACCTAAACGTAAATGATCTCCTTGGGTAACATTACAGAAGGATATCCAAACATGTACGGATCACAAGGTTAATAATAACTCCACTTCCATTTCTTACTTAACATATGACTTTCAAAATTTTGAACTTTTGTTTTTAATAAAGTATTGGCTTGTATAGCGTACTGTTTAATCAAATATTACTTTCCCTACAATACATGACAATGCATATGGAAAGTATTGGAATCGTGTCGCAAATCGTAACACGAGTTTTCGACGGATTCACACATTTTTAGCACTCTGAAACACGAAAACAATATTTTTAGCGTAACGTCTGTAGGTATCTGTCTGCTCAATGTATGTATCATTATAGTTAGAAAGCTAATTGTCCAAAATTTACGAAATTTGGTATATAAGTCACTTGTTGATTGCTCTGGTTCAGATTAGATTTTGGTACGATTCGTAAAAAAACTGCCTTGTTTTTCAAAATTGCCCGCAAAAACGCATTTATTCACTCTATCTGAAATACTAATTAACCAAATTTTATAGAATTTGGCAAATAAGTCATTTGTATGTTACCCTGGTGTTGATCAGATTTTAGTTCAATCCGAAAGATAAAGAACCTATCTGAAATGACCCGCAAAAGTCGTCAAAATCTAAAATAAATGACTACATATTCTCAAATGTATCAAGTAAATTCCAGTTTTAAACGTAATTTTTGGCAACAAAATAATAAAACAAACTCCATAAATCTGGGTCTAACCATTCTCGAAATAGTTTAGGAAAAAGTCATGTGCTGCCGCATTAGATTTTTTTTTATTACAGCGGCCCTACGTCTTCAATGTACAGGGGCACAATTTATGGGTGGGGGAGGGATCTGTTACACCCCTCCAAGTATTCCCATGTGTTTATGCTTCTTATATGATTTTTTTTGCTGCATCATGTTTTCATCATTAAAAAAGTAGTCCATCAACCTCCGGGCAGAGAAATGATGTCGCTCCAACGAAAAAATTCTTGAAGTGGCGCCCCTGTCAATGCGTTGGAATTTTGATATCTATAAAACTCAAAACGAGTGCAACTAAATATCTATATTACGATGTATCCTATGGAATCGTAGGTGAGAGCTCAGGACAGAAGAATGAGTCAAAATTTCAGGATGACTAATACGTCTATTCACAAGCATAGCTTAAACAGGAATAATATACGGTAAAACAACACTTAAATGCTTCACTCATTTCACAAGAATACCGATACCATTATCAAAACAAGGACGAAAATCATTTCACAAAACATCAGCTACGAGTCTCAAAACATTGATAATAGTCACAGCTCAGTGTTGCTCGTATCTCGTCAACTGCTCTCCGACTGAGAAATGACTATTTTTATAGACTCCCCCATAGAAACTCCTAGAAATCCCTCATGTCTCGTAGAATATTGGTTATTCCGACACGTCTTTCTCAAATTTTCAAGAAGTCGCCAAATGTCGCCAAATTAGCGACAAATCGCCAAATATGGCAACCATAGTTTCATGTTATGGGAAAAGATTGCCTATATGGGTGATTTCTTCACCTGGTCTTTGAAAGTCAAAGGGGAAAAGAGACTTTAGAACCATATACAGGTTCATAATATCTATATATGTCCAACGTTTTTCTCAACATATTACATTCTCAAAACCTTTGTGTGTGTCTCATGAAAATATTTTTCGCTATGGCAGACCATGAGCCATTCAAAGTAAAACTGTATTTACATTATTTGCAAAGACGCATCCGAATCTGGTGGTAAAACATATCCGTGAAAAAATGGTCCCATTCCGCTAATAGTATTCGCAGAAACTCATTGTTATCAAATCCGCAATTATTAATCACACTTATTAATGCCTTTATTTCCTTGTTTAGTAACATAATGACAGAAAAACATTGATAAAGGGGTTTTAATAAGAAATGAATGTTAACGTTAGCCTGAATGAATATTAACGTGACATACTCGAGAAACAACAAGGCACCAGACATCTATCGGGAAGCAGAGGTTTACTCCTGAGAAGCGTATGGGTATCTGTCAATTTAATTTACTTAATATTCCTTCAATCGGCTAATGAAGAACATGACCATCTAGTTTACCTTTTTTTCTTTATGCTTGTGAAAATATCGTAGTACATAAAGCGTATTATTTTTACATACATTTGTCCCAAATTGACGGTGACTATCAATTTTTATATTTCTAAGTACACCGTTTGATTTCTAAGTATTTCTAAATACACGCGTGTTTGAAGCAACACATGAGTTAGGTTCAAGTGAGGGACTACAACAGTTAACAAAAGATGACAATCTATGCTGTCTATGGGATTGGTCCGATGAAATGACGCCACTGACACTCAAATGAAAAGTTTTGTCCGCTCACACAATTATGTATGCAGAGGACGAATCAATGATGTTGAATGGGCTGTACCCAAAATCTACCAAGGCTTCCGCAATTGAAGTTCCTAGATATGTGATGCGAGTTTGTACATTCTGATTATTTTGTAACTATTGTAATATGAGTGGAACAAGACGATCGGACTTTGATCTGTGTCTGAAAAGGTAGTCTGCTTTGCATTAATTAACGCTCATAATCAACCTGGATCACAAAGCCGTAAAGGTAAAGTGTCTTTTAGCAAATCTTATGATTATTAAATTCGTATTATTTACATGATTACCTCCCTCCCGGGCAGTACTTGTAGCACTACTTTAACAAATTGGTCAGTAGTTCAATCAAATTGGTACATTCCATTAAGGTTTTAAAAAAATAGCACTAAATTTAATGTATCTTACGGAATTGCAGCAGAGTGTGATATTATAATGAAAAGTAATTTAACTATGGGTAAATATAGAGAAAAAGATAATTTACTGACATATTCGGTGTTCACAAACTACTTTAAAGGCTATCCGTAACTATTGTAAACTGTCGTTCTGTAGTGGTATGGATTGTCCCGCAAAAACTGCAAGCTATATCTATAAACTTTCTGTTCTAAACAATAACTGTAAACTGTTGTATCAAAAACTAAAATAAATTGTTTACCGTAAACTGTATAAAAATATTATTGTAAACTGTAACTATTGTAAACTGTATCGGAAACTTTTATAAACTATATCTGTATACAACCTACTATACATTGGTTTTGTAATTCGTTTACTGTAAAAAGTTGCTGTACCTATTGTAATCGGTCACTCTTTAGTTATATGGATTGTTCTGTATATTGTAGCTCTTTCTCAAAGTAGCCCTTGTAATAAAAAATAATTATAATACCAAAATAATCTCTCTTATTACAATCCAGAAATAGATCCTGTTCGATCTAGGAGCTGCAATATGTCAACATATTTTTTGCACTACAGAATATTGAAATATTTTCATTGGTAGGTAATGTCATGCGTTGTACACATCAAAGTTTTTTAGCTATAATTCTTTAGCTTATTCACAGTTATCCATGTTGTTGGCACATTTTAGGCGCGGTAGCCCGGTGGTTTGCGCGCTGGATTTGCACGCTGCCACAGCTGCCGCCGTGTTTATGCGGAGTATGATCACGTTAAACATGTGGGTCCGTTAGTCCTTCCGAGAGATTGGTGGTAAGGGAAGGAGGGTATGATCCTTGTGGATGCCTCCCCCACTGGGTTTCGGTCTAAATTGTGTGACACTTCCCGGCCGTCCAAACGGTTACCTTACACCTTTCTGGTAGGTCGGACGATCTGGGTTTCAGCAACAACAACAACAGTTATCCATGCCTACTTATAATGAATTTATGATAATGAATACTCCATTACAGTACATTCATCGAATAAAAATATTCACTTAAATTAGAAAAATTAAGTATTTATATACCTAAATATTTTACCTTTAATCTAGTACCTCCAGTTTCAGGAAAAGACACTTCCCCTGTACACCACTTCCACAAACATTGTATTAAAGCTTTATATTCTATTTTTATTTACAGGTTTCAACGTACAAGAAAAATACTTTTCAGAAGTTATATCAATTACGGATGGAAAATGAACAGTGAATGGACACAATCCATGTTGTAGCTAACAAAGGAAAACAAATCTTTCGGCCGAACAAAACTTTCCACTTAAAAAACATGTTTTCGTCTAAAATAAAATGCGACGACGTAGAACATTAAATATACCTTTTCATGAAAGTGAAGAAAGAAAAGACTGTAGTAGACTGAGGCTTCGTTTTAGATAGGATTTTCCCTTGCGAATCCTATAATCCTTCTAGTCTAGGAAAACTTATAATCCTTTTTACAAAATGCACTTAAACTCTCCAAAATGGTTACATACTGTGCCTCGTAATCCCCAAGGAAGGATTGATGAGAAGACTAATATTGTTTTATGCGAAGTTTTACGCTACAATAGGAGTTTTGAATAGAATGATAGAATTGGAGCGTGCAAAATGGAATATGATATTTATGGATATTTATTTTATATTTCGTCACAAATACCTTTATATAGAATGGATATTTATCTACCGTGTGGGATACATTACAACACCATCTGCTTTGTGAGTTCAAAATGGATTGGATAAAAGTATTTAAGGCAAATATATATATGAACGTTTATGTTTAAGAAATATATTATAAAATTCAAGGAAAGTATTTAAAATGTTTAAATATATATTTTGAATACATTACAGTAGAATTTGAAAAGCAGTGATGTGCTTTTATTGGATTTAAACTCCATTTTATTTTAAGTGCAGCAAAATGTAACTTGAAATTTGCAAATATAAAAGATCTTAATTTTAAATATAACCATCTTTAAATGCTTGCTCAGATCAGGGACTTTTATTTTTCTCATCGTTTTGTTTATACCTTACGATATAAAATTTGAGGAGTAATTCTTATATTCCAAAAACCCACTTAAAAGGGGCAAGGTTTCCGTAGAACTAAAGTTTTCAATCTCTATAACTGTTCGTAAAATGGAAGATATTATCTGCAATGCAAACGCGATTATAATAACTTTAATGTTAAATAATATATGAGGTCCCTAGAAAAGTCCGTAAGCATCCCAATAACTTTGTATGAAAAGTTCCATGAGTATACACGTAAAGTTTATTTAGAATAAATTGTGCCATTCCCGATAATAGACCTTGCCCAATCGAATAAAAGTGATCGCAGAGCCTTTGATGGAACATTGGTATACCAAGGGAATGTGAATAATTTAGCCACTTTGAAGGACCGAATAACATTGCACGTCAAGCAAATCGATGGAGATTCGCTGCTGTCTGCAGTAGAGAATGCTGTCCAGAGAATGCACTTTTTGGAACATAAGGATGCAAGGAAAACATATTGAATTTGCAAGGAATTTGCAAGGAAAACATATTGAATCACACATGTAAATGATGCTAATATAAAAATTTATGTCACACGTATATAAATGTAAGATGCAAGTGTAAATATAAAATGTACTAAATTCGTATAAAATGTAAATTTGATGTCCGTTTCAAAATGCTTGTAGAATGTTAACTTTCTATACTTCCTATGCCTATTTTACTCCAAAAATGGACCTTACAGCGCCACATTGGCTCGCGGTGGTAAAAATCCGAACTATGTATTTCTTTTAAAAATCTAAAACCCTGTGGTATAAATAGCAATTACTGCACATTTGGCTGAGTTTGGCCCAACAGTTTTCTCACTATCGGGCTTTACACACCTCTATTTTAATTATGGCAACCCTGTATATAAAACATAAATCTAAATCATGTAAGACTTCGTACATGAATCTTTGAAAAGTTTTGAGTTGCGTTGCATAAACTGAGTGGCATAAACAGAAATTCAAATGGTACGAACAGCGTAATCACCGCTGTTTTCGGGACATATCTTGTTCCACAGGAATCTGATAGTGTGATCGTACCAAATCGATCGTAGAAAATATCTATTTATTTTCGAGGTTCTGTGCAAAATCGTGTATGTCAGCTATGGGATATTTATCTGCAATTGTTACTACATTTTGCTTTTTGTAGTCTCCACATACTCGAAATACGCAGTCCTTTTTCGTTACAACGTGTATGGGACTTGCCCACGGGCTTTTTTATCTTCTATAAATGCCTTGTCGTTGTAGAAATTCGAATACTTTTTTGACAGCTTTTGGCTTGTCAGGAGCTAAACGTCTTGCTTTTGCATCAACTGGAGGTCCTCAAGTTTGAATTCAGTGGGTTGTAATGTATTTCACAGCTTGCAGAAAATTGATTTGCGTTAAATTTGGAAATTTACTTAGCAACCGAGTATAGAGTGAATCGTTATTCAATGCTATCAGTTATAGTGGATGTATATGCGTAGTGCTACCTTTGATACTGACTTTTGTATAGCTGCCGATTAGTCTTTGATTTTTCATGTTGACTAATAAACTGAATTTTATCTAATTAAGTCTGCTCCTAAAATTGCCCAAGAAACATCGGCAATTACGAAATCCCAAATGAATTTTCCTTGGAATCTAAATTTTAAAATCAGTTGGTTCGTTCCAAATGTTTTGATTTTGGTTCCGTTTGCTGCGTATAACGGGAATTCTTTTTTTATCGTTGCAGTATGCCTGTTGCTTTGAAGAACTGATTTCATAGCGCCGCTCTCGACAAGAAACTTTATATGATATAGCTTGTCATATAGTAGGAATAAGCGACTATTTCCAAGGCTTCTATGCATTGTCTCAGAAATGATAGAGCCACCTAATTTTCCGTTTGAAATTTGCACGATTTTGCACACTTGTGAGCTTATTCTTGAAATTTTGTGTGATACCAACAAACATCGTTTTTTCAGGATTGCTATCGATATCTTGTTTGCGGTTGATATCTTGATTTTGATCGAGTTCGTAATCGATATTGGGTTCTTTGTCTGGATCTCAGTCATTTGCTGTGTTTTTAAAGTTGTTCTACGATTTTCGTCAGGTCTTCAACTTGAGGTTCTACACGCGAAATATGACTATTCTCTACTAATTCTGATACTGAAAGTGAAGTTGAAATATCGCAGATTTTGTCCGCCATTTCTGAAATTGTTTACAGTGGTTCTGAACTTATCGATGGAATTCTTTATATATGTATAAGTAGTCGTTGAAAAAACAACGTGTGAATAACGTATTCGTGCATTATTGTTCCGGCGAGATCTTGCATTTCGCGAAGTAAATAATTTGGTTTTCTATCTCCTAGCTGCAATTCTTGCAAAATGGTGGTAAGTTTTGTAACTTCAGAATCTGCAAAGAGCGAAATGATCCGTTTCTGCAGCACTGAATAAGGTTCATTTTCAGGAGGTGTGTGAATCAGATCTGTGATATGAGTCAAGATATTACAATCTAGTGCTGCAAATATGCAATGTAATTTCGTTTTTTTCATTTACGATTCCGGAAACTAGGAATTGAGATTCCAGGGGCCCTACCACCAACTGCCCGGAATTATTTTCTCATCGTTCGGAAATCCATTTTATTCCACCTCGTCATTTACGAAAGGTTGCGATAACCGTACTATGAAGTCGTCGGAATTCGGTTTCGTTACACTTTGATGGACAGGGGGTGGAGTTAAGGCGGAACATCTCTGGACCAATCGAAGCCAATAGTTTAAATACGAAATAAGTTAACATAGTGCTTTATAAACACTTTTCTTTTAGTCCAGTCAGTAGATACATTGTACCTTGCAAAAGGTGGAGTAGAAGATTTTTTTTTTGCATTTATATATACTGATGCCAACATGAAAAAACCAAGTTATCCAACATGGCCGACCCCGGGAGAACTTTTGGCGGCCGAAAAACCACGAAATTTTATGACTTTTTTTGGTTTTTTCAAAATATCTCAGAAACGATCGACATTTGCGATTCTTTCTCAATATAAAATTTAAAGATAATTAAATTTCCTACAATTTTTACTATTACAACTATTTTATAGCACAAATAGTAAGCGCACTACAGCTTCTTAAAATCTGACATTTTTTCTCTACTTAGTAAAAAAAACGCATTAACACCCCTTGCCCACCTGACCCCGCAGTCACAATTCTCCCCCTCACATTTCGCAGACGACTCGATCAGATCCCAATAACAGCACATGTTCATATTGTACAACTGCAACATATATTATACTTCACACTACATTTTATTCTGATGTTCTACCTACACAGAAGCGATATTTGAATGTGAATGAATAAATATGGGGGTGATAATAAGCGAAATAATAATAAAGCATTAATAAGCAAAAATTCATGACGTGTGTGTTGTAATTCAACTAATTTTCTAGGTATAATGCATTAACATAATGAATAATAATACCAATGCACCAAATTAAATTTAAATAATCTCCACAAATGGCCAAACTTGTTTAAAGTACAAAAACAAATAATTATCTTCAAAAAAACAAATTGCAGAAATTTAACATTTATATACAAATTACAAGAAGATTCATACAGGTTTGAAACAATTAAAGAAAGGAAATTAATAAGTAAAACTGAAAACATACATATTTATCTTCTTCGAAGACGTTTTGAAGATGTGTGTTCTTCTTCGGGTTCAGCAACCGTCGGAGGTGGAAGGAAGTTGTCATCCTCAAGTTGTTCATCCACGTGTTGCAGTGGTTCCAAGAGCTGGTGGAGTAAGTCATCTTCCTCTTCAGTATCATCCAAAGATGAAATTGGTACGACATTGTCACACCCCATGTCACTGCAGTGCTTGCACTTGCTGGACATGGCATTTCAAACCTGCCTTGCGACAAGAGCAGGGTCCACTACACCCTTTCTTGCAAGCGCAAGACACACTCTTCAGAAGATTCTCAGATGCTGAATTTATTTTTGTGTCAACAGGCAATAGACCTTCTATGCTGCACTCCCAACCCCATTCCTCCGGGTTAGTGCCATTGCGTAACCAGCTTTGAACTTGATAGTAGCACCTGTAGGAATGGTAGCGTGCAGCATCGCACGTAGGTGGTAGTCGGGCGAGATTTATTTTTCTGTTGGAGACTGATTTTGCAAACAGATTAAATCGCAAAGTGTTCAAGGATTGGTCGGAATGGATGCCGCCTGTGTATAATGTTTTCAGAATTTCTTCTCCAACTGCAGCTATGTCATCGTGACTGCTGAGTGGATCCATGAATGTTTTAGTGACTTTCTTCACTTCAGGCGATTTGTTGACAATCTTGCACAATTTAATTTTGCCTTGACTAAAGATGGCTGATGTGGAATCACATCCACTAAATGCATGTATGAACAGGATATTGCCTGTGTCGAACTTAAATGATATAGTTTAAAATAACACATTGCCAGCATTCCCTCTCCTAGGCTTAAGAAAGAATAAGTTGCTGAATGACTGGTCTAACCCTGTCATCAGAACTAGCAGATCGATATCCTTCCCAACTACGATCACATTTTCAAGTTCTTTTGCCTTCGAAAGGGCAGTGTTGACGATCAGTAAGTCAGCGTCCTCTTGAGCATGCTTGACTTCAATATCACACTCTTCAAAATTGACTTTCAGAAGTTTGATAAGACGACTCTTGTTTTGATTATTTGCCAAAAAATTTTCTTTGGCGACTTGGTTGATCGTATTCACTTCAAAGATTACTTCAGGGGAATGGTGCATCCTCATACGCCGCAATCGCTCAGATCTTTTGGTGCCAGTACGTGCAGGATACCCATCGAATACAACCACAACTCACGATCCATAATATCTCTTAAGAAATGAAGAATAATGTTTAGTTATGGTAGCAAAGGAAGCATTTTGAGGCCAAATAACTTTGTGTAGGAGGTATCCTCCATCTATAACAGCAAACTGTTTCTTCCCTGCAATTTCTTTGCAATCGACTGGGGTGAAAGCCATGTATAATGAAGACTTTGTATGCCTTCTTCGGAGAAAAGTGATATCGGGTAGGGTGCAAGTTCATAAGTAAAAAACATTTTTAAGTCTTCATCAGACTGTTTCGAAAGACACAATCTTTGGAAAAGTGTCAGCGGATCAATAGCAATTACTTTGAGGGTTCCTGCTTTAATACTACTGACAACCGATGCAAGGGTTACAACCTTGTCTTTCCTCTTGAAGGTCACATTTTTAATATTTCCCATGAGTGACCATTATCACAACCCTTTCCATGCCAACCTCTTGAGCCAAATGACAGTTTACATCTGCTCCTCCAACAATACCACTGCTTAATGACATCATGGCATCAATGTCTGAAAAGGGGGAATGTTGAGAAAGCAACTCTCGCAGTTTAATTGAGTCACTTCTGTCTCTGTCGATACGAGAACTTCGCATGTCCACATGCTGCTCTGATGTTTCATAATGTACATCCCAGAATTGTTCAATTTCATCACAAACATTTTGCATGAATATCATTGCCAAAGTCCATTTTGCCAAAACACCGTCTGAAAATCCTCTCCCACGTGTGACCCCTCCACAGACTTTCATACTCCTCATAAGTGTCTGTTCAATGGTCTGGTCAGACGAAATTCCACACCAGCACTTATTGGAGCGTCTTATGGTGAACTTCCCTTTAGTGGAGAAGTCGTGAAATTCAGTTGGGTCCATTAATTGTTCTAGTTTCAACATGTCTTGAAGGTAGAGATGCGCACTTTTGGCGTATAAGAAATGGTCATCTGCATGGAAAAATGGTAGTGCTTTTTGAATGGAGTCAAGATGAAGCTTCCAGTTGCCTGTACGCTCAGCCTCAGTGAACTGTTTGAGGAGTGTTGTTATACGAAAATATTGAGCCCATAATTTTGCTGTGGGTCCCTTACATTCGAGCACACACAAGGCTTGTCTAAATTTTGCAGCAATACCCATTAGACAGGCATTATTGGTGCAGGTTGTGAGTAATATGGCTTATCTCGCTTTCAGCTGTGAAGCAGCCGCCATTCCTCAAGGCCACCTACAACTGGCTACGTTTCCCATCTCTCTCCCCATCCTCCAACACCTTTTCATGCATCCAATATTTTACGCATCAACAATATAATCAAAAGAAGTGTTGTGCATTTGGAGGAGAAGTAAATAGAAATTAAGAGTAAAATAAAACCGATTTTTATTTTGAGTTTTATCAAATTGAGAAAAAAATGTTAACTTTCAAAAATCTGTAGCACACTTACTATTCGTGTTATAAAAAAGTTGTAATTGTAAAAATTGTAGGAAATTTAATTATCTTTAAATTTTACATTGAGAAAGAATCGCAAAAGTCGATCGTTTCTGAGATATTTCGAAAAAATCAAAAAAAGTCGTAAAATTTCATAGTTTTTTGGCTGCCAAAATTTCTCCCGAGGTCGGCCATGTTGGATAACTTGGTTTTTTTATGTTGGCAGCAATACATACAAATACAAAAAATAAAATCTTCTACTCCACCTTTTGCACGGCAAGCCCCTTTTTCCATACCTACTGACTGTACTATTTCCCCAATGAAGAATACTTTTTTTCGCAGATGAAGACTACTTTGATTAATAGAACTGTGTGATTTCGATTGACAATAATATTAATCATAATTGCCTTTATTATAAATAAGCAAAACG
Organism: Amaurobius ferox; assembly: GCA_951213105.1. Lineage (NCBI taxonomy): Eukaryota > Metazoa > Arthropoda > Arachnida > Araneae > Amaurobiidae > Amaurobius > Amaurobius ferox. Next base: position 100,028,865 of record OX578141.1, on the reverse strand, counting down.
TTGGAAAAGAAATACATTTTTTAAATGAATTACTAAATGTTAAATGTACTAAATGCTTTTGATATCAATTTTCGAGAAAACTATAATATACTTGTTTTCCAAGTCCCGAAAAAGGATTATAGTATTACCTAAAGTTATTCACAGTTTGTGCATCTAAAAGTTAAACTAGGATTAATATATAATGATTTAGTTTTGATGTCAGTGCCACAGAAAAGCAAATTAAGAATATTTTAACAGTTTTTATTAAGCAGTTGATATTCTTTCATATTTAAGAAATACATTTTAAATGTCAGAGTTTTTACTGTATATTCTTTTCATTTATGCTCTACTTACTTTTACAAAAATAAAAAATATATATTTTTTTTTAAAATGTGCTGAGTAGTAAAATATATATCTTGTACTTGTTTTTAGTATTTGAAAAGTATTGGTGGGGGTGGGGGGCTTTCACCAAATATGATGAAATTCGTGTAAAATGCTTAGGGAAAATCTTATAGTTTTCTTCTCATGTATAAACAACATACAAAAGCGAAAATCATTTACAAAAGTAAAACACGGATAAGTAGAATTATAATATTAAAAAAAATGAAATATATTTAGCAAAATGTTATTTTTTTCCTTAAATAATTTAACCTGAACAAAATTTTACATCTGCGTGTGTCAATGATGGGCTGGCTCTCTACGGACTACAAGAAAATTAATTTTAAAGTAAACATCATCTGTCATAGTAGAAAATGTATATTTCATCTTTACTTGGTATAAATTGTACTTAACTAAAGTATCAAAATTTTTCAAATTAACTTCAAAATAAATTTTATGAAAACGTAAACTTAATAATTTATTCAAGTTAGGTAATTTGAGTATAAAACTTTAGACAGAAAGCTCTGCACGTTATTGCAAAACATTTCACCTGAATATTTTAGTAACAGATGGCAGCACATGTTTTAAAAATAGAACCCGCTCTGATTCGAACCGGAGACTTCTCAATTGCTGAGCGCCTCTCCTACGGCCTAAGCAAGAGCGCTATGCCATGTTGAGTGAAATAAGAAATTAGATGCTTCAAAACTTACAGTGCTATTTCAGGATATCCTTTTAAAAACAGAATACATTTTGAAGTTGTTTTAATATAGTTTCGGGGGAAAAAATTGTATAGAGAAAATACAGGTTTTATTTTTTAAATTATGTCAGATGTTTATTTAACGATTCGTGAAAGAGAGATAGTTGAGTTCGCTAACGTTAACATAGCTGAAACTTAAATAATTATACGAACTTCCAAAGAGAAAACAAGAAAGATCAATCATGCATAAGCATTGATTATGAAACACTTTCCAACTGAAATGCAATTTCATTTAAAAATTTCTAAAATGTGATATATTCAGTGGTGATATCTTTTACATTATCACAGTACTACAGTAATTTATTAAACTTAAATATTTAAAACTGTATCGAAATATAAATTATCTGATTCTCTATGCAAAATCAAGGAATATTTCATTCATATAACTTGTATTCCAGACTCCAGAGCTAAATAATTTTGTGTAAAAAAATTCAGCAATTCTTATGTAACTCACCCTACAATCGCTTGAGATATTTGCATTCTGCATAAGTTAAAATTAGGCTTCGTTGAAGAAATAATAACAGTTTTGGTATCATTTAAAATCACAACTATTGTAATTGCATAGGCACGGAATTTAGATACACAGGTAATAAACAGATACACAGATAATATATGTGTGTGTGTGTACGTATTCAAAGTATTGGAATCGTGCCGAAGATCGGAACTCGAATTTTCGAAGGATCTACACGTTTTGGCACTTCTAGAACACGAAAAAACTATTTTTAGGAAGACGTCTGTGTGTGTAAGGGTGTATCTGTGTATGTTTCTGTGTGTCTGTGAGGATATTACATCCACTCTAATTGAAAAACTAATGGACCTAATTTCATAAAATTTGGTAGCTATGTTTTTTCTGGGAAATCCTGATGTTCATTAGATTATAGTACGATTCGTAATAAAAGAATCTGCCTTCTTTGCGAAATGGCCGGCAGAAATTGCCTTTATCCACTCTAGCTAAAAACTATAGGAACAAATTTAACAAAATTTGGTGTATAATATTTCAATAACCTGTAAGTGATTTATATACCAAATTTAACAAAATTTGGTATATAAATCATTTGTAGGTTATTCTTGTACGATTCGGGAAAAAGGAACGGGCTATTTTTGCGAAATGGCCCGCAAAAATCGTTAAATATAAAAATAAGACTACGTGTGCTCAATTATATCAATTAAATTCCAATTTTATACGTGATTTTTGACAACAAAAAGAATAAGACTAACCCCATTACTCTAAGACTAGCCGTTCTTGAGATATTCTAGTTTTTTCGTGTTTTCGCTACGCCACCTTTGACGATAAGTCCAGCTATCAAATGAGAACAAAATTTAAGTTTAACGTGCAAATTCAATGTCATTTAAAATACTTATATTTTGTGCAGATAAACTCAAATTATTATTGAAGAAATTAAGAGAACGTGAATATGAGTCTGCAGGGAAAGACATGTGCTGCCCTCATCAGAATTTTTAACAATATTACAACAATGATTTATAGAAGTGAACGGGGATTATTTGCAGGCCACTTCGAAAAAAATGTACGATCTGTATTTAAAGATCCTCCAAATTTTTGTAGAATAAAATGGTCAACAAATTTAAGCTGTGTACCAAATTTTAACTCTCTAGGACGTAGGAAAGTGCATTAAAAATGCCATTAAATAAGTATATCATGAAGAGTTATATAAAATAAAAAAAAAATTGAAAAGTTGTTATCTACCAAATTTATTTTAAAATGTGAAGCCTCTCTCATACACAAAATGATTAATCTCTTGGAAAGATATTTATTATATAATATATCTCTTTTTTCTTTCTGGAGGATATCCCAAAAGTCAGAATTTAATTGAATTTGTGTTTCTCCCCATATTAAATAATTTTTAATTAAAAAACTACTTAATATATTTCACTGATATTTTTTTTATATATTTTATGAGATAATGTAAATATTTTCTAAAAATTTCGAAGCAATTTGTGAAATTTAAGTTTGCTTAAAAAATGTTGAAAAATTAGGTGCCATAGGTTTCAATGTATTTCATTTTTTCTATCCGGGTTCAATAAAAAACTAATTGGGTGATAGTATTTATTTATACTCCCATAGGTCCCACAGACTGTCTGAACAACATACTAAAATTTCATTTTGATAAAGTCATTTATACGGCAGTTATCATGCTAACGGACAGACGGACAGACAGACAGACAGAATGAACAAAGTCTTAAACACTTTTCAACTTTGTTGTAAAGTGTTAAAAAGGAAAAGAAATATTTTGAAAATTGAAAGGGCAGATCCTTTGAAGTAAATAAATAAGCTTGTATTTTAATATATGTGGAACACAATTTTCAGATTTGATGAAAAATTGGTGCTTGTAAAAATTTTCAAGATCGTTCGTTTTACATATTCCAAGGAAATTATTATCGAAGCATTTGATACTAATTTAGTCAGCAACTTGGTGGTAATTTAACCTGAACAATGAACAAATTCATTGCCAATTAGCATAATTAATTTATCCTCTGTGGTTGAATTTTTTTCCCTTTCAAAAACGATCACTCGCAAATACAAGACCGCCAACTTGAATACTGCTATTACGTACATTATTTCAGGTTTCACGGTCTCCTTAGAGGGGAAATTATCAAGGGGTTTTTACGAATCTTCGTACAATTTCAGGCACCCAAATATGACTTCATGGTAACACATTTCGTAAAATTTGATTGACGTGCGGAATAACCGGTTATTTCGAACCCGGGTAGATTTACGATGTGTTGGTGGTAGGGCCCCAGGTGCGAAACCATAAACTTGAGTTTGTTTTCCAGAACGGAGGTATTTTGAAAGCAACTTCTGAGAGTTCAGCAGAACTAAAATCTTCATTTGAAGCTGAAGCATTTTTTGCAGCGTTGGCTAATGTCAAAAGAGTTTCCGTTGCCTCAGTTGTAGACATATTGCGTTAGGAACTGGACACGTTCTTTTTTTAGAACTCGAATTGTGTGAACTTAAATTGAAGTAGATAATCACATAATTTGAAGCATCAAATCTCGGGTAAGTTGGAGCTTTCACGTCTCAGGCAAATTGGATTGCAGCCATCACGTCTCAGGCAAATTGGATTGGAGCCATCACGTCTCAGGCAAATTGAATTGGAGCCATCACGTCACAGGCAAATTGGATAGGAGCCATCCCGTCTCAGGCAAATTGGATTGGAAACATCACGTCTCAGGCAAATTGGATTGGAGCCATCACGTCTCAGGCAAATTGGATTGGAGCCATCACGTCTCAGGCAAATTGGATTGGAGCCATCACGTCTCAGGCAAATTGGATTGGAGCCATCACGTCTCAGGCAAATTGGATTGGAGCCATCACGTCTCAGGCAAATTGGATTGGAGCCATCACGTCTCAGGCAAATTGGATTGGAGCCATCACGTCTCAGGTCTCAGGCAAATTGGATTGGAGCCATCGCGTCTCAGGCAAATTGGATTGGAGCCATCCCGTCTCAGGCAAATTGGATTGCAGCCATCCCGTCTCAGGCAAATTGGATTGCAGCCATCCCGTCTCAGGCAAATTGGATTGGAGCCATCCCGTCTCAGGCAAATTGGATTGGAGCCATCACGTCTTAGGCAAATTGGATAGGAGCCATCCCGTCTCAGGCAAATTGGATTGGAGCCATCCCGTCTCATGCAAATTGGATTGGAGCCATCGCGTCTCAGGCAAATTGGATTGGAGCCATCACGTCTTAGGCAAATTGGATAGGAGCCATCCCGTCTCAGGCAAATTGGATTGGAGCCATCCCGTCTCATGCAAATTGGATCGGAGCCATCGCGTCTCAGGCAAATTGGATTGGAGCCATCGCGTCTCAGGCAAATTGGATTGGAGCCATCGCCTCTCAGTCAAATTGGATCGGAGCCATGCCGTCTCAGGCAAATTGGATTGGAGCCATCGCGTCTCAGGCAAATTGGATTGGTGCCATCCCGTCTCAGGCAAATTGGATTGGAGCCATCGCGTCTCAGGCAAATTGGATTGGAGCCATCCCGTCTCAGGCAAATTGGATTGGAGCCATCGCGTCTCAGGCAAATTGGATTGGAGCCATCCCGTCTCAGGCAAATTGGATTGGAGCCATCGCGTCCCAGGCAAATTGGATTGGAGCCATCCCGTCTCAGGCAAATTGGATTGGAGCCATCGCGTCTCAGGCAAATTGGATTGGAGTCATCGCGTCTCAGGCAAATTGGATTGGAGCCATCGCGTCTCAGGTAAATTGGATTGGAGCCATCCCGTATTAGGCAAATTGGATTGGAGCCATCGCGTCTCAGGCAAATTGGATTGGAGCCATGCTGTCTCAGGCAAATTGGATTGGAGCCATCACGTCTGAGGCAAATTGGATTAGAACCATCACGTCTCAGGAAAGTTGGAGCCATAACGTCTCAGGATCACCACTCTATGGCGAAGGTACGATGTCATATCTTAATCATTACAGAAGCCATCATAAAATCAAAAGTTTATTTACAGGAACATAACGAGCTATATTTACAAGTTATTTACATAATGCTATATCAAAAAGCGTAGTGCTATATCAAAAAGAGCGTGAACGTAGTCATGCGAAATACGAATGTACGTATACGTCTACCTTAAGGATGTTCTGGGGCTGGTTTTATGAGCCAGTACAGAGGCGTTGCGCATGCGTCATATGCAAAGCTGATAGTCTCTAGAGATCAAGAAGCTTTGGAGAGTTTTATCCTAATCACTTGATCTGGAGGCATTATGCAAATCGCTAGAGTAGTGTCGCATTGCACTAAATTTCCAGTTGTAATTTGAAAATTCTTAACTAAGAAATTGATAAAATCATTCATCAACGGATTTACTGACTTAGGTCGCTGTACCATGCCTGCTACAAACTTAAATTTAAGACTTTTGAAGATCTAAGGATGTTACGGCTGTTTACAAAATTTCAGAAAGTCATATATTTTATGATAAAAAATAAAAATAACTTTCTTATTTTAATTACCGTAGTTGCAAGAAATATCCAACTTATCGAAACCTTTGCTCTACGGGCACGTATAAGTAATTAGGATGTATTTTTTTACAGAAATACAACCAGGAAGTTGAGTCTGTTTTAAGAATTTCTATTGACTCTTCTACAATATATCCAACTTTCTCAAAATTCTGTATATACAGACTTTTCCCGCTGGTCAATAGAATAATTATCTAACGCATTTTTATCTTTTCAGACCTTCAAGAACCCCCCCCCCCCTCCGACGATCTAGAAGGCTGAAGTATCGACCACGGGGTAGAATCTTAGCGAGACAGAATTTAGATATCTCTCCCAGGGACGGAAAAAACGAGGTTTTGTCAAAACGTCTTTATACGCCCTCCAAAAGTACATCTCATCTTTTAGTGACCTAAAAATCTAAATCTGCATGATTATAGTATCGAACACGAAACAGAACCTAACTGAGTCGGATTTTTAAGATAGCTTTCTTTTATGTTTACAGAACCGCCCTAAAACAACGTTGACAACAAGTAGCCAAGTTGGTAATATTTCGCCAAATTAATCGCCAAGTGCTACATATTTGATAATACTTATTACTGTTTATTTTTAAAATTTTAGATATATTTATTTGAAAAATGTGCCATATGTCCAGAACGATTCAAGCAGAGCTCTAAAATTTGTATCTGAATTCGTTTTAGAATAAAAAATTGCATTTAAAATGATTATGTTTTAACATTATTGAATTCCTTTATTTTCTTGTGATTTCTTTAAATATTCCTTCTATAATTTGGGGCCTTTCATATGTTCAGTCGCATTTAATATCAGCAGCCTTCCGGTATTCACGGATTGCAACAATCGTACCAAATTTCGCTTGAAACGCCCCATTCATTCGTGACATATCGCATCCACAGTCTCTCTTACTTGTTCTATTGCTTTCTCTCTCTCTCTCGCTCACACACACACACACACACGCACACACAAACATACAAACGCACACACACACACTAACATATATACACTTACATATAACACACATACACTAACATATGTAAAATAACACACCATTTCAAAAACTTCCGATTCTAGTTCAGGACTGCTCGAAACGTGCTTTTCTGTCTAAAACTCCAATTCGAATTTTAGGTCCTATCACAATACTTTCCGTATATAGTATTATACTATGCATGTAGGAATAGTAAAATGGGAGGATAACATCAAAAATTACTGGGAAGAGTTTTCAAGATATTCCTGACTATTTCGAAAACCACAACGTTAACTGCAGTGACAATTTAGGTGCATTAAAAAAAGTTCTATTCAAATGTTCTAAACGTTCTATTCAAAATATAAAATGTTCTATTCAAAATATAAAATGTTCTATTCAAAATATAAAATGTTCTATTCAAATGTAAAAAAGGTTACGGAATTTTTCAACATAAATGAGAACGTAATATATTTCAACCTTACTGTAAGGATTTCTCGGCTTCACACCATTGCAGTATAAAGGCAAGAGTTATCATTCTTATTGTTAACCTCATATCGTTTATTGGGGATATAGTTTATATACAGAGTGTCCCAAAAACATTGATCTCAGCTTTTGTTCCTTAAATACTGATCTTAGACATATATAATAAATGACAAAGTTGCGTAAAAAAAGGCACAGAATTTTATGAAATCGATTAAAACTTTCAAGGGAATTAAATTTGAATAAATACAAAATTTAAATTTTTATGCAGCCCCCGTACAAAATATTTCCAATGATTTAAATGTGCCCCATACTCTAATAAGGTGATGTACAAAATTTCAGAATTTTATTAGAAAAAGGCCCAGAGATATGAAAAGACAAAATTGCTGACTTAAACCACTTTTCGATGCATCGACATGGGTTCTCAGATGTGAGAAATCATGTCGGCAGATCACGTTTCAGGGGTCATACACAAATTACGAAAGAAAACAATGATTGTATAAATAAATAATAATTTTGCTATTTATTGGTACAAAAGTATCTACACTGTGTAGAAATAGTAATTTACACAAAGATTACAAAGCTTGTTCAAAATGTTTTCGATTCATGCCAATACAGAACTGCATTCGCCTGACAACCCTTCTGTGCACTAGATCAAGTTCTTGTTTGGTGATGTCACAACAACCATCTTGAATGCTTTGTTGCAACTCTGCTTTATTTAAGGGAGGTGATGACAGATAAACAGTTGTGCGTAAACGACCCCACAAATAAAAATTCATAGGCGTTAAATCAGGCGATCTAGGAGGGAAATTCGACTGGCCCATGCAAGCCAATCGACATACTACAGTTGGAAACTCGTTATTTACTAAGTGTTTCAAAACTGTAGTATGATGAGCTGGAGATCCGTCTTGTTGCAAACATACATGTCGAAGTACTTTTAGGGGAGTTCATCCATAAAATCAGGAATAGCCGTATTCATTAACATATCTGTCACCCGTCAACGTACCATCATACAGCATGGGTCCAAGCAAATGGTTCCTGTAAATACTACACCATATATTCACAGAAAATTGTTCCTGATGATAAATATCACGTACCACGAATGGATTTGTGTCAGACCAGAAGTGCTCATTTTGAGGATTTATGTATCCATCTTGTCTAAAACAGCATTCATCAGTCCGAATTACGTTTTTCAGGATAAAAGGATCTGCATCTTCCTGATTTAGAGCCCAATTACAAAAATCTAGACGACGTTGATAATCTGTTGGCTCCTGTCCTTGCACACCATGAATGTGAAACGGATGCCATTTATTCAGTCTGAGCATTATCCACACTGTTGCACGTGGTACGTTCATTTCTGAAGCAGGGGTACGAACACTACTGTGTGAATGACTGCAAAAGTCAGCCCAAATATCAATTTCTACATCAGTTTGAGTGAAGTCCACCTAGCTCACCTACACGATGTACACTTCCTCATTCACGCACCCGTTGCACCAATCGGGAAATAAATCTCCCAGAAGGATGTCGAGAATTGGGAAAATTACGTTGATATTCCCGTGCAGTTTCGTTAGCATTGCGATTGCATAAACTGCACAGCATAAGCATTTCAAAAAGCTCTTCGTTGCTGTATTGCGACATACTGTCGGTACAGGCTAACTACACTCTAAAAATGTAGTAGAACTGTAAATTATATATATATATATACTTAAGGGTGGCCCAGACTGTGAAATACTTACGGTCGAATGAGAAATGTGAAATACTTAAGGTCGAATGAGAAATGTGAAATACTTAAGGTCGCTGCGCGCGTTACGCTTGCGTAAGCGAGGCGATTGATCAATGGTAGAGCAAAAACAACTTTCTCATGTGATGATGTGTCTGTTGCGATTGTGTGACGCACCGATCAGAGGCAGATATTTGCATATGCATACATTTCTAAGCTGTTTTCGTGTGCATTTCGTTTGTGTCATTTCCAAGTTTTATTCTGTATTTAATCATGTAAAATTTTAAGGTAGTTTTCAGGAAGTATAATTTTGAAAAATTGTAAATAAATCTAAAGATAAGACGCAGATATTATTTGCCTATGATGCATTTCCGCGTTGCGTCATTTGCACTCTTGTTGTAAACATTTATATTTTAATTTGGGACTAATCCCTCATAAACATTGTTTAAACATATCTCTGGGACGTTTTATGATAAAACGCTGAAATTCTGTACATCACCTTATTAGTACATGGGGCACATTTTACTGATGGGAAATATTTTTGTACGGGGGCAGTATAAAAATTTAAATTTTGTATTTCTTCAAATTTAATCCCCTGAATTTTTTATCGATTTCATAAAATTCTGTACCTTTTTTTACGCAACTTTGTGATTTATTATATATATGTAAGATCAATATTTAAGGAATAAAAGCCGAGGTCAATGTTTTTGGGACACCCTGTATATAAGAAATATGTCGCCGTGCCTTGCGATTTTACTATACTCTCCACTGTATATAAACATTTTAATAATTTAAACTTACTAATAATATTGCGTTCAATCAATTTCGAAACATTTAGTGATAAAAAAATATGAACAAAGTAATTAAGTACAAATAACAAAACAAGGCCGCGTACAGCTGTTTTGAGGATAAGCTGGAACCCCTTCGTCTGTGCAAGAGAACCAACAAACCCGAAATCCAAAAGAGGAATGGGCGGGGAGAAAGTCTTGTCATTTCGTGTTTTGGCGTACGCCGATCTTGTGTTATTACTAGTCTTGTGTTGTTACGGATTGGTTGGACAGTTCTTCATGCTGCTTTCTGATTGGCTCTCCCGTAAACTAGGTCTTGGGTAATATAATCCCCCTGCTTCTTCCGTTCGCGCCCATTCCTCTTTTGGACTTCTTGTTTGTTGGTTCTTGTACACTAAAGAAGGGAATCTGATATATCCTGGAAACAGCTGTATGCTGCATTATTTTGTTATTTGTGCTTATTTACGTTTCTTAATTTCTCCTTATCTTTTGCACAATGTGTATTTTACTTATTTCGTGATAAACTGTTTATTTGAATGTTTTTCATGAAAAAAATTCATTTTGTAAGCTCTTCGAATACAAATGTTTCATTCCACGAGAATATAAATATCCATTTTTTCTGGGAAATTGAGAACACATAGAATAATGGGATTAAGATTACATGATATAATTCTTCGAAAAGCGCTGCGTGGTGAAACATGAGTTTTGAAATAAAACTACCCGTGAGTTTTCCGTTATTACGTAGTACGTAATTTTCATTTAATTTCGCATCTTGAGAAGGAGTTACGAAAGCTATTATGAATTTACGCAAGCACTCGTATATGGAAAATAAATTTGTGAAAACTATTTCAAGGCAGATGCCATAAATATTTTAATATTTTGTATTTCTTCAGTTAGAGATTATTTATTGAGAAGTCATTTGAGATTTCATTTAGTAAATTAAACCGTTTTCCATACATGTTTACTTTCCCTGCATAGATAGTAATGTGGTATAGGGAAGGTATTGTGACGGGGTCGACAATTCGAATTCATGTTTTCAACGGCAGAGCACGTTTCAAGCATCCCTAACTTCGAATCGAACGTTACTAAGCTAAAGTTTGTGTACATGTTGTAAAAAACCTTGCTGCCCCAACCGGGATTCGAACCCTGGATCTTCGAACTGGCTAGCTGACGCTCTACCTTAAAACTATTGGAACGGAATTGCAAGCCTTTATTGTCAAAGTAGTCTCAGCATTCTCCTCTCTCTAATGTCATATTGATGTGCAACTGGCAATCTGACTAGCCACCTTCTGCTATTTTTATCTCAGGTTAGCCTCCTGATGATATTTTTATTCTTCAGATTAACATCCTGATTGGTCGTTATCCTATCGATTTGAAATCGGCTCTCAATCTTCCAGAGCCCACGGAGTACGTGCTAGTCGTACCAGGGTCACTGTCGGATCTCCGACATCTTTGCACAGGGTTGATTTGTTCAGGCGCCATTGTAAAGAACCTAGCTGCCCCAACGTGGATTCGAACCCTGGATCTACGGACTGGCCAGCTGACGCTCTACCTTTGAACTACTGGAATGGAATTGCAAGCCCTTATTGTCGAAGTAGTCTCTACATCCTCCACTTTCTAATGTCATATTGATGTGCAACTGACAATCTGACTAGCCACCTTCTGCTATTTTTATCTCAGGTTAGCCTCCTGATGATATTTTTATTCTCCAGATTAACATCCTGATTGGTCGTTATCCTATCGATTTGAAATCGGCTCTCAATCTTCCAGAGCCCACGGAGTACGTGCTAGTCGTACCAGGCTCACTGTCGGATCTCCGACATCTTTGCACAGGGTTGATTTGTTCAGGCGCCATTGTAAAGAACCTAGCTGCCCCAACGTGGATTCGAACCCTGGATCTACGGACTGGCCAGCTGACGCTCTACCTTTGAACTACTGGAATGGAATTGCAAGCCCTTATTGTCGAAGTAGTCTCTACATCCTCCACTCTCTAATGTCATATTGATGTGCAACTGACAATCTGACTAGCCACCTTCTGCTATTTTTATGTCAGGTTAGCCTCCTTATGATATTTTTATCCTCCAGATTAACATCTTGGTTGGTCGTTATCCTATCGATTTGAAATCGGTGCTCAATCTTCCAGATCCGTGCTAGTCGTACCAGGATCACTGTCGGATCTCCGACGTCTTTGCACAGGGTTGATTTGTTCGGACGCCATTGTAAAGAACCTACTGCCCCAACCTGGATGCGAACCCTGGATCAACGGACTGGCCAGCCGACGCTCTACCTTTGAGCTACTGAGATGAAATTGCAAGCTCTTATTGTCTCTGCAATGTATGTACGTGTATGTATGTGTATATGTATGTGTACGTGTGTCCGTGAATCTGTGAATGCAATATCGAACGAACGAATGTAGCTTTTCGAAAGTAATTTGGAGCGATAATTACGATCCGTTAATACTTAAAGCTTGTTGATTCTAAATGCGATCGAACGTTCGAGAGACCATTATTCTCAAATGAATTTTTGAAAAAATCTTTAAACCTTTTTCATTCATTATTGTTAATAAATCTAAACATTCATTATTGTTAATAACTCTATAAAATAATAAATCTTTTTCATTCATTATTGTTAAATAAATACTCATTTTATACGCAATTGTTTGTTCTAAAACAAATGACACTGATTTTAGAGCGCTAGCTCCAACCGTTTGTGAGGCATTGCAATTTATGCAAATCAATTTTTCTAAACAGTTACATGGAAATGTGTGTCAACAAGTATGTAACACTTTGAAATTTATTTTGCGACTTTATTGGAATGCGGAGTAGCAGAAACTTATTAGGCGCCCTTAACGACAAATTTGGCACTAAAGTTACAAAACTGACGCCAAATTCATGAATTAATAATTAACTTATTGTTATATGCTTATCAGTTGTTAGCAGTATTTCCAATTGTTAAGTGAGATTTGTCCGAAATATAAGTTAATTTTGTTCTTCAAAAAGTTTTTGCATGCTTTCATCCAAAAAATAGCAATGTGCTGCCCAAATCAGATTTTTTTAAAACTAGTTAGTATGCCGTTTTAATTGAAAACGAAATGCATTTCGTATGATGCAATAAAATAGAAAGATATTTATAAGGCTTAATAGGTATATCGCATGGTCCTAAAAGACAGAGATTTTCAAATTTCAATTCTGACAAATATATATATATATTCTGATCAATCATGCATAAAGCATTGATTAACTTTCCAAATGAAATGCAATTTTATTTAAGCATCTCTAAAATACAATACATTCAGAGCTGATATATTTTAAATTATCATAGAACTGCATTAATGTATTATAATGTATTATATGTATTTGAAAGCTTAAAACTTCATCGAAAAAAGTGAACTTTTTTCAAATGACGTCATCGAAATATAAATCGTCTAGCTCTCTATGTAAACGCAATGATAATTTCACTCATATCACTTTTATTCCAGACTCCAGAGCTATATAATTTTTCTTGAAAAAAATTCAGCATTTCTTATAAAACTCATCTTACAATCACTTGTTTATGCATTCTGCATCCATTAAAATTAGGCTTCGTTGTAGAAATAATCAAGTTTGACGTTCATTTAAACTCAAAAACATTATAATTGCGTTGGCACAGGAAATACGCAACAACAAAGCGGTTTTAGGGCGGATGCAACACTATATATGAATTTAAAAGATCTTTAAAAATCACGATGTTCACATATTTTATGGGATAATTTGAATATTTCCTAAAATTTTCGATGCAATTTTCAACACTTTATATAACATGGTTGAAAAGTGTTTATGACTTTCTTCATTCTGTCTGTACGTCTATTCGTTCGCACGATAACTGCCGTAAAAATGACTTTATAAAAATGAAATTTTAGTATGTTGTTCAGACGGTCTGTGGGACACATGGGGATATAAATGAATAATATCACCCAATTAGTTTTGGATTGAACCCGGGATGAAAAAATGAAATACATTGAACCCTATGGGACCTAATTTATCAAACCTTTTTTAAGCGAATTTAAATTTCACAAATTGCTTCGAAAGTTTTAGGAAATATTCAAATTATCCCATAAAAATATGAAAAAAATTTCAGCAAAATATATTTGGTAGTTTTTTTAAATAAAAATTAAAATAATAATTACACCCATATTATATGAAGACATCATGTGACCCACTTAATAAAATATAGCATCCATCTTGTGTCAAAAGCGGGATTTTAAAAGTTCTTTTTAATTTATATTTAGTGTTGTATCAGTCCTAAAACCGCTTTATTTTTACTTCATTTCTGTGCATCTACATTCTGAAACAATGCAATTATAATATATTTGAGTCAAATGATCATCAAACTTTGATTATTTCTACAACAAAGCCTGATTTTCACTTATGCAGAATGTAAACACATAAAGATGTTGAATGAGTTGTATAAGAATTGCTGAGTTTATTTAACACAAAATTACTTAGCTCTGTAGTTTGCGCAACATAGCTGATATGAATGAAACATTCATTGATTTTACATAGAGAACAGACGATTTTAGAGCAGACGTTTTCGATGTAGTTTTAAGTATAGAGTTAAGTATAGAGTAAAGTGTTAAAAACTTCCTATTTTCTACAAAAATTTTGAAAACACAAAACATTGTTAAGATAGCAAAATTTATTTACAAATAAAATACGTTTTATTGTTAAATTTGACGTTCTTATCGTTTAAATGCTACTTAGTGGGAATAAAAAAATATCGGAAATTTTTTTCACGTAAACTGGACTTCCTGTGTTTATGGCAAAAATTTAGACACTCATGTTCTGTGGAGACTTCAATCACATTGGAGTTTGTTTTAAAGATTTTAAGTACCTAATAAAAGTGTGCGTAAAATATTTCTATCCTAATTATGTCTGATAATTATATTACTTCTTCAAGTTTGTATGATGTTATTCAAAATAAATTTACGAACTTATTTGTATTCATACGTGTCTATATGAATTAAGAAATATTTTGATTAATTTATATATGAAAACGTTTTGAATCTATAGCTGTGGGGGGGGGGGGTAAAAAACGCCCCATCTTTTGTTATTGGAGCATCGTTCATCGTAGAGCGCATTTAGAGATTAAAAATTCCTCTTGTGTTGTGTTTTGGATTAAACCCAACTTATTGTGCTTCTGCATATAAAACACTACTGACACCTGCGTTTCTTGTAACAGAATGTCATTAGTTGGGAGGACAATAATTAATTACTCATAATTAAATTTAACATATTTATTATTAACTCTTAAATTTCATAGCATAATAAAATTATAGCTAAGTATATTAGGGGATATAGATATATGCGATGCCAGACAACACAGTTACTGATAAATTTTGCTAATGACCTAATTTTATCTTTAATACTACACTACAACAAATTAATAAATAGGTGCATTACTTCACATCGTTTCTGCCACAATCGTTTTGTTTTGCAAACGGATATAGGATATAGTACTGTTGCTTTACGCCCCCTCCCTGGGCGGGTCACCCTGAGATGGTGGTTACGGATGTTGGCTCTGTAGTCTTGATCCTCCGACTCTGGGGGACATATTAATCGGGTTACCTGGTAGACGATGAACTGTCCGTCGAACCAGCGAGTCTATCAGGCCCCGGCTTTTCCGGGTGTCCGAGACCACTGGACGGCGTCTATTCATGGCCTGAGCCAAGATCAGGAAGGTGGCTGGGGTCGAGCTTGGCGGAGTTCTGCGGGTCCCTGCCCGGTGAACGATCCCGTCGAGAACGTGGGACTCGGCTGCGGCTTTGTCGGAAGTGGATTTTGCATTATACTTCCTCCCCTCGTAGTCGGCAAAAAGCTAAAGGTTGTCGCGGGAGGTTGACCGAACCTGTTGCTTTACCTGATCTCAGGATTAATATTTGCTACTCTAATTTAGGTCTCGTGTTGAGTCGGTCATTTCTTATAACTTTTTCGTTTCTGCACACCCATCCACTCGAGTTCATCGTCATCGCATCTCTCCTTCTGATCAACTCAAATTCATCACTAATTTTTAGACAGCAGCATTATCTTTTCTGCGGGATAAGTGCTAGACATAGATAATCCACCTTTCGACACTGGTTAGCTAGTGAGCACATTACGAAATATGACGTGGAATCGGCTTGTGGAAATTTGCATCTGAGAAACTCATTCACAAAACTCATCTACCCTATGAAAAGCGAGCTGCGTATATATCTTTGTAAGTACAAATATATGTATTTATGTATGTTGTCACTATTCCGAAGCTCCTATATGGCCTAGAAGCACCCTTTTTTAAGTATGAATCGTACTGAAAATGGTCCCAAAACTTTCAAAAATTTGAAAAATTTGATAGATTTTCAAATATTTTTAAAAACCTCTTTTAGGGGGGTTAAAAAGAGGGTGCATATGAAATGTATATCTTTCATCAGAAAAGGTAGAATCTCTATTATTTAAAATGAATAAATTTGGAGGACTGCATAAAATCGGAATTTTGATGTTGTTTTTGAAGTTCTGATGTTTTCTAAAACGAGTAAGTATCCTTCATATTAGTCAGTTTAAAAAGTTTGCTATCAAAATACATTTCGACGTACGGTTGTCTAAATTTGTCACCTCGAAGTTTTACCCCTTAGCTCTCTAAAAAGGCAATTGGTTTTCTTGTCACTATATCTGTTAATTTTTTTAGAATTAAATTAAGGATTCAATGAATTCCTTTTTAAACTCATACTCAGCAGAGCTTTGGAGCAGAATGTTTGGAGCAGAGACTTTGGATTATTACGATTTTCGAATAGTAGTTAAAAGGTCGTCTTGACAATATTTCGTCAAATTAGTTGGTAAGGTCGTCAAATTTACCATCAAGTGTTACACACAGATAAAGAGAAGAGCTTTTCTTAAAATCTAGATCCACGATAATGATGTCAATAAATTTATGGCATAATATTGTATATGGAAAGGGAAGATATTTGACGTTGCTTACGTCTTTTTAATTTTATACCGTGCAATATCTCGAGAACAGTTCAATCTCCCGTTTTGTCAACCGTTTGTATCATTTTGTTTTTTAATGAAAAATTACGTATAAAATGCTTGTTTATTTAACATTAATGAATGCCCTAATATGATTTTTTCAAAAATGCATTAACTTTTTTTTAGAGGGTTAGGGGTTAAGAACATTTGCTCGCGTATATAATCAATATGGTTCTAGTATTTACCAGATAGAATTATCGTACTAATACAAACACACAATAACATACATATATACACACAGATACATCACTTCAAAAAAGCACGATTCGAGTTCAGGGATAATTATAAACTTCTGTTTTCAGACGAAAACTCGAGTTTGTAAATAAAAATACTTATTTGTAAACCTCGCACTTTAAAGCGTTATATGTTATGCCGTATTTACCATCTAATTGAAGAATTAGTACAAATCTTACAATGCGTAATACCTAAGTAATTCTCGTCCTTAAACCACTCGTGCATCAAGCTCTCACGTACTTCAATAACTGTAGTGCGGAATGCAGTAATGACTTTAGCTACGCATGGAGGGTGCTTCTCAAAAGGAAATCCAAGTTATCCAAATGCTTTAGCTGTCTAAGACTGATCAAAATCTTCTGGTAAGATCAGTAAATATGTCTCGTAGATTTCTTAGTTTCTGAAGCTTTATTTGTTGCCGAAATTGCGAATTAAATACGCACGTGTTACTACTATAAATGATTTTATTCCGTAAATATTAATTAAAATGTAATGATATATAGTGTTGTTGTTGAGACCCAGACCGTCCGACCTACCAGAAAGGTGTAAGGTAACTGTATGGACGGCCGGGAAGTGCCACCCAATTTAGACCGGAACCCAGTGGGGGAGGCATCCACAGGGACCGTACCCTCCTTCCCCTACCACCAACCTCTCGGAAGGACTTACGGACCCACATGTTTAACGTGATCGTACTCCGCATGAACACGGCGGCATTTGTGGTAGCGTGCAAATCTAGCGCGCAAACCACGGGGATACCGCACCCGAGATGGCCAACAGCACGCGGTGTTCCGAGGTGGTCACCCACCAAGTACTAACCGCGCCCGATGCTGCTTGACTTCGGTGATCTAACGAGAACCGGTGTTTTCAGCACGGTACGGCCGTTGGCCCATGATATATAGTGTAAAAGAACTTGCTCAACAGTCTTAAAAAATAAATTTTTATTGTAATAAAATTAAAATAAATATATTTGTGATAGTTAAAGTTAACCATTCGAAATTTAAGCTTAATTTTCTGTTTTTATCTGCATAGTATGATGTAATTCATGATTCTAAAATCTAATACGGGCACCAGATGATTTTCCCTATATAATGCAATGAATTTACTTCTGCAGTTAAAAAAAATCTGATGTGAGCACCACATGACTTTCCTTATATAATGCAATGAATATAGTTCTTTAACGATGAAAAAGCGATGAAAAGATCCACGATTTTATCAATTTATTATTTTTATCGGTTTTGTCAAGATTTTTATTAATTTGACGATAGTTTCGTCAATTTTACAATATTTAAAAAACTCGCCAAGTTGTCAATATTCCGCCAAATTCGCCGCCAAAATTTTGCCAAACATTGTTTATGGATAAATAGGTTAGTTTTATGGCAGACAAACGACTAATGGCGTCAAATTACAAAGCTATTTCCCAGCAGTCTTCTTTCGTGAATGAAAAGAGCTAGATCTACGAGAATTATGATAATAAATTTATACCATAATATTACATATGATAAGTGAACAGATTTCACAATAGTTAATGTTTTTTAAATTTTATGTGATTTTTTGAGAAATTTATTTGAAACATATGCAATATCTCTAGAATGGTTTATGCTAGCTTTCTAAAGTTTATGTCAATCGTTTTTAATGGAAAATTACATAAAAAATGATTACTTACATAATTTTATTGAATGTAATTTTTTGATGATTTTTTTAAAATTTCATTTCAAAATTTAGGAAGGTTCTGAACATTCGATTTCGTGTAAAAAGAACAGGCTTCCATTATTCCCTGATTGCGATTTTTGAACCAAATTTTGTTCGAATCGCTTGATTCGTTCGTGAGATATCGTCTCCACCGACTCAATGACACACACACATACACACATACTTTCACACACAGATATCGCCCCCAAAACGTCTGATTCGTATTCAGGATGCAAGAAACGTGATCTCCAGTCGAAAATTCGAATTCGTATTTTTGACCCCGTCACAATACATTCCTTATACATCATACTATGTATATAAGGAAAGTAATAATATATCAGATCCACTGTACGATGTTTATACGTTGAATTCTACATTTGGCTCCTTTGCGGATGATAATCTTTAAAACTATAGTATTCGCAATATGCATTATAGTCTATGTACTAAAAGTTTTTAATAATTACACCCAACACGCTCTTTTAAAACTTAACAACAAAGTTGAAAAGTGTTTATGACTTCGTTTATTAATTCTGTCTGTCTGTCCATTAGCACGATAACTGCCGTAAAAATGACTTAATCAAAATAAAATGTTAGTATGTTGTTCAGACGATCTGTAGGACTTATGGGAATATAAATGAATAATATCACCCAATTAGTTTTGGATTGAACCCGGGTTGAAAAAATGAAATACATTGAACCCTATGGGACCTAATGTTTCAAACATTTTTTAAGCGGATTTAGAATTCACAAACTGCTTCGAAAATTTTAGGTAATATTCAAATTATTCCATAAAATCTGTAAAAAAAATTACAGCAAAATATATTCAGTATTTTTAAAAATAAAAATTGAAATAATAATTACACCTCTTATATGAAGCGATCACGTGACCATGATATGAAAAGATCAGGTGACACACTTCAAAATGAAATATAGCATCCATCTTGTCTCAAAATCGTGATTTTTAAAGTTCTTTTTAATTCATATTGAGTGTTGTATCCGTCCTAAAACCGCTTTATTTTTGCTTAAATTATGTGCTTCTACATACTGAAACAACGCAATTACAATATATTTGAGTTTAAATGATCATCTAAATATGATTATTTCTACAACGAAGCCTATTTTTCACTTATGTAAAATGTAAACAGCAAAATATGTAGAATGAGTTGTATAAGAATTGCTGTATTTCTTTAACGCAAAATTATTTAGGTCATGGAGTATGCATAGCTGATATGAATGAAATATTCATTGATTTTACAGTGAGAAGGATGATTTTTTTCGATGAAGTTTCAAGCATAGAATTTAATTACTTGTAGCTCCATGGTCTTAAATTTTAAAATAAAATAAATTATTTTAGTACTGTGATGGATGAAATGAATGGGAAATAATATATGAATTAAATGCGGCTTTTAGAAAGAGAGCCAGGCGTGTTATTTTTTCTATGACGTCATTTGAATGAATTTCAGTTGTTTTCGATGAAGTTTACAAATATAATGAATTAATATAGTATTGTGATAAGTTTTAAAATATTACCGAGGAATGATATTGCATTTTAGAGATGTTTAAATAAAATTGCATTGAAGTTGGAAAATGTTTCATAATCAATGCTTTAAGCATGATTGATCTTTCTTATTTTTACACGAATGTGAAGTTACACGGTTCAAAAAAGTCTTCCTGTTTTGAAAAAATTATTTGATTTAACACGATTTCAAAGTCATTGTCTTATACTTATGTATATTTATTTTTTACACGAATTTCTAAAGAACGTATCTACCCTGTAAAAAAGAATTGGGTGTAATTCATCAATTTGGCTTCATTTTCGTCAATTCAGCGCCATTTTTACATTTTTAAAGATATTTTCATGGATCGGAATCAAAATATCGACTAGTTGGCGATATTTTGCCAAATTAGTCGTCAAGTTCGGCAAATTTATTTCTCGATGTTACAGACAAACGAAGGGAAGAGCTTTTCTTATATGTAACTACCAGCGATTAGTTGGCGTTGCTGGGGATTTACGATGCAAAACTGATAAAAATTACACCGGAACATATAGGGTCGTGAACCTTATACATTGTTTTTTCACAGTGAAAGAAGTAAATTTATTGCATTATGTAAGAAAAAGATGGATCTGATTGGTCGATCTTAGGCCAATCACATCCATTGGATCATACATACATACTTTTCTTCTTTATATATATATATATATATATATAGGTAGATAGATAGATACTTTTATATTCATTTATATATATATATATATATATATATATATATATATATATATATATATTTATTATTTAAATTAATAAAATTTGTTGAGTACGCCTGTGAAAAATAAACCATGGTGATAGAGTTTCCATTTAAATGCATATTTCAAACCTGCGATTTTCAAAAGTGACTAACTAATACTTTCAATAAACTCCCTCAAAACTCAGAGATTTAATTGGCTTTCACGTTTTAAACCAACGATTTCCAACCTTCAGTAAAAAGTTTCGTTTTCCATTAATATGTCGACAACATCTGGCCTTAGAAACTCAAAAGATGGAATAAATTTATGGGGGGGGGGGGGGGTATTTCAAAGCTACCTACAAAATTTCATTAAATTCGGTGCAGCTGTTCTCCCATGATGATGAGACAAACTAAAGTTTCGTTTGTCATTAATATCGCGACAACCCCTGGTGTTAGAACATCGAAATATGGACTGAATTTAAGTGGGATGATTTCAAGACTACATACCAAATTTCATCAAATTCGCTTCAGCCGTTCACCCGTGATGTTGGATCATACATACATACATACATACATACACACATACTTTTCTTCTTTATATATATAGATGCCTATTGGAGAATTTCTAAGCGTCAAAATGCAGAACTATTACCCAAAGTATCTTTTCTCGTGAATGGCAGGAATTAGATCCACAAGAATGATGTTCACAAAAATGTACCGTATAGTATTATAATATAATGAGGGCATATTTTACAATGGTTAATGTTTGTTATTTTATGTGATTTTTTTATTAATATATTTAAGAAATGTGCAATATTGCGAGAATAGTTCATGCTAGATTTCATTCGCTTATAATGAAAAATCGTTTATCATTCGTTTTCTAATGAAAAATTACATAAGAAATGATCATTTATACAGCATTATAAAAGGTTTGATTTCTTCAAAAAATTATTTAAAAATTTGGGAGTCTTTCAAACATGGGGTTGTACTCCATCGATTGTAATATTTGTACCAAATTTCATTCGAGACAGTCAATTTGTTCGTGAGACATTGTTTCCATAAACTCATTTACGCACACACACACACACACGCAAACATCACCTTAAAAACATTCAATTCTAGTTCAGGGATACTTAGAAACGTGCTTTTCCGTCGAAAATTTGAATTCAAATTTTCGACCCCGGCACAATACATTCCCTACTATTATACTGAAAGTAACAACGCCCTGTTAATTTTTGAAATGAATTAAATTATAACAATTTTCAAATCAAACAAATGTCCAGTAATTTATGTCTGAAATATATTTGTTGATAAAATAATTACATGCATGAAGTAAAAGTACTTTATTCTTATAATTGGTAACAATTTATTACACTTCACTAATAACATTACATTTTGCTTCTACATTACATTTCACATTTCACTTATGTATATATATATATATATATATATATATATATATATATATATATATATATATATATTCATATATATATATATATATATATATATATATATATATATATATATATATATATATATATATATATATATATATATATATATACATATACGTATATATATATATATATATATCGATTTTTAATGAATTTTTAAAGTTTGTACGGACTTTTTAAAGACCCTGTATATATATATTTATATATATATATATATAAGTATATATATGTGTGTGTGTATGTGTGTGTGTGTGTGTACTCCGGTCAAAGTTAAATAAAACGTGTAATAAAAATAAGTTACATTTTATTGTTTGATAATTCACTAGAAAATGTATTCGCCGCTGACCTTGATCGTGCGGCCTAGCAGCAGTTTATTTATTCTTTTCTTGTTATAAGTGGGCAAATGGAGGAAATGTAATTTGGCTTTAGAGAATTCTCTGAATTTAGAACTTCCTGTGAACGAAATTTAAAGAATATTATTATAATACGAGT
Source organism: Amaurobius ferox (assembly GCA_951213105.1). Classification (NCBI taxonomy): domain Eukaryota; kingdom Metazoa; phylum Arthropoda; class Arachnida; order Araneae; family Amaurobiidae; genus Amaurobius; species Amaurobius ferox. The sequence goes on along the minus strand of OX578141.1, from coordinate 100,005,700 downwards.
ATTTATAATAACGACAAAATAATCTCAACAAAGCGCATCATCCCGGGTCCTAATGCTCATGTGTACCAAATATCATGGCCATAAAACGCTTTGCTTTGCCACTATAGGCTGCACATACACACAGACAGGCATATTGTCTTATTATGTATATATGTATCATGCGCAGAGCGTATACGCTCTAAGCATCTGTTGAAGACCCAGACTGTCCGACTCATCCGAAGACATAGAGCATCCATTTGGACGGTCGAGCACTAAGCATCTGTGAAATTTTTATCTCTAATACTCTGAAAATAAGAATTTAATTGGCTCTAAGTTTTGCATTTATTCTGTGGCAGATATTTATTTCAATATTTCTTTCCGACCGTCGAAACCTATCAGCATCTTTTTTCATAGCTTTTATTCAGTTTCAACACTTTCATTCAAACAACAGTTACCTTACACCTTTCTGGTAGGTCGGACGGTCTGGGTTTCAACAACAACAACAACTTTCGTTCAAACAGTTTCATTGGCATTCCATGCCGTTCTATGTGCATTATAGCACACAGAGTTAGTACAATCATTTTGAATTTAACCATACATATCTACAGAAATAAATCGCTAGTTATAGAAATATGATCGAACGCATGGCGCTGTTACACGTTAAAAATATATATAGTAGTGAAGCTGTATGTTGAACTAATTTTAATTATCTTATAACAATGATTCGTTTACTTTTGCGTTTTCACGTGTTAAAAGGTGTAGAGTCCTTATTGGTACTCCTTTATAAAGTACTTTGATTACGTAACTCTAAGTTATGTCAAGTTAAAGTGACATATCTCCAAACGTTGTAGTAATTGATACAAAGGGACCTTACGTTCAGGGTCAATAACACACTGATGCAGGATGCTAATTTAACACATTTATTGTGCACTCAAGAATAATACAGTAGCTGGTTGCGTAAATAAATATAGACAGATATTAAAACACCGGCATTGCACATTTCTGCCATTTCAACAAAAACAGATCATTAATGAACTTTGACCAGGTCTAATGATACACTATCTTTACGAGATCATTAAATTAGCTATAAATGGCCGATGCTTACCGAACTTCTTCCTAGCACATCTATATATTGGCTTGACCAACTACTCATACTAGATCTTCACTATCATAGTTGTATCAGTAATAGTACCTGCTCTACGAACATGCACTTTCCGCACTTTTCAATCACACATCGACTCAATAACTAGCACCTCCAACTTCCAAAATAACCTTTGCCCAACTATCAACCAGACTAACTCTTTCACCCACCATCCGAAACTTATCCTGTCACTGTGCAGGACAGCAGAAAGTTACTTGGCTCGGCGATTGGTGTACATGACTGAACCATATGCAGAAGTTGTTAATATAATATCTAACATAAATTATAACGTGACTGAGAGAAAGAATAACCAAAGTTATATAAACCTCACAAAAGACGCGCGCCGGGAAAAAAAACATTTCCCCTATTGTTTGCGGTAAAAGGCTATTTTGAACACTTTGAAAAACTTTATAAAGTTAATTAAAAATAATCTAAATAAAATGGCTTTAAGGTACATTAGTTCAAGTCTAGATGCTACTGTGTGGAAAATGTCAGACCTGTAAGTGCAACAGATATCGTTCGGCATCGCTGACAAACATGTAATCCGATACTTCATTTTACTGAAATGAAAAGAATAGTAGTTGAGAATACAATACCCAGTTGAAAATAATGATAATATTTATTATAATTGCCTCCGGATTTAATGTGAAAATTAGGCTTGCTTTTCTAAACACAAAATTTTTTCTCTCAAGTAAAACTCGGGCTGCTTAAATAATATATATCAGGCTAACATCTAATCACACCTATACTTTTAAAATGCTTCATAAAGGTAAATCCTTCATATTTTTAATTTGTTTACTCAATTGCAAAAGGGTGCCCAGTTGTCATTTTTTAAAGAATTTTGAAATTGTTGAGGAACTTTTTTTTTGCAGGCTCCAGTGATACCAGGGTTCCCTGACGGAATGCAGACTGCACAACCCCGTGAAAATTGTGCTTTTTGTGCATTAATATATTAGAATGGCAACATTACCGAATTTATGATCTTAAAGCATTAACCGAAGAAAGTTTCATTAATTACATTCCTTATATACATAGTATAATGTATAAGGAAAGTATTGTGACGGGGTCGAAAATTCGAATTCGAATTTTCGACGGACAGCATGTTTCAAGCAACTCTGAACATGAATCAAACATTTTTGAGGTGATGTCTGTATGTGTGTGTGTGTATTGCGTGTGTCAGTGAGTCTGTGGAGACGATATCTCACGAACGAATAGAGCGATTCGAACAAAATTTCGTATACAAATTATAATCCGTGAGTACTGGAAGTCTATTATTCTAAAACGCAATGGAATGTTCGGAACTCTAATACATTTTCAAGTGAAATTTTGAAAAATTTATCAAATATCAAAACTTTTAATAAAGATTCGCAAATAGTAATTTTTCGTAATTTTTCTTTAGAAAATGATTGACTTAAACTTTAGAACCCTAGCATGAACTGTTCTCGAAATATTGCACATTTTTCAAATAAATGTATCTAAAAATCACGTAAAATGAAAAAAAATATTAACTATTGTAAAATATGTTCACTTTCATATGTAATATCATGCGATAAATTTGGTAACATCATTCTCGTGGATTTCGCTCGTTCCATTCATTAGAAAATATTTCTGTAATACCTTTGTATTTGAACGCCAATAGCCATTTATTTGCTATAAGAATAACTTATTTCTCCGTCCATAACCCTTGGTGAGATTTTGGCGATGAATGTTGTGAAATGTATCCAACTTGGCAAGTTTTTTAAATGCTGCCAAATTTACTAAAATATTGCCAAATTGATAAAAATGACACTAAATCAATGAAAATTGCGACTAATTGACGAAAATTCAATATCTTGGAAAGAATATAAGTCTATATATCTACTATAGGAATAACCTATTTTTTCGTCCGTAACGTTTGGCAAACTTTTGGTGACGGATGTGTCGGAATATCTCCAACTTTCTGACTTTTTAAATGTCGTTAAATTGACGAAAATATAACCCAATTGATAAAAATTTGCCAAATTGATGAAACCGACGCTAAATCAATGAAATGACGACTAATTGAGTTGAATATCTTGGAAAGAACGTAAGAGTAGACTATAAAAATAACCGATTTCTCCGTCCGCTTGGTGAGAAATTTAGTGGGATTCGCCTACTTGGCGACTATTTGAAATATTGCCAAAGTGACAGAAATGACGCCAAATGGGAAGTAATGCTTCGCAAATTCTGATTACCCTTCCCGGCCGTGCATTCAGCTGCTCCATTCCCTCGAGTGAACTTGACGGTCTGGGTTCTTAGGGTATACCTTCTAGTGTATAAGAAATGCTTTTCTCTCTGTTTGTCTGTAACACTTGCTGATGAATTTTGTGAACTTAGTTGTTGTTGTTGAAACCCAGACCGTCCGACCTACCAGAAAGGTGTAGGGTAACTGTTTGGACGGTCGGGAAGTGCCACCCTATTTAGACCGGAACCCAGTGGGAGTTTGTAAACTTAGTGAAAAACCTAGCGATGTATCGCCAATTTAGCGATATTTCGCACCAGATTGGCAAAAATATCGTCAAAATTGCTGAAATGACGCTAAATTAATGAAAATGACTCCTAATTGATGAATTAATTATTAAAATATTTTAATATATGGCTGATTGAGAATGATATCAATATTGATAATTGTTTATTTAGAGTTAATTGGGCACTTTGAAATAGATTTACATGTTGTCATCCGGAAAATCGCCAAATGTACAATTCAACATTAAAAACACAGTATCATGGATCTCATACATTATTTTTTTTTCTGTAAAAGGAGTAATTCCATTGCATTAGATAAGGAAAGTCATGTGCTGTATGCCATATCAGATTTTTTTTATATAGCAAAAAATATATCCGCTTCCTACAAGGTCGTTGGATTTATTCTTCCTGATATGGCTGATTTTTTTTTGTAATATTATATAAAATATTACCTTTTAATTTATTTGAGAATCATACAACATTTTTAATATAATTGTATTCATTGATATTTTTAATTTAAAAATATTTACAAAAAAAACTACAATTTTAGTAAAAAGTTTTTAATAAAACACCATTGAGGACGTGCACGATGTTACAAAAATGCCAGACCGCTTTCGGATGGCACAGCGTCCTTCATTAGTGGCAATGTAAAGGAAATATTACAGACGTGAGCTCTTATATACAGCTTGAAACCACATACCAAAATTTACGTATGGATTGTCGGATAATCTGATACTATATTAAGGAATCATTAAATTACAAAATAAACATATAAATAACAGTAATTCAAAAAAATTCAAGCCAACCATTTAAACGTGCCATTAAAATCAAAGAAAGGGGAACTAGATATACAGAAATTCATACAAGGATTTAACACGCAGAGAGTTGAGCATGAGACGTCAGGCGAAACTGAGGGTTTGAACGGTATCAAAGTTATAAATAGAGTCGCGATATATATAAATGAAAAGGGATTCAAAAATTAAAATAATACGGAGTTATTGCAATTCATTAACAGAAAAAAGTCATCAAGGGTTAATTTATCAATAATAACAAATTGAGAAAGCGCAATGGACTGTTTATTATTTTTAATATCACGAGCATGTTCAGATAAACGAATAACAAAGGTATGCTTGGTACTACCAATATAAAACTTATATTTATTTTCAGGGGCTAAAATGGGGACAACACACACCTCAGCTTGACTCAGGAAATTACCTTTATCCTTAAATTTATAAGTACGAATGTGACTGAATAAAGAGGTAACAGTAAGTAGAATGAGCAGGTTTAAAATTAAATTCATGGCAGAAATGAATCAGGGTCGGAAAATCGCAGGATGAAACCGAAGACTTGATTTATACGGCCCAATGACAGAGGAAGGGAAAAGATTAGTTTCAAGATAAATGAAGTTACAACGAATGGTTGAAATATTTTATAAATGAAATTGAAGGAGTAAACGACTTCATAGCCAAGTTTAAAGACAGAGTCAATTTCAGTATGTAAAGCAAAAATCGATGAATAAATGTTAAAAGCACGTTACTTTGTCAAATATTTGTAATGTTTTTAGCAAAAAAATATGCATTTTGGGAAGAAATGGGGTGGGAAGAATGAGCGGGAATACAGGAATTAAAAAACGTCGGTTTATGATAATTAGAAGTATGAAAGCCATTAGCGTCGCGGAGATATAAACGTCCAGAAAAAGCAAAGAACAAATATATTCCTGTTCAACGTTAAAATTCATAGATATTTAAAAACCAACTTGTCCAAATGACCATGGAAATCTTTTAAACTATGGTTCCAAGTAATAAAGACATCATCTATGTAATTGCACCAAAGATTCTGTTTATGAGGTAAAAAAGGCAAAATGTCATTCTCGAACTTCTGCAACACAGCTTCAGCCAATACCTACCCATAGGAGCGCCCGTGGTTTGCAAATATATATCCTCACGGAAACCAAAACAATTGGCTTCCGCGATAAATTCGATGCATAAATGATTGCGTTGATACAGGGAATAAAATATTTATATTATTGGAGTTTTCTTTACCAATAATACTAACAGTAGTAGAGACGGGGATGTTAGGGAAAAGAGAAACAACGTCAAAACTATGAAGGATACAATTTGGAACGAAATTGGTATTTAAGAAAGGATTAATAAACTTTTCGGTAGAAAAAATAGAATACGAGTGGTTACTAAAAATAATTAATGAAAATTAGCTAAAGTGTTTTCTAAAATATAATTGAGGCATTTACACATTATATTTACACATGGGATGGTTAATATTATGGAGATTAGTTTGGCCGAAAATTTGAGGTAATGGATGGGAAATACGGTAAACAGCAGTGTGAGACTAGGATTCACGTAGACAGTTTTATATGTGCATTTATGATATCTAGCAGGCCAGACAATGGCACCAGACTGGAGGATGCCAATGTATTGCAGCCCTTATCCGAGAGATCAGCAAATGCCATAAATAAGGCGGCTTCAAGTACAGGTTGAGTCGAGCCAAGACAGTTACTGGAGGCTAAAGAAAAGACCATGGGATTGGTTAAAAGGTTAACCAATAAGTAAGTGCTATAGCGTCACCCTGAGGTCAATCAATGGTCGCCGGCGTTGTTATTGTTGTTGAGACCCAGACAGTCCGACCTACCAGAAAGGTGTAATACAACTGTTTGGACGGCCGGTAAGTGCCACCCAATTTCGACCGGCGTCTCAGACCTCAGGCAAAAAAGAGGTGGCAACCGGTAGAAGGTTCTACATAACTGCAGAGAGATAAAACAGACAGTAAGAGAAAAAGAAAGATGAGTAAGAGTAACAGGATACCACATTAAGAAGGTTCTACATAGAGAGATAAAAAGACAGTTAAAGTGAGAGAGAGATGAACCACAGTAACAGGCTACCACAGTAAGAAAAACTACAATGATGAGAACAGAGAGTGAGTAGGAGTTGAGAATTGGATTAAGATATGAGTGATGCATAAAAATGGTGAAACAGCTAAGACGCCCATTGAAATATTCATGAAGTTACGCGCACGCAGTGATGATGTGTCAGAATGTAGACGAGTCAGTAGTGTGCCGTCATAAAATGGAGGCAAACATTGCCGAAGAAGCAATGTGCAATAGCAAGTTTTGCTAGCTCCTATAATAAAAGGCAATAGGCTGTGAGTCAATGTCCAAAGACAAAATAGGAGGTATGTACCTATCAAATATTATAAAAGGTCATAATCAGATTTATAATAATATTTTATCTGGTCTCACATACCCAATCTTCTCCTTAATTATATATGATAATTGTTGTAATTAATTTAATAATGAATAGAATGTACTTAATAAATAATGTTATATTAAAGTTAAAAAGGGTGCAATTAATTGTGTGTGTTAAGATGTTAATATATTCTATTCCAGGAACACTTACTAAAGATATTAATGGTGGGTTTTAATGCTGCGTAATGCAATGTTTTACGACTATATGATATTACGACCATGTTTAAGATGTTCAATAAAAATTAAGCTTTGCATAATGTTTCTATTTAAATGTACACCACAAGCAGATTTACCAGTAAGGGAAAGATTGGGCATTTTTTTAAGATTAGCAATCCGGAAGGTAATAGTATCAATAGGGCATTTTTAATGGGTTTGCAAGCCATCTCGGAAATACACTTCTATCCATATAATCGTTGTTAATGACGAGGATAAGGTGTTTAGTTTCATCTGCGGAAAAATGACTAAATCAGAGCAAAATTTAAGCTTGTTAAGTTCAGAAATTTCAATATGAAAAGTTAAGTTTATTTTTATTTTTACTATTTCTCTGAAAAGTAGAAATGAAACGGTACTTAATGTACCTGTCTCATTTCTTATGGGAATGGGCTACATGGATCAGAACATCCACCACAAGGGGGATCAAATTAACAGGAATTAAATTAGCAGGGAAGAAGGCGAATTTAGGACAACGCTCAAGAACAGCACGTCCAATATCGTACTTAACTTATACCATTTTGCATTTTGAACAAAATGAAATGAATGAAATGGCGTATGGAATGTGGGAAGAAATGATTCGTATGCACAGTTGTGTTCAAAATTGAATCCCCTACATGTTTATATGATTTTAATAGACAAGGACAGTAATACATTTAAAGGGATATTTAAAGTGTTTAATATTGATGAGTACATTGAATTGGAGGGTGTGCAGTAATACACAAAAATTATATATTTCGGAATGTTCTATGTATATAATGTTCCAAAATAACGAGAAATAGCGATAGATTTATTTTATTAAACATTTAATAATAAAGACAAATATAGAGGGTGCTCACGCATTTTTGTAACGATTTTGAAAAATATATATATATAAACAAAAATAAGAATTTTATTTTCTAATATGTTCAATCTGATAGCCCTTTTGTTGAAATATCATATTGTGTCTTGATTTCCAAGATAAAAGAGCTTTTCTTAAAATATTAAGGTTGATTTTGTTCCACTCCTCCACCACAATATTCCAGAGTTCATCCAATGTTTTGGGATGCCGCTTATAAAGAGCTTGTTTTAAAAGTCCAAATGCACAGTAATCCATAGGAGACAGGTCTGGGGACTTAGATGGGATGCATTTAAATGGAATAGCCTTAATTTCAGTTTCATTTCTCATTTTTTCAAAAAATATAGCCTTAGATTTATAGGAATGGCTGGTAGCCATATCCTGATGGAACTTAACACAGTGAAGATTGCTTGGGTAAAATGATGGAATGTCTTTTTTACACCTGTTTTCAAACAGGTGTTAAAACATATTTCTGATAGTAATCCGAGTTAATTTGGACATTTTTTCTACTTTCCATATTTTAAGTTTTCCGTTATAAGAGAATCCAGCAATAACCATAAAACCTTTAGCAAAACTTTCCTTGTTTTCTCTGAACCAACCATTGTTGGGTAGGCATTTTTTATCATTTTCCCAGTCAAATGTAAACTTTGACGTTTCTTTCCTTTTTTATTAATTATGTCACTTAATTTAGGTGTAGAAACATTAAAACCATGCTTTTCACATTTTTTTAATAATAGGATGAGATTATTATAATTTAATAAGAGTATTTCTCTTCGGAAAATACAAAAATATAGCCTTCCAACCATTGCTTATTTTCTAGCGATATTTTAAAGAAAATAATATTTTTAATGATGCAGACGATAATTAAACCCTATTCTGACTTGATGCCCGTCAGGTTTCTTTTTTTTATTTAAATTTAATCCATGGAGAAAGTCAAAATTGTTACAAAAATATGTGAACACTCTCTTTATATGTGTGTGTGTGTGTGTGTGTGTGTGACATACTTGTTTTATTAAATATTTACAATAAATAGTTTTTCATAATTTAACAAATCAATTATTTTTTTAAATATTCGCGATTACATGGAGCAATGATTTCTGTCCCATAATAATGTTAGCGGGCGATGACACTTGAAATTTACATCAATGCACTAACATTAAGATACGACTACGGCTCTGATCGATATTAATACAGTGATTAAAATAGTGTCTACAACTCTATGGTGATCTCAGATCCAAATAAAAGGGAAGTATATTGATATTAATCTCAAAGACATAGCAAAGAACGTCTTTAGCACTTTTTAACACAAACAATAATTAATGCTTCATCCACTTTAATTTACAAAAGGACGCTAGAGTTTATATCCCCAATTATCTTTTTTTTCTGTATCATTGCTGATCTTCCAAAATAAAATGTTCTTTTGTAAGAAAGTGCACTTTCAGCATGTCATTATGGAGGGAAAAAATCTTTATCCGAAGTAGTATTTTTTTACGTTAAGTTTTCACAAGAGTATTGGAAAAACAATGAATGCATGACACAAACGCAAATATGCAAAAAACCTTTTTTTATTAATCTATATGTAGTACTATCAAGCATGTGAAAGACTAGTGCAGATATAATAACTTTACCTTGTTTGACTAATCTTGTCATAAAAGCTTTTTAATTCAATTTTTTAAATTTTTAAAACCCTTGTTAAAAATGTGTTACTAAAATAGTCTCCATTTCCATGTGTATATTTTTGAGACAATTAACACATGTGTTTAAAAAAATAATTTCTTGCATAAAATGTAAAAATATATTTATTTTTGCATTTAAAGAATTTTTCTGATCACATTCATTAAGGAATTTCAAGCGTTCAACGGGGAATGTCTTTTCAGGGTTTTAAGATTCTTGCCATCTGACTTACTCTGTAAATATTAGAGGTAATCTAACGTGCATCTTAATATCTTGAATGTGATATAAGAAACTGAACATCACTGTTACATTCAGAAAAAATATCAACTAAACTTTTAGCAGCGCATTCATTCCAAGCACACTAATGAGTCAAAAATAATATTTACTGGTATTTAAAATTGATATTTTGTAGAAATTTGATTGAAAATTGAAATTTTTTTATCAATCAAATTTTGATAAATGACTTCCATGGGAATTCGATAGAAAATACATTTTGGACAATGGTGGGTTTTGATGACTTTATAGATCAAGATATTTAAAATTAAATTTTAATTTTTTGACTTTTGGTTACCAAAATAATATAAAACCCAGAAAAAATGAATAGAACTAATATTTAGGAAACTGGATTTAAGACTGTTTACCACTAGAGCACAAAAGAGTCCATTGATATCATTTCGACACCAAAACAAGTTTATCAATTTCCCTTTTTTACGTTTATCACTTTCTTTCTTTTATGAACTTTTGTTAAATTTTTATAGATAAAGCCAAAAATGTATACATTTTTAATAGTTTTCGAAAACTATCATTAATATATATATATATATATATATATATATATATATATATATATATATATATATATATATATATATATATATATATATATATATATTGGTAAAAACTATAAAAAATATTAAATTATAAAACTATAGAAAATTTTATAATAAATTTTAACTTTTTTTTATATTTGAAACAAAATCAATCTATTTAATTCGCTAAATAGATATATAGACGTTTTGAATTTGAAATACATCTTATGCTTTAAATACACAACGTTTATGATTTTGAATAAGCTTTCTGATTTCCTTTTTTTGCAGTAATTTAATGCAAATATTCTGTAGCAGAAAATAACTCTTTCAAAACCTCTCTCAATTTATAATTTTAATATTATATTGAAGACTAAACTTACATCCAATATCTTGCACCCAGTTTGTGAAATGCTGCAAACGCCAATGTTAAACAAGTTATTGAATACAACCAACAGGAATATAAAAATAACTGCAACTTTTTATTAAGTTAACTCTTCTCTTTAAATTTTTAGAGCGTACATATTTTAAGTATTAGATATACTTCTGTTTAGAATAAATGTTAAAATTATATGCAGTTTTATGTCATTTTATGTTTGTCAGTTAAATCTTCACTGCTCATAAATGTTTATTACACAGAATTAAAGCTTTTTATAACATATTTAACATACATCTGAATACTTCCTAGAAGTACATCGGCATGTTTATCATGATTTTCCGCCTCCCTTTTATACTTGCGGTTGGAATCTTAAAAAGATACTAGCAATGAATTTTATAAATCATGATTGCTTGAAAAAATTGATTTTATGTCCAAGGCAAAAGACCAAAGACAATAAAAATACATGATGGATAAACGCTTGCATGAATGCTTTTATTAACCTTTATCGACTAAAAATATCACACATGGATCAAAATTTAGCTGGATTCTATCATTGAGAAACAGTAAAATTATTAATTAAAACTAAAGAAACCACATTTTGGACAACTAAACTAGAACTTGCAAAAATGTTGTTAAATAAAGTCAGGCTATTAGTAGCACAAAGAGTGTTGATGTCATATTTGGAGAGAATGACTTCTTACGTCAGACATTCAGTGGCAAATGAATAGTTACAATATTTCCTCATCTGCTATTTTAAAATATATATAATTTTACAGTATAATTTTAAAGTTTTATTGCTATTTTACTTGGACGTTTAAAACGGACGATTACTCTGTCAAAAATGATAAGTTAAGAAGACAACATATAGAATGTATAACAGTTTGATATATAAGCTGACTTCGAAAGGTTAAGCACTCAATGCAAATTTTCATTTTTCGAAAGCGTATTTGAATTTGAGTGATCGCTGCGGAAATCGAAGTAATCGCTGAAAATCGCTGAGGATATAGATGGCAGTATGAAAATACCGTATGTTACAGCCAATCACGATTGACTGTTCGGATATATGCTAATTGGGCAATCGTTGAAAACGCCAGCATTCTGAAGGGTTTGAAGAGGTACATTTAAATGTTGATACGAAGTGTTTATAACTTTTGTAGGATTACTTTTGAAGATACTCATGTTTCTATGGCTGAAAGAAGACGAATGACAGATAGTAAGCGCTGTCGTGCTGTCGGACGCACTGAATCAGGACAGCCAATCAAATGTGTTGCTATTTTCTTTGCATTGATCATTCGGTAATTTCTCGATTATGAAAAAATAATTCCAAACAAGTCAAACAGTTGTCCGGAGATCTATGCCCGTTCGTCTAAAGGTTACCATCCCCTCTAATGATCGGCATATTGATATAGTAGCCAAGCGAAATCGACGAGCGACTCCACAACTGATACATTCATGGTTGCAGCGGCACTTGGTAAGACAGCATTTGCCAGTACTGTGCGCCGAAGGTTTCACGTGAAGGCACTGTACGTCCGAGTACCAAGTTTTTGTGTTCCACTAACCGTCCAAGCCAGAGGGACAAGATTAACGTGGTGTCGTCAATATGTCAATTGGACTGTCTCAGATTGGTGCAACGTCCTGTTCACAGACGAGTCCAGACTTGCCCTGTTATCAGATGATAAGCGTGAAAGGTTCTGGAGAGTACGCGGTACACGTAATTAGGCGAAGAACATCATCGAACATCATGCATTCAGAGGTGGCAGCGGCACGGTGTGTGCTGGAATTTAAATGGGATATCGCACAGTTCTTCACATCTTTAAAGGTGGTTCTGTGACGGCTGCGCGGTATTGGGAGGAAGTCCTAGACCACATTGCGAAACTCTACGCTGCAGCACGTGGTCTTGATTTTCTCCTTATGGATGATAATGCCCGTCCCCATTGAGTTAACATTTTTGACGAATACTTGGAAAGTGAAGGTATTTCTCGTATGGAGTGGCCGGCGTATTCTCCCGACCTTAATCCCATTGAAAACCTTTAGGATGCCCTCGGGAGTGCTGTCTCTGCACGTTTGCGTCCTCCAGCCTGTCTCAGACAGTTGAAAACTACTCTATTGGAGGAATGGTCATTGCTCGCATCTGCGATGGTTGATCACCTCATTGAAAGCATGGAAACTCGTTGTAAAGTTTGTGTGAAGGTCCGGGTGGTCATATGCCATATTAATGTAAGTTTTGCTTGGTTTGTTACCCTTTAAACATTATTTTGTTAATGACCCAAATGTGACGTCATCATATAACTAACGAAAAGTAAATATTTATTTCATCTTTGTACGCAATTCTTAATTTCTTTAATGCATAAACACATTTCTACCTTTTTGTACAATTTTGATTTAATCAAAGCTTTACTATTTTAAAATTTAATTACGAACAAAATTTGATAAAAAATATCTTGATAAACTACATGTTTAATTAAAAGTTAAATTTTCTTAGAAAAATTTAATGTTGTAAAAATTCCTACTACGCTTTCAAATGTTAATATTTTCGCTCCAAATTTTTCTTTTACAGTCAGTCCTTGGAATATGCTACATAAGATTGTGCATAGATTTTGAGATTCTTCTGATATTAGATTTAATGTAAATGTTTTAATGTCATGTGTAGTGAAAAAAATAGGAAATTTAAACACTTCTCAGTTTGACATTTTTTAAAAATTAACTACAAAACTTAATTTTAATTCCATACACTGTTTTATTAAATACAAAATAGGAAACAAGAACAAAAAATTAAAAACCTCTCTATTCAATGCAAAAGAAGCTCTAGGCTTCATAAAATACGAATGTCGGCCGAAATTGAACATGGAGAAAAACAAATTCAGAGTTCTTATTTGTTGGTTGTTTTTATTCTACCGCCGTGCAGAAAAACATTAATAATTTCTTAAATTATGAAAATATAGCTTTGAAATTTTACCAATGTGACAGTTGTAATTTGAGCCAATAAAACAAAATATTGATACTTTAACCATTTTTAAGGTACAGTGTCCCCTTATTACACAGGTGTAAAGAAAATAATCGTACGAGAAGTGGTTAATTTTTTTCTAAGAAAATCAGATTTAAAAATGTTCGAATTATACCATTTTATTTTAAAACTAGCAGTATACCCGTTCTTATCACGAAATATATAATATAAAGACATTAAAACTTCAATTATGTGCATATTCCTACAATACTTTAAATGACATTGTTATTCTAAACATTTTATTAAAATATTTAATTTAATACTCCTAAAAAGATGCATAAGAATCTCAGTTCTCACTACACAAAATTATCTTCTCAAGCAGATTTGAACAAAAAAAACATCCTGATCCCGTTTGTAAAAAACATTTACAAAAATATTATTTAATTCCCACAAAGGGGCGGGGATTATAAAGGAAATTGAACTTAATTTTGCAAAATATTGAGTTTTCGTAAATCGGAGTCATTTTCATTAATTTAGTATCATTTTATCAATCCGGCTACATTTTCATTAATTTGACAGCATTTGAAAAAGTCGCCAAATTTGTCAGAAAGTGGGACAATTGGACTAAGAGACAAACGTTACCCGAAACATCATTACAATACTTTCATCTTTCAAAACGCAATTAAGTTCATTGATTTGGAATCATTTATATCAAGTTAACAACAGTTTTATCGATTTGTCGATATTTTAGTTAATTTAGCGATATTTGAGCAATTTGGCCACGTTTTAAAAGGTCGCCAAATTTGTTGTCAAGTAAGATGGACTGATAGTCAAAAACTACAGAAACGTACGTCATTACAATACTATCCCCTTACAAAACAAAATTTATTCCATTAGTTTGGAATCATTGCTATCAATTTGGTGATATTTTATTATCAATTTTTGGACATTTTATTCGATTTGGCAATATTTTTAACGATTCGACAACATTTTCATCAATTTTCAACATTAAAATAACCCCGACAAATCTCTCGCCATGCGTTACAGGGACGGTGGGACGTAATCATTTATAGTTTCGGAGATAAGAAGATTATACCCATATATTAGAAGATATACCCGCACTACAATATATGTGGATTTAAAAATATTTCCCCAAAATAAAACAAATTGTGTAAGAATTTGAAAATATGAATAATCAAAACTCGTTAAACCCAAAGGCAGTAATGCTATGATCAAATGAAAAATGCAATCCCAACAAAAATGTACTTATTAACACTTTACAACATAGTTGAAAAGTGTTTATGACTTTGTTCATTCTATCTGTCTGTCTGTCTGTCTATCTGTCTGTCCGTTAGCACGATAACTGCCGTAAAAATGACTTTATCAAAATGAAATTTTAGTATGTTGTTCAGACGGTCTGTGAGACCTATGGGAATATAAATTAATAATGTCACCCAATTAGTTGTGGCATAAACTCGGGTTCAAAAACGAAATAGTTTGAACCCTATGCGACGTAATTTTCAAACATTTTTTAAGCGGATTTAAAATTCACAAATTGCTTCGAAAATTTTAGGAAGTATTCAAATTACCCCATAAAATATATAAAAGAATTTCAGCAAAATATATACAGTAGTTTTTAAAATAAAAATTAAAATAATAATTACACCCTTTATATGAAGAAATCACGTGACCATTATATGAAGAGATCACGTGACCCACTTCAAAATGAAATATGGCATCCATCTTGTGTCAAAATCGTGATTTTTAAATTTCTTTTTAATTCATATTTACCGTTGTATTCGTCCTAAAACAGTTTTATTTTTGCTTAAATTCTGTGCATCTACATACTGAAATAACGCAATTACAATATAGTTGAGTTTAAATGATCATCCAAATTTGATTATTTCTACAACGAAGCTTAATTTTCACTTATGGAGAATGTAAATACCAAAAGATGTAGAATGAGTTGTATAAGAATTGCTGCATTTCTTTAAAGCAAATTTATTTAGCTCATGGAGTCTGCAATATAGCTGATATGAATGAAACATTCATTGACACACAGAAGCACAGAAAACGATTTTCTTGATTAAGTTTTAAGCATAGAGTTAAATTACTTGTACTTCTATGGTTTTAAGTTTTTAAATAAAATAAATCATTATAGTATTGCGATGAATGAAATGAATTGAAAAATGTTTATGAATGAAATGCTGCTTTTATATAGAGAGCCAGACGTGTTATATTTCGATGACGTCATTTGAATAAATTTCATTTGTTTTCGATGAAGTTTTCAAGTATAATAAATTACTGTACTATTATGATCATTTTAAAAATATTACCGAGGAATGTATCGCATTTTAGAGATGTTTAAACCAGACAATTTATATTTCAATGCCATCATTTGATGAAGTTCATTTTTTTCGATCAAGTTTTAAGTTTTCTAATATAATAAATGAATGTAGTATTGTGATAATTTTAAAAATATTACCGAGGAATGTATCGTATTTTAGCGATGTTTAAATAAAATTGCATTGAAATTGGAAAGTGTTTCATAATCAATGCTTTATGCATGATTGATCTTTCTTGTATATATATGTATATTATTATTTAAATCAAAAAATATTTACTGTTGCATTATTCGATCTCTCAACGTTGTGATATCGGGGACATATACTTGAACACAACGCTTTTAAAAAATCCCCACAGACAAAAGTCACAAGGATTGACATTGGGAGACCTCGGTGGCCATGCCGTGGGAAATGCACGACTAATGATTCTGCTCTCAGAGAAATGTTCCCATAAACGCTGTACCTTAAGTCCGATGCGGGGTGTTGTTGTTACGTGGTAAACTACACGTCCGGTTAGAACGCGAAGAAGGCCGCTTTCGTATAAGGAAGTAAATTAATATGCATTGTATAAGTAATTAAAATGAAGAGACTTAATTTTAAAAACCATAACAAATAAGTTTATTAATATAAAACAGCCATCTATTAGTACTTAACATTTGTAATTCACATACCAAAATCCTTAGTGTAATACATTAATTAAGGTATTTAAATCCCCTTAATTCACTCATCAAAATATGAGTTTTATAGTTATAAACTATTCAGATAAATTACAACTCATATATTACGTGCCATGGCCTTATGGCACTCGCTAACCTTATGTAGAGGGCTAAGAGTGTCTAAAGAGCCATCATATAAAAATATGTACAGAATAGACCTACCTCTGGCATGAAGACCCCGGACTTGTCGGCTCCTCCTCGTAGCAGAGTACCAATCGGTCCGTTCCTCGATCGTCGCCCTTGCGAGCGTCTCTAATTATTAAATTATTCAATTTCCCACCTAATGAAACCGTATTTAAATTTTTCAGTATTTCTTATACTCTCTGAAATTCTATCATTGCATACATAATTATAAATTTTCCCTTCATATCTCTTCTAGCTACATCCGAATCTCATAATATAAAATCTATCGGATTCATCCACCTCTCTTTTTTTTTTCATTTTTAATCTCCGAAATATGTATACCATTTACTTCAGTCTCTAAACCATTCGTTCCACTACCATTTTTCTCAGTTCCCAAAGACCCTATCCCTTAAACATTGTTTGGACACAAGGTCAAATTGTCCTTGGCAT
Organism: Amaurobius ferox; assembly: GCA_951213105.1. Lineage (NCBI taxonomy): Eukaryota > Metazoa > Arthropoda > Arachnida > Araneae > Amaurobiidae > Amaurobius > Amaurobius ferox. The sequence goes on along the minus strand of OX578141.1, from coordinate 99,988,352 downwards.
TTTGTCAAACCCTGTGAACGAGCTCCCCCTTTTGCCTTAAGGCTTGTCTCATCCGGGCACTACTTTGTGTGAGGTCAACTAAACAATTAGCTGTACACGGCTCGTACATGTCGTTTGAAAATGGCAAATTGTTCACTCGGCTTTCAGTTGTGTGTGTTAGTGATGTGTGTCTTACCTACCGAGGCTCCAATGGATTTAAACATTTCCCAGGATTACTCCATTGATTTACCAAAGGATTAATTAAAATGCGGTAAGTGTCCCCTTTGTTCTTACATTGTATTTTATTTATATACCTTATTTATTCCCGTTAAGAGTATCTATACCCAAAACCTCCGTCGTCTTAAATTTTCACCTCCATTGTCTGCCATTCCTTTCAAAAGTTCGTTTCTCTCAAAATATATGTGTAGGCCCCTATTTAATACCTGCAAAAACGTTTTTTTTTCGAATTCATTATGTATTTAAACTACCATTTTGTCTTTCCTGTTTTGAAATTATCTATTTATTTAAACTACAGTTTTGTATTTCATTTTTTCAATTTATCTATTTATTTAAACTACTGTTTTTTTAAATTACCAATTATCTATTTATTTAAACTACTATTTTATGTTACGTGGTAAACCACACGTCCGGTAAGGACGCGCGAAGAAGGCCGCATATTAATTTACTTCCTTATGGAAGTAAATTAATATGCATTGTATAAGTAATTAAAATGAAGAGACTTAATTTTAAAAACAATAACAAATAAGTTTTTTAGTATAAAACAACCATCTATTAGTACTTTAACATTTGTAATTCACATACCTTTACTTAGTGTAATACGTTATTTAAGGTAAATAATTAGTGTAATACATTATTTAAGGTATTTAAATCCCCTTAATTCACTCGTCAAAATATGAGTTTTTCAGTTATAAGCTATTCAGTTATATCACAACTCTTATATTATGTGCCATGGCCATATGGCACTGGCTAACCTTATGTAGAGGGCTAAGCGAGTCTAAAGAGCCATCATGTAAAAATATGTGCAGAATAGGCCTACCTCTGGCATAAAGACCCCGGACTTGTCGGCTCCTCGTCGTGGCAGAGTACCAAATGATCCGTTCCTCGATCGTCGCCCTTGCGACCTTCTTTCACATCAGCACAAATTCCAGTCCCCATCCAAAAACTCCAAACTTCAAAAAATTGCTCTGTCTCTCTCCCTCCACCCCTACAAGGTGCCCCAGTCTATAATTGGTCAAGTCAATTAACAGATAGCCTTGCAGCTCTTTTATTGGCAAAGGCCCACCTTGATATTTAAGAAATCAAATCTCATGGGTTTTTTTTGTGTTGAAAGTTCTCACGAGGATTTCCCCATGATCCAAGTGATAATAAATTGACCTCTCGGGTCAGCAGTTCAACCCCTTTCGTTCATCATAGCACCCGATGCTCACTTGAAATTGAGAAGCCCCCTTTCTTTTTCCGAACCATGTCCGGTACAGCTGCGTTTGAGGGAACGTTATAATTATTGCGCCGCTGCACGAGGGACCGTCTTCTCAGGTCTACTTCCTGTTCCTAAAACTACAATGTAACATTGCGATTGTAAAAATTCAATGTAACAGGTGTACCATCCTGGATGAAGATGGTCAAATCAAGACACCATCGTTGCTGCACTTGTGGAACCACGAAGCTGCGTAGCATATCGGCATACCTGTCAGCAATGACGGAACAGGTCACTGGTTCACTTTGCCGACTTTCCTCGTAAAAATAAGGACGGATGATAAAAGATTCCGTAAAGCCACACTGTGACTTTCCGTACCACACTGTGACTTTCTGCACCCCAATGTGACTTTCCACACCACACTGTGACTGGGTGGAGAGGTTACTACAGACACGCGTGCCTGTTAGTCGCAGCCCAAATGCGACAGTTGTGTGTGTTAATACCACCGTTCAAATGAAATACCACCGTCCATAAAATGTGCCACGGCCATGCATCATCCACTTCCATGCGTACTAAGCATCTCAAAGAAAACTCAATTTGGGTGGTCGCATCGCCAGGGAGTAATTCTTAAACAGACAGATTATAAGGCGTAAAATTGCAATATCTGATCTTTTCTACTCGTTTGAGTATGGGACATCGGTTTGCCTGGATATTGTCCATGCACTGCTGGTACCCTGCATTTTCGTCATCTCCTGTTCCACAATAGCAGTTGCAACTTCTTCAATTTGCTGCTGACTGACAGCTTTGCGTCCCCGGCTTGGTTGCCGTGCTAAATTTCCGGTAGTTTCAAATCGTTGAATCACGTTTGTTAAGCTCATCGGTCCTCGTCGTAACTTCTTCAACCGCTGAAATTCACAAAGGGCAGCATTGGCATTCTCGTTTCGCTGATAACACAGCTTGACTAACAAAGCGCTTTACGTAAGGTAAGAGTCATCGAAATATATTAAGTATAGTTCGCCTCCGAATGACGAGAATTCTCTTAGCCTTTCCTTTTATCCACGTAATCGCTACAAGGAACGCAATTATGCAAATTAGTGCCTTTAACTCGGTAAACAGCGCTAAAATTTCCCCTGGAGGCCACTTTTGGAACTGTTTTTCTTCTTTTTAGAAATCGAAACCGCATGTTCCACTGTGTACGCTCACCAGATTTTGTTACGTTTCGTCTAATACATACATTACTCGCTTTTGAACACCCCACTTTATTTTATGGCCGCCAGGTATATACTCGTTTAAATCACTCACCGTAATCATTTCCTGTTCCTAGATACCATATTGCCTTAATCTATTATAAAGTCCCTAGCTTGTTTATTTCTACAGATCTGTAAAATGACATAACTAAGAACTTCGATAGCAACTCAAATAGCCTTATGGCCAAGGCAAGCATACAGAGACTTGATATTTACCACTTTAACTTCTTTATTAGGAAAATTAATTTATACAGCGACTAGATGTAGAACCAAATAAATTTCTGTGAACTTAAAACTTGTAGATTACAGGGCTTAGTGATACATATAAACATTGAATGAATTACTCGTGGTTAAATCAGTACGGAAGGTGGATTCTTGCCAACTTCCATCGGATGACGTCAGTAGGCCTCAGATAAGATCTCTACTTATCTATTCCTATGTACATCTCATCTATACACACCTCGGACAGTTGACCCTGCCGGTCACATTTCCAGACTGCTAATCATGCAAAAGCAAATACTTACATATCACGAACCGAAACTTAATCCTATTTTACTAGCAGGATCGCAAAAATTATTGGCCGGCTCCGGATTGGTCTACATAAATGAGTAAGTAAGAATTTATTAGTACAAAATAAAGCATAATTTAAAACATAAACTGAGGGAAAATATAACCAAAAGACTATAGAAACTTAAATATATTTATACAATTAATTAACTACTAGCCGTACCCACGCAGAGCCTCCAACTCTAGTGTATTTTAATGCTCAGTATATACTGGTAACTTACTAACCAATCTCTGGAATAGGAGTCTCCATTCGACTTTTTCAAACATTATTATTACATAATATTTAGTTCTGTTTGCCTTACAACCATTATCAGAATGACGGTTTAGTACCTCTTACACTCTTTATATCCCCATACACATACGGATTAATTATTATATGACCCGCTACTAAACATAAAAATTATGTATATTTAAATTAAAGAAACAAAATTATATCAATATAACAATCAAATAAGATATCATTTGTAGTGCAAAATACATTACAATAATTATGAAAAAATCTTACTCATAAATGCGCATAATGAAATAACTAACTATTCTGAAAGTTTTGCGTTTTTCACTGTTGAACAAATGCCTGAAGCAAATAATCTATAAATATTTCAGATATAACTTTTAATGCAGCTTTTAAATCATGGGGATATTTTCCCTTAAACTTTATGTTTTAAACAAAGCAATTAAGACTAATCTCGTTGCCGTTCGGCAAACGATATGTACTTCTTTCGCCCTACGTACCTAAACAAACTATGTATATAAATTGATGCTATAGTATGAATTAATTAAGTTAATTTCCTAATTTTTGTTACGAACACATATCCAGCGGTTATTCAAAATTAAACGCAGAGTTTAGAATTAAGTTAAATACAGCAACTAACCAATGTTTTTGTTAGAATGAGAACTTATTAGTAAATGACTTTTAATTCGTATTAAAAGAAGAAAGTGAAATATAGCTACAACCAGAAGGAGAAGGTTAGCTCCAGGTCGAAGGCTGCTTTCTACTGCCCTGTGTGTGCATAAAGAGAATAGCGGAGTGTTAAAATATTCGAATGAAATGAAATTCTGTAGTTTGCAATAACCTGACGTCGCTTTATCCTCCTTAGAGGCCGTTCACTTCGATACCCAAACCTTTCGAAGGGCAATAACACAAGACGGCACTGTTTTAAAACAAATTATTTGGGAACGTCACAGCTGTTTAAAGAAATTGGTAACATAGATCATACTTATTATTGCACACACCCATAATAAATTACAAATACACAAGATACTGCAAATCTCTTGCCTAGTGATAACTCTTTAATGGAGATGATTCTAAATATTTTATGCTTACCACTGGCTTTCTTTTACCTCGCCTCGTATTGCGGCCAAACCCCGGATACTGGACTCTTCCTAGTCATAGTGGTATCTAAATGGATTTTCTTCCACTGGGTTGCTGGCCACATTCCGAACTAATCCAAATCAAATTCGCGAATCATTCATTACGCGAATCATTCAACCTTCAATCTATCATTCCTCCTTCCTTCCTCTGAAACTCTCAAAGAAGCCTTCTACTCAAGAATCCACTGAAATTTTCACGATCTCAAACTTATTCCTATTCTACCTTAGGAACGCAGAAAATGCTGATTAGCTCCGTGATTGGTCTATCAACGGAACCAGTTAGAATTAATAGTTTAAGTAAATATAAATAATAATGTAAACTAAGGGAAATAATAATCGAAAGGTTATTTATACCTCACATGTTACAAGCATTAACGAAATTCGTAATGCTACAAAGATTACGATTTCTTTTTGTATAAAGTTTTATGTAAAAAAGAAAAGATTCTTCTTCCTACTGGGCAGTTGAGCATCTGAATTCTACATGACAGCTGGGTGCAAGTATTACTTTCCCTGCATGTATTGCATAATGCTTAGGGAAACTATTATGACGGGATAAAAATTCGAGTTTTCGACGGAAGAGCGAATTTTAAGCAGCCCTGAACTCGCATCGAACATATTTGAAGTGACATCTGTGTATATGTATGTATGTTAGTGCGTGTATGTATGAATGTGTGTTGTTGTTGTTGAAACCCAGACCGTCCGACCTACCAGAAAGGTGTTAGGTAACTGTTTGGACGGTCGGGAAGTGCCACCCAATTTAGACCGGAACCCAGTGGATATATAAATGTGTGTTGAAGACCCAGACCGTCCGGCTCGCCCTGAGGGCTTGAGCAACCATTTGGACGGCCGGATATGAATGTGTGTGTATATGTTCGTATGTGCATCTTCGAGTTTATGCATCCGATATTTCATGACAGAAGTGATCATTTCAAATATTATTTGGTACGATTGTTAAAATAAGTGAATACGGAAGCAATATTGATTTTAAACGCAATCGAATCTTTGAAAGCCATCACAATTTTTGAGTAAAGTTTTGAAAAATTCATTAAAAAAAGCAATACTTAATATGATGATTAAATAAACATTTCAGACTCAATTTTTTTTAGAAAATTAATAATATAAGTATTAGAATGGTAGCATAAACCGTTCTCGGGATATTGCACAATTTTCAAATAATTTTTGATAAAAATCATTAAATAAATCTTTAAATTTTAAAAGTCATTAAATAAAACATTAAATCTAAATCTTCAACATTAATAAGTAAATAATCATTCCATACGTAATTTTTCATTAGAAAACGAATGACACAAATTTTAAATGCTAACATGAACTGTTTTCCTGATATCGCACGCTTTTTTTAAATAAATTTTGCACATAAATTACCCTCCTCCAAATTTTTAAATAAATTTTAGAAAAAAACAAATCATAGACATATCAGACATCAGAACCTCCATTGATGAAAAATAATTTTAGAATGTTAGCATGAACCGTTTTTGAGATATTGCACGTTTTTCAAATAAATGTATTAAACAATTACCTGAAATGGAAACAGTAGTAAAGTATCACCAAATATATCCCCTTCCTATACGTGATTTTCTTCAACCAATCTGTTAAAACCATTCTCGTGAATCTAGTTCGTTTCATTCACGAGAGAAAACAATTTTTTAATAGTTTTGTATTTAGACGCCCAAGCAGTCGGCAATTATTATATATTTCACGGGATATTCCTTAAGTGCAATTATATTTTGATAAAACTTTTGCACGCGCTTATGAATAAATCATCCTGATTAGACTAATACATTTCCAATAACGTCCAATTTCAATTCACATGATATTAAAACACACAAAACATTGATCACAAACCATTTTGTAAACCGTTATTTTGATGTGAAAGAAGTAACGTAATTTCTTTATGTAGGGAAAGTAATCTTCATCTGATATTTTTACAGCATCGAAAAGTAAAAGTGGAGCAGATCAATCACGAATTTAGAATGCATAAATTTGTATATGCCCCCTTTGTCATCCTTGCATGCTCTCCACATGGTAGGCGTGTCGGATTTCCTTCTGAAACAGTTTTGGGAGTGACAGCGTCAAACACAATCACGAAAATTATTGTTTTCCTTTCGCTTTGATCTTCCAGAATCACGTTTTTGGTAAATCACAGTGATGTTTTACCACCCAGATTTTGAATTAAAAGAAAACTCCTTTCAATTTCTAGCTCATTACAACCGCACTTTTAAGGGAACGGAACAGTTTTTACTTCTGAATAAGAGGAATGAGTTGTTTTGAAGCTCTCATTAAGAAGAACATTAGCCGGTAAAAATTGTTTTTGATGTATTTTTTGCCAAGTACTTTCTGTTAAGAAATTATTTTTCATGTACTGTTTTTCTTTTATTTTAATACATGCAATTAAAAACTATATAGTAAACTATATAGTAAAAAATTATATACTACTTCAAGTATATAATTTTTTATAGGCAAGTTAAATAAATATTTAATTATTTCTAGATTGAAATAAAAATAGCGTTAGTATTTTAATTAATTTTTAGAAAAAACATAATATTTAACTAGCTGTCAAACTATTAAAATCAATGTATTTTTCTTTCAATCCACTTATCTATCATGTGCATAGATATTTTCCTGTAATAAAATACATAAAGGTTCTTTATTAAGGACTATTTCTATAGGACTGAGGTTTCAGTATGACTGCAAAGACTGGGTAAGTGTACACATTTAGTTAAACATGTGATAATCATCATTTTTAAAAACCAATTAATAAAATCTGATGTGGACAGCACATGCATTTCCCGACAAACTCAAATTAATTTTCTCATGCCTTTCGTAAATCATTAAATTCAGCTTAATTGCGGAAAATAATATAGATATATAATTTTAACACTTTACAACAAAGTTGAAAAGTGTTTAGGACTTTGTTCATTCTGTCTGTTTGTCTGTCTGTCTGTCTGTCTGTCCGTTAGCACGATAAATGCCGTAAAAATGAGTTAATCAAAATGAAATTTTAGTATGTTGTTCAGATGGTCTGTAGGACCTCTGGGAATATAAATGAATAATATCACCCAATTAGTTTTTGGATTGAACCCGGGTTGAAAAAATGAAATACATTGAGCCCTATGAGACCGAATTTTTCAAACATTTTTTAAGCGGATTTAAAATTCACAAATTGCTTCGAAAATTTTAGGTAATATTGAAATTGTTCCATAAAATATATAAAAAAAAATTAGTGAAATATATTCAGTAGTTTTTTAAATAAAAATTAAAATAATAATTACACCTCTTATATGAAGCGATCACGTGACCATGATATGAAAATATCACATGACCCACTTCAAAATCATATATATGGCATCCATCTCGTCTCAAAATCTTGATTTTTTAATTCATATTGAGTGTTGGATCCGTCTTAAAGCCACTTTATATTTGCTTAAATTCTGTGCATCTACGTACTGAAACAACGCAATTACAATATATTTGAGTTTAAATGATCATCCAAATTTGATTATTTCTACAACGAAACCTATTTTTCACTTATGTAAAATGTAAACAGCAAAATATGTAGAATGAGTTGTATTAGAATTGCTGTATTTCTTTAACACAGAATTATTTAGCCCATGGAGTCTGCATAGCTGATATGAATGAAATATTAATTGATTTTACAAAGAGAAGGACTATTTTTTTCGATGAAGTTTTAAGCATAGAGTTTAATTACTTGTAGCTCCATGGTCTTAATTTTTAAATAAAATAAATTATTATAGTATTGTGATGAATAAAATGAATGGGAAAATGTTATGAAGGAAATTCTGTTTTTATAGAGAGATCCAGGCGTGTTATTTTTTCTATGACGTCATTTGAATTAATTTCATTTGTTTTCGATGAAGTTTTCAAATATAATAAATTATCGTAGTATTGTGATAGTTTTAAAAATATTACCGAGGAATGTATCGCATTTTAGACATGTTTAAACCAGGCAATTTATATTTCAATGCCGTCATTTGAATGAAGTTCATTTTTTTCGATGAAGGTTTAAGTTTTCAAATATAATAAATTAATGTAGTATTGTGATAAGTTTTAAAATATTACCGAGGAATGTATTGCATTTTAGACTTGCTTAAATAAAATTGCATTGAAGTTGGAAAGTGTATCATAATCAATGCTTTAAGCATGATTGATCTTTCTTGTTAAATACTGAATTTGCTGTTTTATTTCAATTTTCATTTCCATTTGGCAAATGGACGTACTTTCAAAGACGGCGTTGCGCAAATGCGAAGAAATTAAAATATCTCGAGAACGATTAGTCGTAGAGTAATGTGGTTGGTCTTACGCTTTGTGTCGTCAAAAATTGCGTACAAAACCAGCAATAAATTGACACATTTGAGCAAATGTAGTTTTCTATTTTAGATTTTGTCGATATTTTGCGGGCCATTTCGCGAAAAAGGAGGGGATTTTTTCCCCCGAACCGTACTAAAATCTAATCAGCATCTATCTAACCAACGAAATTTTTTAAAATTTGGCCACTTAGTTTTGAGGTATAGTGAATACATACAGTACGAAGGCACACACAAACACAGACGTAACGCTAAGGAGAGAGAGAGTTCTCGAAACTTTTAAATACGCCGAAATCTCGAGTTGTGATTTATGACAAGATTCTAGTACTTATACATTACCATGCATTGTAGATAAAGTAATAAATACAATAGTGCATATTTTATCAAGCAGTGGGTAATATGGGATACAGATCCTAGAATAAATTACCTATTGAGACCATTTGAATATCAGGACAATCGTACATGTCCCGATATGGAAGTGCTAGTTTTATCATCTGAAAATCATTCTTTATTTACTTATAAGCAATAAACACTAAAATTGTCTTTCATTAACACTGACGTAATGATTTCATATTTGATATATGGAACGGAAGTCTAGAAATTAAAACTGTAGGGTTACCATATGGTTGTTGCGAGTGGGAGTTTTGATAAATAGAATTTGTGTTTTAATTGTTTATACTAGAATCAAAGAAAATGTTATTATACATCTTGTAAAGAACCTTGCTGCCCAACCAGGAATCGAACCACGGATCTTCAACTGACCAGCCGACGGTCTACCATTGAGATACTGGGGCGGAATTACAAGCTTTTATCGTCGGAGTGGACTCGGCATTTTCCACCCTCTAATAATAAATTGGCGAACAACTGACAATCTAAATGAGCCCCTACTGATTTATTTAATCCTAGTTCAGGCATTCTAGTGCTATTTTTATCCTCCGGGTTAACTTACTGTATAGTCGTTTTCCTCCTGATTTGAAATCGGCGCTCAATATACCAGAATCCACTGAATTCGAGCAATTCGTACTAGAGTTACTTTTAGACCCCGACATCTTTGCATTAGCCTACAGGGTAGATTTGTTCGGGCGCTATTGTAAAGATTCTTGCTGCCCCAACCGGGAATCGAACCATGGACATTCGAACTGGCCAACCGACGATCTACTGTTAAGCAATTGGAACGGAATTGCAATTTCTTATTGTCGCATTGGACGCTGAAATCTATATTGACATTATTATTATGCTATTCTTGTTTTCAAAATAGATTATAACATTCATTTTTCTTTCAATATGCCGACATATTTTGAAAATGGCCTGCCTACCTCTAAAACTCACAAAATTTCAGGTTCTATAGAGCAGAGTTTGAAAATTTTCTCGTCCATTTAAAATCCATTTAATTTATATCAATACATATAAAGTGCAGTAGTAATACGTTAAAAAACTTTTAAAACTGTATCATGGAGGTTCATGACCGATTGAAAAGGGCTAATCTGTAAAACATGGAGACCTAGTTTATTCTTTTATTCTTTTTAACCAACAATTGTCTGCAATTTTTCATCAGATAATCGTTCTGAATAATCGTGTTACCAGTTAACTTGTCACTATCTCATGTTTCTGAATTCTGATTTAAAAAAATCAATTTTAATGCGTATTGTTAAGGATGACGTCACGTTGATTTTGATTGGGAATAATGGACTGTCGTTGCAGTGTGGTCTGGTGCATTTTCATGTTGGATCATTCCGATTCTATATGCTCATTTGTCTGAACGTTTAATGCCATATACATTTTTTCGCAATTCTCTTAGAATAATGATGTAGTAATGCTGTTGCCGTTACGAACAAATTACCTATGCGTATACTACAAAACACGATGATTATGTTTGAACTGAACTATATATGAATCTATGGATGTGTTATTCAAATTGTACAAGACTTTAAAAGTTTGAAACATAATATCATTCAAATAAGCTGTTAACCTTGCATTAAGAACTTGCAAAAATACAATGCGTGAACATAAATAAGTGTACTTAAAAAGTATATGCAGCTTTCAAGTTCCTTGAAGTTAACTGAAAGTATAATGAAGACTTGATATCCAATGAACATTTTGGATTCCTCAGCAAGAAGTACAAATAGTGCATTACTACAAGTCTTAAAAAAATCTAGTTCAAAACATCAAAAATATTAGCGAGAAGCATCACCAGCTTTTCTTTCCAAATGTGAAACTTCAAACTATTAAATCAAGTAAGTTGTAAAAATCAGAGGATATTAAATCTTATATTTAACTACAGTTTTAAACTGTACGGATGATTGGGAATTCTATAAAGTGCTGCACGATCTGACTAACACAGTGACAGTATCATCAATACAAATGTGGATCTAGTTCGTTCTATTCACGAGAGAAGATATTTTGTGTAATAGTCTCGTATTTCGCCGCCTGATAACTTATCAGTAGGTGTTGATATATGAGAAATGTCGTTTGTTTATAAAACTTAAAAAACTTAAACTGATAAATTTGGCAAACCTGACAATTAATGTAGCCAATCTGGGAGATATTTCACCTAGATTGACGAAAGTATAGATACAATTGCAAAAGTGACCTTAAGTTAACGGAAATGACGGAAATTAATTATTACATGTTTATTGAAAATATTAATTAATTATTAAATTAAATATTTAATATGTGGACTATATTGCTTATTGCGGATGCTATCAATATTGATAATTGTCAATTTAGAGTTGCGTAAAATATAAGTTAATTCGGTACTTCGAAATGCCATGTTGTCATTTGGAAAATATACCAATAATATACCAATAATATACCAATAATATACCAGTAATTTGGAAAATATACCAACCGCTAAATATACAGTAAAATATTAATATCATTGTGCCACAGATCTTATGCATCATTTTTTCACTTCAAATTCATTGCATTATATAGGGGCAGTCAGGCGCTGCCTACATTATGTTTTTACAATGGATTTAAGAATACAACTTTTCCTTCATGAGTACTGTTCAAGAAAACAAGGCATATGATTTAAATTTCTGCTGACGTGCGACATGAGAAACGAGCCGGATTTGATTTCAAATACTGCTTTTGAATGACAATGTCAACTACAATAATAAAATGTATTATTTTCGTTTTACTTTGCGGTCTGGAAACAACGTCAAAACAATTTTAATGCTTTTATCCCGTATCTTTCCAATTAGAAGAAATTTCCATTCAAACTCTATTCTATTACAATGATGCTTTTCAAAACCCAGAAATGCTTTTGTTTCCAGTTTAAAGAACAATAAAAACGAAATATTTTTCTGCAGATAAATCATAAAAACATTTCATTTGAAAGAAAAATTAGAATCGTTTAAATATTTGAAGTATTTTTCATTTGAACTTTTTTTTTGTTTAATTAGATCAAGCATCATGTAGCCTGGCTTAAGAGTTTTATTCATCAGAACTAATTAGACGCATGTAAAATGAACGGATTTAATTACCTTGCCAAAAAATTAACAACCGTGGTTTGATGCATTTTGAGAATTTTTTGTGCTCTTCGACGTGTACCAAAATTAATTCCAATCGTGATTTGCGCGGATTTCAGTGGTTAGTGGTCACTAAATGCGACAATACATTCAAATTTCAGACCACACACTTAAATTTCATAATATCAAAATCTTAATTTCTGAATATCAAAATCTTAATATCTGAATATCAAAATCTTAATTTCTGAATATCAAAATCTTAATATCTGAATATCAAAATCTTAATTTCTGAATATCAAAAATCGTTTCAAATATCAGAATAAAGATGGAATGGGGCACATTTTTGAGAGTCAAAGTGGTGTAAGTATTTTTCAAAGTCCCCTTAAATTGTGACATAGAATTTTTGATATTTTCGACTTTTTTTCTCTGTAATTTTAAGAGGATAGATTGATACCAAAACTAATATCCTGTTTCAGAGGAATTGTTCTTTCATTTTAAAATGATTTTGAATTTTTTTAATTATATCTTTGCATCGTGAGCCCTAATTCAAATTTTTGAGGTATTAGGTTTTTCCCTTAGTCTCGAAGCTGAAACAGATTGAATGACATTGAAACCAAGATTTTAGCTATAGTCATTGAAACCAAGATTTTAGTTATTGTCGAAGTTATCATTAATTTACATCATCCTCTTACTCACTCAGCCAGTTCAGTGTATATTCTATAGATAACGATGATTGACGAAGAGTGGTGCCGGAAAGAGATATACAATCAATAGCGGGTTGTAAAAGTAAATCGAAATATGAAAAGTATCAGCAATCAGAGAAGAATCTGTGTATAATGTAAATTTTCGATATTTTTGATTTTTTCCTTGATCTGGAATTTTAGGTGGATTGATTGAGAACAAAACCTATATTCTGTTTTATAGGAATTGCTCGATCTTTCTAAAAATGGTTTTGAACTTCTTTAATAATATCTTTGCATCCTCAGCCCTAATTCGAATTTTTGAAGTATTAAGTTTTTCCTTGGTCTCAAAGCTGAAACAGATTGAATGACATTGAAACCAAGATTTTAGCTATAGTCATTGAAACCAAGATTTTAGCTATTGTCGAAGTTATCATTAATTTACATCATCCTCTTACTCACTCAGCCAGTTCAGTGTATATTCTATAGATAACGATGATTGACGAAGAGTGGTGCCGGAAAGAGATATACAATCAATAGCGGGTTGTAAAAGTGAATCGAAATATGAAAAGTATCAGCAATCAGAGAAGAATTTAGCTGTGTATAATGTAAATTTTCGATATTTTTGATTTTTTCCTTGATCTGGAATTTTAGGTGGATTGATTGAGAACAAAACCTATATTCTGTTTTATAGGAATTGCTCGATCTTTCTAAAAATGGTTTTGAACTTCTTTAATTATATCTTTGCATCCTCAGCCCTAATTCAAATTTTTGAAGTATTAAGTTTTTCCTTGGTCTCGAAGCTGAAACCGATTGAATGACATTAAAACCAAGATTTTAGCAATATTCGAAGTTATCGTTAATTTACATCATCTTCTTACTCACTCATTCAGTAAATTCAGTACATATTATATACATAGATAACAGTGATTGACGAAGAGTGTTCGAAAGGTATATAATATCCATGGTGGTTTGTAGAAGATAATTAAAATATGAAAAATATCAGCATTTTAGCTGTGATTGTTGCAACCACTGTAATCAATGATTCTATAAAATTAAAATTTTAATTTTTATACGGTCCTCCAATGAAAGTATCAATTAGCAAAATTTACCCCTGTTAATTAGAGCAAAAAACATTTACCCGATATCTTTTGATGAAAAATTACTTGAGATATCAATAATTGAAATTTGAGTTATTCCATTTTACCCGAACTACAAGTGTGAATAGCATACTTCCTATAATATCAAATGTGGAGAACACCTATAAATCTATTTACAACAGAAGAATCGTGAATTAAAATTTGCTACCATTTGATTCTGAATAATTTATTTGTTCCTGATCCCTTTTAATCCAATGAAAAACAGTGATTATACCCAGAAGCAATAACTGGAAAATCTCAGCGAGTTTTGCAACAAACTACACCCGGTAAATTTCTTTTGACCTTATTAAGCGCGGAAAAATTTTACTATTTGACATTTTTCATTAAGGAGGTAAATTTTTTTTTCCATTTTCATGAAATCATTTGTTTCGGAAGGGGAGGAGGTGCAAATATCCCAGCTAAATTTCCCTCTGTTTGCTTATTATTTACTTTCTCTACAATGCGTAGTAATGTATAGAAAAAGGCATCGTGTCTAAAACCGCAACTTGAATTTACACAAATAAGAATAAGCACACAACTTTGATAGAAGGTATTTTATTACACTTCTTATAAGACGTACAAAATAGAAAAAGGCCAGAGCGCTGTCGAGCGTTAATACGCTCTCCATCAGTGGCTACATGGAAAGTAAAAAGGATCGTTCATATATAGACCAGTAAAGATGACAAATTTGCATAAATACAATTAGTAAATGAACATTCGATTATCTAAGGAAAAATACACAAAAAATATAAAATATTTTTGACGTTCTCTACAATACGTAGTAATGTATAGGAAAAGGCACCGTGTCTAAAATTGCAACTTGAATTTACACAAATCAGATTAAGCACACAACTTTGATACAAAGTCTTTTATTACACGTCTTATAAGACGTACAAAATAGAAAAAGGCCAGAGCGCTTTCGAGCGTTAATATGCTCTCCATCAGTGGCTACATGGAAAGTAAAAAGGATCGTTCATATATAGACCAGTAAAGATGACAAATTTGCATAAATACAATTAGTAAATTAACATTCGATTATCTAAGGAAAAATACACAAAAAACATAAAATATTTTTGACGGATTCAAAAACGAGTATAACTCAAGAAAATTACAATTAAAAATACTATTTTATTACAGGAATGTAAATTCAAATAAGACAGTCAAGCCCAATCCCCATGAGGATGACGTCAAAGATAACTATGAAGAGACTTGAATTGCATAGAGTCGAGAATGAGCCGCCAATCATAACTTAAAATTTGAACGGGGTCAAAATTACAAATCGACGCACGGTAGATATAAATAAAAAGGAATTCAAAAAGGAGAATATAACGGGGGTTATTACAATGCATTAAAAGGAAAGTTTTTTAAGAAATGGGCAGAAAATTATCATTAACAACATAATAAGTAAGGGTCGTAGAAAGTTTACTACTTTTGACATCCCGAGCGTGTTCTGCTAAACGGGTGCCAACATTGTGTTTGGTATTGCCAATATAAAATTTATAGTCACCATCGGTAGACAACAGGTGAACCACGTACACTCTAGCATAGCTTTTAAAGTCATACATATCCCCAAGTTTATCAGAACGAATACGGTTAAATAAAGTAGTAAAATTAGAATGAGCAGGCCTGAAACCGAATTCATGACAGAACTGAATAAAGGGACGGGAAATCTTAGGATGGTACGGAAAACTAGATTTATAAGTTAAACGATCTTTTAACGTAACACGTTTAGTATCAATTTGAGTAAATTTAGGGAGAACATGGACGAAAATCTTATGTATAAACTCAAAAGAATAGGCAGC
Source organism: Amaurobius ferox (assembly GCA_951213105.1). Lineage (NCBI taxonomy): Eukaryota > Metazoa > Arthropoda > Arachnida > Araneae > Amaurobiidae > Amaurobius > Amaurobius ferox. The sequence continues at coordinate 99,972,319 of OX578141.1, read as the reverse complement.
CTCATGGCTAAGATTAAAAATAAAATTAATTTCATCACTCAAAGCAGAGATAGAAGAACAAACATTAAATGAGCGATTAAAATAAGCATTAAAAGAAGCTTTTTAGAGGAAATATGATGGTAAAAATTAGAGGGTATACAGAAATTAGTAAAAGAGGGTTTACGGAAAACAGAAGTGTGAAAACCAACAGCAGAACGAGTAATCAGAACATCAAGGACATGCAAGGAACAATTAGATTCATGCTCAACGGTAAAATTAATCGAAGGGTAAAAATCATTAACCTTAGACAAAAGAAGAAAGAGGTTATTTAAGACACTATCCCAAATAATAAAAACATCATCCACGTAACGCAATGTTGGCATCCGTTTAGCAGAAGACGCTCGGGATGTCAAAGGTAGTAAACTTTCTATGGCCCTTGCTCATTACGTTGTTAATGATAATTTTCTGCCCATTTTTGAAAAACATTCCTTTTAATGCATTGTAATAACCCCCGTAATATTCTCCTTTTTGAATCCCTCTTTATTTATATCTACCGCGCGTCGATTTGTAATTTTGAACCCGTTCAAATTTTAAGTAATACTTGGCGATTCATTCTCGACTCTATGTAATTCAAGTCTCAGTTATTTTTGATGTCATCCTCAGGGGATTGGGCTTGACTGTCCTTTTTGAATTTGCATTCCCGTAATAAAATAGTATTTTTAATTGCACTTTTCTTGAGATATACTCGTTTTTGAATCCGTTAAAAATATTTTATGTTTTTTATGTATTTTTTTTTTAGATAATCGAATGTTCATTTACGAATTATATTTATGCAAAATTTGTCATCTTTACTGCTCTATATATGAACGATCTATTTTACTTTCCATGTAGTCACTGATGAAGAGCGTATTAACGCTCGAAAGCGCTCTGGCCTTTTTCTATTTTGTACGTCTTATAAGAAGTGTAATAAAAGACCTTTTACCAAAGTTGTGTGCTTAATCTTATTTGTTTGAAATCAGACGTGATACCAACTTATTTATTTGATTTCACACATTTCAAGCACCCTGGAACACGAAAATCTATTTTAAGGTAAAATTTGTATGTTTGGGTATGTCTGTCTGTGTGTCTGTATGTGTGTCTGTATGTGTGTTTGTGTGTGTGACTGGGTGATGTCTGTATCCACTATTGCTCAACAAATGGACTAAATTCCCCACAAATATGTAGGAAAGTCACTCGTGGGTTATCCTTGTGCCGTTTTGATTTCGGTACGATTTTCGAAGAAGAAACTGAATTTGCGAAATGGCCTGCAAATATTAGCAAACCTGAAATAAAAGACTACTTATGTTCAAATGTAGCAATTGTATTATACGTATCTATTGAAGACTAAAAGAAAAACAAGAAATATCAATCATGTATAAAGCATTGATTATGAAACACTTCCTGACTGCAATGCAATTTTATTTAACCATCTCTAAAATGCGATATATTCAGCGGTGATATTTTTTAAATTATCACAGTATTACAATAATTTAATTTACTTGGAAGCTTAAAACCATGGAAGTAAAAGTGCTTTCTTACTCTGCTTAAAACTTTATCGAAAATTCAATACTACAAAATCGTTTGCTTCTCTATGTAAAATCAACGAATATTTCATTCATATTACTTATATTTCAAACTCCAGAGCCAAATAATTGTGCTTTTAAAGAAATCAACTATTCTTATGCAAATCATTTTACAGCTTGATTTGTTTACATTCTGTATGCGTTAAAATTAGATTTCGTTGTAGAAATAATCAATGTTCAATGATCATTTAAACTAAAAAATATTCTAATTGCGTTGGTGCAGAATATAGATGCCCATAAAATACGAAAAATAAAGCGGTTTTAGGACGAATGCAATACTAAATATAAATTTAAAAGAACTTTAAAAATCACGATTTTCACAATAAGAAAAAAAAATGGATGCCATATTTTATTTTGAAGAGGGTCACGTGATCTCTTCATATAATATGGGTGCAATTATTATTTTAATTTTTATTTTAAAAAGTACCGATCATATTTAACTGAAATTTTTTTTATATATTTTATGGGATAATTTAAATATTTTCTGAAATTTTCAAAACATTTTGTGAATTTTAACTACACTTAAAAATGTTTGAAAAATTAAATCCCATAGGGTTCAATGTATTTCACACTTTCAACCCTGGTTCAGTCCCAAAACTAATTGGGGGATATTATTCATTTATATTCCCATATGTTCTACAGACCGTCTGAACAACATACTAAAATTTCATTTTGGAGAAAGTCACTTTTACGGCAGTTATCATTTGAATGGACAAATAGACAGACAGAATAACCAAAGTCATAAACTATTTTCAACTATGTTGGAAAGTGTTTAAAAAACCTGTTTTTCTAGGACTAACTGTTTCCGATATATTTCGGTTTTTCACCTCCGCCTTTGAAAATACGCCCAGCCTTCAAATCGAAATGAAAGTTGCAAATTTGTTGCAATTTCAAATAATTGTCTTTATTTTTAATTCCATTTAATTTTATTTGTGATGAATTAAAGTTATTGAATTACGAAAGAAAGAAAGGTAAAATGAATTTAAGTTTGTAGCGAAAGTCATGTGCTGCCCACATCGGATTTTTTTATATTTCACTTAACTTCTGCGACCAAATGTTGCTTTTATATTCCTTTTGGACGTTCTTCTTTAAAAACCCAGTATATCAATAGAAGCAAGTTTAAAGAAATATATGTCAATAGTGAAATATTTTCTACGTAAAAAATTGTATTTTTTATTCATTTTTTGTCCAATTTCAGGCATTATTCATCCTAGGTGAAACCTATGCATTTCTCAGTTTAACAATCAGAATCCCATAAATTTCATACCTTTTTCTAAAAATTAGATGTATATCATATTCGTAATCAGAAACTTTACAAATAATATATGTGATCTTCTATTCCTGATGCACTGATATTTTTTAAGAATTGTACTTTACGCTCATGATCCACAAATACTTGAAAAACTATTACTAAGTACATTTTTGGCCTTAAAAATGTATCAGTATCCATATCAAAAACTGTATAAATTTTCTGTCTTAATCCACTTTTTTATTTTCATTATTTTCAAAATTATATGAAGGGCAAATACATCAATCAAAATATCATCAAATAAAAAATCTATAAAATCAGGACAGAAATACAATTTCCGCATCACCTAACAGAATTCTTCCAATAACACTTATATATTGAACATATATATATTGGAACAACAACTGAATCATCGTCCACTTGAAATCGGTTCACATACGAGTGTATCGAATTGCATTTATTAGAAAAAAGCTTTTAAAATGAACTTCGATACATTCAAATAAAAATAAGTCGTTTTCTTCTTCTTGTTGTTATCTGCATACTCAATAACATCTATATGTCCCATATCTTTGAGCAGCGTTTCAGAGTATGTAAATACTCGTTGATAGATATCTCTACATGATGAACACAATAATAGTCTGACGTAAAATCATAAAATTCTAACTAATAAAATATCATCCCATAACTTAAGTACGTCTAGAAGGTGCAAAATACTAAAGTTATAAAGACTTCAGATAAAAGCAACTAAAGTAGACGTAAATAATTTAAAACAATGTTATGATAATCTTACATAATAAAAGAAAATGTTTGTATGTCTTTCTGTGTGTGTGTGTGTGTGTTGTCTCAAGCGCAAAACCTAAGCTTAGGACAACAACGAAATTCGTTAATAGTTTAGTTGAACTCTCAGGACATACCTTGTAGGACAAAGTAGTACATACCTTGGCCTTATCATTCGAACCTTATAATTCGAATTCATGTTTTAGTTTATTTATATTGAAGCATGCTTTTAAGCGATTTTCACACAAATTGGCTTCTCAACTGCTAAAAATATTGTCACAGAGTTTCCATCTTGATCAGAAAGAATGAAGAACGGTTTTTTTTATCAATCTTTGAACCCAAATCGTAGGATAATTTCTTCATATCTATTTATTTATTTTTATACACATCGAAATATTCATATTTTAGGCAAATGAATTCTTATTGTGTTATCATGTCCGAAATATAAAGATTAGCACAATTCTATAGTTTGGCAAAATATAAATGCATATTTAAAACTCTAATATATTTAATTTATGCATATTTTATACTCTAATAATACAATTGTTTAATACTCTATTTTCTGATTTTCTGAGAATTTTTAAACAAAAGCATAAAAATTGAGATTTTTTTCCCTGCTGGCGAAAGACTTCGTTATTTGGTTCGCTGGTTGCTATGCACTAACGTCACAGCTAACGTCACTGGTGCAATTAAGGTCACAACTAGTGCGTTGCTATGAGAAGCAGTGACGTGTTTATCGTAAAATTGTTGTTAGGTGTTCTGGGCATTCGCGGCAGACGATAAAGTTAACATGGCAAGACGGGACCAAACTAAACTTTGAAAAATAGAAACTAGCAAAAAGTATGATAGAAGCTCGTATAAAATTGTGATTTAAGCAAGTTTCTTGCTGCTATTGCATATATCGGCTATTTTATTCTGATCCGCATAATAAGCACAAACCCGGTTCATAGATTTTGGTATCTGCAATGGAAGTGTCTTTCATATCCAATACATATGATTTATGTCGCATTTTGTATATGATAAATATTTTATGGATCTTACTTCTATCATATTCTATAAAGATTTTCACAAATAAAGAATATTATTTGGATTTGATACATATACTCATATACATTTAAATGAATTTTGTTATATTCGCAGTAGAATCCAGAATGCAACTCCAGTTCAATCTGATATTGCGTGGCCGATGAAAAGCCGCAAATTAACTACTTACCATTCCGTCACCTGCGTCACAAAGATGACCATAATTGCTATCCTAGCAAATTAGCGGTTGTTGTATATGCCGCGTAGACCTCAAAGTTATTGAAATATATAATTAATCTTGAACTATGTTGATTTTCAAGTGTACTTGCGAGATTTGCTATAAGGGAACTAACAATTAATCTCACATGAAGTATATTTCAATTTATAATTCATTGCATTCAGAATATGCTCATTTATGGAAGCCTTATTATGGAGTAAACATCTTATGTTATGAGCGTTTATGTATATGCCATGTTTGAAACAACATTTTCATAAAGCGGTACAGAAATGATTAAATGACGTTTATGTTTATTGAACGTTCTGAAAGTGAAATGAGAAATTTTCAGAATAAATTATGATGTTGCAATTTTGAACCATTTATTTCTTACGGCTACAAAAGCATGATTACTTTAGCATGTTATTAAATATAGGATCTATAAGTAATATTCCTTTATTATTAAATATAAAAGTTATAAGAAATGTTCCTTTCTTATAAAATATAGGAGGTATGAAAATTATTTCTTTATTATTATATATAGGATGTATAAAATCTCCCTTTGTTATTAAATATAGGAGATATAAAAAATAATTTGTTTTTAGATGCAGGAAGTATAAGAAATATTCCTTTCTTATTAAATAAAGGAGGCATAAAAATTCCTTTGTTATTAAATATAAAAGGTATAAAATAATTCCTTTGTTATTAAATATAGGAGATATAAAATATATCCCTTTCTTATTAGATAAATATAGGAGGTATAAAAATATTCCTTTGTTATTAAACATAGAAGATATAAAATATTCCTTTCTTATTAAATGTAGGAGGTATAAGAAATAGTCCCTTGTTATTAAATATAGGATGTATGGAAATTGTTTTGCAATTAAATATAGGATTATGAGAAATAGTTCATTATTATTAAATATAGGAGGTATAAGTTATATTCCTTTATTAAATACAGAATATATAAGAAATATTCCTTTGTTATTAAATATAGGATGCATAAGAAATATTTCTTTATTATTAAATATAGGATGATAAGAAATATTGCTTTGCTATTAAATATAGGAGATATAATTTTTTTTTCGTTGTTAAATCAGTTTTCATTGAAGTCACGTAAACTGAAAATAACCTCAGATTTCCTTTTGAAAGTGGCTACACAAAACAAGATTTTATGCAGATATTTTTCAAGAGTAAACTTAAAACATACAATTAATTAACTTTAAATGAAACTGTTAAATTAATTTGGCCCAAGTGAATTCTATGCATACTCATTATTTAAAGTTTAAATCAAGCATATATTTAATTGCAGTATATTTGGAAGTTGAATCTGATGAAACTAGCAAACATGAACTACTACTTAAAAATGGTAAATGCCGAAAAGTAATTATTCAGTTTAATCAGTTAACACAAGCAGACTTTGACAAAAAATATCGTTTAGAACTAGCACTTAATTCGTCTGCGCAAACATCTAGCGATGAAGTTGAAACTCAGAATTATAGATCAAAGTCCAGCTGGTCATATTGAAGAAAGTTGATTTTAGTAATACAACACTACTTAGAATTTATTGCCAATATTCTCTCATAAAGCTGAAGTTTATTCAGCCTTAAAAAAATATAATTAATCTTGAAGGAATTGAAGACTCGTAATTAAATCGTCGCGCAAACATCTGAAGTTATAAGATAAAACTCTTATTAGAAATTATCTCTCTGATTAAAAGTTCAACAAGTTATATTGGCCAAAGTTGCTTTTGTAACACAAAACTACATATTACTTAGCATTTATTTTCAATACACTTTGAAAAATATTAATTGTCTATGCAGACTTGGAAATAAATAATTTTGGTGGAGTCGAAATAGAAAGGTGTTAAATCTCACACTAGCTAGCATCTTATATTTTAGATAAAAATGTGTATTTGAGATTTGTTTTTCAAACCAATGCAAATTAGTACACAAAATTTAAACAATCCTGTTACTTTTCAGTAGATATTGCAAAGTTTTTTCAGTAATTGTAACTATTAAGGAACAAGTATACTATTATTTGAAATATATTTTCAAACCATTTGCTTGTATGGATTCTAAATTACTAATCTGACCTTTCTACAGGAAATTATAATATATCAAGTTTGGCAGCAAATATTTTTCTGTTAACTATAAATGGGAAACTCAGACACGAAATGCTAATGGATAATAAATTATGTAGTACACACTACATATTTGTGTTTCTCCTATAATATGATTAACTATTCAAATTTATTTTCCAAGTAAAATACAAATTTAAAGCCAGCGATTCTAAATGAAATATTGATAATTTATTAAACTCGTAGTGGAACCAATTTTATGAAACTAGTTGTGGTACCGTACATAATTTGTCATTGTGTGTAGGCCTTAAAAATAATTCAGGCATAACTGTTACGATTGAACAGTTAAATAAAATTACACATCATTTTTAACACATTACAACGAAGTTAAAAAGTGTTTATGACTTTGTTCATTCTGTCTGTCTGTCTGTCCGTTAGCACGATATCTGCCGTAAAAATGACTTTATCAAAATGAAATTTTAGTATATTGTTCAGACGGTCTGTAGGACCTATGGGAATATAAATGAATAATATCACCCAATTAGTTTTGGATTGAACCCGGGTTGAAAAAATGAAATACATTGAGCCCTACGGGACCTAATTTTTCAAATATTTTTAAGCGAATGTAAAATCCACAAATTGCTTTGAAATATTTAGGTAATATTCAAATTGTTTCATAAAATATATAAAAAAAATTCTGCGAAATATATTCAGTAGTTTTTTAAATAAAAATTAAAATAATAATAACACCTCTTATATGAAGCGATCACGTGACCATGATATGAAACGACCACGTGACCCACTTCAAAATAATATATGGCATCCATCTTGTCTCAACATCGTGATTTTTAAAGTTCTTTTTAATTCATATTGAGTGTTGTGTTGTATCCGTCTTAAAACTACTTTATTTTTTCTTAAATTCTGTGCATCTACATACTGAAACAACGCAATTACAATATATTTGAGTTTAAATTCTCATCCAAATTTGATTATTTCTACAACGAAGCCTATTTTTCACCTATGTAAAATGTAAACATCAAACATGCAGAATTAGTTGTATTAGAATTGCTGTATTTCTTTATCACAAAATCATTTAGTTTATGGAGTCTGCATAGCTGATATGAATGAAATATTCACTGATTTTACAAAGCGATGGACGATTTTTTTCGATGAAGTTTTAAGCATTGAGTTTTATTACTTGTAGCTCCATGGTATTAATTTTCAAATAAAATAAATTATTATAGTATTGTGATAAATTACATGAATAGGAAATTATTTATGAATGAAATGTTGCTTTTATAGAGAGATCCAGGCGTGTTATTTTTTCTATGATGTCATTTGAATGAATTTCAGATGTTTTGATGAAGTTTTCAAATATAATAAGTTATCGTTGTATTATGATAATTCTAAAATTATTACCGAGGAATGTATCATATTTTAGAGATGTTTAAACCATTCAATTTATATTTCAATGCCGTCATTTGAATGAAGTTATTTTTTTTCGATGAAGGTTTAAGTTTTCAAATATAATAAATTAATGTAGTATTGTGATAAGTTTTAAAATATTACCGAGGAATCTATTGCATTTTAGAGATGTTTAAATAAAATTGCATTGAAGTTGGAAAGTGTTTCATAATCAATGCTTTAAGCATGATTGATCTTTCTTGTTAATTTCTTAAATATATAACATTTGTATTGTGAGTATCCACTCAACTTTTTCATATATTCATATTCCATACTGTTTAGATTTACCTGCATCATTATCATTTCCAGAATATAAAATAATTTTACAAATTTGGTAACATCAATCTACAATTATAAAGGAAGATGCTCTTTTGTTTGCTTATCCGGCAGAAAATCTAAGCTAAGCAACTCACAGCCATAAAATTTGGTACAGAGTTATCTCGACAATAGAGTGGCATTTGTTGTCGGTAGCGCCATCTATTGCATGTTTTAAAATCAATTGCCTAAACTAAAACAATATTTGGGAAATATATGCAGTTCAAAAGAGGCATGATCAGCCCTTTCAATTTCGTACATATTATCGATGAGGACAAATATTAATTCCGATGGGCGCGGTTCACCGGAAAATTTTCAGCAGTCCTCTTGTCAGTATTCAGGTCTAACTTTCACTGCTGAGACTTCGAAACCTTTCGAGTACTTTAAATTTTGCTGGTGACGTCATCTATTTTGTTATTTGAAGATGAGCGTGCCCTGGTTCGAATTTTCATATTGTAACGGCGTTAAATTTTAAATGTTAATTAGTTTATTTTGCATATTTCATCAAATCTTTATGTCACCAGAAAGCGCAATTTTTTTTATAATGATGTGACTTTTTCTAATCTTTTTAACTCTCTAAGAAAATAAATGCTTATTGCATCCAACTAAATTTTCTGCTATAAACAGGAAGTGATATATTTTTTCATTAACATCATGTTGGGGGTTTCGTAAAAGAGGGCCTGGTACCTTAATGAAAGAAGAATGTCAAAATGAGAAACCATGAAATGGCCCATAGTCGGGCTTTTAGAATCCACTTCGACTATAAGAGCTTGCAATTTCGTGCCAATAGCTCAACGGTAAAGTGTCGGCTGGCCAGTCGGCTGGCCACGAAGATCTGTGGTCTGACTCCCGGTTGGATCAGCCAGGGACTTTACCGTGGCGTCAAAACAAATCAACCCTGTATGTTATTACAAAGATGTTGGATGTCTGAAAATTACCCTAGTACGACTAGCACGGATTCAATGGACTTTGGAATATTAAGCGCCGATTTCAAATCTAGCCAACAAACAAGGACCACACAGGATGTCTACCTGGAGGATAAAAATAACACCAGGAGACTTACTTGAGGTAAAAATAGCAAAAGTCGGTTAGTCAAATTGTCAATCGCAGGCCAATCTGACATTAGAGTTTGGAGAATTCAAAGTCTACTTCGATTATAAAAGCTTGAAATTTTGTCCCAGTAGCTCGTCGGCTGGCCAGTTGGAAGTTTTGTGATTCGATTCCTGGTTGGAGAAGCAAGGTTCTTTGCAAAACTCTCAAAAGTCTGATTATTAAAAATTTACTTTGTAATCATCGTTACCCGTAATGCACAGCAGGAATTCATTTATCCAATATCAGCTCTGTCGTCTTTTGAAAAAAATAATAAATGCATTCATTGGGTCCCTCCTTTAAATCCCAAGTAACTCTGGGTAATTTTTATCCTTTTCCAGTTATCTATAATAATGAAAAAAGATTTCTATTAGTTTGTTTGTGCCATCTGTATCGGAATATGTTCAGCCATGAAATTTGGTATAGGGGTTTCTCGACCCTCGAGAGGAAACACCTCGTCGAGTTACTTTTGTAATTTGAATTAATTTAAAAGTTATAAACCCAAAATAGAAATTCAGCTGACAATGTTGTTGACTTCGTCTATTGCATATTGCTAAAACTAAAACGATATTTCCGAGCATTTTCTTGACACACAAATTCGGTATTTTATTGATAAACAAAATAAACTTCGGTTTCTTTATCTACCTAAATCTAAGAAATCACGAAGAGAATGACAGGTGTCAGCTTTATATTGACATAGTTAACATGTGGCGGATTGGATTGTTGGCGACTTTTGTTGCGCGTTGCTAAAACTAAAACACATTAATTTCTTTCCTCAGCTCGATTGCTTTTTCAAAACTTGAATGAATTTCATTTATCCCTTTTTAACTCTCGGGTAACGCCATGTGCATTTTCCAGTTAGTATAAATTTTAAACATTTCTTTCTTCAAGTTGGCAACAACTTGCTGATGCGTATAGACGCATTTGGCTTATCAGTGTGTATAAAATGTCTGCGACAACAGTTACATACGTAAAGCAGTTCAAATTATTAATACCCCAATTTATTGGTTACTACCATAATTCTTAAAGGATTTACTTTTGTATACAATGGAGAATATTTGTTGAAAATTTTAAGCGCTACTTTTTTATACAGAAATATAAGGAGGTAAAAATATGGCCAATGGAAGTTTATGCAAAAATTTTACGTATTCTATAAAAATTGATTTAATATAAGATCGGTCCCCCAAGAATCGCAAACGAAAATGAATTAGAATCCGAAGCGCACTTTTCTAACGACGAAACTAGATTAATTAGGCAAATGCAACTGTTGTCAATTAAGGAAGCGGCCGGCCACATGCACCGCGTTGACAGACAGTCAGCTTCACAACTACAAGAACATCTTTCCACACATTAATAATAGAAGTCTGATAAGGCCTTCCCGGAAAAAGAGACACACAGAAGAGAGACTCCTTTTCAGAATAAAATACTAAAATATAAATAATGTCTTATGGAAATAATAGAAGTGCTAAGTTAGTGACAAAATTAAGCCAATTACTTTCATTGAATATTGAAATGTTTAATGAAATAAAAATTGTGAATGAATTCAACATGCAATTTAAATTGTGGCATATTTATTATTATAGATTTTGTAAATAATAAGGTATAATTATTATATGTATAATTATTATATGTATAATGTGACTATTACACTGTACAAAGCGTGCGCGATATTGTGCAATGATTATATAAGAAATACTATTTCACATTTATTATTTAATTTCTTGTGAATATAAGTAATGTTACAAAATTTAGATTGTGAAATGTATGAAGCACTCTTCTAATATTCCAAGTAGAAATTTTTTAACATATTTGAAATGGTGATACTAGAGTGTGCATAAAACATAAGTAATGTATAACCATCAATAACAGTAGAAATGCAGATTAGAAACATAATTAGTTTTTGTTATTTATTTTTGTTCATTTTGTAAAATGTGTAATGATACAAAACATCTTGAAATGTATGAAGGACTTGTCCACTTTTTCAAAATCGAACTTTTTTTCGAAACTACTTTTTCGAATATATTTAACTTAGTTAAAACAATGAAACTAGAATTTCAATTTCATCCAAAAATAAGTTGTAAATAACCCCCGTTAAAAGTGGAATTGCAAAGTAAAAGAACAATATTTTTTTTATCATTAAGTTAACGTACACATATTGATTGCTAAAAATAAAATCAAACAGTAAAATAAATAATAAATAACCTAACAATCACTATTTATAGAATCCCAAATAATATTTTTGCAATACTAAAGTGTCAGATATATAATTCTTCAACAGTCCACTTTCTACACTTAATCTTGACATAAATTGTCAAATACATTTCTTATCTTTCACAACATATCACTATATCAGATCATCGCAGCTAAAGGCTCGGCTTCTATACAATCTTCCAAACTGAACGGAGAACTAACCATTGCTATGATGTGAATACTAGATGTGAATACTAGAAAGCTTCTAAAGCCAAAAGAAATATCTGATATGGACAGCATAAGACATTCCTCTTCTCCTGTCTTTCATAATTCATTGAGTTTAATTTCTTCAAATTACAGGGATATTAATTTAAAAGTGTACTTCATTTTTTGTTTTAACTCAATTTTTAGTTTCATTTAGCAACTGGGCGTAATTCCTAAGGCGAAGTTAGAAAATGGGAAAAAACTGAAATATCTAAGAACAGTTAGTCGTAAGGGAATTTGGTTTGTCCTATTCTTTTTGTCCTCAAAATTTACATATAAAACAAGCACTTAAGTTGACCATATTTTAAGTTTTATTTTAGACTTTGACGATTTTTGCGGGCCATTTCACAAAAAATGCTAGTTCATTTTGCTTGAATCGTACCAAAATCTAATTAACACCAAGATAACCCATAAGTGACATATATATCAATTTTTGGAAAAATAGGGCAATTAGTAGTTCAGCTAGAGTGGATACTTACGATTTTCGTGGGCCATTTCACGAAAAAGGCAGGTTCTTTATTTCCCGAATTGTACCATAATTTATTCAGCAGAGTAACCCACAACAGAAAATTTGGTAATTGCTTAAAATTTGGTACCTATGAAACTTTATACTATTTGGTCAATTAATCCTTGAGTTAGAGTATATACAAACATAGCACAGACAGGCACACGCACCGACATTTAAAAATAGATTTTTTGTGTTCTGAAAATCTCAAAATGTGTAGACCAAAACGTATCAAAACCTGCAGAGAGCTCAAAACGTGTAGAGGGCTCAAAACGTGTAGAAAATCCTAGTTGCTATTTTCGACACGATTCCAATACTTCCCCTATACATTACCATGCATGGAAGGAAAGTAAAATATATCTGATGTAAGCAGAACATGACTTTCCCTGCTTACAACGAATTTACACTGATTAAATTGAATTTACATGAAATGGAATTGCACTGATTGAACAGAATTTACACTAAATTAACATGCATTGCACATGCACTTAATGCAATGAATTTACTGGTTTCGCAGAGAAAATTTGATGTATAAGATCTACGGCACGGTCTTTTTAACGTTGAATTGTACATTTAGGGCTTTACCGGATGACAACATGCCAAACTCTTTCAAAGTATCTAATTACTTATATGCTGCTAAACTCTGAATTGATGATTATCAATATTGATAGCATTCAATAAGCAATATAGGTCATTTATAAAAATGTTTTAAGAATGGATTCATCCATTTGGCGTCATTTTTGGAATTTTGACAATATTTTCCTTAATATGGGGCAAAATATAACCAAGTAGGTGGTATTTCGGTACAGAGTGACCAAGGTATCCGAATTGATCTCCAAGCGTTACAAACAAATGGACAAAATATCATTTCTTATACATAAATAACAATCAACGAATTGTTCGGCATCAAAATACAAAATTATTCCCCAAATGGCCTTTTCTCGTAAATGGAATGCACTGTATCCACGAAAATGGGGATAATAAATTTATTGCATAATATTACATATGAAAAGTGAAGATATTTCTCAATAATTGCTAATATTTTTTTGTAATTTAATGTGATTTTTTTGAAAAACGTATTTGGAAAATGTGCAATATCACGAGTTCGGTTCATGCTAGCGGTCTAAAGTTTGTGTCAACAAAGTTTGTGTTGTGTTTGATGATCTTTACAATATTTCATTCGAATATTGGAGGGTTTTTCCGAACATTTGATTGCGTTTAATATCCACATGCTTCCAGTATTCTCTGATTGTAATTTTTGTACCAAATTTCTTTTAAAACGCTCCATTCGTTCGTGAAATACCGTCTCTACAGATTCACGGACCCATACACACACATATACACATGCATACACAGATACAACACCTCAAAAGCGATCGATTTGAGTTCTGGGATGCTTGAAACGTTCTCTTCCGTCGAAATCTCGTATTCGAATTTTCGACCCTGTCACAAAAATTTCTCTATGCATTACACTATATATGTAGGGAAAATAAAAACAGCCTTTCTTCGCACAAGGAGTATTGTACATATTAAAAACAGCCATCTTCGTGGCAAAGAAGGAAGCGTAACCACATTATTCAAATAAGTTCTGCATTTTTCTTACAATACCACCCGAGGCTAAAGGTAGAAAAAATGTTACTATCACTGCGAGGAAAAATAAAAAAAATTAAAACCAAAGAGGGAGAAAACGAGTGGCAGGATACTACGAACAATGGTAAAAACTAGGATGAAAAGAAAGAATAGCAGAATATACAGAATGAACTGAAAGAAACCAAGGCTGTAAGAGAATGGATATTAAAGTGAATAGAAACACCTAACACAAACAAGTAAAAAATAACAGAAAATGACTCCAAAACAATTGAATTAATGAAAGTGAAAAACAAATATAAAGGATCCAACTGGTTTCGGAGGCCATATGGGCTAACTTCTGAGCTAAAGAAAGTATTGCGGAAAATAACTAATATCTGGCAAAAGGAAGACCAACAACTGATAAATTCAGGAATATGACCGGAATGGGAAATTATTCTATTGATTTCCAAGATCAACGGAAAAAAGGGAATTATCGTTAACGCGGGAGAACTGAGAAAGGGAAGTTAACTTTTTAAGAAAGTACTTTGAATAAAAATAATTTACCCTATTTAATCATTTATTTCAACAAAATTATAGTTCACGAATATCTCACAGCCTTTAGTAATCGTGAAATTTATTAAATTAAATTGATATTACAGCTAGGGTGTGCTCCCTCAACAATTGCAACCCAAAATGGATTAGAATCTGACTCGAACTGTTGCAAGAGAGAAGCAAAATTAATTAGGCAAATGCAACTGCCGTCTTTAAGGAAGCGACCGGCCGAAGATATCGCACTGACAGACAGCTTTTCAACAACAAGCACATCTTGCCGCACATTAATAATAGAAACCTAATAAAGTCTTCTTTCAAAAAGAAACACCAGAGACTCCTTCATCCCAGAATAAAATAGTTAGAAATAATTACTGACTTGTGGAAATAATAGAGGTCCCCATTAACCTAATCTCGTTTGTCTTATATAATAATATTGAAATGGTTCTTGTAACGAGACATAATCATGAATTGCAAGCATAGATTGGATTGTAGAATTTTTGTCATTCTATTTTATGTAAATAATAAACGTGTAGAATATAGCATGTCTTGCTAAAATCTACTACTGTTCACAAATTGCATTTAAAATTACAATTTAATATTTATTGGTGACAAAACTTTAGTCATATTTTTTCTAAAATGTTTTTTTTTAAACATCTATTTCTCTGAATCTGCTTTAGACTGATATAGATTTAACATTACTGATTTAGATAACTGATATAGATTTATCATTGAAATCCGGAAGAGATACGTAATACATAAATTTAAAACTGTATTATAGAAGTACAGCGGAATTCTTAGTGATAGACGTGAATGGTTTAAGTACCGGAAGACAAAATCCTTTGTGACATGGAAGTTCACAAAGCATTTCCTCTTCCGGTTCAAAACTATTCATTTTCCTGCAACATTTATTTGTTGACTGGTATGCATTCATCATTAAATTCCGGAGAAGATAGGATGTTTACTAAGGATTTCCAGTTCCGAGAATTTTAGCATCCGGTTCAAAAGATTTCCTTTAAATATCTATTTTCATGAATTGGCCATAGATAGACATTAGATGATGACTTATATTGGATCAGCATTGAATGTCAGAGGATGTACAAAGGCACACACAGAATCCCCCTTTTGGTTCTGGAGATGCCATTTTCGAATTTTCCAAAATTTCATATAACTGTATGAAATAAGCAGGTAAAGAACAAAAAATCGTATTAGTTCATTGAAAAAGGAAGTATGCACACAATTTGATACCACACGAAACTTCCTTAATAAATTTTTGCAATTGGGTAAAACTCGTCTGTTATTAGGTATTCCAAGAAATATAAACAACTATAACTTAAATTCTTGGAACCCTTTACGTCCATAATTAAGAATTCCTCTAAACTTCTACAATACAGTTTTAATTTATTTATTACGTACGTCCTAAGAATAAAAACAATAATCATATAATTTATATTATTCATTTATTTATTTGGACCAAATTATATATACATGAATTTTACTCTTACATAATTATTCGTGAAATACAATTAATTCAGTGTATGATATAAGAACGGAAGTGACATGGGTTTTCTCCCTCAACAATTGCAACCGCAAATGGATTAGATTCTGACGCGAACTTTGTAAGAGAGAAACGAGATTAATTAGGCAAATGCAACTGTCGTCAATTAAGGAAGCGACTGGCCACACATATCGCGCTGACAGACAGCTTTTCAACTACAAGCACATCTTGCCGTACATTAATAATAGAAATCTGATAACAACTTCTCGCAAAAAGAAAGAGCCGAGACTCTTTCGTTCCAGAATAAAATAGTTTGATGGAATTGCTGCCTTATGGAAATAATAGAAGCCTCCATTAACCCACCTCTTTGATCTTATAGAATAATATTAAAATGTTTCTTAAAACGAGAAATAGTCATGAATTTAGATAGTATATTGAATTAAAACATATTTATTAATTTGTTACTTATAATTATAAGTATGTAGAAAGTTTATTTTGTAACAAACAAAAGGAAACACGCTATTTTGAGCACAACTTTCTATTAATTGTATGACACTTAAATGTCAGAGAAATGACTCCACTGCGCAGCTTAACTACTATTATTACATGTTATATATATATATATATATATATATATATATATATATATATATATATATATATATATAATAAAAATAATTTGAAAATCCAATGATAGATTAGAAAGAAGTTGTACCTCAAAGAACCCTAATTTTAAAATATGCCTACATAATAAAAGGAAGTATTAAGTAGAGAAAAATCAATCATGTGGAAAAAAAATGCAAATTTCTAGTCATCGCGCTGAAGATAATAAACAAATATCAATGGAGTAGATTCGATAATATAAAATCAAATATAATCCAAGCATTAAAACTATACACGTTAATAAGTACTAAGTCTAAATAAATTGATCATTTCAAAAAAACTCTTTGTCAAGTCCAAGTATTTAATTAAAATGAACACAAATGTTCATGTTTGTGAAGAATGAGAAAATTATATAGAAAACAAGAATACCTGAAAAAAAAACACTGCATATGTCCTATCCATTGGAGCCTTGAATGAAGAGACCAATGTTGCCAATCGCGAAAGATAAAAGTAGAGAACTACTGTTGCCAATCGTGAGAAATAAATAACAGTAATGCGAAAAGGCAATAAAAGGTGACATTCTACAGTAAGAGCTGCAAAATAATGGGGCGTATAATATAATAGAGAAAGTTGAGGCTAAAGTAAAAAGGGATGTAAATATACTGTAATGCTTATTCAAGAGATAGTTGATATATATATATATATATATACAAGGTGAGTCAGAATTCTTGGGCCAAACTTTATGGGGTGATAAATCACGTCTACACAAGCAATTTTTGTCACACAAAGCAGGGTCGTAACGCAAGAGGTGAACCGCTAGGTGGTAGCTCATGAAATGAGGAAATGGTGACTCTCTCGTGAAAGGAGGAAACACAAAAATGACAAAGTAGGCACGAAGTACGTTTTACTGACAGAAATTGCAGAATGCATGGACAAAATTACAGAAACTGCTCAAAAGTGCGACCAACATCAGTAATCCAGGTTTCACATCTGCGACGTACCGAACGGCGCACGTTAGCAAAAAACACCCGACATATCTTGGACAACGCCCGCAGCAACATCAATCCCAGCAACAAGGTCCTAGTCGGATTCGATGGGGCTATCGTAGATGAGACTTTTCATATGGGCCCCATAAGAAAAAGTGGCAAAAGAGACAGGGGAGATCAGGCGATCGTGCCGGCCAAGCTATGAGATCATCCCCACCAATCCATCGCCCTGAGAATGTACCATCTAAGGTGTGCCGCACATCCACGCTGAAATGTGGTTTTGTTCCAACGTGTTGGAACCACATACATGTTTTAATGTTGGCAAGAACATATATCAGTAACTGTGACAATACCTCCTGTAAAAATAGGAGGTATGTTCTGCCGTCCTCTAGCTGTTCACCTCTTGCGTTACGACCCTGCTTTGTATGACAAAAATGGCTTGTTTAGATACGATTTATCACCCATTAAAGTTTGGCCTAAGAGTTCTGACTCATCCGTAATATATATATATATATATATATATATATATATATATATATATATATATATATATATATATATATATATATATATATATATATATATATATATATATATATATATTATATAATATATATTATATATATATATATATATATATATATATATATATATAATATATATTATATATATAATATATATTATATATATAATATATATATATATATATATATATATATATATATATATACAGGGTGATTATAATTAAAGTTCCCGGTTTGAAAATGGTCTCAAATAAAAAGCACTGGTCAGAATGACTTGAAATTTTGCGTGAACACTCGTGGAGCAATGGAATTTTGTTTGGTGAAGAAAAAACAGTAGTTAAAAAAGTCGCCGCTAGGGGAATAATTGGCGCTTTACTACACTAGAATTCAATACAAAAGTAATGAACGTTGACTTATTCATTGGCTAATGACGTAATAAATGTTCAATATGCTGTCCTTCGCATTCTGAAACAAGCTGAAAGCACAAAATAGCGTGTTTAACAACAGATTTGAGTGTTTCTGTAGAGATGTTGTGGATGTGATGCGTGACGCTAGTTTTAAGTTCCGCTAAATTGATAATGTGTCCATTAAACACCACATTCTTCAGATGCCCCCAAATCCAAAAATCACATGGATTGATGTCAGGGGAACGTGCTGGCCATCTTACAGGAAAATGGCGGCCGATGATTCTGTTATCACCAAAATGACTGCGAAGTAGCCGCTTCACTGGTTTTGAGATATGTGGTGGAGCCCCATCCTGCATGAGCATAGTGTTATCGATACACTGACGCTCTTGCAGTCTGGGTATAACGTGACTTTTCAAAAGACGTTCATATCGATGGCCATTGACAGAAGAGGTGACGGGGCCATGAGGACCAACTTCCTCAGAAAACAAATTCCCGATAATAACCGCTGCTGTAAATCCGCACCACACAGTGACTTTGGGGGGGGGGGATGAAGAGGCACCTGGCGTATTTCCTGTGGATTTTCTGTTGCCCAGATTCTGCAATTTTGCGTATTAGCAGTTCCCTGAAGATGGAAGTGTTCTTCGTCAGTCCACAAAACGTTCCAGGGTCATTCATCGTCCGCTTGTATCCAAGCCAGAAATTGAAGTGCGAACATTTCACATGCAACATTGTCCGCAGGTAGCAACTGTTTAATATGGGTCAGTTTGTAAGGATAACATTTCAAAATGTGTTTCAATATTTTTTGCACCGTACTGGAGGGAACGTTTAATAATCGGGCAATTCCACGTGCACTCGTAGATGCATTAGCATTACGCTCTTCTAACACTGTAGCTACGTCTTCCACTATCTTTCCATCCACTGCTTTCCGTCCCCTGCCAGGTTTGATGTCCAATGAACCAGCCTCTTCAAATTTTAAAATCATTTTGCACAAGCTTTTGCCACACAGTGGACCAGATTTTAGCTTTTCAACGTTCTGAACTTTCTAAGCTCTACTCAACATGAGCTGTTATTCTCATGAAACAATTTTGCAAGAAGAGCACGATCTTTTAATGATATAGTCATTGGAAAAGCATAATAGATGTTTTTTATTAAGTTATGAGAAGCAAGTCCCGCTCTTCCTTTTTATAGCAAACGTCTATTGCAACGTCACTGTCTTATGCAAATTTGCAGCAGCATTTGAAGAGCAATTATGCAAAACAAGTTAAATCCACTTTTTGTGACAAAAGATACGGCTTAGGTTTGCTTAGAATTTAACATTGTTTCAATGGATGATATTTTTTTTCATTACTTGCATGCATATGATGATGAAAGATTAACTTTTAATTCAGTTCTCGAAGGACAGCATATTGAACATTTATTACGTCATTAGCCAATGAGTAAATCAACGTTTATTATTTTTGTATTGCATTCTAGTGTAATAAAGTACCAATTATTCTCCTAGCGGCGACTTTTTGAACTACTGCTTTTTTTCATCACCAAACAAAATTCCGTTGCTTCACGAGTGGTCTCGCAAAATTTCGAATCATTCTGACCAGTGCTTTTTATTTAAGACCATTTTCAAACCGGGAACTTTAATTATAATCACTCTGTATATATATATATATATATATATATATATAGAGAGAGAGAGAGAGAGAGGGGGGGGGGAGAGAGTGAGAGAGAGAGGGGGGAGAGAGAGAGAGAGAGAAACAGAAATGCTAAACTAGATATTGGACATATAATTAACTATCTTACAACAATGGTAAATTATATTGCCGTTGTTTTAAACAAGCTGTTACCCAACTAGAAGGGCTTGCAGAGTCAACTAAGAGGCTTAATTTCTATGGTTCCTATTTTTTTATTGTGTAAATTATTGATATTTTTCCAGGTTAAAAAATGGACCACCCACCGTTATTTTCTCACCGTTAATAGCAGAGCAACATCAAATATACTGTATATATAAGGAATATTGTCCCCTACGAATTCATATGCATAAAATTTTCGTAAAGATCAGTCTTAGTATTTAAATGCGTTTGGTTCAGCTATTGGGAGGCTGCGGCAGATAAAGCCATGGAGATGACTTATGCATGAAGGTGATTGCACACATGACTGGCCTGCAAGATCCCCAGATCTCACAGCCGTGATTTTAGGTATCCCCCACAATGAGAAATCACAGGTTGTGAGATCTGGAGATCTCGCAGGCCAGTCATGTGTGGAATCACCTCCATGCAAAAGTCATCTCCATGGTTTTATCTACCGCAGACCCCCGAGTGTCGAGAGTTTGAACTAATTTTTTTACATGCCACACAAAATCCCCCACCACGGTGAATATTAATCTGCAAACCGCATGTCTCTCCGACCCGTAGATATTTTTTATAGCGTTTTAATTTAGCTCCGAACTTTTGAATCACCCGGTATATATATATATATATATATATATATATATATATATATATATATATATATATATATATATATATATATATATATATATATATATATATATATATATATATATATATATATATATATATATATATATATATATATATATATATATATATATATATCAACTTTCAGAAAATGAATATTCATAAAATTAAGTGCATTTCCCCCAGTCCCCAACTGTTCAAAAATTAATACATGTCACAGACTGTTTTCATCTGAAATAATAGTGCTATATTTAATTTTATTTATTAAATTTGCTAGGGAGTTTCTCAGTTGGTTTACATTTACTCAATTTGTTCGTGAGCTCAGATTCAGATAAGAAATACGCAGAGATCATTGAAAATATGGATAGTTCATATACAGAGATGGCAAAAACATGCAGATCCCTTAAAATTTAGATTCATATTTTAGACTCCATTAGAATACTTTCTCTTTACATATACTACGTACATATAAATAAAAGGTGTATGTCTTTTATTTCAGTTATGCTGAAATTAATAAGTTTCTCAAATTTAACGATCTTATTAGTCATGCCATTTCAAAAAGTATCATATCTATATAAAGACATTGAAACACAAATATTGAGTAAATGACTGATTTGTAATCAGACGTGCTCAAAACTTATATATCTGATTTATTCAAACCTGATAGTCAAATGATTGATTACATTACAATATCTTCTTATCACTTTTGCCACATACTGTAGGGAAAAAATATACATCTACATTGTTCTTTGTTCGCTAATAGACACTATATATATATATATATATATATTTCCGGAATGCCAAATCTTCATTAATATGTATTACACGTGTTGAATATATCTGTTTTTAATTTCAACATTTTATTTTTTCCTAAATTAGGAGTTTCATCTTAATTTTCATTAAAAAAATGTAAGCATATATTCTTTACAATCCACAAAATTGAATAATCTCTCGATAAAACAACAAAACTTTACTATTTTTTGTAGCGTTGAAATTTTTTTATTATTGTTTAATTTTTATTTTTTACATTAGGTCTTTTATCTTACTTTTCAGTTAAAAATATTTTAACCAATACATTTTTTATAGCCAAAATTAAATAAGCCCTCCTATGTTTTTTCTTCAAACGCCATTGCACTCTGCATAATGTTTTTCAAAGAGTTTCTTCAACCGTTATGTCCGGCGACGTTAATTATTTTAATAACAAGTACAAAGAAATTGTTAGAAAAATTTCATGCATCGTGCATATGATATTCCCTACAGGTAATCAAATTTCGATATTTTGGAAACAATAAATAATTTGAGGTCTCTTGTGACTTGATTTTGGTAAAAATCAATAAGATTATTATTATTAAGGCTAAATAAACATTTATGAAATTTCATGCAAATCGGTTGATTGATTCTTTAGAGAATTACGTCCTCTGCGGTGAAAATGAAGTATTTTATATCTTGAAAATGTCTTGTGATAACTCAAATATAAAGTTGCATTTAATTTGTTGTTAAAAATAATTTAAAAAATCTGCGATATTAGCCTTCTTACAAATTTTGCCATTGGATTGGAAGTAATTTATTGCGTATAAAATATATATTTTTGTGGTATTGCTTAACATATTTGTACTTTCGATAATGTTTCTTCAGTTTTCAAAAAATAATGTTCCAAATATTTAGGACTTGATCTGAGCCCATTCACTTCAATATATTTGTCCTCTTTAAAATATTGAGTAAATCTTGACAAATTTGATTCAAATTACTCCTTTTGTCTGAGAAATACCTCTCTTTACGGAAAAAATAATAACTAAATCACTTCGGTATTACAATCCGATTGAAAACGCGGACACACACACACACACATACGTATATATATATTTATATATATATAAATAAAAATTGAAAAATTTTAATCGAAAATTATGCATAAACTACTGTATGTACAAACAAAAAAGATCAATCATGCTTAAAGCATTGATTATGAAACACTTTCCAACTTCAATGCAATTTTATTTAAACATGTCTAAAATGCAATACATTCCTCGATAATATTTTAAAACTTATCACAATACTACATTAATTTATTATATTTGAAACCATAAACCTTCATCGAAAAAAATTAACTTCATCCAAATGACGGCATTAAAGTATAAATTGCCTGGTTTAAATATCTCTAAAATGTGATACATTCCTCGGTAATAATTTTTGAATTATCATAATACTACGATAATTTATTATATTTGAAAACTTCATGGAAAACAACTGGAATTCATTCAAATGACGTCATAAAAAAATAACACGCCTGGCTCTCTCTATAAAAGCAACATTTCATTCATAAATAATTCCCCCATTCATGTCATTCATCACAATACTATAATAATTTATTTTATTTAAAAATTAAGACCATTGAGCTACAAGTAAGTAATCTCTATGCGTAAAACTTCATCGAAAAATATCGTCCTTCTCTTTCTAAAATCAATGAATATTTCATTCATATCAGCTAAGCAGACTCCATGGACTAAATTATTTTGTGTTAAAGAATTACAGCGATTCTAATACAACTCATTCTATATGTTTTGCTGTTTACATTTTACATAGGTGAAAAATAGGCTTAATAGTAGAAATAATCATATTTGGATGAGCATTTAAACTGAAATATATTGTCATTGCGTTGTTTTAGTATGTAGATGCACAGAATTTAGGTAAAAATAAAGTAGTTTTAGGACGGATACAACACTCAATATGAATTAAAAAGAACTTTAAAAATCACTATTTTGACACAAGATGGATGCCATATATCATTTTGAAGTGGGTCATGTGATCGTTTCATATCATGGACACGTGATCGCTTCATATAAGAGGTGTTATTATTATTTTAATTTTTATTTAAAAAACTACTGAATATATTTCGCTGAATTTTTTTTTATATATTTTATGGAACAATTTGAATATTGCCTAAAATTTTCGAAGCAATTTGTGAATTTTAAATCCGCTTAAAAATGTTTGAAAAATTAGGTCCCATAGGGCTCAATGTATTCCATTTTTTCAACCCGGGTTCAATCCAAAACTAATTGGGTGATATTATTCATTTATATTCCCATAGGTCCTATAGACCGTCTGAACAACATACTAAAATTTCATTTTGATTAAGTCATTTTTACGGCAGTTATCGTGCTAACGGACAGACAGACAGACAGACAGACAGAATGAACAAAGTCATAAACACTTTTCAACTTTGTTGTAAAGTGTTAAAAAACCCATCTTGAGCATATCTGTTACAAATGAGTAACTATAGACCAAGACTAAGGATAAAGATAGAAGGTAACATATCACTACAATGGAAAGGGGGATGAGAAGAATATTAGGATACAAAATTCACAATTAAAAGTATATAAATATAAAAACAAGAAAGATCAATCATGCATAAGCATTGATTATGAAACACTTTCCAACTGAAATGTAATTTCATTTAAAAATTTCTAAAATGTGATTCATTCAGTGGTAATATCTTTTACATTATCACAGAACTACAGTAATTTATTATACTTAAATATTTAAAACTGTATCGAAATATAAATCATCTGATTCTTTATGCAAAATCAATGAATATTTCATTCATATAACTTGTATTCCAGACTCCAGAGCTAAATAATTTTGTGTGAAAAAAATTCAGCAATTCTTATGTAATTCATCTTACAATCGCTTGAGATATTTGCATTCTGCATATGTTAAAATTAGGCTTCCTTGAAGAAATAATAAAAGTTTAGGGATCATTTAAAATCACAACTATTGTAATTGCATAGGCACGGAATTTAGATACACAGATAATACACAGATAATATATATGTGTATGTGTATGTACTCAAAGTATTGGAATCGTGCCGAGGATCGGAACTCGAATTTTCAAAGTATCTACACGTTTTGGGACTTCTAGAACACGAAAAAACTACTTTTAGGAAGACGTCTGTGTGTGTAAGGGTGTATCTGTGTATGTTTCTGTGTGTCTGTGCGGATATTACATCCACTCTAATTGAAAAAATAATGGACCGAATTTCATACAATTTGGTAGGTATATTTTTTGTGGGAAATCCTGATGTTCATTAGATTATAGTACGATTCGTAATAAAAGAATCTGCCTTCTTTGCGAAATGGCCGCAGAAATTGCCTTTATCCACTCTAGCTAAAAACTAATGAACCAAATTTAACAAAATTTAGAGTATAATATTTCAATAACCTACAAGTGATTTATATACCAAATTTAACAAAATTTTGTATATAAATCATTTGTAGGTTATTCTACTACGATTCGGGAAAAAGGAACGGGCTATTTTTGCGAAATGGCCAGCAAAAATCGTTATATATAAAAATAAAAGACTACGTGTGCTCAATTATATCAATTAAATTCCTATTTTATATGTGATTTTTGACAACAAAAAGAATAAGACTAACCCCATTACTCTAGGACTAGCCGTTCTTGAGATATTCTAGTTTTTTCGCGTTTTCGCTACGCCACCTTTGACAATAAGTCCAGCTATCAAATGAGAACCAAATTTAAGTTTAACGTGTAAATTCAATGTCATTTAAAATACTTATGTTGTGCAGATAAACTCAAATTATCATTGAATAAATAAAGAGAACGAATATGAGTCTGCAGAGAAAGACATGTGCTGTCCACATCAGAATTTTTAACAATATTACACCAATGATGTATAGAAGTGAACGGGGATTATTTTCAGGCCATTTCGAAAAAAATGTATAATCTATATTTAAAGATCCATCAAATTTTTGTCGAATAAAATGTTCAACAAATTTAAGCTGTGTACCAAATTTTAACTCTCTAGGACGTAGGAAAGTGCATTTAAAATGCCATCAATTAAATTTATCATGAAGAGTTATATAAAATTTAAAAAAAATGAAAAATTGTTATCTACCAAATTTATCTTAAAATATGAAGCCACTGCCATATGCAAAACGTTTAAACAAATGGAGAGATA
Source organism: Amaurobius ferox (assembly GCA_951213105.1). NCBI lineage: Eukaryota > Metazoa > Arthropoda > Arachnida > Araneae > Amaurobiidae > Amaurobius > Amaurobius ferox. The sequence continues at coordinate 99,945,962 of OX578141.1, read as the reverse complement.
TTTATTATATAATATCTCTCTCTTTTCTTTCTGGAAGATATCCCAAAGTCAGAATTTAATTGAATTTGTTTTTTTCCCTATATTAAATAATTTTTTTAATTAAAAAACTACTTAACATATTTTACTGAATTTTTTTTTATATATTCTATGGGATAATGTGAATATTTCCTAAAAATTTCGAAGCAATTCGTGAATTTTAAATTTACTTAAAAAATGTTTGAAAAATTAGGTCCCATAGGGTTCAATGTATTTCATTTTTTCAACCCGGGTTCAATAAAAAACTAATTGGGTGATATTATTTATTTATATTCCCATAGGTCCTACAGACCGTCTGAACAACATACTAAAATTTCATTTTGATAAACTCATTTTTACGGCAGTTATCGTGCTAACGGACAGACAGACAGACAGACAGACAGACAGACAGACAGACAGACAGAATGAACAAAGTCATAAACACTTTTCAACTTTGTTGTAAAGTGTTAAAAAATAAAAAGAAAACATGGCAAAAATGAGAAAAGGCAATAATAATTAGCTCAAGATAAAAGATTAAGACATAGAGAACAATCAATTGAAACTACACAAAAAATGGCGGTTAGTTCGAAATTGCATCCTCATCAGGACAGCCATACAATTCGAATTAAAACCGATAGATTAGCCAGTTTCTGACAATGGCGATAGTATTTAACTATAGACACCATTGGAACTGTCTACTGGCTAGTGGAAGGAGAAAAATAAATCAATTGAATTACAAATCAGAAAGATAATACCTCCTCGAATAGAAATATGAACTCACAAGCATTGTTACCACGTGTAAGTTGAACAAGCGACTGAGCATTTCACCTCACTTCGTCAATGCGAGTGGGCACCGGAATGAATACATGTGAACGATACATAATATGTATGGAGACTTTCAAAAATAGTAATCAGTATAAGACTCAGGACAAGTGGAAAATATTCATTCGAAAATAGTAAACAATATTAGACTCAGGCCAAGTGGTAAGTTAGGTGATAAGAATGGGTGAATTCTCAAAAATGAGTTATCCAATCAAAGATAAATAATGCATGTGTAAAATTATTACGTGGTATATTTAAAATTATTAATAATATTATTTACAAATACTTCCGGATATTGGTAATTTTGACAAATGCGTTTAAGATTATTGATGTGGAGAAAGTGAAACCGAGGATCAGAAAGTCGATGTATTCGAAATAGCTGGTTTAAAATGATATTTTTAAACAATTGAATAGAATTGCAAGATGCTATGATAGCAGCTTTATAATAGTGAAGTTGTAAGAATCTTTTTTATCATATAGATTGGTGATTACATGATTATTGAGGGTATCTCAATTTAGGTCTAAAAAATTTACAGTTTGACTAACGCTAGGTTCATTAGGAATTAATTATAGGTTAGATGGGTAAAAATCAATATTAATTGGATAGGAATCATCAATGATAATACAAATTAAGTCGTTAACATATCTATATATAATATATGAATTAGAGTTAAAATGACATTCATAATAATAAAGATATAAGTTAAGTTAGCGAGTATACTACTACTACAGCCACCTTGTGGTACACCAGATGTTTGTAAATAAATGTTATCACCTTGGATAATATAATTGTTGTATAACACAAAGTTTAAGAGCATAGGAAAGTTTTTGACATTAAATGCAACATTATTGGAATATATATATATATATATATATATATATATATATATATATATATATATATATATATATATATATATATATATATATATATATATATATATATATATATATTACACTATTACTACTTGAAAGAAGGGTTGCCTGAAGTTGGCGAAATTTTTGTATATGGGGGCCATATTAGGCAAAATATCGCCAACTTGTTGACTTTTGGTGAGCTTCCGAATCTGCTGAAACTTTCTAGAAATAACTTCTGGTTTCCAAATGATACCTCCCTCTTTCTAGAGATTTATATGAGGAAGCTCATCATACTTTTCAACAAAGTGGAAAACGAGTCAAATTGAATTGTTGGATGCATTAGTGTTTTGAGAGAATATGTTTTACTGTTTTGTAAGATACTTGAGCACTTACTTGCTGTCTATTGTACCTGACAGATTTTTATGATCTTATATTATGCTGATTACTTTTATACATACGTAAAATGATGAAAATTCAAATTTTGAAGAAAAAAGAAGAAAAAAAAATATATATATATATAATAGAAGTTTGGAAATCCAATGAACGAAAAGTAAGAAGATGTAACACGATAAACCTAACTTTTTAAAACACCCACAGAATAAAATATATTACAGCAAATCATCAATCAAATGGATAAAACATACAAAACACAAGCTATCAAGTTACAGTAAATCAACCAAATTAGAAGGTATGGAAACAAAAAAAGAAAAACTTAAACTAAATTCAACTATATAACTGGCTTACAAAACAAAAGTAAAAATCAACTAATCCTCAAGCAAATGGAAAAAAATAAATAAAATAAATATCGAATCAACAAGTCAATGAAAATTATATAATACAAAGGTATGGAATCGAAATAAGTATAACAAACGAAATCAAGCACAAACTCCTTACACGTGGACGAGGCTCTAAGCCTAAATCATGAATTGTTAACCTCTACAAAAATCTAATCATGTCCAAGTTTTTTATAGAAGCAAACACAAAAATGTATGTTTCTGAAGAAATAGATAGATTAAATCTATAAACTATTTCTACTTGGACGACATACATAAAGAAGGAATAAAAAAGAAAAAATGAATACCTGGAAAAACCAATTAAAACCAATTAATATACCTGGAAAAACCACAGCGTATGTACAATCGATTCAATACAGGGAACACTGATAGAAGAGACCAGTGTTGCCATTCGTAAAGAAAAAATAAAAAACCTTTTACTGTTGCCATTCATAAGAATTGAAAAACTGTGAAGCGAAATGTTAAGAAAAAGTATTAATATACAAAAAGAGCTACTAAAAAGAGGGGCAAATAATAGTAATGCTGAAGTGGGAAGTGAATGTAAAAAAAAAAAAAAAAAAAAAAAATACAAGAGAATGGAGATGTCTGGCTAATATAAGATACTATGAATAGAATTATATGATACTATGAAAAGAATTACAAAAATCCAGCTATTTTAAACTTTTTAACAATACTATTTACTAAATAAGAGGGATATTTATATAAATTACTAGTAATTTTGAGATTATTGATATGCATAGCATGACATTTTTTATCAGATAATCTATAAATTCTAAAAAGCTGATTGAGTATAATATTTCTAAACAATTGAATCGAGTTACAGGAATTAAAAGGTAAAATTTTATTAATATTAAAATTATAAAAGTCTTTTTTATCATATAAATTTGTAACAATTCTATTAGAAGGATCAATAAAAAGATTTAAATCCAAAAAATTAACATTTTTACTAATTGTAGCTTCATTAGGAATTAATTCCAAATTGTCTGGATAGTAATCTATATCTATGAGATAATTTTCTGTATGTACTAAGCAAATCAGATCATCAACATATCTGTAAAAAGTATAATCTATTGAAGTAAATGACTTTTCATAATGATAAAGGTGTAAATTAGCTAGCATACTGCTACTGCAACCACCCTGTGGAACTCCTGAGACTTGTAAGTATAATTTATTTCCTTGAAAAATATAATTATTGAAAATAACAAAGTGAAGAAGTTTAGGAAAATTTATAAATTTAATTTGATTTGAAAGAGGTGTAATATAAGCATTATATAGAGCTAAAATTACATCATATAGATCAGATATCTTAATATTATTAAAAAGATCTTTAAAATCAAAAGTTTGAAATCCTATTATTTTTCTAAGAGATGTTAATTTATTCTTTAATTCTTTACTATTATTTAGAATATGGTAATTATTGCTAGTCTGGCTTAAACTATTATTTATTGGATTTAAAGAATTTAGTAATAATTTACTCGCAGTAGTAGAGTAAGTATAATGGCCACTAGTAACTGTTCTAAATTTAATAGGATTTTTATGAAATTTTGGAATAAGCACTATATAAGGAAATTTAAGATATTTATATTTAATATTTAAATCACTATACATATTGATAATTTTCAATTTAATACTATTGATGGAATGTAAATCAGGTTCAAAAAGACTATTATTTTTTAAATAATCTAACAGAAATTGAATATAAAATTTTTTACAGATAATAGCATAATTATTAGAGGCTTTATCAACATAGGTGATAACAAAGGATCTTTGTAAATCATTAATGGATTAATTTACAAATACATTCACTATCTACAATTGACTGAGAAGAATGATCAATAGAGAGCGATTGTTAAACTTCATTATAATTAAATATAGACCTACCAATAGGTTTATTGTATTTGAATGTCTTTGAAACAAATAAATCACCAATAGGCAATAAATGTTTAAACTTGTTAAACAGATGTCCAAAATTTATAGAATTATATATAGGATGTTTGAAAGAGATAACACAATAAGAATTAGTAGTTGTATTATTATAATGAAATTGATTTAGTTTGAAATTTAAAAACTGTGATCTTGTAATAAGCAAATCAAAGAAATATGATTAAAATGTTCATTAGCAAGATTTAATTTTTAAAAATGGCATAAACCTTATTTAAATTTTTTTTTCTTTACCGCAAAAACCCAGGATCTTATGAATTTCCATTGAAAAGATCTATTAAATTGATTATGTAGAGTTATAATCTCAGATTTATGATCATTAAGTATGGAATGTCCCTTTCCTCGTTTAAATCTTTTGAATTTGATTGATTCACTATCATTTAAATGGGGTTTCAAAAAAAGGTGATTAAAAATAGAATATTTATTATCTACAAAATTATTTTTTACAACATTACCATTTAGATACATTTGATTTAATCCATATGGAAAAAGATCCATATGAAAAAGTACACTGTGATTTAATATAGTAGTTTTCAAAATAAATCCTATCTGCTGATTTTGTTTTTATATCTAAAATATGTATAGTAATATTTTCAAAACCGTGTTTGGCAAAGTGTTTATATTCAATTTTATTGGAAGTAGGAAGAAAATTATTATTTAGAATATATTTTTTGACATGATCTCTGTGTACATTCATACGTAGATGAATGGGATTACTAGTTTGTCCTATATATGATAGATTGCATATGTTACAAGATAAACGGTAGATGCAATTGAAAATTTTGCAGAAAGGCAGAAGACTTTCATGGTTTGTAATTTGAGTATGAGAAGCAAATGGGCAGGTTTTGAAATTTTTATTCTTACATTTATTGAAATTATAATTTTTAGTAGGGTAATCACAATATTCAAAATTATCCATGGCACAAAGTTGGTAATGGGATATCGGTCTAAACAATTCCCAACATAAATTAAAAATACCGGGCAATATCTATCAAATTATATAATAATAAGTATAAATATATTTGCCAGTCACTAAATCAAATAATATGTGTAATTCATAATAGTATAAGTAATTTGATGAGCATGACAATATAAGATAGATATAATAATAAAAGTAATAAAATAATTGCTTGTATATAAGTAAAAACAATTAAGTCTATGTAAAACCTAATCCTAATGAAAATCAGTAGGAAATTACAAGATATGCGAAAACATAATGTTATAGTTACATTAGTTCTAAACTAGATTAAATATAGATAAAGTAAAAAACACTTAAGTATTAAATAATGCGATAAGTGTAAAAAGTGGATTCACTTAAAATCCTGTCCGAATACGTAATAAGAAAATAATTAATAGAAGATTGTACTAAAAAGTACAGTTGAATGAGCCAAAATAAAGCAATAAACGTCAATACAAGATTATCAACCCTCCAAAAATACGATAACAACATTAAAAGTAAGAATAATAAACTATAGATGGCAGCACTAGATTTAAACCAAAAGTAGTTGCAAATAAAATAATATAAAAAAATATATTATAAGAATAAAAGCATAATGCTAATGATATAAAAGAAATTAACTAAAATATAAGCAGTATGGAATTGGACAAATTACAATACAAATAATATACTAAAAATATAATAAATGCAATAACATAGGCAGTAAAAAACCGATAAAAAATTAGGAGAATACGTGCAACAAGATTCCTCTAATAACATTGGACGAAAGTAATTTCAAAAATAGAAAAATCAAATATAATAAATATATATATACATATATATATATATATATATATATATATATATATATAAATATATATATAAAAAAAAATATATATATATATATATATATATATATATATATATATATATATATATATATATATATATATATATATATATATATATATATACACTAAAATGAGTTAAAATTTTTAGAGACAAAATTTGTATGAGAGGAGTGAAGTAAATATACGCTTTAGATATTGCTTGTTCCGAAAAATTTGTATATGCATATCTTTATATACAGTATATAAAAGTACCGTTATATGTGACTTTCTGTTTATCTATCACACTTGGCGATAAATTTGGTGCAATGCCGCCAACTTATGTATTTTGAGAAATGACATCAATGGTTGACAATTCTGTATCTCTGAAAATTAAATTAATTTTTTTTATAATATATGTCTTTCTGTGGATTATATTAATTCAATATTCATTATTTAAAAATATAGCTAGTTTCAGTGTCGGTGAGACAAGGACATTTAGTTAAAGGGTCGTAGAGATTAAACGTACGTTTTGTTCATATTATTGTTCATCCCCTTACAGATTTTTGTTCTTTTAGGAGGTCTACAGTGTTTCCATAAAAATGTTAAAATGAGTTTTCATTATTTACATTTTTTTGTTTATTTATTTAGAACTTCGTTCTTGCTTACCAGTTAAATTGGAATATTTTAATCAATGCAGGGCAATTTTAGTTGTAAATAATCGTTTGAATCTGAAAATAAATCATCCAATATTTTTTTCTTTCTTTAAACGCCATCGAAATGGCTGTATACAGTTTTTTTTAAAGCTTTCTTCAGCCGTGGTGTCCAGCACTGTTCTTTTGTTTAAAGAACACGTAAAAAACTACTTGAAAGCAATGGACAAGATTAGAAAATGTAGTTTTAGTGAATCCACGTGCAACGGCATTATTATCTCAACGAAAATTTTGAACCTGTAAAGCTTAAGCACGGAAGGGATAAAGTTTTTATCAACAAAAGTTTTATTTCTTTCGTCGACCGCCGTTACGTTGGATTTGGACCAGAATTGGGGAGGATTAAACTTTCCTTAGACGGGAACAGCTTCTAAAAAATGTGTCTGAATATAAGAAAGTACGGAAAGAGGGTAGTGTAGTTGAGAAGCTGCATTCATGCACATCAATCATAAAAGCTTTAGTCCAAAAATTCTTCATGGAATATGCATTTTATCAACTTTCGTGTTATAATCTGAGACATAAATATTTTTTCAGGAATCATGTTGTGCTGAAATTAAACCATCTACATATCTATAAATTAAATAGTTGTTTTATACAAATCCATGCTCATAATAAAAAATAATAAGTTCTCTAAAATACTGCTACTATAATCCTCTTGTGGAACACCTAATTTTTTCAAATACATGTTGTTAACTTCTAAAGAACCTGGCTGCCCCAACCGAGAATCGAATCCTGGATCTTCAAACTGGCCAGCCTGCCGCTCTACCTTTGAGCTACTGCGACGAAATTGCAAGCTCTTTTTATCTAAGGGGACTTGAAATAAATAAGTAATGAATTGTACAAAGTGTAATAACATTGGTTAGTTGCTTTCAACTTATCTTGATTAAGTGTTGTGTAAACAATATGTATAAAGAGAGTTATGTGTATAAAGAGAGATATAATCAATTTAGATAAAAAAAAAAAATCTGGTTTGTATGTCTGTGTGTGTGTGTCTGCCTCGTCATCACGGGATAACGGCTGCACCGAAATCCATAAAATTTTGTGGATGGCCGTGAAATAGTCGTACTTAAAATTTAATCCATGTTTTATTGATTTTAGGACCAAAGGCCATTGAGATATAAAAAAAAAATAAACCTCCCATGAATATCACTCTTTTCAAACGATATTTTATGACAATTTATTTGAAGAAAAAAATATTATGTTGTTTAGCAACGGAATGAAATCCAATGTATTTATTGAGCAGGCGGTTTTATAAAATCTTTTCCGAATTATATTATAATAAATGCGTATAAATATAAATTTTATTAGAATTGCATTTTTGACTTTAATTCCTTCGGGTTTAAAGATTACGGCAAAATTATTAGTATTTTTAATTTCTTACGTCGTTTATTTTATTTTGACAAATACTTTCAAACTTTTATTGGGACTTTTTATCGGAATGAAATTTTTAAGGTAGGGAAAAATAACATTCTTTAAAATAAAAATAAAAAAGAAATGATTTAAAATTGAAAAAAATTATATAAAAAATATTTTTAATTTGTATATATATTTTTTGTCAATAAAATCATAATATGTTGTTCCGCGAATGATATTTTAAATTTTCGTGTATATAATCACACTAGTATTTGATTTTATTAATGACACCATTCATAATATACTTGTATACTAGAATTATTTAGTTATTTCAATGTTTAATGGGCAGGTTAACATATTTTTTAATTGAATACAAGTTTTTACAACTTTTTTTTCTACTAAAATTTCTAATTTTTAGGTTACGCTTACAAATATAGTATACTCATTGGGCAATTATGTCATTACTGAGCAATCAAAATTTCATAAGCATTCTTCAAATGGTTCTTGAAATAATATGCAAGCACGTTTAAAAGTCAGAGTTTAAAAAAAAATGCGGTCAGAGTATACACTTTATGCTCGGTATTGGATTGTTAATGTATTGTATTTTCTTAATATTTTCGGAAATAATTAACAATCAAAATAACAATGGTACCGAAATGCTCAGTAATGACCAGACTTTAGAACCAGACAATAAGGGAAAAAATTGATATTTTCATGATTTTAGGAGTAAAGTGTCTTCTTAATTAAAAGTAATTAATAATCCATTTGAAATGAAGAATAATTATATCATCGTTGATATGCATAAATATTGACACAAATACTTCAAAACCATTAAATAGTAACTTTGCCAGATCAACACTTTGAAATACAATAAAAATGTTAGTATTACACTTAGCGTAACCTTTAGTGGAAATAAAAAACAATTATCTTTATTTATAATTAAAAAACAACAATAAATCCAAAATAATATAACAATATTTTAATAACTTCCTTATACCCAACTTGCTTTAAAATGACTAAAAAGGATTATCGTGAATTGTAAATGAGTTGAGATGTATAAACAATACCTGTTATAAAACAAAATATCAATAAGGAGAATCAAATCTGGTGATGAATAAGACAACTGCAAAGTGAAGCCGTTTTACTTCCCCTCCCCCACCCCTATGAATCAAATTCCTCCAATTTTCCCTATATATATTTTTGTCAAATAAACTTATTTTGAAAAAGGCGTTTATATTTTACTCATCTACCATCTATAAATTTAAAACACAGGCCGTGTCTTTGTTGATCAATTTCTGAGAATCTATGAAACCGATTTTTAATATTATTTACTTGCTGAAAATCTGGTACGTTCCAGATGAGTAGAGTGTATAGAATTTTCCACCCTGATTTTTTAATGAATGTTATGTTATTCTTATGCAATGTGTGATTAGGTTATTCTTATGCAATGCAGCTTCGATGCGGTCGATTTTAGTGAGTTCCGAACCGGAGACCTTCTATTTCATAGTTGACGTTATATCGACCACGCTACAGAGGATCGACCAGGACAGAGGAACGACCAGGACAGAGGATCGACCAGGACAGAGGATCGACAAGGACAGAGGATCGACGTAACAAGGATGAATTGCATAGCAATAAAATAATTTAGCGAATTTTTTTACCATCCCATGTAAAAATCAGAAGGTTCAAGGGGAAATTCTAACTCTGCTCATCTGAAAAATATCAGTTTCTAAACAAGGGAAAATATAATAATCGGTTCGAATTTCTCAGAAATTGATGACCAGAAAAATGGCTTGTGGTTTAAATTTACAAATAGATTAATGGTGCACAAAACAATTCCAGATTTTCCATTAGACAAGAAAAAAGTGAGTATTGCACAGTTTAGCATTCAGAGATACAGACTTTACCAAATTCAAAATTGTTTAAACTCCGTTGCTTGTCTTCAAAGCAATTGGAACATTGAGAAACTATTTGCTTTTAACTACGCCTTATAGAGCCAAGTGCTACACCCGAACGAACATCTTAAAGCGACAAAAAACTGTTAACACTTATTTTAATGTTAAATTCAATTTTTAACCCAATAAATAGTAACATACTAAAAAATTTATGACTATTTTTAATATAACATTTGGTTTAGCTTATTTTTTTTAATTTTTTTTTTCAGAATTCTCCATACTTTCCAGATAATTCAATTGAAAATAATAGATTCAATTATTTGAACATATTACTTTTTTTAGCTTTTTCAATTCATTTTGCATTTTTAAGTTTAAAAATCAATCATAATCAGTAAATTAAAATAATTATTAGTTTATTATTTTCAACAAAGACATTTTTTCATTTTTTTTCAAGACTACGCCTGACAATGTAAAATTTTAAATTGCTAATTTATTTATGCCAAAAGCAAACGACGAGGAGGAGGATCACAATATTTTTGTCTCCCGGCATTAAATGTTTATACCGTTGAGAACTGTTAGAATGGATAACTTTTGAATTTATCATTAAAAGCGATATAAACAAATTATAGTCAACAAATACCAGAAAGATTTCATGACAGTTAGAAAGAAACTACATGCAAAAATACTGCCTTTTTACCTCTCCTGTATTTATAGTATAATGTATAATGAAAGTATTATGACGGAGTCGAAAATTCGAATTCGAATTTTCGACAGAAGAATACATTTCAATTATCCCTTAACTGGAATCGAACGTTTTGAGGGGATGTCTACGCGTGCGAGTGTGTGTGTGTAAATGCGTGTGTGCCGCTGTGCGTGTGTATGTTAGTGTGTGTGTCGCTGTATGTGTGCATGTTAGTATGTGTGTTTGTGAGTCTGTGGAAGCGATATGTCACTTACGAATGGAGCGTTTGCAATGAAATTTGGAACAAATATTTCAATCGGTGAATACTGTGGGTACTTATTGATTTTAAGCGCAATCGAATGTTCGGAAACCTCCAAATTTTCGAGTGAAATTTTGAAATACTCATTAAAAAATTAAAAGCTTCAATAATGTTACGTAAATGGTTATTTATTATGTAACTTTTCATTAGAAAACGAATGACAAACAATTTGGAACGCTAGAATAAACCATTCTGGTTTATTCTAGTTCCAAGTTATGCGGCATTTTTCAAATAAAATTACAAGAAAATTACGTAAAATTAAACGAGTATTAACTATTGTGACGTGTGTGCACTTTTTATATGTAATACCATGCGATAAATTTATTAACAATATTCGTGTAGATCTAGTTTATTCCATTCACGGAAGACGATAATTTGGGTAATATTTTTTAATTTTGGCGCCTTACAGTTTGCCAATATTCATTTATATATATAAAAAAAATTTCCTCTTCATTTGTCTCCGTTTATCAACACCTGGAGATAAATTTGACTTACGTGATGACTTATTTATCAAAATATCGCCAACTTGGAAATATTTAGACCCCAGAATGTCAATTAGAGTCAAAATTGAAATATTGACGCCGAATGATAGAAAATGATGCCAAATCGATGAATTATTTAATAAAATATTTTATATATGGACTATATTACTTATTTCGAATGCTATCCGTATTGCAAATTGCCAATTAAGAGTTGTAGGAAATATAAGTCATTTGGGTATTCTAAATGTTTTCACATATTGTCTTCTAAAAATTGTCAAATGTACAATTTAAAGTTAAAAACATTGTGCCATGGATCTCATACATTAATTTTTTCAAAGTTAGAGAAACACATTCATCGCATTACATAGAAAAACTCATGTGCTGTCCACGTCATATTTTTATGAGTGGAGCATAAAATGTAGTAGTAGATTTAGCCACTGAGGCTCCCGTGTCAGAACATTGAAATCGATTCTGGAATCCATACATGCGCCTAAAACAGACGTTTGTTGGATAACTTGGAAGAAAGTCAACTGACTGTCTAATTTTTTTAACTTTGTTGGCTGATACGTGTTTACCATGCTTATTAATTTATATTCAAACCCTTAATTTCGTGTCTCATTCTCAGCTCTATGCGTGTTAAATCCTTATATGATTTCCTGGAAATCTAGTGCTTTGCCTCTAGTGTTACATTTATGAGTCGAACTCATTTATTTTTTACCTGTTTCTTAAATTGAATTACGTTTCCTTAAATATGTATTTACTTATTTATACTTTATGATAAAAATTTTATATCGGGTTATCCGATTTACCATATGCAAATTCTGCATTCAAGATTTCGACTTGTATAAAGCTCATGTCTGTCCTTTCACTAACATTGCCTGTGCTGATGGATATTATGATGTCTGAAAGCGCTATATAGCGCTTTAAAATGTAAAAATTTCTTGTACGTCAAGATGGTGATTTAGATTAAGTTTACAGATGAACAGTTTACACATCTTGTCTTTGGTTGAAAATATTATTATCTGCTAATACACGAATCACATAATTTCTGAAAAACCATATAAAAAATTTCTTTCAATATTTGATAATCCTAATATAAAAGAGAATATCAGTTTCTAGAATTTTAATATTAAATTAAACAAATTAGAAAACAGGAAAACAATGAAATCAAAATAACACATTTAAATCATAAAATCGTATTTAATATACAGGAGCGCGTTTAAATCATAATGCATGCGATTCGATTAGCTGTTTAAAAGCTGGTGTTTACGTGTTATTTGTGAGAAACGGTGTAGTGAGAATTCGCAATTTAAAAATAAGTGTTTCACCCTGTTATAGTTCGCTTTAATAATTGAAATTATATTTCTGCAAATATGCTTGCAATGTCATGCATTTATACAAAATATCATTTTCTTACCTATTGCGAGTAAAATGAATAACAAATTTCAGGCAAATGTTGATTTCGCTTCGTTGGGAATTAAGAATAAACTGTCCATGATAAGCAACTCTTATATAGAATATAAATGTTTAATTCTATGCTAATTAAGCTGTCCATCTTGTATTTTTTGGAGTTCAAATAACAACATATGCTAATTTATAGGGATAGCAGTATGCAAAATTACAAGTGGCGCTCGCATCGAGTTAAAAGGATATAAAGAGTCAGATGGTTATCAGTGTTGTCTGTTGGACTCTTGAATGTCTTCTGAAACGTTAAATAACGTGATAATGCCTGCCTGACGGGAATTGACCGAGTTTGAACGTGAAATGATACTTGAAACTCGACGCATGGGGCACAGCATTTTAGAAGTTATTGAGACTCTGAAGATTTATTGCTCGATAGTGTCAAGGGTGTATCGAGAATACCTCATGGAAGGCATTACCTCCCACAAGGTGCAGCGCAGTAGGCGGACACGTCTGTTGAATGATCAAGACCAGTGACATCTGAGCAGAAACATTCGTGCTAACAGACGAACGGCACTGCGCCAACTGACTACCACATTCAATGAGGGATCCACTAGAAGCGCATCTGTGAGGTATGTGCAGAGACATTTGGCGTTGATGGGATATGAAGACCTACTCTGCCTTTACTAGCAACACATCGTCGGCTTCAGAGCATCACCTGAGCTCGCGAACATATGCAATGGACCCTAGATAACTGAAAGAAGGTAGCATGGTCAGAGAGTCACGTTTCCAGTTGGTAGGAGCTGATAGTCGCGTTCGGGTGTGGCACCAACCCTATGAGGTTATGGATCCAACTTGTCAACAAAACACTGTGCAAGCTGACGGCGGTTCCATAATGGTGTGGGGAATGTTTACTTGGCATATATTGGGTCCTCTGGTCAAATTGAACCTGTCATTGACGAGAAATCTGCTTGGTGACTATTTGAAGCCGTTTATGGACGACACGTACCCCAATAACGATGGGATGTTCCAGAATGAACCATCCTGTTAGATGAACATGAATCATCTGCCATGATTGATACTAATTTATATGACAAAAAATACAATTTAAATTTTAATATTAATAAATTATTACTATTTAATTCCTGTAATTCTATTCAATTGTTTAGAATTATAATTCTTAATCAACTTTTCAGAAGTTTTAGATTATTTGATAAAATATATCATACTTTTCACAATAATAACCTTAAAAATACAGTGTAAGATATATTTATCTAGTATATTTAGTGAATGGTATAATAAAAAGTTTAAAATGGCTGATTATTCTTAAATATTTATTCTCTTTAGTTTCTATAATTGGCTTATAATTTTCATTCTCTTGTATGTATATATATATATATATATATATATATATATATATATATATATATATATATATATATATATACACTGAGTGGCCACTTTATTATGACCACTTCGTCAATATTTCGTTGGGCCAACTTTCGTCAATATTTCGTTGGGTGTGGACTCTACGAGATGTTGATAGGTCGATCGTGGAATCTGAGACTAAATTGATGTATAGCACTTTCCAATAGTGTGAGATTGGATGGTTGGGTATCTATACGTTTAATGACTCTTTCAACTTCATCCCACAAATGCTCAATGGGATTGAGATTGGGGGGATTGTGGGGGTCACCTAAGCAAAATAATCTCTTCTTCATGTTCCTAAAACCAATCCTGTATAATACCAACACAATGGCAGGACGCATTATCTTGTTGATAGTAGGCATCGCCATTGGGATAAACCATCAACATAACAGGATGGACTTGGTCAGCAACGATGTTTAGATATGATGTCTAGACATGTATTAGATATTCAGACGTGGATGAACACGAATTAAAGGGCCCGAAGCATGCCAGGAAAATATTCCCCAAACCATCACGTTGCCTCCACCAGCTTGAAGGGTAGTAGCAATGCACATAGCGTCCATGCTTTCGTGCTCTTTCTGCCACATTCTCACTCGCCCATCTGCATGGTGTAACTAAAACATGATTCATCGGACCACATAAATTGTTTCCAATTATCCACTGTCCAATCATTGTGCTCAGTTGCGAATTTGAGACGTTTTGTCTTGTTAGCCGTAGACAGCAACGGTGTTTGAACTGACCTTCGGCTTCCATACTCTATACGATGTATTGTACGGCTAACAGAACGTTCAGAGATTGTTTGAGACGATCCTTGATTAAGATCCGCTGCAATTTGATGCACTGTTGACCTTCTGCTGTCTTTTACAAGTCTGTGGACGCTCTGTACCGCCCGAGCATTCACTAGTCGGTGACTACCACGAGTTTCACATTGAGACCTAGTTTTTTGCCTCACAGTACAGTCTTTAAACACTTTAACTACAGCTTCTTTTGAACATTTCACAAATGCGGTGGTTTCGCTGATACTCGCTCGATGAATCAGAGCTCCTACAATCCTTCCACTTCCAAAGTCCGTCAAATCACCTTTTCGCCACATATACTCACAAGCAAATCACCTATACTACTGTCCCGGCAGTACAAACTGCTGCTCATGTCTGTCTAAGGACGAGTCGGACGGTTTGGACTTTCGACCTATACTACTGTCTCAGGAACTACACTTTCCTTTTTTACACTAGCCTAAACTTCTAGCGGCAACAATGTGACGCTATAGCTAATTTGCTTAAAACTGTCAAGTGGTCATAATAAAGTGGCCATATATATATATATATATATATATATATATATATATATATATATATATTCAGGGTGTCTTCGAAAGATTGAAATGAGCTTTTAATTCTTTCCCTGGAGATAAGTGGGCAATGTAAATTGCAAAAATGTTGAAAGTAAGGTAGGAAATAAGACTACGTTAATGAAATAGTCCTCCCATTAATTTTGAAAAAGTTACACTTTTTTAAATTTTTATACGACCGCCTTAGACAAATTTGGTCAATCAGAAAAATTTTATTTTTAATGCAACAAGATCATTGAAACAACCGCATATCTGTATCTTTAAAATTGAGCAAGTTTTATTTACTTGAAAATTTAACATTGTAAACGGGGACCATATATCAAATTATAAATGTGAATTTGTGACATATCACAAAAAAGATAAAACTGGATGATATTACATAGAATCCCAATCGATTTATTTCATGTGGAAATATTCATGGCATGTATGCTCATACACAGAAAACCATCCTGGTTATTTTGAAAATCCTGTTGAGTTCATATTTACTGCACACAACGTACTTGATTGCGGGAAACAAAATTGTGCATCCAAAATATTCGCTCGGTGTAGCTGGTACAAAATGTGTTTCTGTTTTATGCATTTCTTCAATGAGCTTCATATTTGTAATACTTTCAATTTATAAGGAAATTAACCCTTTCATTCAACCTCAATCATTTGTCATCAATTATAT
Organism: Amaurobius ferox; assembly: GCA_951213105.1. Taxonomy (NCBI): domain Eukaryota; kingdom Metazoa; phylum Arthropoda; class Arachnida; order Araneae; family Amaurobiidae; genus Amaurobius; species Amaurobius ferox. Next base: position 99,929,480 of record OX578141.1, on the reverse strand, counting down.
CGCTTACAAACTACGAGTATATACCATAGTACTGATACATGTAATCTGGATTTTCTGTCTTTAAAGGGGTAGTGGTTAAGAAGCTATTTTTCAAGTATTAACGTCTCTAAATACAGTATAAAATGCATTTTGATTGTAAAAAGACATTACATGTGTTCGTCAACTTACAAGAATGTAAAGTCGCCAATTGATAGTCACCAAAGAGGTAGTGGTTAAGAAGTTATTTTTCAAGTATTAACGCTTCTAAATACAGCATAAAATGCGTTTTTATAGTATAAACTCCTTACATGTGTTCGTCAATTTACAAGAATGCAAAGTCGTCAATTGATGCTAACTGTACGGTTTTGGCAACCAAGATCCAATTTTCAACATTATTCTACTCCTCTCCTAATGCAATTCAGCGGCGAATTTTCAGAATATGTGTGGATTTTCTATAACTTCTTCTAACACCTGTCAAATTTTCGTCGAATTCTCTGAGTTTAGCTTGGAAATGTTTCCTTGCTAGAAAGGTTTAAAAAAGATGAACTTTAGTTATCATCACTCTGCATATACACTGCTGTACCGAATTGGATGAAATTTCATGGGTAGCCTTGAAATAGTCTCTTTAAAATTTCTTTTATGTTTCGAGTTTCTACGACCAGGGGTTCCCGAGATATTAATGAAAAACAAAACTTTCGTTTGTCTCTTCATCACGGGAGAACGGCTGAACAGGGTAGAATGAAATTTTGTGGGTAGCCTTAAAATAGCCACTCTTAAATTCAGTCGAAGTTTCGAGTTTCTAAGACTCTTCTAAGGTTGTTGAAATATTAATGAAAACGAAACATTTCCCTAGGAGTTCTACTCTCTAACTCCATGGTTCATCCAAACGAAAAGATTGAAAATCGTTCTTAGTTTGGTGAAAGATTTTTGCTCCACTTAGTCACTTTCTGAAAGCATGATATGTTTGAAAAAATTAAGGTTTGACACATGATATTAAATGGAAAATCTATCACCATGGTTTATTTTTCACAAGCTTTCACTCAACAATGAAAAATATTAAGAAATCAAAATGGTTATTTCATTATTAGCATTTTATGAGGAAGATTCTATCTTATATGATGTTGCTCAGCAATGCAATTAAATTAAATGTGTTTGTTAATTTTTATTATTATTTTTTTCGAATTGAATAATAAATAAATAGATATAAAAATATATCTTATAAATGAACGGTTTGATTTTTCTCTTAATTGTATTAATTGCGGACTGCGTACATCACTTTCATTTATTTTGGCAAAGTGCCTGCAAGCTTATATATTGTGTTTAGCTAACTCATATATTGTGTTTAGCCAATAAACTCATTTAGCGGATTATTGAAAATAGGAAAAGAGTAGAACGGGTATATCTTCTAATACCAGTTTAGTGTTTTCATTTAGTATATACAAACGGGATCAGAATGTTTCATTCTTCAGGTCTGCAAATTCAGATCTACAAATCTGGCGGTATATCGCTAACTTGGCAACTTTTCTTAAACGTTGCCAAACTGGCGGAAATGTTCTCAAATTGATAAAAACGACGCAAATCAATGAAATTAATTTTTATTTTAGAAGAGAATACTGAAATTATGTTTAGGTAGCATTTTCCTGTCAGTCCATCCGCCCAACTTAGTAACACATTTAGCGAATTTTTAAAATGTTACCAAATTGATAAAAATATTTGTAAATCTATAAAAATATCATGGAATTCATAAAATTTCGCTTAATAAGTGAAATTAATTGTGTTTTGTTAGGGGATAGCATTGGGATGATGTTTCGTCAATTTGTCGCCAAGTGGGACTGTCAGTTCTACAGTCCCATTTGGTGATAAATTTGGCAACTTTTTAAAATGTCGCTAAATTGACGAAACTATCGCCAAACCTTCCGTAGAGATAGCATTATTTAGACGATATTTTTTCCACCAATTTATTTGAAGCATGTAATATCATGTCGCCTAGCAAACATTTAAATCCAATGTGTTCGTGCGACATACAATTTTTATTAAATCTTTTCCGATTTGAATAATAAATATATGCATATAAAATAAATTTCATTGACAATGCGTTTTTGACTGGATAATATCAATTACGGTCTTCAGGTTTAAACATTATTACCATTGATATTTTCGTGGATTATTTATTTTGAGATTACTTTATATTTTCATGTTATTATGCTTTTTTTTAATATGGCAAAAATTGTTGAAACTCATATATTGCACGTGGTACGAGTAATGCACGGGTATATCCTCTAATCAACGAGGAATATAAGTAGTACAGGTATATTGACATATATTTTTATATATATTGGCATATATTGGAATCAATTACGGCCTTCTGGTATAAAGATTAAGTGGATTATTGATATTTTCAATTTATCACGTCATCCTTTTCATTTTGGCAAAAATTTTTTAGACTCATATTGTAATACAGGTAATCTTCTACTAACATACGAACATATGTTCTAATCTATGATAGTATATGTTAATATGATAGTATGTCTATGATAGTATATGTCTATGATAGTATGTCTATGATAGTATATGTATCTATGATAGTATATGTTCTAATATATGTTATAATTAGTACGGGTATGTCGTCCCATATAATTTTAGTACTTTCATTTTGGCATATATTGGAATCGATTACTGCTTTCAGGTTTAAAAATTACGAGTTTATTGATATTTTCAATTTATACATGTAATCTACTAATACAGGTTATATTTTCTAATATTTGGTTGTATAGGTAGTACGAGTCCCATACAATTTTAACGCTTTTATTTTGCATACATTGATTCAATTTCATATTCTTTGCAAATTTGCTTACAAAAGGGGCTGGATGTTTCATTTTTCAAATCTGCTCGTGAAGATAATTTCCTATAGTCGAAACAGATATTCTTAAGCTTCTTTTTAGGAGCAATAAAATTAATATTTTAAGACAATATTTTATTAACAATGTCACTTAGTATACGATAGGAATATGCCATGATAGTGCATTTTAAGTTTCTCTATATTATTTACTCCGTATGAAGAACGAGTACGCTGCTAGTAACATATAAATTTATTGAAAAAATGCTTTAAATATTTTTGAAGTATGGTTTATGTCCCTAAAATTTTTGAGTCATAAACACCTCCACCATGATTATTAAATCATCTACGCCGACATTTTTTAATTACCGCATACGTCAAATTAAATGTCATGTTTTAAATTTTAAGATTTTAAAAGGTTGCTGGTAGTCCATAACTTATACACGGATTCGTGACATGATAAACTCAAAAGCATCCATTTGCATTAACCTTGGGATTTATGGTTTTAAGATTTATAAAGCTCCGTCAGATCTGTGCCATACATTCTCCTTGCTATTTCTTGAGAGTATTGGTATCTTTCCAACAATTTATAAAAACAATCTAAAATGCCGATGATTAACAGAATTTTGAATGCGCTTTGATATATTAATTTTTTCTGAAGATTGTAACTATAACAATCATGCTTAAAGCATTAATTATGAAACACTTTCCAACTTCAATGCAATTTTATTTAAACATCTCTAAAATGCAATACATTCCTCGGTAATATTTTAAAACTTATCAAAATACTACATTCATTTATTATATTTGAAAACTTAAACCTTCATCGAAAAAAATGAACTTCATTCAAATGACGGCATTGAAATATAAATTGCCTGGTTTAAACATCTATAAAATGCGATACATTCCTCAGTAATATTTTTAAAATTATCATAATACTACAATAATTTATTATATTTGAGAACTTCATCGAAAACAACTGAAATTCATTCAAATGACATCATGGAAAAGATAACACGCCTGGCTCTCTCTATAAAAGCAGCATTTCATCCATAACATTTTCCCATTCATATCATTCATCACATTACTATAATAATTTATTTTATTTAAAAACTTAAGACCATGGAGCTGCAAGTAATTAAACTCTATGCATAAAACTCCATCGAAAAAAATCGTTCTTCTCCTTGTAAAATCAATGAATATTTCATTCATATCAGCTCTGCAGACTCCATGGGCTAAATAATTTTGTGTTAAAGAAATACAGCAATTCTTATACAACTCATTTTGCACATTTTGCTGTTTATATTTTACATAAGTGAAAAATAGGCTTCGTTGTAGAAATAATCGAATTTGGATGATAATTTAAACACAAATATATTGTAATTGCGTTGTTTTAGTATGTAGATGCACAGATTTTAAGCAAAAATAAAGCGGTTTTAGGACAGATACAGCACTCAATATGAATGAAAAAGAACTTTAAAAATCACGATTTTGAGACAAGATGGATGCCATGTTTCATTTTGAAGTGGGTCACGTGATCTTTTCATGTCATGGTCACGTGATCGCTTCATATAAGAGGTGTAATTATTATTTTAATTTTTATTTAAAGAACTACTGAATATATTTTGCTGAAAATTATTTTATATATTTCATTTGATAATTTGAACATTACCTAAAATTTTCGAAGCCATTTGTTAATTTTAAATCCGCTTAAAAAATGCTTAAAAAATTAGGTCCCATAGGGCTCAATGTATTTCATTTTTTCAACCTGGGTTCAATCCAAAACTAATTGGGTGATATTATTTATTTATATTCCTATAGGTCCAGATCGTCTGAACAACATACTAAAATTTCATTTTGATTAAGTCATTTTTACGGCAGTTATCGTGCTAACGGACAGACAGACAGAATGAACAAAGTCATAAACACTTTTCAACTTTGTTGTAAAGTGTTAATAAATAATATCACCCAAATCGTTTTTTATTGAACCCGGGTTGAAAAAATGAAATACATTGAACCTTATGGGACCTAATTTTTCAAACATTTTTTAAGCAGATTTAAAATTCAAAAATTGCTTCGAAGGTTTTAGGAAATATTCACATTATCCCATAAAATATATAAAAAAAATTTCAGTAAAATATACTAAGTAGTTTTTTAATTAAAAATTATTTAATATAGGGAAAACGCAAATTTCATTAAATTCTGACTTTTGGGATATCCTCCAGAAAGAAAATAGAGATATATTATATAATAAATATCATTCCAAGAGCTTAATCATTTTGTATATGAGAGAAGCTTCACATTTTAAAATAAATTTGGTAGATAACAATTTTTCAATTTTTTTTTTATTTTATATAACTCTTCATGATGTACTTATTTGATGGCATTTTTAATGCACTTTCCTACGTCCCAGAGAGTTCAAATTTGGTACACAGCTTAAACTTGTTGAACACTTTATTCTACAAAAATTTGGTGGATCTTTAAATATAGATCATACATTTTTTTCGAATTGGCCTGCAAATAATTCCCGTTCACTTCTATAAATCATTGTTGTAATATTGTTAAAAATTCTGATGTGGGCAGCACATGTCTTTCCCTGCTGTCTCATATTCACGTTCTCTTTATTTCTTCAATAATAATTTGAGTTTATCTGCACAAAATAACAGATATAAGTATTTTAAATGACATTGAATTTGCACGTTAAACTTATATTTGGTTCTCATTTGATAGCTGGACTTATTGTCAAAGGTGGCGTAGCGAAAACGCGACAAAACTAGAATATCTCAAGAATGGCTAGTCCTAGAGTAATGGGGTTAGTCTTATTATTTTTTTTTGTCAAAAATCACTTATAAAATAGGAATTTAATTGATATAATTGGGCGCACGTAGTCTTTTATTTTTATATTTAACAATTTTTGCGGACATTTTCGCAAAAAAAGTCCGTTCCCTTTTCCCGAATCGTACTAGAATAACCTACAAATGATTTATATACCAAATTTTGTTAAATTTGGTATATAAATCACTTGTAGGTTAGTGAAATATTATACACCAAATTTTGTTAAATTTGTCCCATTAGTTTTTAGTTAGAGTGGATAACGGCTATTTCTGCCGGCCATTTCGCAAAGAAGGCAGATTCTTTTATTACGAATCGTACTATAATCTAATGAACATCAGGATTTCCCACAAAAAACATACCTACCAAATTTTATGAAATTCAGTCCATTAGTTTTTCAGTTAGAGTGGATGTAATATCCTCACAGACACACAGAAACATACACAGATACAACCTTACACACACAGATGTCCTCCTAAAAATGGTGTTTTCGTGATCTAGAAGTTCCAAAACGTGTCGATCCTTCGAAAATTCGAGTTTCAATCTTTGGCACGATTCCAATACTTTGAATACATACACACACACACATATATTATCTGTGTATCTGTGTATTATCTGTGTATCTATATTCCGTGCCTATGCAATTACAATAGTTGTGATTTTAAATGATCCCTAAACTTTTATTATTTCTTCAACGAAGCTTAATTTTAACTTATGCAGAATGTAAATATCTCAAGCGATTGTAGGGTGAGTTACATAAGAATTGCTGAATTTTTTTCACCAAAAATTATTTAGCTCTGGAGTCTGGAATACATATTATATGAATGAAATATTCATTGATTTTGCATAGAGAATCAGATGATTTATATTTCGAAACAGTTTTAAATATTTAAGTATAGCAAATTACTGTAGTACTGTGATAATGTAAAAGATATCACCACTGAATGTATCACATTTTTGAAATTTAAATGAAATTGCATTTCAGTTGGAAAGTGTTTCATAATCAATGCTTATGCATGATTGATCTTTCTTGTTCAATGTTAATGCTTTTACTATTTTGGCCCATCAGGGGCGAAATATCACCAAGTTAGCGATTCTTCGTTAAATAAGTCGCCAATTTCGCTAAATATATCACCAAGTGTTAGACACAGACGGAGAGAAGAGCTTTTTTCATATAAATAACTATTACCTACATGTTAGTCGTAAAAATACATATTTTACAAACGTTAATACTTTAGTTTTAATTGTTGGATTTAAAAGTATACATAGTTTTTGATAGTTAATACTTTTTTTTAATTTCTTTAAAATATTTTGATAAAATAATTAAAAAAGGTGCTATATCTTGAGAAAGGCTCCTGATAGCATTCTAAAGTGTATGCCATTCGTTTTGTAATGACAAAGTACATAAAAATGATCATTTACGTAACATTATTGAAAGTTCTGATTTTCAATGAATTTGTGAAAATTTCGTTGGAAAATTCGGAGGTCTTACAAACATTCGATTGCATTTAAATCAATAAGTTTGCAGTATTCTCTGATTGTAATATATGTACAAAATTCCGTTCGAAACAGTCTATTCGTTTTCGAAATATCGATTCCAAAGACTCACGGACACACGCGTATTTACAGACACACACACACACACACGCTCACACATACACACTGGCATCACCTAAAAACTTTCGATTCGGGTTCAGGGAAACTTTAAACATATTCTTCCGTCGAAAACTGAAATTCGAATTTTTTACCCCTCACAATAACGTTATACATTATATAGGGAAAGTAAAAAGAGTGAATAAAAATGAATAACAAACCGAATAAGCAACAATACAAAAAAAATAAAAACATTGTACTAAAAAAATCTGTTGTGTGCAGCGCATGCCTTTCCTTATATTATGCAATGAATTAACTCCTTTTAAAGCCGATAAAAATCCGATGTGGACATTACTTTCCTTATACAGGGTCTTTCAAAAGTCCGTATAAACTTTAAAAAATCATTAAAAATCGAAAAATTATCCCATTGAAGTACGGTTTGTACCATAAGTATTGTCAGGATGGGGGTTTTTCTTTGACGTGAAAAAATTTTGTAGTTTTAAAAATCATCCATAGGTGGCGCTTACCCGAATACATCTTCCAGAAGTATGCAAATAAGGCTGTTATAAAAGAACTGTAGTGCTCTGTAAATTCTTAATTTGATTCATTAGTAAACGGTGTAAAGAAGAAGTTTTTGCGAGAATGTTAACTTTGATCGAGAAAGCCTTGTTAGTGAAGCTGCATTACGTGAGCGGCGAATCAGCATCAGATGCATTTCGAAAATTCTGAATTAGGAAAAATCTAGAGAAAGGAAAAGGTCCTATCAATTGTCCAGGCTTACTTAGGCTTATTAGACAATTAGTTACTTTAATTGTCTTTCCAATGCGTTCAGCGTCACCTATATGTGATTTTTCAAAAAAATTTCACGTCACCCCCCCACCCCCACCCCCATACTAGCAATACTTATGGTACAATCCGTACCTCAATGCGATGACTTTTCGATTTTTAATGAATTTTTAAAGTTTATACGCACTTTTGAAAGACCCTGTATAATGCAATGAACTTACTCTTTTACAGTAAAAAATAATGTATATGATCCACGGTATTGTGTTTTTATCATTGAATTGTACATTTGGCGATTTTCCGCATGACAACATATAACACTATTTCAAAATAACTAATTAACTTATACTTCGCGCAACTCTAAATAAAAAACTATCAATCTTGTAAGCATCGTCAATAAGCGATATAGTCCATATATTAAAATATTGTATTAATTAATTCATAAATTAGGCGTAATTTTCTTTCATTTAGCAATATTTTTGCAATTTCGACGATATTTTTGTCAATCTGGGGGCGAAATATTTGCCAAGTTAGCGATACTTTGCTTAATTATTCGCCTATAAGTTCGCTAAATGCATCACCAAGTGTTACAGACAAACGGAGAGAAGAGCAGGGTTTCTTGTACAGGATGTTCCAAAAAGATTGAAACGGGCTTTAATTCTTTACCTGTTGGAGATAAGTGGACAATGTATATTGCAAAAATGTTGAAAGTAAGGTAGGAAATAAGACTGCGTTAATGAAATAGTCCCATTAATTTTCAAAAAGTTACACTCTTCGATTTTTATACGACCCCCTTAGACAAATTTGATCAATCAAAAAAATTTTGTGTTTAATGCAACAAGATCATTAAAAAAAATCGCATATCTGTATGTTTAAAATCAACTGAATTAAGATAAAGGAAAAAATTTGACTTATGCTACGTTTCCGTACCATGTGAAAGACTGTGTCATCAGTGAAAATAGGGATCATAAACAAATTGACAATGGAAATTGTTTAGATAAAAATGGGTTAATATGTGTCAAATTTTTTTATCACAGATACATCTAAATAAAGCATTACACATAGAAATCATATAAAGCAGTGGTACTCACTACGCTGTTGGGACACATAATTAAAATAAGATTACATTGACCACTGATATAAAGGGACAACTTTCCTGACAAATACTAGAAATACAATTCACAAATCGTAATTCACAAAGCATTCTCAAAATGTTTTCCTGCAACTCCAATACATAACTGAGCTCTTCTAATAATGCTTCTGTAAATATTTTGGAGTTCTTCACCACTAATATTGTTGCAAGCATCAATTATCTTTTGTTTTAAGTTCAATTGCATTTAGTGGGCGAGTATTATACACAAGTGTTCGAAGACGACCCCATAAGTAAAAATCGAGAGGGGTTAAATCAGTGGATCTGGGGGGACCATTCTGTGTCTCCTTTCCAACCAATATACTGTTTATCAAAGTTTTCGCACAACTAGTTACGTGTTCTTAATTCATCAATTCAGAAATAAACATGCTGACGATTCACTGAATGATTTCTAATCTTCTTTATTTTGGTATAATATTGAAAAAAATTTAGTTGTATTGAATAGAAATAATACTGGGAATAAATACGTAAATTAAAAAATAAATCGTCTGCATTTCATTCTTCAGTTTCTTTAAATTATTTTACTATAAACATTTGAAACGGGTAAATTAGAGTTAAAGGGGGAAAAATCGTCTGTGAGTTCTATTCTTCGTTTTGAAAAATTATGTTAAATTTCAAAATCAAAAACATATTGCATTTGTTTACTAATTTATTTTAATTGTTTTAAATAAAAAATGGCATGTCTCAATGTGAAAAGTACTTAAGAATCCGTGATTGCATCCTGAACCTACGCGGAATTCGCAAAAATGTCTCCTATGTATTATCATCCAGTTTTATCTTTCTTGTGATATGTTACAAATTTACATTTCCAATTTGATATATGGTCCCCATTCACAATGATTAATTTTCAATTAAATATCGCTCAATTTTAAAGATACAGATATGCAGTTTTTTAATGATATTGATGCATTAAACATTACCTGAACATTTTTTGTTCTTTTAAAAATCAAAACCCCATGGTCTAAATAGTATTTGTTGGAAATTTGGTTGAGTTTGATCCAACAGTTTTCTCATAATCATTACCAATTATTCTAAATAATAGTAAAGAATTAAAGAATAAATTAACATCACTTGATAAAGTAATTGGATTTCAAACCTTGGATTTTAAAGATTTTTTTAATAATATTAAGATCCCTGATCTATATGTCGTAATTTTATCTCTATATAATGCTTATATTACTAATTAATCTACTCATTCAATATTTATCAATTCTCCAAAATTTCTTCACTTCGTTCCTTTCAATAATTTTGTATTCCAAGGTAGTAAATTATACTTACAAATCTCAGGAGGTGGCTGCAATAGCAATATGTTAGCTAATTTATACCTTTATCATTATGAACAATCTTTTACTTCAATAGATTATCAAATTTACAGACATGTTGAGATGATCTGATTTGTTTAATATTTACTGTAAACTGTGTCATAGATATAGTTTTCTATCCAGACAATTTGGAATTAATTCCTAATGAAGTCACTATTAGTAATAATATTATTTTTTTGGATTTAACTCTAATTATTGATATGTAGTACTCCTTCTTTCTGCAGATATTGTTTATAAGTTTTATATTGGTAGCACCAAACGCACGGTTGGTATACGGTTGGCTGAACATGCTAGGGACGTTAAACACGGTAGGCAATAGACTTGCTCTTGCCCAATTAGTGATTAATGATAACTTTCAACCCTTTTTCGAAAATTATTTTCTTTTAATCAGCTATAATAACACCCGGTCTATTTTACTGAACCCCTCTTTATTTATCTATATCACACATCTTTCTGTAATTTTGACCCTATCCATGTTTTAAGTTACGCTTAGCGACTCGTTCTCGATTCCATGCGAGTCAAACCTTTACTAAGGCACCTCTAAAATTTAAAGTATTTAAAATTCTTTATTTGTGCATATTTGTGCTTAAACTGGATTATGACTTTTTGTCTTTCTTGTAATTATAATTCTGTAATTTTTAAATCTGTTTCTGATGATTTTGTGTGGATGTATTAAACGTGTTTAGTAGTGATGCCAATTTTGCAATAAGAAAATTCAACTTGCCGGTAGTGGATAGTATTTAAGCATGTTGGCATGATTTTTTATTTAACACCACTGAGGAAGGGTATGATGATACCCGAAAGCGCTCTGGTTTTTAAATTATATGTACGTCTGAGGGATGTTTCAATAAAATGACGTTTAAAATCTAATGATTTGCAATTCACTTATTATTTGAATCTCTTCTTAGTATCTTATATTAGCCAGATATCAACGTTTTCATCAATAAATATCACACTGTATTTATACCCCCTTGTGCATTAACCTCAATGTTTTCGATTATATTATACGCCCCATTATTTTGTAGCTCTTCTGTAGAATATCACTTTCATTGCTTTTTCGCAATACTGTTATTTAATTCTCACGATTGGCAACAGTAGTTCTCTACTTTTATCCTTTGCGATTGGCAACACTTCATTTTGGGCTCCAATGGTTAGGACAATCAAAATCGTCTCACTTTGTGAGACGATTTTGATTTACGGCAAATGTAACGGATGTCCTAGTGATACAATGTGGGAATACTGTCGCCGTTTCCTGTACAGCCGGCATACTTCTAGAGTTTTAAATTTGCGGCTGATGTGTCGACTGCAGCCAATAGGTTTGTTTCATCGTCGATATGGCTCAGGAAGGCGATGAGTACTAACGAAAAATGCTGAAATTGATATTTAAACCTATATCTATTTCTATCCACATTCAAGTGTTCGGGTCGTAAGTACTGAACGATGCCTTCGTCAGTCTCCCCAAATCCACAACCAATTCATACACATCCGCCACCTGCTGTACGGAATGCAAGAACGTATGCCAATTCGCCTACAAGGACATAATGGTGGAAAATTGTAGTTACAAAAATGTGTTATAAATTTATTGAGTCAACTGAAAACAGTAATTTTAAATGATCTTAGTTGTTTTCCAAATATGAAAAGAATGCTTATTTATCCATAGATTTCATTAGAAAAATATCTGATACTCTACTAATACCTACAAAATCACAATAATCTGTTCTATTTACCTAATTTAAATGTTAAAATAACTTTTAATTAATATTGTCTGTGTCTCTTTAATCGTTTCAAAGACAATTCATGGAAGGCAATTGTTTTAAAACCCCACTGAATAATTTTTGTTGAATCAATTAAATTTGTGAAGTTTGACAATTTCTGTCTTTTTAAATTAGAACTTTTGAGACCTATTTCTTTTTGATTTTTAGTTTGACTAAATCATGTATTGTCAACAATTTTGCAATACTTCATTTAGTCGAACTAAATTAAGTTTTCGCGTAACTGACTGTATAAAAAGCTAATAATTCTGATTTATTTTAAAACATTGCACATCATTCAACTTACTATTTCATAACTTCCTATCTTATAAAGCATACCTGCAGTTGTAACTATGTATCTACAACCAACGTTTCAGATACTCATCAATGATACACTTTTTGTGAGACGCCTGTATATGCTTTAAACAGGCACGTCCCTTTCTTTGGCTGTGTTTCACCCTGCGGCGTCAAAACGATTCCATTTGCATCACGCTTTTTGCGACTTTTACACAATTTCGTAGCATTGATCATTTATTCACTCACACATTTTCCTATTCGCTAGCAAACTGATCTTCACAAGATCTGAATTCGTTCAGAAATGAGTTTCAGGATATTCTCAAGCTATGCTTTATGAGTTCTGAATGAAATCTGACAACGTTCTTAATTATCAAAACATTCTTGAAAATGAAAATGAAGTTGAAAATGATTGCTAAAGTAGAACAACTTTCTATCTACGCCTTAAAAGCTGCAGAGCACATTTGATCTGCCCTCACGTCTTTTGTTTATTGGACTTTTTCGCACTACTTCTAAAGTTTGCTGATGGGTTGTCACCCTGAGTTTGTGTTGAGCCCACAGCCATTTCCTGCACCCCCGCTTACGTACGTGATTTTTTTAAAATTAGAATTGCCATCTTCCATAAATATAGACAGTAAAAGTGTCCTTATTTTAGCGATAGTTTGTTGCCTGCATTATGCCTTCCTTGAACTAGACCGTACGACTTAACCTGAAGGTATAAGGTATCTGATTGGACGGTCTGGAAAGTACCATTCAATTAGACCGGAAACCATAGCGACCGTACCATCTATCATCCCCTACCACCAACCTCTCAGAAGGACTTACGGACCTACATACTTAACGTGTCCGTACTATGCGAGAATACAGGACAGTTTGAACAGAGCCGGGAATCGTAATCGAGCTGCATCACCGCGCAGTAACCACTGAGCTGTCCCAACCATCCATTCCCTGCACACCTCTGCCTGCACAGTGATACTTTGTTCTCATAAAACATGTCTACATACTAACATCACACTCACTCTCAACCGTTCATAATTTCTCTCGTGTATCGAGCTGGTGTTTTTTTTTTGTTATTCGCTATGTTTTAGTTATGTACAGGTTCTCCATTATGGCATTAGCGTGTATATGCGGTACCATTTACGAGAGTTTTAGGATTTCTAAGATAAAAGTATTAAACCCTGTTATAGAACTAGTGAGTTATTTTTCTTCTCTTTCAGAATAAATGCAGAGTACCAATGTGGCTGCTTGTGGCAGATCCTAACTCACAAGTTCTAAGTCCGTGGCACTCCACAAGTAAGAGTCTGTAAATAATCTTTCCACAGTACTCGTTGGGGGGAACAAAGAAGTAACCTTTTGATGATATAAGCATCGGGCAACGCAGTCTAATATGTATATTATATGCAACAAAGAGCCAATTATCTAAATACACTGCTTAAAACTGAAATCGCAACACCATAAAGTTGTAGGTGTAGCTTATGTAAAGCAAGCAATGGAAATATCAAGGCGAGATACACAAATAATCAATGTTTCGTTACGCATAGTGACTTAACACCTTGCCGAACAGTGTGAAAGCATCAAGTCAAGGAGGAGCAATATCACAGCTAAATTGTAGCGTCATTGGTTTCAGGTTGTAAAATTCATCTCAGTATGCCAAGAGTTTGTTAACGTAGCGCATACTCACAGTTGTCATCAACGAAACGGCAACAAATCCTTGTTTTAAGTGAGGGTGAAATGAGATTTCGATAGATCGCTGAACTATTGAGTCGTGATGTGAGTACAGTTCAAGGATGTGTTACGGTTCGTGAGAGATACCCAAACGACACGAGGTAGTGTAACTTCCAGGTGTACCACACCAGGTGAAGATTGTATGCCTTTAAGAGGCGTTGCGCGGTAGCCGTTTACCACAGCAACTGAGTTACAATGACATTTATTCCACACTACAGATAACGTGGTTTCGACGTAAACAATTCGAAACAGTTTGCATGACACAGGACTCCGAGGTAGACGATTTTTTCGATACCTACCGTTTCAACGTCTTCACCGAATATGTCGCCTCTAGTTGTATCAACTGAGACGCAATTGTTCGACAAAATTGCAAAACATTCTGCTTACAGATGAATCACGATTCTGGTTTGGCATGCCAGCTGGTCGTACTCGCATATGGCGGCGCTTTCAACAACGCCACCAGAAAACTTTTCCTATCAGTCGCCACACAGCCCCCTAAGTGGTACCATGGTTTGGTGTGGTATAACAGTGGTTGGACGAACACCTTTGGTCCACGTTTCTGGCAGTATTCCGGCCAGTCATCCAGGGCTGGACTGTTTTTTCAAAAGGATAATGCCAGGAAACATACTGCACGAGTAACTATGAATAGTCAACACGGTTCTTATATCCTGCCTTGGCCAGCATAATCTCCGGATTTGTCGCTAATTTAGTATATCTCGGCCATCATGGGTCGCCGATTAAGAGAACTTCCAATTCCAGCAAACCATGTTCCGTTATAAACCCAATTGCACGCTGTGTAGAATGTCAACCCTCAGCACACCATTGACCATCTCACTCCCGGGATACCCTCGCCATATTCAATCCTGCATAGCCGACAATAAAGTTCCATGTTTTCATTTTCCAAGTATGATTTTTTGATCATTTGCACCATCTCCAGATTGCAATTATGTTCTGTAAATTTCATAAGGATACATCAATTTCTTCATGGTGTTGCGATTTTAGTTGTGAGCAGTATGTAATATATATATATATATATATATATATATATATATATATATATATATATATATATATATATTATATATATATGTGTTGTTGTTGTTGTTTCTTATCCTCTTTAACAGATCTGACATAAGTCAGATCTACTCCAGTAGGTTGTTGACCGCCAGAAAATCAATAACTAAAAGGGGGCAGATGTCAAGTCCTCCTTGGAAAGTCCGACGCAACTCAGTATGTGCTCCGGGGAGGCCGGATGGTCACAGCATTTATTACAAGTGGGATGGATTTTTCCACCGCGTTCAAAAGAACGCGGTGGAAAAATCCATATGTATATATATATATATATATATATATATATATATATATATATATATATATATATATATATATATATATATATATATATATATATATATATATAAAGCATAGTAAACATAAAAAATTAAAATTATTTCCACAGTTATCCAATTATTCTCCAGAAGTTGGCGCAAAGCAGCACACTCTCCTAAAGTAACATACAAGATTCATATGAAAAAAAGAGGGAAATGACCAAATGCAAGGCATAAAATGGTAGAGGGGGATGGCGACCCCTCTTTCCCGTTTAAAAGACTGCTTTTATGCCCGGGCAACACTCACGGTACCAATGCCATGCAGAAGTCATACTTCCGTATATGTGTCAAATCAAAAACACTCGAAAAAGTGCAGAGTAAACAATTAGGAATCAACCAGGATTGCAAGGGAAGGAAAAGAATGGAAATTCAGCAAATGCCAGAGTGCCTTATATATAAAAGCAGTTTACGCATGCGTAATACGTTATTTTTACTTTCATCGTTCTATACCTCTGCCATATCCCTTAAATAAGCATTTTCTCCCTTTTTTGTATTAAATAGGGAATATTTATATTCCCTATTGAAATTTGCTGCATTTCCCCTCTGGCATTTTGCATTTCCATTCTTTTCCTTCCCTTGCAATCCTGGTTGATTCCTATTTGTTTACTCTGCACTTTTTCGAATTTAATAAATAGGGAATATAAATATTTTATTAAATAGGGAATATAAATATTCCTCAGGAATATTTATATTCCCTATTTAATACAAAAAAGGGAGAAAATGCTTATTTAAGGGATATGGCAGAGGTATAGAACGATGAAAGTAAAAATAACGTATTACGCATGCGTAAACTGCTTTTATATATAAGGCACTTTTATATATAAGGCACTCTGGCATTTGCTGCATTTCCATTCTTTTCCTTCCCTTGCAATCCTGGTTGATTCCTATTTGTTTACTCTGCACTTTTTCGAGTGTTTTTGATTTGACACATATACGGAAGTATGACTTCTGCATGGCATTGGTACCGTGAGTGTTGCCCGGGCATAAAAGCAGTCTTTTAAACGGGAAAGAGGGGTCGCCATCCCCCTCTACCATTTTATGCCTTGCATTTGGTCATTTCCCTCTTTTTTTCATATGAATCTTATATATATATATATATATATATATATATATATATATATATATATATATATATATATATATATATATATATACATATATATATATGTATATATAATATAAAATGTAACTTGTGTTAGTATTATTATGTTGTTGTCGTAGTATTATTATGTCAGTATTATTATTATTTATAGTATATATATGTATATATAATATAAAATGTAACTTTTGTCAGTATTAAAACTACGATTTGAGCGCCCTTATAATGGTGTATAGTGGCATTCTCGTTTATCCAGCTTTCCGATGAATTACTTGTTTAGTAAGAATTTTCATCTTTGATTCATATTCATATTCAGGATTGCATATTTGGGAAGTTATATTCTGAATTGCTTGTCCAGTCTCCAGCTTAGACTCACTGGACGGGTCTGGGAGTATTACCGTGAACGTTCGTACTGCCTCCCTGGTAGAATTTCGACTTGTTCATTCCGGTGCTTCTAGATTAAGCTGTTGAGGTTGATCGTGTATACACGTGGTGGAAGAAGAAGGGTTCATGCCGCATGGTAATACAAATTTTCTTAATGTATCCTATTTTCATTTTTTCATTTTTGTTGCCTGTAGTCTGAGTTCAAGCATTTATAGTAATGTACTATTGCTTAATCTGAAACAGGCATTTGTTTGGGTTAATTAGAATTAAATACTCAGACCTGAAGATGAATTTAATTCTGATTAATCATCGAATTTGGGACGGTGCTGTTCTTTACTCTTATCGGCATTATGGCCGTGAATTTGCTTCTATGGTGATGTTAATATTACTTGAATTGTATTTTTTTTTTTTTACATAATTCTTATTATTACATATTTCAAATATATGTATATATATATAAATATATCTATGTATATATATACATATGTATGTATATATATATATATATATATATATATATATATATATATATATACATATATATATATATATATATATATATATATACATATATATATATATATATATATATATATATATATATATATATATATATATATATATATATATATATATATATCATATATACATATATATAAATGTGTATATATATATATATATATATATATATATATATATATATATATATATATTGTGACCCCCTCACCCCGGTTGAGCATGCTTTACGTCGCGACAACACTCCCGGAGAGCCGGTACATTGCAAATGGTCTTCTTTAAGTGGAAGCTTTGTAATTTTGCTAATTTATACTTGTGAACATGTTTCAAACATTATTCACACTTTTTAACATATTTCAAACATTTACTGTAGATGAATTTCGATAGGGCTGGATCTCGACAATTATATCTTATATTTGTTTATGTATGATGTATATTTACATCTTACAATTTGATACATTCGTATTCCATTTTGCAATGTACCGGCTCTCCGGGAGTGTTGTCGCGACGTAAAGCATGCTCAACCGGGGTGAGGGGGTCACAACTCCCCCCGGCCATCTTTTGGTATATTGTTTCCATCCATACCTCTTTTCTTTTTGACAATATTTTAATCCTCTTTTTAGTGCAGCTTTGCGCCTTTTAAGTGTGATTTCAGATGATTTTGTAATGTAGTATTTCACGGTGTTTTAATATTATATATATATATATATATATATATATATATATATATATATATATATATATATATATATATATATATATATGTATATATATATATATATATATATATATAAGAATATATATATATACATATATATATATATATATATATATATATTCTTTAGTAAATTCCACCAATAATGCAGATTGTAGCCTTTAAAAATTTCAACGTCATTCGAATTAAATGACGGCAGCAATATAGTTTTATCCATACCATTAAACAACTAAGACTCACCCATTATTTTCAAATAGATGATAGAATTTATATCTAAAATGTTAATCCAATAGTCTCGTAGACTAATGTGGATTAAGTTGGACTGAACATAATTCCACGAACCCATGATCATATTTTAGAGAATTGCCACACTAAAATGTATACGTAATACCAAAGTGACCGTATTAGGTCTTGAGAAAACGAACTCATTTTAACATAAATGAAGCAATCATACTCGGAGAAGAATATGATTTGAATTTCAACATTCACATCTGGGAATTGGTGATTAATGCATTGTTAATAATATACTTATTTGCTGTTTCCAATGCATTCAATTGAAATTACAAATTTTCCCTTGTTAATATCCATTGGACTCTTACAATATCCCCAAGAGGGTTTAATACGATAAAAATGACATTATCTTTCCTTTTGTATAGTGGGGTTTATAGAACGATGCATTTATTAAGGAAACCTGCAGCAACTTATATAAGCACAAATAAAATGATAATGCATCAACAGCTATTCCTATGATACGTTGGTTTCACTTATTCGTTCACTCATTGGCTAGTTGGTTTTTTTGCACTGACGAAGGAGATCCAACGCATCCTCCAAACAGCTGTATGCTGCATCATCGTTTTATTTGTCCTTATATACGCTGCTTAAGTTTTCCATATCCGTCCCACAAAGTGTATTTTAAACTGATTTTCAAAAGTTAAGCACGCAATGCAAATTTTCATTATTCGAAAGCGTATTTGAATTTGAGTGGTTGAAAATCGGATGTAGATGGCAGTATGCAAATATACTATGTTACAGACAATCACGATTGACAGTCCGGATACATGCTAATTAGGCAGTCGTTGAAGACGCCAGCATTCTGAAGGGTTTGAGGAGGTGCATTTAAATGTTGATACGAAGTGTTTATAACTTTTGTAGGATTATTTTAGAGAAAATTTGTGTTTCTATGGCTGAAAGAAGACGAGTGACAGATTGTGAGCGCTAGCTTGCTGTCGGAAGCATTGAAGCAGGACAGTCAATCAAAGACGTCGCTCTTTTCTTTGGCGTTGATCATTCGGTAATTTCTCGATTATGGAAACAATTCCAAACAAGCCAAGCAGTTGTCCGGAGAGCTGTGCCCGTTCGTCCAAAGGTTACTATCCCCTATGATGATCGATATATTGCTATAGTAGCCCAGCAGAATCGACGAGCGACCTCCACAAATGTTACATCTATGGTTGCAGCGGCACTTCGTAAGACAATATCTGCCCGTACTCTGCGCCGAAGGCTCCACGTGAAGGGTGAAGGTGTACGAAGGGTGAAGGGTGAAGGAATACGTGAAGGTGAAGGAATCGGTGCTCCTGAGTACCATGGTTTTGTGTTCTACTAACCGTCCAAGCCAGAGGGGCAAGATTAAACTGGTGTCGTCAACATGTCGATTGGACTGTCTCAGATTGGTGCAACGTCCTGATCACAGACGAGCCCAGATTTGCCCCTGGAATCAGATGATAAGCGTATAAGGGTCTGGAGAGTACGAGGCACTCGCAATCAGGCCAAGAACATCATCGAACATCACGCATTCAGAGGTGGTAGCTTAATGGGGGGGGGGCTGGAATTTCAATGAGATAACGCACAGAGATACACATCTTTAAAGGCGGTTCTGTGTCTGCTGCGCGGTATCGGAATGAAGTCCTAGACCCAATTGCAAGACTCTACGCTGTAGCCGTTGGTCCTTATTTCCTCCTTATGGACGACAATACCCGTCCCCATCGAGCTAACTTCGTTGACGAATTCCTGGAAAGTGAGGACATTTCTCGTATGGAGTGGCCGGCGTATTCCTCCGATCTTAATACCATTGAAAACCTTTGGGATGCCCTTGGGCGTGCTGTCTCTGTACGTTTACCTCCTCCAGCCAGTCTCAGAGAGTTGGAAACTGCTCTATTGATCACCTCAGTGAAAGTATGGAAAATCGTTGTACAATTTGTGTGAAAGTCCGTGGTGGTCCCATGCCATATTAATATAAATTTTGTTTGGTTTGTTTGCCTTTAAACATCATTTTGTTAATGACCCAAATGTGACGTCATCATATAACTTACGAAAAGTAAATATGTTTTTCATCTTTATACATAATTTTTGTTTTCTGTAATGCATAAACGCATTTGCTACCTTCATGTATAATTTTGAGTTAATCAAAGTTTTACTTTTCCATTTTTGTTGATTTAACCGTCCGTGCTTAACTTGTGGAAGCCAGTGTACTTATCTATGTATTTATTATTGACATATAATGTAGCCCTTGATGAGATATATATATATATCACCTTTTATGCAAACTGCTTAATTTCGTACTTGTCTAAACATTTACGATTGTGTAAGGGTTTCTGCGAATTTGAATTATACTCAGTAATTTCATAAGATTCATATACTAACAAAAAAGACTTTCGGCCTGAACTATTGTATTTTGATGAAAAAAAGTCACCCCATTATGTGCATTCTAATATAATCTGTACAAAAACTTATTATCTAAATCTTAGTAGAAAGTCCGAAAAAATATAGTAAAAATACATATTTTAAGCAGCAAAGCTATCCCTTAGGTAAAGCATAGTTTGTGGTGCGCTTTGTTTCTGGTAAAGCTGTAGTTCGTGGCAGGCAATGTCGGTGGTGCACAGAACAGCACAAATGACAGTACCTTCCACTAACTTGATCTACTCATGGTAATATATGCTAGAAGCCGGCGGGATCGCGAGCCTGTCCCTTCCGCCTAAAACCCAGTTTGTCTCCAGTGCCAGATCGGACATTTTTGTTGAAAATTTATAGACCAGAGTCCGGCTTTGCTTGAAAAATGTCAGACCGGACTCCAAGCTGTACCTGTTTTGAAAAGTTATAATTTAATATTAGCAATAAATATACGATAAATGTCTATTAATTTCAGAAAAAAGCACAGATGCTCAATTAACACTTATTTATTTAAATTTGTGTACGAACACGACTTGCATTTAAGAATTTATATATAGGGTGTCCCATCAAGACCGCCCAAACTCTGCACAGCCAGATTCCTCGCTTAGAATACATAAAAATTGGCCAATGAACTGTACCTCTACGACCCATAGTTTTAGAGAAAAATGAGAGAGAAAAGTATGACGTCATATCCGGTGTACGAAAAAACAACTTTATTGGAAACAGGAACATCGGTATTTGCGTATGTTTACATAGAAAGATGTTCAAAATGTCCACCGCGCATATCGAGGCATGCATGCGCGTGCCTTAGCGACAATACATGGCCTATGGTTCCAGCATGATAGAGCTCCAGCGCACTTCAGCTCTCCTGTGCGTAATTGGCTGGATATGGAATACCCAGGCCGCTGGATTGGACGTAGGGGTTTGGTTTTATGGCCGCCACGATCGCCAGATCTGACATCTTTGGATTTCTTCCTATGGGGCCATCTGAAGAAATTGGCCAATCGAGACCTAGTTACTACAGAAAGTGACTTAGTTGTTCGTCTTCATGCTGCGTGTACTTTTGTGGACACCACGCTGCTGCAACTTGTGCAGTCAGCCATTCCACGGCGCGTGTATGCATGCCTCGATATGCGCAGTGGACATTTTGAACATCTTCCTATGTAAGCATATGCAAATACCGATGTTCATGTTTTCAATAAAGTTGTTTTTTCGTACACCGGATATGACGTCATACTTTCCCCCTCGCATTTTCTCGAAAACTATGGGTCGTAGAGGTACAGTTCTTTGGTTAATTTTCATGTATTCTAAGCGAGGAATCTGGCTGTGCAGAGTTTGGGCGGTCTTGGTGGGACACCCTGTATATTTAACCAAGCAATTTAACCGCAGTAGACCTTACCGGTCATCATTTTTAAGATTCGGCACGGACTGCATTTTAACCCCATTTTTAGTTGAGATACGACTTCAGAAAACATACCATGCTGTCACATTTCTATCACCTATAACTGTCTCATCTATAAATGTCTACAATATTCGGCTCGTTGATATAGCCGAGTCTAGAATGACGAGCAAAAATAAATGTCCCCTTTTTCTCCCTATATATGCAGTGTACGGACAGCAGCATTATTTAGCAGTAAAGAGAAAGGCGAAACCTTTTCCCCGCTCTGTTGGCAGTCTAACCATTTATCATAGTCTAGGCTCAAAACGTAGCGATGCTTTCAGGCATTCATCATGAGGGGTTGGGTATGTAATAAAGATATCTCTGGCAGCATTATGTTTAGCGGCAATAATGTTTTTGGAAGTTCCTATTAAACTGTACAAAATTTATAAAACTTCAATGATTTAAGAATACGGAAATGTAGACCTTTTATTCAAGGAAATCAAATTTGCCTTCTAGATTATCGCTAACATTTTTTGAAGCATCTATTTCTCAGGATCTACTACAGACAGACGATGACTGTTCCATATCATATTACTAAAATTTTTTGAAGCGTCTATTTCTCAAGATCTACTACAGACAGATGATGACTGATCCACATCAGTCCATATCAGTTATCATCTTACATGACATTTGATATGAATTCGGAATAAATTTTCCAAGGGTTTACTAAGGATTTCCCTTTCTGGATATTTTTCCATTTCCGATTCAAAAATTTTCATTTTCCTTAAAATATCAAATTTTTAAAATTGACTCTCAATAGAGCTTAGATGATTGTTGATCTGGATTTAGCATGAAATTCTGACGTAGGAAGGGGTGGTTCACTAAAAATTTCCATTTCCGATTACTTTTCCAATTCCGTTTCAAAAGTTGTCCTTAAAATATATTTTTTCAGTGTTAAATAAAGCTAAGGTAATGACTGTAATTATTCCTTTGCATCATCACTCCTAATTCAAATTTTCAAATTATTAGTTATAGTCGTCGATCTGCAAACTGAGCTGAGTGAATGAGACCCAAACCAAGATTCAAGGTAGTGTGGAAATGATATATAATTAAGCAAAATGGTTTTGATATTTTGATTATTCCTTTGCATGGCCATATCTAGTTTGAATTTTTAATATTTTAGACTTTTCCCTTGGTTTCGAACCAGAGACCCGTCTCTGGTTAGAAAAGGGGTCTGGTTCGGGTCTCTGGTTCGTTGATCTTAACCACTCAGTCACTGCACGTTATATGGATTTTTCTTTCAAAAGTAACTCTTAAATATAATTGCGTAAAATGTCTGTCACATCTCACCAGATCTTTCCTTGTATCAGCTACTGCTTTTTTAGAATTATAACGGAATTTAAATCATTTGCATATATGTGGCATTCTTATATGCATATTTTCAGACAAGTCAACCAAGCAGTTCAATGCGATGGAATTTCCTTTTCTCATTAATATTATTAGAAACTGCAGTATTTTTTACTTTCTCTATATAGTACATAGAGCTATAATCTATAGGGAAAGTATTGGGACGAGGTTGAAAATTAGAAGTAGAGTTTTTGGATGGAAGAGCACGTTACAAGCATTCCTGAACTCGAATCGAACGTTCATGTATGTATATATGTGTCTGTGTCAGTGAGTCTGCGGACACGACATCTCACGAACGAATGGAGCTTTTCGAACGAAATTTGATACAAACATTACAATCAGTGAATACTGGAAACCTATTGACTTTTATTGCAATCGAATGTTCGAAAATCCCAAATTTTCAAATGAAATTTTTATAACATTCTTAAAAAATCAAAACCTTTAATAATGGCACATAAATGATCAGTTATGTAAATTTTAATTAAAAGAAGTATGACAAAAACTTTAGAACGCTAGCATGAATCGTGATGTAGATATTTTACAGTTTTAAAATATATTTATCAAAACATTGCATAAAATTTAAAAAGTATTAACTATTGCAAAATATGTTCAATTTTCACATTTGATAATATGCCATAAATTTGTTAACATCATTCTCATGGATTTAGTTCGTTCCATTCAAGAAAGAAGATATTTGGGTATGAGTTTTGTATTTTAACTCCTAACAATTCGCTTATAGTCATTTTAAAAAAAGCTCGCCTCTTCGTTTCTCTGTAACGCTTGGCGATCAATTTGTTGAACTGACGAATCATTTAGCAATAAATTACAAATTCGGCGATATTTTGCTCCAGATTAACAAAACTATCGCCAAAATTGCAAAAATGACACCAAATTAAAAAAAATGACTTAAAACTGATGAATTAATTATTAAAATATTTTCATATATATGGAGTATTATTCCTTATTACGGATGCTATCAATATTTATAATTCTCAATTTAGAGTTGCGCGAAATATAAGTTAATTGAGTACACCGAAAAAGAGCCAAATATGCAATTCAACCTTAAAAACATTGTACCGTGGATCTTATGTGTCTTCTTGTTGCTCTGAAAGATGTAAATCCATTGTATTATGCAGAGAAAGTCATGTACTGTCCACATCAGATTTTCTAATATCCATTCATATCTAGATTTATTGCTTAACGAAATCCAATCATAATTCAATATAAAAAAATTCTTCAGTTTATTTCATTTGAGATATACCCGTAGACAAATTACATCTGTGTAATATTTATATTATCTTGCATTCTCTGGCTTCTTTCTAAAGCGGCATTGAGCTCGTTGATGTAGACTAGTCGAGAGTAACGAGCAAAGTAAAAATAATAAATGACCGCCTTTTCTCCCTTTATATGCAGTATACTGACGGCAGCATTATTTAGCGGTAAAAAGAAAGGTGATATCTTCTTCCCGCTCTGTTGGCATTCTGTCCATTTATTATAGTTAAGGCTCTACGAAGTGATGCTTTAAGGCATCCATCATGCCAGTTGAGTTTTTAATAAATATGTCTCTGCAACGCACATGTGGAAGTCCAGTGGCTATAGTACATTCTGTAAAATTTTATAACACTAGAAGAAAAATAACTTCAATGATTTAAGACTGTGGCAGAATAAAACATAAAAATAAACAAAAAATATTTAGAGCGATATAAGAGAATTGGATTGAATGTGTTACATAAACTAGTATTTGAGACTGTCCAATACAAGGAAACTAACAATTTTAAATAAGCAAGTTGCAACGTCTCTTAACAAGTTAATTTATTTTAAGGATGAATAACAATTAGCGATAACAATATTTGAATTAATCAAAACTTGACTCAATTATGATCTGTCCCGTGATCGATGCTATAAGTGTGCAAATTTTCAGCCTTCTAGATCCCAGGGGATTTCTAGATGGCATTAAAAGGCATTCCGATCCCCCTTCTTTTGTTCGTCCCCTGGAAAGAAATAAGAAATCCGGTTTCCTTAATATTTATCTGATGGTTGATACTTTTCTTTTTCTTCTTCGACCTAGACTGTCCGACCTACCCGAAGGTGTAAGATATCTGTTTGGACGGTCCTAAAGTACCACCCAATTTAGACCGGAATCCAGTGAAGGGGCATTCACAGGGAACGTACCCATCTTCCCCTACCACCAACCTCTCAAAAGGACTTACGGACCAACATATTTAACATGCCCATACTCTGTGTGAACAAGGGGACAGTCTGGTCCGAGCCGAGAATCCCCTCACGCTAACCATTGCGCTGTCCCACCCGCGGTGGTTGATCAGTGAAGTGTACACAGATTTAACCTTCTCCGAGGGGTTTCTAGATGGCCTTAAAAGAGTTTTTGATCAATCTCATTTTGTTCGCTCCCTGAGAGAAATCCGGCTTCCTTAATTTTTGTCTGGTGGTTGATACTAGAAGTGCACAAAGATTCAGACTTCTGGGTTGCCTGGTGGATTCTGGAGGGTCTTGAACTGATTTTCGAAAACTACCGCATCTTTTCCGCTCGTAGGGAACGAAATCTAAAATATGGCCCCTTAATTTTTGTTCGATGATCGCTAATATGTGTTCAAAGATTAATATATCTAATTCACCATAGACGGGATACTGGTGGATCTAGAAAACCTTTTCGGAAACAAAAACCCTTTTTTTCACCCCACCCCACCCCCGAAGTGGGAAATTGAAAATCCAACTCTGTTAGATTTTGTTGCGGGGACGATACTGTAACTATAGTAAGAGAAAACCTTCTAGGTCATAAAGGGGATTCTAGAAGATCTGGAGAGTCACAAATACGTTAGAGAATTATTATGTTGTGTCATCAATTATTAGATAAAACCTTTTAGATTATTAAGGGGCTTCTGAAAGATCTGGAAAGTCACAAACACGTTAGAGAATTATTATGTTGTGTCATCAATTATTAGATAAAACTTTTTAGGTCATTAAGGGGCTTCTGAAAGATCTGGAAAGTTACAAACACATTAGACAATTATTATGTTGTGTCATCAATTATTAGATTAAACCTTTTAGATCACTAAGGGGCTTCTGAAAGATCTGAAAAGTCACAAACACGTTAGAGAATTATTATGTCGTGTCATCTAGATTGGATAAAACCTTTTAGGTCATTAAGGGGCTTGTGAAAGATCTGGAAAGTCACAAACACGTTAGAGAATTATTATGTTGTGTCATCAATTATTAGATAAAACGTTTTAGGTCATTAAGGGGTTTCTGAAAGATCTGGAATGTCACAAACACGTTAGAGAATTATTATGTTGTGTCATCAATTATTAGATAAAACCTTTTAGGTTATTAAAGGGCTTCTGAAAGATCTGAAAAGTCACAAACACGTTAGAGAATTATTATGTTGTGTCATCAATTATTAGATAAAACCTTTTAGGTTATTAAGGGGCTTCTGAAAGATCTGGAAAGTCACAAGCACGTTAGACAATTATTATGTTGTACCATCAATTATAATTTTGAACTAAATAACTAGTAAATATCCTAGGCCAATTGATAAATGCATAAAAATCTTTATTGATTGATCAAGAACATATTTCTTTATGCAAAATAATTATTCTATGTTGTGCCAGTTTCTATAAAGGACGTGAAATCTTAAATATTTCCATTTATTTTCATATTCTAGAAAGAGTGTAAGAAGCAAATCTAATCTGATTTTCAGTTAAAAGTAAATAAATTTAGTCCTGGGCAAGACACCATTTATATGTTTATTATTTTATTTCTATATGTATATTTCAGCTTATTTACTATTTCAGCGACATTTTATTTCCACAGATTAATGTTAATTAAGTTGCTTTTATCAATTATTCTTTTGTAAAAATTAATATGTTTTTTATCGATCCATAAATTTTTTTATACATTTATGAATGGGCCTAAGATTTTGTTACTTGTTATACTAAACTTCAAAATAATAATTAGTAAAAGTAACTTATATAGAAATAAAATATTTCACAAATAGCAAATAAACTAAAAAATATATAGAAATAAAATAATAATTAGAATAACTTACTAAAATATGTGCGAATAAAATAATAAAGTAGTGAGTGTCATGTAATTAGTATTAAGTTTTTTTATACTTTTAACTGTAGAGAAGATTATATTTACTTCTTATACTCTTCTTAGAATATAAAATAAAAATGGAAAACATTTTTGTAGGGTAAGATTTTACATACCCTACAAAAATCGACACAACAATTATATAGATACATATTCGTTACTAAATGAATTATAAAGACAATTATTCAGTGAGAGCCATATATAGCCATTCCACCAAGGTTGGTAAATTTAATGAACATTTTAAGTAAATATATAATATCAAAACAGCACACTATAACATCTTGCGGATACTGTATGCATAGATAATTATGGTAGGCTCTAAGGCTTGGCCCTACATATTTAGTGGTCACATTTAAAATCATAAAAATATTATTATGATACACCAGTATTATTTTCCGAGAGGTTGGTGGTAGGGGAAGGAGGGTACGGTCCCTATGGATGCCTCCCCCACTGGGTTCCGGTCTAAATTGGGTGGCACTTCCCGACCGTCCAAACAGTTACCTTACACCTTTCTGGTAGGTCGGACGGTCTGGGTTTCAACAACAACACCTAGTCATTAAAATGATGTTGACACGAGTTTGCGAATAATTGCAATAGTTTCTGAACCCGGGCAGTAGTCCAAATGGCTTTGTCACGAAGTATGCCGTTACATGTTCCTAAAATGCAATAAAATAAGATACATTTTACAACAAAATTTCTCTATTATGGCATTTCTAATACACGACACTGAAATTAAATCGTATCTAAGAGCAAGCAATCTCCCCAGTCCTTATATTCACTAAAATATATTATCCTAAATACATTTAGATACTATAATATAATATAATAAACGGAACTGGTTTTTTGTCAATATCCATTGACATCCCGTATTATTAGTTTAAGAATTCAAAGCAGACGTTCAGTGTGGGACTATTTTCGGTCGAGATATGGTCTCGAAAATTGAAAATGTCTCTCAGAGTAATAGTTTTATTATCTGGAATTGTCTTTTGAAATGGTTATATTCGACTGGTTGAAGTATCTAGGTGAAGAATAACGAGCATAGGAAAAGTAATAAATGACCCATTTTTCTCCCTTTATATGCAGTATACGGATGGCAGCATTATTTAGCTGTAAAAAGAAAGGTGAGACCCCGTTTCCCGCCCTGTTTGCAGTCTTAACATTTATCATAGTCAAGTCTTGGCACGGAGCGGTGCTTTGAAACATTCATCATATGAGTTAGGTATTTAATAGATATATATCTGTATATATATGGATTATATATATATATACATATGTCATATGCATATGTATGTGTATATATATATATATACATATATATATACATATACATATATATATATACATATATATCTATATATATAGATATATACATATGTCATATGCATATGTATATATATATATATATATGTATACAGTGCAGAAATGGTAATAAACGATCGATTATTCAGCATCACATGGGCATTGCAGTTACAAGACATCAACGAGGTAAAAGAACAAAACGTTATTCATTAATGGATACAAGGATGAAAATTGATGATTTATTTCAACAGTTTTACAGGGATCATGACATAAAGTCTAACTGGATCAAGAATGTGGTATACGGTATTCGTAAACGTTTCGTCTTACGCATTTGGCATATATACAAAGATAAACACTTTAAAGACGCACCTATTGAAAAGATCGATAATATTAACAACTGGTATGCAATATTTCTGGATTTACTTAAATTGCGAGCTTCGAAATATAACATCAACTTAAATCAGGAAATTAATGAAGTACAGAACAAGGAATACCTTTTGACAACTTTTAGAAATAAAGCATTTAATGATATTCCTTTTAAACAGATTTTGAAATATCATCAGTGGCATTTTCCTATTAAAAATGCAAAAATATGTATATCGTATCGATATGTATTGCCTATAGGGCGAAAAGTGTTTAATTATAATAAAATCAGTAAAGATATGGGGCAATATGTACATTCATTATGTCAATGCGCTTCCAGCCAATATATTGATGGTGATTTAAAACATATTGTGACAGGAGATTTAAATGTGATCGATAAAAGTCATCTACATGCTGCATTTAATAAAGGAACAAAATTCCGATTGCAGGAATATCATGATATTCATGGGAAGTTCCTTATGGAAATGAACGATTTTATTTATCGTATGGCGATTAAATATAGTATGCCTTTAAATGCATTTGACGAATGGCGTGATCGCATTATTATACAATTTTATAGTTTTTATCGACCTTCATATCAACAACGGGATAGATGCAATATACATCGAGACAATCTTCATGAAATATGGAAGAAATTTGTTATTACTTACACAGACAAGGCGGCTTCAAATTTTACATTCACGTGTATAACATTTTACATGGAAATCCTTGCTAATTGTTATAACAATGAGGAAGTTTATAAAAAACTCAAAGTTGGACAAAGAGAAATAGATAATCGTATTAGAGCACTTCATAAGCGTATAGGAGTCAATATACATTATATACGGTATCCTTATTTAGTTATGATTCCAAAACTTCATAAGAAGCCCGTGAAGTTTCGCCCAGTTACAGTGGCATTTCGAGCTTATACAACATCTGCCAATTCGCTTCTTATGTCATATCTACAACCTATTATGAATCATTATTTAAAAAACGGATCCGTCATGATAAAAAATAGCGATGAAGTCATAAGAAACTTGAAGAAAATGCCAACCAACTTAATATTTAAAACCTTTGACTTCCAAGATCTTTTTAATAATATCAATTTGGAGGATCTATATTGTATTATGACACATTTACATGGAGTCTTTGAATTACAGAGAATTGTACCAATGCAAAAGTTTAAACAAGTTTTGGACATTGTGTTATACGAAAACATTCTATACAACGGCGTTGCTTTTTACAAACAAATCAAGGGTGTGCCAATGGGAGGAGGATGTTCATCTTTATTGGCAAATCTATACTTACATCATTATGAACAAGGTAATCACATTTTAAACGAATTGCCATTCTTTCGTTATGTCGATGACGTCCTTATTGCACAAGAAAATATAGGTGTCATGTTTGATTTCGGATTCTATCCAGCCGATTTAACTCTGATCGAAAATATCGCAGAAAAGTTAAAGGAAATTAATTTTCTGGATATTCGTATACATTTTGCAAAAAACATGTCTACGTATTATACAATTTACGACAAAAGACGTCAATACAAGTTCAAGATACATTACATTATCAATTGGCATTCTAATTTAAGTATTAAGATATTTCGTAATATTTTAATTAATCATTTTAAGCGTAGTGCACGTATGCATTCTTTTAACGAGGATCGGATTGGGCATGATACTTTATTTATAAAGGAAGCTTTAACGCAAAGTTATCCTTTTCTTTTTATAAGACAGTGTTACAATGTTGTGTACAGTAAATTTAGGGATGCATTTCAAAAAGACTTTGGCAACACAGTTATTTACATGTAATAAATGGCAACGATGCTGAGCGGGATTATGAGTTGGTCTTATCGAAGGTCTAGGTGCTTTGGTAGGATGATTGAAATTGTTCAGGTATTTCATTTTATTTTTGTAATTCGAGGTTTTAATTCAAATCTATTTCTTTTTTAAACCTTTTATTTCTTTATGGAGGCATTGCCGTCTACGGATGCACGTTCTTGTGTGATTTGCGTCTTCTACTTTGACGTTATTCTGAATTAGGACCACAGGTGATATATGGCTCCGGGAGTGTTTCCTAAGGTGTAAAAAGTCGACTTGTAACCGGGAACTAGGGGTCGCCATCCCTCTAGGCCTTTTATATATGCCCTGTTGGTCTTTTTCAATTTATTCAAGTATTCACGTTCTTGCAATTTTTGACTTGTTATATATGTATACATATATATATATATACATAAGGGGCAGTCAAATGAAGACGAGACAGATAGAAAAAAAGTACGTAACCTGTTTATTCTTTCAAAAGTAATTGCCATAATTGTTAAAGCATTTGTCCCACTGTGAGACAAGACGGTCAATGCCTTCATAGAAAAATGTTTTTGGTTGCCTACGGAACCATGATTGTACCCAGGCATGCACCTCTTCGTCCGAGGCAAATCGACGGCCACGAATGTTTTTCTTCAGCTCTCCGGCTCAAAATGATGACACCATATTTCATCTCCCGCGACAATATGGGACAGGAAACGATATTCTTCATCGTGATACCGTTCCAGGTACTGCAATGGTGTCGACATTCTGTTCAACTTCTGATCCTCTGGGGGAACCCACTGCACACAGATTTTTCCGAAACTTCAGATGCTCTGTCAAGATGGCATAAGCAGTACCGTGACTAATGCCCAACATGAGCCGAATGTCTTTCACCGTCCGCTGTCAGTCATATGTAACGGCAGCATCCACCGCAGCAATGACAGAAGGGGTGATGACAGGATGAGCCTGTCCTGGCCGACTGTTGTCTTTCAATGACACCCGATCGTCTCGATATCGTTTAGTCCACTCAAACACACGCGCACATGACATACTGTATTCGCCATACACATCAGACATTCGAGCATGAATTTCAGTTCCTGACACTCCTTCCGCAGTCAAGAAATGCACTACAGCACGCTGTTCCTCTTTCCCAGCCTCCATAGGGATGTCGATGCACACACGGCTCGCTGACCTCACTTCGAGCACGTCTAATAGACGAATGACACGGCGCTTAACGTTCGCGGTGTTCCTTCCTGATATCCAATAGAGGGCGCTTACAGTCAGTTATACAGTCAGTCTCATTTTCATTTGACTGCCCCTTATATATATATATACATATATATCTATATATATATATATATATAGATGTATATATATACATATATAAATATATATATGTATATATATATATATATATATGTGTACATATATATATATACATATGTCATATGCATATATATATGTGTACATATATATATATGTATATATATATATATATATAAATATATATATATACATATATATATATATACATATATATATATATATTTATATATATATATATATATATATATATGTGTGTGTGTGTGTGTGTGTGTGTGACGGCTAGTTTGTACGCCGACAAATTTCTGCAGCCGATTGTTCTGCCTATGGTGTCAAGACATCCAGGTTTCATTTACCATCAAGACAACGTTTGACCACATGCCTCACGACTTTCTCAACAATGCCTTCGAGAATTTAATACCCTTCCATGGCCATCCAGGTCCCCAGTCCTATCACCAATAAAACAAGTATGGGACATACTTAGATGGTAATTGCAACCTTCTCAGAATTCAACGGAATTAGCTGACCATTTGCATTATATGTGGCAGAATCTTTCGCAGAATAACATAAGCAAATGAATTGACTTTATGCCTCACCAAATATCAGCTTGTATAGCTACCAGGAAAGGATTTACCACTTACTAAAATGTTCCCTTTTTACCATCATTTCTTAATAAAACGGTTTTGCTCCCAAAGTCTAATCATTCGCATATCTTTGCAAACGATACATACATACCAAGTTTTGCGGCTGTAGCTTAATTTTTATGGGTGCATATATATTTTATTGAAACAGAGTGTATACAGATATACAGGGTCGAGTCACTTTATTGTAACCACCTCCTACTTTTGACGTCAACATCGCGTAGCCAGTGAAAGAATGCACGTGTCGTTAGTTGGTTTGGTGGATATATAAGGTGTGGTATAGGCATTTTGAAAGCATATCACTCGTTGGTGTCATGGCTAAAAGAAGCCATTTATCATATTTGATAAAAGGGATGATTAGCGGGTTCAGGGCCAAGGGTGGCAGTATTTCCGTAACAGCACAGTTTGCGAACTGTTCCCGTGCTGCTGTGGTTAAAGCGTATTGTCTAATGGAGAAATGGCACCATTGCGAAAAAGCGACTTGTAAACTGCGGAGTATCACACGCCATAGATGTGAGAGTTGAACGTTTGCTCTGAAAGTCCGTGAGGGCCGATCGCCTCTCTACAGTGGAGTAACTCACAGGCCGAATGAACCAGGGGGATACCGGAAGTGTGTCGCAAACAACAGTTCAGCAAATCCTGCTGCGTATGGGCCTTTAAAGCAGACGGATGGTCACTGCACCTATGCTAACTAAGGTGCATGAGCAGAAAAGGTTTGCATTTGCACATCAGTATCGGGATTGGATCTCTGGTGATTGGCAAACGATTGCTTTCCCCAATGAGTCGCGTTTTATGCTTCATCGAATGGATAGATCTTGGCGCATAAGGTGTTGATGTTGAAACCCAGACCGTCCGACCTACCAGAAAGGTGTAAGGTAACTGTTTGGACGGTCGGGAAGTGCCACCCAATTTAGACTGGAACCCAGTGGGGGAGGCATCCACAGGGACCGTACCCTCCTTCCCCTACCACCAACCTCTCGGAAGGACTTTCGGACCCACATGTTTAACGTGATCGTACTCCGCATGAACACGGGGCGTATAAGGTGTGAAAGATTAGAGAACAAACACTCATCAACCTATGCAGGAAACACACAAGGCGGAGGGGACAGCGTTATGGTCAGGGGAATGTTTTCATGGAATTTTCTTTGTCCCCTCATACCTGTGGAAGGCACTGTGAACCGAATTCATTATAAATCCATATTTGCAGGCCACGTACACACATACATGCTGATTGTCTTCCCTGGGGAGAATGGGATCTACCAGTACCTTCCAGTGAAGTGTTTGGGACACAATGGGATCAATTTGGGATGAATTCAGATCAATGTTTTTGTCCCAAAAACATTGTCCTCGGAATTTTAATCGGTAAACATCTTAAGGGGATTAATTTTAAAAAATACAAAATTTAATTTTTTATACGGCCCCCGTACAAAAACATTTCCATTGAGTAAAATGTGCCATGCAAATGTGCGATGTAAAAATTTCAGCATTTTATCATAAAAAGTCCCAGAGATATGTTTAACAAATTTAGTGAGGGATTAATCACAAATTAAAATGTAAATGTTTACAGCAAGAGTGCAAATGACGCACGCAGAAATGCATCATAGGTAAATAATATCTGCCTCTTTAGATTTATTTACAATTTTTCAAAAATATGCTTCTTGAAATATACTTTACAATTTTATATGATTAATTACAGAATAAAACTTCGAAATGACACAATCAAAATGAACATTAAAACAGCTTAGAAGTGTATGCATACGCAAATATCTGCCACTGATTGGTGAGTCACACAATCGCAACAGACGCATCATCACATGAGAAGGTTGTTTTTGCTCTGCCATTGGTCAATCGCTTGGCTTGCGCAAGCGTTGCGCGCGCAGCTCGGCAGTATGAGTCACCCTTAAATATCTCACATTTCTGCTACATTTTGAGAGTGTAATTAGCCTATACCGACAGTATGTCGCAATAAAGCAACGACAAACTTTTTGAAATGCTTATGCTGTGCAGTTTATGCAATCGCAATGCTAGCGATACTGCACGGAAATATCAACAAACTATTCCCAATTCTTGACATCCTTCTGGGAGATTTTTTTCCCGATTGGTGCAGCGAGTACTTGAAAGAGGAAGCGTACATCGTGTAGGTGGCCTAGGTAGGCAGGCCCAGACTTCACTCAACTGATGTAGAAATTTATATTTTGGCTTACTTTTGCAGTCATCCAAATAGTAGTGTTCGTAAGGCTGCATCAAAAATAAACGTACCACGTGCACCAGTTTGGAGAATACTGAGAGGGAATAAATGGAATCCGTTTAACATTCATGGTGTGCAAGGACAGGACCCAACGTATTTTTGTAATTAAGCTTTAAATCAGGAAGGTGCAAATCCCTCTTTCCTGAAAATCGTAACTTGGACTGACGAATGCCGTTTTAAACAAGATGGATGCATAAATCCTCAAAATGAGAACTTCTGGTCTGACACAAATCCATTCGTGGTACGTGATATTCATCATCAGAAGCAATTTTCTGTGAATGTAAGGTGTAATATTTTCAGAAAACGTTTGCTTGGACCCATATTGTATGATGGTACGTTGACGGGTGACAGATATGTTAATGAGATTCTGAATGCGGTCATTCCTGATTTTATGGATGAACTGCCTCTAACAGAACTTCCACATGTATAGTTTCAATGGGACGGATCTCCAGCTCACCATACTACAGTTGTGAGACACTGGTTAAATAACGGATTTCCAGACAAGTGGAATGGCTTGCATTGACCAGTCAATTTTCCCCTAGATCACCTGATTTAACACCTATAGATTTTTATTTGTAGGGTCGTTTACGCGCAACTGTTTATCTGTTACCTCCCTTAAATAAAGCAGAGTTGCAACAACGCATTCAAGATGGTTGTCGTGACATTACCGAACAAGAACTTGTTCGAGTGCACAGAAGTGTTATCAGGCGAATGCAGCTCTGTATTGGCATAGATGGAAAACATTTTGAACAATCTTTGTGTAACGTTATTATTTCTACACAGTGTAGATACTTTTGTTCCATTAAATATCAAAATTATCATTTATTTATGTAATCATTGTTTTATTTCGTAATTTGTGTATGACCTCTGAAACGCGATCTGCCAACATGATTTTTCCCCTCTGAGAGCCCAAGTAGATCCATTAAAAAGTGGTTTAAGTCGGCATTTTTGTCTTTTTATATCTCTGGGACTTTTTATGATAAACTGCTGAAATTTTGTACATCAACTTATTAGTGTATGGGGCACATTTTACTTATTAAAAATGTTTTTGTACGGGGGCCATAAAAATTTAAATTTCGTATTTCTTAAAATTTAATTCTCTTGAAAATTTTAATCGATCCCATAAAATTCTGTACATTTTTAACGCAACATTGCAAATTATAATATATGCCTAAGATCAATATATATATATATATATATATATATATATATATATATATATATATATATATATATATATATATATATATATATATACATATATATAAGCAAACATATATCCAACCACAAAGGAATGATAATGAAAGCAACGTACTAAAAAAGGGCCGGTCGGGTTGTGACCCCCGCTTTCCGGTTAAGTGAGCTTTATGTCGCGACGACACTCCCAATAGCTAGTACTTTGCCAGAGAATAGAGTTCATAAGCGTCAATACGTACAATGTGAATCAAATTCATATGATTAACCCACATTTTGTGAAATCATGGACACAGTAAAATTATTCTGAACCTGGACATGCCAATTAACATTTAAACAAACCCCAAGCATGTCACATGCCATGAGACTCGACATTAAACAGATGTACCACAGTAAATAAAGCCACAATAGCATTGCTCTGCAATATATTAAAATACCTTATGTACTGTTGAAATGTGATCCCACAAACTACACTGTATGCTCCACCCTTATTACCAGAGCTCTAATGACCAGATAATATAACAGAAATGCAACATATATAGTCAGCTATGGCACAAAGATAGTAAATTTACTGTTCACCCGAACTTTCATCTAAGTACAAATTATAACTTTCAGTTACTGTTATGCCAAAGAAACCGCTAATGATATTACACAAAAACTTTTTTGGAAATCCCTATTTGATCGTTTCTGTCAGAAATTTGTGGTCGCATACATAGCGATCACTTTCATTGCTATTCAGTCGTTTGCTACGTAAAAGCTGATTATTAACGATGTTTCTACATACGTTTTTGTGCAGACTTGAATTCCATAATATAGTATAGTTGATCCAAAATCCAAAATTCCTTCGTTTGTCGTATAATCGATAACCGGTTGCACCATTTTTGTCCTTATATACTCTATAACAAAAATATCGACGCACCAAGAAGGAGCTGTCCGAATGCAATGAAATTTCGTATGCAAAGACATTTTGAGAGAACATGCAAATGAATAAAATTTGGTGTCCAATGAATAAATAGTGAGAGCTCCAGCGCATCGGAACTGCGCATTCAGCAGGTGTATATAAGGAGTGATTCTGAATCTACGGTCAAAATTTCTGTTGCATGTCGACTGCGGATATCTTACGTCTTTGGTAGTCATTTCTGGCACACTGACAGCACAGCGGTACGTAGACAGCATTCTATTACCGGTTGTTGTTGTTGAGACCCAGACCGTCCGACCTACCAGCTACGACCGGTTGTCTTGCCGTTCCTTTTGGACTTACTTTTCAACAAGATAATGCCCAGCCGCACATGGCACGTGTTGCTATGAATTGTCTTCAAGCTTGCCCAACACTTCCTTGGCTAGCTAGGTCCCCCTCTCTCCCATAGTGCACATTCGTGACGTTATGGGAAGGCGATTGCAACCATCCCAGATAGTTGATGATCTAGCCCGACAGTTGGAGACAATTTGAAAAGACATTCCGCAGGACACCATCCGTGAACTTTATCAGTCTATGCCACGCCGGATGACATCTTGCATCCAGGCCAGAGGTGGACGAACGCCTTATTGACTTCCTCCTTTTGTATACTGTCAAACTCTAAATCATTAAATTGTTCTGAAATTTTAATCGTTTCTTTTTCTATGTATGTTCTTCACATCCACCAATTTTTATCACAATCGGACAACTCCTTCTTGATGCGTTGATTTTTTTGGTTATAGGGTGTAAATAGATAAATCGAGGAAATCAAATTTAAACTCAGATCTTGGTTAAAAGGAGTTTCAGATAATTTTAAACATTTGGGATAAAAACCAAAGCCCATAACATATTCCTTTCAACAACATTCCACTAATATGTTTTCAACACTTCGTATGTACAACAATTCAGTTAAAAATAAGTTCCTTTTTCTTTGTTGAGCTGCACTGCGCCTTATAAGTGAGATTTCAGGTGTTTTTATCTTTGTTTCGGTATGACTTTTTTATAATATATATATATATATATATATATATATATATATATATATATATATATATATATATATATATATATATATATATATATATATATATATATATATATATATATAACATTCCATATCTTGTTTTAGTACCCAAGTTTCATAAATCCCCTATAGCATTTCGAACCATTACGAGTGGGCATAATTCTTACATTACTAATGCTGGTAAATTATTATTAAAAATTTTAAATGAAGTTTCCTTGTCAGATGACATCTCAAATAATTATCATATTGTGAAAAACAGATTTGAATTAGTTAAGAAATTAAAAACTTTTACAAATATTCATAGTATTCATACGTTTGATTTCAAATATTTGTTCAATAATATTGATATAGATGATCTGTATAAAATTATTTTAGAAATTTTTGAAAAATATAATATCATCCTAAAATATTCCACTCTTCTTTTTAAAAAAATACTTAATTTCACTCTCTATTAGAATTATATTCAACATGGTGGTTCTTTCTTTAAACAACAGTATGGTATCCCACAAGATTGACCTGCCTCATCATTATTGGCTAATCTGTATTTATTTTTTTTTAAAAGAACATTAATCCACAGTTGCATAATATGCACATGTATAGATATTTAGATGATATATTATGTGTATACCAAAATAAGAATCCTATTGTATTTAACGTTTATTATAATAATTTACAATTAAATACAAGTACTAATAAATAATGTACCAAACTTTTTAATTTAAATTTAGATTTACAAAACTGTAATCTGGCTATAATCTTATATGATAAAAGACAAAATTTTAATTTTAATACATCTAAAATTCAACACTTTGACTCTTGTTTGCATATTTCAGTGTTTAGAAATATTATATCAAACCAGGTTCTTAGAATCAAAAAAATTTGTTATGACAATTTTAAATTAGCACATTTTATATAATTATTAAATGCAGCGACCAATAATGCATATGCCCAATTTCGTAATTAAAATTATCAACTCGGTGTATCAACTACCAATCGATAACATCCAAGACAACTTTCCTAATTATGGCGGCTAATAATATAGGACAAAAAAACATGTATTATAATTATTTGTTAATTAAATAATTAAATAAAAATGAATAATAATAAAATAAACTAAAGAAATTTGAAAAATAAGACAATCTGAACATAAGAGACATTAACATTTAATGTCTTGAATTTTATTTTCTCTAAAAATATGTAACTTTATCCAGTTTGATACTACGAGTTGAGCCCCCTTATAATGATGATAGTGGCATTCTCGTTTATTCATTTCATCTATGAATCACTTGTATAGTAATATTTTTCATCTATGCTTCATGTTCATATTCTGTTCCCTTTATATAGGTAATTGTCCTGTCTTGTACTCTTAACTCACTGGATGGGTTCTAGGGAAGATCACAATAACCGTCAGTTCTTTTACTTTCCATGATATATATCGTTATACTTCTTCTCGATGCTTGTCGACTCTTTTCATCTAGCACTCACACCTGTGCGAAAGTTCATGCCGCATGGAACGTAGGAATGCTTAATTTCCTATTTTTCTTTTCTTCATTTCTTCCTCTTTTGGTATCTGTAGTCTGAGTTATGGCATTTATAGTAACTTACTATTGCCAAATCTGAAAAAAGCATTTATTTGGGTTAATTATAATTAGATGCTCAGACCCGAAAAAGAATTTAATTCTGGTTAATCTCCGATTTGGGGTCGGTGCTGTTCATTTCTTTTATCGGCATAGTGGCCTTGGTTTGACTGCCTTGGTGATTTTAATATTTCTTGATTACTTGGAATTGGTTATTACTATTATATTTTTCTAATATATATATATATATATATATATATATATATATATATATATATATATATATATATATATATAAAGCTTTGAAGGTCCAATGAAAGAAAAGTGAGAAGTTGTAACTCGAAACACCTAACTTCCTAACAAGTATAAATCAGCAAATCTTCAAGGAAATGGAAAAAAATACAATATATATATATATATATATGTATATATATATATATATATATATATATATATATATATATATATATATATATTATGAAGTACAACTTTTTTAATACGCAATCCAATTTTAAAGTGTGTCAGTGTATATAGTATAATTGTAACGCAAATTTTCACAGGAAACTATCTATAAAAGTAATCCTTCTAGGTTGTTGCCACATTTAGCCAATTTTGACAGATATTCTACTTCAGAAGATTCTTATAAGTTTCCTGTTTTTATATAAAAATATCTCAAGAAATTAGTACCATGGAAGAGTTAAATATAATCAAAAGAAACATTACAAATGATTCAGTGAGATTTTCCTTTTACTTTGTCCAGGTTTAAACATTACTTACCTTGGGGACTTAAATATCTTTCTTTCGCCATGTTTCCGGGGCTATCATTTATCAAAACTTAGGACAAATCCTGTTGCAGGAACTCAGAGTAAAATAATAAATTTAACAGACACATTTTGCTTTTGCTTCACTACATAGGATGCTTATTTAGGCAGTAGGGGAACATGGATCTTAGAATGGGCCTATTCAGGGTTTTATCTAGTATATCACCAAATTCGTAATTTAGTAACATTTTAATGAAAAATTGAAAACAAAATTAAAAGCATTTTTTTATAGGAATGCAAAATTTTTCATTTATTATTTGTTGAAAGGCACGCAGTAAAAATCTTTCACAACAAGAAATAGCTGCAAATATTTTGCAAATGAAGCCCCGCAGAAATGTACAAGAATTTGAAACCAGAATTTTTCGAATTTCTTCAAAAATCTGAAAGAAAATCAGCAGAATTTCTGCAGAAATGTGAAGGGAAGGAAATCGGAACAACAGAGATCCTGAAGATTTTTTAAAAAATACCTGCAAATTGTTGGAAGAAAGATGTAATCCCACCCTAAAAATCTTCAATAAATATTTTGTATACCAGATGGAACAACTTTTTTTGACCTGGTATTGAGTCAAAGACCTTTAGAATACCAGAGAAATAAAATATCAATGGTCTGTATTCATGCAGTTTCGAAAGTTATATTAAGTTTATGCTTGGTAAATTGGTGTTCCGGTTTATATTACTGGTATATATATTTTAATATATTTAAGTAATTTATGTTCCAAGCAGTTAGAAAATTGTTTCTCTAATTCTGTTTAAAGATTTTAGCTATTTGAAATACCCAAACTTTTTGCACACGAAACATTGTTTACCATACTCCAATTCCACAGAACAAAATACATATTTTTTGCTTTCACTTCAGTTTTCAAAAGTTCCAATATTAAGTTAACATGTTTAATTTACTTTACAAAATGAGAACATATCTTTATAACATAAACGCATTTATAAATATTAAATATGAAAATCGCATGAATTAAAATTATAAGTTAAATTTTTAAATGATTCACTTAAAATCGTTTTATACACATTCATCAAACAAATTAATACTTCTCAAGATAATCCTTAAACTATTTTAATTTTATTGTGATTTATGTTGCCGGCAGTATGAAATCTGTAAGTTCATGCGGTATTTGTAAGTTCGTTTATAAAAGCTTTTTTTTTTTTTTTGCTTTCGAAAGTAACACAAAATATCTGCAAATTTATTTGTAAAAGACTGTTGTTTTTAGAAGTTAAGCAGAAAGTCTGCATAAAAATCTGTAACATAAATTATAAAGTACGCATATCTACAGAATTTTGTATAAATTATGTAAAATTATTTATAAAGTACTAGTGTTTGTAGAATACTAAAAAAAATTACAGAAAATATGTAAATGCATTTACTAAACTTCTATTGTCTGTAAATACATTGCAATATTCTACATAAAATCTGCAGATAACATGATTTTTTTAGAAAAAGCGCAGAACTTCATAGCAAATTTGGTATTCCAAAAAAAGGGCTGCCATTAGAATCGAAATCAGTTTTTCTCCAGTCACTGACTTTCTGGTGATGAAATTACCTGAATAACTCCTGTTATTATTGTTGCGAACGGGTAGTATTCGCTTACTGGCGCATTTTCTTTCGCCGGGGTCTCGAATACACAGTATATGACGTCAGTATGACGTAAGCATGAGGTGAACTAGGGGTTTCCATAATTTCTCCAGTTCGAAGAAGGATTGTCAGAGTTGGCAATTTATAGCCAATTTGGCGACA
This sequence comes from Amaurobius ferox, assembly GCA_951213105.1. Classification (NCBI taxonomy): domain Eukaryota; kingdom Metazoa; phylum Arthropoda; class Arachnida; order Araneae; family Amaurobiidae; genus Amaurobius; species Amaurobius ferox. Next base: position 99,886,554 of record OX578141.1, on the reverse strand, counting down.
TTTAGCAACTCTCGTAATGTTCCAGAAACTCCACGGAATAACGATTAGCCTACGAGATATGGAAAAATTTCCAGAAGATTATATAGAGAGACATCACTTGGAGGATTCCTACTTTGGACTCATCCATTGGAGTTCAGTTGACGAGTTGACAAGATACAAGCTACGATAAACTGTGATCTTTTTTCTGAATAGTATATATTGTTTTGTGACATTATTTTTGTTAGTATTTTGAAACTAATATATCTTATTTTATTTAATTAGTGGAGCATTTAAGTGCTGTTTGATTGTATATTGTTCCTGTGCACTTTGTGCTTGTGAATAAACGTATTTAGTTATTCAGAAATTAGGACTCATTCTTGTATCCTGCGTACGCACCCACGATATCAGAGGATACGTTGGAACATTATAAGGATTCAGGTGTAAGATCAGCCACCGTTTGCAAAAGAAAATATTTTCTGCACATTTCTCACCATATTGGATCTAATTAAAGGACATACCTAACTGAGACGACTTATCCCTCAACTTGCTTGCAGTTTGGAAAACATTTTCTATGATTTTATTCTTGTTGCAAGACAGATATTGTCACTCAATAAGACTTGCAAGGTTGCGGCTCATAATGTTTTTCGATAGTAAATAAACTGTTATAAACTTAGTAAATAAACAGTAATAAACTGTTTTATTTTTGTAAAAACTCAGCTGTGTTTGAATTATAAGCAAATTCTAGTTTGGAAAATAGTATATCGATAATTGCGCCAAAGCTGTCCATAGAAATTATTTCTTAAAATCCACCCACCTTTGGTACAGTGACTACTTTTTACGCTTACTTATTAAGTAAATCCAGCGATACCGAGGTGGAACGACGTTTATAATTACACATATTTACTACATTTTGCAAAATTTTTACATCTTCAACCAAGAAATTTTCTAATTTACCTTCTATTGGAAATGTTCTTTACCTTTGATGTGGACGTATATTTGATTGCCTTGATGAGTGCCTCAAATTCATGTCAGAGTAAAAAATTAAATCGTAGATATTCAGTATCTACCATCTGATGAATAATATTTAATTTGTCGGGCATTGTGCTAAATACATTGTGCTGGGACATTGCTGAGAAAATTCATTGAGGCATTGCTGAGCATCGCGATATATACTTGTGGAATTACACCCAGTAAGTTCATAATTTGTGGTTTAAATTAAAGCAACATTTACTTTTCAAGATATAAGCAGTGATATTTCAATTCTAAACATATATATTAGTTAGAATTGTTACAGATCTGTCTTTGCACGTTTAATGTAAATACAACAATGCCTTTGTTACTTCGTTTTGTTTTGGTTGTTATATTTATTATTTTATGCTTTTCAACATAAGGTGTCAGTGAGAATTATATTGGCACATCCGAGGTGAAAGCAACCGCCAAGGAAATATTACAAATGATACGATTTTCCCTTTCGTGTGCGGTGGCCAGACTGCTACATCATTTAGCTTTAGTATCCAAAATAAGAAAAGCTCTTTCCGGGCGCGTCTGTGAAAGTATCATTTATCAAGTTTTGTAGCCAAAACGGTAGCTCACCCTGAAATATACATCATAATATATTTGTCTTTAATCAAGCCTTGTTTCACTATGTTGTCGCACTTGCTCTTTCATCATTAGGGTCAAGCAAAATTTGAAGAAATATTTTGCAGAAACAAAACTGTTATTTCATGATTTATCTCCTATTTTTAACCTTTTTTATGTATTCGAATAGTATTTGAAAGAAAATCATTCCTAAAAATGAAATAAAATAAACAGGGATGTAATTTTATAAAAAAAAATATGTAAAAATGTTGCTTGTTTTGCTCCAATTAAGGATTTAAAATATTAACAGATATTTTCTCCTATTCAATTTACAAGTACCTTCAAGTTATGTGTAGTGCAGGCCAATGAAGACGCTGATTTTAGTCCATCTATTCTGTTTCTCCATAAAGCTGACAAAATAGGTTTCGATATATTCTAATGCGAAATGTATGATTTGCAAGACATTCATGACCAATCGTGACAAGTAAAAGTGGAAGAGCTTTTGAGCGTGCACAAATTAATAAGGTTGATCATATTTTCTGCTGCATTTTGGAACTTTTAATAACATAGCTATCAGTGACGTTGCACAGGGAGCAGCACAGGCAGGTATACAGGGTGTCCCAAAAAGATTGAAACTCTCTTTAATTCTTTACCGTTTGGAGATAAGCGGGCAATGTAAATTGTAAAAATGTTGAAAGTAAGGTAGGAAATAAGACTACGTTAATGAAATAGTCCTATCATTAATTTTCAAAAAGTTACATTTTTTAATTTTTATACGACCCCCTTAGACAAATTTGGTCAATCAGAAAAAATTTATTTTTAATGCAACAAGATCATTAAAACAAGTAGATCAAGCATGCTTAAAGCATTGATTATGAAACACTTTCCAACTTCAATGCAATTTTATTTAAACAAGTCTAAAATGCAATACATTCCTCGGTAATATTTTGAAACTTATCACAATACTGCATTAATTTATTATATTTGAAAACTTAAACCTTCATCGAAAAAAATGAACTTCATTCAAATGACGGCATTGAAATATAAATTGCCTGGTTTAAACATCTCTAAAATGTTATACATTCCTCGGTAATAATTTTAGAATTATCATAATACTACGATAATTTATGATATTTGACAACTTCATCGAAAACAACTGAAATTAATTCAAATGACGTCATAGAAAAAATAACACGCCTGGATCTCTCTATAGAAACAGGATTTCATTCATAACTTTCTCCCATTCATTTCATTCATCACAATACTATAATAATTTATTTTATTTAAACATTTTGTTTAAGACCATGGAGCTACAAAAAATTAAACTCTATGCTTGAAACGTCATCGAAAAAAGTTGTCCTTCTCTTTATGAAATCAATTAATATTTCATTCATATCAGCCATGCAGACTCCATGGACTAAATTATTTTGTGTTAAAAAAATACAGGAATTCTAATACAACTCATTCTATATATTTTGCTGTTTACATTTTACATAGGTGAAAAATAGGCTTAGTTGTAGAAATAATCAAATTTAGATGAGCATTTAAACTCAAATATATTGTCATTGCGTTGTTTCAGTATGTAGATGCACAGAATTTAAGCAAAAATAAAATAGTTTTAGGACGGATACAACACTCAATATGAATTAAAAAGAACTTAAAAAAATCACGATTTTGAAACAAGATGGATGCCATATATCATTTTGAAGTGGGTCATGTGATCGTTTCATATCATGGTCACGTGATCGTTTCACTCAAGAGGTGTAATTATTATTTTGATTTCTATTTAAAAAACTACTGAATATATTTCGCTGAATTTTTTTTTATATATTTTATGGAACAATTTGAATATTACCTAAAATTTTGGAAGCAATTTGTGAATTTTAAATCCGCTTAAAAAATGTTTGAAAAATTAGGTCCCATAGGGCTCAATGTATTTCATTTTTTCGACCCGGGTTCAATCCAAAACTAATTGGGTAATATTATTCATTTATATTCCCATAGGTTCTACAGACCGTCTGAACAACATACTAAAATTTCATTTTGATTAAGTCATTTTTACGGCAGTTATCGTGCTAACGGACAGACAGACAGACAGACAGACCGAATGAACAAAGTCATAAACACTTTTCAACTTTGTTGTAAAGTGTTAAAAACCGCATATCTGTATCATTAAAATCAACTGAATTATGATAAAAGAAAAAATGTGATTTATGCCACTACTACCATATGAATGATTGTTTCATCAGTGAAAATAGGGATCATAAGCAAATTGACGATACAAATTGTTTAGATCAAAAATACGTTAATGTGTCAAAAAATTTTTATCACACATGCATCTAAATAAAGTATTACACAGACAGAGATCATCCCCCACTGGGTTCCGGTCTAAATTGGGTGGCACTTCCCGGCCGTCCATACAGTTACCTTACACCTTTCTGGTAGGTCGGACGGTCTGGGTCTCAACAACAACAACAACAGACAGAGATCATATAAAGCAGTGGTATAGTGCGACTCCAACGAGAAGGCATTTGAGTCACGTGACTTTGGACGAATCCATTAGTTAAATTCAATGACAGGTAGAAACGTACTAGGAAGAACGGGTTTCCAGAATTGGCGCCTTCAGTGCGAATTAATAATGCACAATTTGTGCAGTACGAAAATGATTTATGCAGAACGATAAAGAGCTTTATATGTATAAGTACATTCAGTGTTACTGTTGGGATGTGGTGGAAATGTTTTCTTCATAATAATTAAAATTATATTATAATAAAACAATAATGGTCGTAAATGTTTTGTTAAAATTGAAGAGTTCGGTTGTAATACTTTTCTTGTAACTTAAACTATTTTATTTAGGAGAAATGCACAATGCGTTTCGTGCGTATGAATGAATGATTCATCTCCTAAAAGGAAAAATCTGATGTGAACAGCACATGCCTTCCCTACAGATTCATATTTATTTTCTTTATTTCTTTTATAATTCATTAATTTGAGTTATATGCACAAACTAGCACGAATAATTATTTGAAATTACACTGAAATTGCAGTTTTAATTCAATTTTTTTCCTGGAAACTTTGTAAAATTACTGAAAAGCTGTGTTTAAAAGTTCCAAAAATTTGTTGGCAGAGATTACCCCCCCCCTCCCCCCCCCCGTAATTTATGGGTTGCTCGCTTGTGTAATAAGACATTTTCTTTAGGAAAGATCCTCGATCCATCTCTAAAAGGGGAAAAAATACCTTGACATACACACATCTTTATATTTTTATCATTGTGTATTTTACTTTTTATATAACGTTGTTTAATTTCTATAAAATACAAAGAAAACGCTTCAATCTAAATACTTTTGCTGCCATTGAAAATCATTTCAGTAAGTTCTATGAATCACATTTTATACAGTTACATATTTCATAAAGTATTAATATTTGTTGATTCTAAAATAAATTTCAGTAATTTAATTAATTTTAAATATGTTATCTAGCCATTTTCCTTGCTTGTGGGACACTATTCGGACAGTCAGTTCATCATTAGAGATTACATTGCATGGCCATGTCATCTAAGGAATCTATCACCCCCCCCCCCCCCCCCGAGTTACAAAATTTGGAAAATGTAAAAATATATAAAAAATATCTGTTTTATGTTTTTATATATATATTTGTTATTATTTTATAATATTTTATATATAAAATATTTAAAAAATTGTACCGCTGTCGCCCTTCTCGAAATCTGATTCTATACTTTCAGTTGACTCTTGAGTCATGTTCTGAAGAGGAGTCGGCACCTACCACAAAACTGATTTCTTCTATGGTTTCTTCCACTAAATTGTCAATTTCCCAATATTTATTTTCAACTTTTACTGCGTGCTCACAATGTTTAATCCACTGCTCCTTTGTAATGCTGGCAAGGGCTGTCGGATGGGGGTGCATAACTTTTCTGAATTTGCTTCAGCCTAAAAAAAAAATCGAGTACTTTGTGGACCACATTTCGTTCCTTGGAACGAATTACTTTTACTTCTACAGACATTTTGTCGATAAAAGCACGGTTCACAAATATCAGATTCTAATTAATTAAATAAACAGACGTTAGAAGTTGGAACAGATGTTAGACATTTTCTTAGTCACAAGCGCAATGCTAGTAAAGCATTCCAACTATTCTAAATTTCAAATAATTGGCGAAATACGCGCAGCAAATGCGATCGCCAAACAGGTTTCTGCGTTTGGCAACCCTTTCACTGTAGTGCACAGATCGTCTGTTTTGCCAGCTTTCTTCCCTATAACGAAATGGACTCATCCAAGGTCATCTGCCAACTCATGGGAGCCGGACTATACTCACTACGCGTTTGGGTGTCGTATGTATTATCATTCAGTTTTATCTTTTTGTGATATGTCACAAATTTACATTCCTAATTTAATAAATGGCCCCCATTCACGATGTTCAATTTTCAATTAAATATAATTCGCTCAGTTTTAAAGATACAGATATGCAGGTTTTTTTTAGTGATCTTGTTGCATTAAAAATAAAAATGTTCTGATTGACCAAATTTGTTTAAGGGGGTTGTACAAAAATTTAAAAAACGTAACTTCTTGCCAATTGATGGGAGGACTATTTCATTAACGTAGTCTTATTTCCTGTCTTACTTTCAAGATTTTTGCAATTTATATTTCCCACTTATCTCCAACAGGTAAAGAATTAAAACGCGTTACAAACTTCTTGAAGCACCCTCTATACGCACGTTGTATCAAAACATGAAAATCAGATTCTTCCCCGAATAATACTATACCATTTACATGTACTATGTACTGTAAGGAATGTGAAAAGTGCTTGCATATTTTTCGCATTGTGTATCAACACTATAGGCGAATAAACCACGCAAATGTGATAAATAGCAAGCCCATATAATCAAGGTCAATATAGGTTTGCCGCATTAGATCCCCATCCAATTAAGACACCTAATCGTTTTAGAGGGTTCTGAATGGCTTAGCAGGTGCTACGGGATTTAATTAGTGTTCTCATTCTAACGTATTAACCTCGCTTCAATTTCCGAGGCATCTTATGTTTCTGGATGACAACCAGTGTAGAATGGAAATAAAAGAAAATATGAGTCTGCTAAAAGGCACTTTCCTGTTTACAATCGTCCAATGTCTCCGTTTAATGATCATGGATAACATAAACAGTTAAATATCTTTAGCAAAACTTTTTAAATACATTCATAAAATTTTCTTCAGAAGAGCATATATTGTTAAACAATATTTTAAAAACTCATATTCACTATTTTGAAAGGATTAACCAGGGAATTATACTGTTGTACCCAGATTCTATACTTATTTGCAATCCAAGCATTTAATAGAATATACATTTCGACTAGTTCTGTTACATAAAGAACTGTGCTCAAATTTGTATGTAACAAAGCAAATTTACATCCTTTCGTTTGAGTTTGAACACAATAACATGTTTTCAACACTATTGTATCTATTTGCGTCAAAAATCTATAATTCTCATGTTGCTTTGTGGAAACCTGGAGACATTTAGGCAGGTTTATATATAAAGATTTATGATTTCTAACAAGACATGCCATGTCCTAGATTGGTATGCGCCAGTTTACAGCAGTCCTGATTCAAGAAGTCATGAAAGCTAAAAATAAACGGGATAAAAATGAAACTATGGGCTTGGTTAGAGGTTTAACCAATGAGGAAATGTTGTCGAGTCACTCTGATGTCAACCAATGATCACCGAAGAGGCATATCTGGACCTCAGGCAAAAAATGGTGACAACAGGCATGTGGTTCAACCGACAATATCTGATTATTCATTAAGCCATATGCACAGAGTGATGATGCAAGGAGCATGCAGACAAGAGTCAATATTCACATAGAGATGGTGTAACAGTTAAGATGCGAATTAGAATATTCATTAAGTTACAGACGCAATGAGTGATGATGCAGTCAGCATCCAGACAAAAATGAGGCTGTTCAGATGAGGGTGTTAAATGAGAGATAGACATTCAAGACAGGCATTCAGTAATGAGTCTCTATATCAGTGGTGTGCTTCACAAAAGTGAGACAATAACAAAGGTATGTGCAAATCTACTGTTATAAAAGGTCATAATAAGTTTCAGAAATTAATATGCTTGGTCTCACACACCCAATCTCATCCTTCAATATATGTGATATTTATTGTAATTTAATTATGATTATAATGTTCTTAATAAATAATGTTTATTTTAAAGTTAAAATGGGTGAAGTTAATTGTGCAGTATAATGAAAAATTTTATTTCAGGAACTTGCACTAAGAATTTATGGTGGGTTTGAATGTGGCACGATGCAATAACGATACGATGTTTCAATGCGGTACGACTTCACGATTTAGGACCATGTTTAATATGTTTAATTTTAAGTATGTGTTTTACATATATTTTTTCTTTCACCACAAGCTTAATGAGAAGAAAAAACTATCTATCAATTCGATATTTCGCCTACTCAATATGTTTAAACGATTAAAATTCATCTTTTAATGAGCTGAAAGTTTTAACACAACTGAATAATATAACAAGAAAGATCAATCATGCTTAAAGCATTGATTATGAAACACTTTCCAACTTCAATGCAATTTTATTTAAAAAAGTCGAAAATGCAATACATTCCTCGGTAATATTTTAAAACTTATCACGATACTACATTGATTTATTATATTTGAAAGCTTAAACCTTCATTGAAAAATATGAACTTCATTCAAAAGACGGCATTGAAATATAAATTGCGTGGTTTAAATATCTCTAAAATGCAATACATTCCACGGTAATATTTTTAAATCTATCATAATACTACGATAATTTATTATATTTGAAAACTTCATCGAAAACAACTGAAATTAATTCAAATGACGTCATAGAAAAAATATCACGCCTGGATCTCTCTATAAAAGCAGGATTTCATTCATAACTTTCTCCATTTCATTCATCACAATACTATAATAATTTATTTTATTTAAAAATTAAGACCATGGAGCTACACTTCATAAACTTTATGCTTAAAACTTCATCGAAAAATATCGTCCTTCTGTTTATAAAATCAATTAATATTTCATTCATATCAGCCATGCAGACTCCATGGACTGAATTATTTTGTGTTAAAGAAATACAGTAATTCTAATACAACTCATTCTACATATTTTGCTGTTTACATTTTACATAGGTGAAAAATAGGCTTAATTGTAGAAATAATCAAATTTGAATGAGAATTTAAACTCAAATATATTGTCATTGTGTTGTTTTAGTATGTAGATGCACAGAATTTAAGCAGAAATAAAGTAGTTTTAGGATGGATACAACACTCAATATGAATTAAAAAGAACTTTAAAAAATCACGAATTTGAAACAAGATGGGTACCATATCTCATTTTGAAGTGGGTCATGTGATCGTTTCATATCATGGTCACGTGATCGTTTCATATAAAATGTATAATTATTATTTTAATTTTTATTTAAAAAACTACTGAATATATTTAGCTGAATTTTTTTTTATATATTTTATGGAACAATTTGACTGTTACCTAAAATTTTCGAAGCAATTTGTGAATTTTAAATCCGCTTAAAAAATGTTAGAAAAATTAGGTCCCATAGGGCTCAATGTATTTCATTTTTTCAACCCGGGTTCAATCCAAAACTAATTGTGTGATATTATTCATTTATATTCCCATAGGTCCTACAGACCGTCTGAACAACATACTAAAATTTCATTTTGATTAAATCATTTTTACGGCAGTTATCGTGCTAACGGACAGACAGACAGACAGACAGACAGACAGACAGAATGAACAAAGTCATAAACACTTTTCAACTTTGTTGTAAAGTGTTAAAAATGATTATTAACAACAAATAAATAAAACAAATCTGATGGCTGATGAAACATATTTATAGATAAACATTATTAAGAAGGATTAAGATCCACATCTACCACAAAATAAAACGAGTTTCAAATACGCTTAATTAGAAGAAAAAATTGCCGGACAGTTTAAATCAAGTAGAAAACTCAGGATAATTTCGAAATGGACATCAGTAGTTCGGTGCATAGAATAATTGTCTAAGCTTTTTAAACTCATGCAGCCATGTACTCTTGGTAAAATAATGATAAATATATATATATATATATATATATATATATATTTTAAGAAAACTTAAACATAACTTTTAGGATTATTATAAACAATTTTTATAGTTTAAAAGCGGGGTTTCCTTAAAACTCTAATGTTACTACAAATGCCTAATGTTACAGTAAAAAATATTATTTTATCCATTCATGACTTAATTCATCCTTTTATTTAAGTTAAATCTATTTCAACTTTCGAATACCAGGGTTATGAAGATAATTAAAAACGACATTTCTTCCTAAAACATTTGAATATGAAATACTGAGATTCAAATTAAGAGGTCTTTCGTTTTAATTTAACAATGCAACATGCTGTCTGCTGTCTCATTTTACGATTTAATTTTCTGCAAATTGTGTTACAAGAAATGATTCTAGTCAGAGTGAACAAAAAAATTAATAAAAATATATTGCAATTTCAATTGAAGTTTGTTAGATATAATGTAGATTTAGATAACGCCGTAGTACGTTTCACATTTCTTCTTCAAATGCAGTAAGATACTGATTACAGAACTCTAAATGAAGGGAAACTCTAAATAAAGGGTAAATTCGAGAAATATTACGTCCCTTGTCGAAAAATGGCAGTGGTAAGTCGGAAAACATAATTATATAACTGTGATAGGTATAAAAAAAATTATTCAAAATTACAAAGGTTGTGTCATATAGAAGAAGGTAGTACACAATGAGATAGTATAAAAGAAAGTTTCTTCCAGCATGACTTACGATGACAGATCGTGACTCGTTAAACTGCTGTATAAAAAAATCACATAAAATAAAAAAAATTAACTATTGTGAAATACGTTCACTTTTCATACGTAATATCATGCCATGAATTTGGTGACATCATTCTCATAGATCTAGATTGTTTCATTCATGAGAAAATATACTTTGAGTAATACTTTTGAATTTGGACGCCAATAGTCATTTATCTGCTAAACGAATAATTTATTTCTCGGTCCATAACGCTTGATTATGGCGACGAATTTGGCGGAATGCCGCCAAGTTGGCAACTTTTTAAATGTTGCTAAATTAACGAAAATGTCGCCAAATTGATAAAAATGACGCTAAATCAATGAAATTGACTATTGATGAAAGTTCCATATCTTGGAAAGAACATAAGAGTAGACTATAAAAATAACCCATTTCTCCGTTCCACTTGGTGAGAAATTTAGTGGGACGTCGCCATCTTGGCAACTATTTTAAATGTTGCCAAAGTGACAAAAATATCTCCAAATTAATAAAAATGACACCCTATGGGAAGTAATGTTTCGCAAATTCTGATTTCCGTCATATGACGGGCATACCTTCTAGTATATAAGGAATGCTATTCTCTCCGTTTGTCTGTAATACTTGGTGATGTATTTGGCGAAATTGGGGAATAATTTAGCAAAGTATCGCCAACTTGGCTATACAGTGACCGCCGGTTATAAGATTCAGTGGTTATAAGAAACAGCCGTTTATAAGACCCAAAACGACAGAAACAAATACAAACTTCGTTTTAACATTAAAATTGTGTCGCTTATAAGAAACACGATTCCGCTTATAAGAAACAGTTTTCTACAGAAAATTTGTTGATTTCCTTGCGACGCCGGTGTAAAAAAAAAAAATCCATTTGTTTAAGGTTAACTGAAGGACGAGTTGTTATCTCTGGGCGTACGGGAAGGGGGTGGGAGTTTGCTATATAACAAAGGATGACAGAGAATTTCTCCTTAGAAAGGTTTGGGGAGAACAACCCCAAACCAGTAAGAAACGAGTTTTAATATTTTGGCAGTTAAGGAAACGTACTGATAAGGAAAGGCATCCTTGCTTATGCACTCAAATAAGATTCGCACAGCTTTAGTTAGTCATTTTATGCTTTGCTAGTGGAAGCATGTCGCAAAAGAGAAAAACCCTTACTTAAAAAGTATGATTCTCTACCTCCGTGTAGTCAAAGAGAAGCTGCTTCTGCATTAGATATTCCGCACTCAACATTATGTAAAATCCTGAAAGGCAGAAATGAAATTTTGACGCCAAATTGTAATCTTCAAAGAAAACGGAAACGAGAAGAAAAGACAGCTGCTATAGAGGAAGAATTCTTACAATGGTTTTCTAACGCTAGATTAAAGAACGCTCCTATCAGTAGGGCAATTTTACTGAAAAAAGCAGAAAATTTTGCAGAAAAATTAGGAGAAAAAGAGTTCCGTGCGACTGATGGTTGGTTAAGCCGCTGGAAAGAACGAAATAACATTGTGTACAAAAAAAAAAAAATTATGGAGAGAAGCAGGACGCGGACTCCGAGTCGGCATCTTCATGGATTACGCAAAGCTTACCACCTCTATTAGAAAAATACGCTCCTCATCAAATTTTTAACACTGACGAGACAGGGCTCTATTTTAGAGCGATGCCCGAGTATACAATGATGTTCAAAAATGATCTATCCTCCGTTGGAAAAAAACAAAAAGATCGAGTTACAGTTCTGTTAACAACAAATATGACGGGAACTGTAAAAAAAAAAGCCCTTTAGTTATTGGCAAAAGCAAACGTCCCCGCTGTTTAAGTGGAATAAAAAAATTGCCAGTGATCTACGAAAATTCAAAGAATGCCTGGAAGACAAGTAGAATTTTTGAAGACTTTTTGTTAATCTACGAAAATTCAAGGAATGCCTGGAAGACATGTAGAATTTTTGAAGACTTTTTGTTAAAGTGGGGCAGGAAACTGATGGGAAAAGAAAAAATCTTTTAATCCTTGACAACTGTACGGCTCATCCGGTAGTACAGCTGACAAACATTGAACTTTGTTTTTTGCCACCCAATACAACTTCCATCATACAGCCTCTTTGACCAAGGAATTATTAAAGCATTTAAAAGTCTGTATCGGTCAAATTTGCGACAGAAAATAGTGGATGCAATTGATGAAGAGAAAGGATCGGTTTCCGAAATAAGCAAGAAAATAACCTTGCTTGATGCTATCCATATGATCGCAGGTGCATGGAAAAATGTTTCTGACATATGCATTTTTAATTGCTTCCGTAAAGCAGGATTTTTGAAAAATAATGTTGACATACCAGCAGAAGATGAAGAAGAATTAGAAGCACCTTTCGAAGAATGGATTCACATCGACGAAAATTTACAAACATCTGAAGAAAAAAGTGATGATGACATAGTGGCGGAAATTCAGAATGTTTGCAATGAAGAAGAAAATGAAGACGACGTTCCACAAGAAGAAAATTTTTCTACAGTCAAACAGTCGCGAGAAGACCTAACTATATATAATTAGAAAACCTCTTGAACACAGAGGGGCATCAGAAAAAGTTTATGGACTATTTTATGATTTAGAAATGGATGTACGTAAACTAATCACAGACTCGTTAGCACAAACAACACTGAATAAATTTTTTGCTGTTCTTCAGTAATAGATTACGGTATGTATGAAAATGTACTATGCATAAATGAACTGCATATGCATAAATGAACAACCTATGAGTTTTACTTTTTATTCTTATTTAACTTCATACTATATGCATATAGATAATATTTTAAGTTGTAAGGCTTAATTCGTAAAATACGAAATATTTTTGAATGCAGAACTCAATTTACAAATGTATTATGTACGTACTAATATTTTACTTATATACATTTATCTTTTAAATTCTGTAAAACTGTGTTCAACAGTTAGTATTTACAATGGAAGAACGATATTTAAAAAATTTCCGGATTTAAGAAACAACTGCTTATAAGAAACAAAACGAGCGAAACGAACGTGCTTCTTATAAGCGGCGGTCACTGTATTTCGCAGAAGATTAACAAACATATCGTCAAAATTGCAAAAATGACGCTAAATTAATAAAAATAACGCCTATATGATTTATTAAATATAAAAATATTTTAATATATGGACTATATCGCTTATTGAGGATTCTATCAAAATTGATAATTAATTACTTACAGTGGCGCTAAATGTAAATTAATTGGGTACTTTGAAGTAGTTTTACATGTTGTCATCCGGAAAATCACCAAATGTACAATTCAACGATAAAAACACTGTATCGTATACCTTATATATTATTTTTTGACTGTAAAAATAGTAAATTCATTGCATTATATAAAGAAAATCTTGTGCAGTCCACATCAGATTTTTTTATTTGAGATTTCTGTTTTGAACTATGAAACCAGTGGTGATAACAAGACATATATAAAACGAGAAAGACTTTAATTCCATAGAAGTGATCAGTGAGACTGTATGCGTCTTTACAGAGTCACATGCTTTTTAAATAATGTTATGTATTTCATTCTCAATAGACGAGACATAATTTGTCTCATATATGGCAGAAAAGTGTAAATATCTCTGCCATCACAGCTGTTGTTCCATTTTTCCATTAATGGGATCTCATTGAATCTATATTTAAAAATAATAATAATAATAATAACCGGGGTAGTCTCGAGACTTTAATAAATATTATATATTATATATATATATATATATATATATATATATATATATATATATATAATATGTATTATATATATAATATATATTATATATATATAATATATATATACATATATATAATATGTATTATATATATAATATATATTATATATATAATATATATATATATATATATATATATATATATATATATATTATATATATATGTATATATATATATATATATATATATATATATATATATATATATATATATATATATATATATATATATACATATATATAATACCGCGAAGTAGAATTTGACCTCTGAGCCAAACTATATGCATTTTCAAAAATGTCATTTCTGCATTCACATTTAGAAAGTACACCCAGTACACCAACCAAATTTGGTACAAATCGTCTCAATGATTTCGAGATTACGAGGAGTCAACAAATTTGACAAAATCCGGTTTTAAAGCTAAACTATTATATACATCTTTCAGATTTCTGTTTCTGTGTTCACATTTACATAATATATGGAACTTGCCACCCATATTATGATTAAGGCTTCAGTGGTTTTCGAAATTACGAAAGGCCAACGAGTTGATTCCCATCCAATTCATCCAACCATCAACCACTCACACACCTACAGCGATAAGCGTCATTTCTGAAAACGTTTATTAAATCTACTGGTACAATATATCTATTAAGAAAATTGGCACAAGTCGAAATCACTACCAGTATACTTCCCTCTAGCTCAGCACGAGTAATGCCATAATAATAATTATAATAATAATGACAACAACAGTAATAGTAATAATAATAATAATAATAATAATAATAAAATAATAGCAATTATTATTATTATTATTATTATTATTATTATTATTATTATTATTATTATAACGGTAATAATAATAACAATAATAATAATAATTTAATGTAACTGTCACATTCCTTTTCAATCATTACTCCTTTATACAACTGAACAGTTTCAAACTGAATTAAATCTTACAATACTTATATATATTGTGTCTCAATATAACTTATTTAATAGTATCATTAAGAGAAACATGAATAGAACAAACTCTAATCCTTGATTTACAAATAGGTTATTATTTGCATTCTCCTCCAGTAGAGAAATCTGTAAAACTCATAAATATCTCAACGATGATAACTTGAAGATTTACTCCATGAATGCTTTAAATTAAAGTTAAGAGATATCCTCTGAATTCAAACGCTTTCTATAGTTATAGTGGGATTTTAATACGAATAAATTCTTTAGCATTGTTCTCTTTGCACGAGACACATATGCTTTTGAGATCCCATCTGAGTGCTAACTGAAAATGGATTTGCATATTTATTCAGCATTTCCCCTGTTAATTATTTGCACAATTATTGTTTCAAATTATTTCAGTCATCGATAAAATTAGCATTTCTAATTTGTAAGCCTGTGTCTGTTATACCAAAAATGTAAGTATAGGTGCAGAATTTGCACTTTTACATTATTTAAGAATAATTTATCGAATTTCAATCAATCTGATTACTTATAATTATCCATGTGAAAGTAAATTAGAATGTACCATTATTTTGAATTAAATTTTAATTTTAACTATTACATTGTAATTTATTGATGACAGAGATACGGGCATTGTTAGACTTGTTTAAATAGTAAAGGGAAGGATGTCTTTTAATTTTAGCTCATTTCGATATAGTTGCTCTTTGCAATCTCTACAAAAATGTAGAGTTAAATTCTACAAATTCCGTGACGCAACAGAAGACGCAATTTCAAGGATTGCAAACAATGTGAAGTATAAGATCACTTATGAAGAATTTAAAATGTAAAGTTTAATAGCCGGGAATCAAACCACGAATTCCGACTAGCCGATGCTATAACCGTTGGTCCAACTTCTTGTCGTCAAAGTGGACTCTATATAATACCCCCGTCTGATATCAAATCTGCATACAATTAAAGATCTGAACGACTATCTTCGTATTATCTGTTTTTTTTCAATCCAGGCTAAAATTCCATGTAGTCGTGATGTTGACTATGACGTCATAAATCACAGGGTCCAATGAAAATTCTGGGTCTGACCCCGATCTCCATCACTAATAATTTGATAAGTTAATTCGTTCTGGTGCTACTGCATAATTCTTGCTGTACCAGCCAGAAATCAAACACGGGTTTACAAACCATCTAGTTGATGCTCTAACCGTGTACCTACTGGTACAAGATTCTAACTACTCATCGCTGACGTGGACCAAACAAAATTATTCTTTAACAAATATGAGCAATATTGGTACAGCTTAATTTTATTTTATCTCGCTCAACTTTTTGTAATGCTTCATCTTAAATCTATGATATCTTCATCATGAATCTATCCCTCATAATCACATGGCAATTTCATTCTCTTACAGCATACAATGTAATTGTATACCACTTGTTATATGGCATATTATTAGGCAAACAACCGGTGCTACGTAATATTCATGAATAAAAAAGATCGTTTTTAAAAATCGAAATATTCTTGGAAAAATCAAACCTGGTTGATATCCATGACTACTGCATCTAGCCAAGAGTGTTATATTGCTCAAACACCATTGTGAAGAACACAAATCTCAACTACAAATCTCTATCCCTATCACTAAGCCGATTCAAGAAGCTACTGAAACAATATTTTATTCTATATTAAAAGTAGCCTTTACATGTTCCATTGTAAAGTAAAACAGTTAAAATATTATCGGCACGTTGTATTTTCTGGAGAGTTTTAGCATAGAAAATAAATATGGCACAAATAACCTTGTCCAGGTCTCCGGATATCTTCTGGTTCTTAGTAGTATGGTCTTGCATATTGTATTCTCTTGTAAGTTAACTTCCAGAAAAGGGTTTGTACAGATTTAGGTTTAGTTTTATCTAATAGAAACTGAATCGACTTGAGGGAGAAATAAAATCAAGTGATCATTGATAGTGCCCGGTTCTGCTATCAGATTCACAACTTCGGCAATTTTCTTATCACATCCGATCATTAAGCGATTTCATTAAGCTACTGGAACAATATTTTAATCTTCTATATTGGAAGTAGACTTTACATTTTCCAGTGTCAAGCAAACTAGTTAAAATAGTGTCGGGAGTGCTGTATTTTCTCGAGAGTTTGGGCATGGAAAATAAATATGGCCCAAATAACCTTGACCAGTTTGTTTTCCAGATATTTTCTTGTCCTTGGTCGTATGGCTTTGTATGTTATACCTACTTGTAAATTAACTTCCAACATAGGGTTTGTACAGAATTAAGCTTAATTTTATTTAAAACTAGCAGCATACCCGTTCTTCGTACGGAGTATATAATATAAAGAAATTTATAATTCGCAATCATGTGCAATTTCTGTTAAAATATTAAATTTATTGCTCATAAAGAGAAGTTTAAGAATATCTGTTCTCACTATGCAAAATTATATTCACGGGCAGATCTGAAGAATAAAACATCCTGGCCCCTTTTGTAAGTAAATTTACAAAGAAAAAAAGGAATTGAATCAATATATGCAACCCCGTACTACTTATATTGTCGCAGATCAGAAAATATGCCAGTGTGTTAGTAGAAGCTTACCCGTATTGCAATATGAGTCTCAAAAATATTTGCCAAAATAAAAAAGATGACGTAATAAATTGAAAGTATCAAAAATCTCCGTAATCTTAATACCAGAAGGTCGTCATTGATTCCAATATATATCAAAATATATGCCAGTATACCTGTACAACTTATATTCTCGTAGATTAGAAGATATACCCTTGAATTTGTAGAAGATTACTCGTTCAACGTACTATATATGAGTTTCAACAATTTTCGTCATAATAAAACAATTCCATAATAATTTGAAAATATCAATAATCCCTGAATCAACAGTCCCCGAAAATACCAATAATAATGATGTTTAAATCTGAATACCGTAGTTGATATTATCCAGTCAAAAATGCAATGCCAATGAAATTTATTTTATATACATATCTTTATTTTATTCAAATCGGAAAAGATTTAATATAAAATCGTATGCGTCAAAACACATTGGATCCGTCGCTAAGCGACATGATATCATTTGCTTCAAATAAATTGATGGAAATCATATCGTGGGACTGTAGAACAGATAGACCCATTTTGCGACAAATTGACGAAACATCATCACAATACTATCCCCTAACAAAATACAATTATTTTCATTTATTAAGCGCGATTTTATCAATTCCAGGATATTTTTATAGACTCACAAATACTTTTATCCATTTCGTGATATTAAAAAAATTCTTTAAATGTGTTACTAAGTAGGATGGATGGATTGATCGGCAAATGCTACCGAAACATCATTTCAGTTCTATTCTAAAAAGCAAATCATTGATTAGCGCCAATTTTATAAATTTGGAAACATTTCCTCTAATTTGGTAAAGTTTAAGAGAAGTTACCAAGTTATTTAGAGATATTCCACTAAATTCGTAGCTCTGAATTTGCAGATCTAAAGAATAAAATATCTTGATCCCGTTTGTATATACTAAATGAAAACACTAAAATTGTATTATAAGATACACCCGTTCTAATCTTTTTCTGCTTCAACAATCGGCTAAATGAATTTATTGGGTAAACGCAATATATGAGTTTATTACCTAAACACAATATATGAGCTGGAAACCACTTTGCTAAAATAAATGAAAGTCGTGTACGCGGTCGGCAATTTATATAATTAAAAGAACAATCAAACCGCTCATTTAAAAATATATTTTTACATCCATTTATTCATTATTCAAATAGAAAAAAAAATAATAAATATTAACAACACATTTAATTTAATTCCGTTGCCGAGCAACATGATATAAGATAGAATCTTCCTCATAAAATGCAAAATTTAATAGCCATTTTTATTTCTTTATACTTTTCATTTTTCAGTAAAAGCTTTTATAATATAAACCAAGGAGATAGATTTCCCATTTAAATCATGTTTCAAACAATTGATGTTTTCAGAAAGTGACTAATTAGTGCAAAAAATCTCCCCCCAAACTCTGGGATACAGTTTTAATTCACTTTCAAACGATTTTCAAGCTTTTCGTTTGGATAAACCACGGAGTTAGAGAGGAGAACTCCTAAGAAAAAGTTTCGTTTTTCATTAATATCTCGACAACCCCTGGTCTTAGATACTCGAAACTTGGGCTAAATTTATGGGGGGCTATTTAAAGGCTATCCACAAAATTTCATCAAATTCGATTCAGCCGTTCTCCCGTGATGATGAGACAAACGAAAATATCGTTTTTTACTAATATCTCGAGAACCACTGATTGTAGAAACTCCATATATGGACTAAATTTTAAGTGGGACTATTTCCAGGCTACCCACAAAATTTCATCAAATTTGGTTCAGCCGTTCTCCCGTGATGATGGGACAAACAGACAGACAGACAGACAGACAGACAGACAGACATATTTTCATTTTTATTTATATAGACTAGCAGCATACCCGTTCTTCGTACGGAGTATATAATATAAAGAAACTTGAAATTCATAATCATGCCCAAATTCTTATAGTATACTAAATGACATGTTTAATCAAAATATTCTGTTAAATATTTAATATAATGCTCCTAAAAAGAAGTTTAAGAATCTCTGTTCTCGCTATATAAAATTATCTTCATGGACATATCTGAAGAATGAAACATCTTGGACCCCTTATGTAAGCAAATATAAAAAAAAATATGGAATTGAATCAATATATGCAAAATAAAAGCGTTAAAATTGTATGGGACCCGTACTAATTATATACGCGAATATTAGAAAATATAACCTGTATTAGTAGATTACATGTATAAATTGAAAATACCAATAAACCCGTGATCTTTAAATCTGAAGACAGTCATTTATTCCAATATATGTCAAAATTAAAGTGCTAAAATTATATGGGAAGATATACACGTACTACTTATAATGTCCGATTATTAGTAGAAGATTACCCGTTTTGCAATATGAGTCACAAATGTTTTTTGGTAAAATACAACAGACGACGTAATAAATTGAATATATAATTAATCCCCTTAATCTTCATACCAGAAGACTGTACTTGATTCCAATATATATGCCAATATATGTCAAAATATATGCCAATATACCTGTACTACTTATATTCTCGTAGGTTAGAAGATATACCCGTGCATTCCTAGAAGATTACTCGTACAACGTACAATATGCGTGTCTCAGCAATTTTTGCCGCAATAAAACAATGGCGTAATAACTTAAAAATATCAATAATCCCTGAATCAATAATTCCGGAAAATATCAATAATAATAATGTTTAAACCTGAAGAGTATAATTGATATTATCCAGTCCAAAATGAAATGGCAATGAAATTTATTTTATATACATATCTTCATTATTCAAATCGGAAAGGATTTAATAAAAATCATCTGCCGCATAAACACATTGGATTTAAATCCGTTGCTAAGCGACATGATATCATTTGCTTCAAATAATTTGGTAGAAAAAATATCGTCTAAATAGTTATATTTCTATGGAACATTTGGCGACAGTTTCGTCAAATTAGCGACATTTTAAAAAATCGCCAAATTTATCGCCAAGTGGGACTGTAGAACTGACAGTTCCACTTTGCGACAAATTGACGAAATATCATCACAATACTATCCACTAACAAAAAACAATTAATATCATTTATGTAGCGCAATTTTATCAATTTCAAGATATTTTTAAAGATTTGAAAACATTTTTATCTATTTGGTGACATTTTAAAAATTCGTGAAATGTATTACAAAGTAGGATGGTTGGTCTGACAGATAAATGCTAACCAAACATCATTTCAGTACTCTCTTCTAACAAAACAAAAAAAATTTCATTGATATGTAGAAGACCCAAGCCACACGACCAACCCGAAGGTTTATGGCAGCTGTTTGTGTGTCGTTTATATCAATTTGGCGACATTTCCGTCAATTTGGCAAAGTTTAAGAAAAGTTGTCAAATTAGCGATATCCCTCCAAATTCGTAGCTTTGAATTTGCAGATCTGAATGAAACATTCTTATCCCGTTTCAATATACTAAATGAAAACACTACTATTGTATTAGAAGATATACCCGCTCTACTCCTTTTCTGTTTCAACAATAGGCTATATGAATTTATTGGCTAAACACAATATATGAGTTTAGTAGCTAAATACGATATAAGCTTGAAAACTCTTTGCCAAAATAAATGAAATTGATGTACGCAGTCAGCAATTAATATAATTAAAAGAAAAATCAAACCGTCCATTCATAAGATATTCTTTTATATCCATTTATCCATTTATTTATTATTTAAATCGAAAAAAAATAATAAAAACATTAACAAACACATTTAATTTAATTGCGATGCCGAGCAACATGATATATCCTCCTAAAATGTTAAAATTTATTAACCTCTAACAGCACACCCGTTATTCGTACGGAGTGTATAATTTAAAGAAACTTAAAGTTCGCAATCATGTGCAAATTCTGTTAAAATATTAAATTTATTGCTCCTAAAGAGAAGTTTAAGAATATATGTTCTCACTATGCAAAATTATCTTCACGATCAGATCTGAAGAATAAAACATCCTGCCCCCTTTTGTAAGCAAATTTACAGAAGAAAAAATAGGAATTGAATCAATATATGCAACCCCGTACTAATTATATTGTCGCAGATCAGAAAATATGCCAATGTGTTAGTAGAAGATTACCCGCATTACAATATGCGTCTCAAAAATATTTCCCAAAATAAAAGAGATGACGTAATAAATTGAAAACATCAATAATATCCGTACTCTTTATACCAGAAGGTCGTAATTGATTCCAATATATGCCAATATATATCAAAACATATGTCAATATACCTGTACTACTTATATTCTCGTAGATTAAAAGATATACACGTGTATTTGTAGAAGATTCGTACAACATACAATATATGAGTTTAAACAATTTTTGTCATAATAAAATAACTGCATAATAACTTGAAAATATCAATAATCCTTGAAACAATAATCCCCGAAAATATAAATAATAATAATTTTTAAACCTGAAGACCGTAATTGATATTATCCAGTCAAAAACGCTATAAGAAAAATCAAATCGTTCTTTTCTAAAATATATTTTTATATCCATTTATTTATTATTCAAATCGAAAAAATAATTATTAAAATTAACAGACAGATTTAATTTAATTGCGTTTCTGAGTAACATGATATAAGATAGAATCTTATAACATGTTAAATATGTCATGTCTTATAACATAAACTGCGAAATTAAATAACGATTTTGATTTCTCTATACTTCTCATTCTTCCGTAAAAGCTTGTTTTAAATAAACCATGAACCATGGAGATAGATTTCCCCTTTAAATCATGTTTCAAACAATTCATGTTTTCAGAAAGTGACTAATTAACGCAAAAAATCTCCCATCAAACTCAGAGATTAAATTTTAATTCACTTTCAAACGATTTTCAAGCTTTTCGTTTGGATAAACCACGGAGTTAGGGAGTAGAACTCCTAGGAAAAAGTTCCGTTTTTCATTAATATCTCGACAACCCCAGGTCTTAGAAACTCGAAACTTGGACAAAATTTATGGGGGGGATATTTCAAGGCTATTCACCAAATTTCATTAAATTCGGTTCAGCCGTTTTTCCGTGATGATGAGACAAACGAAAATTTCGTTTTTTACTAATATCTCGAGAACCACTGGTCGTAGAAACTCAAAACACGGATATAATTTTAAGTGGGGCTATTTCTGGGCTACCCACAAAAAAATTTCATCAAATTCGGTTCAGCCGTTCTCCCGTGATGGTGTGACAAACAGACAGACAGACAGACAGACAGACAGACAGACAGACAGACAGATTTTCATTTTTATTTAAATAGATTAACTGAATCGAGACTAAAGTGAGGAATATATATATATATATATATATATATATATATATATATATATATATATATATATATATATATATAAAGCCCGGACCTCTTTGATAGCACCCAGTTTTGCTACCAGATTCACCACCTGCCATTTCTTGTCAAATCTTCTTTATCTCGATCATTAAGCGAATCATTCAAGCTATTGAAACAATATTTTAATCTTCTGTATTGGAAGTAGACTTTACATGTTCCATTGCCAAGCAGGCCAGTTAAAATAGTGTCGGATGTGCTGCATTTTCTGGGGCGTTTTGGTATGGAGAATGAAAATGGCTCAAACAACATATTTAGTTCTCCAGATAATCTTCTGGTCCTTGGTCGTAAGGCCTTGTACATTATACTTACTTGTAAATTAACCTCCAACATAGGATTTGTGCAGAAATAAGCTTAATTTCATCTAAGAAGAACTGAATCGAGTCTGGAGCGAGGAATAAAACCCGGACTTCTTTGATAGCACCCAGTTTAGCTACCAGACTCACCACCGGCCACATATATATTTTTAAATTAACTTCCAAAATACGGTTTGTACAGAATTAAAGAGGAATATTAAAGAGGAAATTAAAATAGGGTTTGTGCACAATTATTTCATGTAAAAAGAACTGAATCGATTTGAGCGAGAAATAAGACCAGGACATCTTTAACAGAGCTTCTGCTACTAGATTCACCTCTTCCGCAGTTTCTTTGATTTATTTTACAAATTGACTGTCTATGCTTATATATTTGTAGGAATGTGGATGTATGAGTTTCTAATTCAAAAGGAATCTGCAGAAATATACTCTAGTATGAATCAAGTTATGAAACTATTTGATTAGAAAAATTATAAAATTGAACTTAATTTAAAATTGTTTCGCATTTTAATATTACCTTTATATGATATATTATTTTATCTGTATTTCATTTTCGGAATAACATCACCTTTTTATTTTTAAAAGATTTTATTTAACTAGATTTACCAGTGTGTGGTTGATTTTCTATCTGTTTCCACTTATTTAATGACATTATTAACATACTTTCCTGAAATTGTAGAACATTTAAATCTATTAAAATTTGCAGGATTCTCAAAAAATAATGCTGATATATGTTTACAAAATGGCCCACAAAAATCCTATTTTATAAGCTAGTTAAAAAAGTAAAAAAAGTCCAATATTCAGCTTTGGTTCTATACATATATAAAAGAGAATAATTTTAACATGCTACAATGAAAATTAAACACTGTCAAATTTCTAATGTAGCTGTTAAGTTTAATGGTTTAAGTCAATATATTTATTATTATAACCATTGGCAGTCCTGATGTAACCATTGGAAATCCAGGTGGCTTACGTTTTTAACATAATGGTTGATGACTAATTGATGCACAGAGGTGATGATTTGAAAAGCGTCATTTGAATGATTATAGAATTTAATTTTCAATAATATTGTGCTTTGCCGTAGAAGTAAAATGTTTTTTTATTTAGAGTCCCCATTTTTCAGATATTTCTTATGATTTGCCTACATTGAAGCTGCTCATGGTGAGTTATGGAAAAAACTTTTTCTCCCAAAACGAAATTTTTATATTTACTTTTTAGAATATGAAAATTCCAAGCTAAAATATTAGTAAAAATTGCAATTTGAAGAACTTGAACTCTAACCAGTTACAAATACTAAGTTTTGAAAAGATCTGGAATCGTTCTTGGTCATGTTTTTACTATTAAGACTTGGTATTTATGCTAGTTATTTAGGTTAATTATCTTAAGGTTCCATAGAGACACCATTCTTCCATTTAAAAGCCAAACTTTCCGTCTAGACTTGTGTTCATTAAAATCTAGAAGTGGGAAGTCGACATTTAGTTCATTAGTGGGTGAAATGACAGTAATGTGCTCTTTGGCAAATGTTCGAATATTCGAAGTTTTTTATTCTTTGCATGTAAATGTTCCAATTATGTAGATACGACATTATTTTCTGTGGATCTTATTCCTGCACATATCTACTGATTTCACAAATTGCGCCATAACTCGAATATTTGTGGTAATATAATCATTGATTTTTTTATTATGCACATACAGAGTTTCTAGGTAAGTCCTGATTCACCCCAATAACTTTTTAAAGAAAGGTCCGTAAATGTACACGTTAATCAAATTGAATAATCGCTTAGTCAATTTCTTTTTCTGCTGTATTTATAAATTTCTGTAGTTATGTACACATTAGGTCTATCTATAGGGAATTGACAATGCTTGATCAAATAAAAGTGCATGAAGCGCCCGTAGTAGATAATTTAAAAAGTTAGAATAACAAACTCTGCAACAAAGCCAAAGACGATAAAAAGCAATTACAAAGCTATATAGCATTGTCTAATGAGTAGGAATCAATAACAATATTGTTAAAGAAGGCATTTATTTGACACAAAATTAGGGAATTGCTGTCCTATTGAGGATAGCTAAAAAAAACCGATGTGGGCAGCACATGACTTTCGCTACAGACGCAAATTCTTTTGCTATTTCTCTCTTTTATTCATTAAGTTGTGTTTAATAGCAGAAAGTAATACAGATAAATTATTAAAATTATACTGAATTTTCTGTTTTATTCTAAATTTCATTTTAATTTGGCGACAGGACATATTTTCTAAAAGGCGATTTGGCAAAATTACGAAAACCCTGAAATATTTCAAGAACAATAAGTCTTATAATTATGTTGATTTTATTCTGTCCGTCGTCATAAATTATGTAAAAAGTAATAATTTAATTGTTACATTTGAGCATGCGCAGTTTTTTATTTTAGAGTTTTTCAATTTTTGCTAACCATTTCGCAAAACATTCAGGTTCTGCCTTTCCGAAGCGTACCGAAATCTAATCAGGACTAGGGTAATCCACAACTGACTTATCTTCTGAATTTTTTAAAATTTGGTGAATTAGCTTTTTAGCTAGAGTGGATACATACATTGCACGGGCAGACACACAGACAAAAGTGCACACACACACACACACACACAGACATCAAGCTAAAAAGACGTTTTGGGGTTCTAAAGGTTTCGAAACGTGTTGGTCAAAAAGTGCTGATCGAAGCATGCCGTCGAAAACTCGAGTTGCGATTTTCGCTAATGTATAATCAGTAAATGTTTCCTCTAATGTATAATCTACCCAAAATGCTCTCTGTCAGCAACAATGTACATTTTAATTCGAGAAAGAACATTTCAGATCCCTAATGATACGATTTTTAGCAAGTATATATTGGCTTCTGAATTCGGGCGTTACTATTGTCAATTCCTACTAATTGGATAATTCTCTACAATTTTGTAGTTAGCAAATTTCTTCCATCTCGCAGTATTGCCTAGTTCATATTAATACATTTTTATGTTATCTGCTAGGGATACCCTTGTGGCAGCAGCCGACTCTGCTCCAGCCAAAGGCATCGATCGAAGATGCTAGGACCCGAATTATAAGTTCGGAGGGGAAGCTAGCTCTTGCTCTAACCTTATAATGTCGGTCTTGTAAGCACGGGGTCCCGAGTTCGGGCCTTGGCTAGGGACTTGCAACATCAATTCTTACAATGATGGTCATGGACGTACGAGCACGCATCTTCTCTCTCCAAGGATCTCAACACGAGATGGCAGCACCACGCTGAGCCAGAGGTGCTACCGCTCCCTTCCTGGTTAACCACGACTGACGTCACGTCTGAGGTACGACACGCCTCCCGGCCATTCAGCCCCTCAACTGAGTTTCGGATGGGGACACGCAGGGGTTTTCTGGGTGCCCCCCCCCCCTCCTCGCCATAATTCAACCGGGGCTTCTCATCAGGGGGTGAAGTGTGTGGCAGCAGCCGACTCTGCTCCTGCCAAAGACGTCGATCGAAGATGCTAGGAAACAGTGCCCGAATTATAAGTTCGTAGGGGAAGCTAGCTTTTGCTCTAACCTTATAATGTCGGTCTTGTAAGCACGGGGTCTCGAGTTCGGGCATTGGCTCGGGACTTGCAACATCAATTCCTACACTCTTTTCATCAATTAGACATGGTCACTTTACTATAGATACACCTAAGGCGTATACTCATGAACCTTTCCTTACAAAGTTATTGGTATGTTTAAGGACTTTCCTGTGAATCATGTATATCACCGTGTTACTTTTATGATGCATTTTCCTGCAAAATGTGATGCAAAATCTTATTTACATATTAGTACTTTATTATAAACTAGCAGTGTACCCGCTCTTCGAATGAAATCTATATTATAAAGAAAATTAAAATTCAAAATCATGTGCAAACTCATAAAGTATTCTAAATGATATTGTTATTCAAAATATTTATTTAAACATTTAATTTAGTTCTCCTAAAGCGTATACGTATCTGTTCTCCCTATCTAAAATTATCTTTACGTGCAGATCTGAAGAATAAAACATTCTGGTCCCGTTTGTAAACAAGTCTATAAAAGAACATAAAATTAAATCAATTTATGAAAAAAAATCAGCTTTAAAAGGATATTTGAAGATATACCAGTACTACTATTATTATTCTGTTTCAACAATCGGCTAAACACCATATAAGTAGAAATAAACACAATAGGAGTGTAAAATGTATTTTGCTAAATAAAACAGATAACGTAAAAAATTGAAAATACAAATAATTTTCCCGTAATCTTTAAACCCGGCGGCCAAAATTGATATAATCCAGTCAAAAATTTATTAGGCATAAAATTTATATTTATACACATGTCTTGTTATTCTTTTAATCGGAAAAGATTTAATAGAATAGTCTGCTGTATAAATACATTACATTTAATTCCGTTGCTAAGCAACATGATATATTTTTCTTTACATAAATTGGCTATTAATATATCGTCTGCATAATGCTATCTCTATGGGAAGTTGTTTTTAATTAATAACTCGATAACCCCTGGTCCTAGAAATTCGAAACATGGACTAAGATGGGAGGGATAGCTCAGTGGTTAGCGTGCGAGTATTGCACTCTGACGACCCGAATTCAATTCTCGCCTTTGCCCAATCAGTGTTCACGCGGAGTAAGGTGACGTAAAATATGAGTCTTCCCGAGAGGTTGGGGATAGAAGAAGGAGAGTACGGTACCTGTGGATGCTGCCTACACTGACTTCCGGTCTAAATTAGTGTCTCTTTTCCGCCGTCCAAACAGATAACTTACACCTTGGGCACGTCAGACGCTGTGGGTTGAATACGAAAAAGTATGGGCTAAATTTTGTGTGCTACTATTTCACAAATATCCACAACATTTCATAGAAATCGGTGCAGCTGTGCTTCCGTGATAATAAGGCAAACTCACACACAGACAGGCAGATTTTTATTTTCATTTATATAGATAAATGTTCCTTTAATCATTAAAATATGATATTCATTAACTTAAAAACTTCGAATGTACCTAAACTCGTACAACAAATGAACTCAGGAATAAAAACTTAATTCATCACTAGTCTCAATCATGGAAATGAAAAATAATTTTCAACAAAGCTACATCAATTTCTCATCATTCCTTCCACTAAATTACATTCGGCAGAATCTAATTCAATAATTCTAACAATAAATATCAAATTTATTTACGGAAATTGGAAGTTTGTAATGGAAAATGAATTTCGGGTCATGATATGTAGCGCTCCGTGCACGATTAACACTCATCCCCTTGCGAATTACAACTCTTTACACAACAAAGGAAAAATCCATAATAGTTCACGCTCCTTTTGCCCTTTTCAAACAGATTGCAATTCTAAACTGAAATCTTCTTTTTACGAAATACGTATTCATTTGAAACAAAACCTTCCGTCAAGTGTCCACGAGTAGAAAAGAAGTTCACCAAACACATTGCGTGCTAAGGCAAGGGCAATGATAGAGCCAGGAAGCGCAAATGAGGTGCCCCGAATTGGACCCTTGCAGAAGCGAGAGATCATCACGCTATTCTCTAAGGGGAAGTATACATACATAAGACATAACATTTTCGTCCTCAATTGCTTTAAAGCTTTTTCTTTTCTTTTTTTTTTTTTTTTTTTGTAATTATTAATTGTAGGGTTGCGGGCGTTCACCTGGGATGACAGAAAATAAAATGTGTTTTCAATTTAGATCGAGGCGCAACGGATTTTTAAATCATTATTTTATACAAAAGTACATATAATGAAGTAAAATATTTGATGAAAAAATAGACGAATTTTGCAAATAGCATAGGTATTTGCCAAACGTGTTTTCTTTCGCAGTTTGAAGGACAAAGTTCTATTGGTTTCAACAGAAATAGAAGAAAAATCAAAATAAAACTCAAAGTTTCAAACAATGTAATTATGATATTAGAATGTTAGGTTTTTCTTATATTATATATATATATATATATATATATATAATATTATTAATATATATATATATATATATATTAATAATATTAAGACCTCTGATCTTTATGTAGCAATTTTAGCTCTATATAATGATTATACTACTTATCATACTACTCATACTATATTTACCAAATTTCCTAAACTTCTTCACTTTGTTCTTTTCAATCTATATAAATAAAATTGAAAATCTGTCTGTCTGTCTGTCTGTCTGTCTGTCTGTCTGTTTGTTCCATCATCACGGGAGAACGGCTGAACCGAATTTGATGAAATTTTGTGGGTAGCCTAGAAATGGCCCCACTTAAAATTTAGTCTATAGTTGGAATTTCTACGACCAGTTGTTCTCGAGATATTAGTAAAAAACAAAACTTTTCGTTTGTCTCATCATCACGAGAGAACGGCAAAACCGAATTTAATGAAATTTTGTGGGAGGCCTTGAAATAGCCCCCCATAAATTTTGCCCAAGTTTCAAGTTTCTAAGACCAGGGGTTGTCGAGATATTAATGAAAAACGGAACTTTTTTTATAGGAGTTCTACTCTCCAACTCCGTGGTTTATCCAAACGGAAAGGATAAAAATCGTTTGTTTAAAGCATCAAAGGGAATTAAAACTTTATTTTTGAGTTTGATGCAGGATTTTTGCATTAAATAGTCTCTATCTGAAAGCATGAATTGTTTGAAACATGAATTTAAATGGAAAAATCTACCTCCATGTTTTTACATGTATTAACCTCCATGTATTTCGCAAGCTTTTACTCAACGATTAGAAGTATAAAGAAATTAAAATGGTTATTTAATTTCGCATTTTATGAGGAAGATTCTATCTTATATAATGTTGCTCGGCAAAGGAATGGAATTAAATGTGTTTATTAATGATTATTATTATTTTTTCTATTTGTATAATAAATAAATGGATGTAAAAATATATTTTATGAATGAACGGTTTGATTGTTCTTTTAATTATATATATTGCGGACTGCGTACATTACTTTTATTTATTTTAGCAAAGAGGTTTCAAGCTCATATATTGTGTTTAGCTAATAAACTCATAATAAATGAACGGTTTGATTGTTCTTTTAATTATATATATTGCGAACTGCGTACATCACACTTTTATTTATTTTAGCAAAGAGGTTTCAAAGCTCATATATTGTGTTTAGCTAATAAACTCATATATTGTGTTTACCCAATAAATTCATTTAACCGATTGTTGAAGCAGAAAAAGAGTAGAACGGATGTATGTATCTTCTAATACAATTTTAGCGTTTTCATTTAGTATATATACAGACGGGATATGGATATTTTATTCTTCAGATCTGTAAATTTAGAGCTACGAATTTAGCGGAATATCTCTAAATAATTTGGCAACTTTTCTTAAACTTTACCAAATTAGAGGAAATATCTCCAAATTGATAAAAATGACCCAAATCAATGAAATTAAATTTGTTTTTTTAGAATAGAGTACTGAAATGATGTTTCTGTAGCATTTGTCGGTCAGTCCATCCATCCTACTTAGTAACGCATTTAACTAATTTTTTTAATATCACTACATTGATAAAAATATTTGTAAATCCATAAAAATATCATGGAGACGAAAATGTCGCCAAACCTTCCATGAAGATCACATTATTCAGGCGACAAGATTTCCATCAATTTATTTGAAGCAGATGATATCATGTCGCTTAGCAACGGATCCAATGTGTTATGTGTCATACGATTTTTATTAAATCTAATAAAAATATGTATATAAAATAAATTTCATTGACATTGCATTTTTGACTGGATAATATCAATTACGGTCTTCTGGTTTAAACATCATTATTATTGATATTTCGGGGACAGTTGATTCAGGAATTATTGATATTTTCAAATTATTATGCCATTGTTTCATTATGACGAAAATTGTTGAAACTCATATATAGTACGTTGTACGAGTAATCTTCTACAAATGCACGGGTATATCTTCTAATCTAGGAGAATATAAGTAGTACAGGTATATTGGCAAAATATTTATATATATTGGCATATATGGGAATCAATTACGACCTTCTGGTATTAAGATTACGGGGATTTTTGATACTTTCAATTTATTACGTCATCTTTTTTATTTTGGTAAATATTTTTAAGACTCATATTACAATATGTTTAAGCTTCTACTAACACACTGGCATATTTTCTAATTTGTGACAATATAAGTAGTACGTGGTTGCATATATTGATTCAATTATTTTTTTTGTGTGTGAATTTGTTTACAAAAGGGGCCAGGATATTTTATTCTTCAGATTTGCCCGTGAAGATAATTTTGCAAAGTGAGAACAGATATTCTTAAACTTCTCTTTATGAGCAATAAATTTAATATTTTATCAGAATTTTCACATGATTGCGAATTATAAGTTTTTTTATATTATATACTCCGTACGAAGGACGGGTATGCTGCTAGTAATTATATAAATTTCAAGGTAATAAATTATACTTACAAGTCTCAGGGATACCGCAAGGTGGCTGTAGTAGCAGTATATTAGCTAATTTATACCTTTATCATTATGAAAAATCTTTTACTTCAGCAGATTATAAAATTTACAGATATGTTGAGATGATCTGATTTGTTTGGTCTTTACAGACAACTGTGTCATAGATATAGATTTCTATCCGAATAATTTGGAACTAATTCCTAATGAAGCCACTATTAGTAATAACGTTAATTTTTTGGACTTAAATCTTATTATTGAACCTACTAATAGGATATTTATTAATTCATGTGATAAAAAAGTCTATTTTAACTTTAACATTAATAAAATATTAATTTTAATTCCTGTAATTCGATTCAATTGTTTAGAAATATTATACTTAATCAGCTTTTTAGAATTTATAGATTATTTGATAAAAAATTTCATGCTATGCATATTAATAAACTTGAAATTACTAGAAAATTATATAATTATCCAGCTTATTTAGTACATAGTATATTTAAAAAGTTTGGAATGGTAGATTATGCTTAAATTCTCTCCTTAATATCTTATTTTAGCCAGACATCCACTTTCTCTAGAATAAGCATTACCATGTGTTTACATGTTCTTACTGTTGAATATCACCTTTTATCGTCTTTTCGCATTATTGTTATTCCTTTCTCACGATTGGCAACAACAGCTCCAACTTTTTACTTTTTGAAATTGGCAACATTGGTCTCTTTATTCAAGGCTCCAATGGATCAGACGTATGCAGTGTTTTTTCAGGTATTCTTGTTCCCTATTATTTTTCAATCTTTATGCATGTTGCCCAAGTTATCAATGTCTATAGATATAATCTGTCACTGATATCTGAAACATGCATTTTGTGTTCATTTTTATAGAATACTTGAACTTGATACAGAGTTGAAATGAACAATTCATTATTAGGTCTAGGGCTTGTCCACGTGTAAAGCTTTCATGCTTGGATTTTATTTGATATTATTTTATCAATTCCTTTCCATTGAGGTTTTTATTTGTCTTCAGCTTGATGACTAGAGGTTTGCATTTTTATTTTCCACTTGTTTGATGATTCTCTGTTTGATACATTTATTTATAAGGCATTTTGTAATGTTGGGGTTTTTTGAGGTGAAACTTCTCTGTATTCTTTCATTGGATTTTCAAACTTTTATATTATTAATATATATATATATATATATATATATAATTGAAGATTTTTATGATTACTTGTAATATATATACCTATATATATATATATATATATATATATATGAAATACGTTATAATAACCAATACCAAATAATTACACAACATTAAAACAATAGAATCACCTAAGAAGTTACACCACGGCTACCACGCCGAAAAGAGCAATGAACAGAACTGGCTTAATTCGGAGATTAATTAGACAAGACTTTTCACCAGGTCTAAGCATCTAACCCTATTTAGCCCAAACAAATGCTTGTTTCAGATATGGCAATAGTAAGTTACTATAAATACCACAGTGCAGACAACAGGCATTAATAGAAGAAATATTGAAAAAATATTAAGAAATCAAATATTACCATGAACCATAACATGAAGTGGGATAAACGTGCTGTGAAGGAGAGCAGTTGAGACTGCATGAAAAAAAGTTAAAATGCATGCGAGAGATAATCATATATATATATATATATATATATATATATATATATATATATATATATATATATATATATATATATATATATATATATATGAATGTCACAAAACGAAAATACACAAGTGTACTGAGTGTACCGAAAAAGTAACTAGACATAAAAGCGCGATGCAGCTTGTAAATGCCGAGAAATACAGCTAAGCAAAAGCTACGTGACAAAAAGCGGAAATGTGAGGAAAAAGGACCAACTGGGAATACATAAAAGGCCTAGGGGGATGGTGACCCCTAGTTCCCGGTTAAAAGTCGACTTTTACACCAAAGGTAACACTCCCGGAGCCATATATTACCTGAGGTCCTATTTCAGAACAACGTCAAAACAGAAGACGAACCCACAACAAGAACAAGAAACCGATAGAGATATAATAAAAAAAAAAAAAAAAAAAAGATTAGAAATCGAAAAGATGACCTTTATGAAAACTCACCGATTCTTCTTTCGTCACACCTCTTACAACACCGCTCAATAAAAGATTCGTATGAATAGAAAATTCAGTTTCTGTAACGTTGCCAATTATAACTTGAATCGAAGATGTTGCCAAAATCCCTTTTAAAAGCATTGTCAAATTTATTATACAGAGTATTGTAACAATGACGTAGGAATTCAAGAGGATAGAGCTGTACTATAGCCTCCTTGATAAAAACAGTATCACTTTTGATACGATCCGCAGCATAGGTATGCATACGTGCATTACGTATGAAATGATTCAGTACAATATTACGAAAAATCATGTGACTCAAATTAGAATTCCAATTTATTATATAATGTATATTGATCTTGAATTGGCGTCTTTTATCGTATATCTTCGTATACGTAGTACTTCCATTTGAAAAATGAATACTTATATCCAGATAATTTATTTCTTTTGTAGTATTATTAGGAGTTTCCAACAAAGTTAATTTCGTAGGATAGAAAGTGAAATCAAAGTTGATATTGGTTTGTTGCTGTGCAATAAGGATGTCATCGACGAATCTAAAGTAAGGTAACTCATTTAATATGTGAGTACCTTTTTCGTAATGATGGAGGTAAAGATTTGCTAATAATGATGAGCATCCACTTTCCATCGGTACACCTTTAATTTGTCTGTGAATCTTTTATTGAGCGGTGTTGTAAGAGGTGTGACGAAAGAGGAATCGGTGAGTTTTTCATAAAGGTCATCTTTTCGATTTCGAATCTTTTTTTTTTTTTTTTTTTTTTTATTATTATATCTCTATCGGTTTCTTGTTCTTGTTGTGGGTTCGTCTTCTGTTTTGACGTTGTTCTGAAATAGGACCTCAGGTAATATATGGCTCCGGGAGTGTTACCTTTGGTGTAAAAGTCGACTTTTAACCGGGAACTAGGGAATCACCATCCCCCTAGGCCTTTTATGTATTCCCAGTTGGTCCTTTTTCCTCACCTTTCCGCTTTTTGTCACGTAGCTTTTGCTTAGCTATATATATATATATATATATATATATATATATATATATATATATATATATATATATATATATATATATATATATATATATATATATATATATACATACATACATACACATATACATATGTATATATATATATATGTTGATTGAAGTTTTCTGTGGTTCACACACACATTCTCCTATTTTATTCTTTTCTTTTATATGCCTAGGTTACTCATAGGTATAAAAACTTTTTTAAGATAGTGTATTATGAGTTACTTCTTCCATTCTACCATTGGATTTACGATTTTAATATATATATATATATATATATATATATATATATATATATACAATAGTGTACATATATTGCAATAATAATAATTTAATAATATTATTATTAATATAATAAGAATATTATATTTATACCTAGATTACTTGTCTCTATATTTGAATCCACCAATATAATTAAAAATATGTACACCAATATAATTAATTTTAAATAAATATTCTTAAAACATTAAAAATCATTGGTCTGGATTAATACAGATTATGAACGTTTCGCGACATTTAGATTTTTTAGATAGTCATTTATAGAATTAAAAACGAAGCTTCTTATAACTTTGCACGGAAACTAATAACGAGAGAATAAGATATTTTAAATTAATCCTAAATAACGCATTATTTCAATTCGTTGTGCAAACGCAGTACACAAGATGTCAAAACTATCTTTACATCTGAATTTCACAAAAAACAAATACTGGTAAAATTGTGAAGCTCACGGCTATGTATATAAATTTAGAATGCGCTCAATCATGTTGCAACTCACTGCCGTATTTCCTCCCTTTTTTTAAAAGAGGGAGCAAACTCACTGTCTTTTGAAACTAGCTCACAAATCAAATTTTAAACTTGCAGAGCCTTAAAAGTTTTATACGTATAGCCCTTTTGAATTCCAAAATACCCAGCAGTATCAAGGTACAAGACTTTATACAATTAAGTTCAAAATAATACATGAAGCTAAATTTTCCCCCCATAGATTATTACTTTTCTTATATACATAGTATAATGTATAAGGAAAGTATTGTGATGGGGTCAAAAATACGAATTCGAGTTTTCGATGGAAGAGCACATTTCAAGCATCCCTGAATATGAATCAAACGTTTTTGAGGTGATCTCTGTCTGTGTGTGTGAGTAAAATTATGTATGTGTGTGTGTGTCAGTCAGACTGTGGAGACGATATCTCACGAACGAATGGAGCGATTCGAATGAAATTTTGTACACAAATTACAATCCATGAATACTGAAAGCCTATTGTTTTAAAGGCAATCGAATATTCAGAACCCCCTAAATTTTCGAATGAAATTTTGAAAAACTCATCAAAAAATCAAAACGTTTAATAAAGTTAAGCAAATAGTAATTTCTTGTGTAATTTTTCCTTTGAAAACGATTGGCATAAACGCTAGCATGAACAGTTCTCAAGATATTGCACATTTTTCAAATAAATGTATAAAAAAATCACAGAAAATGAAAAAATATTAACTATTATGAAATATGTTCACTTTTCATATGTAATATCATGTGATACATTTGGTGACATCATTCTCGTGGATTTAGCTTGTTCCATTTATAAAAAAACATACTTTGGGTTATACTTTTGTCATTGAACGCCAATAAACATTTATCTACTATAAAAATTACATATTTCTTCGTTCATAACGCTTGATGAGATTTTAGCGAAGCATTTGGCGAAATGTCGCCAACTTGGCGGCTTTTTTAAATATCTTCAAATTAACGAAAATGTCGCCAAATTGATAAAAATGAAGCTAAATCAACGAAAATTCAATATCTTGGAAAAGATATAAGTATCTACTATAAGAATAACTTATTTTTCCCTTCATAATGTTTGGCAAAATTTTGATGACGAATTCGTCGGAATATCTCCAATTTGCTGACATTTTAAATGTTGCCAAATTGACTAGAATTTCGCCCAATTGATAAAAATTTGCCAAATTGATGAAACCGACGCTAAATCAATAAAATGACGACTTATTGATTTCAATATCTTGGAAAGAACATAAGAGTAGACAACCATTTCTCCGTCCGTAACTCTCGGCGAGAAGGACTTTTCCAACTTGGCGACTATTTCAAATGTTCCTAAAGTGACCAAAAATGTCACAAAATTGATTAAAAAAATGACGCGAAATGGAAAGTAATGTTTCACAAAATCTGATTTTCGTCATATGACGGGCATACTTTCTAATATATAAGAAATACTTTGCTCTCCGTTTGTCTGTAACACGTGCTGAAAAATTGGGCAAAATTGGCGATATTTCATTATATATATATATATATATAAATATATATATATATATATATATATATATATACACTACGTGACAGTGAAAATGAGACACCAAGAAGAAGTGGGCAGAAAGTGATGAAAATCGGCAAACAGAGAGAGAGAGCATCGAACAATATGTGATGTTTATTGCAACATGATACACCTATATACTGAGTGATAATGCCGTCGGATCAGTAGTTTGTAGGACCACCACGGGTGGCGATAAAGGCAGCAGCACGTCTAGGTGCAAAGTCAATGAGCGTGCTGATGGTGTCCTGAGGGACCATGCTTCCCATTCCCTGTCAACCATTTGCCAGAGTTTGTCTTCTAAACGCGGCGGTGGCAGCGTACGCAAAAGAAGTCCTATCACGTCCCAGACATGTTCGATTGGTGAGAGATCATGGGAGACTGGTCGCCAGGGAGGCACCTGGGTATCTTGGAGGACATGTTGGCTGATGCGTACCGTGTGTGGTCGGACGTTATCCTGTTGATAAATAGCATGGGGCACCTCCTGAAGGAACGGTAGTGTGACCGGTCGTCGCATTTCATCCAAGTATCGTTACGCCGTCATAGTGTCCTCCATACGGACCAAAGGTGACCTGCTATCATAGGCAATGGTGCCCCAAACCATGATGCAGCGTTGTCGCGCGGTGTGGCATTCCACAGATGGGGTTGGATCGGACCTGTCACCACTTCGATGCCAGACTCGTACACGGCGATTGTTATTGCTAAAACAGAAGCGTGACTCGTTTGAGAACACTACCCTGTGCCATTCCGTCATCCACGTGCCTCTATCCCGACACCATTGGAAATGGACGCATCTGTGTTATTGGGCCAATGACAGTCTTCTTAATGGGCGCCATGAGTGCAAGTCACCGGCGACCAATCGGCGGATAATGGTCCTGGTCGATATGGGAGCATCAAAGGTGTCCTGCACATGCCGCAAGAAGGCGAAGGAAGTGGCCTGCGAGTCCGCCAACGCTTGCCGGCGGATGCGTCAATACACATGCTGACGTCGCTCTGGCCTTACCGGCAGCCCTCAAATGTGCCACATTCCCTTGTTCCAACCGTCTTCGCCGCAGCCGGTGCACCGTAGACGCGTGTAGGTTGCTGTCCTCTGAAATTTGATGTATGGGTTAACCTGCCCTTCTGAGTCCGATCGCCATACCCCACGTGAAATCGTCTGTCTGCTAGAACTGCCTCGGTTGGCGGCGGCCTGGCATTCTCTGCTACTACACGTTTTATCTGAAACAAAAAAATTGCAAAACCATTTCCAGGACAAACAGAGCGGCCCGACTATTGCCGATTCTGAAAGTTCCTTACCATATATCTCACTCAACGTGCTCGGGACAGCTGCGCATTTCGCATCATTTACATAACTCGGTGAGCTGCGTCTACCCTGTAATTTGCACATTTTTCTGCCCACTCCTTCTTGGTGTCTCATTTTCACTGTCACGTAGTGCATAAATATATATATATATATATATATATATATATATATATACCATAAAAAATCAACTTTTCTCACCGGGTGAAGTTTCATCGATATACACTTATACGTGTTAATGCATATTTCACAGAAATACCTTTCATATAATCGACTGATATTCAGAGTAATGATAAAATGATACATGCAAGCCGATAGATTTTATTGGGGCTCTACTGCAACTATTAACTAAATTTTTAGAAGTGCGCATTATCGATACGCTGTAAAACTTCAAACTTGAAGAATATTCGCTAATTAGTAATTAGCACTCACAAATAGCTTAATTACCTTCAAGTAACTCCGTATTCAAATTTCTCTGTTAAATGGGTTCTTCAGATGAGTAAGTAGCATACAAAGTTTTTGAGGGCATCTTTAAAGTGTAAAGACATCATAATTTTTACTTTCCCTAAATTAAATAAGGTAAGGTATACATATGCAGTCAAAAATACGAGTTTTAATAGATTTACTTTTTACTTTACTTTTTAGTAAATTTACAAATTTAGGAAATTCATGAGTATGAATGAATCATTTTTCAATGATGTCGGCGTGTCTTTTTGTGATATTGTAACAAACTTGTGTTTTGAAGAATTTTGATGAAATTTGATACCATTATTTCAACACATGAACATTAGTGGTTTATTTATTTTCGAGGAGATCAGATATGTCCCTAAATCTTTTATACATATTTTCAAAAAACTTACCTGAATTATAAAAGCAATTTATTTCAAAACATGTACAGAGGGTGTTCACACATTTTTGCAACGATTTTGACTTTCTCCATGAATTAAATTTAAATTAAACAAGAAAGATCAATCATGCTTAAAGCATTGATTATGAAACACTTTCCAACTTCAATGCAATTTTATTTAAACATGTCTAAAATGCAATACATTCCTCGGTAATATTTTAAAACTTATCACAATACTACATTAATTTATTATATTTGAAACCTTAAACCCTCATCGAAAAAAATTAACTTCATTCAAATGACGGCATTAAAGTATAAATTGCCTGGTTTAAACATCTCTTAAATGTTATACAATCCTCGGTAATAATTTTAGAATTATCATAATACTACGATAATTTATTATATTTGAAAACTTCATCGAAAACAACTGAAATCCATTCAAATGATGTCATAAAAAAATAACACGCCTGGCTCTCTCTATAAAAGCAACATTTCATTCATAAATAATTCCCCCATTCATGTCATTCAACACAATACTATAACAATTTATTTTATTTAAAAATTAAGACCATTGAGCTGCGAGTAAGTAAACTCTATGCGTAAAACTTCATCGAAAAATATCGTCCTTCTCTTTCTAAAATCAATGAATATTTCATTCATATCAGCTAAGCAGACTCCATGGACTAAATGATTTTGTGTTAAAGAATTACAGCGATTCTAATACAACTCATTCTACATATTTTGCTTTTTACATTTTACATAGGTGAAAAATAGGCTTAATAGTAGAAATAATCAAATTTGGAAGAGCATTTAAACTGAAATATATTGTCATTGCGTTGTTTCAGTATGTAGATGCACAGAATTTAGGCAAAAATAAAGTAATTTTAGGACGGATACAACACTCAATATGAATTAAAAAGAACTTTAAAAATCACGATTTTGACACAAGATGGATGCCATATATCATTTTGAAGTGGGTCATGTGATCGTTTCATATCATGGACACGTGATCGCTTAATATAAGAGGTGTTATTATTATTTTAATTTTTATTTAAAAAACAACTCAATATATTTCGCTGAAATTTTTTTATATATTTTATGGAACAATTTGAATATTGCCTTAAATTTTCGAAGCAATTTGTGAATTTTAAATCCGCTTAAAAAATGCTTGAAAAATTAGGTCCCATAGGGCTCAATGTATTCCATTTTTTCAACCCGGGTTCAATCCAAAACTAATTGGGTGATATTATTCATTTATATTCCCATAGGTCCTATAGACCGTCTGAACAACATACTAAAATTTCATTTTGATTAGGTCATTTTTACGGAAGTTATCGTGCTAACGGGCAGACAGACAAACAGACAGACAGACAGACAGAATGAACAAAGTCATAAACACTTTTCAACTTTGTTGTAAAGTGTTAAAAAATAACCTGACTGGCATCAAATCAGAATAGATTTTAATTACCGTCTGCATCATTAAAAATATTCCTTGCTTTAAAATGTCTCTAGAAAATAAACAATGCCTATATTTTTGCGCTTTCGGAAGAGAAATACTCTTATTAAATTATACTACACTTATTCGATTATTAAAAAATATGTGAAAAGCATGGTTTTAATATTTCTACACATAAATTAAGTGACATAATTAACAAAAAAGGAAAGAAACGTCAAAGTTTACATTTGACTGGGAAAAGGGTAAAAAATGCATACCAAACAAAGGTTGGTTCAGAAAAAACAAAGAAAGTTTTGCTAAAGGTTTTATGGTTATTGCTGGATTCTCTTATAACGGAAAACTTAAAATAAGGAATGTAGAAAAAAATGTCAAAATTAACTCGGATTACTATCAGAAATATGTTTTAACACATGTTTCCAAAAAAGACATTCCGTCACTTCACCTAAACAATCTTCACTGTGTTAAGTTCC
The DNA here is from genome assembly GCA_951213105.1 of Amaurobius ferox. Lineage (NCBI taxonomy): Eukaryota > Metazoa > Arthropoda > Arachnida > Araneae > Amaurobiidae > Amaurobius > Amaurobius ferox. Next base: position 99,845,182 of record OX578141.1, on the reverse strand, counting down.
ATCAGGATAAGGTTACCAACTATATCTACTGCTATATTTTTTGAAAAAATAAGAAATGAAACCGGAATTAAGGCTATTCCATTTAAATGCATCCCATTCAAGTCCCCCGACCGGTCTCCTATGGATTACTGTATTTGGACTTTTAAAATTAGCTCTTTATAAGCGGCATCCAAAAACATTGGATGGACTCTAGAAGATTTTGGTGGTGGAGTGGAAGAAAATCAACCTTGATATCTTAAGAAAAGCTCTTTTATTTTGGAAATCAAGATTTAATATGATAGTTCAACAAAAGAGCTCTCAAATTAAACATATTTGAAAATAAAATTCTTATCTTTGTTTATATATATATATATATATATTTTCAAAATCGTTACAAAAATATTTGAACAAACACCCTCTGTATATTGCAAACGTACAGTTTCATATCGGCAAACATTTCCATCTATCAAATTTTCTCGTCATTGCGTTACGTCATTGAGTCATTTACGTACATGATGCCCATGCTTTCGCCTTTATCATGCATTTAATACTTCTTTGAGATTCGGTGTATTCAGATGGAATGTTCTCCAGGTTTTAAATCGCCGATCTGTATGTAATACTACATAGGTTTAAACGTAAATTACATACAAAAATTGAAACTAAGAGGTAGAAAATAAAGTATGGCAATGAAACAGGTTTTACAATGTTCTCCTGTATAGAACAGTGACGCACGGAATATTAAATAATACATTTTAATAACACGCAAAATTGAACCCAAATTGATGATGCTGGCAGATTCAGTTCAAGATATTACTATATAAATATTATCATTATTTAAAATTGATATTTTGCAAAATTGTCGAAACTGTTTCATCTGCCTACATCTTCATTTCCCGTCAATAATTTTGCATAATATTAATTTTGGATATAGATGTGATTTATATGTTATTGTTCTGAATTAAATCCGCCTATACTTTCAATTTGGTTCAAATCCGTGTATGAATAAAATGTATTTTCTGTTTTTCCGTGTGTCACTGTTGTGTAGGGGAGGACATTCAAAAACTTATTTTTTTTCGTAATTTGTTTGACCACTGACATGCACTGTTCTTGAGATATTCTAAATTGTTGACCTTAAAAAAAAACATATAATGCATATATTGAATACTATAATCAAATGTTTTAATTCTTTGTAAATATTTTTAATCAGCGATATTGATTCTGAGTTCCTGTGCTGTTCTAGAGTTATTGAAAATGTTGCTTTTATCAGTGCGTAATTTCTCACGAAAAATACAGTGATTTTCAACACATTTGGTAGCTTATCTGTCTTTCAAAACCGTTTACTTACCTTATTTTCATCATAAAATACTTAGTTTGTAATTTTTCACTTAGAAAGTGTTTTGGATGCCTTTTTTACCTTCGAAACCAGTTGGATCCTTTATCCTAATTTTATTTGCTGTGTCTAATGAAGTTTATACGTTACCCTAACAGCATTTGTTTTTCACAGTGACGTAAGATTTACGTCACACTGTGACTTTGGGACGTCACAGGACGTCGCAGTACGTCTCTGCAATGTCATATTGAGGTCACACCGAAGTCATTTTGGCATTTTCATGGTCCTTTGTTATGTCGCATATTAACTAGTTTGTGACGTCACATTGTAATTGCCATTGTGATGTCATCACATTGTTACGTGTTAATTAAATTGTGGAAACGTCACAGAATATAGTCACAATGAAGTTACAAAGTTACTAATACGTAACGTCGCATAGAAGTCTCAAATATGATGTCACATTGTGACCCAGGTGTCAAGTGAATACAACGTTACTGTCACACATGTGACGATCTTTGCTGTGAGGGTATGTTAGAAAGCATAATAGTATAAAACTGAGTTATGAAAATGCTCTTATAACATAGTTTGTCAGAGTTTAGTTTGTCATATCTTAGTTTGTGCAAATCACTCAATGTAATTGTTTAGTGTGTTTAACATTTCTTTAGACCCTCCAGAATCCCCTCTGGTGGTTCATATACAATGGTTCATATGCAATGGTTCATATAAGTGGTCAGCGATTCCACCTAAAGGGTGGAATCTCTGCACACTTATAGTATCAACCATAGCCATATTTTTTATTTACTCTCAGGTGGAGGAGAAAATGGGCTACATCAAAAAGTTTTTTAAGATCCCCCCCCCCACCCTGAAAACCCACCTGGTGATTTAGAAAGCTGAATATTTTCACAGTGTCGATCATAGTATCAATCATAGGATAGAAACTAAGTCGAGATTTTGACACCCTCCCCCCGGAGTTGAGATTACAGGAGCACTTTAACAGTTTTCCAGACCCTCAAGTAGCTCTCTAATGGCTTAGAAGGCTGTATCTTTGCGCAATAATAGAATATACCACTGAACCAAACTGAGCGGTGCATGATTTTCAATTTTTTTACGGAAGTAGACAAAATGAAATGGAGGAGTAGAGCTTCACAGAACGATACCGAATTCCTCCACTGGATAAAAGGCTTAATCTCAACCACAATCCACAACCTAATTGGGCATATTTCTACTGAGGCAACTATTTCCGACACTTAATACCATAGTTTTGAATAAAATAAAACTTATTAAAAAATTGCAGCTTACCTTTTAACTGTTAGTTTCACGCTCTTTGAGATCGTCCAGACTTTGTTCTTTTCCAACACTCCAAAACCCCGATTGACTCAGAAAACTAATTATTTTCCCACTTATAGCATCAACTACGGTACAGAATCTAAAGGAGTCAAATTTTCGACATCCTCCCGGTATTGAAGATATTGGGTAGTTCCGAAAAATGGTTCTAGATCCTCCAGAAGACCCCAGTGACCTTGCATGTGTAACTTTAGCACACTTATAATATCATCTACAGGACAGAATGGAACCGAATTTTCTATTTGACCTAGCAGGCGGAAAATATTGTAAGGTATTTGAAAAGCCTTTCAGACGCCTCAGAGACTGAATCTTTCCAGACATAGTATCTACCTCAAGACAGAGTTTAACAGAGCCTGATTTCCTATTTCTTCCCTGAGGAGAATAAAATGTTGCCTGTTCAAAAAAATTTTCAGACCACCAAGAGGATCCCACTGACCTAAAAGACTGAAATTTTGCACACTTATAGTTTCGACGAAGGGACAGAAGCAAATTGATCTAATTTTTGTATAAAAAGACCATTTTGACGCTGAGCGACATACATTGTTAAACAAAATTAACACCTTAATTTTTAAAACAGTTAGCTTCATTACCTTTAACAGGATTAATTACTAATCTTACATTATACAAGAAAACGTTTGCGTGTGTGTGTTTTTCACAGCAAGAAGTCTAATCATTGGAAACCAACGATATATGGTATAAAGGTATTTCAGGATCCGAGAATATAGGCCTCGGACAGACATTTTGGAAATTCGAATTATGTTTGTAATTATTTTACATTTTTGAACGATTTTGTGCGATTTTCACACAAATCGGTTCCTTAGGGACCGATAAAATTATCGCAGAGATTTTATCTTGACACCATCGGAAAGAGCGAGGAACATTTTCTCCAACGATTTTTGAGCAGAACATGTAGGACAATTTCTTCATATTTATTTTTTTAAATACATCGGAATTTGCATTATTAAGGTTATCTGATAAAATGAAGATTTGCACAATTCTGTAGTTTGAAAAATAGTTGTGTGTATTTCTTCGCGTCCTAAGAAAAAATATGTATTTGAATTACTACTTTAATTTTTTCTATGAATATTCAAGTAACCACATAAAAATAAAGAATTTTGATTCCACTCGTAGAAGGGCCTCTTTTTCCGGTAGCCGGTGGACTTATCTGCGCATGCTTGCCTTGGAACTCACGGTGAGTTTTATGCCTAGCCTTTGATTCTGTTATTCCGTTACGTTTATTTTCTTTTTTTTAATTTTTTTCTCAGATGCGGAGCACAGAAATTGAGCCGGTGTGAAAAAGAATTCTGTAAATGAGTTATTTGAGTATCAGCCGCTTATTTAGAACCTGGACATGGCTTTCTTTCTAGTGCATTATAAGAGCTTTCTAGTGTACATAAAGACTTATTTCTAGTGCCCTTATCAAATTGTATCATTGATTTTTACAAAAATTTCTTATTCTATAGAAAAAGTAATTTATTGGACACAATAATATTTTTATTTTAATATATTTAAAGATTTTTTTTAAATAAACTAAAAGAGAGATGAATAAAATGAAAGCGGATAATCTTTTATATACCTAAGTTAAGACAATTTTAGCATGATATAAAAACCGAGCAACAGCGGAAATTTACTCGTGGAAGAAAACGTATAGTGAAGAAAAGCTGAAGCTAGAAAATTTATGCTCCCTATTATTTCACATCAGACTTGGCGTAAGGAGTTGAATTATGCTCCTCCAGGTTGCGTTTTCTGCAGTCAACTTAAGTGAATAAACTGATTTATATTGAGCTTCTGAGGATTCTCTCGGGTTTGTTTTGAGTTGCAAAAAGCGAATGCGAACTCAGCTGAAATTTACGCGTTGCAACCTTTGTGTGAATTTATGTAAGATTGGTGTGCATAAAATCATAATCATTTTTATAAATAAATATACGAACTTATATATAAATAAGTTTTACTTTCATTACAATAAGTAGTACATGCAAAAGGAAAATGTTGTAATGCGGTCAAAAATCCTAACAGAAATAAATTTCTGATCTCGGAATCCCTGAAATCGAAAAGAACGTTTTTGAGGTGATGTATGTGTGTCTGTGAATATATATATATATATATATATATATATATATATATATATATATATATATATATATTCACCTGCAACCAATATTGCACATCCTCCTAATTTCGTAATTAAAATTATCAACTAAGTGTAGCCGCTATCAACTATGTATAGCGGTTAATTTAATTATTTATTTATAAAAAAAAAGAAAATTTATTATAATTTGTTAATTATATTATTATATAACAATGTAAAATAAAAAAATAAGCCAAAATAAAAAATTTGAAAAACATTAAATTTGAAAATAAGATACATAAATATTTAATATTTTGAAAATTATTTTCGCTAAAAATATATAACTTTAGCCAATTACTATTTCGATAATTACTACTTCATACTATGTCGTCATACTTTTACTGGAAGCTTCTCGACCTCCTTCATGCAGTTACAACTGCTTCGTACTTACGTGTAGTAAGGGATGCTTCCTCAAGGATAGTGATAATATTTGATTTCCTATTTTTTGTCTTCTTTTTTTCAATTCTTCCTTTTCTAATGCGTGTAGTCTGTTACATTGGTATTTATAGTAACTTACTATTGCCAATCCTAAAAGAAGCATGTGTCTGGGTTAATTAGAGCTAGATGCACAGACTAGAAAATGTGTGTGTGTGAGTCTAGTTTAATTAATCTTCAAAATTAAGCCAGTGCTGAATATTACTTTTTTCGGGATTGTGGTCGTGGTTTAACTGTTTCGTTGATTTTTTAATATTTCATTATGACTTGATTTGATTATTATCTATTTCTAATACATATATATATATATATATATATATATATATATATATATATATATATATATATGTTTATGCAAGGAGCAGGGAGCAAGGGGATTAGTACCTAAAGTACCTGTATCACATATATGATTTATAACATCTAAATAAATTTCAATCTTAGGGTGTAGTTAAGGGATTATATTCACCATTCTTTCACCACAAGTAATTATTTTTTTTAAATGCTTACCTTATATATGGAACAGAGAAAGAGGGTATTTCATATCTATTGAAGAAGATGTTTGTATACATGGTGTCCCGAAAACTTTGGCCAAGGCTTCTATTTCTTAAATATTGATCTTGGACATATATAATAAATTACAAAGTTGCGTAAAAAGTACAGAATTTTATGAAATTGATAAAAATTTTCAGGGGATTAAATTTAAAGGAATACAAAATTTAAATTTTTATACGGCCCCCTTACAAAAACATTTCCATCGAGTAAAGTGAACCGCATACACTAATAGGGTGATGTACAAAATGTCAGAATTTTATCATGAAAATCCCAGAGATATATTTAAACAAAGTTGTTGAAGGATTAATCACAATTAAAATGAAAATGTTTACAGCAAGAGTGCAAATGACGCAATGCAGAAATGCATCAGGCAAATAATATCTGCCTCTTACCTTTAAATGGATCTTTGGCATGGATGGAAAACATTTTGAACAAGCTTTGTAATCTTTGTGTAAAGTTATTATTTCTTCACAGTGTAGATACTTTTGTAATAATAAATAGCAAAATTATTATTTATTTATGTAATCATTGTTTTCTTTCGTAATGTGTGTATGACCCCTGAAACGCGATCTGTCGATATGAATTTTCCACTCTGAGAACCCATTAAGATGCTTCGAAATGTGGTTAAGTCTGAATTTTTGTCTTTGCATATCTCTGGGACTTTTTATGATAAAATACTGAAATTTTGTATATCACCTTACTAGTGTATGGGCCACATTTTACTCATTGGAAATGCTTTTGTACGGGGTCCGTATAAAAATTTAAATTTTGTATTTCTTAAAATTTAATTCCTTTGAAAATATTAATCGATTTCATAAAATTCTGTACCTTTTTTTACGCAAGTTATTAATTTATTACATTTATGTCTAAAATCAATATTTAAGGAATAAAAGCCGAAGTCAATGTTTTTGGAACACCCTGTATATATATATATATATATGTGTGTGTGTGTGTGTGTGTGTGTGTGTATGTGTGTGCGTGTGTGAATGTTTATATGTTCGTTAGACTGTGGAAACGATATCTTATGAAGGAATAGAACATTATTAGAAAACAATTGACATACAGTTTAGAACGCTAGAAGAAACCATTCTCAAAATATTGCATGTTTTTCAAATAAATTTATCAAAAATTCCAATAAAATTAAAAAAAGTAATCACTATTTTTAAATAATTTCACCTTTTATATGTAATATTATGTGATAAATTTGTTGACACCATTGTCGTGGATTAAGTTTGTTTCATTCACGAATGAAGATACTTTGCGTAATAGTTTTGTATTTTGGCGCCTAATGATTCGCCAACAGTCACACATTAAAAAAAATTATGATTAAAAACATACGAAAAACTGGGTCTACTGCCACTAGAATGACAGTTTTATGCAGGTAAATTTCCAGTTACACACTTTAAAAGGTAACCATATCTACATGAATGTGTTATTTTATTTCTTATGTGACAATTGCACGGAATAATTTGTATATTTTATTCTACGCTGGTAAAGACCGTTTAAATAGGACATTTTACTCACCTGCTTACCTGCATAAAAGGGTCCCTTAAAATGGACCTATTTACAAAGAAAAAATGCGTAAAATGAATATCTCAGGTCACATCTTGCCTGTTTAAAAAGGTCTTTTCAACGTAAAATAAAGTATACCCATAATCCCATGCTGTTCTCTTATAACAGTATTTTTAATACACTTTTATATAGATATACACTCACGGACAATGAAAGTTGCGCACCAAGAAGAAAACATAGTACAACCGCGAAATGATGTAAATAGGTAGAGGGTGGGCTGGTATGCAAATGATCCCAGTCTGGTGTGATTGCGCATTACCGTACACCTGTGAGTGGCGCTGCAAACATGAGCCAGCGGAATTAGAAACAGGCGTGCAGTCGACCCCTCTCAATGCGAGAATCTTCTGCCGTCGCAAACACGAGTACGGCGAGAAAATGATGGTGGGTAGACGCCAGAAACGTCAATATACGCAACTGACGGACTTCGAGAGAGGCCTGATCATCGGGTTGAAAACCGCAGGTTAGTCAGCGCGCCGGATAGCCCGTCACGTGGATCTTTCGGACTATACCGTCCGACGGTGTTGGGAGCACTTGTCACGGGACGCCACCCCAGACACGGAGGACCAGGCATTCCACGGATGTAGAGGAACGAATAATCGTGCGACAGGCACGTATAGCGCCCACGACGACTCGATCCGGGATACAGGGACACATAGCGGCTCCTGTGTGCCCACGAACCATATCTGGACGTCTGAAGGAAGCGAATCTGCGATCCATTCGTTGCTGGGATTCCAGGTGCTCAACTCCATCAGGATAATGCCCGTCCACACACGGCTCGGGTCGCCCAGACCTGGCTGGGTCATGTACAGACCCTTCCATGGCCTGCCCGCTCCCCAGATCTGACCCCCTATTGAGCATGTGTGGAACCAGTTGAAACGCCAGCTGCCTGGTTGGCAGCTGGCGTATTTGGACCGTAACGTCCAACATATGTGGACTCGTCTGCGGCAGGACAACATCAGACATCTCTTCGACCCCATGCCGGATCGTATTGCTGCTTGTATCGCAGTACGAGGCGATGCGATTCGCTATTAAAGATGACCGCACTGTATACCACAGCTCCCTTTATATGTGTTCTGCTGCTCTGTTTTTGTGATCATGTATATCATTCAATTTGTTTGTTTAAAAGGGGAATTTTAGTGTCAGTAATCTCTACTTTTTGTGTGTTTTTACCCATATTTTTAGTTTGAGTATATATATAAGAAATTCTCTTTTCTCCGTTTATCCATAATGCTTTGCTATAAATTCGTCGGATTTGGCAACTAAGTTAGGGAAATATCCCCAACTTGGCGATATTTTACCTCAGATGGACGAAAGTATATAAATCGCCAATAGTCAATTATATAAGGAACGAACGATATAGTTTGGACAATCAATTCGCCAATAGTAATTTATATAATGAAAATCGACGAATATATAGTCAAAATTGCAAAAATGACAATAAGTTAAAGAAAATGATGTTAAAAGTCTTAAGTTACGGAACCGGATTTTTGACTTCTACTACGAGTTGGACAAAATAAAAGGGAGTATAAGAGTCCTTTCAGACCCCGTCAAAAGCCTCTTGGTAACCAGAACACTTAAAGTATTGACTACGTCACAGAATCTGGCGGAGTTAGGTTTTGACGGCTATTTTAGACTCCAAGCAAAATACATTGCCAAACAAAATGAAACTTAGTAACAAAAAAGTTCAATTATGCATAAAGCATTGATTATAAAACACTTTACAACTGGAAATGTAATTTTATCTAAGCGTCTCTAAATTGTGATACATTCAGCGCTGATATTTTTTTTAAATATCACAGTAATTTATTATATTTGAAAACTTAAAACTTCAAAAAAGACAATCAAAAAATACAATGCCAGTAACCATGGGAGTAAAAGTAAGTAGCTAAAACTTCACATTAAGAAAACGCCAGTATCGTGTATAACAATAATTTAGGTGGCGTTGGGATAAGCTGCATTGCATGAATTTCCATGGCGAAAGACCTAAAATATTTTTTAAACTGTCAGTTTTGTAAAAATACATAATTAACGCAATGCAAGTTAGAACTGAAACAATAACGAATATTCTTACTCAATCAAAATTATTTTACCTTTCAATTTATTTTTATCTCCATAGATTCTGTACTGTATCCTACTACTATGAAAAAATACTGGTTAATTATACTCATAATTAGTTAACTCTTAATTTAAAACTAATCAAAAATACATATACTAAATACTACGCCTTTCTGTTGTGTCAATTAGCAATGGCAGCCACTTTACTACCACTAGCGACACCTGCATATAATTCTCAAAACATTATGGCATTTTTAAGCATTTCTTCCATAGGAGTTTTATCTCCGTCTTTCTAACTCCATGCTAATTACACTAATTGAACTTTATTCAAATAACGCCATTGTAATATAAATTGTCTGGCTCTATATGTAAAATTAATGAATATTTCATCATTAAAAATAAAAAATATTGTAATTGCGTTGGCTCAAAATTTAGATAAACAGATAACACGTAAACAAAATCTGATGTGGGCAGCACATGACTTTTCTTGTACAATGCAATGAATTTACTACTTTTATATATATAGTAAAAAAAAATAGATTATTTTTATAGTAGATATTTATATTCTTTCCAAGATATTTAATTTTCGTCAATGAGTCGTCATTTTCATTGATTTAGCGTTATTTTTATCCATTTGGCGACATTGTTATTAATTTAGCAACATTTAAAAAAGTCGCCAAGTTGGCGACATGCCACCAAATTCGTGTCCAAAATCTCACCAAGCGTTATGGATGGAGAAGTAAGTTATTCTTACAGCAGATAAATGACTATAGGCGTTCAAATACAAAAGTATTACTCAAAGTATCTTTTTTCATGAATGGAACGAGCTATATCCACGAGAATGATGTCACCAAATTTATCGCATGGTATTACATATGAAAAGTGAACATGTTTCTCAATAGGAAATATTTTTTTTAATTGTATCTCTTGGCGAACATTCATTTGCTGTAGTTGCTGAAAAAAAGCCTGCGCAGCTAATAAATATTAAAAGACGTTTAACATGTAGATTAGAAAATAAATTTAATAACATTTATAGTTTAAATACATTTTACAAATATTTGAAAAATAGGAATACTAATTAAATGCATGCCAACACGCCTCATCTTGTCAAAAATCACACTTAAACATAAACATTTTTAGTTTGTGCAAGAACTTCATTCAGAAATTGTAGAAAATTAAAATATATAAATTCCTCATTATATTAAAAGCTTGCTGGGTTTGCGGATGACAAAATTATTTCTGATTGCAGCCCACAATTTGACAGTCCAGCAGAAGTGAAGAACTATTTTATGTAATAGCTTAATATTTTTACAAAATAGCTCTGATTTGCGTCAAATTAACATTGGCGACAAACTCACTAACTCTACACAGCCTGATAAGAATCCTCGAATTGTGTTATTCACCCATTTCTACTTATAACGGTATCGATTCTATCTTTCGTACTATATGACCTACTTGGTTATGATTTTTGACAATAATTTACTTATGGGCATGATAAAAAAATAATTAAACTCTTGGAAATATATTTATTATAAAATATATCTCTTTTTTCTTTCTGGAGAATATAGCAAGAGTCAGAATTTAATTGAATTTGTTTTTCTCCCTATATTAAACAATTTTTATTTAAAAAACGACCTAATATATTTTACCGAAATTTTTTTTAAATATTTTATGGGATAATTTGAATATTTTTTAAAATTTCGAAGCAATTTGTGAATTTTAAATTCGCTTAAAAAATGTTTGAAAAATTAGATCCTATAGGGTTCAATGTATTTCATTTTTTCAACACGGGTTCAATCGAAAACAAATTGGGTGATATTATTCATTTATATTCCCATAGGTTCCACAGACCGTCTGAAATATATACTAAAATTTCATTTTGATAAAGTCATTTTTAGCAGTTATCATGCTAACGGACGGACAGACAGACAGAATGAAGAAAGTCATAAACACTTTTCAACTATGTTGTAAAGTGTTAAAAATGCAAATTAATTTTTAGTGTCAGTTTCTCTAGCTTTGAGAATCTTAAATACTAGTGTTTTTTTAAAACTTTATTATTTTTTTTGACATAAATTTGTTATTCTGGAGGAAACGTAATGTGGATACTTATTGATATATTTCGAGATTTTAGAAGAAATAATCTAAAAAAGAGCTGTATGAAATAAAAGCGGATGAAGCCTTATATACCTAAGTTAAAGCAATTTCAGCATGATATAAACGTGGAGTAGCAGAAGAAATTTTTTCGCGGAAGAAACGTATAGTGCAAAAAATCTGAAGTTTGAAAATTTATGCTCCCTATTATTTTACATAAGGCTTGGTGGTGGAAGTAGAATTATGTCCCATGCAGGTTGCATTTTCTGCAATCAACTTAAGTGAATAAACTGATTTATATTGAACTCTTAAGGATTGTCTCAGGTTTGTTTTGAGTGCAAAAATTGAACGAAAAACTTAGTAGAAATTTACGCATTGCAAGCTTTGTGTGTATTTCTAAAAGTAAGTTTTTATAGATAATATCGTAATTATATTCGTAACTAGCAGCATACCCGTTCTTCGTACGGAGTATATAATATAAAGAAACTTATAATTCGCAATCACGTGCAAATTCTGTTAAAGTATTAAAGTTATTGCTCCTAAAGAGAAGATTAAGAATATCTGTTCTCACTATGCAAAATTACCTTCACGGGCAGATCTGAAGAATAAAACATCCTGACCCCTTTTGTAAGCAAATTTACAAAAAAAAAGGAATTGAATCTGTGGGACGTGGTTTTTAAACAATGTAAGATTTAGGTTATATTAATATAATTTATTAATATTAATTATTTATTATAACATTGCCGTAAATTCATATATAGTGGAATTAACATTTAAACGTACATCGCTCGTTGTTGTGCCGCAATAACCCTCCAATTATTTTTACCTTTTGTGTAAGTCCTGAAAAGAATTCATTAATCATTAAAAAAAGACTAGCCTATTTAAAACTTAAATAATATCATTTATTAACAACATCAATTTATCAAAAGCACTAATTTCAACAATATCAACTTTCAATTATTATCAATTTTCATTTAATATTTTACCTCGGGGAGATATGACCAGCGATATTAGATTTCGAATATTTCTAGGACCGGGGAAATGAGCACATACCTTACAGTTTAGACTTGGGCTCATCATCTCGCTTGCATCGGTCTTAGTGCTGACAGTACTGCCATAACTCTATGGTGTGTGGCTCTTACTCGTACTTTTCACTTCGACTGATACTTATATCTGCAACTGCTAGGTCATGGTCGCTTCGCTCCTTTTGTCAAACTCTTTTCACCAACACTTCGTAGGAAACTTCTCGCCGCCACATTTCGTGTCAGACTTCTGCAACATTTCGTATCAAAGTTACTTCTACCACCACATTCTGTATCCGAGTTCGTTCTACCAAACATTTTTGTATCGAAGTGACTTGGTTCCTTCGGCGGGGGGGAGGGGGGAGGTAGCTCCACCCTTCTTCTCCATGCTGCTCATTGGTTCTTCTGAACCCAATGGCATCACTTGACATTTATCAAGGCCCCTTTCAGCCCCCCTTTGGCCTTGGACACTCAAATTTATTGTATTTGACCTAAAAGTTCAAGTTGTTGTAAACAACGGCGCCAGCCAGACTCGATCTTTGTTAGGCGTTCTATGAACCATAAATACTGCAATAAACATGCCTCATGTGAGGACATATTCTGGCCTCACAGAATCATTATATGCAACCCCGTACTACTTATATTGTCGTAGATTAGAAAATATGCCAGTGTATTAGTAGAAGATTACCCGTATTACAATATGAGTCACAAAAATATTTGCCAGAATAAAAGAGATGACGTAATAAATTGAAAATATCAATAATCCCCGTAATCTTTTACCAGAAGGTCGTAAATGATTCCAATATATGCCACTATATATATAAATATATGCCAATATACCTGTACCACTTATATTCTCGTAGATTAGAAGATATAATACATTTGTAGAAGATTATGTACAACGTACTATATATGAGTTTCAACAATTTTCGTCATAATAAAACAATGTCATAACAACTTGAAAATATCAATAAACCCTGATTCAAAAGTCCCCGAAATTATCAATAATAATAATGTTTAAACCTGAAGACCGTAATTGATATTATCGAGTCAAAATGCAATGTCAATGAAATTTATTTTATACTAGCAGCATACCCGTTCTTCGTACGGAGTATATAATATAAAGAAACTTGAAATTCATAATCATGCCCAAATTCTTATAGTATACTAAATGACATGTTTAATCAAAATATTCTGTTAAAATATTTAATATAATGCTCCTAAAAAGAAGTTTAAGAATCTCTGTTCTCGCTATATAAAATTATCTTCATGGACATATCTGAAGAATAAAACATCTTCGACCCCTTATGTAAGCAAATACAAAAAAAAAATTTGGAATTGAATCAATATATGCAAAATAAAAGCGTTAAAATTTTATGGGACCCGTACTAATTATATACGCGAATATTAGAAAATATAACCTGTATTAGTAGATTACATGTATAAATTGAAAATACCAATATACCCGTAATCTTTAAATCTGAAGACAGTCATTTATTCCAATATATGTCAAAATTAAAGTGCTAAAATTATATGGGAAGATATACACGTACTACTTATAATGTCCGATTATTAGTAGAAGATTACCCGTTTTGCAATATGAGTCACAGATGTTTTTTGGTAAAATACAACAGACGACGTAATAAATTGAATATATAATTAATCCCCTTAATCTTCATACCAGAAGACTGTATTTGATTCCAATATATATGCCAATATATGTCAAAATATATGCCAATATACCTGTACTACTTATATTCTCGTAGGTTAGAAGATATACCCGTGCATTCCTAGAAGATTACTCGTACAACGTACAATATGCGTGTGTCAGCAATTTTTGCCGCAATAAAACAATGGCGTAATAACTTAAAAATATCAATAATCCCTGAATCAATAATTCCGGAAAATATCAATAATAATAATGTTTAAACCTGAAGAGTATAATTGATATTATCCAGTCCAAAATGAAAGGGCAATGAAATTTATTTTATATACATATCTTCATTATTCAAATCGGAAAGGATTTAATAAAAATCGTCTGCCGCATAAACACATTGGATTTAAATCCGTTGCTAAGCGACATGATATCATTTGCTTCAAATAAATTGGTAGAAAAAATATCGTCTAAATAGTTATATTTCTATGGAACATTTGGCGACAGTTTCGTCAAATTAGCGACATTTAAAAAAATCGCCAAATTTATCGCCAAGTGGGACTGTAGAACTGACAGTTCCACTTTGCGACAAATTGACGAAATATCATCACAATACTATCCCCTAACAAAAAACAATAATTATCATTTATGTAGCGCAATTTTATCAATTTCAAGATATTTTTATAGATTTGAAAACATTTTTATCAATTTGGTGACATTTTAAAAATTCGCTAAATGTATTACTAAGTAGGATGGTTGGTCTGACAGATAAATGCTAACCAAACATCATTTCAGTACTCTCTTCTAACAAAACAAAAAAAAATTTCATTGATATGTAGAAGACCCAAGCCACACGACCAACCCGAAGGTTTATGGCAGCTGTTTGTGTGTCGTTTATATCAATTTGGCGACATTTCCGTCAATTTGGCAAAGTTTAAGAAAAGTTGTCAAATTAGCGATATCCCTCCAAATTCGTAGCTTTGAATTTGCAGATCTGAATGAAACATTCTTATCCCGTTTCAATATACTAAATGAAAACACTACAATTGTATTAGAAGATATACCCGCTCTACTCTTTTTCTGTTTCAACAATCGGCTATATGAATTTATTGGCTAAACACAATATATGAGTTTAGTAGCTAAATACGATATAAGCTTGAAAACTAATTTGCCAAAATAAATGAAATTGATGTACGCAGTCAGTAATTAATATAATTAAAAGAAAAATCAAACCGTCCATTCATAAGATATACTTTTATATCCATTTATCCATTTATTTATTATTTAAATCGAAAAAAATAATAAAAACATTAACAAACACATTTAATTTAATTGCGATGCCGAGCAACATGATATATCCTCCTAAAATGTTAAAATTTATTAACCACTAACAGTACACCCGTTATTCGTACGGAGTGTATAATTTAAAGAAACTTAAAGTTCGCAATCATGTGCAAATTCTGTTAAAATATTAAATTTATTGCTCCTAAAGCGAAGTTTAAGAATATATGTTCTCACTATGCAAAATTATCTTCACGATCAGATCTGAAGAATAAAACATCCTGCCCCCTTTTGTAAGCAAATTTACAGAAGAAAAAATAGGAATTGCATGAATATATGCAACCCCGTACTAATTATATTGTCGCAGATCAGAAAATATGCCAATGTGTTAGTAGAAGATTACCCGTATTACAATATGCGTCTCAAAAATATTTGCCAAAATAAAAGAGATGACGTAATAAATTGAAAACATCAATAATATCCGTACTCTTTATACCAGAAGGTCGTAATTGATTCCAATATATGCCAATATATATCAAAACATATGTCAATATACCTGTACTACTTATATTCTCGTAGATTAAAAGATATACACGTGTATTTGTAGAAGATTCGTACAACATACAATATATGAGTTTAAACAATTTTTGTCATAATAAAATAATTGCATAATAACTTGAAAATATCAATAATCCTTGAATCAATAATCCCCGAAAATATAAATAATAATAATTTTTAAACCTGAAGACCGTAATTGATATTATCCAGTCAAAAATGCTATAAGAAAAATCAAATCGTTCTTTTCTAAAATATATTTTTATATCCATTTATTTATTATTCAAATCGAAAAAATAATTATTAAAATTAACAGACAGATTTAATTTAATTGCGTTTCTGAGTAACATGATATAAGATAGAATCTTATAACATGTTAAATATGTCATGTCTTATAACATAAACTGCGAAATTAAATAACGATTTTGATTTCTCTATACTTCTCATTGTTCCGTAAAAGCTTGTTTTAAATAAACCATGAACCATGGAGATAGATTTCCCCTTTAAATCATGTTTCAAACAATTCATTTTTTCAGAAAGTGACTAATTAACGCAAAAAATCTCCCATCAAACTCAGAGATTAAATTTTAATTCACTTTCAAACGATTTTCAAGCTTTTCGTTTGGATAAACCACGGAGTTAGTGAGTAGAACTCCTAGGAAAAAGTTCCGTTTTTCATTAATATCTCGACAACCCCAGGTCTTAAAAACTCGAAACTTGGACAAAATTTATGGGGGGATATTTCAAGGCTATTCACCAAATTTCATTAAATTCGGTTCAGCCGTTTTTCCGTGATGATGAGACAATCGAAAATGTCGTTTTTTACTAATATCTCGAGAACCACTGGTCGTAGAAACTCAAAACACGGATATAATTTTAAGTGGGGCTATTTCTGGGCTACCCACAAAATTTCATCAAATTCGGTTCAGCCGTTCTCCCGTGATGGTGTGACAAACAGACAGACAGACAGACAGACAGACAGACAGACAGACAGACAGACAGACAGACAGATTTTCATTTTTATTTATATAGACTAGCAGCATACCCGTTCTTCGTACGGAGTATATAATATAAAGAAACTTGAAATTCCTAATCATGCCCAAATTCTTATAGTATACTAAATGACATGTTTAATCAAAATATTCTGTTAAAATATTTAATATAATGCTCCTAAAAAGAAGTTTAAGAATCTCTGTTCTCGCTATATAAAATTATCTTCATGGACATATCTGAAGAATAAAACATCTTGGACCCCTTATGTAAGCAAATATAAAAAAAAATATGGAATTGAATCAATATATGCAAAATAAAAGCGTTAAAATTGTATGGGACCCGTACTAATTATATACGCGAATATTAGAAAATATAACCTGTATTAGTAGATTACATGTATAAATTGAAAATACCAATAAACCCGTAATCTTTAAATCTGAAGACAGTCATTTATTCCAATATATGTCAAAATTAAAGTGCTAAAATTATATGGGAAGGTATACACGTACTACTTATAATGTCCGATTATTAGTAGAAGATTACCCGTTTTGCAATATGAGTCACAAATGTTTTTTGGTAAAATACAACAGACGACGTAATAAATTGAATATATAATTAATCCCCTTAATCTTCATACCAGAAGACTGTACTTGATTCCAATATATATGCCAATATATGTCAAAATATATGCCAATATACCTGTACTACGTATATTCTCGTAGGTTAGAAGATATACCCGTGCATTCCTAGAAGATTACTCGTACAACGTACAATATGCGTGTGTCAGCAATTTTTGCCGCAATAAAACAATGGCGTAATAACTTAAAAATATCAATAATCCCTGAATCAATAATTCCGGAAAATATCAATAATAATAATGTTTAAACCAGAAGAGTATAATTGATATTATCCAGTCCAAAATGAAATGGCAATGAAATTTATTTTATATACATATCTTCATTATTCAAATCGGAAAGGATTTAATAAAAATCGTCTGCCGCATAAACACATTGGATTTAAATCCGTTGCTAAGCGACATGATATCATTTGCTGCAAATAAATTGGTAGAAAAAATATCGTCTAAATAGTTATATTTCTATGGAACATTTGGCGACAGTTTCGTCAAATTAGCGACATTTTAAAAAATTGCCATATTTATCGCCAAGTGGGACTGTAGAACTGACAGTTCCACTTTGCGACAAATTGACGAAATATCATCACAATACTATCCCCTAACAAAAAACAATTAATATCATTTATGTAGCGCAATTTTATCAATTTCAAGATATTTTTATAGATTTGAAAACATTTTTATCAATTTGGTGACATTTTAAAAATTCGCTAAATGTATTACTAAGTAAGATGGTTGGTCTGACAGAGAAATGCTAACCAAACATCATTTCAGTACTCTCTTCTAACAAAACAAAAAAAAATTTCATTGATATGTAGAAGACCCAAGCCACACGACCAACCCGAATGTTTATGGCAGCTGTTTGTGTGTCGTTTATATCAATTTGGCGACATTTCCGTCAATTTGGCAAAGTTTAAGAAAAGTTGTCAAATTAGCGATATCCCTCCAAATTCGTAGCTTTGAATTTGCAGATCTGAATGAAACATTCTTATCCCGTTTCAATATACTAAATGAAAACACTACAATTGTATTAGAAGATATACCCGCTCTACTCTTTTTCTGTTTCAACAATCGGCTATATGAATTTATTGGCTAAACACAATATATGAGTTTAGTAGCTAAATACGATATAAGCTTGAAAACTCTTTGCCAAAATAAATGAAATTGATGTACGCAGTCAGCAATTAATATAATTAAAAGGAAAATCAAACCGTCCATTCATAAGATATACTTTTATATCCATTTATCCATTTATTTATTATTTAAATCGAAAAAAAATAATAAAAACATTAACAAACACATTTAATTTAATTGCGTTGCCGAGCAACATGATATATCCTCCTAAAATGTTAAAATTTATTAACCACTAACAGCACACTCGTTATTCGTACGGAGTGTATAATTTAAAGAAACTTAAAGTTCGCAATCATGTGCAAATTCTGTTAAAATATTAAATTTATTGCTCCTAAAGAAAAGTTTAAGAATATATGTTCTCACTATGCAAAATTATCTTCACGATCAGATCTGAAGAATAAAACATCCTGGCCCCTTTTGTAAGCAAATTTACAGAAGAAAAAATAGGAATTGAATGAATATATGCAACCCCGTACTAATTATATTGTCGCAGATCAGAAAATATGCCAATGTGTTAGTAGAAGATTACCCGTATTACAATATGCGTCTCAAAAATATTTGCCAAAATAAAAGAGATGACGTAATAAATTGAAGACATCAATAATATCCGTACTCTTTATACCAGCAGGTCGTAATTGATTCCAATATATGCCAATATATATCAAAACATATGTCAATATACCTGTACTACTTATATTCTCGTAGATTAAAAGATATACACGTGTATTTGTAGAAGATTCGTACAACATACAATATATGAGTTTAAACAATTTTTGTCATAATAAAATAATTGCATAATAACTTGAAAATATCAGTAATCCTTGAATCAATAATCCCCGAAAATATAAATAATAATAATTTTTAAACCTGAAGACCGTAATTGATATTATCCAGTCAAAAATGCTATAAGAAAAATCAAATCGTTCTTTTCTAAAATATATTTTTATATCCATTTATTTATTACTCAAATCGAAAAAATAATTATTGAAATTAACAGACAGATTTAATTTAATTGCGTTTCTGAGTAACATGATATAAGATAGAATCTTATAACATGTTAAATATGTCATGTCTTATAACATAAACTGCGAAATTAAATAACGATTTTGATTTCTCTATACTTCTCATTGTTCCGTAAAAGCTTGTTTTAAATAAACCATGAACCATGGAGATAGATTTCACCTTTAAATCATGTTTCAAACAATTCATGTTTTCAGAAAGTGACTAATTAACGCAAAAAATCTCCCATCAAACTCAGAGATTAAATTTTAATTCACTTTCAAACGATTTTCAAGCTTTTCGTTTGGATAAACCACGGAGTTAGGGAGTAGAACTCCTAGGAAAAAGTTCCGTTTTTCATTAATGTCTCGACAACCCCAGGTCTTAGAAACTCGAAACTTGGACAAAATTTATGGGGGGATATTTCAAGGCTATTCACCAAATTTCATTAAATTCGGTTCAGCCGTTTTTCCGTGACGATGAGACAAACGAAAATTTCGTTTTTTACTAATATCTCGAGAACCACTGGTCGTAGAAACTCAAAACACGGATATAATTTTAAGTGGGGCTATTTCTGGCCTACCCACAAAATTTCATCAAATTCGGTTCAGCCGTTCTCCCGTGATGGTGTGACAAACAGACAGACAGACAGACAGACAGACAGACAGACAGACAGACAGACAGACAGACAGATTTTCATTTTTATTTATATAGATATGTATCTTTATTTTTCAAATCGGAAAAGATTTAATATAAAATCGTATGCCGCATAACACATTGGATCCGTTGCTGAGCGACATGATATCATTTGCTTCAAATAAATTGATGGAAATCATATCATCTGAATAATGCGACCTCCATGGAAGATTTGGCGACATTTTAGTCTATTTAGCGATAACTTAAAAAATCCCCAAATTTATCGCCAAGTGGGACTGTAGAACAGATAGTTCCATTTTGCGAAAAATTGACGAAACATCATCACAATATTATCCCCTAACAAAACACAATTATTTTCATTTATTAAGCGCGATTTTATCAATTCTATGATATTTTTATGGACTCACAAATATTTTTATCAATTTGGTGATATTAAAAAAATTCGTTAAATGTGCTACTTAGTAGGATGGATGGACTGTCCAACAAATGCTACCGAAACATCTTTTCAGTACTCTATTCTAAAAAAGCAAATCATTGATTTGCGTCATTTTTATAAATTTGGAAACATTTCCGCTAATTTGGTAAAGTTTAAGAAAAGTTACCAAGTTATTTAGATATATTCCGCTAAACTAGTAGCTCTAAATTTGCAGATCTGAAGAATAAAATATTCTGACCCCGTTTGTATATACTAAATGAAAACACTAAAATTGTATTATAAGATACAGCCGTTCTAATCTTTTTCTGCTTCAACAATCGGCTAAATGAATTTATTGGGTAAACACAATATATGAGTTTATTAGCTAAACACAATATATGAGCTGGAAACCTCTTTGCTAAAATAAATGAAAATGATGTACGCAGTTCGCAATTTATATAATTAAAGGAATAACCAAACCTTTCATTTAAAAATATATTTTTACATACATTTATTTATTATTCAAATAGAAAAAATAATAATAAATATTAACAACACATTTAATTTCATTCCGTTGCCGAGCAACATGATATAAGATAGAATCTTCCTCATAAAATGTGAAATTAAATAGCCATTTTGATTTCTTTATACTTTTCATCGTTGAGTAAAAATTTGTGAAAGATGAACCATGGAGGTAGATTTTTCCATTTAAATTCATGTTTCAAACAATTCGTGTTTTCCGATAGTGACTAATTAATGCAAAAATCCTGCACCAAACTCGGAAATAAAGTTTTATTTCATTTCGCCGTTTTAAACAAACGATTTTCATCCTTTCCGTTTGAATAAACCACGGAGTTGGAGAGTATAACTCATAGGAAAAAGTTCCGTTGTTCTTTAATATCTCGACAACTCCTGGTCTTAGAAACTCAAAACCTGGACTAAATTTATGGGGAGCTATTTCAAGGCTATCCACAAAATTTCATTAAATTCGGTTCAGCCGTTTTTCCGTGATGATGAGACAAACGAAAATTTCGTTTTTTACTAATATCTCGAGAACCACTGGTCGTAGAAACTCAAAACACGGACTAAATTTTAAGTGAGGCTATTTATAGGCTACCCACCAATTTCATCAAATTCGGTTCAGCCGTTCTCCCGTGATGATGGGACAAACAGACAGACAGACAGATTTTCAATTTTATTTATATAGATGTAGGGAAATCAAAAACTTAATTTAATTTAACAATTTGTATTTTTCCCCCAGTCATATTGATTTACCTATTACAGAAATATAGTTAACGAAATATAGTAAAATATTCTGTGTGATTGCTTTTCCAAGTATATCACGCAACCCGATAGCTTGAAACAGACTGAAAGTTATTATCAAACTTTTATTTATTTCAAAGAGGTTCTATTTCAATAAAATAGCATGTAAAGAATGAAAATGATTTCTAGAAGGCTGGTGAAATTAAAATTCCTTATGTAAATGATATTCAAATGCAATCACTGCAGCTTCCGATTTCATATACAATCAAAAGTTGTTTACCACTAAGCTTTCTTTATAGCTTTCTTGCTTCCTTCTTTACAGTTGTCTTCTGAAAACTTTCTTGCTTGTGAATATACAATGTGTCCAACATATAATTTTCCCTGCAAATGAAGTTATTTTAGAATTCAGGGACAAAAGAGCTTTGCTATGACTAGATCTTTCTGAAAACCAATAGGTTTATCGTTGTTATTGATTAAGCTAAACATACCAAATTTTACAAAAATCTCTTGCTTCTTTCAAGAAATATTACGCTTCTTGAGGGAAAGGTTGAATTTATAATACATCGAGAATGGCTCGTTATAATTCCTTAAATAATTTCAATTAATTTTTGGTTGTAAGTATTTCTAAAGCTAACCACCTAATTGATAATAGTGAATATTTTTATTATTTATGATTTTTTTTCTATTTTAAACCCAAAGTGTGCAGTATCTCATGAACGGCGCGTTCCGGTGTTTCATAAATGTTTTCAGTCACTTTTAAATCAACATTATATATAATAAAGCTACGTCCATACTGCTTTTCAACACTATAAATGTTTTGTGGCGTGAGACAGTCCAGTGGTTATCGCGTGGGGATTGCACTCGGAAGATCCAAATTTTATTCCCGTCTCTGCCCAAATAGTCCCCGTTTTACTGTGGAGTACAGGCACGTTAAATATGCGAATCCGTAAGTCCTTCCGAGAACTTGATAGTAGGGGAAAGAGAGTACAATACTCTTGTCTTGTGTGTCATTCTCTCTGTCCTTCTTCTGGCGTCACTGGACCTGTATTCGTGCTCTGCAGAAACAGGGGTCATATGAACAAACAACAAAAAAAACAAGAGTGTACAATCTCGGTGAATGCCGCCCCCACTGAGTTCCGGTCTAAATTGGGTGACACTTCTCGGCCGTCCAAACAGATACCTTATGTGGTCGGCAAGGTCGGACGGTCTGGGTCGAAGAAGAATATAAATGTTCTATAATATTTTTCCATTTAAAAAAAAGTATATTCAAATTGTTGAAGGAATCCCCTGTGTCAAAGCACTCCGAAAATCAATCAGAATCTGACAATCAGGGATTGAAAAAATCGTTTTTGCTCCATTTGGAAACGTAAAATTTCCAATATCTCAAGAACGGCTCGTAGTAACTCATAAACAATCAATTTCTCGTTAAATGTGCTTACAAGAAATTCACTAATTTTAAAATAGTGAGTGCATTTATATTCTTATAATCCCTTCCATATAAGATCCAAATGTGCAGCACCCCGAGAAAGAGTATGTTAAATTTCTGCAAACGATGTCATCCATATGCTTTAAAAATATTCCTTATAAAATAGATATTTTCGAAACATTTTTGAACATACTTATATTTACGACTATTTATTAGCATAATTTTCCTTTTGAAACATTTTGCAACATATGTATGATTTTGAAATATTTTCAACATAATTCTCTTTTTGAAACATTGTTCAACAGAATCATCTTTTCGAAACATTTTCAAAATAATTATCTTTATGCAATATTTAATACGTTCATACAAACGTTTTTAATAGAATTTTCGTTTGCAACATTTTCAACGTAATTGTTTTTTGCAACAGTTTTGCAACATAATTATCGTTTTGCAATATTTTTCCAAATTTTGAAAAAAAATGAGAGCGTGTCCCTAATCAGTTGATCTTTAAGATCAATGGGCTTCTGGCGTTTATCGATTGAAGTAATCCTTGCAAATTTCAGTCGATCTGCTTAATTTGTTCGAGATATATTGTCTCGAAGTACTCGACACATAGAGATCGCATTGGGAAAATGTTTGATTCGTATTCATGAATGTTTAAAAAGTATACGTCCATCAAACTCCGAAAGTCACAACTTTGAACCCAACACTATACTTTCCGTTTACATATACAATATCTTGAGTAAATATACAATTTAATTTTCTTTGAGACATGAAATCGAATTGCATTCTATCCTCTGTTTGAAAATTGCTAACTATTCCCAAAACAATTAACTTTGAATTTCAATTTTATTTTGTGAGGCAGAAAAGTCTCGTAAAAGGTGAAAGTGATAACTTTCACACGGGGTTAAAAACTCTGTTGGGAAACGCACTTCCGTAAATTAAGTCTTTTCTGCTTATTTCATCGTAGTGTTTTTGATCAGTCTATTCATCTGATGGTTTTAGCCCCAGGGATATTTGTGATGAGGTACTACTGGACTTTTACAATCTGTAGGCCTCGACTTTTAAGTACCGTATTGTGCGTTGTAAAGAACGGTTTCAAATAATCCATATCATCAATATCCACCCTGAGAGAGAATTTGTAGTCTATCAGGGGAGGGGATTGCACACCGATTAAATGGCACGGCAAATTTTGCAATTCCTTTACCCGCTCGGAACATAATGGCTTAACGATATTCTAAAATATTTCTATACAACAGCTGGTTTATTTATGTATTCTAATTTTACAGTTTCATGAAAACTAAGTTTCAAAATAAGCGTGTTAAGTGCTGGAGATTTTGGAGATTTTTGCGATAAAAAGAATCTGGCGTGGGCAGCACATAACTTTCTATACAGACTCAAATTCAATTTTTTTTAATCCATTAAAGTGAGATTAATTGCATAAACTGACAGAGGTACTTATTTGAAACTGTATTGATTTTGCAGTAAATATTTTTGCTTTGTGGAATACACATCTTAATTTTTATTAGAAACTTTACGCATTTTAAAATTCATCAGTTTCTTAATATACCTTCTTTAAAAATTAAATATATCATGAATGTTTAATCACCTTACAGTAATGGAGTTTCGGGCTGTCATTTTGTCGTCAAAAATTACATATAAAATATCGGTATTAAATTAGTACATGTAAGTATATATATATATATATATATATACATACATACAGAGTGCGGCAGAAAGAACGTTCTGATTTGTCAGAAGCGTTGCTTCGCTCATAGTAGAGGTACAGCAGCGGGCATGGTCTCTTTTGACTTGTTTGTTGTTTTGTCTCTTTTGCCATTTTTAGTTACCGTCATGACTTGGTGTGCCTTAGATGATTTCGGTGTGTGGAGTCCTTATTTCTTTGAAGAGGGCGGTGTTACAGTGACAGTAACGTCTGAGTACTATTGTGAATTGCTTGATAATTTTCTCCGTCCAAAAGTTAACGGTTTACTCAGCGATCATGATCCGGAAGATGTATGGTTTCAGCAAGATGGAAAAACGTCGCATACCTCTAGAAGGTCACTTGGAATTCTCAGAAACATGTTTCCGGGCCACCTTGTCGCTTTACAGGGTGATATCCGTTGGCCACCGCGGTTGCCGGATTTGGCCCCATGTGATTTTTTCTGTGGGGCTATTTCAAATAAAAAGTATACCAACACCGACCAATAAATTTGCAAGCACTCAAGGCAGCAATTACGCAAGAAATCACGGCGATTCCGCGGGACATGGTCCACAGACCACTGCAAAATTTCCGAAACAGACTTCAAAACTGCATCGACATTGACAGTCGCCATTTAACTGATGTACTCTTCAATACTTAATGGATAACAATGGTATACTGTGTACTTCTGAAGTATAAAGGATTTCTTTCTCTATCTTGCTTTGTATTTTTTTTGTTGACGTTCGAAATCGTTACGCTCTTTTTGCCGCACCATCTATATATATAAATTTTTTTACAGATTTTAACGATTTTTGAGGGCCAGTTGGCAAAAAAAGAATCCAGTTGTGTTTCTGAAACATACCAAAATTTAACCAGCAACATAGTATGCTATAGGTGACTTACCTACCAAATTTCGCAATATTGGTCAAATAGCTTTATCAAATACAGCCAACCCTCCTATAACGCGTTACTCTCATAACGTTGTTTCCATATAACGCGGAGCAAAAATTGCAAATGCCCTCCCATAACCATGTACTCATAAAACACAGTTTCCATATAACTCGGTAATTTTATAAAGCGGTTTCTCTATAAAACAACTCAATTATCTTAAGCAGTCTTCCTATACCATGAATTTTTCTATTGCACTTTTATGGTTGAAATTAATGGGGAATTCCCCTGTTCTTCATCCACGTACATCACCATTTTTCAATTTCAGTTATCAGGGAAATAAATCCCTGTAAAAAAATCAATACATTCACCTCGAATGCATTGGTAGACGAAAATATGGGTAAAGAATGGGTTGCAAATTTCAGTTTAAAGTATGGGAAAAGGGGGCTGGATTTGGGTAAATAATTAGAAAATTACTTTTATTGAAAATGACCCTTCAACATTGCGAAGTGCAAAGTTTAAGATGGAATTACAAAATTGCCTAGCTCTTTTGTCCTGTCGGAATTTTACAACTTCTTGACTCTGTTGAATTTTAAATGTATTTTTATATTATTTGTACTTGTATAATTATGTTCTGATTTAAGTGATTTTCTGTGTGCGAAAAACCGCACGATTCTTGCAATCTTTCATGTCTCGGCTTTGCTTCCTTTTTTCGAAGCGACCGCTAATTTGAAGTAGATGTATTAATTTTTGTTCTGTTTATTGTCCGGCTGTGGGAATGCGAAATCCGGAATCTTTGAGGCTCATGACGTTCAAGTGTGTGATGTAGATATGTACGTGTCGTCAGCCGTTTCCTGATTGGTAAATTTGGAAGGCGTGATGTTTGATGACATGACGGTGGCTTAGGAACGCTAACTTTCGGAGGAGATGGAACAGTGAAAAGCAATGAACTGGATCTTCGGGAGGTCCGCTCCAAATTTTACAATATTTAGTAAATAGTAACGACTCCTTAATGAGAGATATTCTTCCAGGACCATGTCTATTAAAATTCGAAACATGACCAAGAACCATGTCGTAAGTTGAATATTATATTTTCGCGATGATTAGTAATGGAACTTGGCTCTTAAGCCCAACCAGCCAGACTCGTTGCAACCAAAATGCCTAAACTTTATAATAAATATTTTGATCTAAATTTTGACAGTGGCCAGAAGTAGTTAGTTCCAGTGAATGAACATGAAATTGTTAAAAGTGTGTACTTAAAATTTTTGAAGAGTAATTGATCTATATATTTGAAATCGAACAAATGTGAATTAAAATTATAATGATTATTGATATGGCATAATTGAATATATATATATATATATATATATATATATATATATATATATATATATATATATATATATATATATATATATATATATATATAATATTAAAAACATCATCAAATAGGAAAAAAGGGGGGGGGCATAAAGGAATGGGGGAAAAGAATGCAGAGTGTTTACAGAAACGACAGAAAAAAGGCCGGGGGGGATAGTGACCCCCCGTTCCCGGTTAAAGCGCTTTTACTCTAGAAACACTCCTGGTGCCTCTGTCTTCCCGAAAGCACTCTTCCGTCCGATGAAATCAATGAAACTTCCCGAAGTATATAGACCATGAAGCAAAAAAAGGGCTAAAGATGGGAATAAACCTAACCTTATTACTCAACCGAATTCTTGAAGACCATAAGCAATGCCACACAACCATATCTCACCGACCTGCTATCATCAAGTAAAACAGATAGTCTCTCTTTCAAATATCAAGTCTACATAGTGCCTTAGAAACCGAAGTGGGTAATTGCCTTTTGCTGCTTCCCTGAGTAATTTATTGACACTGTTTTGCTGTTCTTCTTTTTCAGTGTTGAGACGTCTATATCGATTTAGATGATTTATGATAATATTTCTGAAAATACCACTGCTCAAATTAGATTTCCAGTCTATAATGCAATTAATGTCGAAATCAAAATTATCCCTCTTGTCATAAACTTTAAAACATATCTTGTCTTTCTCATTGGAGTAAATACTGACATCCAGAAAATCAACAGTTCCTGGATTTGTATATTTAGTTTCCAAAAGTTCCAGGCACTTAGGGTAAAACCCAAACTCAAAATGATCATGACATGATCTAAACATGAAAGAGCGGCATGGCACCTTAATGTTATGAAGTGTTATAATTGTGTTTTTTGTATATCTTATTTTTAGATATTTTTCTTATATATATATATATATATATATATATTGATAGTATCTTAATTAAATAATTTAATTCCACCATTTTTTGAAGTAATCATTTTGTGTGTACATGTCTCCCCTTTCTTGTCATGTTCTAATATTTTAGTCATTGGTGGGCCTTTACACCCAACACCAGAGAAGAGGTTCAACTGGGTTTGTATTTATAGTATTTGTATTTATAGTGTTTGTACTGATTTTTACTGTTCTGTAATGTACTTTACCACACGATCACGACGGCCTTCACGTTATAAAATGTTGTGTATATAATGTCATGCTCTCATAGAACTGTTCCTGTCTCCTCACAGTTCAGAATCAACATTGTTCGAGATTTAATTATATTGGCACAGTCTTTTACTTCGATATTACTATTGGTTACCATCCCTATTTCCGGCTACTACAAGTGGTACTGTCAACCGCCCGGGTCCGGTTATTACACCCTATAGAAAATTTTGGCAGAGTTACAAAATAAAACTACATTTGAAACGAAAATGAAGATATGTAAAGTGAAGAGGAGATTGAAAGGAAAAGAATTAGGTCATTAATATTTGGCAGCGATGATGAATAAGATTTTTGTTGGAAAAAAGTTACTAAGTTTATATTTCACATTGTTTTTTATTTTCCTATATGAAGTCTTAAACTCAATAAAAATAATTAGAAATATATAAGCATTTATTTATTGCCTTTTGTATCTATAAACTTATATTTCATAACAGTATTCATCATAACACGGTGCTCTAAAAATGCAATTTTAAATAACATAGATCAACCTGATTTATTTATATGTTCTGAGTTTCACTTAATTCGGTTTCCATATAACGCGGTACGAATTGTTCTATTTTGTACTAATCTGAGTTTCTTATAACGCGGTTTCCATATAACGCGGTACTAATTAATCGAGCTATAGGAAGGTTGAATGTATATTGTTTTTTTACAGATTCTGACGATTTTTGCTGGCCATTTGGCAAAAAAAATCCGCTTGTGTTTTTTAATCATACCAAAATGTAACCAGCAACATAGTATGCTATAAGTGACTTACTTACCTACCAAATTTTGCAATATTTTATCAAATCGTTTTGTCAAATGGTAATTATTGTCCGAAATGTGCAGGGTTGATGAAATAAAACTGGCCCTGAAAAGTCTTCTAATGATCTCCTTGCTGTTTAGATTACGTTTTCACGAAATTCCGAAAAAACTTTTCCGGACCAGTTTTATTTTATACCCTGTATTTATATATACAGGGTTGCCAAAGTAATAACTAGACTGGAAAAAATTTTTCAGAATTTCGTGAAAACGTAATCTAAACAGCAAGGAGATCATTAGAAGACTTTTCCGGGCAGTTTTACTTTATCAACCCTGAATATAGATTCTTTATGAAAGTTCCAATTTTCGACATAATTTTAATACCTTCCTTATAAGCTACCATGGACTGTAGGGAAGTAAAAGCATACAAAGTGTCTGTTGAACGAATTACCCGCAGTTGCACGAGTCCTAAGTAAGAGGCCCGCTACTTACATAATTCAGATACAGATAACACCAATGAACTTCCGAATCTCCTGCTTTGAACTAAAATCATTTTCGCAGCACACATAAATGGAAATACTTAAAGTCGCAAAACCTTTCCTTTAACCCAGACGTAAAATTAATAAAATTACTCCTATCAAAGCGAAATATCATCCAATTTAAATTGTATTTTAGCACAATACTCAAAATGATAACATACTACAAAAAAAAATAGGACGACATTTCATAAATTCGCAAAGTTAGAGAGCCATTATATTTTAGCACAATACTCAAAATGATATTATATTACAAAATTAAAAAAAATAGGACGACATTTCATAAATTCGCAAAGTTAAAAAGCCCATAAATTAGATGCATTTATATGCTTTTCATTGGAAACGAAACGTCATGCAATACAATCAAAGTACTTGCTATCGAAAGGAATAAATTTGATTTGATAAAATAACGAAAAATGACATTTTTATCTTTTGAAATGCAATTACTTTATATGAATTATGCATGAATCAGAGTTTTTTAAAATATGCAAGATGTTAAAGTTTAGCTGAATTAAGTTAAAAGAATTAGTTTGTAACTTGTATAACACTAAATGTATCTCATATTATGAATTGATGCATTTAATCCATTGTTTATGCAGTTACTAACACGATGTGTTTTAATTTCGGATTATATTAAACAGCGATTTCAGCGAATTTGTATAGTGTACTATTGCATTTATACTTTTTAACAATAACAACAGCGATTTTTTTAATATTTTAAACAGCAGTTTGAGAGAATTGTAGTATATTGTGCTTATACATTTATACTTTCTAATCGAAACTCCACAGAGTTCTTAATGTTATGATTTCAAACAACTATCTGAATGAATTTGTATATTGTACTAGTACAATTATACTTAACTTTCTAACGTTTTTCCCTACCTTCTAATGTCTTTTTCCTAGAAGAAATATAGCTATTTAGACAATATTTTAATTACCGCATTGTAAGGTTTTCCATTTTTATTATTCAGCCGTTTTAAATATATTTTCTTAAGTATTACATTTATTGGATTTATATAAAGTATTATTGACACTTAGATGTATATAAATTTTTTAAAGGTTAACTTTATTACTTATGAAGTAACATTTTCTTAAATGCTGTACTCATGCTGATTCTGTAGAAACCAGCAGAAAACAATTTCATTTGCATTTAAATATAAACATTACGATTTCTTCATACAAAATGAGAGACACTTTAGTATTTATCTTTCCAAATATGCATTGAAATTGGAAAATTTGCATTCATTTGATATACAATGCGTCCAGAAAAGTCATAAGCCAGGCAAATAACTCGAAAAGTATTAGAATTACCGTATATTTCTATTCAGTAATAGGAAACCCCAATGTCGCTACACGATGAGCCAAATTTCGAGGGGCTGACCCCTTATTTAGTGTGGTACAGAAGTTACCGCGCTTCTTGAAGGAAAAAGTTAATTTCAAAGTTGTAAAATGCTGCAAAATTAGTACTAAAAATTTGTGTCTAACCCCCAAAAGAAGGAAAATCACTCTAAATAACGATTTTAAAAGAGACAAATTTATTAATTTGTTTCTAACAATGCAAGCGTAGAGACATTGGAAATATAACTTAAGTATATAAGCATGAATTATTGCTGAAAATGAACATTTTGTACTTTATGTATATAAAACTTAATTGTGTTAAGTTGCATTGTCTCAGTGTTCAATTTTAAAGGGTAAGAAGTTAGACTGTATACATTTTTTCGGGGGGTTTCTCAATATTTTGCGGTGGGACAAAATACTGTCAACTAATTTTACAATGCTCTATAACTTTGTAATATAACACGAAGCGAGATAGCCCTCCATAACGCACTAAAGAAGGGGCAAGCCCCCCGAAAGTTTTCTCATCGTATAACACCGATTGGGTTTCCTATACACCATCACAAAAATATAAGATAAATCTAATACTTCTCGAGTTATTTGCTTGGTCCATGACTTTTCTTCCCATCCTGTATAGAAGATAGCTAAGGAAGCTGTAGTAAATTCCACACAACGCTTACTTGCGTTCACTTGCATTCCTTACATTTATTTCTGTCCCGTAAAATTATTATAAATTGTAATTTTATTATAAATGAAATGGCTATTTGCCTAAAATATGCACATATTCAAACATTTTATTTGCAAAATTATGTTTCTAACAGCTGACGCATAACTACAATTGGATGATTTAAATTCCACCATACAGTTGGTTTTCTCTCTGTATATTGTTTATAATCTACTGTAAATGTGTGTAATCTCAAAACATTGTTTAATCCAGAAATGCAAATTTTGTTTAGCAAGAATAGCGCAAGTAATGTAAAATAGAAAAGAGTTGACTTTATTAAAAATAATCTATATAAATAAAATTGAAAATTTGTCTGTCTGCTTGTCTGTCTGTCTGTCTGTCTGTTGGTTTGTTCCATCATCGCGGAAGAACGACTGAACCGAATTTAATGAAATTTTTGTGGGTAGCCTTAAAATAGTTTCCCTTAAATTTAGTCCAAATTTCGAGGTTTTAAGGCCAGGGGTTGTCGAGATATAAGAGAAAAATGAAAATTTTCCTAGGCGTTCTATTCACTAACTCCCTGGTTCCTCCAAAAGAATAGGTTGGAAATCGTTTATTTGAAACGTGAAAGTGAATTAAAATTTTATGTCTGAAATCGGTGGCAGATTTTTTTTCTAAATAGACACTTTCTGAAATTATGAATTGTTTGAAAACATGAATTTAATTGGAAAATCTATCACCATTGTTTATTTTTCACAAGCTTTTACTCAACGATGAAAAGTATTAAAAAATCAAAGTGGTTAATTAATTTTAACATTTTATAAGGATATATCATGTTTCTCGGCAACGCAATTAAATTAAATGTGTTTGTTAATGTTTATTATTATTTTTTCGATTTGAATAGTAAATAAATGGATAAATGGATATAAAAGTGAATGGATAATGGATATAAAAGAACGGTTTGATTTGTCTTCTAATTGTATTAATTGCGGACTGCGTACATCACTTTCATTTATTTTGGCAAAGAATTTTCAAGTTTATAAACTCATATAATGTGCTTAGCCAATAAATTCATTAAGCCGATTGTTGAAACAGAAAAAGAGTAGAACGGGTATATCTTCTAATATAAGTGTAGTGTTTTCATTTAGTATATACAAACGGAATCTGGATGCTGTATTCACATCAACAAATTCAGAGCTACGAATTTGGCGGGGTATCGCTAACTTGACAGCTTTTCTTTTTTGCCAAATTGACTGAAATGTCACCAAATTGTTAAAAACAACGCAAATCAATGAAATTTATTTTGTTTCGCTAGAAGTGTCGTGACGGAATTCGTCACTCCTTTGTAAATTATATAATATCTGTACTTTTAAACTCTTATTTAATTAATTTGTGTCCTGGAACCCTCTCGTCATTTTATCTTATTTAAATATATCTGAATCTGTTTCGAATTGTGGCCATTTTCATGCTATAATAATTTCT
The DNA here is from genome assembly GCA_951213105.1 of Amaurobius ferox. Taxonomy (NCBI): domain Eukaryota; kingdom Metazoa; phylum Arthropoda; class Arachnida; order Araneae; family Amaurobiidae; genus Amaurobius; species Amaurobius ferox. Next base: position 99,811,769 of record OX578141.1, on the reverse strand, counting down.
CTCACACTCGAGGAACAACGTACGTCGCTCAAGGTCGCACTTGCTTGCGGGTGGAGACAGTTGTCTCCATGTTTTTTCGCTTTGTTGGGTGATGCAATCTTGTGCTGGATTTCGTGTGGTTATACACGTGCCTTGAAATTCGTCGGTTGAAGGGGGCGGATCCCTGGATGTGTTTGAAAGCAGTGAAGTTTTGTATTGGAAGAAAGGAGAAGTTGTGAGCCCTTGATATTTTTGATTGGACGGGTTCTGGATCCATCTGGAATGTATTTAAGCTGAGTGATTCTGGACTCGGGGCTCTCTCCCTGGAAACATCTTCGAACTCACGTCGACGCGGGACTTTACCCCCAGGTTGAGTTACCGTGTCGTGAGGGTCGGGGGAGATGCCGCTGCCATCGCCACCTCGGTGATTGGGTCTTCGACTTCGTTGGTACCGAGCCTCTTCGCCTGCTGCCGCCGTTGACTGACCGGGAGCCTCCTGTTCCGGTTGCCTGGAGACCGATGTGAAAGAAGATCGTGATGAAGCAGATCCCTGTGCGGGACGTTGCTCGAATCCTTCGAACCGTCCTGCCGCCTCTCCTTGGTCGGGGGAAGTTTTTCCCCGAGGGAACTCTGACGGATGTTTGGTCTTCGATCCTTATGAGTCCTTCCTGATATGGAGGTAAGCGAACTTTCAATTGGAGGCTGCGGCCTCGACCGACTTGTGTTCCAGTGAAGTGACCCGCCTGATGATTGATCTCAAGTTTCCTCAAGAGCTGATTTAATAGCAAAGTAATAGTTGAAGTAAATTAGTTAAATTAAATCAAATTGATAATTAAGCGTTCCTCGAGTGTGTGATTCCTCTCCTTGACCATACCAGTGTTTTAATAAGTGTATCTGTTATATGTAAATTTGGAATTAATAATACTTTGAATAGATATTTTAATGCCGGCAAAGAGCCGATGATTCTTTGGATGGAAACGGTCCAGTGGTTTTAATTCTAGTATATTTCTGAAATTGAATGCTAACTCCTTTTTCCTAAATGTTTGAATAAATGAAGATTATAAATTAAATTGAGTCTTTATTTGTGTTGATTATGTATTTTTCAGCTGGGTGGAGTTCCTGAGGTAAAGGTTTGGTTTCTGTTTACCTTGGTTTTTGGTTGGGTTTTCCTTCACAGGTCATCAGTTGGAATCCTCCAACTGACGGGAGGTGTGTTTCGAACCTGGGTATGAAATTTGGAGAAAGTTAGACTTTCTCGGTCAGCCGTGTCTGGCGGGAATCCGTTGCGAGATGCCCTCGGAACCCGTTATGACAATTGGTGCCTTTGACCTTCCCTCTCGAGCACCTGTGTTTTTTAAAATTTTGTTGTATGGAGTTTTGAAATTTTTGGTAAATCTGGACCGTTGGTATGGTTTGAGTTTTGGTTTGGAGAGTTGCACACTTTTGTATTGAAAATTTGTATGCATTATTTATGAAATTATTGTAAAAAAGTATTTATACAGAAAAATAATTTAAAATGTGTGAAATCTTGGTGAAAAGGGGCATGGTGTAAAACGAAAATGCTTGGTGTACGATAAAAATGGTTAAGAATACAGTTTTGGAAAATTGTTTAGAATCTGAAAATTTTTATGATAAATGAAAATTACTAACTATAATAATATATAAAGCTGTTAAAAGTGAAAATTTAATTAAAGAATTACTTTAAAAATTGAATTTAAATGGTATAAAATTCTAAAGTGAGAAATGGTTTCGATTTGAAATTTTGTGGAATTCTTCTGTTTTTGATCTGAATTTTGAGAGTATTAATATGTGAGATTTAAGAATTTGCTGTAATTTTATCTTCGAGCTCTGTTGAGCAATTTTCCCAATAAGAAAAAAAAAAAAAAAGAGAGAAAAATTGGGTTGGCAATCTTTGAAACTCCGTGTGTTTAGTTTTGTTTTAAAATGTGAGATTGAAAATTTGGGCCGAGAATGGAGGCCGTCTTCTGAAATTGCATTCGAAAAATAAAATAAAATAAAATTTGTGATATTTGAAATATTAATTGCTTAACTTGAATCTAATCGAAAGTACACCTGCATTGAAATGACAATCCTTAATTATGACTACCAGATTGTGACTACATGAATATGACTTGTGTTATTGAAATAGTGTGAAGTGAAAAATATAAAGTATTGGTTGTTGGTATGTGCAGAGTGGCACATAGCCAGTTTTGAAAAAAAAAAAAAAATGGTGCAAAAGTTGCACGGAACGGGAAAATTCTATATTTGTTTATTTATTATGACTTGTTGAGGGGTGTATAATAAAGTGATATAAAGTAATAATACATATGAAATAGCTGACAGTAAAAATATTTTAAGAAATGTTTTAAACTTTGAAGAATTTGTGAAAAATTAAGAATTAAGAAATTGATTAATTAAAACTTGATATTAATTAAATTGAAAAGTAAAGTTGCTATATAAGAAAGTTAAATGTAAATATTTGTTTAAAAGAACTTTCGCTTTTGAATTTTGAGAATTCTTCTTGTTTCGGTTTGAGTTTATGCGAGGAGATTCGCTGCAAATGAAAAAAAAAAAAAGAAGTTTATTACGACGAGCTCATTGAGCCCTTTCCCAAATGAAAAAAAAAAAAAAAGAATGAAAATTTGGGGTTTGCAGAGTCCGAGTCTCATGGAATGTTAGATGGTTAAAAATGGATTTGAAATTTTGAACTGGAGATGAGGGTTGTTCTTGAGATTTGATCGAAACATTTTGTAAATTGATTATAAATGCTTAAATTAAATATTTGAATTTTAAATAATACTAAGATATTAAATACTGAAATATTAAATAGTTTAATGATTTGATTTTACACCCTGTGTTTTATAACAACTAATTTTGACATATAAGATTTGATAAATATGATGAGTTTAAAAATAAAAAAATAATTACGTGAGAAAATAAAAATAATTCCGTGTGAAAAAAGTTTGTTGTTGTGTAGCCAAGAGAGCACACAAGTTTTGAGTTCTGTATGACAGACAGACTCGAGTTGATGGACCAAAATAGTAAATTAGAGTTTTCATGGAAAAAAATATAATAGTAATATAAAATAAAGGTCCCGTTTGATCACGTAAATTATTGAGTAAAATAAATGAGCTGTGAATTGTTTATGATAATAAGAAAAGAGTACATTTTATTACGGTAAGTGAAATATATTGTATTAGTGAATATTGAAATTGAAAACAAAAATGATTTACATATGAGTTATTACTCGTATATTGACACATTTGATGATGATATTTACAAATGAAATATTAAATAAGTACATAAAATATATAAAGTGAAAAAATTGTGTATTAACAAAATGAAATGTATGTACTGTGTCATTTCAATGATTCGGGGATGAGCCAGGAAATAAAAAAAAAAAAGGGGTAAATTTATTGAAAAATGTTGACTTAGAATTAGAAAGATGAAATTTTGACTTGAATAAATTGAATTGTTGTGGAACTTTTGAAAAAAAAAAAAAAAAAATGAAAAATCTGTTCCACGGTTTTATATTGAGAATAAATAATAATTTTATGAAAAATGATATTTTTTGAAAAGTCAACTTGTGTAAATGTGTTTGTGTGGGACTGAGAGCCATGTTTGTATATTTATTTTCCCTGAGTGCTTGTGAGTGATTGAAATTGATTTTGTCTGCCTCAGGATGTTTAAATGAAATGATTGATTCTCCACCTGGTTGTTTTTGCCTCCTTGCTAAAAATTTTGCATCCAAACATTTTGCTAAATATTTATTTTCGTGTCTTGACCTTCCTAAGTTTCTGTGGGGGATATGCGAGTGTTGACGATTTAGCTACCCGTTTTTCACTCGTATGTTCTGTTGTGTTTCGTTGTGTAATCGGATTAGCTACCCGTGTTACACTGGTTTTTGTTCAATGTTGTGGCTCGAAATTGCCTCACAAACAATTTTGAGGAGTGTTGAGTTTCTTGGGTTGGAATTGGCTTTGTTTGTTTGGAATGTTATTTAATATTAAGAACTGTTGTTTTCGTGGGTTGATCCCCCTTTGCACTCATGTGTGTTAATTTCGGTAGCAATAAAAAGTCTTGCTCAAAAAGAAAAAGTAAAAAAATTTTGTTTCGGGAAGAACCGTTGGTCAGAATATTTGCTCAATTCCGTATTGTGTCCAGCGTGTTTTTGTTGAAAAGTTTGAAAATTCTGTCAGAATGAGTTGCTCGCAGGTGAGGTATTGAAAAATGAAATGTGGAAAAATTGAAAATATAATGTCGAAATATTAAAGAGAAATTGTGGAGAAATGTTTTAAAAATAAGAAAAATGAAATGATTTAATTTGAAAATATTGTGAGAAAAGTCGAAAAGTGACTTATTTATTATCATTGATATTGAATTTAAAGTTTGAAATGTATTTTCGGCCTCAGATTTCCCTTGATCCCCCTTTGGTATTGAATAAGAAAAATAATATTGTTTCTGAAATTAATTACGAAAAGAAATAGAAAGTTCTGTGCCTGGGCTCTGATTTTTTTTTCGATTGAGTTAAAATTCCCCGGTCTATGTCTAATGTCTAAGAGCAGCTGTGTTTACATGAGCCGATGGAGCTGACGCCGAATGTGAGGGCGAAACTTTCTTTCCCCCCCATTCGAAACGTTCTGCTTCGTGCTGAGCGCCAGTGAAATAATTTTGTTGACGTTGAGAAACATTTGACCTACTTTCGACGGGTTTTGGTTCGAAAAGCAGCAGTAATGTTTTTTTTGTTTTTTGTGTGACTGAATTGAAGTGAATGTCTTTATCATCGAAAAAATGTGCTGACTGAAATAAATGTTCTGTCGATCAAACCCGAAAGTGAATATTAAAAGATAATTGCATTATGAAATCATTTGAATTGAGATATTTTAAAAACTTAGAATAATTTTGCGACTCCTATTGGTAATTTGAAATATTTAGAGAAATATTTGAAAAAAATAATTAATAATTGAATTGGAGTCTGGTTTTGTGGAATTTGAGTTAGAGTAGAGAAACTCTAAAATTAATTACAAATATAATATTGATGTGTGGAAAGTGAATCCACAAATATTTAATGCAAATTGAAATATTCTAAGATTATATAATGATTTATTGTATTGGAAATGTGGAACGGGATAGAGTAAAGAAACTCTAAGTTAATTACGTTAATAAGAAACATTGAGAATTTGTTCCACAAGTTGAATTAAAATGAAATAAGAACGTTTAAAAGTTTATTTACTTGTGTGGAAATCTAGAGTCAGTGAACTCTAATCTATTTTGAGAAATGTTGAATTTTTAAATTGGATTCCACAAATTAATTTACTTGATAATTTTTTGAATTTTACTTTACATATTTACTTTCTGAAATCCATACTTAAAAATATTTTGATTTGAATTTAAGAATTTTAATTTGAAAACGTAATGATTAATTATAAAAATAAACTTTGGATTTCATTTAATTTTTGGAGTTATGCATCACTTGAATTTTTTTTTGCACTTAAGAAATAAATTGACTCTGAGAATTGGTGCAAAAGTGAAATAACATTGAGAAAAAGATTTTTTCTTTAAATGATTGAATTTCGTCCTTGACTTCAAATAACTTAATTACATCTTTGGCAGGCAACTTAAACTTAATTTTAAGAGAAATATATTGAATTTAAGAATAAATTAATAAAATTAAATGGAAATTAGTGAATTTTTGAGATGACACTTATTTATTTATAAATGTTTGAAATTTTGAAAAATTGGTACTTTGATGATCTGTTATTTACAAATATTTTAAGATAGTGATAATAATTGGAAATTTATAAATTGATTTGAAAAATTTTTGAAATTTGATCTGTGGCCTTGATGTTTGATTGGGGAGTGGCGAAAAATTTGTTTTGAAATTTTAAGATATTTTTACTTGGTGGCAAAGCTAGGTGAACTTCATGAGAAAAAGAAAAGATAATAATACATGAGAAATGATAATTACGAAAAATGTGAATTGAAGTTCAGAATTGATTTTCGTGCCCGTGCCAGTAGAGCACTGATGAAATGGAGGCACTTGTTGTTTACGAAACAAAATATTTTATTTTCGGTGTGAACCGGTGGTGACAGAAGAAAATTTTTGGGTGTTTTCTCCGTGACTCGGTTGGTTCTCAAAAAGTGAGACCAAATTAAATTGCATATTGTTGTGTTGTACATAAATTGAAATTAATATAAAAACTGTTTTTTTTACATGTGTAGTAGGATTGTGGAATTGGTCATCCTTCTTTAGGCCTTTTTCGGAACTTTTGCCCTGCAGGTATTGAGTGTTGCCCGCATTCTGTTCTTGTAGGTGTGGCGGTGTTTACGTGTGCGCACTGCCTTTCTTCTAAATTTCTTTAAAATTGCGGACGACAACTTGAGGCTGGTTGTCTGTTGCTTCGGGGATGTTCCAAATTCCATTGCTTGGTAAAAGGTGAATGACTTTTGGTGTGAGAAGTATGTATATAAATGTGTTTTGTGGAGTAAGACCTTCCCTTACTGCCACATTTGTTTCTTGTTTTATTTATGTTATATGTTCATATATATCCTTTGATGTTATTGAGAGAAAGAATCTCTTAATAATTATTTGCATATTTAATCGCATATATTCCAATACATATATTATATTTACATATTTAATTAGTTAATCTTTTGATGTTGAGAAAAATTTCTTGACATATTTATTCAGTGTATATCATGTGTGTGTCATGTGTTTTTTTTGCGAGTCACAGGACTTTGGAGAAAATGATTTCGAATATTGAGAAAAAAATATAAATGATCACAGTGTGTTGAGTTGGTTCTGTCACCCGGTCACCTTGTTGATTGCTTGCCACAGTGTCCACAATTGATTACATTTGAAAAAGAAAAAGAAATAATTTAATTTCGAGATGAAATCTTTAAAATGTGGATGTGTTTTCGACCACTGATCCCCCTTTTCTGCCACATGATCTGGTTAAATAGTTTAAATAATAATGTTGTAATTATAGAATGATAATTTGGAAAAAGTGTCATAAATTGATAAAAGAATGATTTGAATATTAAATGAGATGTATGATTTTGGAAATATTGTTAAAAATTAAAATGATAATTAATTAATAATTTAAACATTTGAATTGAAATTTGTATAATTTTATAAAATGGTATTATGGTAAGAATACCTGTGTCATGAATGTTGCCTGCTCGCTGCCTCTTTGTAAGAGGAATGAAAATACTTTTGTGTCAAATGGACACCTTTTGATTGTCAATGGACTGTTGTTCGCCACTGGACCAGGTTGGTATAAAAATTTTATTTGTCTTGGTATGGTCACTTAAATTGAATCTGTATATTATTTAAAATAGTTATTTATAAATTCTGTGTCTATTTAGACAAGCCTTGAGCCACAACTTGCTGCTGTATATAATTGAAAAGAAAATTTTGTGTGGTCATTAAATTTTATTACAATAGATTGAAGAGAATGAAACTTAATATTATAATTGAAGAATGTTCTGCTGACCACTTGTAAATATAATTGCTGGAAATTTAATTATTTAAAGAATGTGAAATAATTTGAAAATTTAAAAAGCAGATAATTGAAAATAGTTTATAATTTGAAATTAATTGAAAATTTTATTTGAAAAATTTATTTTAACTTTTGTGCTGACTTGAGGGTTAGTTTTGTAAATATTTATTTAATTTAATTGAATTTAATTGAAAGAATTTTATTGAAATTTTAATGTAATCATTTAATATTTTTGGAAATTCACTTAAAGTGAAAATTTTTGTGAAGGGCTTGTATTCATTAGGATTTTGACTCATTTGCAGTCACTTTTAGGTTGCTTTTGGCCCTGGTTCTTTGACATGCGCCCATGTGGGATGGTGTTCGTGTCAAGAGCCCTTGATGTAGTTTGCGCGACTGCATCTTTTCAAAATTTTGTTGAAATTTTTTCTTGAAGGTACCTTGGACTTCAAGGAGCCTGATGTCTACTTGCTCCTGCTGGTGTGGATGAAAAAAATCCTCCCTTGTCGAATTTTTTTTCTCCGGAGGGAGGGGGAGTCTGTCGTGACGGAATTCGTCACTCCTTTGTAAATTATATAATATCTGTACTTTTAAACTCTTATTTAATTAATTTGTGTCCTGGAACCCTCTCGTCATTTTATCTTATTTAAATATATCTGAATCTGTTTCGAATTGTGGCCATTTTCATGCTATAATAATTTCTCTCACACTCGAGGAACAACGTACGTCGCTCAAGGTCGCACTTGCTTGCGGGTGGAGACAGTTGTCTCCATGTTTTTTCGCTTTGTTGGGTGATGCAATCTTGTGCTGGATTTCGTGTGGTTATACACGTGCCTTGAAATTCGTCGGTTGAAGGGGGCGGATCCCTGGATGTGTTTGAAAGCAGTGAAGTTTTGTATTGGAAGAAAGGAGAAGTTGTGAGCCCTTGATATTTTTGATTGGACGGGTTCTGGATCCATCTGGAATGTATTTAAGCTGAGTGATTCTGGACTCGGGGCTCTCTCCCTGGAAACATCTTCGAACTCACGTCGACGCGGGACTTTACCCCCAGGTTGAGTTACCGTGTCGTGAGGGTCGGGGGAGATGCCGCTGCCATCGCCACCTCGGTGATTGGGTCTTCGACTTCGTTGGTACCGAGCCTCTTCGCCTGCTGCCGCCGTTGACTGACCGGGAGCCTCCTGTTCCGGTTGCCTGGAGACCGATGTGAAAGAAGATCGTGATGAAGCAGATCCCTGTGCGGGACGTTGCTCGAATCCTTCGAACCGTCCTGCCGCCTCTCCTTGGTCGGGGGAAGTTTTTCCCCGAGGGAACTCTGACGGATGTTTGGTCTTCGATCCTTATGAGTCCTTCCTGATATGGAGGTAAGCGAACTTTCAATTGGAGGCTGCGGCCTCGACCGACTTGTGTTCCAGTGAAGTGACCCGCCTGATGATTGATCTCAAGTTTCCTCAAGAGCTGATTTAATAGCAAAGTAATAGTTGAAGTAAATTAGTTAAATTAAATCAAATTGATAATTAAGCGTTCCTCGAGTGTGTGATTCCTCTCCTTGACCATACCAGTGTTTTAATAAGTGTATCTGTTATATGTAAATTTGGAATTAATAATACTTTGAATAGATATTTTAATGCCGGCAAAGAGCCGATGATTCTTTGGATGGAAACGGTCCAGTGGTTTTAATTCTAGTATATTTCTGAAATTGAATGCTAACTCCTTTTTCCTAAATATTTGAATAAATGAAGATTATAAATTAAATTGAGTCTTTATTTGTGTTGATTATGTATTTTTCAGCTGGGTGGAGTTCCTGAGGTAAAGGTTTGGTTTCTGTTTACCTTGGTTTTTGGTTGGGTTTTCCTTCACAGGTCATCAGTTGGAATCCTCCAACTGACGGGAGGTGTGTTTCGAACCTGGGTATGAAATTTGGAGAAAGTTAGACTTTCTCGGTCAGCCGTGTCTGGCGGGAATCCGTTGCGAGATGCCCTCGGAACCCGTTATGACAGAAGAGAGTACTGAAATGATGTTTCGTTAGCATTTGTCTATCAATCCAACCATCCTACTTAGTAACACATTTAGCGAATTTTTAAAATGTCACCAAATTGATAAAAATATTTTCAATTCCATAAAAATATCTTGAAATTGATAAAATTCTGCTAAATAAATGAAATGAATTATGTTTTGTTAGGGGATAGTATTGTGATGATGTTTCGTCATTTTGTCACTAAGTGGGACTGTCAGTTCTACAGTCCCACTTGGCGATAAATTTAAAGACTTTTTAAAATGTCGCTAAATTGACGAAATTGTCACCAAAACTTCCATAGAGATAGCATTATTTAGACGATAGTTTGTCCACCAATTTATTTGAAGGAAATAATATCATGTCGCTTAGCAATGGATTTATATCAATATTTTTATGCGGCAGACGATTTTTATTAAATCTTTTCCGATTTGAAAAATTAATATATGTATCTATATAAATAAAAATGAAAATCTGTCTGCCTGTCTGTCTGCCTGTCTGTTTGTCCCATCATCACGGGAGAACGGCTGAACCGAATTTGATAAAATTTTGCAGATAGCCTTTAAATAGCCCCCCATAAATTTAGCCCAAGTTTCGAGTATCTAAGACCAGGGGTTGTCGAGATATTAATGAAAAACGAAACTTTTTCTTAGGAGTTCTCCTCTCTAACTCCGTGGTTTATCCAAACGAAAAGCTTGAAAATCGTTTGAAAGTGAATTAAAACTGTATCTCAGAGTTTGGGGGGAGATTTTTTGCACAAATTAGTCACTTTCTGAAAACATCAATTGTTTGAAACATGATTTAAATGGGAAATCTATCTCCTTGGTTTATATTATACAAGCTTTTACTGAAAAATGAAAAGTATAAAGAAATAAAAATGGCTATTAAATTTTGCATTTTATGAGGAAGATTCAATCATATATCATGTTGCTCGGCAACGGAATGAAATTAAATGTGTTGTTAATATTTATTATTATTTTTTCTATTTGAATAATAAATAAATGGATGTAAAAATATATTTTTAAATTAACGGTTTGATTGTTCTTTTAATTATATAAATTGCCGACCGCGTACATGACTTTCATTTATTTTAGCAAATTGGTTTCCAGCTCATATATTGTGTTTAGCTAATAAGCTCATATATTGTGTTTACCCAATAAATTCATTTAGCCGATTGTAGAAGCAGAAAAAGATTAGAACGGGTGTATCTTATAATACAATTTTAGTGATTTCATTTAGTATATACAAACGGGATCAGGGTATTTTATTCTTCAGATCAGCAAATTCAGAGCTACGAATTTAGCGGAATATCTCTAAATAACTTGGTAACTTCTCTTAAACTTTACCAAATTAGCGGAAATGTCTCCAAATTTATAAAATTGGCGCAAATCAATGATTTGCTTTTTAAAATAGAGTACTGAAATGATGTTTCGGTAGCATTTGTTGATCAATCCATCCATCCTACTTAGTAACACATTTAACGAATTTTTTTAATATCACGAAATTGATAAAAGTATTTGTGAGTCTATAAAAATATCCTGGCATTGATAAAATCGCGCTTAATAAATGAAAATAATTGTATTTTGTTAGGGGATAGTATTGTGATGATGTTTCGTCAATTTGTCGCAAAATGGGTCTATCTGTTTTACAGTCCCACTTGGCGATAAATTTGGCGATTTTTTAAGCTATCGCTAAATTGACTAAAATGTCGCCAAATCTTCCATGGAGATCGCATTATTCAGAAGATATGATTTCCATCAATTTATTTGAAGCAAATGATATCATGTCGCTTAGCAACGGATCCAATGAGTTATGTGGCATACGATTTTATATTAAATCTTTTATGATTTGAATAATAAAGATATGTATATAAAATAAATGTCATTAACATTGCATTTCTGACTGGATAATATCAATTACTTCCTTCAGGTTTAAACATTATTATAATTAATATTTTCGGGGACTGTTGATTCAGGGATTATTGATATTTTCAAGTTATTATGCCATTGTTTTATTATGCCGAAAATTGTTGAAACTCATATATAGTACTTTGAACGAGTAATCTTCTACAAATGCATTATATCTTCTAATCTATGAGAATATAAGTAGTACAGGTATATTGGCATATATTTTGATATATATATATTGGCATATATTGAATCAATTACGACCTTCTAGTGTAAAGATTTCGGGGATTATTGATATTTTCAATTTATTATATCATCTCTTTTATTTTGGCAAATATTTTTGAGATTCATATTGTAATACAGGTAATCTTCTACTAACACACTGGCATATTTTCTAATCTGCGACAATATAAGTAGTACGGGTTTGCATATATTGATTCAATTCCTTTTTTTTTTGTAAATTTGTTTACAAAAGGGGCCAGGATGTTTTATTCTTCAGATCTGCCCGTGAAGATAATTTTGCATAGTGAGAACAGATATTCTTAAAATTCTCTTTATGAGCAATAAATTTAATATTTTAACAGAATTGCACATGATTGCGAATTATAAGTTTCTTTATATTATATACTCCGTACGAAGAACGGGTATGCTGCTAGTATAAAATAAATTTCATTGACATTGCATTTTTGACTGGATAATTTCAATTACGGTCTTCAGGTTTAACCATTATTATTATTCATATCATCGGGATTATTGATTCAGAGATTATCGATATTTTCAAGTTATTATGCCATTGTTTTATTGCGGCAAAATTGTTGAAACTCATATATTGCACGTTGAATGAGTAATCTTCTACAAATGTACGGGTATACATTTTAATTTACGAGAATATAAATAGTGCAGGTATTGGCATATATTTTGACATATATTGGCATACATTGGAATCAAGTACTGCCTTCGGATATGAAGATTGCGGGGATTATTGATATTTTCAATTTATTACGTCATCTGTTTTATTTTGCATATTTTTGAGACTCATATTGTAATATTGGTAATCTTCTACTAACACTCGGACATATCTTCTAATCTACGACATTATAAGTAGTACGAGTATATCTTCCCATATAATTTTAGCACTTTAATTTTGGCATATATTGTAATCAATTACTGTCTTCAGGTTTAAAGATTACGGGTTTATTGATATTCACAATTTATACATGTAATCTACAAATACAGGTTATATCTTCTAATATTCGCCTATATATAAGTAATACTCGTCCCATACAATTTTAGCGCTTTTACTTCGCATATATGAATTCAAATCCATATATTTTGTAAATTACAAATGGGGCCAGGATGTTTTATTCTTCGTTTATTACCCGTGAAGATCATTTTGTATAGCGAGAACCGAGATTGCTAAACTTCTTTTATGAGCATCAAATAAAATATTTCAACAGAATATTTTTGACTAGCAGCATACCCGTTATTCGTACAGAGTATATAATATAAAGAAACTTATAATTGGCAATCATGTGCAAATTCTGTTAAAATATTAAATTTATTGCTCCTAAAGAGAAGTTTAAGAATATATGTTCTCACTATGCAAAATTATCTTCACGGGCAGATCTAAAGAATAAAATATCCTGGCCCGTTTTGTAAGCACATTTACAAATAAAAAAGGAATTGAATCAATATATGCAACCCCGTACTACTTATATTATCGCAGATTAGAAAATATGCCAGTGTGTTAGTAGAAGATTACCCGTATTACAATATGAGTCTCAAAAATATTTGCCAAAATAAAAGATATGACGTAATAAATTGAAAATATCAATAATCCCTGTACTCTTTATACCAGAAGGTCGTAATTGATTCCAATATATGCCAATATATATCAAAACATATGCCAATATACCTGTACTACTTATATTCTCGTAGATTAAAATATATATCCGTGTATTTGTAGATTACTCGTACAACGTACAATATATGAGTTTAAACAATTTTTGTCATAATAAAACAATTGCATAATAACTTGAAAATATCAGTAATCCCTGAATCAATAAGCCCCGAAAATATCAATAATAATAATGTTTAAACCTGAAGACCGTAATTGATATTATCCAGTCAAAAATGCTATAAGCAAAATCAAATCGTTCTTTTCTAAAATATATTTTTATATCCATTTATTTATTATTTAAATCGAAAAAATAATTATTAAAATTAACAGACAGATTTAATATAATTGCGTTTCTGAGTAACATGATATAAGATAGGATCTTCCTCATAAACTGCGAAATTAAATGACCATTTTGATTTCTTTATACTTTTCATTGTTCAGTAAAAACTTGTTTTAAATAAACCATGGAGATAGATTCCCCCTTTAAATCATGTTTCAAACAATTCATGTTTACAGAAAGTGACTAATTAGAGCAAAAAATTTCCCATCAAACTCAGAGATTAAATTTTAATTCACTTTCAAACGATTTTCAAGGTTTTCGTTGGGATAAACCACGGAGTTAGAGAGTAGAACTCCTAGGAAAAAGTTTCGTTTTTCATTAATTTCTCGACAACCCCTGGTCTTAAGTACTCGAAACTTAGGCCAAATTCATGGGAGGCTATTTCAAAGCTATCCACAAAATTTCACCAAATTCGGTTCATCCGTTCTCCCGTGATGTTGAGACAAACGAAAATTTCGTTTTTAACTAATATCTCGAGAACCACGGATCGTAGAAACTCAAAACATAGACTAAATTTTAAGTGGGACCATTTCCAGGCTACCCACAAAATTTCATCAATTTTGGTTCAGCCGTTTTCCGTGATGACGGGACAGACAGACAGACAGACAGACAGGCAGACAGATTTTCAATTTTATTTATATAGATTAGAAATGTCATTTAGTATACTATAGGAATTTGCACATGATTTTTAATTTTAAATTCCTTTATATTATATACTCCGTTCGAAGAACGGGTATGCTGCTAGTTTATATATATAAAATTGAAAATATGTCTGTCTGTCTGTCTCTCTGTCTGTCTATCTGTCTATCTGTCTGCTTGTCCCGTCATCACGGGAGAACGGCTGAACCGAATTTGATGAAATTTTGTGGGTAGACTGGAAATAGACTCACTTAAAATTTAGTTCATATTTGGAGTTTTTATGCTCAGTGGTTCTCGAAATATTAGTAAAAAACGAAATTTTCTTTTGTCTCACCATCACGGGATAACGACAGAAGCGAATTTGATGAAATTTGGTGGATGGCCTTGAAATAACCTCCCATACATTTAGTCCAAGTTTCGAGTATCTAAGACCAGGGGTTGTCGTGATATTAATGAAAAACGAAACATTTCCTAGGAGTTCTACTCTCTAACTCCGTGGTTTATCCAAACGAAAAGATTGAAAATCGTTTGAAAGTGAATTTAAATTTAATCTCTGATTTTGATGGGATATTTTTTGCGTTAATTAGTCACTTTCTGAAAACATGAATGTTTGAAACATGATTTAAATGGTAAATCGATCTCCTTGGTTTATTTTAAACAAGCTTTTACTGAACAATGAAAAGAATAAAGAAATCAAAATGGTTATATAATTTCGCAGTTTATGAGGAAGATTCTATCTTATGTCATGTTGCTTAGAAACGCAATTAAATTAAATCTGTCTGTTAATTTTAATGATTATTTTTTCGATTTGAATAATAAATAAATTGTACAAAAATATATATTAGAAAAGAACGATTTGATTTTTGTTATTGCATTTTTGACTGGATAATATCAATTACGATCTTCAGGTTTAAACATTATTATTATTGATATTTTCGGGGATTATTGATTTAGGGATTATTGATATTTTCAAGTTATTATGCCCTTGTTTTATTATGATAAAAATTGTTTAAACATATTATTGTACGTTGTACCAGCAATCTTCTACAAATACACGGGTATATCTTTTAATCTACGAGAATATAAGTACTACATGTATATTGACATATGTTTTGATGTATAGTGGCATATATTGGAATCAATTACCACCTTCTGGTATAAAGAGTACGGGGATTATTGATATTTTCAATTTATTACGTCTTCTCTTTTATTTTGGCAATTATTTTTGAGACTTATATTGTAATACAAGTAATCTTCTATACTAACACACTGGCAAATTTTCTAATCTGCGACAATATAAGTAGTACGGGGTTGCATATATGGATTCAATTCCTTTTTTTTTAAAGTTTGCTTACAAAAGGAGGCAGGATGTTTTATTCTTCAGATCTGCCCGTGAAGATAATTTTGCATAGTGAGAACAGATATTCTTAAACTTCTCTTTAGGAGCAATAAATTTTATATTTTAACAGAATTTGCACATGATTGCGAATTATAAGTTTCTTTATAATATATACTCCGTACGAAGAACGGGTATGCTGCTAGTCTATATAAATAAAATAAAAAATCAGTCTATCTGTCTGTCTGTCTGTCTGTCCCATCATCACGGGAGAACGGCTGAACCGAATTTGATGAAATTTTGTGGGTAGCCTAGAAATAGCCCCACTTAAAATTTAGTGCGTGTTTTGAGCTTCTACGACAAGTGGTTCTTGAGATATTAGTAAAAAACGAAATTTTCGTTTGTCTCATCTTCACGGGAAAACGGCTGAACCGAATGTAATGAAATTTTGTGGATGGCCTTGAAATAGCCCCCATAAATTTTGTCCAAGTTTCGAGTTTCTAAGACCAGGGGTTATTGAGATATTAATAAAAAACGGAACTTTTTCTTAGGAGATCAACTCTCCAACTCCGTGGTTTATCCAAACGGAAAGGATGAAAATCGTTTGTTTAAAACGCCAAAATGAAATACAACTTTACTTCCGAGTTTGGTTCAGGATTTTTGAATCAATTAGTCACTATAGGACAGCATAAATTGTTTGAAACATGAATTTAAATGGGAAAAATCTACCTCCATGGTTCAACTCTCACAAGCTTTTACTCAACGGAGTAAAGTATAAATAAATGAAAATGGCTATTTAATTTCGCATTTTATGAGGAAGATTCTATCTTATATCATGTTGCTCGGCAACGGAATGAAATTAAATGTGTTGTTAATATCTATTATTATTTTTTCTATTTGAATAATAAATAAATGGATGTAAAAATATATTTTATAAATGAACGGTTTGATTGTTCTTTTAATTATATATATTGCGGACTGTGTACATCACTTTCATTTATTTCAGCAAAGATGTTTCAAGCTCATATATTGTGTTTAGCTAATTAACTCATTTATTGTGTTTCCCCAACAAATTCATTTAGCCGATTGTTGAAGCAGAAAAAGAGTAGAACGGGTGTATGTATCTTCTACAACAATTTTACTGTTTTCATTTAGTATATACAAACGGGATCAGGATAATTTATTCTTCTGATCTGCAAATTCAGAGCCACGAATTTAGAGGAATATCTCTAAATAACTTGGTAACTTTTCTTAAACTTTACCAAATTAGTAAAAATGTCTCCGAATTGATAAAAATGACCCAAATCAATGAAATTAAATTTGTTTTTTTACATTAAAGTACTGAAATGATGTTTCTGCAGCATTTGTCGGTCAGTCCATCCATCCTACTTAGTAACACATTTAAGGAATTTTTTTAATATCAACAA
This sequence comes from Amaurobius ferox, assembly GCA_951213105.1. NCBI lineage: Eukaryota > Metazoa > Arthropoda > Arachnida > Araneae > Amaurobiidae > Amaurobius > Amaurobius ferox. The sequence continues at coordinate 99,794,731 of OX578141.1, read as the reverse complement.
ATTGGTAAAAATACATCTAAATCCATAAAAATATCATGAAATTGATAAAATCGCGCTTAATAAATGAAATTAATTATGTTTTGTTAGGGGATAGTTTTGTGATGATGTTTCGTCAATTTGTCGCAAAATGGGACTATCAGTTCCACAGTCCCACTTGGCGATAAATTTGGCGATTTTTTAAGTTATAGCTAAACTCACGAAAATGTCGCCAAACCTTCCATGGAGATAGCATTATTCAGATGATATGATTTCCATCAATTTATTTAAAGCAAATGATATCATGTCGCTTAGCAACGGATCCAATATGTTATGCGGCATATGATTTTTATTAAATCTTTTCCGATTTGAATAGTAAAAATATAGATATAAAATAAATTTCATTGACATTGAATTTTTGACTGGATAATATCAATTACGGTCTTCAGGTTTAAACATTATTATTATTGATAATTTCGGGGACTTTTGATTCAGGGATTACTGATATTTTCAAATTATTATGGAATTGTTTTATTATGACGAAAATTGTTGAAACTCATATATAGTACGTTGTACGAGTAATCTTCTACAAATGCATGGGTATATCTTCCAATCTACGAGAATATAAATAGTACAGGTATTTTGGTATATATTTTGATATATAGTGGCATATATTGGAATCAATTACGACCTTCTGGTATTAAGATTACGGGGATTTTTGATACTTTCAATTTTTTACGTCATCTCTTTTATTTTGGGAAATATTTTTGAGACTCATATTGCAATACGGGTAAGCTTCTACTAACACACTGGCATATTTTCTAATCTGCGACAATATAAGTAGTACGGGGTTGCATATATTGATTCAATTTCATTTTTTTTGTAAATTTGCATACAAAAGGGGCCAGGATGTTTTATTCTTCAGATCTGCCTGTGAAGATAATTTTGCATAGTGAGAACAGATATTCTTAAACTGCTCTTTATCTATATAAATAAAATTGAAAATCTGTCTGTCTGTCTGTCTGTCTGTCTGTCTGTTTGTCCCATCATCACGGGAGAACGGCTGAACCGAATTTGATGAAATTTGCTGGGTAGCCTAGAAATAGCCCCACTTAAAATTTAGTCTGTGTTTTGAGTTTCTATGACCAGTGGTTCTCGAGATATTAGTAAAAAACGAAATTTTCGTTCGTCTCATCATCACGGAAAAACGGCTGAACCGAATTTAATGAAATTTTGTGGATAGCCTTGAAACAGCCCACCATAAATTTAGTCCAAGTTTCGAGTTTCTAAGACCAGGGGTTGTTGAGATATTAATGAAAAACGGAACTTTTTCCTATGAGTTATACTCTCCAACTCCGTGGTTTATTCAAACGGAAAGGATGAAAATCGTTTGTTTAAAACGGCGAAATGAAATAAAACTTTATTTCCGAGTTTGGTGCAGGATTTTTGCATTAATTAGTCACTATCGGAAAACACGAATTGTTTGAAACATGAATTTAAATGGAAAAATCTACCTCCGTGGTTATATTTCACAAGCTTTTACTCAACGATTAAAAGTATAAAGAAATCAAAATGGCTATTTAATTTCGCATTTTAGGAGGAAGATTCTATCTTATATCATGTTGCTCGGCAACGGAATGAAATTAAATGTGTTGTTAATATTTATTATTATTTTTTCAATTTGAATAATAAATAAATGGATGTAAAAATATATTTTTTAATGAAAGGTTTGGTTGTTCTTTTAATTATACAAATTGCGAACTGCGTACATCATTTTCATTTATTTTAGCAAAGAGGTTTCCAGCTCATATATTGTGTTTAGCTAATAAACTCAAATATTGTGCTTACCCAATAAATTCATTTAGCCGATTGTTGAAGCAGAAAAAGGGTAGAGCGGCTGTATCTGATAATACAATTTTAGTGTTTTTATTTAGTATATACAAACGGAAGAATATTTTATTCTTCAGATCTGCAAATTTAGAGCTACGAGTTTAGCGGAATATCTCTAAACAACTAGGTAATTTTTCTTAAACTTTACCAAATTAGCGGAAATATTTCCAAATTTATAAAAATGATGCAAATCAATGATTTGTTTTTTTAAAATAGAGTACTGAAATGATGTTTCGGTAGCATTTGTAGGACAGTCCATCCATCCTACTTAGTAACACATTTAACGAATTTTTTTAATATCACCAAATTAATAAAAATATTTGTGAGTCCATAAAAGTATCATAGAATTGATAAAATCGCGCTTAATAAATGAAAATAATTGTGTTTTGTTAGGGATAGTATTGTGATGATGTTTCGTCAATTTGTCGCAAAATGGGACTATCTGTTCTACAGTCCCACTTGGCGATAAATTTGGGAATTGTTTGAAACATGAATTTAAATGGAAAAATCTACCTCCGTGGTTATATTTCACAAGCTTTTACTCAACGATGATTAAAAGTATAAAGAAATCAAAATGGCTATTTAATTTCGCATTTTAGGAGGAAGATTCTATCTTATATCATGTTGCTCGGCAACGGAATGAAATTAAATGTGTTGTTAATATTTATTATTATTTTTTCAATTTGAATAATAAATAAATGGATGTAAAAATATATTTTTTAATGAAAGGTTTGGTTGTTCTTTTAATTATACAAATTGCGAACTGCGTACATCATTTTCATTTATTTTAGCAAAGAGGTTTCCAGCTCATATATTGTGTTTAGCTAATAAACTCAAATATTGTGTTTACCCAATAAATTCATTTAGCCGATTGTTGAAGCAGAAAAAGTGTAGAGCGGCTGTATCTGATAATACAATTTTAGTGTTTTCATTTAGTATATACAAACGGAAGAATATTTTATTCTTCAGATCTGCAAATTTAGAGCTACTAGTTTAGCGGAATATATCTAAATAACTTGGTAACTTTTCTTAAACTTTACCAAATTAGCGGAAATGTTTCCAAATTTATAAAAATGACGCAAATCAATGATTTGCTTTTTTAGAATAGAGTACTGAAAAGATGTTTCGGTAGCATTTGTTGGACAGTCCATCCATCCTACTAAGTAGCACATTTAACGAATTTTTTTAATATCACCAAATTGATAAAAATATTTGTGAGTCCATAAAAATATCATAGAATTGATAAAATCGCGCTTAATAAATGAAAATAATTGTGTTTTGTTAGGGGATAGTATTGTGATGATGTTTCGTCAATTTGTCGCAAAATGGGACTATCTGTTCTACAGTCCCACTTGGCGATACATTTGGGGATTTTTTAAGTTATCGCTAAATTGACTAAAATGTCGCCAAACCTTCCATGGAGGTCGCATTATTCAGATGATATGATTTCCATCAATTTATTTGAAGCAAATGATATCATGTCGCTTAGCAACGGATCCAATATGTTATGCGGCATACGATTTTTATTACATCTTTTCCGATTTGAATAATAAAAATATGTATATAAAATAAATTTCATTGACATTGAATTTTTGACTGGATAATATCAATTACGGTCTTCAGTTTTAAACATCATAATTATTGATATTTTCGGGGAATGTTGATTCAGGGATTACTGATATTTTCAAATTATTATGGAATTGTTTTATTATGATGAAAATTGTTGAAACTCTTATATAGTACGTTGTACGAGTAATCTTCCACAAATGCATGGGTATATATTCTAATCCACGAGAATAGATGTTCAGGTATATTGGCATATATTTTGATATATATTGGCATATATTGGTATCAATTACGTCCTTCTGGTATTAAGATTGCGGGGGTTTTTGATACTTTCAATTTTTTACGTCATCTCTTTTATTTTGCCAAATATTTTTTAGACTCATATTGCAATACGGGTAAGCTTCTACTAACACACTGGCATATTTTCTAATCTGCGACAATATAAGTAGTACGGGGTTGCATATATTGATTCAATTCCTTTTTTTCTAAATTTGCTTACAAAAGGGGCCAGGATGTTTTATTCTTCAGATCTGTCCGTGAAGATGATTTTGCATAGTGAGAACAGATATTCTTAAACTTCTCTTTATGAGCAATAAATTTAATATTTTAACAGAATTTGCACATGATCGCGAATTATAAATTTCTTTATATTATATACTCCGTACGAAGAACGGGTATGCTGCTAGTGAGCAATAAATTTAATATTTTAACAGAATTTGCACATGATTGCGAATTATAAATTTCTTTATATTATATACTCCGTACGAAGAACGGGTATGCTGCTAGTCTATGTAAATAAAATTGAAAATCAGTCTGTCTGTCTGTCTGTTTGTCCCATCATCACGGGAGAACGGCTGAACCGAATTTGATGAAATTTTGTGGGTAGCCTAGAAATAGCCCCACTTAAAATTTAGTTCATGTTTGGAGTTTCCACAACCAGTGGTTCTCGAGATATTAGTGAAAAACGAATATTTCGTTTGTCTAATCATCACGAGAGAACGGCTGAATCGAATTTAATGAAATTTTGTGAGTAGCCTTAAAATAGCCCCCATAAATTTTGCCCAAGTTTCGAGTTTCTAATACCAGGGGTTGTCGAGATATAATTGAAAAACGGAACTTTTTCTTAGGAGATCTACTCTCCAACTCCGTGGTTTATCCAAACGGAAAGGATGAAAATCATTTGTTTAAAACGTCAACGTGAATTAAAACTTCATTTCTGAGCTTAATGCAGGATTTCTGCATTAATTAGTCACTATCTGAAAGAATGAATTGTTTGAAACATGAATTTAAATGGAAAATCTAACTCCATGGTCAAGCATTTACTAAACAATGGAGAGTATAAAAAAATCAAAATGGTTATTATTTTTGCATTTTATGGGGAAGAGATCAAAATGGTTATTTAATTTCGCAGTTTATGAGGAAGATTCTTTATTATATTATGTTGCTCAGCAACGCAATTAAATTAAATGTGTTTCTTAATATTTGTTATTATTTTTTCCATTTGAATAATAAATAAATAGATGTAAAAATATATTTTGTAAATGAACGGCTTGATTTTTTTTAATTATATTAATTACGGACTACGTATATCACTTTCATTTGACAAAGAGTTTTTAAGCTTTTATATTGTGTTTAGCTAAAAAACTCATATTGTGTTTACCAATAAATTCATTTATCCGATTTTGAAACAGAAAAAGAGTAGAAAGGGTACATCTTCTAATACAATTTTAGTGTTTGCATTTAGTATATACAAACGGGATCAGGATGCTTTATTCTTCAGATCTGCAATTTCAGAGCTACGAATTTGGCGGAATATCGCTAACTTGGCAACTTTTCTTAAACTTTGCCAAACTGACGGAAATATCGCCAAATTGCTAAAAACGACGCAAATCAATGGAATTAAATTAGTTTTTTTAGAAGACAGTAGTGAAATGATGTTTTGGTAGCATTTGTGGGTCAGTCTATCCATCCTACTTAGTAACACATTTATCGAATTTTTAAAATATCACCAAATTGATAAAAATGTTTGTAAATCTATAAAATGTCATGAAATTGATAAAATTGCGCTTAATAAATAAAATTAATTGTGTTTTGTTAGGGGATAATATTATGATGATGTTTCGTCAATTTGTCGCAAAATGGGACTATCAGTTTTACAGTCCCACTTGGCGATAAATTTGGCAATTTTTTAAGTTATCGCTAAATTGAAGAAAATATCGCCAAACCTTTCATGGAGATAGCATTATTTCGCGATATGATTTCCATCAATTTATTTGAAGCAACTGATATCATGTCGTTTAGCAATGGATGTAAATCCAATGTGTTATGTGGCATACGATTTTAATTAAATCTTTTCCGATTTGAATAATAAAGATATGTATATAAAATAAATTTCATTGGCATTGCATTTTTGACTAGATAATATCGATTACAGTCTTCAGGTTACGCATTATTATTATTGATATTTTCGGGAATTATTGATTCAGGGATTATTGATATTTTCAAATTATTATACCATTGTTTTATTATGACAAAAATTGTTGAAACTCATATCTTGTACGTTGTGCGAGTAATCTTCTATAAATGCACGTGTTATCTTCTAATCTACGAGAATATAAGTAGTACAGGTTTATAGGCATATATTTTTATATATATTGGCATATATTGGAATCAATTACGACCTTCTGGAATAAAGATTACGGGGGTAATTGAAATTTTCAATTTATAATGTCATCTGTTTTATTTCGACAAAGATTTTTTAGACTCATATTGTAATAAGGGTAATCTTCTACTAACATACAGGCATATTTTCTAATCTGCGACAATATAAGTAGTATGGGGATATATATATATATATATATATATATATATATATATATATATATATATATATTTATATATATAAGATTTAAAATGAAAAAAAGAAAATATATAGTTGGAATGATTGTTTTTACAGGGTTGCAGAAAGGTCAAGGGGGATTGCGACCCCTATTTCCTGGTTAGAAGCTAGCTTTGACTTCATGAATGTTTATATATATATATATATATATATATATATATATATATATATATATATATATATATATATATATATGTATATATATATATATATATATTCCCATATAATTTTAGGGCTTTCATTCTGGCTTATATTGGAATCAATTACGGGTTTATTGATATTTTCAATTTATACATGCAATCTACTAATATATGTTATATCTTCTAATATTCGCGTATATAAGTAGTACCGGTCCTATACAATTTTAATGCTTTCATTTTGCATATATTGAATCAATTCATTTTTTTTTGTAAATTTGCTTTCGGAAGGGGCCAGGATGTTTTATTCTTTAGATCTGCCCGTGACGATAATTTTGCATGATGAGAACAGATATTCATGAACTTCTCTTTAGGAGCAATAAATTTAATATTTTAACATAATTTGCATATGATTCTGAATTATAAGTTTCTTTATATTTTATACTCCGTACGAAGAACGGGTATGCTGCTAGTAATCTATATAAATAAAATTGAAAATCTGTCTGTCTGTCTGTTTGTCTCATTATCACGAGAGAACAACTGAACCAAATTTGATAAAATTTTGTGGAATGACTTGAAATAGCCCCACTTAAAATTTAGTCTACGTTCTGAGGGTCTACGACCAATGGTTCTCGAAATATTAATAGAAAACAAACTTTCCGTTTGTCTCATCATCACGGAAGATTGTCTGAACCGAATTAATTGAAATTTTGTGGGTGGTCTTGAAATATTCCGACTCAAATTTAGTCTATGTTTCGAGTTTCTAACATCAAGATTTGTTGAGATATTAATGAAATACGAAACTTCTTCCTAGGAGTTCTACTCTCTAACTCCCTGGTTCCTTCAAACGAAAAGGGTTGGAAATCTTTGGTTTAAAACATGAAAGTCAATTAAAACTCTATCTCTGAGTTTGGTGGGAGATTTTTGCGCTAATTAGTCACTTTTTGAAAGCATGAATGTTTGAAACATGAATTTAGATGGAAAATATATCACCATGGTTAATTTTCACAAGCTTTTTCTCAAATCAAAATGGTTATTTAATTATCCTCCTATAATGTTGCTCAGCAACGTGTAGCTCAGCAATTAAATTAAATGTGTTTGTTAATTTTCATTAGTATTTTTTCGATTTGAATAATAAATGCATGGATATAAAAATATATCTTATAGATGAACGGTTGGATTTTTCTTTTTATTATATTCATTATGGACTGCGTACATCACTTTCACTTGCTTTGGAAAAGAGTCACTTTTCATTTGTTTTGGCAAAGAGTTTTCAAACTTATGTACTGTGTTTAGCCAATAAACTCATTTAGTCGATTGTTGAAAGAGAATAAGAGTAGAACGAGTATATTTTCTAATACAATTTTAGTGTTTTCATTTAGTATACACAAACGGGATCGTGATGTTTTATTCTTCAGATCTGTAAATTCAGATTTACGAATTTGGAGGGATATCGCTAACATGGCAACTTTTCTTAAACGTTGCCAAATTAACGGAAATGTCCCCAAAATGATCAAGTCGACGCTACATCAATGAAATTAATTTTTTTTTTTTAAAGAAAGAACTGAAATGAATTTTCGGTAGCATTTGTCTGTCAGTCTAACTGTTCCAGTTAGAAACACATTTAGCGAACTTTTAAAATGTCACCAAACTGATAAAAATGCGTGTAAATCCAAAAGAAAATCTTGAAATTGTTGAAAAAGTGATAAAAAATGAAATTAATTGTGCTTTGCTAGGGGATAGTATGGTCATGATGTTTTGTCAATTTGTCACCAAGTGGAACTGTCAGGTCTACAGTCCCACTTGGCGAAAAATTAAAATGTCGCTAAATTGACGAAAATGTCCCCAAGCCTTCCATAAATATATCATTATTCAGACGATATTTTTTCCACAAATGTATTTGAAGCAAATGATATCATGTCACTTAGCAACGGAATACAATGTGTTTATGTGGCAGACGATTTTTATTAAATGTTTACCGATTTGAATAATAAAAATATGTATATAAAATAAATGTCATTTACATTGCATTTTTGACTGGATAATATCCATTAAGGTCTTCAAGTTTAAATATTATTATTATTGATATTTTCGGGGATTATTGATTTAGAGATTATTGATATTTCAAGTTATTATGCCTTTTTTTATTATGGAAAAAATTGTTGAAGCTTATATATTGCACGTTGTACGAGAAATGCACGGGTATATCTTCTAATCTTCGAGGAATATAAGAAGTGCAAGGATCGGCATATATTTTGACATATATTGGCATATATTGGAATCAAGTACGGCCTTCTGGTATGAAGATTGCGGGGATTATTGATATTTTCAATTTATTACGTCATCTGTTTTATTTGAATATTTTTAGACTCATATTGTAATACGGTTAATCTTTTACTAACATACGGACATATTATCTATTCTATGACATTATAATTAGTACTGGTATACCTTCCCATATAATTTTAGCACTTTCAATTTGGCATATATTGGAATCAATTACTGACTTCAGGTGTAAAAATTACGGGTATATTGATGTTTTCAATTTATACATGTAATCTACTAATACAGGTTATAAATTCTAATATTTCGCGTATATAAGAATTACGGGTCCCATAATGTTTTAACTCTTTTATTTTGCATATATTGATTCAATTTTATATTTTTTGTAAATTTGCTTACAAAAGGGGCCAGGATTTTTAATCATCAGATCTGCCCGTGAAGATAATATTGTATAGCGAGAACAGAGTTTATTAAACTTCATCAGGAGCATTAAATTAAATATTTTAACAGAATATTTTGATTAATAACGTCATTATTTTACTATAGGAATTTGCACATGATTGTGAATCTTAAGATCTTTATATTATGTACTCCGTACGAAGAACGGGTATGCTGCTAGTATTGTAATAAAAATAACATCCATTATATATGTATATATACGTGGTTCCGAGTAAATTCCATAGTCACAGCAATAATTTTGTAAAAAAATGTGATATGAGCAGCACATAACCTTTTTCTATATAATGCAATGAATTTAAAAGGTACATTTTCATGTTTTAGACTATGTAATTATTTCAATGTTGTGAGTGTTTTTTGAAAATTTAACTTCAAGCAAATGAAAACTCATTGAAATAGGAATAATATTTTTCGATTTTATTTATTTTTTAATTTTTTTTCTTTTCGTTTTTAAGTGTTTTCATGTGTTTGTGTTTATTTTAAGCAACCCAAAAGTCAAATTTGAAACCTAACCTGCTTTTTTTTATTTTATTATCTCACAGATTCAATGAAACTATAAAACTTTAAACAAGTAAGATCAATCATGCATAAAGCATTGAATATGAAACACTTTCCAACTGCAATGCAATTTTATTTAAACATCCCTAAAGTGCGATACATTCAGCGGTGATAGTTTTAAAATTATCCCAATACCACAATTTATAATATTTGAAAACTTCATCAAAAAACTTTATTCAAATAACGCCATCGAAATATAAACCGCCTATATAAAAGCAGTAAATATTTCATTTATAATTTTTTCCATTCCTTTCATTCAGCAGCGACATTTTTAAAATTCTCACATTACTACAATAATTTATTTTACTTAAAAACTTAAAACCATGGAGGTAAAAGTATTGTAAAACTCCATGCTTAAATCTCCATCGAAAAAGGCAATAGAATTATCTGCGCCTCTATTTAAAATCAATGAATGTTTCATTCATATCAGCTATATTGCAGACTCCCCAGCTAAATACAGTGGCTTCCAAAAGTTAAGCACGGACGGTAAAATAAAAAAAAATGGAAAAGTAAAGCTTTGATTAACTCAAAATTGTACTTGAAGGTAGCAAATATGTTTATGCATTAAAGTAAAGAAGAATTATGCACAAAAATGAAAAAAAAAATATTTACTTTTCGTAAATTATATGAAGACGTCGCATTTGGGTCATTAACAAAATTATGTTTAAAGGCAAACAAACCAAACAAAACTTACATTAATATGGTATGTGACTCACCATATGACATGTGTCAACCGTCTCAGATGCGAGCAATGGCCATTTCTCCAAAAGGGCAGTTTTCAAGTCTCTGAAATTGGCTGGAGGAGGTAAACGTGGAGAGACAGCACAACTGAGGGCATCCCAAAGGTTTTCAATGGAATTAAGGTCGGGGGGAATACGCCGGCCACTCCATACGAGAAATGCTCTCACTTTTCAGGTATTCGTCAACGATGTTAGCTCGATGGGGACGGGCATTATCGTCCATAAAGTGGAAATCAGTACCAACTGCTGCAGCGTAAAATCTCGTAATGGGGTCTAGGACTTCATATCGATACCGCGCAGCCGTCACAGAACCGTCTATAAAGAAGGGAAGCTCTGTGCGATATCCCATTGAAATTCCAGCCCACACCATGACGCTGTCACTTCTGAATGTGTGATGTTCGATGATGTTCTTGGCCTGATTGCGTATGTCTCGCTCTCTCCAGACCCTTACACGCTTATCATCTAATTCTAGGGCAAATCTGGACTCGTCCGTGAACATGATGTTAACGTTGCACCAATCTGAGACAGTCTAATTGACATGTTGATGACACCACTGTAATCTTGCCCCTCTGACTTGGATGGTTAGTGGAACACCAAAAGGTGGTACTCGGGCGTACAGTCGCATCACGTGGAGCCTTCGGCTCACAGTACTAGCAGATATTGTCTTACCAAGTGCCTCTGCAACCATGTATGTAACAGTGGTGTAAGTAGGTCGTCGTTTCCACTTCTCTACTATAGCAATATACCGATCATCAGAAGGGGCTATTAACCTTTGGAAAACCGGGAACAATTCTTCGGACAACTCTTTGACTTGTTTGGAATTGTTTCCACAATCGAGACATTAACGAATGATTAACGCCATAGAACATAGCGTCATCTTTGATTGACTGTCCTGCTTCAATGCGTGCGACAGCACGACAGAGCTCAGTATATGTCATTCGTCTTCTTTCAGTCATAGAAACACGAATATCATCAAAATTAATCATACAAAAATTATAAACACTTCGTATCAGCATTGAAATGCACCTCCTCAAACACGTCAGAATGATGGTGTCTTCAGCGACTGCCTAATTAGCATATATCTGCACAGTTAATCGTGATTGGCTGTAACATACGATATTTGCATACTGCCACCTAAATCCGTAGCGATTTTCAGCCACTCAAATTCAAATACGCTTTCGAAAAATGAAAATTTGCATTGATCACTTAACTTTTGGAAGTCAGTGTATATATCAAACTGTTATACTTTCTAGATGTTGTCTTATTAACTTATCATTTTCGACAGAATATAATTTTTAACCGTCCAAGAAAAATTGCAATAAAACTTTAAAATTATATTGTAAAATTATATCCATTTTAAAATAGCAGAGAAGCAAGTTAAAGAAATTCAGCAATTCTTATACAACTCATCTTACATCTTGATGTGTTAAAATTCTCCATAACTGAAAATTAGGCTTCGTTGTAGAAATAATCAACATTTGATAATTATTTAAACTAAAGAGTATTGTAATTGTGTTGGCGCAGTATATAGATGCACAGAAAACAAATAAAAAATAAAGCGATTTTAAAACGGATGCAACACTAAATATAACTGAAAAAGAACTTTTACAACCACGATTTTGACACAAGATGGATGGTATTGATCATTTAAACTCAAATATATTGTAATTGCGCTATTTAAAAATATAGATGCACAAAAATTAAGAAAAAATAAACCGTTTTTAGGACGGATACAATACTAAATATAAATTAAAAATAATTTAAAAATCACGATTTTGACACATGATGGATGCCATTCTTTATTTTGAAGTCGGTCACGGGATCTCTTCATATGATACGAGCGTAATTCCTATTTTAATGTTTATTTAAAAAATTACCGAATATATTTTGCTGAATGTTTTTTTTATATTTTTATGGGATAATTTGAATATTTCCTAAAACTTTCGAAGCAATTTGTGAATTTTAAAATTGCTTAAAAAATGTTTGAAAAATTAGGTCCTATAGGATTGAATGTATTTAATCTTTTCAACCCTGGTTCAATCCAAAACTAATTGGGTGATATTATTCATTTATATTCCCATGGGTCTGACAGACCGTTTGAACAACATACTAAAATTCCATTTTGATAAATTCATTTTTACGGCAGTTATGGTGCGAACGTACAGACAGACAGAATGAACAAAGTCATAAACCCTTTTCAACTATGTTATAAAATGTTAAAAACTAGATGTAAGCAAGAAATATTTAATAATACCGTTAAAAATGTGCCTACTACGTGTATGCACATTAAAAAATGACGAAAATTTAAAAAAAAATTCTTTAACGGTGTCAAAACAGGTATTTAACTGATGTACTCAGGTTGTGCATTGTCGATCTGGATTATTGGAAATTTGAACTTTACAGCATCCAATATGATACCTATCGAAAGATTCTTATATATTGCAAAGATCGCATAAGTAATTGCAAAATTCGTCGAACCCAAAAAAGGCCAGAATATATTAAAAACTCAAAGATATAATGTAAACTGGAGAAGTTCAATTTACAGAAGCGTTTTCACTTTCGAGTTTTCATCCCTGTGTGAAAGTTATTTTCCGTTCCCTGCAAGACATTTTTTCTTCCGCAGAGCAAAATTGAAATCCAAAGTTAATTGTTTTTAGGTATATTATGGAATATCATTGGTACTTCAATCCCCAAACTCAAAGAAAATTAAATTTTAAATTTATTCTCAATATTGTTGGTCGCAAAAATTTTGCCTTACTATTCGTTTTTGGAAAAAAAATTACTTTTAAGCATTTATTTCTCAAAATCTATTGCACCATACATAGAGCTTAGATAGTGGCTGATATATCTAGATTCTTAAATTCTGAAGATGTCGCAGTTATTAAGTATTTCCATTTCCAGTTCTTTCTTTATTTCAGGTTCAGAACTTTTCATTTTACTTGAAACATTTATTACTCAAGATTGACAATAGATTAGCTCATATGGTAACTGATACGAATTTAGCATTACGTTCTAGAAGAGGTGGAATTGTTTACTAAGAATTTTTATTTGCAGTTTCTTTTCTACCTTCTTTTTCCAAAAAGTGTCCTTGAAATATCTTTCACTTAGGATTTGTTAGAGATACAACTTGGATAATGACTGATATGGATTCAGCATTAAATTTTGGAGGAGGTGAGGTTAATGATTTTACTTAGGATTTCCACTTTGAGTTTTGGCAATCTTCCTTCCGATTAAACAATTTAGATTTTCTGTGAAACATCTATTCGGATTTTGCTATCGGTATAGCTTAGATTATGACTGATAGGGATTCTGCATTAGGGATATGAGTATTTACTGAAGATTTCCACCTCTGGTTCCATTTCCACTTCCGTTCCAAACATTTGCTTGTTACGTCTATTTCTCAAAATTGGCTAAAAACAGAGATTAGTTGATACATGATATGAATTCAGCATTTAATACCGAAGGTGGTCGACGAATCACTAAAAATTTACACTTCCGAATTTTTTCACTTCCAGTTCAAAACAGGAACACTTTGATACACCTATTTCTCAGGATTGGCTATATATAAATGATGACTGATACGAACATGGATTCAACATCTAATTGCAGATAAAATAGTGGGGAGGACTCACTAAGAATTTATATTTCCATTTCTGGAAATGACACTTGCTGTTTTTTCGAAAATTCGCATGGTTGTACGAATAATTATGCAAAAAAGATTAAAATTGCTTACTGTTTGCCTAAAAAATGTCGTGTACACATCATTTGCCACCATATGAAGGTTCATTTATAAACTTCTTGTTTTATACTTTTCCGTGATAAAATAATAACATGGTTACGTGTGATATTGGATTATATGAGTACATCGGATATTTCCTATCATTTTTATGAGGGATTTCAATTTTCCAAGGCTCTAAAGAATGCATCTCCTTCAATATAGAGCTTTACCAGAAATAGAAAATATTAGGAAAAAAAATCTGAGTACAGATTGTTTTTCATTTCTGTCTATCATTTTACCTGGAATACTAGAACATACAACCACAAGCAGTATTTAAATATATTTCGTCATTTTTGATTTTGTGAGTGTTAAAATAATATTTCTTAAATGAAAAAAGTATAATATATGCAGTTGAAATTTAACTAGACTTTTGTTTCCCGTTGATTTAAATAGCCATTATATAGCTAGATTTAATTTATCTATAGAGACAGTATTTTTTGATAATATACTTGTCTACAGATCCGAAAGTTGGTTTTCGAGTTACTATAATAACGAAAAAATATAACCTGAATGTAAATAAAAATAATAAAAAAATATCCAAATTTCAAGATCAATTACTATTTTAAACTTCAAAGATACATCTGTTATAAAACTCTGACAGAGAATTCTATATAAAAATATTTAAGCACATTGTATTTATTAGAAATAAATATTTTGTTATATAAAATCGATGGTATGCATTCCAATCAATAACTTCTAAAATTCAAAATCCAATTTCTAGCAGTGTTTTTCATATGTTAATAATGTATTTAACATTTCATTATCTAATTTGGAAAGGGGAATCTCTGTACCATCACAACCTTCAAATCATTCCCAAATGTGCGCATATATAAAGAAAAGCATTTCACAATGTTATTGGCATTGAATTTAACATCAGGGCAGTTGGCACTTTTGGTGAATTTATTAGTTAAAACCTTATGACTTATACATAGTCATAAGTGCAAAATGAGCATAAAAATGCAACTCGCATTAATTGAAATCCTGTGTAAAAATGGCTAATGGTAACTATGGGCATTAAAAAGTAAAGCTATTGCAAAAAGTATTTTCTCTTGCAAACGAAATGTGTTAAATCCACAAGAATGGTCTTAACAGATTTGTCGCATCATATCAAAAATGAACTCATTTGATGATATTTACGTTTTCAATTTATATATATTTTTTAAAAATTTATTTACAAAACGAATATCTGGAAAATGATTAGTTCCAGCGTTCTAAAATTTGTGCCATTTATTTTCTAATGTAATATTACGTATATAATTATTATTTATTTAACATTACTGAAGAACCTGATTTTTAATTATTTTTTCCTTTTCAATTCATTCAAAATTGTATAGTTTTTTGAACATTCTATCGCGTGTGAAATCAATAGGCAATTCACTGATTGCAAGGATTGTGCCAAATTGCATTCAAAACTCTCCATTTTTTTCGTAAAATAGTGCATACACACAAGCACAGATGAATTCAAGCATATACACGAACATATCATCTTGAAACTTTAGATTCGTATTCTGGGAAGTTTAAAACGTGCTCTTACGACAAAAAATTGAATTCGAATTTTCAATCCCGTCACAATACTATCCCTATTCTCTAACTATGTAGAAAAAGTAATTTTTCTATTGTATGTAGTAAAAATAATAACCAAGAAAATCACCATTGAATTATGTACGGGTGCAATTAATGATTTTCCTACAAACAAATGTTGATTGGAAATATATTGGAAATATAGGGGGCGTATATATCTTTAAGAATTTCAGTAACTGAACTTTGGAAAATTTAAGAACCTTTGTAATGTTTCGTATTAGCAGATATTGTGAGTGCAATTACAATAAAATGAATTTGAAACATCATGATTGACTTATTAATTCGGATAATCACACAGCTTGTCGTTCTGTGACATCAACGTTATTCAACTCATCCTAAAAAATTATCATACACAGGACTATCATGACACAGGACTAACAAACAAATATTCTGAACAGCAATGTCTTCTTATAAACAAGATAATACTGACAAAATTGATTTATAGAAGATCATCTTGATTAATTGCGAGGCATCTTTGGATATTTACACACGAATGTAATAATACAATGTTTACTTTCGTCATCATTGTTATTTAATTTTATCCAGAGGGAATTAAATGAATTTTAGATAAATTAAATGAAGAATTTTCGAAATGAAATTGCATTCAAAAACATTCTATATGTAAATAAGAAAGGTTATGGGATTCATAAAGGCGCGTCTCGTGTTCAAATGTCAAAATGTCTAAAAATTTCCAAACACATGGATATAGTCAGCGGAAAAATTCACTGGATATGGTCCAAAAAATATCTGTAGAGCAATGATTCCAATCGCCGTCTGATTTGAGCACATATTACAATATCAAGCACATCCCGTCACCTGGAAGACCACGGATCCTGTCATGATGAGAGGGACTCACACTGGTTACCCAGGTAACTCATCTCCACACCTTGCCATTCACCAGATCAATGTGCCCCTTAGTGGAGAAGGTTCCATGGCTACTTAGCCAACGCTCATCCACCCTGAAAAGAGCGGTTTCCCCTAGAGGGTAAATGAAACTGAACTTGAAACAAATAAACCAAATCATAAAAAATTGCCATAAAATTAGAAAATAAGGTTTATGGAAGATTATTAAAGATTAGCACATATATGCGGCTTCGATTGTCAATTAATATGTATAAATTATTGCAGTATTCTAACTAATATTTATAATCATATTTTTTTATTATTTAATTCCCCTAAAAATTAGCATAAAAATATTTGTTCTGACTAGGCAAAATTATCAGCACCTGCGAATCTGAAAAATAAAAAAAATCCCAGTCCAGTTTGTGAAGAAATTTACAAAAGATATGAAGTTTTATCAATATACGCCAAAATAAACACGCAAAAATAGTAGAAAAAATTAGGCCCATGTCATTTTTGTCCTGTAGCAGCAATCTGTTAAATATAATATGTGAAATTGAAAAATATTATAATTGAGAAAATATGTGAAATTTAAAAATATTTTCCAAAATAAAACAGATGATTTAAAATATCAATTATTCCTATAGCCTTATATTCCAAGGCAGTAACTGATATGCTCCAATCAAAAATCAAATACATTCATAAAAGTGTTTTTATATCAAGTTCTTTATTATTTAAATTTTATAAATTAAACGAAAATCGTCCGCTATATAAGCACATTTGATTTAATTCTTTTCCAAACAATATAATACTTTTTTTTCAAATAAAGTTTCATAAAAAAAATTCTCCATAATTTTATTTCAATGAAAGTTTTAAGATTGCGTTTTTAACACTTTGCAACATAGTTAAAAGTGTTATGAAAAGTGTTTATGCTCATTTTGTCTGTCTGTCTGTATGTATGTCCGTTCGCACGATAACTGCCGTAAAAATGACTTCATCAACATGAAATTTTAGTACGTGGTTGAGACTGTCTGTGGGACATATGGTAAGGTAAATGAATAATATTACCAGTTTTGGATTGAATCCAGGTTGTAAAAATAAAATACATTGAACCCTATAGGACCTAATTTTTCAAACACTCTTAAGCGAATTTAAAATTCACAAATTGCTTCAAACATTTTAGGAAATATTCAAATTATCCCATAAAATATATAAAAGAAAATCAGCAAAACATATTCGGTAGTTTTTAAATAAAAATTAAAAAAAATATTGCACCCATATTGTATGAAGAGATCACGTGATCCACTTCAAAATAAAATATGGCATCCATCTTTTTTCCAAGTGTCAAAATCGTAATTTTTAAAGTTCTTTTTAATTTATATTTAGTGATGCCTCCGTCTCAAAAACGCTTTATTTTAGCTTAATTTCTACGCATCTATATACTGTACCAACGCAATTACAATATTTTTTAGTTTAAATGATCATCAAACTTTGGTTATTTGTATAATGAAGTATAATTTTAACGTATGCAGTAAGTAAACACATCAAGCTGTAAGATGAGTTGCATAAGAATTGATGAATTTCTTTAATGCAAAATTATTTAGTTCTGGAGTCTGGAATATAACTGATATGGATGAAACATTCATTGATTTTACATATAGAAGCAGACGATTTTATAGTATTTTCTTTTTCAATGAAGTTTTAAGCATGGAGTTAGAAAGTACTTTTACCTCCATGGTTTTAAGTTTTCAAGTAAAATGAAGTATTGTAGTATTGTGATAATTTTAAATATATCATAGATGCATGAAAGGAATGGAATAAAATTTTATGAATGAAATATTCACTGCTTTTATATAGAGAGAAAAACGATTTATATTTCGACGATGTTATTTGAATAAAGTTCATTTTTTTCAATGAATTTTTAGGTTTTCAAATATAAAACATTATTGAAGTATTGTGATAATTTTAAAAATACCACAGCTTAATGTATAGCATTTTATAGATGTTTAAATAAAATTGCATTTCAGTTGGAAAGTGTTTCATAATCAATGCTTTATGCATGATTGGTCTTTCTTGCTTAAATAAAATCTCGAGAACACTTGAAAAGGGAATCTCGAAACATGGCTGGGTTTATCCGCTGTGATGTAGAGACTACCTATACCAAATTTGGAAAAATAAACTTCAAAATATATGAAATTATATATGGAGTATGCAATCGATCAGACAAAGGTACTTTCAATTACATATTTATTGATAAAAATGTTAAGCGCTCAGACAGAATCATCTGATAACAGGGAACGTTGGTAAACAAATGACCACTGTTTGGTATGACTGAGCATGAACACGACACTGCATGCCACACGACGGCGTAGTAATCGTGATAACTGTGACGTATAAACAATGTTCTCAGACAGTTTCAATATGCCATATATTTACTGTAAGTGTTAAGTGGAGGTCAGTGTATAATAAGCATGCTTAGATAATGCACTATACGCCACTACGAACAACTGATGGAGTTTGAAAGAAACCGTATCGGTGAGACTGGAGAAACAGGGTTGTCGATTCGTGAAATTGCCAGCCATGTGGTATATTCTGACTTGAATGTTAGGAGATGTTGAGAGCAGTGGATAAACTAGGATAGGCATACCCGGCGGATAGACTCTAAAATGATACAGATAGACTACCAAGAGATGATATTGACATATTCGAAGAACAAAGGCAGCAATAGTGGAAGCTTTTTGTGCCCTTGAAGCAGCAACGAAAAATATTGGCATAACAGTCAATGTGGAGAAAACCAAGTTCATGGCAGTGACAAGTAGAGACCAAGATCAGTTAACATTGGTAATAAATGACTGCGTTTTTGAGAAAGTTGACCAGTTCAAGTACCTGGGCACAATGGTAAATTGTAATAACAATATCAAAAGTGAAATTAAGAATCGTATAGGTATGTCTAACAGATGCTACTATGGTTTACGTAATCAGTTTAAAACAAAATATATAAGTAGAGAAACAAAGACAGGGTTATATAATTCAGGGCACTGTACCATATATATATATATATATATATATATATATACATTTATATATATATATATGTATATATATATATATACATATATATATAATATATATATATATATATATATATATATATATATATATATATTTATATATATATATATATATTTATATATATATATATATGCACATATGTATATATATACATAGATATATATATATATATATATATATATATATATATATATATACATTTATTTATATATATATATACATATATAATAAAAAGGTTTGAAAGTCCAATGAAATAAAAGTGAGAAACTGTAACTCGAAAAACCTAAACTTTCTAACAAGCTTACAAAATAAAAGTATACATCAGCAAATCTTCAAGCAAATGCATATTTGCAATGTATCCTTAATTTCTTAAGTTTGTTTCGGTATATATATATATATATATATATATATATATATATATATATATATATATATATATCACCCTCTTGTAATAATTCTTTTAAAGTTTTAAAATCAAATAGTCTTGATCATGTTAAATATATATATAAACTAGCTTCTAAATATGCTATGAATTTAGAGACATGTGGAAATTATCTTTATTAGAATCTATTGAAAATTTTATTAGTAGTATTAAATTGTCTGGATCTATATATAATATTGATCTATATATAATATTGAAGTCTTTGAGCCTACGGTTGGATTGTTTCGCAGTGCTGTTGGTCCTGATTTTATATTCATGGATTATAACGCGCCTCCCCACCGTACGACCTTGGTCGACGACTTCCTTCAAACTGAAAATGTCCAGCAGACGCAGTGGCCTGCCAACTCTCCTGATCTGAATCGAATAGAACATATGTGGAATATGCTCGAGAGACATCTTACAGTCCTCCTCTATCCATCACGCTCCGTTCCGAGATTGAAAACTGCTCTCCGTGAGGTTTGGAAATCTTTGAGCACACAACTCATCCAAACCTTCATTGAAAGTATGGGAAATCGTTGTGCAGCATGTGTGGCTACCAAAGATTCTCACACATCGCATTAAACTGCAGCATCACATTATTTTAATCATTCTGTTGCATTGAGGTTGACACTCGTACTGTGACCCTTTTCATTGTATGATAAAAGTCGTTACTATCCTTGTTTTTCATTATTTTCTTCTTCTATAACCCTATTACATCCGCATACCGCATTTTCTTCCATTGTAGATTTCCTGAAATTTTCACATATCATTATCTACCTCTTTAAATTCTGTGGCTCATTTCTGTATGTATAAAATCAGTCTCATTTTTCATTTGAAGTTATATAAATTTAGTGGAAACTGCCATTGGTCGTTTTCTTAAATAATTTAAATATTTTTTCATCTTGCTTTTTAATGTTTTTATAAATGTGGAATTTGTTTTTGAATGCCTTTTTACGTATCTTTTATTATTTCTGCAAAACCGCCCACGCGGCGGCAGCGGTCAAGGCAAGTGTTTCTTCGTTATTGCTGGGCTGCCGTGTTTTGGATTCGAGTCCCACCCGCGGGCATGGATGACGTGTTGTTGGGCGTAGTGTGTTCCACCTCTACTGGTGCTCCGGGGAAACGTCTTGTGACGTCTATATGGTTCACATTTTATCTGCGATGTATGGGTGAATGATGTATGTGTCAAGTGCCTAGCCGTTAACAGTAAAAAAAATATTTTATTCCCCAGAGGAGTTTTCCATCGCCCTGCTCTGGGTTGGATATTATAGATTCTTTTGAATTATTTCTAGAATCTCAAGTAGTGCTCCAGTGTTTTAGAAGACTGAATATTTGCACACTCATAGTATCGACTCCTGTATCGAACTTAATGGAACCGGATTTTTGATTTTTCTCCCGAAGAAGATAAAATGTGAGGAGATGTAAAGTCTCACAACCCTCCCGAAGCCCTCACTGGGAACACAAAAGGCTGAAACTTGACTACGTGTCCAAACCTAACTGGGCCAATTTTCAACTGAGACACTGAGACAACCATTTTTAACGAGCACCATCGCCATACATTGTTAAACAGAAGATATCTTGTTAAAAATAAGTTGCATCGTAATTAAGAGTGTTAGCTCCTCTGCCTTTGACAGCTTTAATACTGGTATTAAATAAATTTCAAAACTTGAATGTTTAAAAGCATGTTCTTAGTCCATAATTTATGCAGGCTGCCGTGCTATGTCAAACTCGATGGCGCTATTTCGCAATAACCTCAGTTAGTGATTAACTCTGAGTACATCACGTCTTTTAATGGTTTAGTAATAGCTTGAGCTCTACATGAAACATTATCCTTGCTGACCCTAAACACTAATGGTCTCATTTTCCCAACGTTAATGGTTTCTCAAAAATAAGCTGAAACGTGAAAGAATTGATTTATAAAATTTTGACTTGATTCATGAATGCCCATTTTACTTTATTTTCACCAAAATATGACTAATAGAAGATGGTTTTTGAATCGTCACAGGTACTTAGATTTTATTAGTAATTGGATAAAATGCTTTAATTTGTTTGAAATAATTATGCCTGGTTTCTCATTTCCTCTACAATAACAAAAATAACTTGATACGTTTAGAAATGAATTTTAACACTTGGGCAATGTAAAACAAATAAAACTCCTATATAAAACTCCTAGCAGTGATATTTTTCTACAAATGATAAGTCCTTAATGTATTGAATTATCTCTAACAATCGTAAATTTAGCTAGACATTTATGAAGAAGTTTGATGTTGTGGCATGTGGTGAGTACACTTAATTTTCGACAGAACAATTAGATATTTTCATATATTTGTTCACATTTATTTCATACAATTATACGAATTTTCGGATAATCCGAAAGTGACATGTCCAGAACCGGAAGTAAAAAATTCTTAGTGAAGCTCTTTCCCACCCCTCCTGACATTCGATGCTGAATCTATATCAGTCATCATCTAAGCTCTATCTATAACCAATTATAAGGAATATATGTTTCAAGAATTGTTTTAAATCGGAAGTGAAAAAGCCAGAAATGGAAATCCTTGGTGAATCCCATTACCGGCTCAGGAATTTTAGTACTGAATTCAAATCAGTCATCATCTAAGGTTTTTTTTCACCAATCCTAAGAAATTAATTTTAAAGTTAATTTTTTTAATCTGAAGTGGAAACGGAACCAGAAATGAAAATCACTAGAAAACTACACCATATCCTTTAAACTTTGATACTGAATCTATATCAATTTTCATCTAAGCTCTGTATGTAGCCAATCTTAAGAAATGTATATTTCAAGTAAAATAAAAATATTTAAACTGGAAATGATAAAGCAACCGGAAGTAGAACTTCCTAGTAAATCCCTAACTTCTCCAGAATGTAATGCTGGAACCAGGTCCATCTTCATGTAAGCTGTATCTATAGCACATCCTGAGAAATAAAGACTCCAATAAATGTTTTATGAAAAGCAATAGTGTAGTAAATATTTTTCCATCAATTAGAAAGATTAAACAGGAACACATTCTCGTATTTTGATGGTTGAACCACTTTCGTTCAAGTCATATTCCTTGTTGTCTTACGTAATAATGGGAAATGTGTGTGATTGTGCGTCTGCATGTATATATAACGGAAAAGTTAAGCGCCGTGCGGCCATTAAATTAGGTACACAAGTACTTTAGGTACCTGCAAAGTCACCTCAGACATATTTTTTTGTAATTCGAAATTGCATTTTTTTATTTTATGTTTTAGCCCGATTTTGAACAATTTTCACACAATTTTTATTTTGTTACATTTTTAAACTAAACATTCCTTTATTATTTTATTAGTGTTCGATTAAAACTGTCTATTTTACCAAATAATTAAATTCAAAGATGCATAATCATACAATTTCTTTTCAAACATCATCAAAAAATTTTTAAAGATATTTTAAAAAAGCTTTCTTCAACTATGATGTCTGGCACTACTTTTTAAGAACATGTACAAAAAATACTTGAAAGCACATGAAAAGGATTAGAAAATGTAGTTTAAGTGAATCCATGGGAATTCCATTATTATCTCAACCGAAATTTTGAACTCGGAAAGCATAAGCACGGAAATGATAAAGTTTTTATGGTGCATAAGTTTTTTTTTTGTATTCCGTCGATAGTCGTTACGTTAGATTAAAAATCCGAATTTTAGAGGATTACCTTTAGCTAGATAACAGAAGCTCCTTTCAAATACGAAAAGTGGCTGTATATGAGGAAATAAAGAAAATCTAGACTGTTGTCAAACCAAACACGTCGTTCCTAAAAGCTTCAGATCACAAATTTTTCTTAAGAATTTTTCATTTCTTACAATAAGGATTATATCCTATCAACTCTCTGTATAGTTGTATTTTATTCAATACAATTTGCTACATGTTACACAGACTGTGGACGCTCAGGATCTTTTTAAACATAAAAAATTGTGAGAAAACAAATTTCTAGTGACCTCCATACATAACAGTGGCACAAGATAAAACGGAAAATAAATTAATCACACACAAAATTAAAAAAATTGAGGGTTTAGGCAGACTTAGTTCAAAAGAATGCTTTATTACCTACTTTACCTATTGTTACTCACTTTAACTACTTTATTGCCTACTTTTTACCTATTGTCACCCACTTTACCTACTTTATTATCTGCTTTACCTACTTTATTATCTACTTTACCTATTGTTACCCAAGTTACCTACTTTATTACCTACTATACCTATTGTTACCCGCTTTATCTATTTTATTACCTACGTTTCCTACTTTACCTTTACACATAAATCTCATCAATATTCAAAATTATTGTTATGCAAAATTACCAAAAGAGGGGGTAGGCAGTTAAAATTGTTTTGACATATTTGAATAATATCAATTTTGGATAATCATAAGATTTACATAGTATTGCTTTGAATTAAATCTTCTCTATTTCTTCATGCACCTCTGTAGTATAAGAGAGGACATTGGACAAGTTGTTTTTACTTTCTCCTTCGTGTAATAGATGCACAAAGCAATGCACTGTAAAATTATATATCAAGCTATAGAATTTTATGTAACTTTTTTAATAAATTTATCTGAAAACGTAGTACATCTTGAAAAAGTTTCATGCTAGGGTTCTAAAGTTAGTGCTATTCATTTTTAATGAACAATTACATAAGAAATGATTATTTATTTAATATTATTATAGCCATTTATTTTTCGAAAATTTGTTTGAAAATTGGGAGCTCCTTTGAACATTCAATCGCATTTGAAAACAATAGAGATCCAGAATTCTCCGACTGTAGTAATTGTACCAAATTTGTTTTGTATCGCTCTATTCGTCCGTGAAATATCACCTCCACAGATGCTTGGACACACGAACCAAACATACACTATCACATACGCTAACGTACATGCACATATAGAAATTTCCTCAAAAACGTCCGATTCGAGTTAAGGGATACTTGCAACGTGCTCTTCCGTTTAATTCCTACTTTGGATATATGGGGGAAATTTTCCCCGCACGCCCTTTGCATGGTATCTCCTACAATTCTTAATATAGATAGAATTTAAACTTTTAAAAGCATAATTTTATACTCATGAAACCCATCTATATGATACATTATTTACGTTAATATCGCTCTCTCATTGAAAATAACCTCACTCATGGATGACACACTTCTCGCAATAAACACACTCGCACACTCTCGCATATTCGCTCATAAGTATGGAATGATCGATAGCTGGAATAGCAGTAAGAAAACTTGTTATTTGCCTCAATATAGCGAACGAATTGGTTGTTCCCCATAGAGGTTAGTAAAATTGTGACGCATAGCTATTTTTCTTGCTGCTATTGCTGCATAAAGGGTGTCAAGAAAAGTCATGGACCAGACAAATAGCTCGAGAAGTAGGGTTATCATATATATTTTTTGTAGGTGTATCGAAAATCTTAATGACTCTACACAATGAGACAACTGTAAAGGAGCTGACTCCCTTATTTAGAGGAGGTATGAGATATCTTTGCTTAATGTTAGAGATAGGAAAAAGTCAAATGTAAAGTTTTGGAGGGTTGCAAAATTAGTACGAAATATTACTGACCCCCCTCCCCCACAAAAATAAAAAACATCTGTCTAAATAACGATTTTAACATAGATAATTTTATTAATCTGCATGTAACTGTGTAAATGTAGAGACACGGGAAAATTCGCAGAGACATCATACTACACGTACGCACGCATGTATCGTTGTTAAAGGTGAACATTTTCTTTTATTTTATCTACTAGAACAGTGTTTCCCAACGTGGGACCCACGCCCCACAGGGGGCAATTTGATTGTTAAGGGGGGCAATTCTAAAATGGACTCGTCCAGAGTTTAAGTGAACCATATGGCAACTCTGAGTCGCTACTCGAGCTGGGTAAACGTCCAGTATAGGTAATTTCTGTCCGACATGTTCGTAGCCTTGATTTCACTATTAGATTCTAGGGACGGTCATAGTTAAAACCACCTGAGTCAAAATAGATAACCCTAACTCACATTATGGCCAGCAAAGCACACTGGGAAACGTCAAATAAATCCCGCCATATTCGTTCCAAAGATTATTAGACGTTAGGGGCGGTCGCCTGTTGAGTGCAAACAGTTAAAAGGAGAATCGTTGGTGTTAATTTGAAATAAGCATCCGTTAAAACTGTTGTAAAAGTCTTGTTGATTTAAAAAAAATATGCATTGTAGAAATATAAGTGGTATATAAATATTAGTAGTTTGTTATTTATTTTTATTTATTTCAGTTTTAGAAGCATCTTTTTCCAGAAAAATTTGTCAAATGGAAAAAATATGTTATTTTGGTGGGATAAATATGCCATATACATTTAAATATGCATTTTTTAGTCTACGTTTACTCCACTTCACATTAAATTAATTTCAACACATACTTTATTTTTAGTTTTTAATTGATCTTATATTTATTTCATTCAGCCCATAGTTAAATGAGTGGTGCAAGCAAGAAAAACATTCGTCAGTATTCGGAGGAATATTTAAAATTTCGTTTCATACCCGCTCTCCACGATGGACGGTCACCTTTTTGTCTTTTATGCCAACAATGCTTGACCAACGAATCAATGAAACGAGGTCGTCTTGAGGCGCATTTGAAGGCGAAACATAGTGCTCCTATTAATTCAGATATGAATTACTTTCGAACTTTAAAGAAACATTTTGACAAAAGAGCAACATTAAAATCTCTATTTACTGCTCATACTGCAACTGTTAATCGTACTCTTGAGGCTAGTTATCAAATTTCCTTACTCATCACTAAATCTGGGAAAAATCATACAATAGGAGAGAATTTAATCAAGCCATCAATATCAGTATTTCTTAAAGCGGTTCTCGAAAAAGATGACAAAGACGTGAAAGCTATGCCACTCAGTAACAATACTGTTAGCAGAAGAAGAGACGAAATGAGTGAAGATATTGAAATACAACTTGTTGAAAAGCTGAAAACAAGAAAATTCTCAGTGCAAATGGATAAATCAACTTTGAGAGACAGTGAGGCCGTATTGATAACTTACGTAAGATATATTGATAAACAGGATTTTGCTGAAGAAGTGTTGTTCTGTAAATCATTAGAAAGCACCACTACCTCCAAAGATATATATATAATAAGGTAAAAAATTACTTAGATGTCAATAATATACCAATGAAAAATATAACATCTTGTGCTGCAGATGGTGCTCCTAATATGATGAGCAAGAAAAATGGCTGCTTAAAATTTATGAAATATGATAATCCAGAAATGCTTCTTGTGCATTGTGTTATTCATAGGGAAAACTTGGTAGCTAAAAACATTTCGCCTGTTCTAAATGAAGTGCTAAATTCAGTTATAAAGTGTATCAATGCTATTAAAGCTAATTCCAAATGTGAACGTCTCTTCAAGCTATTTTGTGAAGAACAAAATGCAGACCATGTGAGACTTTTACTTCACACTGAAGTAAGATGGCTCTCGAAAGGGAACTGCTTGAAAAGATTTATGGAACTATTTGATACTCTTAGTGATTTTTTAAGAGACAAACCTGCAATGAAGTATTTGTTAACGGTCCATGGTAAACCATTTGTGAGTTATTTCGCCGATATCTTTGAAAAACTAAATATATTAAATAATCAACTTCAAGGAACACATAAAACTCTTTGTCGATGCAAAAGCGAAGATATTTGGTTTCATTACCTTTATTGAATTATGTCAGAAATATATTTACAACAAAAATTTTGAAAAGTTTCATCAGCTCCAAAAATTTGAAGTGACTGATATAGCTATACTTGTTATTGTCGATCATCTGAAAATTCTATCGACTGATTTAAAAGAAAGATTTTCTGATTTGAAACAAATTGATTTTCCAACTTGGATGATGCAGCCAATGTTAGTGGATTTGTCTGATATTTCAGATATGCAGCATCAAGAAGAACTCGCAGAAATGCCAAATGATGAGTCGGTTAAAACTTTATTTAATATAAAAGGAGCGATGGCATGGCTTTGTGAGGAAACAGAAATCAAATATCCAAATTCAACCAAATGTGCAAGAAAACTATTTTTACCGTTTCCATCTTCATATTTAGCTGAATGTGGATTTAGTGCCATAAATGATTTGCTGCTAAAAAAATAATTTGGCTGGATATAACACAACGGGGAGACTTGAGACTGAAGCTAACTAAATTGGAATCTAACATAAAATCTCTTTGCAGCAAGCGCAAGGATCTCACTAAATTTAAATTATAAATAATTCTTCGTCTTTAAGAGCGTAACAACCTGTTACAGGTCTTGGCTGCCTCGACAGCACGCCTCTTCCAACACCGTCGGTCCAAAGCGACTCTTTGCCAGTTTTTAATTTTCAAAATGTTGATGTCATTCACAATGTCGTCTCACAAAAACATCAATTAATTTTTTCAAGGCGCCACCCATATACAGGGTGCGAATATTCCACGTTCCAATACTCAAGTCCTTTTCCATACCGAGTCGTTTGGGTAGATAGGGGCCGGATTTAGCATTATGTTGAGGTTTCGTAACAAGGTTTTATAATAAATAATTACTAATAATTAAAATAATATAGAAAAATATTTTATTAACATTATTTCGTTCTTGAATTTCAGTTCTCCATCATATGTTTTGAAAATTTACTTGCTGTGTTTCCTCAACAATTTCCTAGTGATTTCTTCCTAAAACCTATCATTTAAGTTTCTTCAGTGAACAATTCAATTTTTGAATTTTAAGAATTATGTATATGTTACATGGGGGGCATAAGAATTTTAGAAAGGCTTAGGTGGGGCATGGCACAAAAAAGGTCGGGAAAAACTGTACTAGAACGAATTGCCCGCCGTTGCTCTAAATAAGCAGCCACTACTTATAAATAATTGAATAAACGCCCGTTGCTTAAACAATACATCCTAAATAAGCGGTAACTTTAAAAAAAAAATAGTGGCTACTAATAACGAACTATTACTAATAACGAACTCTA
This sequence comes from Amaurobius ferox, assembly GCA_951213105.1. Lineage (NCBI taxonomy): Eukaryota > Metazoa > Arthropoda > Arachnida > Araneae > Amaurobiidae > Amaurobius > Amaurobius ferox. Next base: position 99,765,545 of record OX578141.1, on the reverse strand, counting down.
CAAAAGTACTGGACAGAAAGTAATAGAGAGAGATAGAAATAGAAAATCGTAAATGGAAATGGACTAGACATATAAGAATGCCCCAGCATAGCATTCCTGGTGTGGCACTTACTTGGCCACCCGAGGGAAAAAAGTCTCGGGGTAGACCCAAGTTAACTCAGAGGAGACTAATAGAATAAGAGAGAAATCTGATGGGACGGCTAGAAGCAAGGACTGCGGGACAGGATCGACCAGGGTGGCGAAGCAAGCTGAAGGCGTGCCACTAGGCACGATGAGTGATGATGATGATGATGATGGTAAGCAGCCACTACTGATAAATTATTAAATAAGCACCCGCTACTACAGTAATACTCTACTTAAATAATATAAAAATCGCACACTATCTGGAAAACGAATAATATTAAAAGTGTTTACTAATAGATGGCGATAGTCGTCGGGAGAAAACGAGTCCGGTCTTCAATGGCGAACAGCTCGGCCGATTAAAAAATTTAAAGAGTTCGCTCGGTTAAAAAATATAGTTAATCAACAGAGGGGTTTAGGAAATTATTCTTCATTCTGGATCATTCTTTAATATTGGAAGGAACTACTATTAAATTATAAAAGCTGGATGTCACGTCAATTATTTTATATCATAATATAAAAATCTGAGAAGTTTGAAAAGCACGAAAAGTGAATAAATTTGAAAAAGTCCGAAAACCGTCTATTAATTGTATGGATTCTGTTTACAGTTTGTTCCAAAGGGTATTTTTTGGCATTTTCGATGGTGTCAATGTGGAAACTCTGTGATAATATTTTCGGTCGCTAAGGAATCCATCTATATGAAAATCGCTCAAAATCGATGAAAATCAGACTGAAACCTAAAATTACAGAATCTGAAGAAATACACCACATAGGTACGCTTTTCCAAGTTCTCAGTTACCTGTGTACCAAATTTCATGGCCGTACGACACTTAAATTTCTTTCTACGGTCCGCACAGTGAGACACACAGTCAGAAACACGCTCACACATTTTCCTTTATTACGTAAGATAATAAAGTCGATTTTACTCTTTTGCATTGTCTAAATGCTCAATTTTGGAAGATGAGAGTTGAAATGTATACACTTCTTTTCAGGGTTACAATTCATTTTTTGCAGACGCACAAAACTGCTTTTTACTAATTTTGAAAGACTTTACAAATTTATAAACATTTTTCCCTATCTTTAACAGGAGGCGAGATAGCCCCATTCCCCACTAAAGAAGGAGGTTCCCCTAAAATTGTCTCATCGTATAGCACCATTGGGGTCTCCTATATACTTGTATAAACATTATATTATAACTCTAATCATTCCAGAGTCCACTTCAAAAATAAGAGCTTGTAATATCGTCCCAGAAGCTCAACTGTAGAGCGTCGGTTATGCAGTTCGGAGATCCAAGGTTCGAATCCTGGTTGTGGCAGCAAGGTTTTTTACAATGGATCCCGAGCAAATCAACCCTGCAGGTTAGTGCAAAGATGTCGGAAGTCTGAAAGTGGCCCTAGTACGATCAGTGGACTCTGAAAGGTTGAGCGCCGATTTCAAAACGAGAGATACTAACTTGGGTAAAAGCTTAGGATACTAACGCAGGACACCACGCAGGATATTAACTTGGGTAAAAATAGTACTATCAGGAGGCTAACCTGAGGTACAAATAATAGGAAGTGGTCAGTCAGATTGTTAGTTGCAGGCCAATCTGACATTAGAGGGTGGAAAATGCAGAGTCCACTTCAAAGTTAAGACCTTGCAATATCATACCAGTAGCTCAACGACAGAACAACGGTTGCTCAGTTCGGCGTTCCAGAGTTCGATTCCCGGTTGGAACAACGCGGTTCTTTACATCATTCTTGACTTATTTTCCTAGCCCATGCCCTTTCGTTACATCTAGTATATCAGTCCATGCTGACAAACAACACATAAGTGCGAAACAAGTGCATGGATTCTGTACCCAGCAATGGGAGCGTAATCCTTTAAAGCTCGTAATTCATGCAAACCACCATGCCATGTTAAACTCGATAGCGCTATTTTGCAATAACCTGTATGAATGATTAGCTCTGGGTACAGCAGCTTATCTTTTGTGATTTAACAATAACGTAACCTCAAAATAAAGCATTCTCTTTGCTGACCCTGGACACTAATGGTCCCATTTTCTGAGCATTAATGGTTTCTAAAAACAAGTTGAAACTCAGTGAATTGATTTATGGAATTTCAGCTTGATTAATAGTCCTACATTTTACGATATTTTCACGTGAATGTAACTAATGGAGAAACTGTTTTTGTATCTTCACTGATACTTAATTTTCATGAAAGGTAAATAAATGAAGCAGTTTCACATGAATAGAAATACTTTTTCATTTTCTACAAAATGACAAAGAGAACGTTGTATTTTGAGTTGTATTAAGAAATTGTGATATGATAAAAAGACAAATTCGAGAATACATAGAAAATACCAATCCAATAAATGAAAAAGTGCTTCAAAATCATAAAGTAATTATACATTATTATTGAAGAAGGATTATTTAAATGAAAAAGACAAAACAGCTAGAATGCTAATTTATGTTTCAATAATCATAATTGTTTCAGCTTTAATTTTTATTTTACCATTTTTATAACCCTGCGAAATGATGTAGAAAGCTAGGAAGTCGACTGATATTTTATATCTTCGTCAATAATATTTTCATTAAATAAAAAATGTGCAGATATTAATTAAAAAATCAATTATTTATCTTCGCTACTTGTATTGTACTAAGTAAATCACAAACTGCTGAAATTAAGTGATAAGTCAATTTTTCCTCTTACCTCGTTTATTTTGCTCACTATTAAATCATAAAGATGCAGAAATTAAGCAAAATGTCAAGTATGACTTTGTACATTCATTGATGTCCATTTTCTTTATTAAAATGTAATAGATTTAAAATATGGAACATACTTTTACTTATTTGTAGAACCAAATAGTCTCTTTAGATTAATGAAATAACAAATATTTATTCAAGAACAAACACATAATAATATCAATAAGTAAATATAATAAAAATATAATGTTTTGATCTAAATTCCGTTAATTTAAGACAATATTCAAAATACAGTGATGTTTTGCTTTAGATCAAAAGTGCATATTTATAATAAGCAATATTTAACTTATATAATATTTTAAGACTTATTATATTTTAATAGCCATAAATGTATATTATATATATATAATATATATTTATGTAGCGCAACAATGTAGCACCACATTAAGCGGGAGTGGAGGCCCACCAGAATAAAATATTATAGCCACACTATTCAGACATTAGAATAAAGATCATATATTGTTCTGGAAAATACAGTAGATTTTGAAACATCTGAAAAGAAAAAAGTGTTCATCTGATGCTGTGTACGGAGAAATGGAAAAATGCATATGAACGACAGCAGGCACCTTTGAGAAAGATGTTAGTACGGGATATGTCCACCATGGAGTGCGATGCAACATTCCACATGTCGTGTCATTCTTTGCACAACATTGTCCAGCAGCTGTTGAGGCAAGTTATCCCACTCCTCTGTCAGTGCACGGATGAGGGTGTTCTTGTTTGTTGGAGGATATTTTCGACCAGCAAGTCGCCTTCCCAAAGCATCGCAAACATTTTCAATGGAGTTTAGATCTAGAGAACGTACTAGTCATACGAGGCATTGAATACCCTCGCTCACTAGAATAACTCGCATTGAATACCTCGCTGACATTGAATACCCTCGCTGACTAGACAATCCTGAACAGCAAGCGTTCGATGACATGGTGAGTTGACGTCCATGGAAACAAATTTATCACTGGCAACACCACGAAAAAGGCGAACATGAGGCAGTGAACTTCTATGTATCGTTGGCCGGTCCCAGTCCCAGTTGCAACCACATGTAGGGGGCGTGCGATTGATCATGATGCCGGCCCATGCCATGATAGTGCATGTCGGATGTCGGTCCCTTTCCTGGATATTTTCTGGAAGATAAACAGCACCACTCTCATGCCAGATCAGTTGGCGTCAACAATCCGATGCCAGACTGAACCTACTATCATTTGAGAATAGTACCAGTACTGTTCGGTCTAATTGCGATGCTCACGACACCATTGCAAACGGGCGGTACGGCGCAGTCTGAACAATGGGTCACACACAACAGGACTGCAGGCGTATAGTCCTCCTTCTTCCAAACGGCTGGCTACAGTTTTGGAAAAATTGCTGTCTTGTGGTAGCAAGACACTGATTTGTCATCTGCTGAGATGTGGTGCGCCGGTCCCATTTTGTCGATAGGACAATGTGAACAAGGTGATGGACAATAGAAACAAGGACAATAGGACAAGATGAACGTATATATACATTATACATTCACCTGTCTCCTGCAGGCGTCGTACTTCTAACACGACCTCCCCCTTGATACTTGCTACACATTCCATTTGTTTTACCATACTTGTCATTTATTTCCAAATACTTGCCACAGCCATGAAACCAGCTTTCCAATAATAAGGCCACACGTAAAATCATCTAACTGATATCAGGAAGTGATCACGTCAATTAAATCTTCATCATCCCGTAAAACTTTCATTTGGAACAACAACTATCCACACGCGTCAAATCCATTAAATCTCTTATCAACACTATCATGTGACGAAATGGCGTGGAAATGAAAAATTTGTATACGAACAACTCTTCTTACTGTATCCCGCACTTATTCTAATTTTCCACATTTTGCTTCCTTTTATTTTGTGGTTGCTATGTATAATAGCGTCACCCGTCCTTAGCAATTATCCAGACGTATATATATATATATATAAATATATATATATATATATATATATATATATATATATATATATATATATATATATATATAAGTCAAGTGTAGTTACAAAAAATTTTTTTCACCCATCTTTATCACATGTAATTCTTATTCTATTCCTTAACTTATATATGGAACAAGGAAAAAGTGTATTTTATACCAATTTAGTAACTGGTTGAAAAGTGTTTATGACTTTGTTCATTCTGTCTGTCTGTCTGCCAGTCTGTCCGTTAGCATGATAACTGCCGTAAAATGACTTTATCAAGATGAAATTTTAGTATGTTTTTCAGACGGTCTGTGGGACCTATGGGAATATAAATAATTAATATCACCCAATTAGTTTTTCATTGAACCCAAGTTGAAAAAATGAAATGCATTGAACCCTATGGGACCTAATTTTTCAAACATTTTTTTAGCAAATTTAAAATTCACAAATTGCTTCGAAATTTTTAGAAAATATTCATATTATCCCATAAAATATATATAAAAAATTTCAGTAAAATATGTTAAGTAGTTTTTTAATTAAAAATTATTTAATATACGGAAAAAAACAAATTCAATTAAATTCTGACTTTTGGGATATCCTCCAGAAAGAAAAAAGATATATATTATGTAATAAATATCTTTCCAAGAGTTTAATCATTTTGTATATGACAGAGGCTTCACATTTTAAAATAAATTTGGTAGATAACAATTTTTCAAATTGTCTTTTAATTTTATATCACTCTTCATGATATACTTATTTGATGGCATTTTTAATGCACTTTCCTACGTCCTAGAGAGCTAAAATTTGGTACACAGCTTAAATTTATTGAACATTTTATTCTACAAAAATTTGGTGGATCTTTAAATATAGATCATACATTTTTTTTCAAAATGGCCTGCAAATAATCCCCGCTCAGTTCTACAAATCATTGTTGCAATATTGTTAAAAATTCCGACGTGGGCAGCACATGTCTTTCGCTGCAGACTCATATTCACGTTTTCTTTATTTTTTCAATAATAATTTGAGTTTATCTGCACAAAATAACAGCCATAAGTATTTTAAATGACATTGAATTTGCACGTTAAACTTAAATTTGGTTCTCATTTGATAGCTGGACTTATTGTCAAAGTTGGCGTAGCGAAAACGCGAAAAAATTAGAATATCTCAAGAACGGCTAGTCTTAGAGTAATGGGGTTAGTCTTATTTTTTTGTTGTCAAAAATCACGTATGAAATAGGAATGTAATTGATATAATTGAGCACACGTAGTCCTTTATTTTTATATTTAATGATTTTTGCGGGCCATTTCGCAAAAATAGCATGTTTTTTTTTCCTGAATCGTACTAGAATAACCTGCAAATCATTTATGTACCAAATTTTGTTAAATTTGGTATATAAATCACTTGTAGGTCATTGAAATATTATACACCAAATTTTGTTAAATTTTTTCCATTAGTTTTTAGCTAGAGTGGATAAAGGTAATTTCTGCCGGTCATTTCGCAAAGAAGGCAGATTCTTTTATTACGAATCGTACTATAATCTAATGAACATCAGGATTTCCCACAAAAAACATACCTACCAAGTTTTATGAAATTCGGTCCATTAGTTTTTAAATTAGAGTGGATGTAATAGCCTCACAGACACACAGAAACATGCACAGATACACTCTTAGACACACACACATCTTCCTAAAAATAGTTTTTTCGTGTTCTAGAAGTCCCAAAACGTGTAGATCCTTCGAAAATTCGAGTTCCGATCTTCGGCACGTTTCCAATACTTTGAATACACACACACACACACACATATATATATTTTCTGCGTATCTGTGTATCTAAATTCCGTGCCTGTGCAATTACAATATTTGTGATTTTAAATGATCGATAAACTTTTATTATTTCTTCAACGAAGCCTAATTTTAACTTATGCAGAATGCAAATATCTCAAGCGATTGTAAGGTGAGTTACATAAGAATTGCTGAATTTTTTTCACATAAAATTATTTTGCTCTGGAGTCTGGAATGCAAGTTATGTGAATGAAATATTCATTGATTTTGCATAGAGAATCATATGATTTATATTTTGATACAGTTTTAAATATTCAAGTATAATAAATTGCTGTAGTACTGTGATAATGTAAAAGATATCACCACTGAATGTATCACATTTCAAAAATTTTTAAATGAAATGGCATTTCAGTTGGAAAGTCTTTCATAATCAATGCTTATGCATGATTGATCTTTCTTGTTAAAATATTCAACAGCTTGTCGTATAGTCTTTTTGATATCACATTTATATTTCTATCCATCTTCCTTTCACTTTTGCTATACAGAACATTTTCTGTTAATGATCCATCTCAAGTATAAATAATACAAGTAAAATAGTATATATATATATATATATATATATATATATATATATATATATATATATATATATATATATATATATATATATATATATATATATATATATATATATATATATATATATATATATATATATGCTTGAGTATAAAATCATTATATTTTTAATCGTCCGTCGTTTATAAAATAAAATAACACAATTATATGATATCATATATGTATTTAGCCTTTATTTTTTAAGGTTTCTTTAATAAATCTCTCGCCTAATCCATAAAACTGTCTTGTAAAATAAAAACATTTTTCAGCAAAAAGGAACAAATATAATATCATCTAATATTATTCATTTAATAACTTGCGGTATCCTCGCAGTTTAACGATAAGACTCGGAAAATAACAATTTAATTGGCTCTAAGGTTGATAGTTCTCCTTTGGCTGAGACTATTTTTGATACTTTCTTCGTGCCGTTGAAGTCTTCCAGCTTCATTTCTTAGTACTTATTTATTTCAATAGCTTTGTCAAAAGTTTCATTGGACTGCATTCTTTTCTACGTGTATTATGATATATATAATTAACTTCCCGTCGTAAAGCCAGCTTGAAATCATTTAGAAAAGTTAAATCATTTGGCATTTAATAAGTAAATTAAAAGAATTATTTTTAGGAAATATTGAAAGTATTTTAAGGAATAAAATCATAAAATGTAAGTTTTGAGATATTTGTTTAAAATTGAGTAAATTGTTTGAAGCTTTAAAGTGATGAAGTACCTTCCTTTGTAGGTGATCAGGAAGTATTTTTAAAAAATTTTAAAGATGTAAACATTCCCATTTAAATAAACTAAAATTTCTCAAAACTGTCTGTTTTGCAAAATAATGCACCTTTTAAATGCAAAAACGAAACTAAACAATATACACACTCTAAATTTTTGGAAGTAAATTTAGGCCATTAATACACACTTTAACCAGAGATTTGATGAGTACTTTTTGACATATGTAAAATGAGAAAAAATAAATTTTGAATATATATATATATATATATATATATATATGTGTGTGTAGGTGTGTGTGTGTGTGTGTGTGTGTGTAGGTGTGTGTGTGTGTGTGTATAATCTAGCAAAGTATCGCCCAAACTGCAAAAATTACGCTGAATTAATGAAAAGGACGCCTTATTGATGATATAATTATTAAAATATTTAATATATGGACTGTATTTCTTATGTAAGATGCTATCAATATTAATAATTGTTAATTTACAGTTGTGTGAAATATAAGTTAATTGGGTACTTTGAAACATTATTAAATGTTGTCATCCCAAAAATCGCCAAATGTACAATTCAGCATTAAAAATTCCACGATAAAAATTTCACATTTCACAGTACTGTGGATTTTACACATTATCTTTTGACTGTAAAAGGAGAAAATTCATTACATTGTATAAGGAAAGTCACGAGTTGCCCACATCAGGTTTTCTTTAATACTGTGAATATGTGATCTTCTTACTGGGCGTTATAATTTGAATTATAATCCTATTATTGCAAACACTCCAAATAGTCATGATTCAATAGGATTACCATATTTAAATATTGTAATAATTGTACCAAATTTCGATTGAAACGCTCCATTTGCTCATAACATATTGCATCCACAGACTCACGGACGAGCGCGCACACACACACACACACGCACACACACACACACACACACACACACACACACAGATATATATATATATATATATAAATATATATATATATATATATATATATATATATATATATATATATATATATATATATATATATATATGATAAAGAGATTTGAAGGTCCAGTTAAGGAAAGTGAGAAGCTGTAACACGAGAAACCAAACTTTCTAACAAGCTTACAAAATAAAAATATAAATCAGCAAATCTTCAAGCAAATGGAAAAAAATACAAATTTCGAATCATCAAGTCATAGAAAAGTATCAAAAAGCAATGGTATGGAATCGATAAAAGAAAAACAGACGAAATCCAAGCACAATTTTTTTATATATATATATACATATAAAAAAATCTGATGTGGGCAACACATGACTTTCCTTATATAATGTAATTAATTTACTACTTTTACAGTAAAAAAAAGTAGGTTTTTCTTACAGTAGATACTAATATTCTTTCCAAGATATTAAATTTTCGACAATTAGTCGTCATTTTTATCCATTTGGCGAGATTTTCGTTAATTTGGCAACATTTCAAAAAGTCGCCAAGTTGGCGACATTCCGCCAAATTCGTCGCCAAAATCTCGCCAAGCGTTATGCACAAAGAAATAAGTTATTCTTACAGCAGATAAATGACTATTGGCGTTCAAACACAAAAGTATTACTAAAAGTATATTTTTTCATGAATGGAATGAGCTAGTTCCACGAGAATGATGTAACCCAATTTATCGCATGGTACATATGAAAAGTGAACATGTTTCTCAATAGGAATTTTTTTTTATATGATTTTTTGATAATTTTTTTTTTAAAATGAACAATGTCTCGAGAACGGTTCATGTTAGCGTTCTAAAATTTATGTCAATCGTTTTCTAATGAAAAATTACATAAGAAATGTCTATTTGCGTAACTTTATTAGTGGTTTTGATTTTTTGACGATTTTTTCAAAATTTCATTCGAAAATTTTGGGGGGTTCTTAACATTCGATTGCATATAAAAGCAATAGGCTTCCAGTGTTTACGAATTGTGATTTTTGTACCAAATTTGGTTCGAATCGGTCTATTCGTTCGTCAGTTATCGTCTCCACAGACTCACTGACACACACACACACACACATACTTTCACACACACACACACACACACACACACACACAGACATCACTTCAAAAATGTTTGATTCGTGATCAGGGATGCTTGAAACGTGCTCTCCCGTCGAAAACTCGAATTCGAATTTTCGACCCCGTCACAATACTTTCCTTATACATTATGTATATAAGGAAAGTAAAAATTCTTTATAAATACCGTAGCAAACTTAAAGAACTAAGGATACTTTGCAAATATGCAAATGTAAAAATGAGTAAACAGGAATGACAATGCAAAATTCATATAATTTATTGCGCAAATGCAGTTAATAAATAAAATGATATCTATTTGCTTGAAGATTTGCTGATTTACACTTATATTTTGTGAGCTTGTTAGAAAGTTAGGTTTATCAAGTTACAGCTTATCACTTTTCTTTCATTGGACATTCAAACCTTTTTATTATATATATATATATATATATATATATATATATATATATATATATATATATATATATATATATATATATATATATATATATATATATATATATATATATATATATATATATATAATACAAACAAACGTCATCTCACAAATTCTTGATTCGACTCCAGAGATTACTTGAAATATGCTCTTCTGTTGAAAACTCGAATTCGAATTTTCGACCCCATCACAACGCTTTCGTTATATACATTATACTATGTATGTATAGAAAATAATAACTTGAAAAATCCGAGCAAGATTATAATGTGTAGTTTATGTGCATCCTCGACAACTCTTATTAAATCAACTAGAATTTTTAACTCGAAAAGCATAAACACGGAAAAAGTTTTTATGGTGTGGAGAATTTTTCTTTCCTCGATCGCCGTTACATAGGATTAGGACCCGAACAGCAACGGATTACCCTTTCCTAGATAAAAACTACTTATCCCAAATAAGAAAAGTGGATAAATATGAGGAAGTAACAAGAAGTACTTGTGTTGACATACCGAACACGTCATCTCTAAAAGCTCCAGATTCCAAATTCTTACGAATCAATATTTCATCATTTCATAATACACGGATTACATTTTATTAATTCAGTAGGGCTAAGGGGCGAAACTGTCGTATCAAGAAACACTACAATGTGGGAGGAGGTTGGAAGTGTAATAAGGGAACAGAGGGAATATTTTTTTTCGAAAGTGAAGATATCATTAAAACAATATCTTAATAAAAATTATGTTTCTTAACGTACATTTTCATATAAATTTTTCTTAAGTAATTTTATATTGTGTGGATTTATTTTATAAAATATATTAGTATTTAAGTCAGTCACACTGTAAAGAATCTTGATGCTCCAACCGGGAATCGAACCCTGTATCTCCTAACTGACCAGCCGAAGCTCTACCGTTCAACAACTGGGAAGAAGTTGCAAGCTCTTATCGTCAATGTAGACTTTGCATTCTCCTCCCTCTAATGTCACATGGGCGGGCAACTGACAATCTGACTGACCACATCCTGCTATTTTCACTTCAGGTTAGCGTCCTGCTACTTCTATTTTTACCAAGTTTGGTATCCTGCGTGGTAGTTATTCTCTTAATTTGAAATCGGTGCTCAATCTTCCAGAGTCCACTGAATCTATACTAGTCGTACTAGGATCACTTTCAGACCTTCGACATCTTTGCACTAACCTACAATGTTGATTTATTTGTGCGCCATTGTAAAGAGCCTTGCTGCCCGATCGAACCCTGGATCTCCGAACTGGCCAGTCGACGATCTACCGTTGAGCTACTGGGATGATAGTCGACTTACAGTCGAAATGGACTCTGCAATATACAGAGAAACTAACACTCTTACGAAATAAAATTTCAATTTTCTGTGTTTAATATAGTATGGTTCTTAGTCAAAAATTAGCTTAATTATGTTCAGTCTCTTGGTCAGTACTATAAGTTGTAGAGAATCAGTCTTCTAAGTCCTAAGTCACTGGAATGCCTCTTTAAGGGTGAGCGTCAGTAAATCTTCTGCCCTATCTGCTCTTTGTTAACTTTCGCGGCACACGTTTTTCGCCGAAATTCAACTCAAACAGTTGCGAAATATTTTCTGAAAGATAAAATGCAATGCTTAGGGTATATTAAAACTAAATTTAATACCCAATAAAACATAGAATATATTTTTAATTTTAATCCAAAATATGTTTGGTGCTGCTATCTGGTGTCGTACTTTCATTCACACCGATTATTTTTATTTTTTAATGAACATTTTTAAATATCTATTCCTTCTAATACAGTATTAAATACAACAGATCATATATAATAATGCCACAATCACGGAAAGGTAATTTCTCATTCTATAAATTTGATAAGGGGATCTGGATGTACATCACTGAGGACTGCAGCTTTGTCTTCAAGTTCCTTTGCCCTTCAAGCCCAGGTTCAATTACGTTTCAGTGATTGTGACATTATATTGTATGATCTGTTGTTGTATTTAATAGCGTATTAGAAGGAATAGACATTTAAAAATGTTCATTAAAAAATAAAAATAGTATGTATGAATTAAATTGCAACAACAGATAACAGCACCAAAAATATTTTGAATTAAAATAAAAAATATATTCTATGTTTTATTGGGTATTAAATTTAGTTTTAATATAATCTAATCATTGCATTTTATCTATCAGAAAATATTTCTCAACTGTTTGAGCAGAATTTCGGCGAAAAACGTGTGCCGCGAAAGTTAACAAAGCGCGAATAGGGCAGAAGATTTACTGACGCTCACCCTTAAGAAATCGAGAGGTATTACGAAGCGATTCATTTTTTCTCCGCGCCAATGTGTAGGATGAGTAAATCAATTATCTGACTCCGTTAGGTTCTGTCTCATAGTCGATAATATAGGTGCAAAGATTCAGGCTTCTGGGGCCCTGGGGAGATTTTGGAGGTTCTGAAATATATTTTCGACACCCTTGCATTTTCCCCTCCTCCTGGTGAGAAAATCAAATATCCGGATATGTTCTGTTTCTTGGTCGATACTTTAAATGTGTCCAAACTCAATCTCATGGGTAACCGAGGGAGCTGCGTCAGAAGGGACGTTTCGAAAAAAAAACCTCATTATTGCTATCCGTAAAATTGAAAAGCGAAATTACGCTTCCATTAGTTTGTGTTTCGTAGTTGATAATATAAGTGTGAAATGTTTCAAACGTCTAGGTCACTGAGGGACTTCCAAAATACCTGGAAAGAGAAAAAATAAGTTAGAAAATAATTATGGATTTCTGGAGATTCAAATATAGGACATAAGGGGGAGGATTAAATCGGGGCCAAACGTAAAGTTGCCACTCTTGCATTAAGTTTTTTTAATGAACACAGATGAAATTAATGTTTCCATTGCATTGGAATTTCGTATACTATGAACTAAGATGAATTGAACTGTTTTTCTCGGGCTGGAAAGCCTAGTAGTTATGGAGGAAAGATCCCGTGTTTTATCATCGACGCCGCTCAAAATTATCCCTGTGCCTCAGCGGAGTATGGGCACCATAAATCTTTAGGTCCGATAGTCGATACGAAAAACGATGGTATGGTCTTTGTGATTGCCACGCCCATTGGGATCCGGTCTAAATTGAGGGCTCTCTTAAGTTTGTATTTATACTTTCGGGCATTTTTTTCCATTTGATTGAAGATTTGCTGTTTTTTTTTTGTGGGTTTATTAGAAAGTTAGGTTTTTGGATTTGCAGCTTCTGGCTTTTCTATCATTGGACTTTCAAATTATTATTATATATATATATATATATATATATATATATATATATAATAGCTCTCTCATCAAGTGATATAGATTTTGATTTTTATCCTCCAAATTTATCCCTTATACCAAACGAAAGCAACATCTCATCTAGTGTTAATTTCTTAGATTTAACTCTCTCTCTTGATAATGAATATTCATTTCTGTCAAACATTTTTTACAAAAAAAAAGGTTCCCATTTAAAATTCACAAGATAATCTATTTTAACTCATGTATGAGTAAACAGGTATACAAAAATATTTTAATAAATCAATTTTATAGGATTTTTAGGTTATGTGAAAATACACAATATAGTAACCATCTAGCAGATTTATTTCGATACTGTAAGGCTGAATCCTATCCAGATAAGTTTGTTAAATATCACTTTAGAAATTTTGTATTGAATTTATAATTTGTTATTCATTGTTTTAGTCAAATTTAAAATTGCTATTGTATACTTTGGATATAAAATATTCTTTGAGATTTTAATTATCTTTGTGATAAGTTTCGGATACATATTATATAAATGTTAATTATTAATTATTATTTAGTATAATTTGTAAACATATTTTTCTTTATGTATCTATTTCTTGGGTTTGAAACATGTCTATTTGTATATCTATTGGTTGAATATCTCATTCAGGAGTATTTCCTATAATTCACAACAGATGGCTCTCTTTAGTATTCTTTCCAAATTCATCTTAGGATAGAGCAACGAAATATTAGGCGTCCTGAATAATGGTGAAGAAAGGTGTGAGTTTTTATTTCTATCTGCATCCTTGTGGATTGTTGGATAAATTACTGATATGTTTGCTATATGCACTCTCTTCCTCTTCTTTCCATTTGCCTAATATTATTTGTTATTTCAATTTTTGTTTCTGTCTGGTAATGTGTCGGATCTTTTGACGATATTTCGGCCATGTGGCTGTATCGTTGAGCGAAACATATTTGGAACCTCTGTGGATGCAAAGATCCTTGAATAGCTGGATCTACAAAGGTTCTATCCAATTTCATCTATCCAATTTCTATCCAATTTCATATTTTCGGATTGCATCTTTTCTTTTATTATGTATTTATTGTCATTTTAATATTTTGAGGCTCCAGATTTTGATAATCCTTTGATGTTTGAAATTGATTTGTATGTATCGCTCTTGAATGTTGATAAATTCATGTGTATTATTAATAATTTGAAATTAAGATCAATTTGCCTTATATGGTAGCAATGGTTTCCTTTTGTTAGATATTTACTTTCATATCCTCTTTACTTTATTTTCCTCCGTAATGTTTTTGAACCAGGGTATGGCACTGTTCATGTTTTAAATTAGTCTTATTATATTTATTTATTTTTATATTTATTATATATATATATATATATATATATATATATATATGTTTTAAGAATTTTATTTTACTTGTATTGTAAATACCATTTACCTATCTTTATTGAAAATGGTCTGTAAAGCATATGTGAAATGAAATAAAAATGGTCTGAAGAGGATATGTGAATTTTAAAATTGACACAACGAAAGGCTGGAGAAAAATACCATTATAAATAATACAGGTACTAAGTAGGTATTAAATACCCATCTTTCCCTGTTTGAGACTCAATATATAATGTAAGCAATTGAAAATTGGATTAAATGTTGTGAAAGTGTGGTAAATACAAGCCTGGAACTACAGCCAAAGATTAAATGATTATATAAAGATTGATAAATCATATATGTAATACAGGTACTTTAGATACTAATCCCCTTGTTCCCTGCATCAATATACATGGTGTAAATGCATGAATAGTGTAATAGATGAAAAGAATCAAACTGAAAAACTTCACATGGAACAAGGCCTTTTCTGGTTTCCAATATTTTTGACATGAAAAAGAAAATAAATTAGAAAATTTGAAAAATATTTTCAAAACTATGTACTTTTTCCTGGGTCATGGTTTTGGAAATACTCACTTTCGTCAATGCTGAAATCCTATGTTTCTGTGTGCATAACTGTATATGGCATTACTGAAATTAAGCACATGGCCCGACGTAGAAGAAGGTAGAAAATAGATCAGGGTTAACAGTAATCAAATCAAATAAAACAAATAAACCAGAAAAGTCAGCTTCATGCCATGTAATAATAGTAGAACACAATGTGATGACTACAAATTGAAAAGGAATAAAGTTACATAATGCATTACCACTTGCTACATGAATACCACGCATTCCACTGACTTACTCTAGATACATGGGAGTTGAGAATGTGACGTGTTGGCTGTGCATTGACCAACATAAAATAGTTTACAGTTAAGACTGTAGTCCAAGTGTGTAACTGGTGGAAATGAAATATAGTGATTAGAAATTTTTATTATTAATTATTTATTATTTAATAATCAAATAAACGAAAACAATACCGATTTTTAAGTCATACTGGTTTTCTGTATGTATTCTTAGTGGTAACGTTGCTGATAATCTGATTTAAATTTTGCTTATTCATGTTGCTGAGACTGATCTGTCAGTAAGTTGCTGTAATTGAAGCATGGTGTTGAAATTAAACTAGAAATGGGTTTCATTAAAGGAAAAAATAATGTTTTCCGGGTATTTATTTTGAATGGTAGTGGTTTTTAATTTAATAATATTTTCTTTATATACTACTGGCCATCTAAAATGCAACACCATGAAAGACAAGAGATATCAAAGCCAAATTTATTGGACAAAGACCATAAAGTACAAGGATGAATTGATTGAAATACAGCCCCGTTCGACTTGCGGAACACGAAGAAATCAGTATTATGTGCAGCCGCCATGGCTGACAATAACTGCTGCTACACGCCTCGACATTGAAAGAAAGAGATTTTGGATGTATTCTTGGGGTATGTCAGTGCATACTGATTCCACACGTTGCCAAACTTCATCTGTCGTAGCAGCTGGTGGTGTTTGCTGGGCCAGTCGTTTGCCAATCATCGGCCAGACGTATTCAATGAGCGACAGATCTGGAGAACGGTCGGACCAAGGGAGAAGTGGAACTTGGTGGGCACTGAAGAAATTCTGAACGATATGTGCTACGTGTGGTCTCGCATTATCCTGTTGAAACTTGGCCGCAAGACAACAGGCTCCAAAACTTCAGAAATGTAGCGGTGGCTGTTGAGTGTACCGGCAATGCGTATTAGGGGGGTGCGGGAGTGAATTTCAATGCCACCCCAAAACATAACGCCAGGTGAAGGACCGGTATGGCGATGCATAATGCAAGAGTTAGGCGCACATGATTTGCATATGAGCTAAAATTCTAATCATTTGTATTTCCTATCGAGGTCTACGTATGGTGCAAACTTCATGCTTATTGCATGCTTCCTTCATGGTGTTGCATTTTGGATGGCCAGCAGTGTAGTAACAAGGTGTACTTAACTGGTTGATTCTTATTAACTCACAAATTATATATATATATATATATATATATATATATATATATATATATATATATATATATGTATTGTATATATATGAATATATATATATATGTATATACATATATATATATATATATATATATATATATATATATATATATATATATATATATATATATATATATATATATATATATACACTACTCGACATAAAAATTGCAACAGCATGAAACTTTGGTCGTATAATTATGCAATTTGAGACAAATGCAGCTGGCCGATGTATACAAATGATTTCAATGCAAGTAGGACACATCATTAGAGAGCTGGATAAAAATTAAGCGCGGAATGGAAACGGCAGATGAACCAACGGTTATTACAGTCTGTCGCTTAAGGAAATCCGTTTCTATAGCTGTTTTTCGTTTCGGAAGACACGTGTGTTGTTAAAGAGGTGCCTAGTTGATGAAACCGATGTTCGTTTCAGCATTTGGACAATCTTGTGAGAGGGTTCATTTTAGGCCTACGAAATGTTAGGTGGCCATACCAGCGTATCGCTTCTGAAACACGCGTATATGCGTCCACTGTTGTTGTTGTTGAGACCCAGACCGTCCGACCTACCAGAAAGGTGTAAAGTAACCGTTTGGACGGCCGGAACGTACCACCCAATTTAGACCGGTACCCAGTGGGGGAGGCATCCACAGGGACCGTACCCTCCTTTCTCTACCACCAACCTCTCGGAAGGACTTGCGGATCCGCATGTTTAACGTGATCGTACTCCGCATGAACACGGCTGCAGTGGTGGCAGCGTGCAAATCCAGCGCGCAAACCACCGGGCTACCACGCCCGAAATGAGCCAAAAGCACGCGGTGTTCCTAGGTGGTCACCCACCCAAGTACTAACCGCGCCCGATGCTGCTTGACTTCGGTGATCTAACGAGAACCGGTGTTTTCACTGTGTAAAGGATTTAGAGAAGATGGATTGAAAAAGGACATGTGAATCATTTCAGTGGTATAAGTCCATCCAGACGTACATCAACACGAGTTCATCTAAGCATTCGAAGGCATACGATGGCGGCCACAGAAACGAAGACTGTCGGCATTCTGCAAAGTTTGCACGGTACATTGTATGTTCCAATATCACCGAGAACAGTTTCTATATAATGGGCCGAAAACCTCTTGCATTCAATCCGTCATTTACGAAGACTGTCATTGAAGACAAGACGACGACGTGTGAGATTTCAATGGTGTCTGGCCCGAGCCTCTTGGACTTCTGAATGGAACAGGATAGTGTCAGCGACGAGTCTCGGTTCTGTTTGTGGAATGATAGTCGGCGTTTAAGAGGCTGGAGGCGAATTAGAAACAGATACAATCCGGCTGCAAATGTTGAATTCCATACTGTTAGACAAAGTGGCATCATGATTTGGGGTGCCATCGGCTTTGATAGCCGGTCACCTCTGGTTTCTATCAAAGGAACAATGACGCAACGACGATAAGTGGAAGAAGCGCTGCGGTCGGATTCACTGTCCTACCTTCTGTGGTTGCAAAATGCTGTTTTCCAGCAAGATAACGCGCGGCTGCACACGGCAGCCATCAGCAAACAAACCTTGCAAGGTCCCTCAGATGCTTCCTTGGCCCCGTTGTCTCCAAAGCTCTCCCCCATCAAGCAGGTAGGGGACGTGATTGGCTGTCGTTTGACTGCCCTGAAACCACCTCAAATACAGGAGAATCTGTTGAAGATGGTTGAAAGTATATGGTCATCCATCCCTCAGGAAACTGTCCGCACGCTTATTGCATCTATTTCTCGAAGGATTTCTGCTTGTATCGTTGTAAGAAAGCCCTACTGCCTACTGATTACTCTGTCTATTCCATTAGTGTATTGAATTATCCTTCTGAAATTGACATCAATAATTTATATATGCCATCTTTGTCTGTATGCCCTTTATTCGCTATATATATTATACATTGGACGCATCTATGCCTGTTTCAGCGGCGAAACGTCGGTACGACCACCCAGCCGTACATGGCCTGAAATGAACCCCTTCGCACGATCATCCGAATTCTGAAACGGACTTCGGCGTCATCAGCCAGGCATTTCTTTAATAAGGCGGGTCTTCTGAAACGAAAAACAGCTCGGAAAATGGATTTCCGTAAGTGACAGAAAGTAACAACTGTTGGCTCATCTGCCGTTTCCATTCCTTTTATCCCGCGCTCTAATCACATGGCCTAATTGAATTTCAAATCATTTTCATGCATCGGCCAGCTGCATTTGTCTCGCAATTTGCATAATTGTACGTCCAAAGCTTCACGCTGTTGCATTTTTTATATTGGTAGTGTAAATATATACAGGGTGTCCCAAAAACATTTATCTCGGCTTTTATTCCTTAAATATTGATCTGAGACATATATAATAAATTACAAAGTTGCGTAAAAAACGGGTACAAAGTTTTATAAAACCGATAAAAATTTTCAGGGGATTAAATTTGAAGAAATACGAAATTTAAATTTTTATACGGCCCCCATACAAAACATTTCCCAATTAAAAATATGTGCCCCATACACTAATAAGGTGATGAACGAAATTTCAGCATTTTATCATGAAAAGTCCCAGATATATGTTTAAACAAAGTTGGTGAGGGAATAATCACAAATTAAAATGTAAATATTTACAGTATGAGTTCAAATGCCGCAACGTAGAAATGCATCATAGGCAAATAATATCTGCCTCTTATCTTTAGATTTATTTACAATTTTTCAAAAATATGCTTTCTGAAAACTACCTTAAAATTTTACATGATTAATTACAGAATAAAACTTGAAAATGACAATCTATCCACAATCATCAATTTATTGTTCACAATCAAAATGAACATTGAAACAGCTTAAAAATGTATGCATATGCAAATATCTGCCTCTGATCGGTGTGTTATACAATTGCAATAGACGCATCATCACATTGATCAATCGCCTCGCTTACGCAAGCGTAGTTCGCGCAGCCCGGCAGTCTGAGCAGTCTTAAGTATTTCACATTTCTGCTACATTTTGAAGGTTTAGTTAGCCTGTACCGACAGTATGTCGCAATACAGCAACGAAGAACCTTTTGAAATGCTTATACTGTACAGTTTATGCATCGCAATGCTAACGAAACTGCAAGGGAATATAAACGTACTGTTCCCAATTCTCGACATCCTTCTGGGAGATTTATTTCCCGATTGGTGCAACGAGTGCGTGAAAGGGTAAGCGTACATCCTGTAGGTGAACTCGGTAGGCCCAGACTTCACTTAACTGATGTAGAAATTGATATTTTGACTTACTTTTGCAGTAAATCACATAGTAGTGTTCGTACCGCTGCTTCAGAAATGAACCTACCACATGCAACAGTGTGGAGGATACTGAGACGGAATAAATGGCATCCACATTCGTTCATTGGCGTTTAACATTCATGGTGTGCAATGACAGAAGCCAACAGATTATCAACTTCGTCCAGATTTTTGTAATTGGGATCTAAATCAGGAAGATGCAAATCCCTCTTTCTTGTAAAACGTAATTTGGACTGACGAATGCAGTTTTAAACAAGATGGATGCATAAATCGTCAAATTGAGCACTTCTGGTCTGCCACAAATCCAGTCGTGGTACGTGATATTCATCATCAGAAGCAATTTTCTGTGACTGTATGGTGTAGTATTTTCAGAAACCGTTTGCTTAGACCCATACTGTATGATGGTACGTTGACGGGTGACAGATATGTTAATGATATTCTGAATGCTGTCATTCCTGATTTTACGGATGAACTGCCCCTAACAGAACTTCCACATGTATGGTTTCAACAGGCCGGATCTCCAGCTCACCATACTACAGTTGTGAAACACTGGTTAAAGAACGAGTTTCCAGACAAGTGGATTGACTTTTGTATTGGCCAGTCAAATTTCCCCCTATATCGCCTGATTTAACACCTATGGATTTTTATTTGTTTGATCGTTTACGCACAACTGTTTATCTGCCACCTCCCATAAATAAAGCAGAGTTGCAACAACGCATTCAAGATGGTTGTCGTAACATCACCGAACAAGAACTTGATCGAGTGTACAGAAGTGTTATCAGGCCAATGCAACTCTGTATTGTCATGGATGGAAAACATTTTGAACAAGCTTTGTAATCTTTGTGTAACGTTATTATTTCTACACAGTGTAGATACTTTTGCACCAATAAATAGCAAAATTATTATTTATTTATGTAATCATTGTTTTCTTCCGTAATTTATGTATGACCCCATAAACGCGATCTGCCGACATGATTTTTTCCCTCTGAGAACCCATGTCGATGCATTGAAAAGTGGTTTAAGTCAGCATTTTTTTCTTTTCATATCTATGGGACTTTTTACAATAAAATGCTGAAATTTTGTACATCACCTTATTAGTGTATGGAGCACATTTTACTCATTGGAAATGTTTTTATGTGGGGGGGGGGGGTTGTATAAAAATTTTAATTTTGTATTTCTTAAAATTTAATTTCCTTGAATATTTTAATCGATTTCATAAAATTCTGTACCTTTTTCTACACAATTTTATAATTTATTATATATGTCTCCGATCAATATTTAAGGAATAAAAGCCGAGGTCAATGTTTTTGGGACACCCTGTATTTATATAGCCGATCTCGATAAATAGATATTTAAGAAAATGTACAATTTTTAATCTGTAGTGACTACGCAAAAACCGGAAATGGAAATCCGCAGTGAATCTCCAACGCTCTTCCGGATGAAATCTTGAAAAAGATGTTTCAAGCCATATATTTCTTAGAAAAACTATATGGATAAATATTTTTCACCACCAACAGAATATTTCACCACCAATAAACAAGAATCTGGCTTTCTAAAAGAATACTTACGAAAAGGAGAAAGTTACTGATCTGCAGAATACTTTATATATTTTGTCGTCTGCCATTACGCTGGATTACCACACAAATTGGGAAAGACTGTGGTCCTGCAGATAAGGAAGAGTTCTTCGAAGTGAGATTATAAGGCTATTATATTATAAGGTGAGTAGCTGATTATAAGAAAATAATGAAAGAGGAATTGTGTACAAACCGGTCATACCATAAAAATTTTATTTTATTCAATCTTGGTATTATGAAAACATTATATTAATTTCTTAAACGTGTATTTTACAAACAAACTTCTGTTATATTTCTTAATAACAATAATTGATTACGCTTGGCAGCACCGCTCCTGGTATTGATGGCTTGAATGGATCATTTAAGCACTTATGTTTTTAAGAATCGTTGAAATATGTATTTAGCGATAGAACTGCATTGTTACATTTATTATTGAAGTGTCAACACCAAAGTTCAGAATAAAAAGGAAAGGTGAAAATTATCCCAGTATTTTTCATTATACACTAAACAAGTTGAAAAGTGTACGAAAATCACCTCAGAAAATATATATATTTTCGTAATAGCTAGCCATATTAAGTTCGATGATCTTAATACATGAATTTCATCTATAAAGAAGATCGTTGGATACAGACAATAACGTACCCTGAAGATAGTGTTCTATCACTATGAAACATCATGAAAAGCGTATGTAAAGAAAAGAATACACTTCCATTGCAAAAGAACCTTTTATTATAGATCAATTGCAGCATAATAGTCATCAGTTGATACTTTGCAAATCCTCCTCTAAGTGTAATACAAGCCAATGTGAGGAAGGCATGGAGTCATATAAAAATATAAGTGATAGATTGTGCCCGATGCTATGTAATTATTTGGATAGATCATGTAAAGTTTTTAATGGCTGTAACTGCCGTTCCAGGGAATTCAAGAAATGCTAGTTTGACGAAGTTGGGGAATTCTGGATGTCCATAGGAGTTTATCAGTGCTTCAGAGGCACTCTTGATAGACGTGTACCATATGTCTCTGACCATTATCGTGTTGGAAAATAGCTGTCAGAAGACATAAATACAGAGGTATCATAAATACAGGATGTTGTTAATGTACAAGTGATCTGTTAAAGTACCACTTATCAGTACTTGATAAAACTAGTTATCGCGTGACAGCAATTGCTTCCCCAAATTACCACATCAGATATAAGACCCGTGTGTCTTCTGTTAACTAAAGATGGAATATACAGTTGACTTGGAATCTTCATGTATAAAGTGGTCATTTGCTTCCAAGCAGAAGCGGTATTCATCGCTAAACATTACACGGCGTCATTCGCACGATGTCCCAGTTTCATTTGCTCGGCACCGCTGCAGAGGGCACTGACTAAGTTTGATAGTTAGTAGTAAACATCTTTAGGGACGCATAGAATGGCATCCTGCGTATGCAGTTGTCTTGCTATGGGGCGTAATCATACTGAATGCTGCTTTGAGAACTTATACCTCTTTGAAGTGTTAACAGATAGCTGACATTACATTAATACGCCTATGTTCTTACAGCATGTGTTATACTATGCGACTTCACTCACAGATACATCAGCAGGCGTAAGTAGTCGCTTCTTGTGACAGGCTAGTCACCGCTGTTAAACCCAAGTGGAGGCTGCAAATACTCGAAGTGACTTGAATTGAACATGTTCAATTTTACTCGTTAGGATGAAGTAACTACCGTGGTTACTGGGTTTAATCGCCGCAAGAATTCGCTAGAGGCAACTCGTGCCAACGTATTAGTCTCGTGGTCGCTACTAGAATAGTGCTTCTGCTGTCTTGCGTGTTTAAGTTATTATCTTATGAATGTGTTGTGTGCTTAGGTTATTATTTTATAAATGTGTCGTGTGTTTAGTTTATTACTTTATGAGTGAGTTCTTGTAACTAACTCATTCGCGGTTAAGCAGAATGTTTTATGTAGCCATATTTTATAAATAACGCACCTAATCTGAAAAAATATTTCAGTCACATAAATTTTCCCGTAACGCGCATATTTGCACAGGGCGCACCAGCCGGCCACTCAAATAAGGGTTGTAAACCCTAGGATCAGTCGAGTAGTCTGGATGTTCGACAGGGCGCACCGGAAAGTCCTTCATGACCTTTATTTTCTCAACCGATAGTCATAGATATATACTTCCAAGTACAAAAATGTCTCAAATAAGGTAACAATTTATCTTATATCAACTTTAAATCAAGAAATGTATTTGTCTGAAAAATACAAAATCTTACTTTTTTTACGGCTCTCAATCCAAAATTTCTCAATTACTAAAAAAATCTTTACATTAAAAATTACTAGCAAATTTTACCGAGATATGAAATATTGAGTTTTGTGACTTAAATCACTTGCCTACGTTCGCGACGGCATTTTTTGACCTAGCGTTGAAAGTGTGGAAGAAGAAATAAAGGAGAAGACTTATAAGATATGGTAAAAATATAATACTGCTGCCACGCTGATTTAGGTTAAATTATTAAAATGACGTATGATCGAATGAATTGCGTTGTAATCTACAAAATATTCTTACACCATCACCCCATCTTTATACAGTACGGCATCAACATACAAAACCAGATATCCTGAAAAATAAATTATGGATTATCTTTCAGGATATTTAGTTTTGTAGGTTGACAATCAAGAAGTTTCCAACAAATACGACTTAAATGAAGAAGCATTGTTACCTATACTTATATTTCATTAAAATAATCTTCCTTAAATTTAAATTTTGTCAAAATACATTTTTACACCGCATAACATTAGTTTTCTAATGAAACAAATTACATAAGAAATTATCATTTACCTATCATTATTGAAGGTTCTGATCTACTTCAAAATTTCATTCGAAAATTTGGAAATCTTCCGAATATTTGATTTCAATTAAAATCCATAGGGTTTCAGTACTCACTGATTATAATATTTGTCACAAATTTCCCTCAAAATTTTCTACTCGTCCATGATATGTGGCATCCACAAAATCACACACAAATACGCACACACACACACACACACACACACTCAGACACACACGCACGCGCACATAAATACGTCACACAAACATCACATAAAACGTTCGATTCTAATTTAGAGAAGCTTAAAACGCGCTCTTCCTTCGAAAACTCTAATTTCAATTTTCGACGCCATCACAATGTTTTCTCTATACATTATACTATTCATACAGGGAAACTCATAAAGATTGTGTTAGGAATTACCGGGACATCCTGCATAAGCCATAGTTATTTATTGTTAGAGGATTTCGGACTGATGTATTTGGCAATGTAGGAATTATCTGATTCAATTATCACTGACTTAAGGAATTTTTGCACCAAATTACTTTTCCTTATATTACTTTCCTTATATACATAGTATAATGTAAAAGGAAAGTATTGTAACGGGGTTGAAAATTCGAATTCGAGTTTCTGACGGGAGAGCACGTTTCAAGCATCCCTGAACACGAATCAGACGTTTTTGAGGTGTTATCTGTATGTGTGTGTGTGTGTGTGTGTGTGTGTGTGTGTGTGTGTGTGTGTGTGTGTGTAGGTGTGTGTGTGTGCGTGCCGGTGGGTTTGTAGAGACGATATCTGACGAAAGAATGGAGCGATTCCAACGGAATTTGGTACAAAAATTACAATCCGTAAATACTGGAAGCCAATTGTTTTTAGACGCAATCGAATGCTCAGAACCCCACTAAATTTTAGAGTAAATTTGGAAAAAATAATCAGAAAATCAAAATATTTAATAAAGTTACAGAAATAGTCATTTCTTGTATAATTTTTCACTAGAAAACCCTTGACATAAACTTTAATTTTTTGCTTACGGGTGGGATAGCGTCTATTCCAAACGAAGAACCTCTCAAAAAGACAGGTATTTGACATACCCTATCCCAAACACGTTGATCCCCTTTTGTAGACATTGGCGCGCCAATACCTGCAAAAGGAGATCGAACTGTTTGGGATATGGTATGTCAAATACCTGTCTTTTTGAAAGGTTCTTCGTTTGGGATAGACGCTGTCCCACCTGTGAGCAAAACGTTAAAGTGCCAGCATAAACCAACCGTTCTCGAATGTTGCATATTTTTCATATAAATTTATCAAAAAATCACTTAAAATAAAAAATATGAACTATTGTGAAATATGTCCATTTTACATATGTAATATCATGCGATAAATTTTGTGACATCTTTTTAGTGTTTCTAGCTCGTTTCATTCATAAGAAAAGATGCTTTGGATAATACTTTTATAGTTGGACGGCAGTAGTCATTTACCTGCTATAAGAATAACTTATTTCTCTGTCCATAACGTTTGGCAAGATTTCGGCGGAATAACGCCAACTTGGCGACATTTTAAATATTGCCAAATTAACAAAAATATTACTGAATTGATAAAAGGAAGTAAATCAATGGAAATGACGAGTAATTGACGAAAATTCAATATTTTTGGAAAGAATATAAGAATCTACGAGTTCTATAATAATAACCTATTATTCCGTCCGTAACGTTTGGATAAAAATTTGGTGACGAATTTTTCGGAATATACTTGCTGACTTTTTAAATGTTGCCAAATTGACGAAAATGTCACCCAATAGATAAAAAGTCACCAAATTGGTGAATCTGACGCTGAATCAATGAAATGACGACTAATTGATGAAAGTTCAATATCTTGGAAAAAACATAATAGACTATAAGAATAACCCATTTCTCCGTTCGTAATGCTTAAAGAGAAATTTGGTGGGACGTCGTCAACTTGACGACTATTTTAAATATTGCCAAACTGACAAAAATGTCGCCAAATTGATAAAAATGACGCCAAATGAGTAGTAATTTTTCGCAAATTCTGATTTCCGTCATATGACGGGCATGCATTCTAATATATAAGAAATACTTTTCCCTCCGTTTATCTGTAATACTTGGTAATGTATTATTAACCAACTTAGCGAATAATCTAGCAAAGTATCGCCAACTTGGCGATATTTCGCACCAGATTGACGAAAATTCGTCAAAATTGCAAAAATGACGCTAAATTAATAACAGGAAAGATCATTCATGCTTAAAGCATTGACTATGAAATACTTTCAAACTTCAATGCAATTTTATTTAAGCATGTCTAAAATGCAATACATTCCTCGGTAATATTTTAAAACTTCTCCCAATACTACATTGATTTATTATATTTGAAAACTTAAACCTTCATCGAAAAAAATGAACTTTATTCAAATGACGGCATTGAAATATAAATTGCCTGGTTTAAACATCTCTGAAATGTGATATATTACTCGATAATAATTTTAGAATTATCATAATACCACGATAATTTATTATATTTAAAAACTTCATCGAAAACAACAGAAATTCATTCAAATGACGTCATAGAAAACATAACACGCCTGGCTCTCTCTAAAAAAGCAGCTTTTCATTCATTAATAATTTCCCATTCATGTCATTCATCACAATACTGTAATAATTTATTTTATTTAAAAATTCAGACCATGGAGCATCCTACATATTTTGCTGTTTATAATTTACATAAGTGAAAAATAGGCTTCGTTGTAGAAATAATCAAATTTGGATGAGCATTTAAACTCATATATATTGCAATTGCGTTGATTTAGTATGTAGATGCACAGAATTTAAACCAAAATAAAGTGGTTTTAGGACGGATACAACACTCAATATGAAATAAAAAGAACTTTTAAAAATACCATTTTGAGACAAGATGGATGCCATATATCATTTTGAAAAGGATCACGTGATACTTTCATATCATGGTCACGTGATCGTTTCATATAAGAGGTGTTATTATTATTTTAATTTTTATTTAAAAAATTACTGAATATATTTCGCTGAATTTTTCTTATATATTTTATGGAACAATTTGAATATTACCTAAAAATTTCGAAGCAATTTGTGAATTTTAAATCCGCTTAAAAAATGTTTGAAATATTAGGTCCCATAGGGCTCAATGTATTTCAGTTTTTCAACCCGGGTTCAATCCAAAACTAATTGGGTGATATTATTTATTTATATTCCCATAGGTCCTACAGATCGTCTGAACAACATACTAAAATTTCATTTTGATTAAGTCATTTTTACGGCAGTTATCGTGCTAACGGACAGACAGACAGAATGAACAAAGTCATAAACACTTTTCAACTTTGTTGTAAAGTGTTAAAAATGACGCCTTATTGATGAATTAATTATTTAAATATTTTAATATATGGACTATATCGCATATTGAAAATGATAGCAATATTGATAATTGTGTGAATTGTTTTAGAGTTATGTGAAATATAAGTTAATTGGGTACTTTGAAATAATATTACGTGTTATCATCCAGAAAATCGCCAAATGTACAATTCACGTTAAAAACACAGTACAGTAGATCTTATACATTATTTTTTTACTGTAAAAGGAGTAAATTCGTTGCCTTACATAAGGAAAGACATGTGTTGCCACATCATATTTTTTTCCTCTTTCATTTCCTGGCTCTTTCCTACGACGAAGTGTTGCTTCTAAGATCCCGTAAAATCGTCCTGCATTGAGAATTCTCGAACATTAATTATATCTCTCAAGGACAATCTCTCACCAGTATTAATTATAAAAATTTCATGCCGGAAGCGCTTTTTTGTCTCGGTAGCTTAAATAGTTTCAGAACATTCCCTATTATAAACACGTATTAAGATGCATTTATATGTGGAATTTCTATACAAGGTATAATTATATGAAAATAAAAATTTCCATTATTACAAAGATGCGAAGTGTGGGAGTTATTTTTGAACGTATACAGGTATACATCCCACAAAAAGTGAACATTGGAAGATTTTTTTAAACATATTTCCAAGTACAAAAATGCTTTAAATAAGGTAGAAAATTATGAAATAGTAAATTAAAAGATATACCAAATTTTTGAAAAAGTTAAGGAAATGATATTTTTATACAGCTCCTCTACCGAAAATAGCCATACTACAAAAATGTTATCAGTACTTCATTTAGTCAAACTAAAGAAAAATTGTTTTTTAAAAGTTCAAATTGGGGACGAAATAAATTGGCAAACTTCTTGACTTTCACCACTTTCTCATAACTTGTCGATACTCTTTTAATTATAAAAATTCATGAATCCGCAGGCCGTTCACATATTGAAATCATTTAGTGGGGTTTTAAAACAATTTCTCCATGGTTCGGAAAAGGAAGGATAAAAAATCTAGAAGGAAAGACAGAACCAACGATGGAATTACCTCACTGTATCTCTAAGAGATCGGTTGCATTCGTCGTAAATCAAAATCATCTCATAGAGTTCGGCATTACTGCACAACTCTATTGTTCAAACTCTAGTTAGGTAGCAGAGTTACTTCAATGCTTAAATACAAACTGTGAATCGACATAATAATGACATAATAGCTGTATCTGCATAAAATAAATTTGAAGAAGTGGTAAAAAATTTAGTAACTGTTTACCACCGAAGTTGATTTGTGGATGTCCCCTTATTACCCAATGAAAATTTTAATTAATAATAACTACTTAAAATTGGATCATATTACAGCCAAATTTTTTTTCAGTTACACAAAATTCAGTATGGGTAACGTTTTTGTAATTGACATCTCTTGATAGAGGGGCTGTATGAAAAATTAATTTTCTTAGCTTTCTACAAAATATGGTAGCATTTAAATATTACTAGTTCATAACATCCCTGTTTAAAGCAGTTTTGTAGATGAAACTATGGTTCTACATCCAATGATTCTGAAACTCTCCCACTGTTTACATTTTGTGAGACACCTTGTATACTCCAATGGATATCAAGCTTTTTTGCATTGATTTATTTATTCAAAATTATAATCGGTATTAGTTTTGAAGATGATCAGTTGAAATAAATTGTAAGAAGTGTTTGGGATCATAAAGAATGATGTTCAATAATCTGCAAGAAAGAGGCAAGAAATTTGCTCTTTATAGATAACAAACGTATGTGAAACATATATCTTGTTCACACGGGATATAACATTTAAACGCATACTCCAACTGATACATAATTCTACAGTTTGAATGAAGACCTGCTTCATAAATAATAATAATGATGATTCATGAATCATAACTGCCATTACCTTATCACCAAGCTTCCGGTATTAGTCAGCAATAATGCATCATGGAGTATAGGGCACATATAAATGCACAGATTTTTCAAATCTAAAATTTACTTTTTATACACTTTTCTCCCGGAATTGTTTTATAATACAGCAATTCAGCTCATAAGGTATATGTAATAAGGTATGCTCATAAGGTTTATTATATATAAAAGCTTAGCTAGTCTACGAAATTCGAAAAGTTTCCAGAACTCGCTAAATGTCCCAAAATTGGGGATACTTTTCCCGAATTTATAACCAATTTTCCAAATTTGTCGCCAAGGTTAAATGACACACCTTCAATGGTGTCCCTAGCTAGGCGTTGGATCTGTAGGCCCTGACCCACCTCTAGTAAGGGGATACATTAATAAGGAGAATGAACTGACTCTTCCAGGTGGCGGAGAGGAACTGAGCCTCTGGTCAGTTTCTAGACCCGTCGGCGACTGGGGTCGAAACACGACAGACTGTCGTTTTCTTCCTGCGCCATGGGTGGTACGACTGACTTCTCTTCCCTGTTCCTGGCTTTGCTGTGTAGTGTATATTACCCTTCTGTCTCATTTTCCCTACGAAAAAATTCGCAATGTTTCCCTGGAGGTTTTATCTGAACCTGTCTTATTTTTATTCATGATTTACTCCACACTCCTCGCCCTTAGATGGTTCACACCAAAAATCGATTTTCTGGGCAACCTAGGTGCATGTATCCTACCCCCGGAATATGGAGTCGGTCCCCTAACAGCTGCAACCGAAAATGGATTAGCATCCGACGCGAAATTTGTAAGAGCAGAACGAGATTAATTAGGCAAATGCAACTGTCGTCAATTAAAGCAGCTACCGGCCACGAGCATCACGATGACAGACAGACAGATTTCCATCTATGACCAGACCTTGGCGCACATTAATAACATAATCCCAATAAGGTCTCATCAAAACATAGGTTGCGAAACTCTTTCTTTGCAGAATAAAGTACTTAAATATAATTAATGGCTTATAGAAACAGAAGAAGTCACTCTTAAGCCAGTTTCTTTATCTTATTTAACACTAGCAGATATTACCGACGTTGCTAGTGATTTCAAATATGTGCAAATTCTAATAATGTTCTAAAGGATATTGGTCGCGTAAAAGATCCTATTCACACACACACACACAATTATTTAATTTAATTCCCCTAGAATAAGCATAGGGATTTCTGCTCGATATAAAAAATTATTTTCGCAGGCAAACAAAACGTCCAAGTTTCGCAGAAACAAAACATCCTGGTTCCGTTTGCTAATAAATTTACAAGATATACGAAGTTTGGGTCCACATACATCAAAATGTAAACTCTAAAATGGTAGAAGAGCATATACAAGTTCCATTTTTATCCTGTTTCTGTTTCATCGATCGGTTAATGAGTTTGGAAATTATATTCCAAATTATTTTCCAAAATAAGGCAGATGATTTAAGAAATTGAAAATAACAATATTTTCCGTTATCTTACATCCTAAAGTTCTAACAGACACAAACCAATCAAATATATAATATCAATAATTAAAAAAATATTTTTATAGCAAGTTGTACTTTCGCTATATAAATAATATTATATATAGGAAAGTACTGTGACGGAGTTGAAATTTCGAATTCGAGGTTTCGACGGAAGAGCACATTTCACGCATCCCTGAACTCGAATCGAACGTTTTTAAGGTGATGACTGTATGTATGTGTGTGCGTGTGTGTGACTGTGGAAATTTTTTTGATGTTTCATGTGGTGTCAAGATGGAGGCATTTTGATAATATTTTTAGTCGTAAGGAACCAATTTGTATGAATATCGTTTATAGCCGAACTAAATCGAGCTAAAACATGAAATAACTAAAAACCTATTTCGAATTAGAAAAAAATAATGCCGAGGAGCACCATTCCATGTCTTGTAGTGCCTGTGCACCAAATTCCATGTCTATACGAAGCTTAAATTCCTCGCCACAGACACACACAAAGAGACAGGAAGACACACAAGCATTTTCCTTTATTATTTGAAATAGTTTATTTATGTATTTTAAGAAGTTTATAATTTCTTAATAAACTAAAAGCAAAAGAGTTCGCTGAATCAGTATTGTTTGTTCACTGTATATATAAAAAAAATGTTTTACATTAAGTACTGAACGAAACTTTACACTAAACTGCTTGAGGTCAATGTAAAATGCACACAAGATGTAAACTGTATACTTTCTTCATTTTCTTTGAAATATATTATACTTAGTGACAATATTTCTGTCTTTCAAAAGATATTTCATGTGGAACTTCAGAAAATTAATAAAGGATGTCTACATGTCGCTCTCTTTTTATAAGGATTCTTTCATTATTTAAATTTTAATCCATTCTTATAAAAAAAATTATTTCTTTTTCCTTGTGGTTGGATAACGTTTTAAGTGAAAGAAAGAAATATATTATATTTTTAAGTAACAAGTGACTTACAACTCGAAAAATAATGTAATAAAATTATGCGCAAAATTAAAAGATAAAAGTAAAAAGTAGAAAGATAAAATACGCGAGTAAAATTTTGAACCTCTAAATCTTCTTTTTCCTATTCGCGAGTGTTTAGTTCAAAAATATAACCTTGAATAATCTTAAAAACTGATGCTAATAATTTGTGAAATAGTTGCACGTCAAATTCAATGAAATGTTGATATTCAAAGTTTAGAAGTATTAAATATGCTGTATAAGATTTTATGAAAATTTTAGTATTAAGGTGATAAATTTAATTAAAATAGTATACTGATTATGATACAAAACCCACTAAATTTACCCCAAGTGCATTAAAAATAAAGCAACACATTGATCATTCGTACATAGTTTTGTCTTTTAAATTAATATTTAATTAACATTCAAAGTAATTACATATATGTAATTACAAAAGACTTTCTTATTAATCATTTCACTAAGTAACCCAGGATGTTTTAATATGATGCCTTTTATTTCAAAACATTTTCGAAGAATAGCACTCGACCGGTTGCCACATAAAGCAGTCACATACCTTTGGTTTCGCTGCACTGAGTCATTTGATCTACCTGCATCATCTCTGGCAAACATTTGTGAACATCTCGTCACCACTATAATCTTGCGACATTCTTTTTCATCCTCTACCGTCTACACTACTCAATTTTTGCCAACTTCATTCTTACGGTTCTAAACCTCGTCTTATTTCAGTCCCATACATTTTTACTGGCAAAACATATCTTTTTTGCTCCGGGGAAACATGCGATCGTCAACTTTCATTGGCCTAGCCTTTGTGTGAAATGGGGGTGCATCTTGATTGGCTCCTATGGAGCTTATGATATGTCTTGCCCGGAGAGCACCGTTTACGCCTAAAGTCGCCAACGTAATTTTTGATGTCTTGGATTTATGGGTCGTAAACTTCAAACTATCGACTATCAAACGTGGCGCTGCTCGTCTGAGTGCTTTGTTCGATTAAACACTACCAAA
This sequence comes from Amaurobius ferox, assembly GCA_951213105.1. Taxonomy (NCBI): domain Eukaryota; kingdom Metazoa; phylum Arthropoda; class Arachnida; order Araneae; family Amaurobiidae; genus Amaurobius; species Amaurobius ferox. The sequence continues at coordinate 99,731,997 of OX578141.1, read as the reverse complement.
ATGGTGCTAAATGATCTCACAAGTATGTTCCATATACAGGGTGTCCCATGCAGATTGAAACGCGCTTTAATTCTTTACCTGTTGAAGATAAGTGGGCAATGTAAATTGCAGAAATGTTGAAAGTAAGGTAGGAAACAAGACTACGTTAATGAAATAGTCCTCCCATTAATTTTCAAAAAGTTGCACTTTTTAAATTTTTATACGACCCCACTCAGACAAATTTGGTCAATCAGACAATTTTTATTTTTAATGCAACAAGATCATTGAAAGAACTGCATATCTGTATCTTTAAAATTGAGCGAGTTATATTTAATTGAAAATTGAACATCGTGAATGGGGACCCTATATCAAATTAGAAATGTAAATTTGTGACATATCACAAAAACGATAAAACTGGATGATAATACATGCGACACCCAAACGCGTAGTGAGTACCACTGCTTTATATAATCTATGTCTGTGTAATGCTTTATTTAGATGCATTTGTGATAAAAAAATTGACACATCAACGTATTTTTAATCTAAACAATTTGCATCTTCAATTTGTTTATGATCCCTATATTGATTGATGAAACAGCCTTCCACATGGTAGTAGTGGTATACGTCAGATTTTTTCCTTTATCATAATTCAGTTGATTTTAATGATACAGATATGCGGTTGTTTTAATGATCTTGTTGCATTAAAAATAAAATTTTTCTGATTGACCAAATTTATCTAAGGGGGCCGTATAAAAATTTAAAAAGTGTAACTTTTCGAAAATTAATGTGATGACTATTTAATTAACGTAGTATTATTTAATACCTTACTTTTAACATTTTTGCAATTTACATTGCCCACTTATCTCCAACAGGTAAAGAATTAAAGCACGTTTCAATCTTTTTGGGACACCCTGTATACTTCACCATTTACTTGGAAAATAAAATAGGCTCAACATTTACACTGTTCGAAAAAGATATCAACCAGTTTAAAAAGCAATACGGAACCCTCTTCTTCAGGATAAATGAGACAGGCCATCCCCAATAAGAGCAAGAGTCTACAATTTTATCACATTACCCAGGAAAATGGTAAATTCCAAAAGATATATGCAGCACATATCTTCGTAATGTATACAGCACATATCTTTGTAATGTATACAGCACATATATTTCCCTGTAATATAGAATTCATTTACTTCTTTCACAGTGAAAAAAATGTTCTACTGCACAATGTTTTTTTTTAAGTTGAATTGTACATTTGGCACTCTTTCGGATGACAGCGTGCATAACAATTTCAAAGTACTAATTAACTTATCAATATTGATGGCAACCGCAATAAATAATATATACCATATAAAAATATTTTAATAAAGAATTAATCAATTTGTTGTCATTTTCCTTAACTTGGCGTCATTTCTGTATTTTTAAAGATACGTTGGCGGTATTTCGCTAAGTGAGTCATTAAGTTCGCTAAATTTATCGCCAAGCGTTGCAGACAAATGAATAGAAGAGTATTTCTGATATATAAATGACTGGCGTCCAAATAAAAAACTATTGCACAAATCTTCCCTCGTGTATCTTCCCTCATGTGACTTCCCTCATGTGACTTCCCTCATGTATCTTCTCTCATCTTGTATCTTCCCTCATGAATGGAAAGTAGTAGATCCACGAAAATGATATTAACAAATTTATCGCATAATATTACGTATAAAAGTGAGCATATATCGCAATAGTTAATATATATATTTTTTAATTTGTGTGATTTTTTTATATATTTATTTGAAAACGTGGAATATTTCAATATCGGTTCAAGCTATCATTCTTAAATTTATGTCAATCATTTTGTAATTTAAAATTTCGTATGAAATGATCATTTAAGTTACAGTATTGAAGATTCAGATTTTTTGATGTTTTAAAAAATTTTCATTCGAAATTTTAAGTGTTCTTCGAACATTCGATTGCGTTTACAATCGATACGTTTCAGTATTCACTGAGTGTAATTTTGTGTGCCAAATTTCGTTCGAAACGTTCCATTCATTCGTGACATGTTTCCGCAGGCTCACGGACACTCGAACACACATACACACAGGCATCACCTCAAAAACGATCGATTATAGATGCTTGAAAGTTATAGATGCTTGAAACGTGCTCTTTCGTCGAAAACTTTGAATTTTCGATCCCGCCATAATAATTTTCCTGTACATTATACTATGTATGTAGGGAAAGTAAAAACCAAAAAATAAAATTGAAAATCCCAGGAAGAACAAAAACGATTTGTCAGTGATAGAGCCCATCAAATGGTTATTACTGCATAAAAAACGAAGGACATGGGTCCTGACCTGAGGGATACAAGAATTAAACCTTTGCCGTATACAGTTTTATGGAAATTATTCAAATTCCCAGAAACAGTGGAATTTTTGGTCTTCGGTGAAAAAGCATATGCAACTATTCTTAATTGCTGTCTTATATCACCGTTGATCCTCACAGGTTGAAAACGCTTTCTCAGTGAGTATTAGTGAATAAAAGAACCCTATGATAAAAATTATTGCAACTATTCTTAATTGCTGTCTTATATCACCGATGATCTTCACAGGTTGAAAACGCCTTCTCAGTGAGTATTAGTGAATAAAAGAACACTATGATAAAAAATGAGGAAACGATTGGTTTCGAAAGGTACATGAGTATCAGCAATAATATGCAAAGATTATTGTAAAAATACTTGTGAATACAAATACTAATAACCGATATTTAGGAAGCCAGATGAGCTAATTTCATAAAAAAAACAATACCAGTGGATAAAATGGAGAAATATTTTAGCGGGTTCTGTGAATATAAATTTGGCGACTTGCAAAAATCAAATGCTTCATATAAATGATAAGTTTGCACGCATTAAAGATGCTGATTTACTCCCCATATTGGGACGGGATAGCGCGGTAGTTAACGCATAGGGATTGCACTCGTACGACCTGAGTTCGATTCCTGGATCTGTCCAAACTGTCCTTGTGCTCACGCGAAGTACGGGTACTTTAAATATGTGGAACTGTAAGTCCTTTCGAGAGGTTGGTGGTAAGGGAATGAGTGTACGGTCCCTGCGGATGTCGCCTCCACTGGGTTCCGGTCAAAATTGGATGGCACTGCCCTGGCCATCCAAATAGATACCTTACACTTTCGGGTAGGTCAGGCGGTCTGGGTTGAAAGAAAAAATGCAATCAACCGGGACGGGATAGTCCGGTGTTAAGCACACGGGGAATGCATTCAGACGACCCGAGTTCGATTCCCAGCTATACCCAAACTATCCTCGTGCCTACGTGGAGTACAAGAACGCTAAATCTGACGGTTCGAAAGTCTTTTCGTCTGGTTGGTGGTAGGGAAAGGAGGGTATGGTCCCTGTTGTTATCGTCCCCAGGTTACGATCTAAATTGTGTGGCAGTTCCTCTGCCGTTCAAACAGATACCTTTGGGTAGCTCACACGGCCTCGGTCGAAAGGAAGAAAGAAATTTAAACAATTACACTATCAATATACAAGAACATTCATTTATTTATACAATCAATTAATTATAAAATCAATATACAAATACAATCAATATACAAATGACATCAATATCAATTACAGTGTGGACATCAATCAATTACAAATACAATCCGTTTTATATCTGAGAAGTAAATAAATATTATACCTTGATTTCATACATAAACTTTTCAGCGCATGATTTATCGCTGTAAACTCTTTAACCACATATATCTCTTTAAAAATAATATGTATTTATTTTTATGATTGGGATAACGCACGTTTTACTTTTCTACTTATAAAAACATTGAATACTCCCATAAACTAATGTTAGGACTTAATTTACTGAAACAAATTAAGTCCTCGTAAAGGTAAAAGTGAAAACAATTTTAGCAAGGTAAAAAAATTTCATTGAAACACGTTTATCCGTAAACTGAAATTTCCCTGCTTACTTCATCCATATTATTGTTCAAGTTATCCTTTGCGTGATTTTTGGCCCAAGGGAAATTTGTGACAAAATATACGTTTCCTGCAATCTGTTAAATTCGTCACTGAATTGCCGTATTGTGCGTTGTACAAATCGGTTTTAAATAAGTCACGTCGATGTGAGACAAAAGTTTAGATTCATCAAGGGAATACCAGGCCTTGACACGGTTTGACTCGTAGTATTTTTTGATCGGTGTGTATTAGTTCGATAGCAAGTTTTTCAGTGAATTGTATTTATAAGTATAAAAATATGCTCAAAATGCTGTATATAATAATACAAAATTACACTGTATTGTATATGTATATATATATATATATAAATAATTTGAAAATTCAATGATAGAATAGAGAGAAGTTGTAACTAAAAAAATCTAACTCTAAAATATACCTACATAATAAAAAGAAGTATTAAATAGAGAATTATCAATCATGTGGAAAATAAAATGCAAATTTCTAGTATTAAATCTATACACGTGGATAAATACTAGGCCTAAATAAATTGCTCACTTCGACAAAAACTCTTTGACAAGTCCAAGTATTTAATCAAAATAAACACAAAATATGCATGCATCGGAAGAATGAGAAAGATAATATCTATCAACTCATTCTACTTGGACTACATGCATAAAGATTGAAAAATCATAGATAAAACAGGAATACCTGAAAAAAACCATCCATTAGAGCCTTGAATGAAGAGACCAATGTTGCCGTTCGCAAAAGATAAAGTAGAGAACTACTGTTGCCAATCGTGAGAAATAAGTAACAGTAATTCGAAAAGGCGATAAAAGTGATATTCCACAGTAAGAGCAGTTACCTTACACCTTTCTGGTAGGTCGGACGGTCTGGGTTTCAACAACAACAACAGTAAGAGCTACAATATAATGGGGCGTATAATATAATAGAAAACATTGAGGGTAAAGTATAAGGGGATGCAAATACATTGTAATGCTTATTCAACAGAAAGTTGATGTCTGGCTAATATAAGATTCTAAGGAGAGAATTTAAGATTATTTAGCTAATCCAAACTCTTTATCTATACCATTTACTAAATATACTGGATATTTATATAATTTGCTGATAATTTTTAGATTATTAATATGCATAGCATGAAATTGGTTATCAGATAATCTATAAATTCTAAAAAGTTGATTAAGTATAATATTTATAAACAAATGAATCGAGCTGCAGGAATTAAATGGTAATATTTTATTAATGTTAAAATTAAAATAGTATTTTTTATCACATAAAATAGTAACTATCCCATTAGTAGGTTCAATAATTAGATTTAAATCTAAAAAATTTAATATTATTACTACTAATAGTGGCTTCATTAGGAATTAATTCCAAATTATCTGGATAGAAATCTATATCAATGACATAGTTGTAAGTAAATACTAAACATCAACATATCTGTAAATTTTATAATCTGTTCAAGTAAAAGATTTTTCATAATGATAAAGGTATAAATTAGCTAACATACTGCTACAGCAGCCACCTTGTGGAACCCCTGAGACTTGTAAGTATAATTTATTACCTTGAAATATATAAGTATTGAAAAGGACAAAGTGAAGAAGCTTGGGAAAATTGGTAAGTACTAGCCGAATACCCGTTGGAAATCAACGGTTTCGTAATAAGCAACCCCCCGAATAATGTAAATTTTTGAATAATTCGAGTTTCACATTTAATCGGTAAATCGAATATTTTGGTGCCCAGATACTTTTAAAAAAGAAAATATTGGAAAACTTAAATTGCACACTTCTTCCTTTCGAACAATCTACCTGTACACAAAATTAAAGACTCTATCTCATCCCGAAGTATGCCTCATTTCCCCCATTCGACCGTATTTCTGTGGAGCACAGCCAAAAATGGACATTCAGGAAAAACTCTATTCGCCTTGGGTTTTTTATCAGATGATTGGCCCAAATACCAAATGTCAAGCCTCAATCACATTTAAAAGGGAGCGTGCATAACTTATTCGGAAAATCGAACATTTTGGTGTGTAGCATCCCCCAAAGTAGAGAATATTGGAAAACTGAAATTGTACACTTTCTTTCTTCCAAAGTATCTACCCGTACACCGAATTTAAAATCTCTATCTCATCCCGAAATATGTTTTTTATCATTTCATATTTCAAACGTTTTTATCTGGAGCATCCCCTTAATCGAACATTTCTGAGAAACTCTATTCGTCTTAGGTATTTTCATTAAATGATTAGCCCATATACCAAATTTCAAGCCTCTATCAAAATTTAAAGGACGAATTTCTCATTTATTCGGAAAATAGAACATTTGGGTTTACGGCACCCCCTAAATTATGAAATATTGGAAAACTGAAATTGCACGCACTTTTCGCACCATATACCCGTACAGCAAATTTGAAGGCTCTATCCTATCCCGAAGCATAGTTTCTCGTCATTTCACCTTTCGAACGTTTTTCTCTTGAGCACCGCCTTAAATATGCATTTTTGAAAAACTTCATTCTTCTTGGGTTTTCTATCAAATGATTCGCCCATATACCAAATATCAAGCCTCAATCACGTTCTGAAAGGGGTGTTTCTACTTCATTCCGAAAATCGATTATTTTTGTGTGGGACAACTCCTAAAGTAGAAATTATTGGAAAACTGAAATTGTACACTTTCTTCCTTCTAAATTTTCTACCCGTACACCAAATTTCAAACCACTATCTCATCCGGAATTATGATTTCTGAACGATTCACCTTTCGAATGTTTTTTCTGGAGCACCCCCTTAAACGAACGTTTTTGAAAAACTATATTCGTCTGGGTGTTTTCATCAAATGATTAGTCCATATACCTAACTTCAAACCTCTATCAAATTTTAAAGGAGCCGTTTTTCATTTATTCGGTAAATCGAACATTTTGGTGTGCGACACCCCCTGAAGTAGAAAATATTGGAAATCTGAAATTGCACACTTTCTTCCATTCGAACGATTTACCCATACACCAATTTGAAGTCTCTATCTTATGGCAAAGCATGCTTTCCTATCATTTCACTTTCCGAACGTTTTGGTGTGGAGCACCCCCTCTAAAGAGCGTTTTCGAAAAATTCGATTGTTCCAGGGGGATTTATCGAACGATCGACCCGCGTACCAAATTGCAAGTCTCTATCAATTCGGGAAGTACCTAAAAAAGCGCGACAGACAGACAGACGGACAGACAGGCAGACAGACGGACAGGGAGACGGACACTTGGAAATTAGTATATACTAGCCGAATACCCGTTGAAAATCAACGGTCTCACAATAAGCAACAACTGAATATTGTCATTTTTTGTATAATTCGCGTTTCACATTTATTCCGCAAATCGAATATTTTAGTGTGCGGAATCCCCTAAAGAAGAAAATATCGTAAATTTTAAATTCCGTACGTCTTCCTTTCGTACTATCTACCAGTATACCAAATTAAAGTTTCTATCTCATCCCGAAGCATACTATTTTATCATCTCTTTCGAACGTTTTTCTGTGGAGCACACACATAAATGAACATTTTTGAAAAACTCTGTTCGCCTTGGGTTTCTTATCAGATGATTGGCCCATATACCAAATATCAAGCCTCTATCACATTTAAAGGAAGCGTGTCTCATTTATTGGTGTTCGGCACCCCCTAAAGTTGCAAATATTGCAAATCTGAAATTGCACACTTTCTTCACTTCAAAATATCTACCAGTACACCAAATTTGATGTCTTTATCCTATCGTGAAGCATGTTTTTTTTATCACTTCATATTTCGAACGTTTTTCTGTGTTGCACCCCCTTAAATGATCATTTTTGAAAAACCGTAATAATCGTAGGGTTTTTATATCAAATGAATAACCCCATATACTATATTTCAAGCGTCTATCACATTGTAAAGGAGGCGTTTTTCATTTGTTCGTCAAATCGAACATTTTAGTGTGCGGCACCCCCTACAATAGCAAATGTTGGAAAACTGAAATTGAACACTTTCTTCCTTTCTAACTATCTATACGTATACCAAATTTGAAGTCTCTATCTCATCGCGAAGCATGCTTTTTCTATCATTTCACCTTTCGAATGTATTTTTGTGGAGTACCCACCCCCCTTAAATATACATTTTTGAAGAACTCCATTCTTCATGGATTTTCTATTAAATGATTCGCCCATATACCAAATATCAAGCCTGTATCACGTTCTAAAAGGAGTGTTTCGACTTCATTCCGAAAATCGAACATTTTTGTGTGCGACACCCCCTAAAGTAAAAAATATTGGAAAACTGAAATTGTACACTTTCTTCTTTTTAAACTATCTACCCGTACACCATATTTCAAATCTCTATCTCATCACGAAGTATGTTTTCTTATCAATTCACATTTCGAACGTTTTCCTCTAAAGCACCCCCTTAAACGAACGTCTTTGAAAAACTACAGTCGTCTTGGGTGTTTTTATCAAATGATTATTTCATATGCCAAATTTCAAGCCTCTATTAAATTTTAAAGGAGCCTTTTCTCATTTATTCGGTAAATCGAACATTATGGTATGCAGCACCCCTTTAAGTAGAAAATATTGGAAATCAGAAATTGCACACTTTCTTCCTTTCGAACGATTTACCCATACACCAAATTTGAAGTCTCGATCTTATGGCAAAGCATGCTTTACTATCATTTCACTTTTCGAACGTTTTGGTGTGGAGCACGCCCTCTAGAGAACATTTTCGAAAAATTCGATTTTTCCAGGGGCGTTTATCGAACGATCGAGCCATGTACCAAATTGCAAGTCTCTATTTATTCGGGAAGTGCCTATAAAAAGCGTGACAGACAGACAGACGGACACTTGGCAATTAATACATATAGATAGACAGATAGTATGAGTAGATTGAATAGATAGTATGAGTAGATTATCGTGCTAACGGAGAGACAGGCAGACATACAGACAGAATAAACAAAGTAATAAGCACTTTCCAACTATGTTGTAAAGTGTTAAAAATGTAAAATTAAATCAAAATATGCAAAATAAAAGCGTTAAAATTGTATGAGACCCATAGTGCTTCTATTCGAAAAAAAAATGAGAAGATATACCCGTGTATTGGTAGAACATTACACGCACTACAACGTATGAGTTTCTAAAATATTTGTCATGAAACAGATGGCGTAATAAATCGAAAATATCACTAATCCCCTTCATCTTTAAACCAAAAGGCCGTAATTGATTAAAAAATATGGCAATATATGTTAAATACTCATATATGCCAACATGCATATATTATTTATATTGTCGTAGACTAGCAGCATACCCGTTCTTCGTACGAAGTATATAATATAAAGAAATAATATATAACATATATTATATAATTCGCAATTATGTGCAAATTGTGTTAAAATATTAAATTTATTGCTTCTAAAGAGAAGTTTAAGAATATATGTTCTCACTATGTAAAATTTTCTTCACGGGCAGACCTGAAGAATAAAACATCCTGGCCCCTTTTGTAAGCAAATTAAAAAAAAAGGGGGAATTGAATCAATATATGCAACCCCGTACTACTTATATTGTTGCAGATTAGAAAATATGCCAGTGTGTTAGTAGAAGATTATCCGTATTACAATATGTGTCTCAAAAACATTTGCCAAAATAAAAGAGATGATGTAATAAATTCACAATATCAATAATCTCCATACTCTTTATACCAGAAGGTCGTAATTGATTCCAATATATGCCAATATATATCAAAAAATATGCCAATATACCTGTACTACTTATATTCTCGTAGATTAGAAGATATACCTTGTATTTGTAGAAGATTACTCGTACAAATTATAATATATGAGTTTAAACGATTTTTGTCGTAATAAAACAATTGCAAAATAGCTTGAAAATATCAATAATCCCTGAATCAATAATCCCCGAAAATATCAATAATAATAACGTTTAAACCTGAAGACCGTAATTGATATTATCCAGCCAAAAAGGCTATAAGAAAAATCAAATTGTTTAAAATTAAATATGTTTTATAACCATTTATTTATTATTCAAATCGAAAAAATAATAATTAAAATTAACAGACCGATTTAATTTAATTGCGTTTCTGAGCAACATGATATAAGATAGAATCTTTCTCATAAACTGCGAAATTAAATAACCATATTGGTGTCTTTATACTTTTCATTCTTCAGTAAAAACTTGTGAAATATAAACCATGCAGATAGATTTCCCATTTAAATCACGTTTCAAACAATTCATGTTTTCAGAAAGTGACAAATTGACGCAAAAAATCTCCCATCAAACTCAGAGATAAAGTTTTAGTTCACTTTCAAAAGAATTTCAAGCTTGGATAAACCACGGAATTAGAGAGTAGAACTCTTTGGAAAAGTTTCGTTTTTCGTTAATATCTCGACAACCCCTGGTCTTAGATACTCAAACTTTGGGCTAAATTTATGGGAGGCTATTTCAAGGCCATTAACAAAATTTCATCAAATTCGGTTTAGCCGTTCTTCCGTGATGATGAGACAAACGAAAATTTTATTTTTTACTAATATCTCGAGAACCACTGATCGTAGAAACACCAAATATGGACTAAATCTTAAGTGGGACTATTTTCAGGCTACCCACAAAATTTCATCAAATTCGGTTCAGCCGTTCCCCTGTGATGACGAGACAAACAGCCAGCTAACCAGACAGACAGACAGATAGACAGATTTTCAATTTTATTTATATTGACTAGCAGCATACCCGTTCTTCGTACGGAGTATATAATATAAATAAACTTAAAATTCACAATCATGTGCAAATTCCTATAGTATACTAAATGACATGCTTATCAAAATATTCTGTTAAAATATTTAATACAATGCTCCTAAAAAGAAACCTCAGGATCTCTGTTCTCACTATACAAAATTATCTTCACGGGTAGATCTGAAGAATAAAATATCCTGACCTTTTTTGCAAGCAAATTTATAAAATGTATGGAATTGAATAAATATATGCAAAATAATAGCGTATTGTATGGGACCCGTACTACTTATATAAGCGAATATTAGAAGATATAACCTGTATTATGACATTACATGTATACATTGAAAATATCAATAAATCCGTAATCTTTAAACCAGTAGGCAGTAATTAATTCCAATATGTGCCCAAATGAAAGTGCTAACATTATATGGAAAGGTAAACCCGTACTACTTATAATGTCATAGATTAGAAGATATGTCCTAGCGTTAGTAAAAGATTACCCGTATTATAATATTTAGTTTGAAAATTTTTTGCCAATATATAACAGATTACTTAATAAATTAAAAATATCAATAATCCCCGTGATCTTCATACCTGAAGGCATGATTCCAATATATGCCAATATACATGTACTACTTATATTCTCTTGCATTAGAAGATATACCCGTGCATTTGTAGAAGATTACTCGTACAACGTACAATATATAAGTTTCAACAATTTTTGCCGCAATAAAACAATGCCATAAGAAATTGAAAATATCAATAATCTCTGAATCAATAATCCCCGAAAACATCAATAATAATAATGTTTAAACATGAAGATCGTAATTGATATTATCCAGTCAAAAATACGATGGCAATGAAATTTATTTTATATACATATCTTCATCATTAAAATCGGAAAAGATTTAATAAAAATCTTCTTCCTCATAAACACGTTAAATTTAAATCCGTTGTTAAGCGACATGTTATGATTTGCTTCAAATAAATTGGTAGTGAAAATATCGTGTGAATATCTCTAATGAAGGTTTGGCGACATTTTAAAAAATCGCCAAATTTATCGCCAAGTGGGACTGTAGAACTGACAGTCCCACTTGGCGATAAATTGACGAACCATCATCAAAATATTATCCCTTAAAAAAACACAATTTCGTTTATTTAGGACAATTTATCAATTTTAAAATATTTTTATGGATTTATAAATATTTTTATCAATTTGATGACATTTTAAAAATTCGCTAAATGGGTTACTAAGTAGGGCGGTTGGACTGACAGACAAATGCTAACGAAAAACCATTTCAGTACTTTCTTTTAACAAAACAAATTTAATTTCATTGATTTGCGTCACTTTTATCAATTTGGAGACATTTCCTCTAATTTGGTAAAGTCTAAGAATAGTTACGAAGTTAGCGATATCCAACCAAATTCGTAGCTCTAAATTCGCAGATCTGAATAAAATATCGTGCTCCAGTTTGTATATACTAAATGAAACCACTGAAATATTATTAGAAGATATACCCATTCTACTCTGTTTACGTTTAAACAATTGGATAAATGAATTTATTGGGTAAACAGAATATAAGTTTATTAGCTAAACACAATATATAAGCTTAAAACCTCTTTGCTAAAATACATGAAAGTGATGTATGCAGTTCTCAATTAATATAATTAAAAAAAATCAAACCGTTCATTTATAAGATATATTTTAATATCCATTTATTTATTATTCAAATCGAAAAAATAATAATAATCATTAACAAACACATTTAATTCCATTCCTTTGTCGAGCAACATGATATAAGATAGAATCTTCGTCATAAAATGCGAAATTAAATAACCATTTTAATTTCTTTATACTTCTAATCGTTGAGTAAAAGCTTGTGAAATATAAAATATGGAGGTAGATTTTTCCATTTAAATTCATGTTTCATACAATTCATGCTTTCATATAGTGACTATTTAATGCAAAAATCCTGCATCAAACTCAAAAATAAAGTTTTAATTCCCTTTGACGTTTTAAACAAACGATTTTTATCCTTTCCGTTTGGATAAACCACGGAGTTGGAGAGTACAACTCCTATAAAAAAAGTTCCATTTTTCATTAATATCTCGACAACCCCTGGTCTTAGAAACTCGAAACTTGAACAAAATTTATGAAGGGCTATTTCAAGGAAACCCACAAAATTTCATTAAATTCGGTTCAGCCGTTCTCTCGTGATGATGAGACAAACAAAAGTTTCGATTTTTACTAATATCTCAAGAACCACTGGTCGTAGAAATTCCAACCATAGACTAAATTTTAAGTGGGGCTATTTCTAGGCTACCCACAAAATTTCATCAAATTCGGTTCAGCCGTTCTCCTGTGATGACGGGACAAACAGACAGACAGACAGACAGACAGATTTTCATTTTTATTTATATAGACTAGCAGAATACCCGTTCTTCGTACGGAATATATAATATAAAAAAATAAAAAATTAGCAATCATGTGCAAATTCTGTTAAAATATTAAATTTATTGCTCCTAAGGAGAAGTTTAGGAATATCTGTTCTCACTATGCAAAATTATCTTCATGGGCAGATCTGAAGAATAAAAATATCCTGGCCCCTTTTGTAAGCAAATTTACAAAAAAAAAAGGAATTGTATCAATATATGCAACCCCGTAGTACTTATATTGTCGCAGATTAGAAAATATGCCAGTGTGCTAGTAGAAGATTACCCGTATTACAATATGAGTCTCAAAAACATTTGCCAAAATAAAAGAGATGACGTAATAAATTGGAAATATCAATAATCCCCGTAATCTTTATACCAGAAGGACGTAATTGATTCCAATATAGGCAAATATATAACAAAATATATGCCAATATACCTGTACAACTTATATTCTCATAGATTAGAAGATATAATGCATTTGTAGAAGATTACTCGTACATAGATTACTCGTACATAGAAGATTACTCGTACTATATACGAGTTTCAATAATTTTCGTCATAATAAAACAATGGCATAATAACTTGAAAATATCAATTATCCCTGAATCAACAGTCCCCGACAATATCAATTATAAGAATGTTTAAACCTGAAGACCGTAATTGATATTATCCAGTCAAAAATGCAATGTCAATGACATTTATTTTATATACATATCTTTATTATTCAAATCGGAAAAGATTTAATATAAAATCGTATGCGGCATAACACATTGGATCCGTTGCTAACCGACATGATATCATTTGCTTCAAATAAATTGATGGAAATCATATCGTCTGAATAATGCGATCTCCATGGAAGGTTTGGCGACATTTTAGTCAATTTAGCGATAACTTAAAAAATCGCCAAATTTATCGCCAAGTGGGACTGTAGAACAGATAGACCCATTTTGCGACAAATTGACGAAACATCATCACAATACTAACCCCTAACAAAATACAATTATTTTCATTTATTAAGCGCGATTTTTTCAATTCCGGGATATTTTTATGGACTCACAGATACTTTTATCAATTTCGTGATATTAAAAAAATTCGTTAAATGTGTTACTAAGTAGGATGGATGGATTGATCAACAAATGCTACCGAAACATCATTTCAGTACTCTATTTTAAAAAGCAAATCATTGATTTGCGCCAATTTTATAAATTTGGAAACATTTCCGCTAATTTGGTAAAGTTTAAGAGAAGTTACCAAGTTATTTAGAGATATTCCGCTAAATTCGTAGCTCTTAATTTGCAGATCTGAAGAATAAAATATCCTGATCCCGTTTGTAAATACTAAATGAAAACACTAAAATTGTATTATAAGATACACCCGTTCTAATCTTTTTCTGCTTCCACTATCGGCTAAAGGAATTTATTGGGTAAACACAATATATGAGTTTATTAGCTAAACACAATATATGAGCTGGAAACCACTTTGCTAAAATAAATGAAAGTCATGTACGCGGTCGTCAATTTATATAATTAAAAGAACAATCAATCCGTTCATTTAAAAATATATTTTTACATCCATTTATTTATTATTCAAGTAGAAAAAATAATAATAAATATTAGCAACACATTTAATTTCATTCCGTTGCCGAGCAACATGATATAAGATAGAATCTTCCTCATAAAATGCAAAATTTAATAGCCATTTTTATTTCTTTATACTTCTCATTTTTCAGTAAAAGCTTGTATAATATAAACCAAGGAGATAGATTTCCCATTTAAATCATGTTTCAAACAATTGATGTTTTCAGAAAGTGACTAATTAGTGCAAAAAATCTCCCCCCAAACTCTGAGATACAGTTTTAATTCACTTTCAAACGATTTTCAAGCTTTTCGTTTGGATAAACCACGGAGTTAGAGAGGAGAACTCCTAAGAAAAAGTTTCGTTTTTCATTAATATCTCGACAACCCCTGGTCTTAGATACTCGAAACTTGGGCTAAATTTATGGGGGACTATTTAAAGGCATTTCACAAAGTTTCATCAAATTCGATTCAGCCGTTCTCCCGTGATGATGAGACAAACGAAAATATCGTTTTTTACTAATATCTCGAGAACCACTGATTGTAGAAACTCCATATATGGACTAAATTTTAAGTGGGACTATTTCCAGGCTACCCACAAAATTTCATCAAATTCGGTTCAGCCGTTCTCCCGTGATGGTAGGACAAACAGACAGACAGACAGACAGACAGATTTTCATTTTTATTTATATAGATTACAAGTTATACCCATGCATTTGTGGAAGATTATCCACACTACGTTCAATATATGAATTTCAACAATTTTTGCCAAAATAAAACAATGACGTAATAATTTGAAATTATCAATAATCCCGAAATCTATAATACCCGAAAATATCAATAATAATAATGTTTAAATCTGAAGGCCGTAATTGAAATTATCCAGTCGAAAATGCAATATCGATGAAATTTATTTTATATACATATACTAGCAGCATACCCGTTCTTCGTACGGAGTATATAATATAAAGAAATTTATAATTCGCAATCATGTGCAAATTCTGTTAAAATATTAAATATACTGCTCATAAAGAGAAGTATAAGAATATCTGTTCTCACTATGCAAAATTATCTTCACGGGCAGATCTGAAGAATAAAACATCCTGGCCCCTTTTGAAAGCAAATTTAAAAAAAAAAGGAATTGAATCAATATATGCAACCCCGTACTACTTATATAGTCGCAGATTAGAAAATATGCCAGTGTGTTTGTAGAAGCTTACCCGTATTGCACTATGAGTCTCAAAAATATTTGCCAAAATAAAAGAGATGACGTAAAAAATTGAAAGTATCAAAAATCTCCGTAATCTTAATACCAGAAGGACGTAATTGATTCCAATATATGCCAATATATGTCAAAATATATGCCAATATATCTGCACTACTTATATTCTCGTAGATTAGAAGATATACCCATGCATTTGTAGAAGATTACTCGTACAGCGTACTATATATGAGTTTCAACATTTTTTGTCATAATAAAACAATTCCATAATAATTTGAAAATATCAGTAATCCCTGAATCAACAGTCCCCGAAAATATCAATAATAATGATGTTTAAAACTGAAGACCGTAATTGATATTATCCAGTCAAAATTTCAATGTCAATGAAATTTATTTTATATACATATTTTTATTATTCAAATCGGAAAAGATTTAATAAAAATCGTATGTCGCATAACATATTGGATCCGTTGCTAAGCGACATGATATCATTTGCTTTAAATAAAATGATGGAAATCATATCATCTGAATAATGCAATCTCCATGGAAGGTTTGGCGATATTTTCGTCGATTTAGCGATAACTTAAGAAATCGCCAAATTTATCGCCAAGTGGGACTGTAGAACTGATAGTCCCATTTTGCGACAAATTGACGAAACATCATCACAATACTATCCCCTAACAAAACATAACTAATTTCATTTATTAAGCGCGATTTTATCAATTTCATGATATTTTTATGGATTTAGAAATATTTTTATCAATTTGGTGATTTTAAAAAAATTCCTTAAATGTGTTATTAAGTAGGATGAATGGACTGACCGACAGATGCTACAGAAACATCATTTCAGTACTTTATTCTAAAAAACAAATTTAATTTTATTGATTTGGGTCATTTTTATCAATTTGGAGACATTTCCACTAATTTGGTGAAGTTTAAGACATTTTACCAAGTTATTTAGAGATATTCCTCTAAATTCGTAGCTCTAAGTTTGTATATACTAAATGGAAACACTAAAATTGCATTAGAAGATACATACACCCGTTCTACTCTTTTTCTGCTTCAACAATCGGCAAAATGCATTTATTGAGTAAACACAATATATGAGTTTATTAGCTAAACACAATATATGAGCTTGAAACCTCTTTTCTAAAATAAATGAAAGTGATGTACGCAGTCCGCAATATATATAATTAAAAGAACAATCAAACCGTTCATTTATAAAATATATTTTTACATCCATTTATTTATTATACAAATAGAAAAAATAATAATAAATATTAACAACACATTTAATTTCATTCCGTTGCCGAGCAACAGGATATAAGATAGAATCTTCCTCATAAAATGCGAAATTATATAGCCATTTTGATTCCTTTATACTTTACATCGTTAAACTTGTGAAAGATGAACCATGGAGGTAGATTTTTCCATTTAAATTCATGTTTCAAACAATTCATGTTTTCCTGTAGTGACTAATTAATGCAAAAATCCTGCACCAAACTCGGAAATAAAGTTTTATTTCATTTTGGCGTTTTAAACAAACGATTTTCATCCTTTCCGTTTGGAAAAACCACGGAGTTGGAGAGTAGATCTCCAAAGAAAAAGTTCCGTTTTTAATTAATATCTCAACAACCCCTGGTCTTAGAAACTCGAAACTTGGACAAAATTTATGGGGGGCTATTTTAAGGCTATCCACAAAATTTCATTAAATTCGGTTCAGCCGTTTTCCCGTGATGATGAGACAAACGAAAATTTGGTTTTTTACTAATATCTCGAGAACCACTGATCGTAGAAACTCAAAACATGGACTAAATTTTAAGTGGGGCTATTTCTAAGCTACCCACAAAATTTCATCAAATTCGGTTCAGCCGTTCTCCCGTGATGATGGGACAAACAGACAGACAGACAGACAGACAGACAGACAGACAGATTTTCAATTTTATTTATATAGACTAGCAGCATACCCGTTCTTCGTACGGAGTATATAATATAAAGAAACTTGAAATTCATAATCATGCCCAAATTCTTATAGTATACTAAATGACATGTTTAATCAAAATATTCTGTTAAAATATTTAATATAATGCTCCTAAAAAGAAGTTTAAGAATCTCTGTTCTCGCTATATAAAATTATCTTCATGGACATATCTGAAGAATAAAACATCTTGGACCCCTTATGTAAGCAAATATAAAAAAAAATATGGAATTGAATCAATATATGCAAAATAAAAGCGTTAAAATTGTATGGGACCCGTACTAATTATATACGCGAATATTAGAAAATAAAACCTGTATTAGTAGATTACATGCATAAATTGAAAATACCAATAAACCCGTGATCTTTAAATCTGAAGACAGTCATTTATTCCAATATATATCAAAATTAAAGTGCTAAAATTATATGGGAAGATATACACGTACTACTTATAATGTCCGATTATTAGTAGAAGATTACCCGTTCTGCAATATGAGTCTCAAATGTTTTTTGGTAAAATACAACAGACGACGTAATAAATTGAATATATAATTAATCCCCTTAATCTTCATACCAGAAGACTGTACTTGATTCCAATATATATGCCAATATATGTCAAAATATATGCCAATATACCTGTACTACTTATATTCTCGTAGGTTAGAAGATATACACGTGCATTCCTAGAAGATTACTCGTACAACGTACAATATGCGTGTGTCAGCAATTTTTGCCGCAATAAAACAATGGCGTAATAACTTAAAAATATCAATAATCCCTGAATCAATAATTCCGGAAAATATCAATAATAATAATGTTTAAACCTGAAGAGTATAATTGATATTATCCAGTCCAAAATGAAATGGCAATGAAATTTATTTTATATACATATCTTCATTATTCAAATCGGAAAGGATTTAATAAAAATCGTCTGCCGCATAAACACATTGGATTTAAATCCGTTGCTAAGCGACATGATATCATTTGCTTCAAATAAATTGGTAGAAAAAATATCGTCTGAATAGTTATATTTCTATGGAACATTTGGCGACAGTTTCGTCAAATTAGCGACATTTTAAAAAATCGCCAAATTTATCGCCAAGTGGGACTGTAGAACTGACAGTTCCACTTTGCGACAAATTGACGAAATATCATCACAATACTATCCCCTAACAAAAAACAATTAATATCATTTATGTAGCGCAGTTTTATCAATTTCAAGATATTTTTATAGATTTGAAAACATTTTTATCAATTTGGTGACATTTTAAAAATTCGCTAAATGTATTACTAAGTAGGATGGTTGGTCTGACAGATAAATGCTAACCAAACATCATTTCAGTACTCTCTTCTAACAAAACAAAAAAAAATTTCATTGATATGTGGAAGACCCAAGCCACACGACCAACCCGAAGGTTTATGGCAGCTGTTTGTGTGTCGTTTATATCAATTTGGCGACATTTCCGTCAATTTGGCAAAGTTTAAGAAAAGTTGTCAAATTAGCGATATCCCTCCAAATTCGTAGCTTTGAATTTGCAGATCTGAATGAAACATTCTTATCCCGTTTCAATATACTAAATGAAAACACTACAATTGTATTAGAAGATATACCCGCTCTACTCTTTTTCTGTTTCAACAATCGGCTATATGAATTTATTGGCTAAACACAATATATGAGTTTAGTAGCTAAATACGATATAAGCTTGAAAACTCTTTGCCAAAATAAATGAAATTTGATGTACGCAGTCAGCAATTAATATAATTAAAAGAAAAATCAAACCGTCCATTCATAAGATATAATTTTATATCCATTTATTTATTATTTAAATCGAAAAAAAATAATAAAAACATTAACAAACACATTTAATTTAATTGCGATGCCGAGCAACATGATACATCCTCCTAAAATGTTAAAATTTATTAACCACTAACAGCACACCCGTTATTCGTACGGAGTGTATAATTTAAAGAAACTTAAAGTTCGCAATCATGTGCAAATTCTGTTAAAATATTAAATTTATTGCTCCTAAAGAGAAGGTTAAGAATATATGTTCTCACTATGCAAAATTATCTTCACGATCAGATCTGAAGAATAAAACATCCTGCCCCCTTTTGTAAGCAAATTTACAGAAGAAAAAATAGGAATTGAATGAATATATGCAACCCCGTACTAATTATATTGTCGCAGATCAGAAAATATGCCAATGTGTTAGTAGAAGATTACCCGTATTACAATATGCGTCTCAAAAATATTTGCCAAAATAAAAGAGATGACGTAATAAATTGAAAACATCAATAATATCCGTACTCTTTATACCAGAAGGTCGTAATTGATTCCAATATATGCCAATATATATCAAAACATATGTCAATATATACCTGTACTACTTATATTCTCGTAGATTAAAAGATATACACGTGTATTTGTAGAAGATTCGTACAACATACAATATATGAGTTTAAACAATTTTTGTCATAATAAAATAATTGCATAATAACTTGAAAATATCAGTAATCCTTGAATCAATAATCCCCGAAAATATAAATAATAATAATTTTTAAACCTGAAGACCGTAATTGATATTATGCAGTCAAAAATGCTATAAGAAAAATCAAATCGTTCTTTTCTAAAATATATTTTTATATCCATTTATTTATTATTCAAATCGAAAAAATAATTATTGAAATTAACAGACAGATTTAATTTAATTGCGTTTCTGAGTAACATGATATAAGATAGAATCTTATAACATGTTAAATATGTCATGTCTTATAACATAAACTGCGAAATTAAATAACGATTTTGATTTCTCTATACTTCTCATTGTTCCGTAAAAGCTTGTTTTAAATAAACCATGAACCATGGAGATAGATTTCCCCTTTAAATCATGTTTCAAACAATTCATGGTTTCAGAAAGTGTCTAATTAACGCAAAAAATCTCCCATCAAACTCAGAGATTAAATTTTAATTCACTTTCAAACGATTTTCAAGCTTTTCGTTTGGATAAACCACGGAGTTAGGGAGTAGAACTCCTAGGGAAAAGTTCCGTTTTTCATTAATATCTCGACAACCCCAGGTCTTAGAAACTCGAAACTTGGACAAAAGTTATGGGGGGATATTTCAAGGCCATTCACTAAATTTCATTAAATTCGGTTCAGCCGTTTTTCCGTGATGATGAGACAAACGAAAATTTCGTTTTTTACTAATATCTCGAGAACCACTGGTCGTAGAAACTCAAAACACGGATATAATTTTAAGTGGGGCTATTTCTGGGCTACCCACAAAATTTCATCAAATTCGGTTCAGCCGTTCTCCCGTGATGGTGTGACAAACAGACAGACAGACAGACAGACAGACAGATTTTCATTTTTATTTATATAGATTTATTATTTAAATCAGAAAATAATTTAATAATAATCGTCTGCTACATAAACACATTGGATTTCAATCAGTTGCTAAGTGACATGATATAAGTTTCTTTAAATAAATTGCTGGAAAAAATATCACCTGCTTACTCTTATTTCTACGAAAGGTTTGATTATGCGTTTTAAATACTTTCAGCATAGTTAAAAAGTGTTTATTACTTTGTTCATTCTGTCTGTATGTCTGCCTGTCTGTCCGTTAGCACGATAACTGCCGTGCAAATGCCTTTATCAAAATGAAATTTTAGTGTGTTGAGACGGTCTGTGGGACCTATGGGAATATAAATGAATAATATCATGCAATTAGTTTTGGATTGAACCCGGGTTCAAAAAATGAAATACATTGAACAGTATGGAACATAATTTTATTTTTCAAACATTTTTTAAGCGGATTTAAAATTCTCAAATTGCTTCGAAAGTTTTAGGAAATATTCAAATTACCCCATAAAATATATAAAAAAATTTCAGCAAAATATATTTTTTACATATATTTTTTACATATATGTTTTTCAAAATACATTTTTAATGTGCATACTCGTAGTAAGCACGTTTCTAACGGTATTATTAAATATTTATTGCGTAAACCTTGTTTTTAACATTCTACAACATAGTTGAAAAGTGTTTATGGCTTTGTTCATTATGTCCGTCTGTCTGTAGGTTCGCACGATAACTGTCGTAAAAGTGAGCTTATCAAACTGAAATTTCAGTATGTTGTTCCTATGAAATATAAATGGATAATATAACACAATTAGTTTTGGATCAAACCCGGGTTAAAGAAATCAAATACATTGAACCCTTTGGGACCTAAATTTACAAATATTTTTTAAGCGAAATTAATATTCACAAATTGCTTCGAAAGTTTTAGTAAATATTCAAATTACCCCATAAAAATATGAAAAATTTTTCAGCAAAATATATTCGGTAGTTTTTTAAATAAAAATTAAAATAATAATTACTCCCATATTATATGAAAAGATTACGTGACCAACTTCAAAATAAAATATGGCAACCACCTTGTGTCAAAATCGTGACTTTTAATATTCTTTTTAATTTGTACTTAGTGTTATATCCGTCAAAAACCGCTTTATTTTTGTTCAATTTCTGTGCATCCACATTCTGAAACAACGCAATTACAACATATTTCAGTTTATATAATCAATGCCATCCATCTTGTGTCAAAATCGCAATTTTTGACTTTCTTTCTAATTTATATTTAGTGTTGTATGCGTACTAAAATCGCTTTATTTTTACTTAATTTCTGTGCATCTACATTCTGAAACAACGGAATTACAATATATTTCAGTTTAAATTATCCTTAAACTTTGATTATTTCGACAACGAAGCCTAATTTTCACTTATGGAGAATTTAAACGCATAAAGATGTAGGATGAGTTGTATAAGAATTGCTGAATTTCTTTAACACAAAATTATTTAGCTCTTTGATTCTGAAATATAGCTGATAAGAATGAAACATTCATTGATTTTACATAGAGAACAGACGATTTTATAGCAGACTTTTTGATGAAGTTTTAAGCATAGGGTTAAATTACGTTTACCTCTATGGTTTTAAGTTTTTAAATAAAATAAGTTATTGTGGTATTGTGATAAATGAAAAGAATGGAATAAAAGTAAATGAATGAAATATTTACAGCTTTTAAATTAGCGACTTATATTTCAATGACGTCATTTGAATAAAGTTTTTTTTTTATGACGTTTTAAGTTTTCAAATGTAATAAATTATTGTATTATTGTCGTTATTTTTAAAATATTACCGTTCAATGTATCGCATTCTAGAGATGTTTAAATAAATTTGCATTGCATTGCAGTTGGAAAGTGTTTCATAATCAATGCTTTATACATGATTGCTCTTTCTTCTTAATTAATATCTAGAAAACCTCCGGTCCTATAAACTCTAAACATGGAATAAATATTAAGTGTGGCTATTCCAAATCTACCCCCAAAATTACAGCCGTTCTTCCATGATGATGAGAGAAATAAACACACAAATAACTACACAAACAGACTGATTTGCACTTTTATTTATATAGATTAAAAATCGGTGTGTTGCAGTAACGCAACACCAAACGAAGTATTTGTGAGATGAAATATCTGCGAATTTGTTCGGAGAAATTTCGTCCGGTTTGTCCTTCTCTTTTGTTATTTTCTTATATTCAGGTGATTCATTTAAAAGAAACGGCTCTTATAGAGGAAGAGTTAATCCCCTCCAATTCGGGTTCTAATCCGATGTAACGTTAGTTGAAGAAAAAGAAAATATCTTCGCTATAAAAACGTTATGCTTTCAGTCATTTTTCGTGCTTCTCGAGTTTAAAATGTCTCTCTAGTGATTAATGTAGTTCATACAGAATCCTACAGGTTGGGTTCCCAAAGTTAGAATCTCTATACCTATGCAGATAAAAACATCCATGAACTGGTTGCAAGTTTTTAATGCTCTCGTCAGTATGGAATATTTCATTTACCAATAATGGCAGGGAAAACTTGGTATTTGACAGATTTTTTTGATATCACTTGGTATTTGCAGATACACTATAAAACATTTTGCAACCTTTGCTCATCTTTTCAGCTACCTTGTTGATAATTTCGGCAAAATGATAAGAAAAACCGCAATTACAGGCAGTCATGAAAATTCTAATTTCATTTCTAAATTATTCAGCTTATTATCGTTAACTGAAGCCTTATTTTTTTATATATATATTTATATGTTATAATTATCAGGAATCTTACTCCTCATTACCGCAAATTATTCCTCTGAAACTTTCAGTAACATGCTTGCAAATGTTTTACAGTGTAATAGTCCTAAGGGTGGAAGTGCATATATATTGCTATGATTTTGATTTTGAATAACGAAACATGTTTTTCATATTTTGAAATGAAAATTGTCATACATCAACATTTTCATACTGTTAAAATGAAAATATTATTGTTCTCTTAATACATATATTGTGGCTAACATTAAAAAATAAATATGGTTTCGAAGATATATCATTGATCAAAAAATAAATAATACAGTTCACGCCCCGCAAGATTACTTTTCATCTAAAGATACCAGACACATTTTTGTTTCATTAAAGTGAAGCTATATAATGCTTCTTTACACTAAACTAAAACATTTAAAAATATTTTACAATAAAGTATTTTTCAAAAGTGATAGATAATAATTTTCGCATTTTCTATTTTAACCCAGACAAAACTATGACTTTATGACAAATTATTTTTCAAAAATTAAAAATTTTATGTTTATTGCATGTGTATTCATTATTTAAATGTGTATGTTAATTTTTAAGAAAATAGGGAAATTATTTTTTTTTGCAATTAGACAACAAATATTTGAAACTGAAAAAAAAAATATTTACAGAAACGCTAAACTGTGAAAAAACGCAATATAGTATACAAATGCACTTTTTGTCGTTGCATGCTTAATTTGCGCCCAGTTTTGATTCGAAATAATTCTGAAGATGTAATATATATATATATATATATATATATATATATAATTATGGAATGTGTATACCTACGTAATTTATTTAATACTGCTTGTTTATTATAGACCTGAGATTAATACTTTATTCTTTCAGGCATTTACTTAACTCTTAATTTAGTGCTGCCATCTGGTGTGCACTTTTCTTCACGTTTTATCTGAAATTTGTAGGCAATATGTATTTTGTTTTCAGCACAGTTTGAAATCCTTTCTGATGTTATTGAGTTTAAGGGATCTTTATCCTCTTCCACAGTCCCCTAGGAAAGTTTTTTATGGATTGGTAATCATTTTGTATCTTGATTATGAAATTCGTAAAGTTATCGTCTGCAACTGCAGAACTGCGTAAGTAGTTAATATACAGATGGCTACATGTTGTCCAATTTTTAGTAATTTATATAATCAAGACATATTCCAGACACTACTTTTAGGTATACTCCAGATATTCACTTTTTTATATGTACTTTCATATTGTTTTTATATGTACTTTCAAATTGTTTTTTTCATGCATTTCTCATAAGCAATATTGCTTATACTTTTTTACTAAAATGAATATACAACATGATAATTTAGCGACTGGCAAAATAGAACATAAAAATTTTTGTGCCCGGTATTTGGGTATGAATAGGGCATTCCAAAGATCGACATCCTGTTACCCTAATCTGACTGAAGATGTGATAGACACAATGCGCCCAAGGGATTTTAAATTTCAAACGTGTGGAAACAAAAACTGCAAAACTTGCCCCAATGCGGAACCTTCTCAAATCAACAGTGATAAGAATTCACCTATTTTTTGTAAAGTTTATAGATGCATATACATGCTTCGATGTTCAGTATGCCAGATGGCATATGTGGGACAGACTAGTACACCTATACATCTAAGAATAAATGTACATCGCAATAACATCAAACATTATGATAAAGATCGAAATTCAGAAAATCAATTTGAGTATGAACACTTCTACAAACATGGATTTGATTCAGTAATTATTTCAATTTTAGATATAATTCCTAATTCCTCAAACAGAATTTACTATGAAAACAAACTAATTTTAAAACACAATACAGCATTTCCTTTTGGATTAAATCAAATAGTTAATGGTCAAAATATAGTAAAAAATGATTTATTCAATGCTTCCATTCTAACTCCAACAGTATATTCTTTGATGCAAACTTATTCACACAAAACTACACGCACACAGAGGGGTATACACAAAAACAAGCACTCCCTTAACTTAGACTTCACATCTCAAATAAATCATCAATGCACACTTTTTGAATCAAACTATAATTGGAAACATATTAGAAACTGGGTTTTCTCCATCAAAAAACCACATTTAAATAAACTATTTAATTCACTCATAGATCTCAATAATAAAAAGCACTTCGGACACCTAATTTTTGACCTATTACTAACAAGAGCAAGACTTTTAGGAGTACAACTCCCATATTCACGCAAAAAAGAAAAAAACAACCAATCTTATTGTGTTATTAATTACACAAATCCTATATTTAATTATTTCAACTTCACACAAATTTTTAAAAATTTCCAATCCTTTTTTCCTATTAAAAACTGCAACTGTAAACACCAACATGAAGCTACAACTAAAATATGAGGTGAGAGATGGCAAACTTATCAAGGACTTTGATAAGTTTGGCAACAGGCAAGCTAACTGCTAGAGTAAAGGTAAATTAAAAATGTTAACATAGTAAAAGTATATAAATATCCAGTACCTTTAGGACGTAAAATATATAACTATAATCGTTTATCAAAACAATTGAACAATTCTGTATCTTTTTCGTGCAATGAAACCTGCTATCTTCCCTTTATTGGCCCACAACATGGACACATAATCACCGGAAATCTTGATTTAATACAGGAACCTCATCTCAAACAATTTCTAAGCTATGGATCCAAATACAGAATACCTCTTCTTTATAATAAAAAGAAAATAATACAAGCTTTAGACATTGATCTAGACAAATATATATTTAAAATGTCAGGTAAATCCCACTGCCCATTTGAAGCCTTCAAGAGCTGGAAAGTACAAATAGCTAGGCATGTAAAACATTTGATCCAACACTTTCTCATTCCAATATATAAGCATAATTACCAAGAAATCGTTAAAGAAATCAAGTCACTACAAGACAAGTTTGTAATCACATATGTTGACAAGGCATCCAGTAATTATGCGTTTATTTGCAAAAAATTTTATTTGGACGAGCTTAAATTGCAACTCAGTACCTCTCTTTCTTTAACTTCTTTATACACTCATATCAATGTTATAAATAAACAAATAATAGCTTACTACAAACTTCTTAAACAAAAATACAATCTCAATTTTCCTTACTTGGTACTCATACCTAAATTCCATAAAACACCTATCTCATTTAGAACAGTCACTATAGGATTTAATTCATATACCAATGCAGCTGACAAACAACTTCTAATCATACTCAATCAAATTTATGATTATTTTACTGCACAAAAAACACATAAAATCAAAAATAGTATAGAACTAATTAATAAAATAAAACTAATCCCTTACATACATGATGTAAAAACTTTTGATTTCAAAGACCTATTTAATAATATAGACATTAATGATTTATATAAAGTTATACTACTTTTATATGAACAATTCACTCAAGCAAAAAACATATCATTTCCAAAATTCAAAACTTTATTAAAATTCATTTTGTTCAAACAGTATATAGTTCAAGGAAAATGCATATACAAATTAAATAAAGGAATACCACAGGGAGGTAAATCATCCACCATACTGGCCAACCTTTATCTACATTTTTACGAAAATCAGAGCCCTTTCAACAGTCATATAATGTACAGATATATTGATGATTTTATTATTATTGGAATTACTAATGAGGCCAATGAATTAAATTTTGATTTCTATCCACCTAATCTACAACTCATTGAAAACGTATATACATCCAACTGGATCAATTTTCTAGACGTTAGTTTAACAATTAAAAATGCAAATACAATAAAATTTAAAATCTATGACAAAACAGAAACTTATAACTTCAAAGTAAATAAACTTCAACATTTCTCTTCCAACCTCTCCAAATCTGTATATAGAAATATTATTAATAACCAGTTATTAAGAATCAAAATGTTAAGCACGCCTTGTTACTACAAAGAACATCTTCATAAATTCATCAACACCGTTATCAAAAATAACTACCCGCCCAATCTTATTTTTTCTTTTATTAAAACACATTTTAAATTTAAATACAAAAACTTGCAACAATTACAGCAACATATTGACAGATCATACTCTAGCATTTCTAAATAATTCATAATCTCCATGTCTTCTTCTAACAGTTAAACAATTCGTATAAATCACTTTAACCTGCTTTGCGAAAACTGCTTAGTCAGTAACTAAAAATTCACTGTAACCTGTTCTGAGATGATTGGTAATACACATGCTTTTCCAGAAGTACCACAGTACTAGGGGTAAATATATTTTCATTTTATTTTCATTATTTTCTTTTGATATTACTTTATAATACTTTGCATCCTCATTTCAATAATTAGCCACAAGCTGGTGTAACAGAATATTTTATATTCATGTTTGATTTATTTGTGTATTTGATCCACTTTGTCTTTTCTTCTACGTCGGGCCATTTACATTATTTCTGTAATACATTTTACAGTTGTGTAAACAGAAACGTAGAATCAGCATTAATGAAACATGTATGGCCCTTGATAACGTACATGGTTTCAGAAATGCTTTTAATATTCATTTTATTCCTTTTATATTCACTAGATTCCATTTATTCAATTTCCAAACTTCTTGCATAGCTCATCGTGCTACACTAGGCTTCTGATTTGCAAATTTTTTTACCTTTACCTTCAGTTTACAAGCAATTTTCTTTGGTTTTTCTCTGGTATATATATTACAAGTAATCATAAAAATCTTCAATTATATATATATATATATATATATTTAATTAAATTTATTAAATGGGCTTTTGAAAGTTTAAATCTATTATCTCCCCTCCACCCCTCCTATCCGACAAATTCAATCCTACGAATCCTACTAAGACGAACTCTAATTTCTTAACCCAAGTATCAGTATCCATTATCAATTAAGTGGTTATTCCAATGACAAGATATTAACTGATCCATAGATGCTGTTATCTGCAATAGGAGAGTGATCTTACTTTGGAATAACCATTGCAAATATCAACTGTTCCCTGCTAACGAAGGCATGGAACTCACAAAATCGGTGCATGGATGGCGTTATTTACAACGAGATCACGATGCTAAGATAGTAATTGCCGTGGATGTACATAAATCATAAGACACCATAGAGATTCGAGAAATTCTGTAACATTAGAAAATGTTCTTACTACCATTATAAATATCAACTATCCCCTACTAATGAAGGCATAGAACTCACGAAATCGATCTATGAATGAAGTTACTTATAACGAGAGCACGATGCTGAAAAACTAATTTCCGTGGCTGCACATAAAACGCATGTGGATAACTATTTTCTGTTCAATTTTATATCCAAAACGTGATAAATCCCAAGAAATAAAAGCGTACTTTAAAGGAAATCAATCGCTTTTAAATTAAAAAAAATTACATAGAGAAAGACTATTTTCGTAACATAACTGTCAATATACGAGTATAAAGAGTTTATGTTTTTAATTTTATAAAATTTGTGCCTTTCTTTGCTCGGTTGATACAAAAATACAATCTGCTTCTGACGTTCATTGGTGGAAATAATAGTTCCAAATTTATCTCGATTTAATCAAATTGCTTAAGAGATATCGTTTCCACTGACTTAAAGACATACATGAACAAAGTGACACACAGGCATTACAAAAATTATTATTCGTATTCAAAGATGCTGAATCTGCTGAAAATCCCTCAAAAGCTGAGATTTGGAGGTTCTATCACATCATAACTGTAAGAAAAGTCAATACAAAGTGGACTGTAAGGAATATGATCACATCACAGCTGTAAGGACTTGGACTGTAAGGAAAGTGATCACATCACAACTGTAAGGACTAGAACTCTAAAGAAAGTGGTCACATAACAACTTTAAGTACTTGAACTGTAAGGAAAGCGGTCACATCACAACTGTAAGGACTTGAACTGCAAGGAAAGTGATCACATCACAGCTGTAAGGAATTGAACTGTAAGGAAAGTGAAATAGTTATTATGCAATCGTTTAAATAAAACTTAACAAAAAAAACGCAAAAGAAAAAAAAGCAGTTTTAAAATTATTATTTCTATTATGATAATAGTTTATTTTAACCCTTAAAAAAGTTCAATATGTTAAATTAAGAAACTAAAAAATTCAAATAGGCAAAAAAATATTGTCAACAATTGTGTGAAAAATGAATACAGAATTACTCTTCTAGTGTGCTGAATTTTAAATAAAATGTGTGTCGCCAGTTATCTCTTGCAAAAATTTTTCTTCAGTAAAAAACAGAAAATATTTAATTATAAACAATTAATGAACTGTTAACTTCAGTGCACTTTTTTAGGCGTTTTAGTAATAAGGATTATAGCAATTTATATCGCAAGCATGAGAAATCCAATTCATTTATCCTTAATGTTTAAATGTTATTCAAACTTGAGTTTCTTCATCATATATCTATATAATAGATGTTTAACGCATTTTTGTCTTTCCCTCCAGAAATCCGCATTTTTGTCTTTCACCCCCTAGAACAGACCCTCCAGAAATCTACTGGTGATCTATAAGATCTAAGCTTTGAACACTTAAAGCATGAACCACCGGGCAGAGCATAATACAGTTGAATTCTCGATCTTTTCAATGAAGGCGGAGAAAATGAGGGATCGAAAAGTATTTTCAGACCCTTTGGAAATTCCTCCAGTGACTAGAAGCGGAATGTTTATAGAACGCATTGTGTCCACCACAGGACAGAACCTAATGGGTCTGGATTATCGATTCCCTCCCAACGGGTGAAGAAACCCTTTGAAAGGAAATCGGGAATCCGGATCACACCCTCCAAAAGCCACTCACGTAAACTAGATAGCTGAATCATTGCAAATTTATAGTATCTTCTACGGGACAGAACCTAACGAAACCTAAATTTCGATTCCCATCGCGCGGGCAATGAAAATGAGGGTATTTTGAAAATACCCTTATTCAAAGACCCTTTCCTCTTGGTGACTTAGATGGCTGAATTTTGCACACTTATAGTACTGGTGATGGAGCAAAACCAAATTGATTCTATTTTCGTTTATAACTACTATTTTCAACTCCATATATGTTATAAGTTTTTAAACAAATGCATAACTCGTTGTAACTGTTTAACACAATATAAATAGTTTCAACAATAGGAGCTTGCAATTCCGTCCCAGTAGCTAAAGGATAGAGCATGGGCTGGCCTGTATAAAAGTCCATGGTTCGAATCCAGGTTGAGACAGTCAAGGTTCTTTACAGTGGCGCGCGAAAGAATCAACTCTGTAGAATAATGCAAAAATGTTGGAGGTCTAATTGTGACCCTAGTACGGCTAGCATGGAATCAGTGGACTCTGGTATATATTGAAGCCAATATCAAATTTTGAGACCAACGACCAGGAAGCTAACTTGGAGGATAAAAATAACAGTTGGGAACTAATCTGAAGTAAAATAATCTGATGTGGACAGTATATGGATTTCCCTGCAGACTCATATTCTTCCCTACAGACTCATACGTTCTCTTTATTTCTTCAATAATTCATTACATGGAGTTTAATTAATGAAATGACACAAATAATTATTTTAAATTACACTGAATATGCACTTTTAATTCAATTATCGCTTTCATTTGGTAACTGGACCTATTTTCAAAAGTGGCGTAGTGAAAAATCTACAATATCTCGAGAGCGGCTAGTTCTAGAGCAATGGGGTTGGTCTTACTCTTTTTATCGTCAAAAAGGATGTATAAAACAAGCGTCCAATCGATATATTTGAGAATACTGTCTTTTATTTCAGATTTTAACTATTTTTGAGGCTAATTTTACAAAAGAGAAAGGGTTTTTTTTCGAATCGTACCAAAATCTAATCAGCACCAGGGACACCCACAAGGGACTTACCATTTTTTTTTAAATTCGGCGAAATAGATTTTCAGTTAAGAGTGGATACATACATTGCATAGAGAGACACACACACACACACATACACACACACACACACATACACACACACACACAGACACGCAGACACACACACAGTCGTCACACTAAAATATTTTTTGTGTGTTCTAGAGTTCCCAAAACGGGTAGATCCGTCGAAAACTCGAGTTGCGATTTTCGGCATGATTGCAATACTTCCCCTATACGTTATCATGTATTACAGGGAAAGTAATAGCAGAAGGCGGTCAGCCAGATGTTTAGTTGCAAGTCAGTATGGGGTACAAAATTATGGGGTAAAGTTAGGGGTACAGAATGCAGAGTCCACTTCGACAATAAGAGCTTGCAATTCCATCCCAGTAGCTCAAAAGTAGAGCATTTCCAGGCTAGTATGGAGATCCGTGGTTCGATTCCTGATTGGCTGCAAAGTTTTCTACAAGTTTTAATTTGTTTTTTTAAGAGGGTTAATTTCCCTATTTTAAACTGGCTTAAATATTAGTAAAACTTTCTAACACACTTCTTTGAAAAGTAGTTTCTAAAACGTTGGCATAGAAATATGGGTGACTACACTTGATTTACGAGCTTACGAGCGTTTTCAGCCCTGTTCTTCCTGCCAAAAACAGTATGCCCTTAACAGACGATAAAAAATAACGCTGAGACAGTTTCATAAAATTTCGTATGGACCATAAATATGTATAATTTTAGTGAGACCTAGTAATAAAAATCTGATGTGGGCAGCACATGACTTTCCCTGCAGAATTAAATTATTATTTTCTTTATTTCTTTAAGAACTCATTAAATTGAGTTTAATTGCACAAAATGGCACTAAATTTGCATTTTTAACTCAATTTCTGCTTTTATTTGGTAATTGGAAATTTTTCCAAAGGCGGCATAAAAAATGCGAAAAATCTCAAATATCTCGAGAACGGCCAGTCCTAGCGTAATGGAGTTGTTCTTATTCTTTTAATCGTCAAAAATTACGTATAAAACAAGCATTTAATTGATACATTTGAACACACGTAGTCTTTTTTTAGATATTGGCGATTTTTGCGGGCCATTTCGCAAAAAAAGGCGGGTTCTTTTTTCCGAATTGTACCAAAAACTAATCAGAACCAGGGTCACAGCCAAAGGTCTTACCTACCAAATTTTATGAAATTCGGTCTATTAGTTTTTGAGTTAGAGTGGATACATACATTGCACAGACACACAGACAGACAGACAGACAGGCAGAGAGACACACAAACAAACACACACACAGACGTCACGCTAAAAATAGTTTTTTTGTATTCTAGAGGTCTCGAAACGTGTAGATCCGTCGAAAACTCGAGTTGCGATTTTCGACATGATTCCAATACTTTCCCTATACATTACCATGTATTGCAGGGAAAGTGAAAAATTTGTCCTCCTAGAAAATCAAAATGTGTTAATCTTTAGGTAAAGACATGTACTGGGAATAACATTTTTTTTATATTTAGTAAAGCTATGTAGTGTATCTTTCAATAAATATATTTAAATTAATTACTTTTAAATTAAAGCTAAAACATCTTAGTATATTTTCGTTTTAATGCTAAATAATGCAAAACTTACTATTCCATTACTGAATAAAAATAGTGTTTTCTTCCCACAAACTGTATTAATAGTATATTTTCAAGAATTACTTCGTTTTATAGCAAATCTTTAAACGAGAAAAATGCACATTTACAAATATTTAAACAGAAGGTTTCACAAATAAATTTTGCCTGTATAAACATATTAGTCATTTAAAGAGTAATTGTCTTATTTTAACTTCACAGCGATGCAATATAAGATATACATAAGATTTATTTCACGGAATTTGAGAATCAGTTTATTTAAGCATGTTACGTTTGTTTAGCTGTAATGGATTTCGTAGCTCCAAAAACAATCAGAGCTTTAATATTAGATATCTTAATCAGCTCATTCTCTATTTATTTTACTGACTCTAATTATTTATTAAGAAAACACACAATTCTTTAGTAATAAGTTAATCAAGCGAAAGTGCGTTTCGAAGTATTAAATAATTGTTAATGAATTTTCTGTTAAAAGCACTTATTTTGTGATTTATGATGAGTTCTGATGAAAGTAATAAAAATGTCAAAATGTTCATAAATCTGACCATAACTTTAATGGCCCTAAGGGATTTTATTTCCGAAAAATCACCCACTTCGCTATTATGTTTCACAAAAATCTTTACTATAGGATAATACAGAAGTACCTCATCTCAATATACCGAAGACAATATAATTTAGCAGCCTTTTCATGACCATTAATTACAAAATTACACCATGAAATCGTTTCTCCCGTTACACTAAAGGTATAAATCATTTCTCGTATGATATTCTACAATATAATTGAGAGCCCTTTACCAATCTGTCATTAGGGTGTTTGGAATGTCACTAACATGAAATATAATTGCTTATCACACCTAGAATAAGTGACGTAGTTTTATGTGTGCTGCTGCTTATTAAATATCTTCGTAAATTGAAGATTTATGATGCATTTTAACTACCGCCGAACTTGATGTTGGAACACTGCTGCTATTTCCATCGCACCACCAAGGTATCAGTATCCTGTATGAGTCGACAAAAGGTTCTATTTCAACGTAATCCTCGGTCTTTAATGTATGATTAGTGAATGTTTGGCGGTTCAGCAGACCACATACTATCATATTAAATTATGTTGTGTGGTTAGGAAAGACTTTAAAATGAGTGGTGGATGCACAACGGGATATCAAGCCGTTGTACATATAAGCCTTTAAGTGTTATGGACTAAAGAGTAAATTAACTTCGGCATTTAGTCTATTGCAATCTGCTTTGTGATAATAACTGCTATTCTTCACTTATTGACAACATTATGGTCATAATGCAATTTTCTTAACTTTTCATATGCATGATGAACCGTATAAAATTAAAACACAACTGATTGGTCGATTGCAATAAGCGATAAACTTGAGATCCCTGGTTTACTGGAAATTCCATTTAACGCAAGGTCAATGAACTAAATATAACGATACTTTGACAACTGTCACAGCACGTAAAACTGCTGACCCAAATTTGAAACGAAGTTGATTTGGAAATAAAGATTAAGTTGATCTAACTAGCGAAATGTTCTGCATGTTGGCGAAAGTGGCTTAACAGCTTAATGCAGCCGACCATTAAAATTTGAATGAAAAGTTAGATTTTTACAAATAAATATGTTTCCACATTTGTGATGTTTCGCCATATTGCAAATCCTGCTATACACAAGAATAAGGGTAGGTGCCTAAACATCAAACATGGTTGCTTTTATTAAATAATAATTTATTAGTAGTTGGCCGCGACCCGATATAAACTATTTCAAATTTCGACTACGGCTAATGTGCAAATTGCTGCATTTTGGGCTATATAAGGCTCACAAAAAGGTTTAACAAAATAGTTCAATGTCATGCAATATCTTCCGCAGTTACAGGTCTGATATTTTCACACAGCAGCATCTATAGCTGAACTAATGCACCTACACTTCAAAGGCTTTTACCCCAATTTTTAATTATATCTTTTAATTGCATTTTTAAACTTTCCCTAAGTGTTTAAATCGGCCATTTACGCCAACAATACGGAAGAACATATTTCCCCAGCGCGTGTCCCAAGTCTGTTCAACGGGTGCTGCCATACGTCTGGATGGACCTGTACCAACGTGACGATTCACATTCCCTTCTTCTATCCATCTTCTCCAAATCCTTTGACAGTGGACGCATTTCCGCGTGTTTCAGCGGCGATACGCCGGTACGACCACCCAGCTGTAAGTAGACCTAAAATGATTCCCCCTCGCACGAACGCCCAAATGCTGAAACGGACTTCTGCGTAGTCGGCCAGGCATGGCTTCAACAACACACAACTTCTGAAACAAAAAATAGCTCAGAAAACGGGTTTCCGTAGGCGACAGATAACAACTGTTGGCTCATCTGCCGTTCCCATCCTTTTTATCCCGCGTTCTAATCACGTAACCTACTTTCGTTTCAGATTATTTGCATACGTTGGCCAGCTAAGTTTGTCTCGCAATTTGCATAATTATACGCCAAAACTCCATGGTGTTGTGTTTTCTATGACGGTACTGTATGCATATATATAATAGAGTGTATATATATATATATATATATATATATATATGTATATATATATATATATATATATATATATATATGTATATATATATATATGTATGTATATATATATATATATATATATATATATATATATAAAGATACAATATACATATCGTGCTTAATAAGGGAATGTGTATGTGTGTCTGTTTGTGCACTCTGTAGCGGGAAATCTAATCGTCGTACGAACATAAAATTTGGAACACAGGTACCTCAGGACTCGAGTAAGTGTACCTCGGTGTTGTTAATTTTTAACACTTTACAAGATAGTTGAAAAGTGCTTAGGACTTTGTTCCTTCTGTCTGTCTGTCTGTGCGTTCGCGCGATAACTTCCGTAAAAATGACTTTAGTAAAATAAAATTTTAGTATGTCGTTGAGACGATCTGTAGAACATATGGGAATGTAAATGAATAATGTCACCCAATTAGATTTGGATTGAACCCGGGTGGAAAAAATGAAATACATTGAACCCTATGGGACCTAATTTTTTAAATATTTTTTAAGCAAAGGTAATATTCACAAATTGCTTCCAAAATTTTAGGAAATATTCAAATTATCCCATAAAAGATATAAAAAAAATCAAAATATGTTCGGTAGTTTTTAAATAAATATTAAAATAATAGTGACGCCCATATAATATGAAGAGGTCAGGTAACCCACTTCAAAATTAAATATGGTGCCATCTTGTGCCAAAATCGTGAATTTTAAAGTTCTTTTTAATTGATATTTAGTGTTGCATCCATCCTAAAACAACTTTATTTTTGCGTTTTTTCTGTGCATCCATATTCTGCCCCAAAGCAGTTACAATACTTTTTAGTTTCAATGATCATCGAATTTTGATTCATTCTACAACGAAGCCTAACTTTAATGAATATAAAATGTAAACAAGTGATTGTAAGATGAGCTGCATAAGAATTTCCTGAATTTTTTTCATGCAAAATTATTTAACTCTGGAGTCTGGAATAAAAGTGCATGAATGAAATACTCACTGCTTTTTCATAGAGAGCCAGGCGATTCATATTCCGATGATGTTATTTGTATAAAATTTGAATGAAATTATAAGCATGGAGTTAGAACGTACTTTTACATTCATGGTTTTAATTTTCCCTGTAAAATAAATTATTATAGTTCTGTGATAATTAAAATAATACCACCGCTGGTGATGTTTAAATAAAATTACAGTTGGATAGTGTTTTATAATCAATGTTTCATGCATGATTGGTCTTTCTTGTATTTATATTTAGTGTTGCATCCGTCCTAAAACCGCTTTATTCTTACATATTATCTGTGTTTCTTAATTCTGTGCTTACGCAATTACAATATTTCTTATTTTAAATGATCACTAAACTTTGATTATTTCTACAACGAAGCCTAATTTTAAAGTATGCAAAATGTAAACAAAACAAGCGACTGTAAGATGAGTCGTATAAGAATTGATGAATTTTTTAACTCAAAATTATTTAGCTCTGGAGTCTGGAATATAAGTGATTTGAATGGAATATTGATTTTACTTAGCTAGGAAAGCCAAGCGATTTTATAGTATTGCATTTTTTTATGAAGTTTTAAATTTCCAATTATAGTACTATGATAATTTTTTAAATATCACCGCTGAATGTATCGCACTTTAGAGACGTTTATATAAAATTGCATTTCAGTTGGAAAGTGTTTCATAATCAATGCTTTATACGTGATTAATCTTTCTTATTTAATTTAGAATAAATTTTTAGTTACTTTATGTTTTAGCTCAATTCATAACGATTTTGGTCGATATTCACACAAATTGATCCAGTAAAGACTTAAATATATACATATATATATGTGTGTGTGTGTGTGTGTGTGTGTGTGTGTGTGTAATAATATTCATAGTATGCAAGCAGAAGCGCAGCTCCAATTAGTATTTCCGAACCAGGATTGGCCCTTGAAAACGTTCATGGTCGCGGAAATACTATTTTTATGTTTTTGACAACTCAATTCCTTACTTCCATATGTTAGTGTGTTTCTGTCTTAAGTGTCGAATTTTTATCAAGGACATGCTTTCACATTTTTCAGTTTCTATTTGTAGTTATTCCACTTTTTGCATTCACTCTTCGAATCAAACTGGCGTTCTGCCAGGTGAAGGGTCATTGAATATGTCATCTGAAGATAAAAAATTTCTGTTACATTTCACTAAGTTTTATACATTCTCATTTATGTCTCGTACAGTTGAGTATGTTGGTCTGAAAAGTCAGGACAGCGCATTACTATGTGTTACCATAGACCGTTGATAAATCAATCATAATTTTACCGTTTTATCTATTACCAAATTATCTTTGGTTTTGATAGGAGATGAATCGTGAGTCAAATGATTAAACATTTTGTATATAATTTTAGCAAAAATTAGAAACTTTTTTTTTAGTAGTTACACTCGTCCAAAGTGAAATTGTAACACCATAAAAGAATGCATATAGGCATATGCAAACCACAGTACCGGTAGAAGGAAGAGTCATATGTAAATGATTTGGAGAACAAAGTTATGCAAAAGAAAACTCTTTATTCAGTAAAGAATGTGGCCCCCATAGGCAGCTATACAAGCTGCTAAATGGCGAGGCATATTATCGATGAAGCTATTAATGGTTACCTGATATGTGTGACGCACCGGTACTCTGTCAGGTTACCTGCAATGTGCACAAGAGCTGTCCGCTGATCGAACATGATACCGCCCTAAACCATGGTGCGCGGTGTGGGGATGGTGTGACGCTCGGTGATATGGGCTGGCAAGGGGTGTTCACTGAAAAGCAGCTATACACGTCCGTGGCTGTCATTCCTCCACAGGCAGAAGCGAGATTCATCCGTAAACAATACACGATGCCATTCACTGGGCAAGTTGCCATGATGACGGCCCCACGTCAGACGTGCATCCCTGTGTCGCCCTCTTAACGACACCCCAGTGGCTGGCTTCAGTGCGCGCAGCTGTACTTCATGCATCTTGTTGCGAATGGTTTGGGTGCACGCAGGTGTAACCGTTGATGGTGACAGGCTATTTTGGATGCCACTTGCCGTTGCGACCGGGTCTCAACAAGCCGTTCGAAAAAGTCTGCCGGTCTTTGCGCTCTATCATGCACATGTTCAATCCACTCCAGTAGTATCCATACACCCGTATGAGCGCACAGACTCTTTTTACACTAAAAAACATGATTTACATATGATTTAGATGAATGCGTTAAAGATAAAAAATAAATATTTTATAATAATGTTTCTAAATAAATGAATGTTATATATAATAATGGTATGAAAAAAAAACATTTATCTCTTTCTTAAATATAGAGAATCCTGCTGAAGTGAAATCTATTTTTTTATTAAATTATAATTCACTTGATGGTATAGAAAATTTAACTAATTTAAAAGAATTATATTGTGAGGGAAATAAATTAACGTCATTTGAAGGAATAGAAAATTTAATAAATTTAAAAAATATTATCTTGTGGAGGTAATAAATTAACGTCACTTGAAGGAATACAAAATTTAATAAATTTAGAAAAATTATATTGTGGAGACAATAAATTAACTTCACTTGAAGGAATAGAAAATTTAACAAATTTAGGAGAATTATATTGTGTAGAAAATAAATTAACTTCACTTGAAGGAATAGAAAATTTAATAAATTTAAAAGAATTAGATTGTAGAAAAAATAAATTAACTTCACTTGAAGGAATATAAAATTTAATAAATATAGTATTATTAGATTGTAGAGAAAATGATATTACATCTCTAAATGAATTAATATTTTTGCCTAGAATATATTAAGTATGGTATGATGAAGATAAAATAAATTTACCCCCTATTTTAAGAAGACAATTATCTCATAATAATGTATATAATGACTCTCAAAATCTACATAATACATATATTCAAAAATCTTTGAGGGAAACTATCATAAAATTATTAAATACAGAAATTACATATGATTTAGATAATTGCATTAAAGAATTAGGTATAAAAATTAAAAGACACTTACTGGAGGAAGAATTCCATAATATTAAATTTAGAGAGAGATTAGTTGTTGTGTTTAATAGAATTTTAAAAAATGAGAATAAAAACGAAATTATAAAAGTGTTAAAATATGAACTAAAAGAGGCTAATGATAAATGCTTTGTTGGGAAAGTAACTAGAATAATTAATGTACTAAATGGATTTGATCCTGATGTTTCTATTACAATATCTGATAATGAACAAAAAAATATTATAGCTGAAAAAATATTTAGAGAGTCAAAGTCTGATGAAGAATACAGAGAAAAACTTAAAAAAGAGATGGAAGAAAGAGGTTTTACAGATTATGAAGAATGGATGAATTTATATTTATAAAAACGAGTTATTTAAAAAAATAGCAAAATGGCCCAACTGGCCCCAGGGGGAGATCTGGAAGTCTGGTTCCAACAGCTGTTTTAGAATTTTAGAACCAGAGTTCCAGATCACCCTTGGACCAGGCCCACTGACCAAGGAAATGGACAATACAAACGTATAACATACAGGACATAGAATCCACAAGATTCAACCCACCACTTTTATTTTTCGATGATTGCCACTCTTTTGGATCAACGACTAGAGTAGCTGACGTCATTTTAGGCAATAAACCATCAACCCGAATTGATTAACAATCCGGGGAGAGATTTGAACCGGGGCCTTTATATCAATAGCCCCGCGTGTTACCGTTGTGCCATGGGTACTCGATATATGAAGTACTATTCATTAATATAACCTTTACATTTGAAAAAACAACTTTAAATGAGTCATTTTTCAAGCAGAATACTTTAAAAGATCAATAGTTTTAATTTATCTGATTGAAAAATAGCGAAAATAATGTTTATAAAACGTTATAAATATTTTTAAAATGAGAAATATATACTATCCGTTTGATGCTGTCATCTGTTTGATGCTGCCATCTAACGAAAAAAATCTGCAACAAGTTAAATAAATATTATTTTCTCTTCACACTATGAAGGACGTCATAGAGCGTTATCAAGACTACTTCTACTCAAGGTTGAATAAATACACTTCCTGCCGACTCACCGTGATGATAAAACAAATCAAAAGTCGCTTCTTAAATGGAAGAGTTCTGAACGAATATGAATTAGAGAAAGCTTAATCATTTTTTAATTAAAATCTCTATAATTCAGTGGGGGGGGGCGTCACCCCCACTATAATTATCATATGTTTTGTATATTCATAATGATTTCATATTTTTATAATTCTTTTTAATTTTATAAAAAATGTTTAGATTTAGTTAAACATTTTGAGTTTTTCTATTAAATATATGGGAGGGTCTCAACCCCACCCTTTAAAAACAGGGGGCTTCAATTCAGGTCCTCTTTTTTATTTTAAATAATTCACTACATACTTTTAATATGTCTAGCTTTTTAACTAAAAAAAGTTCGCTGGGTACATATATTAGAGGACTTCCATTCATTTGGAAGTCCTCTTTTTTCACGCATTTATTTTATATGTCTAGCTTTTTAACTTAAAATGTTCAGTAATTCACTGTTAAAATTTGGTCTAAATGTAAAAAAGGTATATATACACCTTTTTT
This sequence comes from Amaurobius ferox, assembly GCA_951213105.1. NCBI lineage: Eukaryota > Metazoa > Arthropoda > Arachnida > Araneae > Amaurobiidae > Amaurobius > Amaurobius ferox. Next base: position 99,690,362 of record OX578141.1, on the reverse strand, counting down.
AGCTATAAAATCATGTTTTTAATATTAAAATGGATAGAGACCCTTTTTTTTCATAAAAAAAAGATAAAATAAGCTATAAAATCATGTTTTTTAGTGTAAAAAGAGTCTGTGCGCTCATACGGGTGTATGGATACTACTCACTCCCTTTTCGGCGTGTTCTCTGATGTTTCTGTCACACATCGCTGAGTGGTTCTCACGTCGTGCCCAACATACGTGGAAATTGCAAGCATTGACAAACCGCAGCTCTAGGATACGGTCTCGTTCCCCAGACGTTAACTGCAGCTCGTTGATGTTTTCCAGGCATCGTTTTTTCACTTTTTCGAAAGTTCGGCTGCTGCAATTCGTCGTTGATAGGATTTACGGGACGCTGATCTTTATCACCCGAAACTGGGTGTCACGTGACACAATGCGTACGAAAACTTAATCATTTGCATAAATTAATAATGTTTCAGCTAGTATATATATATGTGTGCAATAATTTATTTTCTTTTTAAAGTAAATTATTGCAAAAAATACTATCCTCTTAATCTATACGAATTGTGTATTCTTCTTATAAACTGTATTGCTGCACATTCTCAAAAATTAGTACATTAAAAAGCAAGATATTAATCGGGAAATTTCCGTGTACAAATATTTAAACAGATAGTTCGACAAAATAAATCAGGACTGTATAAACATATTAGTCACTTGAAGTGCAATTGTGTTTTTTTAACATACTGGTGATACAGTGAAAATATACATCGTCGTTATTTTCAGAATTTAAGAATCAGTTTATTTTAGCATGTCTCGTTTGTATATCTGTAATGAATTTAATAGCTTAAAACACTGGATTGTAATTCAAAGTTTTACATCATATATTTTATTCAGATCTTTGTCTATTTATTTTACTGCTTTAATTTTTAATAAAATACACGCTTAGATTTAATATTTTCTTAAAATATTTTCTTAGATTTAATATAATCAAGCACGATTGTTTTTCGAACAATTTATAGTTGATAAGACTTTCCTGCTAAAAATTATTTACTTCTTCATTTATTGAAGTGCTAAGGGAAGTAATAAAAAAGTGAAAATCTCCATAAATTTGACAATACATTTTCATAGATTTAGCATATTTTATGTCCGAAAAATATCCACTTTATTATGTTTCACAAAAAGTTCTTCTCTATATGACCATACAGAAATGCTTCTTCTCCATAAGCCGAAGACACTAAACGTTACCTACCTTTAAATAACCATTAATTATGGGCTTAAATCATTTGACTGTTTTACCCATTACCATAAAAATATAAATCATTTACGAACAGCACAATATGAGAACCCCTTAACAATATGCCATTAGGGTGTCACTAACATGAAATATAGTTCCATATCTTAACACCTGCAATAACCGACTCCAAATAGTTTTATATAATCTGTTTATTCAATATCTTCGTAAATTGAAGATTTATGATGCATTTAACTACAGCACAGTTCTACATTGAAATACTGCTGCTATTTCTGACCCACCACTAAGGTATATGAATCCTGTATGAGACAACAAAAGCTACTACTTCAACGTAAATATCAATCTATGAATGTTGAACAACATGGTAACAAATCATTACGTGTTTACTCTGAAGAATAAATAACTCCGAAATACTACAATCTACTTTGCGGCAATATACAATCTATAATCAACTAAATCACTAATTTCTTACTGCAAGTTACCTAAATATACGAGGTGCATAATATAAGAATATGCTTTACTAAACTTCCCATAACACTTAATTTACAATTCTAATCCTCACCTTCTTGAACCTTCTGTTGAATAATCTTCTGTTGAACAGCAAAAATTTATTGCTAACTAGCAGACAACTTATTGCTAACTAGCAGTATATTCGTTCTGCGTAAGGAAAATATAATATAAAAAAATTAAAAATTAAAAATTATGCTAATTTAATTCTCCTGAAAAATGTATAAGAACCTCTGTTCTCGACATTATGGTTCACAGGCAGATCTGAAGAATATCCTGGTCCCATTTTAAACAAATTTAGAGAAAATGTTTTAATTCTTACGAAACAACAAAGATTATTTAAAAATTGTATTTAAATTTACAAAATATTGAATATTTATTGATTAGGCGTTATTTTGATGAATTTAGCCTCATTTTATTAATTTGACGACATTTTCTTCAATTTGGGGACATTTTAAAAAATCGCCAAATTTGTCGCCAAGTGGGACTGTCGGGCGACAGTAATAAACTCCCAAACTTGAAGATGAAGTTTTTATTTACTTTCACGTTTTAAACCAGCTATTTCCAATCTTCGTTTGACGAAACCATGGAGGAGACGTCCTGTGAAAAGTTCGTCAAAGTTCGTCGTTTTCATTAACACACACACGCGCAAATAAGTCGACAGATTTTCAATTTTATTTACATAGATAGTTCTATCTTAAAAAATTACAAAAACAAAATACGTGATTGTTTTAAACAGTTAGATTTGTGGAATTTGAATTTTTCAAGTTATACGTAATAAATGCATTTTTTTTAATCTGTTTTATAAAAATATACTACATTTAAAATTGTTCAAATAGCGGGACATATATTTTAAAAATACGCGTACAGAGGAGATTTCTATATAAATTACATACCGTTTCCAGATTCTCAGAAAATAGTTTTGAAATACAAATATCACTAAAGTGTTTATCTAATAAAACTTTTCTCGCAAATTTGATAAGATTTAAAAAATTAAAGTATTTTTTTTCCTTTTAATACCCATAAAATTCATAGTCCGATTTTCAAATTAAACTCCGATTCAATATATATGAATACCAATATTCTATCAAAAGTAGAAAAATCCTTCTTTTTCTTTCTATAATCTACCATCCACATGAATTTGCCTTCCTTGAGCTGCAATACCAGTTGCAGCAGCATTATTTAAAGTTGCAGTTTTTTATCTATTTGTCCACTCCAATTCAATTTGGTTGCGCGCCACGTTGCGTGGGGATTTTTTTTTCGCGCATATCATCCCTTGTAAAGCATTATTAAACTCCTTAATTTGCATATAAAGTGGGTTTTACTTTGTGCGAAGCGGAAAATAAGTCGGATGGCTTTGAAGCAGAAAAAATTCTGAACATCCTAAACATTTTTTCCTGGTTCTTCAAAAATAACAGCTGTAGAACTCCGGTAAAATTTTTTGTAGGTAAATAGCAAATGTCACTTGTGTCGCAGTTCTCAGCTATTCGCTTTCAAATAAAATAAGAGACTTGAGAAGTAGATAACATGAATGCAGTAAAAACATGCTACTTTGGTAGTTTACATTGATTTCAATTCCTCGCCATTCAAGTAGACTTAACGTTAAATAAATTGGATTTAATATTCCACGTAAGTTCAAAGTTGCTTTGAAAACAGAGTTTATTTCTTTGAAATAAATTTTAGTTTATAAGGTAAACTATCACGGTTCATAGAAGTCAAGGAAAACATGCAAAACATTTTTAACTGTTTGATAAAACATTTGACTTTGAATATTGACTAAGCAATTGCATTTTTAGACAGTTAAAGTATCGTATATGTCAGCTGCATGTATAACGTGAAACTTTAAAATGTTCTTCGCAAAAATTCGATTAAAGGACAGATAGTTTTCGAAGGTGAAAACTACATATAATTTGCTATGGCTTTTATTTTGAATAAAGGAACATGTTTTTCATATCTATAAATTGATATGTTTATACTTCGTTATTACTTTCCCCACACAGTATAATGTATAAAGAAAGCATTGTGACGGAATTGAAATTTAGCACTAAAACTTTGAATTAATAAAATACCTTGCACTAAACTTCGCGTACTAAAAAATTTGTAATATATGATATATCAGTATATAATTATTCTCTATAAGTAATACATTTTATATTTCGAAAGTAAAGATCCAAGGAGGTAGAAAACAAATCATAATATCCGATTATATCCCTAAACTACTTATTAACTTAGATTGTTTTTACTTAGATTGTTAATAAGAAGAATTAATGTTTTATTAATATATATCTTATGTTGATTTTTACACATATTATTTCGACATACCCTAGGGTGAGCCTGGTGGCCTGAATCTTTAACATATTATTTCGAAGATAAATCATAGTTCAAAACATAAATAATAGAGACTGTCCACAAGAATATTTTTCAACTAAAGTCACCAGACTTAATTTTTTTTTTATTGAAAAGAAGCTATATTCCTATACACTAAAACAATGTAATTTTTCCTTAAATTAGAAAAATTGTTTTTATAAACAAAAATATACCATCTACCCTTGCATATTTCAGAGTATATTTTTTCAATGCAAATTTATTCCGTTCGGTAGTTTTGAAACTTTTCAATTTTTTTCTCATAAGGATTCCACAGAAAAGTTCAATCACTGGGACATTTATTTAATTCCTTGTCAATGCGGTCTACCGTATATTAGTCAAACTCAATGTACCTTAAAAATCACTTGGAAGGATATCAAAATTCTGTCAAAAATCAACAATTTAATAAATCTGTTATCGCTAATTACTACTGGATTCTTAGTCATTATTTAATTTTTCATCTGTCATCATTATTAAACAGTGCTCTTCAGATTTGGATTTGGATTTCTAATTTCTTTGAATCCTTTCATATGGCCTTTTTATTTACAATATATTTAATGGTTTGCCCATGCAACCATATTTCTCTGAAATATTGCATGGCCATATCTAATTTTTTCCCCTACCTGTCTCACTCAATTTTGCTTCATACGTTATTTCCTTTACTAATATATTCTAAAAAATAGAAGTTCTAACTTCTTATACGGTAACCAAAGAAATAATAGCTCAATTAAAAAACGGTGTGCTATACAGACCAGTCTAAAGAAAAAAAAACACGGTGCAAATTATTGTTATACGTAAAGATATTTGCAATAGAAGTTATATAAATAACTACGAAAATAGGGAAAATTGGAATCGAATTTTCCCTCAATTTGAAGAATTGAGTATTTTCCCTCGATTGTTGACCAATGCTGCCTCCAAACTGAGACCAGACTTTGCATAAAAAGTATCTGCGCATTGTTATTTGCAGCTAACCCTGTATTTGTAGGACAAAAAATTCCCGATTATTTACTAAGTAACAACTCATAGATTATTGTTGATAATTGCACCGGATTTTTTAATTTAGTATGGTTACTGTACAGTACAACTTTTTCTAATTGAACTGTTTTTGCTCAAATGAACATACGAGTGGTGTCCGATAAATTATCCGCTTTTTATTCCTATCGATACAAAACTGTTTGTATGATCATATACATAAGCGCGAAATTATTACTACTACTTTCATTGAGGCACCGTAAAAGCTGAGTTACTTGATATTAACATTGGTTGTCGCTTTCGATGAAAAACAATGGCGCCTACATTAAGTGTTCATTTCGAACGGAGTATATGGACCAAACGGCCAACATTGTAGAACAATCAAGTGTTTCTTCAGTATGATAACGCTCGCCCGCGTATTGCTAGGTCAGTACAAGGAGAAATTGCAAAACAGAAGTGGGTCGATTTTCTAAACACTGCTTATAGCCTGGACTTGCCATCGTCATATTTCAATCGATTTGTTAATAGGTGGATGAAATGCATTGTGGTGAACGGGGATTACATAGAAAAGTTACTTTAACTGTATCGCATATGTCAGTATCATAGTTGTACTTCCTGTATTTTTTAATTATCTCCTGTAATTAATATGAATAAAAATCCGGATAATTATCGAACATCGCTCGTGTAAATCTTTAGGCACCGATTTTTCTGAAAGTACTTCACACTGAAAAAAATGTATAAAAAATGTATTATTTAATTTTAACAAATATTCAAGTTGGACTAAAATTAATAGCCAAAGCAAGAAAAGCGAGGTCAACTATGATGAAATACTCTGTATATCTTTTTATATAGTTTTTATAGATTTTTAATAGACGTTTTACATATTTTATTAAAGAGTTTAAGAACAAAACGAATATAAATGATTTGAATGATTTGAAATATGAAGGTATAGTATTATGCATTGTGAGACCAGAAATAGATCTCACACTAAGTGCTGTGTTTTTAGTGAGACAGCTTTATGCCAGTAAATTTATTGTATCTGAAACGTCGAACAATACCCCAGTCTCGATGACACCTGCGTTTACGACGCGTGAACTCAAAGGTTAGAGAAACTCATACACTTAGGGGCCTCGAGACAGGGGGGTCGAACGAACTCTTAAAATGATGTAAAGAACGACATTGGGGAAAAGACTAGCCAATTCAGATGAAGCTTGTAGCGTTACCCCCAAGGCCGCAAATGAAAGCAAAGGGGGAGTGACAGTCCGGAGGCGAAGAGAGCCACAACCTGTGACATAAGAACAAGATGTGTAGACTTGAAAAAAATGTAAGAGATTAACAGCTCGAAATCAAGGACTTAGAAAGATGTGTCGACTACGAGAATCACACAAGTACGAGTGTCGACCCAGCAGTACAATATGATCGTCGAATTACATGTGGTGAATAAGTACTTCGAGTCTATTCCAGTAATATGATCGGCGAAGTACATGGTGGTTTCAAAGTACTAGACAGATTTGAAGGTATGTGTTCCTCAAATATTGACAGGTTATCAAGGTACTTTAGGCATTTTAATACTGGTTAGTCTCACATGCTATCTTCCTAAATAATTAATAAGCAGAGTAATTATTGTAATTGAGTATTTAAGTATGTTATGTGTTAATAAATGTTTTATTGTTAAAGTTAAAATGGTGCACTCAATTTAGTATTATAATAATTAATAATTCTTTTACAGAACTCGCGCGAAAGTTAAATAATTGGAGGGTTTTATATAGCGGCTCAACAAAGCAATGTACTACAATAAATGAGTTCCACTATGTTCGATTTAACGGCCATGTTAAGATATATATATATATATATATATATATATATATATATATATATATATATATAATGTTAATGATAATTAAACTAAAGTTCAACTTTAAGTTTTGTTTTGTTTACTATACCATATGCATAAAATGTCATTTTTTGTGGGATTGCATTAGGGGGATTACAGTATGCTCTTTAGAACAAAACTAATGACTGAAACATATATTGGTTACTCTTTGCTGACGAGCGCATTACAAGTGAGAAACCGGTCCATGGATACTGGCATCTGTAATGGAAGTATCTTCCAAACTAATAATCTGTTTCATAACAGTGCTATATATTATACAATTTTTAATAATTTCAGAATAATTTTTTTAAAAATCTGGCTTCTCTTTAGATTCTCATTTTATAACGACAGTTCTTTTTTTCTCAAACATCTAACAAAAAATGTGTATTTTAGTAAATTATTTGACAGATAACGTAAGGTAGTTAAATTATTGCCTATGGCAAGCAAGACTATGTCAAATAATAAATGCGAAGGCTAGTGACAAGATTGTCACAACCGCTGTGAGCTATTTTCATAATCGCCAGAAACCAAAAAGCAACCAGAATTAAAGGCTTAAACATTTGCTCCAAAGGCTGCTTTTTTCAGCACGTTTTGTTAAAAGTCTTTGCGAAATTGATTACTTCCTCTTGGGAAGAACCAGAGAAAAAAATTCGATATTATCAAAAAACGCTTAACTTTGCATAAAATCGTTTGTTGTAGACAGACAACTGTAATCAAAAAATGACATGGATTTTCTTTTGTTGAACAATTTTCGAAGAAGTTTAAAAATGGGGGATGTTCTTTTGGCATGAATGTAAAGTAATGTTTCCTCAATGCCGGAGGTGCATCTTAAAGATGGAAGCTGTTAATGTTTTCATTTTTATAGTTTATCTTATGCAATCAAGTGTATTTGTAATATATTTTTTAATTATAATTTGTTTTCTAAAAATTAATGTCGATAATTATATTTTTAATGGGCCGGTTTAGAACTGTGCATATCTACTGATTACATGTTTCAAATTATTTAGAACATAAACAAGCCATCTCGTATATAAATTGATCAACGTCTATAGATAAAGATTGCTGAAGAATTAAAAATAATTTCAAACGAATTAGATTTAAAGAATTAAAAGAACTAGATTTAACAATATTTATAGCTACCTCCATACCTCCTTACGTCCACCGAATTAATAACATTTATCCTTACCTCCATAAAAAGTTAAAATAATTTGGTATAAATTCTAATGTAGATATATACAGGGTGAGTCAGAACTCTTAGACCAAACTTTAAGGGGTGATAAATCACATCTAAACAAGCAATTTTTGTCATACAAAGCAGGGTCGTAACGCAAGAGGTAAACCGCTAGACGTCGCAGACATTCAACGCAGTGACGACTGCATCAGAACTAGCCAAGGTTTAAGATGAGTTTCAAATTTCTCTAGAGATCATTTAATTAGCCCATATCTTCTACTATGCCGACTGGACTGCACAACATACCTCCTATTTTTACAGGAGGTATTGCCACAGTTACTGCAACATGTTCCTGCCAACATTAAAGCATGTATATGGTTCCAACACGACGGTGCACCACCCCATTTCAGCGCGGATGTGCAGCACACCTTAGATGCTACATTCCCAGGGCAATGGATTGGTCGGGGTGGGCCCCATAGCTTGGCCGGCACGATCGCCTGATCTCTCCTGTCTCGACCTTTTCTTATGGGGCCAAATGAAAAGTCTCATCTACGATAGCACCATCGACTCCGACGAGAACCTTGTTACTAGGATTGCTGTGGCTGCCGGCATTGTCCAAGATGTGTCGGGTGTTTTTCCTAACTTGTGACACTCGCTACGTCGTAGGTGTGAAACCTGCATTACTGCTGGCAGTCGCACTTTTGAGCAGTTTCTGTAACTTTGTCCGTGCATTCTGCAATTTCTGTCAGTAAAACGTACTTCGTTCCTACTCTGTTATTTTTGTGTTTCCTCTTTTCACGGGAGAGTCATCATTTCCTCATTTCATGAGCTACCACCTAGCGGTTTTACCTCTTGCGTTACGACCCTGCTTTGAATGACAAAAATGGCTTGTTTAGATGTGATTTATCACTCCTTAAAGTATATATATATATATATATATATATATATATATATATATATATATATATATATATATATATATATATATATATATATATATATATACATATATATATATATATATATATATATATATATATATGTGTGTATATACATATATATATATATATATATATATATATATATAAAGATGAGCCAAATTTTACGAGGTGGTAGTAAACAAAGCATTTTTCATGATAGTTTAACTGGTCGGAAATGAAACGTACGTAAAGGCGCCACTTTGCTCTTAATGGTGAAACCAATGAGGTGAGGTGAGGCAAAACACAGGAATGACTTAAAAGTAATAAAATGACATTTAATAAACAATAATTACAATAATGGCACAAAAGAGCGACCGCCAACCAGAATGCACGTCTCATAGAGGTGATGGAGGGATTGGCGAACGCTCTCGAACAGACCAGGCACGTTACGCACTTCAACAGCAGCGGCCGAAATTATGGCGACTAGTTCCTTTTCAGATTCAAGGGGAGTATCATAAACGAGACTCTTGAGGTGTCCCCACAAAAAGAAGTCAGGACACGACAGATTGGACGATCGTGGGGACCAAGATCTACCAATGGACCACCACCAATGGACCAATGGGGACCAATGGACCGCCTCCCCTAGTCCATTGCCCTGTAATACGTTTCATTTTCGACCCGGTAAACTATGATGAAAAATGCTTGGTTTGGTATGTACTACCACCTCATAAAATTTGGCTCATCTTTTTTAATCACCCTGTACACATATAAACCCATGTTTGTGAAATTTGCAACACCATGAAGGAATCACGCGATTGAACTGATTCACGCGATTGAACTGTTCAATGATTGTCTGCCAGCGGTAAGTGTTTCATGTCACTATGTCTCTACGACGACAGAGGACGCCATATGAGCAAGTTATGGAGTTTGAACGAGAAGATCGGCCTTCGTGAAGGGGTTTTTCTTATTGTGCAATAACAGTTCGTATGGAGCGCAATGCTATAACAGTGATGCGAGTGTGAAAACAGTGTACTGAAGAGATCCGGAGGAGTCGCAAATCTGACAAAGGACGGCGAAATGTTCCGTCATCCAGGGATGATAGGCACTTCATCCGCATGACAGCGATGGACCATACAGCTTCATTTCGAGAGTTGGCAGAACGTTGAAACAGAGCTACAAGTGTGTCATTGGCTGCTCCAATAATTCATCTGCATCTGCTACTCCGTGGACTGCGGTCAAGAATTCCTTTGTACAGGATTCCCCAGACGCAAAATCATCGACGCCTGCGGTTAAAATGGGCTCATTAACATATACACTACCGTACCGATTGGCAATAAGTCGTCTATTCCGATGAATCCGGCATTAATTCGGAGTACAGTGGTGGACGTTTCCACGTTAAACACTATAATGGGCGTTATTTTCTGAAATTAAACTATATTTAATGCATCATGAAGTAGGAACTTACAAAGTGAATTTGAATCTGCAGGAAAACGAGTTTTCGACGGATCCACACGTTTTGGGACCTCTAGAATAAGAAAAACATATTTTTAGCGTGACGTCTGTGTGTGTGTCTGTATGTCTATCTGTCTGCGCAATGTATGTATCCACTCTAACTGAAAAACTAATAGACCAAATTTCATAAAATTTGGTATGTAAGTCACTTGGGTGAGACCCGGGGGCTGATTAGTTTTTACTAGTTAGTGAACCCGCCTTTTTTTGCGAAATGGCCAGTAAAAATAATAGCTAAAAAACTAATTGCCTAAAACACTAGCTAAAATACTAAATGAATAAATTTCACAAAATTCGGTAGATACGTTACTTGTAGGATGCTCTGGTGCTGATTAGATTTTGTTACTATTCAGAAAAGAACAACCTACCTTTTTTTTACGAAATGACCCGCAAAAATTTCATTTATCCACCCTAGCTAAAATACTAATTGACCAAATTTTGCAAAATTTGGTAGATAAGTTACTTGTGGGACACTCTGGTACTGATTAGATTTTGGTACAATAAAGAAAAGAACAATCTGCCTTTTTTAACGAAATGGCCCGCAAAAATCGCCAAAATCTAAAAAAAAAAAAAAAAGGACTACGTATGCTGAAATGTATCAATTAAATTCTTGTTTTATACGCAATTTTTGACAAGGAAAAGAATATAACACACTCCATTATACTTCAGGATTAGCCGTGCTCAAGATATTTGAGATTTCTTGCATTTTTGTTACGCCGCTATCGGAAAAATATCCAATTACCAAATAAAAACAAAAATTTAATTGAAAATGCAAATTTAGTGTTATTTGGTGCAATTAAATTCAATCTAATGAATAATTAAAGAAATAAAAAAATATATGAATTTCAGTCTGCGAGGAAAGTCATGTGCTGTCCACATCACATTTTTACTTTCCCTGCAATACATGGTAATGTATAGGGAAAATTTTGGAATCATGCCGAAAATCGCAACTCGAGTTTTCAACGGATCTACACGTTTCGAGACCTCTACGAAAATCTATTTTCAGAGTGACGTGTGTGTGTAACTGTGTGTCTGTGTATCTGTCTGTGTGTCTGTGTGTCTGTCTGTCAGTCTGTGCAAATTTTGTATCCACTTTAACTAAAAAACTAATGGACCGAATTTCATAAAATTCGGTAGGTGAGTCACTTGTGGACGAGTCTGGTACTGATTAGTTTTGAGTACGATTCGGCATAAAAGAACCCGCCTTTTTTTGCGAAATGGCCCGCAAAAGCTTGTATCTACTCTAGCTGAAAAACTAATGGGCCGAATTTCACAAAATTCCGTAGATAAGTCACTTGTGGGACACGCTGGTGCTGATTAGATTTTGGTATGATTCGAAAAAAAACCTGCCTTTTTTTTCAAAATGGCCCGCAAAAATCTAAAATAAAAAAACTGCGTATGGTCAAATATATCCATTAAATGCTTGTTTAGTACGTAATTTTTAACGAAGAAAAGAATAAGACCAACTCCATTACACTAGGACAAGCCGTTCTCGAGATATTTTAGATTTTTCGTATTTTCACTACGCCACCTTTGAAAATAAGTCCAATTATCAAATGAGAACGAAAATTGAATTAAAAGTGAATTAAATTTAATTAAAATAAAGATAACGTGAACATAAGTCTGCATGGAAAGTCATATGCTGCTCACATAAGATTTTTTACTTTCTCTGCAATACACGATTTTATATAGCGAAAGTATTGATATCATCTCAAAAATGACAACTCGAGTTTTCTACGGACCTACACGTTTTGGGACCTCTAGGACACGGAAAACTATTTTTTGGTTGACGTATGTGTGTGTGTCTGTGCGTCTGTCCGTGCAGATTTTTATCCAATCTAACTCAAAAACTAATGGACCGAATTTCATAAAGTTTTATTTGTAAGTCATTTGTGGGGAATCCTAGTGCTGATTAGATTTTGGTATAATTCGTAAAATCAGAACCTGTTTTTTTCCTAAATGGCCCGGAAGAAATGTCTGTGTCTACACTAGCTATAAAACTAATACACCAAATTTCGCAAAATTTGATGGTTAAGGTAATTGTGCGTTAAGCTGTTGCTGATTAGATTTTGGCAATATTCAGAAAAAATGAACCTGCTTGTTTTTGCAAAATGTCGTGCAAAAATCGACTGAATCTAAAATAAAAAATTACGTATGGTCAAATATATCAATTAAATGCTTGTTTTATATGTAATTTTTGACGATGAAAGGATAAGACATAAGATTCACCCCATTACTCTATGACTAGCCGTTCTCAAGAAATTTTATTTGTTTCGAATATCCACCAGGGCACTTTTGAAAATAAGTTCAGTTACCCAATGAAAACGAAAATTGAAGCGAAGGTGCAAACTCAATGTAACATAAAATAATGCTGGGTGTAATTCTGCAGAAAAGTCATATGCTGCCCACATCAGATTTCTACTTTCCTTGCAATGCATGGTAATGTACAGGCAAAGTATTGGAATCGTGTCGAATATCGCAACTCTAGTTTTCGTTTGATCTAAATATTTTAAGACCCCTAGAACACGAAAAACGCTATTTTTAGCGTAACGTCTGTGTGTGTGTGTGTACAATGTATGTATCCACTCTAACTTAAAAACAAATTGACTGAATTTCATAAAATTTTATAGTTAAGTCACTTGTGGGTGACCCTGGTGCTGACTAGATTTGGTGTAATTCGGGATAAAAGAACATTTCGTTTTTTTTTTTTTTTGCGAAATGGCCCGAAAAGATTGCCTGTATCTATTCTAACTGAAAAACTAATTGACTAAAGTTCACAAAACTTGGTAGATAAGTCACTTGGGGAGATAAATCACCCTGATGCTGATTAGATTTTAATATCATGCGAAAAATGAGAACATTCTTTTTGGTCAAAATCTGATATAAAAAACTGTGCATGCTCAAATGCATTAACTGAATGCATGTTTTATGTGTAATTTTTGATGATGAAAAGAATAAGATAAACTCCATCACTCTAGGACTAGCGTTCGCGAAACATTTTATTTTTTTCGCATTTTTGCTACTCCGGTTCTGAGTAAAGTTACCAAATAAAATCGAAAACTGAATTAAAAGGCAAAATTCAGTTCAATTTCAACTAATTATGCGAGTTATTTAATGAAATTAAACTCAATTTAATGAATTATTAATGAAATCAGGAAAAAATGAATTTGAGTCTGCAGGGAACGTCATGAGCTGCTTACATCAGATTTTAAAATTTTATACGTTTTTTTTTATAATTTTATTTGAGAAAGTGCAATATCTCTAAAACAGTGCACGCTAGCTATCTAAAAGTTGTGTCAACCGTTTTCTACTGAAAAATTACATGAGAAGTTTTTATTTACGTATCATTATTGAAAGTTTTGATTTTTTGAAGATTTTTTCAAAATTTCATTTTGGGCGGTTTCAAGCATTCGATTGAATTTAAAATAAGTAGGCTTCCAGTATTCACTTACAATTCAAATTCCGGTCGAGACGCTCCATTTCCTCGTGAGATATCGTTACCACAGAATTCAGGCACACACACACACAGCCATCACCTCAAAAACGATCGATTTGGGTATTCAGGATGCTTGAAACGTGTTCTTCCGTCGAAATCTCGAATTCGAATTTTCAACCCCGTCAAAATGCTTTCCTTATACATTACACTATGTATATAAGTAAAGTAAGAATCCACGAAAGAGCTTTCATATGGTGGCACATGGTGTGTAGACTTCATTTTTAATGAACCTATTAAACATTTTTTATTCTCTTTTACATTCTTTTTTTGAACGATTTTCGGGAAAACAGGAAATGATAACGCTAGAACTAGAAAGTGAACACCATAGTGAACACCCTAGTGAACCTTAGTGAACACCCTAACCTGTCTGGAAATCAATGTTGAATGCTAAGTGTCAACATGGTCAACATGCAAATTCTGTCTATAGCTAATCCTAAGAAACTCATGTTTAAAAGAAATTCTGCGAACTGAACTTAAAAAAAAAACGGAAATGGAAATATTTATATACCCTCCCCCTCTTTTTTCCTCTTCAATTCGATACTGAATCCATATCAGTCATCATCCAAGCTATATTTATACCAGATCATGAGAAATATATGTGTAATAAAAATGTGAGGAAAAATGTAAATTAGCTAATCCAAAGTGACATCTCCAGAACCGGAAATGGAAATCCTTAGTGAGCCTCTAATTCCTTCCACTCCCCTCCCTTAGGAATTTGATACTGAATCACATCAGTCATTATCTAATCTCTATCTAACGCCAATCCTGGAAATGAATGGTACAAAGAATATTTTTGAACCGGAAATCGAAACGAAACTATAGTAGTGAAGCCCTCGACCATCTTCCAGAATTTGAAGCTGAATCTATATCATTGCCAATGTCTGCATCTTGAAAAATAATCTTGAGAATCAATCTTGAGAAATAGATGTTTCGCGTCCAATGATGGCATGCGATAGATTTAAAAAATATCTCGGAAATGGAAATCTTAGTGAATACCCCCATTCTCCTCCAGGGTTTAATGCTAAATCCAAATAAGTCAACATCTGATCTCTATCGTTAACAGATCCTGAAAATTGATATTTCAAGGAAACATTTTTCCTTAAAAAAATAGTATGAGAAAAGTTTTGCAACCAATAATCCATAATAATTATTTACTTCAGGCGTTATACAAAATATAATATTCCCAAGTTACGCTCATAATGGAAAAATCATGTAAGACGGGAAACTTTTAAATCAATTATTTCAGAATATTAATTGTATAAACGCTGTATATTAAACCACCAAGTTTATCCCATTAGCTAAGAAAATATTTGCTAATATCCCGAAATCTGCTTCCAAAAATGGAATTCAAAGTGCCCTTATAAATTAAGCATAGGAAAGAGAGATAATAAAATGTATAATAAAAAACAAACAATAGCGAAATCCGTCTTCAGAAAATTGGATTTGCCCTTTTTCCCTATAGAGATCTATCTCTTAGCAGGTTGAGTACATTTTAAGAAAGTAATGTATTATTAATCCCGTTTGATGCAGTCATACCTAGTTAGTTTGATTAATCTTCATACACTATAACACCACGCTTGTGCAGAAGTGATCACTAACTCGATTTAGGGTCGTTTCCAAGAGCCAAATTTGATTACCCTGAAGTTAAATGATGCTTTTGCTTATTTCCAGCGTCTGACATTTTGATCTTGTTTAAAAGGATATTTCTAAATTGTTGCGGTTGGAGCTTGTTTTTTAATATTTATAAATAGAAGAAGGATTTCACTGCTTGTAAGCCCAGGATCAAAAAGCAGTTTCTCTCTGAGACCATGGTAGGAAAATCTGGGAATTGTGTTACTTGTATTCGCTTGGATATTTTTCTTATTTAGTACACTCATGTACGGTGAATGTCAACTGAAAAGTATGAAATATTTCATAAGTTTTTGCGCCGTTGGATTAGGTTTTAAATTTAGATGTCAGCTTGTAGAAACGTATATATATATATATATATATATATATATATATATATAGTAAACGTAAATTTATATAAGGAGTATTATAGAGGGTAATTAAAAACATTAATTGACAAATTATCTTTCGAACGATTTGTCGTAGAGCTATAGTTCCAATTTAAGAAAAGCTTTAAAGTAAAATCTCATATACAAATTTTGATCATATGTTATTTTTAGTAAAAAAGTACAATATGTGATATTTTATATGAGTCCTTTAGAAAAAAGATCTGACGTGAGCATGATTTTCCTTATACAGGGTGATTAAAAAAAGATGGACCAAACTTTACGAGGTGATAGTACACGCCAAACCAAGAACTTTTTGTCATATTTTATCGGATCGAAAATGAAACGTAAAGGCGGTACAGGGTGCTTACTTGTTGGGAAGCGGCAGCTCCGCAAACTTAAAAGAACCATTCTGGATGTTATTTTCTGGTTGAAGAATAAAACCATGTGTGCAAATTTCATCTGGGGAAGAAGAAGAACCACCAGCTCATTTTGACCGAAAGGTAAGAAATTATCTGGACGTCACTTTTCCGGGCCTATGGATTGGGCGAGGTGGTCCCACAACTTAGCAGCCACGATCTCCCGATCTGTCGTGTCTTGACTTCTTTGTGTGGGGATATCTCAAGAGTCTCGTCTGTGACTATCCTTAATCTGAAAATGAATTCGTCTGTAGAATTTTGGCCGCTGCTGCTGAAGTGCGCGACATGCCTGGTCTGTTCGAGAGAGTTCGACTATCCCTCCATCGCCGCTGTGAGACGTGCATTCAGGATGGCTGTCGTTCATTCGAGCCATTACTGTAAACATTGTTAATTAAATGTCATTTTATAACTTCTAAGTCATTCTTGTGTTTTCGCCTCATCTCATCGGTTTCACCATTAAGCGCCCACTGACGTCTTTGCCTTTTATTTCCGACCCGGTAAACTATGACGGAAAATGCTTGATTTGGTGTGTACTACCACCTCGTAAAGTTTGGCCCATCTTTTTTTAATCACCCTGTATAATGAAATGAATGTACATCTTTCACACTGAAAAAATGATGTATATATTAATGATGTTATACATGATGCAATGTTGAGATATATTTGGCACTTTTTGGCTAAGAAACTGTAAAACTATTTCGAAATTCCAATTAGATTATATTTCACACAACACTAAATAGATCAATCACTAAATAGATATCAATAGTGATAACATCCACAATTAGCAATATAGTCCGTATATTAAAATACTTTTTATTAATTCATCAATTTGACGTAAATGTCGTTAACTTTGCAACATTTTTGTAATTTTAACGATATCCTCGTCAATCCGAAGCGAAATTTCGCCTATTCGGCGATATTTCTTTAAATTAGCTACCATGTTCGCCAAAATTATCAAAAAGCCTTACAGATATACGGAGAGAAGAGCATTTCTTAGATATAAATGGCTGTTGGCGAACTTTTAGGCGTCAAAATACAAAACTATTAGGCAAAGAATCTTCTGTCGTGAATGAAAACAACTAGAAGTCGTCAGAAACGATGTTGTTAGCAATCAACTTTATCAGTGAACAAAGAACATTTCAAGATCAATATTTCTTTTCCTACAGTATGCAAAGTCCACTTCGACAAGAACAGTTTGCAATTTCGTCCCAGTAGCTGAACGATAGAACGCCCTCTGTCCAGTTCGGAGACCGAGGGTTCGATTCCCGGTTAGGGCAGCAAGACGCTTTACAATGGCGTCCGAACAAATCAACCCTGTAGGTTAGTACATAGATATCAGAGGTCTGAAGACCCCAGACTGTGCGACTCACATAGTGGGTCTAGAGTAGCTAGCTATACGGCCAGGAAAGGATACCTCCTGCACTCAGGAGGCAGGCAAGGTCTACCATCCCGCCAAACGAACATTTATTTAGATCTAAAAAGATAACAATTGATGGAAATTATTGTGATTAAACAAACAGTTTTACATTATATTTGAACTTGACAAGTAAGTCCATTTTTCAAAAATGGGAAAAGGGTTATTGCGAATATAGATGAAAAGATCATTGAAAGTAAAATTTAGAGTGAGGTATAATAACGTAATGAAAAATAGATTAAAATTAAAGAAAATAATAAAATTTTAAAAGTAAAATTGAGAAAATATATGAAAAGGGTAAAAAAAATAGACACATGAAAAACAAAAACAGAAGTTTAGAATAAAATTTAGAAAAGAAAAATTAAAAAAATACAAATAAAAAGGGTCAAAAGGAAAAAATAAGAACCGAGAATATAAGAACAATTGACATAGCTTTTTATGTTTAAACAGAAAATACGGAGGGAACACAATAAGTTCATATAAGTTAATAAGAATAAAATAAAGGGATTCGTTGATCAAAATTAATTGAGAGCAGAATCTACTTATAAGCTTAGGTCACTTTATTAGAAATCCCCATGGCAACAAGAATACAGTTTTTAATTTTATCTACTGAAGAGGGATTTGAACGAACTTTGGAGAACCAAATTGGTTCATTCGAGGGGGAGAGTTTGCAGAGATGAAAATTTTTAGAAAAAGGACAATCGAAAATGCAATGGTCAACGTCATCGAATTTATTGCAAATACAGTTAAAGGTTGATTTAATTTTGAAAAAGTATAGGTAATCAAGAAAGGGGCTATGGCCAGTAAGAAAGTGAATGAGGTATTTATTAAAAATTTGTAAATTAGGATTCACGATAGGGAGGTAAGACAGGATTCTAGCCAAATCACCAGTCCTGGTGGAAATAAAATTCTGACATTAGAAGGTGGAGATTGCAGAGTCTGCTTCGACAACAAGACCTTGCAATTTCATCCCAGTACCTCAACGGCTGAGAATTGATTAGCCAGTTCGGAGATCCAGGGTTCAATTCCCGATTGGGACAGCAAGGCTCCTTACAAATATGTAGCAAATGTGATAAAAAGATATTGGGTTGTAAACAATAATTTGACTATCAGGTTTGAATAAATCTAATAGTCAGGTTTGTTATAAACATCAGATATATAAGTTTTGAGCACCTCTGATTACAAATCAAGCATTTACCCAATTAGTATTTGTGTTTCAATATCTTTAAGCATGTAAATATGATACTTCTTGAAATAATTAAGCACTGCTAATAGAATCTGGTATGACTAATAAAATCGATAATTTTGAGAAACTTCTTAATTTCCAGCCTAACTAAAACAAAAGGCACCCGCATTTTTACTTATACATAGTATATGTAAAGAGAAAGTATTCTGATGGGGTCTAAAATATTAATCTCAATTTTAAGGAATCAACTTGTTTTTAGAATTTCTGTATATGAAGTATCCATATTTTCTATGAGCTTTGTGTACTTTTTATCTGAATCTGAGCTGAACAAATTGAGTAAATGTAAACCAACTGAGCAACTCCCTAGCAATTTTAATAAATAAAACTAAATACATCAGTATAATTTTAGATGAAAACTGTCGGACACCTATTAATTTTTGAACGGTTGAGACTCGAAGAAATACTTAATTTTACGAAAATTAGTTTTCTGAAAGTGGACATATGAATAGTATATATATTATATATATATATATATATAAATGATATATATATATATATATATATATATATATATATATATATATATATATATATATATATATATATATATATATATATATATATATATATATATATATATATATATATATATATATATATATATATATATATATATATATATATATATATATATATATATATATATAAATGATATATAAATGACAATACATCATACCTTTGAAGGTCAGTGTAGAAGAAACCTATTCTCGTGGTTGACCAGATCTATTTATACAGCGGATTTTGTGGTTTGGAAGGAAAAAGAGGGTTTCGCATATTCGGCTAAGGAAAGCCATGCTACGAAATGACCGTATGCTGTAAATAGCAGAAAGGTGATTTTCAAACTGAACGCCTGTTTTATGTCCCAATCTTTGAACCCATATTTCATGCTATTAAAATTATCTTTTTTATACTTTTAGGACATATATAGGTACATTAGTTTATAATTAATAAAATGTACTCATTAAAGTGTTTATATTTTTAAAATATCACAGCTATTTTCTACTATTTTTAGTTTTCAAGTAATAAATCTGCATGTCCCAACCCAACACCATATTTAAGTAAGTTTCTTTTTATGCTTTCAAACTCGATTAGCTTTTGTATATGAATTAAAAAATATAGTTTTACATTTTAAGTAACAAAAATGCAAGTGATTCCTTTAAAATATAATTATTAATATTTTAAAATTTAAATTTAATATGTGTCCCCTGTTCATCTCATGAGTGTTACCTCAGGAGTGTTACTGCTATTATTTTGAAAAGGTTTTGATTTCTACAGTTTGTAACAAAGCTAATGGAAGCCATAATGTTCCTTTTTATCTAGTATAAAAAAATTACAAAAAATTAATAACAGAGTATGATTTTATTTTTAATCTAAGTCAAATTTTTACGTGATGTAAAGCTTAAAAAGGCAATTTATTCGAAAATCACCCAGAATTGTTCATCGTCGTCATATAGTAAGTTATCGCATCAATTAGTTTTATTGTCTGTGAAATTCAGTAATGAGTAAAGTTCGAATTAGTTTAGTAATGTCCCGTGTAAAATCTTGTATGGTTAGCTGTGTAAATAGATGTGTATAGTATAGATTATTTGTGATGTCATGCCATATTTGTTTGAGTTCCAGCGAGATATCTGTGAATAAATTAGTTAATATGTCAAGTGGCGTGATTCCTTCGTCGAATTCTAATCGTTAAGTAAAATGGAAGTATGTTTCATTTATATGTTGCAGTTGATAAAAATAACCTTTACAATGGCCCTCCTACCAGAGAAGCACGTTATATATATATATATATATATATATATATATATATATATATATATATATATATATATATATATATATATATATATATATGTGTGTGTGTGTGTGTGTATATATATATATATATACATATATATACATACATATATATATATAATAAAATAAGATAGAATTAGGATACACCTATCCTAATTCTATCCTATTCTAATTCTATCCTAATTCTATCTTATTTTATTATATTTCGTATAATGAGGAAAATGCTGCATTGCGCATTTCATTTGTATGATTTTTATCTCGAACCTTTTAATCCTTTAAGGTTTTATCAATTTTTTTTTATTTTATATATATAATGATCATTATCGTAAGCAGGAAATCATATTCTTATTTTAATTTCATAAAAAAAATTGAATGCCTAAATATTAATTGATATAAAAAGATGGATACAGAAATGCAGGCAATGTGAAATTCAACTATACATTCATGATTTTAAGTATCAGCAATTTATCCAGCATACCGCACCCCTTTCTTTTCTTTTTCGATACGTGGAGAAATATATCTGCAATAGCAGTGTTTTCAGAAAATAAGCACATGTTTATTTTTGTAACGCTATTTTTCATTTATCATGGCTCAACTTATCGAATTTTGGGAGTTAATGAAAACAACCCTTGAAAGATATTTTAAATTTACATGAATTAACATATGCCAAATTATAAAATTGTCTTCATACATAAGAGTACACATTTAGCACTGCAAAAGGTTACTTTAACTTATTCAGTAACCGGATGTATTCTAAACATTGTCATTGACCACTGTAAAAAATTATTTTAACCGAATTCAGTACCTCAATATATTCTAACCAGTTTGTGCGTCAATTAATCCGCGGATTTGATTAAGAAATCGGTATAAAGAACATTCTTCGGTCCTTTAGGTGATGCCAAGATCGAAACTCTGTGATAATATTTTTGACCGCTAATTATAATGTGATAATATTTTTTACCAAATAATTCGTGCATTCATCATTCGGAGACCTATAGAGGCGATATGCACACACAAAACACCACTTTTACTATGTTGTAGAGTCCATTTGGATGATAAGAGCTTGCAATTTCGTCCAAGTAGCTCAACGGTAGAGCGTCGGATGGCCAGTACGAAGATCCGTGGTTCGATTCCCGATTGGGCAGCAAGGTTCTTAACAATGTACTAGATCAAATTATCCGATTTTTCCCTGGTCCTAAATAGGCTCCCGCTACTTAAATTAAATAATACAGTTATAAACAACACTACATAATCTGCAAATCATTCTACAAATCACTACCTCCTTTCATGTCGATCTAAATCCTCACGTATGCGCTCCACAACCGTGGAAAGTAAAAAAAAAAAAAAATAATAATCTTTTCTCAAGAAAAAAGGCTAGGCTTAAACAGCGTCGTAAATGCGCAGAAAAGCGCAACGGAAAGAAGAACTCGTCCGCACTTTACTAATGGAAATAACGGAAATGCGTTTTATGCATTTTTTTTAAAAATCACAAAATAATAAAAGAATGTACTAACTCAAAAAAAGAATTGTTATGCACATATATTTGCTCCATGGGAACAGCCACGGTTTCCTTCATGGAAGCCACTAGTTGGCATGTGCAGCAGTTGAGCCTAGGCCTAATCATCAGCCATCACCTAATCATCCATCAGCCATCACCTAATCATACTTTAGGTGATGGAATTAGCAAGAGTTTATATGAGACATTAGTGACTACAAAAAGGGCTCCTATTTCTATATGCAATCTTTACTATACGTGGATCTCAGCGAGCACCAGAAAATTCGACACATATATTTGCCAAACCAGCCATCCGAACCTTACACCTTACACCTTTATGGTAGGTCGGACGGTCTGGGTCTCAACATCTTTTTGCCCCGGCCGTCCAAACAGCTGTTCGTGTCCTAGGACGAGTCGGACGGTTGGGGTTTTCAACACATATCGCCAAACTGCAGAATTGTGCTAATTAATCTTCCTTTCAGCGAAATAAGTATAAATAACCTAAAAAAATTGCAAATTTTGATGTATTTAAAAATAAATAAATAAATAAAAAGAAATTTTCTCTACAGATTCAGTTCAAAAATAGTCTGAAAGATCATTATTTTCTCATTTTGATGGTGTTACGATAGAGACTTTGTAATATCATTTTCGGTCTCTCAGGAGCTGGTGTTGTTGTTGTTGTTGAGACCCAGACCGTCCGACCTACCAGAAAGGTGTAAGGTAACTGTTTGGACGGCCGGGAAGTACCACCCAATTTAGACCGGAACCCAGTGGGGGTCAGGAGCTGGTGTCTTGTTGTTGAGACCCAGACCGTCCGATCTACCAGAAAGGTGTAAGGTAACTGTTTGGACGGCCGGGAAGTGCCACTGAATTTAGACCGGAACCCAGTGGGGGAGGCATCCACAGAGATCGCACCCTCCTTCCCCTACCACCAACCTCTCGGAAGGACTTACGGACCCACTTATTTAACGTGATCGTACTCCGCGTGAACAAGGCGGCAGTTATGGCAGTGGCTGGAATCGAACTCAGGTCTACCGAGTGCAATTCCTGCGCGATAACCACTGGGCTACCGCGCCCAGGAGCTGATGTGTGTGAAATACGCTCAAAATCGTACTAAATCATAAAAAATAACTGAAAAATATCCGAATTTTTAAAAAATCTCGTCGTTCCGTGTCGTCCCCGATCTTGAAGTATATCTGCACAAATTTCAGCTGCGATCTGACTCTCAGGTTCCCTTCTACAGATGACACACACACGCACGTATACAGTCTGTTTCAGTGTGTGTCAGTGTGCACGTATACAGTGTGTACAGCACATTGACATCGGCTTTTATTCCTTAAATATTGATCTTAGACATATATAACAAATTACAAATTTCCGTAAAAAAAGGCACAAAATTTTATGAAATCAATAAATATTTTCAAGAGAATTAAATTTTAAGAAATAAAAAATTTAAATTTTTATACATCCTCCGTACAAAAACATTTCCAATGAGTAAAATGTGCCTCATACTCTAATAAGGTGATGTACAAAATGTCAGCATTTTATCATAAAAAGTCCCAGAGATATGAAAAGACAAAAATGCTATCTTAAACCACTTTTCGATGCATCGACATGGATTCTTAAAGAGGAAAAATTATGTCAACAGATCGTGTTTCAGGGGTCTTACACAAATTACGAAAAAAACAATGATTACATAAATAAATAATAATTTTGCTATTTATTGGTACAAACGTATCTACACTGTGTAGAAATAATAACTTTGCACAAAGATTACAAAGCTTGTTCAAAATGTTTGACATCCATGCCAGACATCCATTAAAGATAAGAGGCAGATATTATTTGCTTATGATGCATTTCTGCGTTGCCTCATTTGCACTCTTGCTGTAAACATTTACATTTTAATTTGTGATTAATCCCTCACCAACTTTGTTTAAACATATCTCTGGGACTTTTTATGATAAAATGCTGAAATTTTGTACATCACCTTATTAGTGTATGGGGCACATTTTACTCATTGAAAATGTTTTTGTACGGAGGCCGTATACAAATTTGAATTTTGTATTTCTTCAAATTTAATCCCCTGAAAATTTTTATCGATTTCATAAAAGTCTGTACCTTTTTTTACGTAACTTTGTAATTCATTATGTATGTCTAAGATCAATATTTAAGGAATTGAATCCGAGGTCAATGTTTTCGGGACACTCTGTATACAACATCTTCTTTTATTGAGTAAGATGATTGCTCAGATATTATAACTAAAGATTTATTTTTATTATTGTTACTCTTATTATTATTATTATTATTATTCGATTGCTTCATTAGAGTATTTTAAACAGTGAAAATATGTTAGTGATGTATTAATAGTTTCATTTAATTATTAATATTTTCATTAATAATTTCAATGTGCATTAATATAAAAATTTAAGTTTTGTAAAACTATTGGTGTAGATTATGTTGTTTTACAGAGCAGTCGTGGCACTTATTTTGAAACTTGTCAATTTTTAAAGTGAATGCACGCTCAATTATATGTAGTATACCTTAGCTTTACTTTGATGATTATATAAAGTGGAAAAAACCGAGAATTTTTTATTTTATTCGGTATATATTCCATAGAACTGTTTCTGAGACTTGCAAAACAAGTTAAAACTCTGATTCAAATTTTCAGTGCATAAACTCTTTTGACTGGCTTTTGGACTTTAAAATGTGCTAAAAAGAGCAATGTCTTGTGAAGTGCGTCTTCTTAAAATAATTTATTTGTATAGAATAAAGTCGTTCCGGTGTGACTTGATTTAAGATGTAAATTGACGGCTTGAATATTTTAAAATAGTTACCTCTAAAAAGTGCTTTTGGAACATATTCTTAGTATTTGAAATGAAGGAAATAGGAACGTATTCTAAATAGATCAAATCATTTTTCTTTGTGATAGATTGAAATTCTAAAAGAAATACAGAATAATTTTACTAATTATTAAATTTGTATATATATATATATATATATATATATATATATATATTTACATATATATATGTATATATATATATATTTACATATACAGTATTGTGGCAATTAATTGAGAAATGCAGTTTTTTTTATAAAATTCAGTTTTATTCAAGAGTTTTCTATGGATACATTTAAAACTAATAAGTGATATGACCTTCCCGAGACTTTATTACATCACAGACACGTTTTGGCATGGAATGTACTAGACTAGCACATGTAGTTTTAATTTCAACGTCTCTGAACCATATGTCAATAACGGCCGAAATTAGCTTGTCCATCGTCATACAGTCAAATTTGTGAAGCCGTTTTTTGACAATAGCCCACAAATTTTCTATGGGATTCAAGTCTGGTGAATTTCCGGGCCAATCCAGTACGGTAATATTTTTTTTTGAGCAGACATTTTTGATTCGCTTCGAAGTGTGACATGGCGCGCTGTCTTGTTGCAAAACGCAATCTCCGTTCGGCCACAGTTTAGCCATGGTTGGAAGCACTTTTCGGGTCAATATGACTTCGTAACTGGCACTGTTCATCATTCTCTCTACGGGAACAAGAGATTCTGTCCCTAAAACGCTGAAACAACCCCAAAACATCTTTTTGGGCGGATACTTGATTGATGTGGTGCTGATTGAGAGGTTCTCCTTGGCTCCTTCTCACGAACATAGATCTAAATCCCTGAACCACGAAATGTGTTACGTCAGAAAAGAGAACTTTCTCCCAGTCCTTCTCAGTCCATGTTCTGTATTTCCGTGCCCATTCCAACCTTTTTTTCTTCATGCGAAGCGTCAGAAGCTGCTTCTTGTACGGTCGACGTACTCTCCGTCCGCGTTCTAACAGCCTGTATTGCACTGTTGAAGGTGCAATATCAACACCAGCTGCCACCATGGACTTAGACAGGTCAAAACTGGTTAATCGAGGATTTTTAACACTCATTCGATGTAAAGTTTTGTCGTCACGAGTCGAAGTTGATCTTTTTCGGCCGCATCTTCCAGAGCGCTTGGTTCCAGCATTTCCTGTTTCCTGAAACCGCTTCCAGATCCTCCCGACACTTGCTGTACTCACTCCACATATTTTACCTATTTCCTAGAACGTCTTAGAAGTGTCTTCTCTAAGCGCAATCACTTTAGCACGTGTTTCCGCGCTGATATCCAAGACGCTAATGAGCCCCGCAACAACTGAGAAACTACCACTGCGGAACACCTGCCACCTGGCGGAGGAATTTGAACACCTGCTACTTACCAGGTGCATACGAACACCTGCTAATTTGATAATAACTGCAATTTGAACTCTGAGCTAATTTGGAGTGCTTCTTCTTAAGCTTACGTGTGATAAAACGAAAAAAATGACATTTCTCAATTAATTGCCACAATACTGTATATATATATATATATATATATATATATATATATATATATATTTCCATATCCCCACTTTTAGGGAGCTAGAGAAGGCCTAGCTCATCGAGCTACACTTTGCTTCTGATTTGCAATTTTTCATCTTACACATTAAGTAATTATACATTAGTATTTACACCGTGTATGCTTATGTAGGGAACCAGGGGATTAGTACCTTAGGTAACTGCATTAGATATGAGTTAAATTATTTCTTACATGCTCTCATATACAAGTTTTAATTCAACCTTCTTTACGGTCTATCTCCTTACCTTCACGATACTTATGGCACATAACAACAGAAGTATTTTTAAATATTATAATATATGATATTATCATAATTGCTTTTATTGTTTTTCAGTTACAACAGCTTGTTGTACAGTCTTTTAGTTACCACATCAGTCCATTCCATTTCTCTTTTTTTATATACAGCATTTTTCTATTAATGATAAATCTCGGGTACATGTATATATATATATATTACAAGTTAAAATAAAAATCTTCAATTGTATATATATATATATATATATTACTTTCCCAGGAATACATTGTAATGTACAGGGAAAGTATTGGAATCATGCCGAAAATCAATACTCCAGTTTCCGACGGATCTACACGTTTCGAGACCACTGGGATACAAAAAAACTATTTTTAGCGTGACGTCGGTGTGTCTGTCTGTCGGTGTGTCTGTCTGTCTGTCTATCTGTCTGTCTGTGCAATGTATGTATCCAGTCTATTTGAAAAACTAATGTACCGAATTTAATAAAATTTGGTAGGTAAGTCACTTGGATGTGACCCTGATGCTGTTTAGTTTTAGTACGATTCGGGATAAAATACCCCGCCTTTTTTTGCAACATGGCCTGCAAAAATCGTCATTCTCGAGATATTTAGGGAAAGTCATGTGCTGCCCACATCAGATTATATATATATATATATACATATATATATATATATATATATATATATATATATATATATATATAATCTGTTGTGGGCAGTATATATATATATATAATTGAAGAATATATATATATATATATATATATATACTACCCACACTTATATACCAGAGATTAATCATTTATTGAAATGTTCTGTATAGCAAAAATGATTATATGCATATATATATATATATATATATATATATATATATATATATATATATATATATATATATATATATATATATATATATATATATAAATATATATAGCCTTCTCTAAATGTTACACTGTTGCAACACTTAAATATACGTGTAACGGGTATATAATTAAATGTCTAAAGTACTAAATTCATATAAGTAATGTATCAAATCAAAAATGTTGTGTTTCAAGATTGTGATTTTTGAAAAAAACCACAACAGATATTTTTTAACATCAAAATGATTTTTAAATATAATTGCAAATTTATATTATAGTTTACAAATATAATTTTTATTATATTTAAAATTTTAATACTATGAGTTAAACATACTTGATAATTATATGATTTGTTCATATTCTTCAGACCAATAACATGATTTTTATAGCATGCTTTATTGTATAATCTATGTGTTCAAAACTTATTTATATCTATATTTTGACAAATAAGCTTGTTTATATCTATATTTTGAACCAAATTAATAAGATTACATGAATTAAATTATAATAATATATTTACAGAGAAATTAAAATAATAATTTTATTATAAAAAACTCACATAAAACTATTGTGTGTATATACTGGTTTAAATATAAATAATTAAAACTATTATTCACAATTGGCTCGTTAGGCCATGATTCTAAATGTTTTGGACAGACATTTATATATACAGTAAACGCCCGTGTGTTCGCCACTGTATCTTCCGTTGCACTCGATTAACCGCCACCCCTCGCTAGATTTTTGTCTTTCATTACGTGGCGAGCATCAGTTCGTTTCGTTTTTGTTTTTCTCTAAACATTTGGTTTTTTCCCAAGGAATTTAGAAAGGTTGAGTATATTTTGAAGATATAATTATAGTTTTGGTATATCAAGGTATTTAGGTTTCTTTCTGGGTTGATAACCTCCTGCTTCGCAGATGACATAACCTAGTTAATGTGTAGCATGCTTGGCCATTCTCCATTTCGGCGTATATCACACCATTGTTAGAAGATTAATTTCGTTCAAGATTTTCAAGTAGACAAACAGAATAGTATCAATAGACAAATGTGATTCTTGGTATGAAAAATTGGCGATCATTGCAAATATTTGGGGCAACTCAAAAAACATTAAAAAAATGCAATTTTTTTATCATGCTGAATTTTTTTGTAAATGCGTATTAGTTTAAAAATAACATTTTGTTTGTCTTTCGATTA
Source organism: Amaurobius ferox (assembly GCA_951213105.1). Taxonomy (NCBI): domain Eukaryota; kingdom Metazoa; phylum Arthropoda; class Arachnida; order Araneae; family Amaurobiidae; genus Amaurobius; species Amaurobius ferox. The sequence continues at coordinate 99,661,241 of OX578141.1, read as the reverse complement.
TCTGTCTATTTCGATTTTCCGTCAAACCTCCGGTCCGGTGACTTACTGATAATCGGGAGTTTTCTGTATATTATTAATATCAGATGTAATAACATATCAGATCACCCATATATTTTTTTAACTTATTTATTCATTAGATGTAAGTATATATTCGGAAAACTAAATGTATAAATTAGCTAATGCACAGTACTGCTACATCTCCCTTGTAAAACACAGTATTATTAGAAGCATGATTTTTTGCCCTGAAAAAAAGTAATTATTGAACAAAACCTGATGTAGATGTTTACAAAGATCATGTACTTTTATATGGTCTGAATTATAAATAATGCATATATTGTAAAAGCGTTAAGATAAAATCATAAGCATCTTTTAAATTTACATTAGAAGACCCGTAGAATTATTAGATATTAGAAGACCCCTCTCCCCTTATAAACTTGGAAATCTTTTAAATAAGGCAATGAAACAAATATCGAATGAATGGGCTACCAACCACTTCTGATTTACATTTAATAATAAGGCCCGACAAAATAATAACTTGAACTTATCATGTGAACTATTACTACAGCTTGCAGTTCTACAATAAACTGAAGAAAACAGTGCTCAGTTATTACGAAGTTTATTTACCATAACTGATTCAAAACCCTTATTAAGAAGTTCTCGCAAGTGGAAGATTTTCTAGTCACTTTCTACCAATCCCTCAGAGTTAATAGAAAAAGTGGGCAACTTCAATTATATATACAGTAAGCAGGGTTGCTTTATCCGGTTTGCGGGCTGTTCATTGTTTGCAGAAACATTTCTAAACGTTCAGGGATTTCTGTACATGAAAAAACAAACTTTTCCGTCGATTACGGAGAAATTCCCTTTTTTTCTTCTTGGTTTTTCTATTTAATAAAACTGCTACCTGTCAGCTACGGCAATACGCACAAGTTTTTCCACACATTGTTTGATCTAGAGAATGAAAGAGAAACTATGACTTCCCGTCTCCTTGCAATAGAAAGTAAATTAAATTTTTCTCCTTAAAAACTTTTTACAATCCACTTGTTAGACGTCAGGACTTATAAGTGATGACGACATTTTATCGGGTTGTCTCCAAGGGCCTTTCTATTTAAGCGAACAGTGCTTGAAATATTAGATTAACCATGAACGAGGAAACTGCTTTTATTAGTTCGTTTTCTTTCAAAAGTAATATTGATTTTATAAAGCCTAGAGTTGGAAATCGGTGTCTAGAGTATTAAAGCTGCTCTGCATCACCAGAAGCTCTTCAACCCTTTTTCTCTTATTGTGTTAAGATGGTCTTTAGGTGAATAATTTATGGCAATTCGTTACTTCATATTTGGTAAATAAACTGATTTTTCTACAGTAGTGTTGTTCTTTCAATGTATTAGGAGAATATAAGGCATTTATGAGATTAAGTTGGTTTAGAAAATGTCTTAGGATAACTTCTAAATATTTCATTGACCACTGTTAAGAAGTAAAATATATATTTTTTAGATTCATTCAAATTTTGAATAATCTACGGGCAGTTCACTTTTAGTTGTTATGCATAGTATCACAATTATACGCCTTCGAACATAAAAAAATCTGATGTGGGCAGCACATGACTTTCCCTGCAGACTCAAAATCATATTTCCTTTATTTCTTTAATAATTTATTAGTAATTGCACCAAATAACACCAAATTTGCATTTTTAATTCAATTTTTGTTTTTATTTGGTAATTGGACATTTTTTTCGATAGCGGCGTGACAAAAATAAAAGAAATCTCAAATATCTTTAAAACGGTTAGTCCTAAAGTGTAATGGAGTGTGTTATATTATTTTCCTCGTCAAAAATTGTGCATAAAACAAGAATTTAATTGATACATTTCAGCATACGTAGTCTCTTTTTTTTAGATTTTGGCGATTTTTGTGGGCCATTTCGTAAGAAAAGGCAAGTTGTTCTTTTCCTACTCATACCAAAATCTAATCAGCACCAGAGTATCCTACCAGTAACTTATCTACCAAATTTTGTGAAATTTGGTCTATTAGTATTTTAGCTAGAGTGGAAACATGAAATTTTTTGGCCATTTCGCAAAAAAGGCTGGTTCTGTTTTTACGAAGCCTACCAAAAACTAATCAGCATCAGGGTCTCACATAAGTGACTTACATACCAAATTTTATGAAATTCGGTCCATTAGTTTTTTAGTTAGAGTGGATACATGCATTGCACAGACACACAGACACACACACACACACAGACGTCACGCTAAAAATAGTTTTTTCGTATTCTAGAAGTTTCGTATTCTAGAAATGTGTAAATCCGTCGAAAACTCGAGTTGTGATTTTTGGTATGATTCCAATACTTTCCCTGTACATTACCATGTATTGCAGGGAAAGTAACAATACTTTTAGAAGGATTTGGGTATAATATTATTATTAAAATTTATCATGTGACAAATTCTCAATACATGACTTTTTAAATTTCGAATTTTTTACGAACAACTATTTTCATTTTTATATAATTTATAAACGATTCACTTTTAATTGCTGTGCATATTATCGAAATTATACAACTCTTAAGATGGAAAAATAATTGTTTGAAGAATGCGTGAATAATTATATTTTTACAATATCTCATGTAACCAATGCATGACTCTTTTAATTTTGAATAATTTACGGAAAGCAAATATAACATTCGAATAATTTATGAGTAACTAATTTAAATTTTGAATAATTTGTGAACTTTTAACAGTTGATTATTGATGTGAGTATAAGTATATTTTTAAAAAATCTATTTCGACCAATATGAGAACTTCTGCGATAGAATAACAAATATTGTATTGTATGAAACAACCACACATACTACGGCAATCAGACATATTCAGCATCGATAGGCTTTATTGTGACCGATTAAAATAACTAAACCAAATTGAATAGAAATTCAAAATTTTTGAAAACGTATATCAACCGAAATAATGGCGCCACATTTCATTCCATTTACTGAATTTGTTCAAAATATACTACTGTTCCCACATACAGACTATATCGAAAATCGGCAAATATCATTGAAGAACACTATATTCGTTTTCAACGATGGTCGAAACGTGTAAATCCATTAAAACCGAGACTCCAATTTTTGACTCTCTGCACATAGTGCTTCGTGGCTAAATATTAAAATAACAGGTATGTAAGTACAAAATGAAATTTCCTGTTTAAAAACTAGAAAATATAGAGATATAAAGTACATTTAACTGACACATTTTAGCATACACACACACACTCACTATATATATATATATATATATATATATATATATAATTCAAATGGGATCATTTAACTTAAAAGCTAATAATACAGAAATTTTGGTCATGCTGTTACAGTAACAAATCTATAAGCAAACTTTTGCATATAATTCCAAAATTACACAAAATGTTCACATGGAGTTAGGCGCTCCGCTACCCCGCATCATAGAACAGTATATAATATCCAAATGGTAAGTTTTAAACCTGTAAAACATAAAAGAAACCCAAGAAAGAGAACAAGAAAAAGTATAGTACTAAAAGATGGCCAAGATGGGGACCCCCTCACCCCGGTTGAGCATGCCATTTGGATATTATATATATATATATATTGTGGGACCAGATTTGAGACAAGATTTAGTGGGACAGTTTTATATTTGTGTTTATGATGTCTGTAATGTTAAACAATAGCATCAGACTTAAGGACGCTAGTTCTACAGCACCTGACCTGAGAGGTCAAAGAGGCCGTAAACCTAGGAGGATAAAGTGAAGCCACTAAATTGGTTTAAAATGTTAACCACTTATGGAAGATGTCTGGTCGCGTTGCCCTTATGTCCACCAATAGTAGCGCAAGAGACATTATAGACCTCAGGCAAAAGAGACTCCATTTAGAGATTCAAGAGTGAATCTATAGAGTATTTCACAGAAATGTCCTGATATAGACTTCGATGATTTAGACTATAGAGTTTACAACAAAATGGCCTGACAACTTCAACGGCCGATTCCTTAGAGATGTGAGCGAAATTGCCTAATATACAGAACTTCAACGGCAGATGCCAGATCGACTTCAGTACGAGTAGGAGTACCATACCTTGAGTTGGTACCAGTACGATATACACCCGGGAGGATGAGGCTAGGAATCGGTGGAAGGATGTTCCCACCATGATAGGAGAAGACCTCTACTTCTGGCTGACACTCCGCCGTTGGAGGATCTTTCACCCCTCGCGGTTTCTATGTAAGTAGGCTTTCTTCCTTCTCTCTCTTCCCTTCTCTCCTTTCTTCCCCCGCAGGTTCCTTTCCTATCTCTTCTTTGGCCTGAGCGGACTCTCTTTTTTCCCCTTCTTTTCAGTTTTCGACATCTGAGGGATTGTCCCAGAATTTGTGTTTTGTGTCGACCACCGAGGTTGTGGCCTACTGCCAAACGGGCATTCTGTTTGAGTAACTTACGTCTCTTTTACGGATGCTGGGTATTGTCCCAGCAGCGTCTCAATATTCTGTGTTTCTCCACCTACGTCGTGGCTCGTCAACCGGTGTGGCCCACGCGCTTTCGGGCTGCTGGGGTATTATCCCAACCCTCTGTTCTCCTGGTGTCCCCTCCCTTCCCTGGCCCAGAGCTGCTAGTTCAGCTCTGCTCTAATCCATTTCCTTTCCAGCCTAATCAAATACTTTTCCCTTTCAGCATTCTGCATCTGTTACCCCTTTTACCCTGTTTAATTTGCTCTGCCATGTTCTTCTTCAGGTTGAAACATTTTGAGCCAAAGGAAAGAGGTCTCCTCTGGAGCCGCAAGTCTGCAGGTCACCGTCGGGTCAGGCAGGTTCTTGGCTTTGGATTCAAATAGTCCCACCCTGCCTCAATCTAAGTAATTCTTCAACCCAGTTTCATTTTCAGGTTCCAGGCTTCAGGATCCAAGCTCATCGACAGCCAAGGGGTTTCCCCTAGGCCGCAGCCCCTACTGCAGAGTAAGTGCTTCTCCCGTGGCCGCGCTCTAGTATTATTTAGTTACGCTGCGTTTGTCACTTTAGTTTTTCAACTGTCTTAGTATTAGATCATAGTGTTTTCCCTCTATTTTATTAGCGTTTTCCCCACTCTCTTAGTCCTCCTAGTTGCTCTTCCTGTTTTCTTCCTTTTCCTAGTCGGCTATTGGCAGTCTTCTTGGTGTCCTTCAGTCTCCTTGTCTATTTAGCCCTTTCATTCAGGCTGTCTTCTTATAACGTTTCCTTCGCAGTTGGCTTTTCGTAGTTAAGTAGGATTTAGTTTTAGCTAGACATAGGCAATTTGAGTTCCTTCTTAAGTTATGCAAGTTAAGTGTCTTCTCTTTCCTTCTTTCTCTCTGCGGCCTGTTTTCCTTTCCCGTTTCGGACTTTGCTTGCAGGCGATGTTTTGGGTTTGCGTGTGGGTACTCGTCCCTGTCTCCTTCCTTCCTTACGCTTTATCTCCTCCTCCTTCGTTTTCCTTATGCTTTATAGGCTTCTCATCCTGGCTCGTTGGCTTCCTAGGCTCGTCGCCTTCCTGCGCTCTCCTCCTAGTTCCTCTTTCTTCGGTAGGTTTCTTCTGTACCTTAACCTGTCCTCTGCGATTTCTCTATGGCCTTTTGCCCTTGCGGAACTTTCCGCCCTTAATAAAGCAGTTTCGTTCTTTCTCCTGCCCGTCCCGTCTTTGCCTCCTTTCCTTATTCCCTTCTTTCTTTCTTTTAGGTTAAGTTAACCTAGCAGTACAGGTTTAAACCCGGGTTACGTCAGCACCTCTTTAAGTTGTATGCTACCTCTGCATAACTACCTAGCGGTAGAAAGTCGACATCCTCTGCAAAACGCTTCTAAATTAAGCGTTACGAGCCATTCATCCTTGGACCCTTTTGGTTCCTCTAGGCAGTCACTTCATTCGACATTTCATCGATTCCCGCACCTCTTGGTTGCCCCTGCACTCCCTAGGGAGTTGGGCGTTTTTCGCTCGGGTTTTCTCATTTAAGGGTAGGAGGATCTCCTGAGGATCTCCCTGAGGATCTCCCAGTGCTCCTGGAGCCGTGTGGCTCCGGCCTTTTGCTTCCCGATCTGTTCCCCGTGAGTGTGATGTGTGTGGTTCTGAGATCACATTCCTATTTTTAGCGTTGAGTTTTTTCTTGGTCCTCAACAGGCCCTTACTCTTTCTGCCCTCTCTCGGGCCTCAGATGCTAAGTCGCCGGTAGACGAATCTCAGTGGTGGGGAATTAAACCTGTAAACCGAGAAGTAGGTCAGGTCCACACTGCTGTCTCCCAGTACGATATACACTTGTGTTAAAGTGCCAGAACCAAAAGTGGCGGTGTGTCAACGTCTAAAGACAACCAACAGGTATGTGCAAGTCGAGTATTATAGAAGTTCATAAATGCAATTTAGGCAGTTTTGAATTACCTAGTCTCACATGTCCTATCGCCTCCCCAAAATAATAATATGCTAATTGTTGTAAGGAATTTAATAATTAACCAAATGTCCTTAATAAATGATTTTATTTTAAAGTTAAAATGGTGCAATTAATTGTAGTAGAATTATGTTAATAAATATTCTTTTGCAGGAACTCGCACTAGAGTTAAATAAGGTGCGTTTTGTTAGCGGCACAACGCAATGTGTTTTAATGGGTTTCACGATGTACGGTATACGACCATGTTCTAAGATCAACGGGTATGTTTAAGAGTTTAATTTAATTTTATGCTTTGCATATAAGTTTATGCACCACATGTGGCTTCCGTGATACTTTGATGCGAGTTTAACATTTAAATGAAAAATTTAATAAATGCTACTAAGGTTGATAAAAATAATTTAAATAAAGTGATGAATAATTTTAATGGAGCAGTACGTGATGACCAGATGATAGCATTATTTAAATTAAAATATGCACATTCGCTAAATGTATAATGAAATAATTTGAATATATTGAAAAAAAATTGATATTAAGTTTTTTGAAAAAGAAATATTAAATTGTACGTTTGAATTGTACGTTTTATGCTATTGGTTAGGATTTGGGAAGGGGAAATTTTGTTTTAAATGCCTCCGAAAAATTCTAGATGACTCCGAAAAATTCGCCTCAAAGATCGCAATTTGGGATTCTTGAAAATCCAAGGGTAAAAATGAATAATTTTGGATTAATAAATTTATTGCTAGTTTCTAATGGGCGTAAAGACGAGAATGTTGGATTTTTTATCGATGATTTGAGAATGTGGCAAAGATGGCTGTTTGGTCAAAAGTAAATTAAGGTAATTTTAAAAACCCGATTATAAAAGAAAAAGAGCATGATTTTTTGTCAAAATAATATAGAACTGCAAAAAGCAGATAACGTTGAAGAAATTAAAAATGTATTATTGAGACACTTTAAAACATCTCTTACAATGCTGCAAAAGCAGGCAAATTTAAATAAAATTGAAATGAAACCAGGAATAAGAGTGTTGGAATTGGCGTTAGAAATTTCCAATTCGGCCAATGAATTTTTAGGGAATTATGCGAATAATGAGATGCGTGAAATAAAAACTAGTTTAATGTTTTCAAAATGTATGGGTTTTTAAGACGAGATCTGGCATTCGAAATAAAAAACAGGCTTTTGAAAAAGCGGTTGAATGCGCGGAACATTTAGAAAGTATGTTTGGCTATTTCGACAGTATGGAAGTCAATGCGATTAGGCGAGATCTATAGGCAGACACTTTAATAGACAAAATGATAGACAAGTACAAAATTTAAAAACGGAAATTCAGCAATTAAAAGATGAAAAACGGGAGAAATCAGAAAATGAAAGTAAATATTGCATAGGATGCGGAAAGCAAGGACATTTTCTACCTGTTGTTACAAACAAAACATACAGAAGAATTATGGAGAAAATAAGTATGAGAATAAAACAAGTGAATTTAGATATGGGCAAAAAAAACGGATTCAGAGACAGAAGTACGCAAGGAAATGCAAGACATTTTAATGCAAATAGCGAAACATTTACGAAAATAAAGTTTAAGCGACAAGAAGGAAACAGTAGTATCAGTCAAAATCGGGGGACTTTAAACTGATGAGGGGGCTTTGTCCTGGTAAAAATGATAAAAATAGACTAAAGTGTCAATCGAGAGGCGAAAAATTGCAAACGCAAGATAATAAATCGGTTTACCAAAATTTTGAAGGTATAAATGAAGTACAAAATTATGTAAGGGAGGTTCGCACGCGAAGCCCAGGTCCGAATTTTAAATTAAATCAAAACTATGTACAAAAAATACAAATAACAGGCAAAATAAAAATAGAATGGAAATCATGCCAAAAATACCTCATTACCCACATCAGAGATCTGGATAAAGACTGTTTCTTCAGTTGCCAGCAATAAAGCCGATAAGAGGTTCGAAAAACTGAAATATGAGGCAAATATTAGTAAAACGAAAACTGAGGTAAATGAATGTGCAGAAAATAAAATAAGTAAAATAATGACAAATAACAAAAAGGCAGGAATTGAAGCATTTATTAAAAATAAAAGTGATGCGCGCAATGCTAAATTAAATGTAAATGATGAGCACATACATAAAATAAACTCAAAATCGACTCAAATCGATAATAAGGAGTATCATGAAACTAAAATTAAAGAAACTAGTTGCAAAGTTTCGCAAATGGATAATAAAGAAATTTTTGAAGGCAGCCATAATAATGACTATACTTGTGAAAACGGTAAAAATAATTAAAATGTTGATGATGCAGAAAATTATTTTAAAACTGTGACTAATGCGAAAAAGCCAATTAGCACACAAGGTAAAGAAAAAGGCATATTTGAGTTTAATGAAAATATTAAAAATGGTTACTTTTACAGTCAAAATGCGGCACAGGTCAATAATGAAAATTTTCCTAGAAATGAAAGAATAAATGATTTTGCTGAAAAAGAATGGGTTAAGGAGTCATATCTTGACGTCCAGATATATGTCATGTTCACACGCACGCTTTCGTTGCAGCCAGGTCATTTGACTGTGGAAGAATTAAATCTTGAACAGGAATTTCAGAATAAGGAGGTGATATTTGTCCCCACAACCCACGCAAAAGTAATCTTTCCATTTGGTGCAATTCGAATTGCACACAAAAATAACAAAATTAATCTTGTAATAAATAACCAAAACAAGGTTAAAATTACGTTAAATAAAAATATGAAAGTAGGAGTGATTAAAAATTTCAAAAGAACTACTAACGAAGAAATGCAATCCGGAGATACCGTATTTTTGAAAGAGGAAAATAAACCCAATATGCTACAAGATAGATATCAGGGACCTTGTTGGGTAATAAAACTTGGAGAGAAAAATAATTTGACCATTTGAAATAAATATAGCATAAAAGATGAACCAATTGAAATTCATGCCACCCAATGTTGTATAGCACAAAATGTACAAAGTGAGAAAAAATTGACAGAAAAATATGACAAAGACGATGAAATAAAGGAAATTCACGCCAATAAATGTCATATAGCTCAAAAGGTGCAAAGTGAAAATAAATATTACGGGAACGGTGAAATAATTGAGATTCAATCAAAAAAATTTTATACGATACAAGGTGTACAAATTGAAAATGTTCAAAAGGCAAATATAAAAATTCAACATTGAAGCGAAGATACGGCTATCGAAAATATGCAAAATCGAAAAGTTGATAAGGATTTTGAAATTAATGATCCTGAAGATATGCAGAATGAAAATGTTAATTTTCAAAAAATTCAAAATGCAAATAATAATAATGAAAACATCCAAAATTCAAATGAGAATAAAATAATGGATATTATGGAAAATGAAAATGAAAATATTAATTTTCAAAATATTGAAAATAAAAATTATGATAATGAAAACAATCAAAATTCAAATGAGAATAAAGTAAGAGGGGGTTATGGAAAATGAAAATGAAAATGATTTTCAAAAAATTCAAAATGCAAATAATGTTAGTGAAAATATTCAAACTGAAAATGAGAATATAATAATGGATAATAAGCAAAATGATAATGAAGTTAATGAGGTTCAAAAGATAGCTTCAAAAGTAGATAAAAACCAAAGCAAATACAAGAGAGATATGTAAAAAATATTAGTTCAATGAATTTCAGGAAAAACGATCTGGCAATGAATGAATTTCTAAAAATGAATAATGGCTGTACAAAAAAAATTGTTTCAAAATGATATGTATATTAAATAATGCTGATTACAAAATGTTTCACATGTTAATGCTGATTACAAAATGTTTCACATGTTAATACTGATTACAAAATGTTTTACATGTGTTATAAGAATATTGGGCAAAACTATTTGGGCAAATAATCTACAAAAATAAAAAGTAGAATCAAGTGTGTTTGCCCAATAAAAAGAGGTTGAAGAGTCTGTAGCCAAATCGATGCACGGGCATTGTTGTAGCAGTCCGATCCAGTAAAATTGTTTAAATTTATAAAGTGGTGCTAGTTTAGGAAACAAGATGAGTCTTGAAGGGATCTTGAAGCTTAAAAATTGTAAGACATGGTTAAGTAAATTGAAAAAATAGATATGAGCTGAAATTGTAATGTTAAGGATTAGTCATTAATGGAATAAATTTTATGTTAAAAAATAAATACATGACATAAATAATTGAAAATTTTAAATCAATTTGAATTTAAAATGCTAAGCTATGTCAACAGTTAAGATAGCTGTAAATCGTTCGTTGCGATGGAGCAATCGAGGATACGATATCTCGTGAAGGAATGTTGAAATTTAAAATGTAAATAAGCATTGAAAATTGCTAAAGTAAATAAATGTTTGAGATATAAATTGTGAAACAAATGAAACAACTAAATTAATCCTAAAGTGATAGGATAAATGAATTAAATTTAATTGAAATTGTGGTTTAAATAAATAAATCAAAAATTCATAAGAAGTGTAATGAATTTGAAATAAATAACTAATGAAAGATTATGGTTAGCTAATAAAAGCATTTTTGTTGTTGATATTACAGGGTTGATAGGATTACAGGGTTGATATGTATACATATGAAATAAATTTCACTCATATTACATTTTTTGACTGGATAATATCAATTACGATCATTATTATTATTGATATTTTTGGGGATTATTGACATTTTCAATTTATTACGTCATTGTTTCATTTTGGCAAGAATTGTTGAAACTTGTAGTACGTAGTACGGATAATCTTCTATAAATGCATTGGAATATCTTCTAATCTACGAGAATATAAGTAGTGCGGGTATACTGGCATATATTTTGGCATATATTGGCATATTTTATAATGAATTACGGCCTTCTGGTTTAAAGATTACGGGGATTATTGATATTTTCCATTTATTACGTCATGTGTTTAATTTCGACAAAGATTTTTTTAAACTCATATTGCAATACGGGTAATCTTCTACTATCACACTGGCACATCTTCTAATATACGACAATATAAGTAATACGGGTATATCTTCCTATACAGTTTTAGCGCTTTCTTTGAGGCATTTATTGGAATCAATTATGGTCTTTATGTTTAAAGATTAAGGGATTATTGATATTTTTAATTTATTACGTCATCTGTTTGACTTTGGCGAAGATTTTAGAAGGGTTACGAAAATCATGTGTATAAATAAGTACTGATATGGAAGTAACATGCAAATATTCTTGTGTGAAAATTGTGCGAAAATAAAAATAAATATAAATAAATATGAAATGAATATGAAATGATGTAGAAAATGGATCAGATATAAAAATATTCAAATAAAATAAGCAAATATACTAGCGTAGTGCTTTGTATTTATATGAAAATACAATTTAATGATTAAAATAAGAAAGAATAATAATAATAATAATAATAATAAAATAACATAAATTGAGTTACCCCATCTGCTGCTTACATTGGAGAGTATTTGATACTGACTAAGCTTTTTCCAACTCAAAACAGGTTACAGTGAAGTTGACTGACTTAATGTGCAACAGTTGAAGAAACATAATTTTTTTTAAATGTTTTTGATTATTCAAAAATGGTTGAGATTGACCTGTCAATATGTTGCTGTAATTGGAGCAAGGTTTTGAATTTAAGTTTAATAAATAAATTTAATAAATGCTTTAATAAATGAAAAAATAAGCTTTGGAGGATGTGTATTATATATATATATATATATATATATATATATATATATATATTATATATATAAGAAAAAAGGTTTGAAGATCCAATGAAAGAAAAGTGAGAAGCTGTAACACGAAAATTCAACTATCTAACAGGCTTACGAAATAAAAGTATAAATCAACAAATCCTCAAGCAAATGGAAAAAATAAAAAAACTACTAAATAAAATAAAAATCGAATCAACAAGTCAATGAAAAGTATCAAAATACAAAGGTATGGATCGAAAAAAGAATAACAAACGGAATCAAGCACAAAATCTAAACACGTGGACAAGGCTCTGAGCCTAAATCATGAATTGTTCACTTCCACAAAAATCGTAATCATGCCCAAGTTTTTTGTAGAAGCAAACACAAAAATGTATGTTTCTGAAGAAATAGATAGATTATATCTATAAACTATTTCTACTTTGACGACATACATAAATAAGAAAAATAAAGGAAAAATGAATACCAGAAAACTGACTGAAAAAACACACTAACCTAGTAAGCACGGGAACACAGAAAGAAGTGACAAGTGTTGCCATTCACAAAGGAAGAAGATATACTTTTGCCATTCGTAAGAAATAAATAACAGTAATACGAAAAAACATGTACAAGAGATAATATACCATCAAGAGGGGCAAAAATAGAAAGGCTAATGTCTAAGTGGATGTATAAATAAAATATAATTAAAACCAGAGAAGGGAGATGTCAGGCTAAAATTTAAAGCAATATTAAATAAATTCATTCAAAAAAATACAGCTATTCTAAATTTTTTAACATTTACAAGATAAGAGGGATAGTTATATAAATTGCTGGTAATTTTTAGATTATCAATATGTAAAGCATGGAATTTGTTTTTCAGATAATCTATATATTCTAAAAAGCTGATTAAGAATTATATTTCTAAACAATAGAAACGAGTTCCAGGAATTAAATGGTAAGATTTTACTAATTTTAAAATTAAAAGAGTCTTTTTGATCATATAAATTAGTAACAATTCCATTAGAAGGTTCAACAAAAAGATTATATATATATATATATATATATATATTATTGAAAATTACAATTCCTGAATAAAAATTTTAAATATATCGTGCTTGAGTGTGTGTGCATGTAAATATAATCCATTTAAAATAAAGTTTTTTTTACTAAACAAAAACGGACCAAAGTTCAATTAACATTTTTTTACATTATCTAATTTTGTTGTACTTTTTAGAATATTAATTTTAATGAAAAAAATGTTTTTCCTAAATAGCGTTTTTATTTTCTCCAACGGCAAGTTACTGATGCTTGTAATATAACTTGTAAAAAATTTCATTATTTTCAAATCAAGTTTTTTATTAATTCCAAAGCACTTCAGTTTCTTTCGTTGCGGTTAATAAAAAATAGTTTAAACCCCACCTTTCATTCACAAAAATAGAAAAAAATTAATCTTTTAAAATAATTTTAAAAAGTCATTAAAGGTAAAAAATATTACTTTTAGTAGAATAAAAAGCATTCCCTGCATTCTTTAAGCCAGAAAAAGCATAAAAAATATGAACGAATGTTAAAGGATATACAGCACATTTTACACACAATTCCACAAGTTTCAACTCTTTACTTGTTTAAAAGTCTTTAAAATCAGTTTGAAAGCAAATTAAGGAAAACAATACAGGATGTGCTAAATTTTACTAGTTTCCAATGTTTTAAAAATCAAAATGGTATATCACTATCTCCTGCTTCCTCAAGCAAGCAATATTATCAAAGGCTTTTGCTTTGGTTTTCTTTAGTACGTAACGCTCTTATTTAACTACAGAAATTCAATTCCAATAATTTATTTAATTCTAATATTTATTTAATTCTAATATATGGTAATCTATGTAAATAAAATTGAAAATATGTCTGTCTGTCTGTCTTTCTCTATGTCTGTATGTTTGTCTCATCGTCACGGGAAAACGACTGAACCGAATTTCATGACATTTTGTGGATAGCCTTGGATTAGCCTTACTTAAAATTTAGTCTATGTTTTAAGTTTCTAGGATCAGGAGTTGTCTAGAAATTAATTAAAAACTCTAGAAATAAATTAACAACCCACTGTTAAACCTTCCATAGATATGGCATTATGCAGACTATATTTCTTCCCGTAACTTTATTTGAAGAAAATAAGAGCATATTGCTTAGGAATGGATTAAAATCCAACGTGTTTGTGCAGCAGACGAATTTTATTAAACCTTTTCAGATTTAAAAACTAAAGAAATGTATATAAAAATAAATGTTATCGAAATTGTAATTTTGACTGAATTATATCAATTACGCCATTCAGTTTTAAAGATTGCTGGAATTATTAATATTTTCAATTTATTACGTCATCTGGTTTATTTTAGCGAAAAAAGTTGAAACTCATATATGGTAGCACAGGTAATTTCTATTAGTACACATGTATATCTACTAATCTACGATAATATAAGCAGTACGAGTTCACATACAATTTTAGCGCTTTCATTTTGGCATATCAAGATATGCCAAAATCGATTACATCCCTCAAATGTAAAGCTTGCAGGGATAATTGATATTTTCTCTTTATTACGTTATGTTTTATTTTGGCAAATAATTTTGAAATTCATATGTTGTAGTACGGATAATTTTTTTACTAATACACAAGTATATTTTCTAATATTCGGAAAGTAGAACGGGTATATCTTCCAATACAATTTTAGCTCTTTTAATTTGGAATATATTGGTTCAATTTCATATTTTTTGTAAATTTGTTTACAAAGGGGACCAGTCTATTTTGTTCAACAGATCTGCCTGTGAAGATAATTTTGATAGAGAAAGCAGAGATTCTTCATATAATTTCTTAATTAATACATTTTAGTATAATTTTGTATAGGAAGTGCAGCGATTCTTAAACTTCTTCTTGGGAGCATTAATTTAAATATTTTAATTGAATGCTTTGAATAACAATGTCATTTAGAATAATATACGAATTTGCACATGGTTGTAAATGTTATATTTTTTATATTATATATTCCATACGGGTGTACTGCTAGTGTTTTTATATGAAAATAGGAATGGGAAACATGAAAGGGTCCTGGGGGTTTCAAATAAAGAAAATGTAATAAACATGAAAAATGTTCACATTATACAAAATATTGTATACATTTGACTTGCTAATATAATGCTACGCGTCACGGCGTCTCTATTGGAATAGGCATTCATAATTTTCCAGGCTAGATTTTCATTGTAAAATTGTCTATGTGTAATTGTAAAATTGTCTGCTTTGCAAGACCCTCTAAAAGTCTTCATTTATTTACTCTTCCTTGATATTTACTCGATCTTCATAAATATCAAGTATCTAGCAAAAATGATCTACTTACTTCCGTCTTGTTAAAAGATAACATTGGTGCATCTTTTGTGATCTTGATAATAACGAGATCATCGATAAATCGATACATGATATGACTATAGAAGTTGTGCTTAATTTCATAATAGTGTAGATACCAACTAAGTCCACAGGGGGGATGAGACTCCTCCCTGTGGAATTCCTTTTTTTAATTTGTAAATGCAAGTAACCTGAGGTAAAAATTGGTTGTATAGAATGCATTTTCATAAAGTTTTAAATTTTGGTACTGTGATGTTTTGAGATTTTGCATATTGTTCATCTAAAATTATTATGACTTTATATAACTTATATAATCAGATCTTTTCTTATACAATAAACTGTATTGACAGGATAAAATTCTAAAAATCATGACTTACGCCCTTTTGAAAGTCACCGATTATTTTGGTATTCAGCCCTCGGCTTGCTCAATCTGAAGATAGTTACAGTACACCTTCGGGTAGTTTACCTTCCATCTTCGTCTGGGTATACCGTAAAAAATAAAATAACTAAAGAAAGAAATCCAAGTGTTCCCGAAATTATCGTAAGCTTTCTACATATTATTTGCACGGTATTTTACGTTATGATCTAGATATTTGGCATATTATCTTGTTTAGCATGGTTTAAAAGTTGGTTTTTAAAAATTCCAACAACCTGGGAAAACAGCCCATAGCTATTCCCGTCGTTGAAATTGATAAGAAATATTTTGACATGCGCCCGGAAACATTTTTAAAGTCATTTTATTTTTATCTCACTTAGATGCTACTAAATCTCCGATTTCCTTTAGAAAAAGTTGGAGGCGTGTGCATATGTTGGATGAAGTCAATTCTATAAAATAGGAAAGAGAAGAAATATATTTTTAGTATTACTTCTATGCTTACATGTAGAGCTTTTAAACATGACAGATTTTACACACAAGATGGATTTAGGTTCGTTAATAAATAGAATTTCTAAATATATATATCGTTATGATATCTAATCTCTATATCGGTATGATATGTAATGAAGAATCCTTCTGTTTAATTAAATTGCAGTTACATTTTGATAAAAAAATTAAAATGTCGATTAATCTTTTATATTTTATTTTTACGTGTGTAGTTTTTATCCAATTTATAAGAAGAAATTAATAATTAATAGTTTGGATTTCTCTTGAATTTACTGCTTACATTGAAACGTTTTTTTTAACTCTTTTAATCTTACGCTTGAATTTAAATTTTATGAAATCATTTATGAAAAAATTAATTTTATTTTCAACTGCTCTTTTTAAACTACACTTTTAATTGTATTGGATTTTCTCCGTTTCATTTAATGAAATTTACAGAATTTTGCACTTCAAGTTTGAATTTTTTAACAATGCATTTTCATTAAATTTTACAATTTTAATTTGAACTGCTTATTATTAGTTTCATTTCATTGAGATTTAAACTTTGAATCTCGTTTTAAGCTTAAAAATTTAATTTCTATGAATTAATTTTTGAAACAAACAAATATTATTTTAAACTACTATTTTTATTTTTATTTTGCATTTTGAATTTACATTTTGCCACATCAAATTAAACGTAAACTGCACTTTTATAATTGCATTTGAATTTAACTGTTTTTTAAACAAATTTTACAAAGTTTGAATGTTACTTTTTGGATTTAAATTATTCCTTTTAAATATTGAAATTTAAACATTTAATCTGATATTAACCAAACTTCTGAATTTAGCATGAAATGAAATGTTACATTTTTGAAGAATCTATATAATGAAGAACTTAATACTTAATTCGTCTTTAGTAGCTATAATTTGAACAACGCCTGTTCTCACGAGTAGGAGTTAAAAGAAACTTAAATTGTCAATCTGTATGTAGCCAACTAACTCTTCATGAGTTCCCTAGTTTAGGCACATCAATGAAACATCTTATCAAATTTTGGTTTTAGAATTTCAATCAGTTTTTAAAATGTTTAAAATCTGCAGTTAAATACGTGACTTCTTCTAAAGACAACGGTACCTGCGCCTTAATATCTTTGAGTAAATATGAAAATTATGAAAAATATATGTATGTTAGAGCGGTTTTACAATTTTGTGGGTTTGCTTCCTAAAATTTACAGCTTTATAGTAATTTTAATCACAATTTAATTAAAACTAAACAACTTACTTTTAGGCCTTGTTTGAATGATTTCTTTAACCTTTTGAATAGTAGGTTTTTTAGGCAAATACATCTCAGAGTTGCTTTTAAAACCCCTTTGAATATTATTCCCTCTGATAACTTGGCCATAATCTAAGAATTTACTTATTATTTCTAACATCTAATATATAAAATGAAAAAAAATCAAATAGACACTTCTTAGCAAAATGGCTCCTGAACAACCAAATGTATTTCAATAAAATTCATTTTAAGCAATAAGCTGGGGCCCATGGAATATTTTAACATAATTTTAATTGTCTTTCAGAAAATCGCGATATAACGGGAATTAAAAACATGTTTCTGTCTTTAATAACTGCTTAAAAATCGAATACTTATCAACATATTGAAATACTTTACACGGATACTGTTAAACTTAATTGGCAATATGTCTATGGCTAAAATCGTTTTACATTTTATATCTTGTTTATATAATACAAAAATATAAGACAAAAAATTATAAGACAAAAAAAATTGAATTAAAATTCTTAGTTAAATAATTTTCTGAAATACTCTTTCAAGTCAATATCGGCAGTATTTTTTCAAGTTTTATCTATATAATAATTAGCTAATGTATTTGTTCCTTTTCAGACCCTTCAGCAGACCCCGATCGCTCGCCTTAGAAGACTGAACCTCTGCACACTTATAATATCGATCTAGTGGAAGAACATACCGGAACCGACTTTTCAATTCCTCCACCGAGATCAAAGAAATCAGGGGAATTTCCGAAAATCATTTTCAAGCCCTCTGGAAGCCCTCTGGAAGCCCTCTGTGACTTTGATGGCTGAATCTTTGCAAACTTATAGTACCCTTCACGGGACAAAACCTAACGGAGCGATTTTCTCCACAATAGCAGACAAATTGAGAGGGGTCTTAAAGGCTCCCCCGGAGAAACACAAGGCTCAAACGTTGCATATAATATATGTTAACCAATTTTTAATTGAGACAAATGTACTTGACTCTAAGTTTTAAGACAAAATAAAACGTTTTAAAAGAAGTTGCGACTCATTCTTTGAAAATAAATAATGTTAGTTTCCATGTAAAAAGTGTTAGATTTTACTCGTAGAAAAGTACCTATTTTATTTTCCACTAATATTAGGAACTCTGTTTTGGGTAATTACTTCTCTGTCATTGATCTTGGTGTTGCTGTTACTTCTGATTACTCCTGTACGGCCCATAATACAGATAAGTGTGCAATATCTTAAAAGAAACTTGTTTACATTGCGTAAGAGGATTACGCAAAATTTTGTAAATGATCATACAGTTAATGCTCTTTTTAATGCCTTGGTTAGGTTGCGGCTTGAATATGCTTCCATTTTAAGGAATTCTTTTAACAAAGTTCATACTAATAAAATGTAAATTATTGTAAATAAAATTTTGAGGCATTTATATTATAATAAAACTGGCACTTATTGTAATGCTTTATCTGCTACCTTTTTTCGTAATGTGTTTATTGTTAAAAGCTTATGAAACAGAACGATTACATTATGTCTTCTTACTTCAATAATATGTTTTATTATGTCTTCTTACTTCAGTGATATGTTTAATTATGTCTTCTTACTTCAATGATATGTTTAATAGAATCAACTGGAGTGTGTCTCAACTCGCCTTTCTCATGATAGAATCCAATGTATTACTTTTTTTCAATTTTTACAAGAAAAAATTTGAAATATTGGTATAGTGGGTCTAAATAATTACAACTATAGCGTGCTACCCTTTATTTTAAAGGGCTTGAAAAAATGTTTCAATTGGTACCATACTTGACATTGTACACCCTCCTCCTCAGGGAGGGGGTAACTTGCCCCATCCCACCCGTCACGAACAAAAAAAATTATGTCGCAGTTATATTTTACAAAAATTATTGAAACTATAGCATTTTTATCATTGAGCCATAAATAAATCGTGTTATGCATGATTATGTCAAATTTTGTCCTGTGCAACCATGGAAAACGAAATATAAAACTTCGAATAAATTTCAAAGTTTTCGTTCGAATTAAAAAAGAAATTCTATCTAGTTCTAGATTTTTTATAACAAAGCAGGATATGAAGTTTCGTGAAAATCCGTTAATATTTGTAACTTCTATCATGTACACAAGAAGTCAAACATCAGACAACTACAGACATCAAACAGACTGACAAGACGGACATCACTCCCAAAACACTCAAAACGTGTCAAGAGTTCTTAAAACATATATTGGCATCAAAATCTCGAAATCTAAAATTTTCGTGAAAATAGTACTTTCTCAATACTATGTATAACAAAGTAAAAATTGATTATATCCCCGTTTTTAATAACATCATATTTCATGTTCCTTAATATTAAACAAAATATATTTGCTGAAATGAATTTTGATACCAATATTGGTTGTTACTCTGCTAAAAACTTTTATAAACTTTACAACAGGTTTCTGATAATCTTGATGTTTTTTACTCATCTCCTAATGCTTTAAAAATCATTAGTCATAAATATTTTGTATTTGATCCTGCTCTATAGGGACTTGATCCTGGAGTTTGCACACTTTTAAATAAAACATAAAGATATCTTTGACAGCCTTAACTATTTGTATAATAATAAAATTTATATCGATGCTTTACAAAACCAAATTGCAAGTAAAAACTTGTTAAACCTTCTTCTGCCTTCTCATAAACATCGCCTAAACCCACCAATGGCATTCTTAGAAAATAGCTCCACGAAACCGTGTAAATATAACTTTCCTTTAAAAGCATAAAATCTTGTTCACGAGGTTTTAAAAGTTGATTTTGCCAAAATTTCAACATGCAACCAGAACAACCTGGGGCTTTTCTCCTTGTCAAAATTGATAAGAAACATTTTGACATGTGCCAGGAAATAACTTCTGAAGTGACTTTATTTTTTTTTCTTTCACAAGAATAGTACTAAATCTCAGATTTCCTTTGGTAAATGTCGCGGAAGGAGGTTATACGTTAGGTCAAGTCTATATGAAAAAAAAGGAAAAGTGAGAGGGGTATTTCTATTATTATTGTCCATACAATACATGAATGTAGGATTTCTTCTGAAGTGTTATAAAACTACAAATTCAGGGTCTACTAATAAGATTTTTTTTTCACAAACATGACAAAACTTCTTACATAATTAAGGAGGATGTATTTGTATGTGTGTGAAGCTGTGTGTTTGTGCGGGCTACAGCGGGAAATCTAAGTATCCGACGGACATAAAATTCTGTACACAAGTATTTCAGTACCCGGAAAGACCATCTGGACGATCTGTTTTTAAATTGGAATTAAATTTTTAGTTATTTTATGTTTTAGCACGATTTTGAGCGATATTCACGATTTTCACACAGATTGGTTTCTTAGCTACCGATACTTTTATCAGAGTTTCTATATTGGCACAGTCGGAAAGGCCAAAGAACTTCCTCTCCAACGATGTTTGAACTGCATCCGTGGGGCAGTTAGTTCATATTTATTTTTTAAATACACCGTCGAAATTTACATTTTTTAGTTTATGTGATACTCGAAGCCGAGAAACTAAAATTAGCACAATTCTTTTGTATAGCAAAAAGTTCGCGTATATCTTTGCATTCTATCAGTTTTTATTTCATTTTTAATTTTAATCTTGGGGATTTTTAAGACAGAGAGCCTGTAAGGTATTTGATGCCCACGTTTCCCATCAGGCGCGTTTTCGTCCTTCATTTTAAAGACCGAGCATGAGTTTAAAACCTTCTCTCCTACAAAAAGGATTACTTTTTAAATATTTCATTTATTTATTTATTTATATATAACTTTTGCTTATTCACACGGGATCGGAGAAAATTTAAAGGTAGGGAGAAGGGATAATTTGGGAATGGTGTAGTATAACGCTCGTTGCTCCGTTCAATTTATCCCTGCCCTGTAAAAAATAAAGTACTTAAAAACGAAAACTCCAACGTACTCGTTTTCACGTGAGTACAATGACGCCATAAACGAGTAGGTAACATACTGAAATATAAGTAACCGCACATGCTTGAAAATGAGTACTTCAATAAATAAACATATTATTTCATTTTGATTTCATTAAAAATCGGGTAATAAATGTGCAGTTATAATACTGAAATTTTTTTTACAAATATTTCGAAAAATAAAAGTTATAACCTTGAATTTAAAGAACTTTATCATAAAAATTATGATGGCGGATGTATATATTTCATGTGCGGTGCTATGCGGTCCTGTGCTTGTTTTCTCTAATGTGGCGGTAGAATACGAACACACTATAAGCATAACTTGTCTTATGCATATGCGCTGTTTGCCATCCGTCATTTATTTGCAGTTTAAAAATATAATTGAAAAATAAAACTATATATTTGAATCTCTTTTATACTCAAAAATAAGTACATAGTATTTACAATTATGCTTAAAAGTGATTCTCATATATACTCATAAATGAGTACATAGTATTTACAATTATGTTTAAAATTGATTCTCCCATACTCATAAATGAGTATATAGTATTTATAATATGGACATAAATATGCTTAAAATTTAATTCTTTGATATACTCAACAAGAAAGATCAATCATGCTTAAAGCATTGATTGTGAAACACTTTCCAACTTCAATACAATTTTATTTAAACAAGTCTAAAATGCAACACAATCCTCGGTAATATTTTAAAACTTATCACAATACTACATTAATTTATCATATTTGAAAACTTAAACCTTCATCAAAAAAATGAACTTCATTCAAATGACGGCATTGAAATATAA
The DNA here is from genome assembly GCA_951213105.1 of Amaurobius ferox. Lineage (NCBI taxonomy): Eukaryota > Metazoa > Arthropoda > Arachnida > Araneae > Amaurobiidae > Amaurobius > Amaurobius ferox. Next base: position 99,638,907 of record OX578141.1, on the reverse strand, counting down.
ATTGCCTGGTTTAAACATCTCTAAAATGCGATACATTCCTCGGTAATATTTGTAAAACTATCATAATACTATGATAATTTATTATAATTGAAAACAGCATAGAAAACAACCGAAATTCATTCAAATGACGTCATAGAAAAAATAACACGACTGGATCTCTCTATAAAAACAGCATTTCATTCATAACATTTTTCCATTCATGTCATTCATCACAATACTATAATAATTTATTTTATTTAAAAATTAAGACTATGGAGCTACAAGTAATTAAACTCTATGCTTAAAACTTCATCGAGAAAAATTGTCCTTCTCTTTGTAAAATCAATGAATATTTCATTCATATCAGCTATGCAGACTCCATGTGCTAAATAATTTTGTGTTAAAGGAATACAGCAATTCTAATACAACTCATTCTACATATTTTGCTGTTTATATTTTACATAAGTGAAAAATAGGCTTCGTTGTAGACATAATCAAATTTGGATGATCATTTAAACTCAAATATATTGTAATTGAGTGGTTTCAGTATGTAGATGCACAGAATTTAAGCAAAAATAAAGTAGTTTTAGGACGGATCCAACACTCAATATGAATTTAAAAGACCTTAAAAAATCACGATTTTGAGACGAGATGGATGCCATATATCATTTTGAAATGGGTTATGTGATCTTTTCATATCATGGTCATGTGATCGCTTCATATAAGAGGTGTAATTATTATTTTAATTTTTATTTAAAAAACTTCTGAATATATTTCGCTGAATTTTTTTTTATATATTTTATGGAGCAATTTGAATATTACCTAAAATTTTCGAAGCAATTTTTGAATTTTAAATCCGCTTAAAAAATGTTTCAAAATTTAGGTGCCATAGGGCTCAATGTATTTCATTTTTTCAATCCGGGTCCAATCCAAAACTAATTGGATGATATTATTCATTTATATTCCTATAGGTCCTACAGAGTGTCGGAACAACATACTAAAATTTCATTTTGATTAAGTCATTTTTACGGTAGTTATCGTGCTAACGGACAGACAGACAGCCAGACAGAATAAACAAAGTCATAAACACTTTTCAACTTTGTTGTAAAGAGTTAAAAATGAGTTCATGCGCTTTGAAACATGTTTACTTGGCGCTATTTCAAGCAGGCAAAGTTCTCGAAAATGAGTACATTCTACTTTTTAACACTTTACAACAAAGTTGAAAAGTGTTTATGACTTCGTTTATTCTCTCTGTCTGTCTGTCTGTCCGTCTGTCCGTCCGTTAGCACGATAACTGCCGTAAAAATGACTTAATCAAAATGAAATTTTAGTATGTTGTTTAGACAGTCTGTAGGACCTATGGGAATATAAATGAATAATATCACCCAATTAGTTTGGATTAAACCCGGGTTGAAAAAATGAAATACATTGAACCCTACGCGACCTAATTTTCCAAACATTTTTTAAGTGGATTTAAAATTCACAAATTGCTTCGAAAAGTTTAGGTAATATTCAAATTATTCCATGAAATATATAAAAAAAAATTTTGCAAAATATATTCAGTAGTTTTTTAAATAAAAATTGAAATAATAATTACACCTCTTATATGAAACGATTACGTGACCATGATATGAAAAGATCACGTGTCTCACTTTAAAATAAAATATGGCATCCATCTTGTCTCAAAATCGTGATTTTTAAAGTTCTTTTTAATTCATATTGAGTGTTGTATTCGTCCTAAAACGGCTTTATTTTTACTTAAATTCTGTGCATCTACATACTGAAACAACGCAATGACAATGTGTTTGAGTTTAAATGCTCGTCCGAATTTAATTATTTCTAGAACGAAGCCTATTTTTCATTTATGTAAAATGTAACCAGCAAAAGATGTAGGATGAGTTGTATAGGAATTGCTGTATTTCTTTAACGCAAAAGTATTTAGCTCATGGAGTCTGCATAGCTGATATGAATGAAATATTCATTGATTTTGCAAAGAGAAGGATGATTTTTTTCGATGAAGTTTTAAGCATAGAGTTTAATTACTTGTAGCTCTATGGTCTTAATTTTTAAATAAAATAAATTATTATAGTATTGTGATGAATGAAATGAATGAGAAATTGTTAATGAATGAAATGCTGCTTTTATAGAGAGAGTCAGGCGTGTTATTTTTTCTGTGACGTCATTTGAATGAATGTCAGTTGTTTTCGATGAAGTTTTCAAATATAATAAATTGTTGTAGTATTATGATGATTTTAAAAATATTTCCGAGGAATGTATTGCATTTTAGAGATGTATAAACCAGGCAATTTTTATTTCAATGCCGTCCTTTGAATGAAGTTCATTTTTTTCGATGAAGGTTTAAGTTTTCAAATATAATAAATTATTGTAGTATTGTGATAAGTATTAAAAATTACTTAGTAATATATTGCATTTTAGAGCTGTTTAAATAAAATTGCATTAAAGTTGGAAATTATTTCATAATCAATGCTTTAAGCATGATTGATCTTTCTTGTTTTTTTAATACTCATTTTTAACAGTGTACTTTAACTCCCGGGTACATTCTGTAGTTTAGAATAAAATTATTCGATTTTCTTAAATTTGCTACCATTTAACGTTTAATAATTTATTTGTTGCTGGTTCCTTGTAACAGAGCGAAAAGTATCCAATTCTACTTAGGCATGGTGTGCAAATTTTACTAATTCACATATTCTTCGATTGGGGTAGTATAAAATATACATTTTTGCATTTTTATGAAATTGTCAGCATCGCGGAGTGCAACTATGATACCTAAATTTTCTTCCGTTTGCTGATTATTTTCCATCTTTCACTTAACTTCTACGAGTAGCCGTTGATTCCATATTCCTGTTGGACACAATTCAGAAAAACACCCAGTATATCGACCCATGTTATCGGAGTGAACATTTCAGTTTCAGAATCTGAATGTTCTTTGCCAATTTGATGAAAAATATCCAAACATTGTGCTAGCGTATGAATATTGTGATCGTGTGGAGTCCTTCGAAAAAAATCCCAAGGAAAAAAAAAATCTCATATTCCAATACATCGGACATACAGTTCGATAGGAGCAAGCGGGGCATGCTCCTGTTTGATTCAGCCAATACTTGGAGATGGATTCCAAGAAAAAAGAGGAAAAAAAAATAAAATATATCGATTCCTCCAAAAGACGGAAGCAGCTTAAAGGAAAAATAAGAAATTGATGGATATGGGATATGTGATGTTTGAAGTTTGTGATTGTATGAGTAGCGTTATTCTTAGGTAACTGATACATTTTAAACTTTTTCTTAAATATTTTTATCGACTTCAGTCTTCAGAGTCTATGAAACATCACTCTCAAGATAGCTTGTTTTATGCAGATATTATTGGTTTTTCGTAGTTTAATTCCTAAAAAATGTGAATGATTATATATTCAGGAGAAGATTGATTATTTTATTCAATATAATGATTTATATTGACTTTTAAAATGCCGAAGTGCAATACTTGCCGCAGTTAATTATATGATAGAAAGTATTTTAAATATAGATTAACGGAATGCTGTAAAACCTCAATAATTATGTGTTTCTTTATAAATAAAATGATGGTGTATTTTTTCCTATGCATACACTTGTTCCACTTTACGTCTTTGAAAATATTTATATCAATTTAATTAAAACTTAAAAGGGTATAATTTATACTGCTTTAATTTAATTAATCAAATCATAAAAAAACTGATTTGGGGAAATTGATTTTCTAGCTTTATTCTGTAAAATTCTATCTTTGTATTAATTAACATTATATCTTTAAAAATTGTTTATTCAATATTTATTTCAATGATCATATGATATTAATTTATTAATACGCAGTATTAATTAAAGTTGCATATTACAAGAAAATCGTGAAATCAGTTTTAAAAATAAAAAATAAACAAAATAAACATTATTCCTTTAAGCATAAAAGTTAATGAAGAACCTACTCTTCAACGTTGCTGCTTTAAAATTCTACGAAATCAATATTTTCAAAATTTATCATTGGTGAATCATTAGATGATTTTATGTGTAATTCATGATTTATAAACCTACTCTTTCAGATTATTGGAAAACCTTCAAGTAAATGAATCATTTGTTTTAAAGTTATATATTGATATATAAAGATATTTTTCATTACATTTTAGAGTAACATGTAGCTTCAAAATTGCGAATATGAACGATTTTGATTTATTACAAAATTGATAAATACATTTAAAAATATATAATATTTTATACAAAGAAAATACAACAGTACAAAAAAGATAATATAGGCTTAGAGTGTAATATAAATTTATTAGCAATTTTACAAAAATTATCGGTAAAATAAAAAGTTATATGATATTAATCATAATAATAATAATAATAATAATAAAAACAACAATAATAATATTAATAATAATAATAATAATAATAATAATAATAGTAATAACAAGAATAATAATAACAATAAAAGTAATATCCTGCGGTTCAAACACAAAAATTTAATCGAAAAAGACTCAAAATCAGATATTAAAAACTAAATTAATATAAAATCTTCATATAAATGCAGCATAAAACAAAATTTAAGTGTATTGTCTCTTAAATTGTGTTGCATGCTATATTTATACCATGATTTTATACAGCTTTAGCAATATTTTATTGTTTTAGCTTTATGTGACATCTATACACTAGAAGAATAAGAACAAAGTATTTTAAAAAAATGTAGTATCTTACACAACACAAAAAAAATATTTTATTAAAGTGAACAAAATGATAGAGAACGCCGAATCCTAGGCAGCACACTGCAAAGTACTATAGTTACAAGTATGTGTGCTAATGTATACAATAAGGCCAGATAAGTCAGGTAAAAGTTTTAAGTCCATAACGACAAGGTCAGATAACCCGCATTGCTGCATAATCTCCGCCTCAATCGAAGTAATGAGTAGAAAAATCGCATTAATATTTTCGATTAATCATATCAAAGGATTTTTAAAGATATCAGATAAATTATTTTAATGTAGCAATTTTACAATAATTCCATTCCAAAAAATATGATGTGAGCAGCACATTTGATTTTCCGTTACAGACGACACTAACAGGCAGACTCACAGGCATCTTCTTTTATTATTATAGATGACTTTCTTGGATATCTGAACAGAGCTAAAATATGATTACCATTTCACAAAATTAAAAATTAGAAACGTGCATCAAAGGTCATGCCTCATTCAGTTTCTCTACGCTAAGCCCATGTCCCATTTAGTTTCTCTTCGTTTCTCTTTTTAATGAATATATTTTTATATCAAAAAACCTGCAACACATGACATTCTCAGCATAATACAATAACTCAACTTTTTTCGCATCAGTAAAATTGTGTATAAGATCCACAATAAAATGATTTTGACATTAATTTACACCCCGTCTAATTCATGCTTACGTGTAAAATTTTCATCAAAATGCAATGCGTTTAAAAGTTTCAGTCAGTCACTTTCCAATGAAAATTTGCACATGAAATGTTTGTTTATTTGATAGTATTGAAGGTCCTAATTTTTTAATGATTTTTTAAAAAGTGAATTCAAAAACCTATATGGTTTTCGAATTCCGGTTCTCGAGATATTATACACGTATCTCGAGAACGGTGCATGATGACTTTCTAAAGTTTATGTCATTCGTTTTCTATTGAAAAATAACGTCTAAAATAATCATCTAAGTATCATTATTGACTTCTCTGATATTTAAAAAAAATCAAATATTGCGGAGGGGGGTGACAAAACATTCGATTACTTTTTTAATCTAATTAATTCCAGTATTAGTTGATTACAATAATTGTAACAAATCATTTTCGAAACACTTCATTAATTCATGCGATGTCGCTTCTACTCCCCCCCCACACACTGACATACACACACGCTAGCTTACACACATACAGACGCCATCTCAAAAACGTTCGATTCCAGTTTAGGAATGCTTAAAACCTGCGTTGACGTTAAAAACTCGAATTCGATATTTTGACCACATCACAATATTTTGCTTATACATTATGCATGTAGGGAAAGCAAAAAATCTACTTATCTAAAATAATAATAATTTTTGATAAATCATTTGTATACGTCTAATTTTCCATTTAAATTCGAATAATATACTTACATTTTGAGTAATCAAAAATTAGATCAAAATACTAGTTTATTGCTTTCCTTATACGATATGTTCAAACAACCTTAACATGACATACTTGCTATAAAATTACCTGTGTAACAATATTAACAATATTACAGTACAAAAGTTCAATACATTCGAAGGATCTTTGTATAGCACTACTTACATTGTTATTTTATAATGCTCGATAATATAAAATTTTAAAACAGTTAAATAATTTTTAATAAATATTAGTCATCGCATATTAACTAGGATATAAGCCTGTCAAAAACAGATAATCTAACAGTCTTTAAAACTTAAGCTGCAACATTTTTGTTTAACAATGTCTAGAGTTTTATTTTGTTTAAGAATGTCAAAAGCCATTTCCAACGATAAGATCTTGCATTTCCGACCCAGTAGTTCAACGGGAAGAGCCAGTGAGAGGATCATTGGTTCGTGTCCCGGCGGGGACAGCAAGGCCCTTTACAAATGTATGGTGCACAGCGTGGAAAATAGTCTAAAAATTTCCCCAGTTAAGTTCATTCCCCATAGTCGAATTTCAACATTTTATATCCCTGTTGGGGGCTTTGGACCGGTTCTAAGAGACTTTAAACCCCCTTCCCTTATTTTGTCCACTCTGAAAGAGAAATAGATAATAGACTCTATCAGATTCGATCAATTGATTGCTATAAGTACTCAAAAATGCAGCCTTCTAAGCCACCAGAAAGCTGTTTGAGGTTATGAAAAGTCTTAAAAATCATAATTTCTGTCATGGAGGATAAAAAATTCTACTACGTTAGGTTCTAACCGATGGTCGATACTATGTGCAAAGAGGTCACCTTCTAGGTCACCTTCTAGGTCACCAGGGAAGACTCTAAAGGATATTAAAATACTTTTTTAAAAAAACATTTTCCCACCCCGGGAGAATAAATTGAAAATTAGCCTACTTTAACTTATGTCCGATTGTCAATACTATAAGTGTGCAATTGTTCACACTTCTATATCAAGGGAGTGTGTTCTGGGGGTTTGAACAGACTTTCTGAAACTCCCCAACTATCTTTGCCCCCGAGGGAGCAAATCGAAAATCTATCTTTGTTAGTTCTTGTATTAAAGTTAATACTATAAATGTGCATATATTCAGCCTTTTAGGTCACCGAGGGACTTCTGGGGGACCTGTAAAGAGACAAAAATACGTTAGATATATTTAATAATTATATATAGGGATGTAAACATTAGGTAAGCTAAGTATCAATGCAAGCAAAAGGCGATTAAATACAATCATATTATTCGGTTGTGAAACAGATTTTTTAGTTCTTTTTTAATTCCAGTTGCCGTATGTTACTACTGTATTAATAAAAAATACGATACCAAATAATATATTTTTTACATAGAAGGTTATATTATATATAACAGTATTTTTATAAAGCTTTTTCCCCCGCAATTTCATCCTGAAGTAATACCTTAGATTACGTGGACAGAAGATCAATCGGAACATGAAGGAGGCAAGACAACTAAATGTGTGCAAGAAAAAAATATTCTTACCGTTATTTTCAGACTTTTAAAAAATGGCAGTGTGTCTTTTAAGACGATGTTAAGTAAAAATACAAGATTTTTTTTCTTATGCCCATGTAGCTCCGTCAGTAGAGAACTGGTCTTGAATTCATAAGTCAGAGATTTACGTTCTTTCTGGAAAATACTATTGATGTCGGAAGATGTTATCAATCCTTAAATAGAAAACACAAAGACTGTATGTAAACATTATAGTTATGGAGAGAGAGAAAATTTTGTTCTCCCCTACACAACGGTGTCGTATAGAATGGGAGAAATAATATTTTTCGCACACGGAATTGAATCAAATTATGGGTGTAGGTAGATTATATTCAAAACAATACTGCATAAATCTTACCATTATCAAAAATGATATTATGAAAAATTGTCAAAAGGAAGCGATGGTATAGGCAGATGGACGAGTTACATCAGAGGCAGACGAAAATGTTATCATAAGATTCATATTATATTGTTTGAATTAAATCTACCTACATCCTGAATGTTGTGCGATTAAAATGCATTTTCTACTTTTCCATGTGCCACTGTTGTGTAGGGTAGTACATTGAAAACTTGATTTTTCTCATAATTCATATTTAACACTTTCCAACATAGTTAAAAAGTGTTTATGACTTTGTTCATTTTGTCTGTCTGTCCGTTCGCACGATAACTGCCGTAAAAATAACTTTATCAACATGAAATTTTAGTATGTTGTTGAGACGGTCTGTGGGACATATGGGACAGTAAATTAATAATATCATCGGATTAGTTTTGGATTGAACCCGGATTGAAGAAGTGAAATACATTGAACCCTATGAGACCTAATTTTTCAAACATTTTTTAAGCGAAGTTAAAATTCACAAATTGCTTCGAAATTTTTAGAAAATATTCTAATTATCCCATAAAATATATCAAAAAATATATCAAAATGCTGTTGTGTAGAGTAGGATTATGAAAAGCTTATTTTTCTCATAATTTATTTTTATCATTTTAGCTTTCAATTCTAGTTTATTTTCTCCTCCTTCGCCAGTTTTCTTATTATTTTATGACGTAACTGACGTAGAAACCTATATAGTATTATACAGAACCTAACACGTTAGATCCAGGCGAACAATTCATCTGAAGACACTAATCCGTCATTCGTAAAGAAAATGCATGAAAAGGGCAAAATGGCATAGTCATAATTTACGTAAATCACAGCAAGGTTCTTTACACTGGTTCCCGGACAAATGAACCTTGATGGTTTGTACAATGGTGCCGGGTATCCGAAAGCGACACTAGAACGACTAGCATGGATTCAATAAACTCTGGGATATTGAGTGCTGATTTGAAAATCGGTAGGCCAATAACCATGCAGGAAGTTAACCTGGAGGATAAAAATAGGGCATCAGATGAACGTGAGGTGAACACACCAAGAGCTGATCAGTCAGATTGTCGAGTTGCACGCCAATCTGACATTAGAGGAAGGAGAATTCAAAGTCCACTTCAACTATAAGAGCATGCAATTCTGTCCCAGAGTGTCTAATTAGAGGGATCTCGCTGGCAAAATTGTATTTTGGTTGGGCCTTGTGTGAGGTCTAAATAACCTTTCAATTAGTATTTCCCTCAGTTTGCATTATAATTTATATTTACTTAAAACTAACCATTCTAACTGGTTCGGTTGATAGAGCAATCAGCGAGCTAATCAGAATTTTCTGCGTTCCTAAGTTAGAGTAGGAATATATTTTGAATCGTGAGAGATTCAGTAGAAGATGAAAGATTCTAGTAGTAAGATGAAGGATTCTAGTAGTAAGATTAAGGATTCTAGTAGTAAGATGAAGGATTCTAGTAGTAAGATGAAGGATTCTAGCAAGAGTTTGGACGAGAGTGGGCTGGAGTGAAGCAAAAGGCACGATGATAGATTTGGAGGAGTTCGGAAGTTGGCCAGCAGCCCAATGGAAAGAAACGCCATTCGATACAACTATGCCTAGGGAGAGTCTAGTATTCGGGGTGTGGCTGCAGAACGTGGCGAAATAACAGAATACCTTGGTAATAACATAAGCTTTGTAAATGCGTATCCAATATAAGCTTTATCACCATACCACGTAAAGTTATAAGTATTTGATATAGTATTTATATTATCATTATGGACATGATAAATACACGTGATTAGTAATGTGTCGGATCGGGTTCGAAGCAAGAAGTAAACTCGATCCGCAAGGAAATTTGGCCCAAAAAGTACATTGCGATTTTCAGATAAATAATTAAACACCAGATGTGTGCAATAATAGTTCCCTTGTCTGGAAGAATTAAGTTCCAGATGGCAGCAATGAAATGAATACACAATTGCGTAACACATGAAATAAAATGCACTAATATAAATTTAACAAAAATTATTTATTAAGGATTATAGATTATTATTTAAATCAGTATTTTAACATAATAAGCAATTGGTATATCACACAACAACATTTCTCATTTTCTCTTTAAGCATGATTTTACTATTAAATTGCTCCGACATGCCATTGATATATTTGTATACAATCAAATTCAATTATAATGAACATCAAATACAACTTTAATTTATGAATTATTTCTTAGCCTGTAAGTTTTCATTAGATCTTACTATCTCTGGTTCTGTACCTTCAGAGATTCTTAAAATTTATTCAGTAAATTTTACCTCACTTTCCAAAATTTGACCAAGGCATAAAGTTCATCAAAAAGGGATTCTTCCCAAGAACTCGAATTACCCGGACCTGATTCCAAGGGGGTCGAACTCAGGCTTTCAAAATGTTCTCAACATGGCGCGGCAATCCAATACTGAGACGCTAAGCTTCACTCGCGGCAGATGAAAGGAATCTTCCTAAAATAAATAAAATAAATATTAAAATTTGTGTGATTTTAAAGTCAGCCGGTCTTCTTCACATCCTCCTGGACCTTCGGGGAATAATTTCTTAAGGAATACAATATTCCCAACGGTGAAAAGCCATTTTGGCCAACGCTTTGTCTTAATTTCTTAAGACCTCCAACCTCCGTCCAACTCTCAAAGTTCTTGCCGTCCAAGAGAGTGAAAAAGCAAGCGCACACAAACTTTTCCTCGGCCGCCGCTTCCTGATTGGCCTAGAGAGGAGCAAAACTTCAAAAGTTCTCCTAGCCAGACGTGACGTCAACACTTTAGGAGACAGCTACGAAACAAACACAGATTCGCATTTATGCAGAATCAAGAATTTAATATAAAATCAATTTAAACAAGGCTTAGCACATTACAGGCACAGAAACGAAAAGAAAGGAGCTTTTCTCTCCAAATTCACACAAAGTCCATGTCGCACAGAATGGCGACATGACAAATATATCCAGTTTAGAAATACAGCAGATGTTGTCGTAAAAATTGAAATTGAATAGTGGCTGTGTTCGTGATGAGAATTGAAAGTGCATATATAGTACACTACATGGCTATAAGTATCCGGATACCCCTCCGGAAAAGCGAATGTGGTTATGCATGTCATAGAACGAGATAAAAGTGAGCACCACAGCCTCGGGTAGTCATAAACGTGCGTTAGAAATGCAATGAGTAAGTCGGCAAAGATGAGTGAGTTTGTACGTGGCATGATAATTGGATGCCATCGTTGCAACAAATCGGTTCCATACATTTCTTCATTGGTGCAGGTGTCTTTATCAACTATAAATGATGCCATTGTAAATTGGAGACATCTGGGATCTACAGCTGCTGGAAACAAATTGATAGGCCGCAGAAATTCACAGATTGCAGTTGTCGAACCCTGAAGAGGGTGATGCTGAAGAATCGCAAGGACCCGATCGCAGCGGTCAGTGGTGATTCTGAAATGCATCTGGCGTCGTCTGTAGCACCTGGACTGTTCGTCGGGAATTAAAAAAATAGGTTTCCACGGTCGTTCAGTCGCTCAGAAGCCCAAAATTCACACGGTCAATACGACACGTCGGTTGCAGTGGTGCAAAGCTCACCGCCATTAGACTGTGGAGTAATGGAAACAAGTACTTTGGTGTGATGCATCCCACTACATTGTCTGACAATCCGACGGATGGGTCTAGGTTTGGCGGTTGCAAGGTGAACGCATCCTGCTCGATTGTAAATTGTGTGCATTTTGCCAATTGTAAAGTTTGGTGGCGACGGCTTCATGGTTTGAGGCTAGTTTTCGTGGCTCGGCCTGGGCCCCTTAGTTCCTGTGGTGGGAAACATGAACGCTGCAATGTATGTCGACATTCTTGACAACTCTGCACTTCCAACTCTCTGGCAACAGTTCGGGGATGCATCGTTTCAGCAGCATATGAGGGAGCTATGGGACACCCCCATATGCTGCTTATTTACCCTTTTTTATCCCTTTTCTCAGGACATTACCTACTATTTCAAACATCAATGAGACCAAAAAACGTTAAAAATCATCAAAATCAAGCATTTTTGAAATTTTGCAAAAATAGGACATAAAAAAACGTTGTTTTTATTCAAAAACAAGACCTTTTTGAAATAATTGAGACCAAAAATGACATAAAAACTGTCAAAATCCATCATTTCTAAAATTATAAAAAATCATATATAAAAAGAACGATATACATTCAGTCAAATTTAAGCATTTTTGAAATTTTACAAAAATGAGACATCAAAAGACACTGTTTTTAATTAGAAACAATGCCTTTTTGAACATCATTGAGACTGAAAATGATATAACATTAGTCAAAATTAAGCAGCTTTTACGCCCACCCCAATTCAGGGGGGTTAACGTTAACACCCTGAAAAATCAAAAATATATAAAAAAAAATAAGAATAATTAACGCTCAGAAAGATAAAGAAAAAATGAGAATAACATCATTACAATGACTCTAAAACAGAATTATTTCCAGAATATATATAAAAGTAAAATAAATAAATAAAAGTATTGAATTTTTACATTAGAAATAACATAAAAATAAGATTAATATCATTTGAAACGAAGCTGTTTGAAACCGCGTCTTATCTATATAAATAAAAATGAAAATCTGTCTGTCTGTCTGTCTGTCTGTCTGTCTGTCTGTCAGTCTGTCTGTCTGTCTGTTTGTCACACCATCACGGGAGAACGGCTGAACCGAAATGTATGAAATTTTGTGGGTAGCCCAGATATAGCCCCACTTAAAATTTTATCCGTGTTTTGAGTTTCTACGACCAGTGGTTCTCGAGATATTAGTAAAAAACGAAATTTTCGTTTGTCTCATCATCACGAAAAAACGGCTGAACCGAATTTAATGAAATTTGGTGAATAGCCTTGAAATATCCCCCCATAAATTTTGTCCAAGTTTCGAGTTTCTAAGACTTGGGGTTGTCGAGATATTAATGAAAAACGGAACTTTTTCCTAGGAGTTCTACTCCCTAACTCCGTGGTTTATCCAAACGAAAAGCTTGAAAATCGTTTGAAAGTGAATTAAAATTTAATCTCTGAGTTTGATGGGAGATTTTTTGCGTTAATTAGTCACTTTCTGAAAACATGAATTGTTTGAAACATGATTTAAAGGGGAAATCTATCTCCATGGTTCATGGGTTATTTAAAACAAGCTTTTACGGAACAATGAGAAGTATAGAGAAATCAAAATCGTTATTTAATTTCGCAGTTTATGTTATAAGACAAGACATATTTAACATGTTATAAGATTCTATCTTATATCATGTTACTCAGAAACGCAATTAAATTAAATCTGTCTGTTAATTTTAATAATTATTTTTTCGATTTGAATAATAAATAAAAGGATATAAAAATATATTTTAGAAAAGAACGATTTGATTTTTCTTATAGCATTTTTGACTGGATAATATCAATTACGGTCTTCAGGTTTAAAAATTATTATTATTTATATTTTCGGGGATTATTGATTCAAGGATTATTGATATTTTCAAGTTATTATGCAATTATTTTATTATGACAAAAATTGTTTAAACTCATATATTGTATGTTGTACGAATCTTCTACAAATACACGTGTCTTATAATCTACGAGAATATAAGTAGTACAGGTATATTGATATATGTTTTGATATATATTGGCATATATTGGAATCAATTACGACCTTCTGGTATAAAGATTACGGATATTATTGATGTTTTCTCTTTTATTTTGGCAAATAACGGGTAATCTTCTACTAACACATTGGCATATTTTCTGATCTGCGACAATATAATTAGTACGGGGTTGCATATATTCATTCAATTCCTATTTTTTCTTCTGTAAAGTTGCTTACAAAAGGGGGCAGGATGTTTTATTTTTCAGATCTGATCGTGAAGATAATTTTGCATAGTGAGAACATATATTCTTAAACTTCTCTTTAGGAGAAATAAATTTAATATTTTAACAGAATTTGCACAAGATTGCGAACTTTAAGTTTCTTTAAATTATACACTCCGTACGAATAACGGGTGTGCTGTTAGTGGTTAATAAATTTTAACATTTTAGGAGGATATATCATGTTGCTCGGCATCGCAATTAAATTAAATGTGTTTGTTAATGTTTTTATTATTTTTTTTCGATTTAAATAATAAATAAATGGATAAATGGATATAAAAGTATATCTTATGAATGGACGGTTTGATTTTTCTTTTAATTATATTAATTGCTGACTGCGTACATCAATTTCATTTATTTTGGCAAAGAGTTTTCAAGCTTATATCGTATTTAGCTACTAAACTCATATATTGTGTTTAGCCAATAAATTCATATAGCCGATTGTTGAAACAGAAAAACAGTAGAGCGGGTATATCTTCTAATACAATTGTAGTGTTTTCATTTAGTATATTGAAACGGGATAAGAAAGTTTCATTCAGATCTGCAAATTCAAAGCTACGAATTTGGAGGGATATCGCTAATTTGACAACTTTTCTTAAACTTTGCCAAATTGACGGAAATGTCGCCAAATTGATATAAACGACACACAAACAGCTGCCATAAACCTTCGGGTTGGTCGTGTGGCTTGGGTCTTCTACATATCAAAGAAATTTTTTTTTGTTTTGTTAGAAGAGAGTACTGAAATGATGTTTGGTTAGCATTTATCTGTCAGACCAACCATCCTACTTAGTAATACATTTAGCGAATTTTTAAAATGTCACCAAATTGATAAAAATGTTTTCAAATCTATAAAAATATCTTGAAATTGATAAAATTGCGCTACATAAATGATATTAATTGTTTTTTGTTAGGGGATAGTATTGTGATGATATTTCGTCAATTTGTCGCAAAGTGGAACTGTCAGTTCTACAGTCCCACTTGGCGATAAATTTGGCGATTTTTTAAAATGTCGCTAATTTGACGAAACTGTCGCCAAATGTTCCATAGAAATATAACTATTTAGACGATATTTTTTCTACCAATTTATTTGAAACAAATGATATCATGTCGCTTAGCAACGGATTTAAATCCAATGTGTTTATGCGGCAGACGATTTTTATTAAATCTTTTCCGATTTGAATAATGAAGATATGTATATAAAATAAATTTCATTGCCATTTCATTTTGGACTGGATAATATCAATTATACTCTTCAGGTTTAAACGTTATTATTATTGATATTTTCCGGAATTATTGATTCAGGGATTATTGATATTTTTAAGTTATTACGCCATTGTTTTATTGCGGCAAAAATTGCTGACACACGCATATTGTACGTTGTACGAGTAATCTTCTAGGAATGCACGGGTATATCTTCTAACCTACGAGAATATAAGTAGTACAGGTATATTGGCATATATTTTGACATATATTGGCATATATATTGGAATCAAGTACAGTCTTCTGATATGAAGATTAAGGGGATTAATTATATATTTAATTTATTACGTCGTCTGTTGTATTTTACCAAAAAACATTTGTGACTCATATTGCAAAACGGGTAATCTTCTACTAATAATCGGACATTATAAGTAGAAGATTACCCGTGGTAGTACGTGTATATCTTCCCATATAATTTTAGCACTTTAATTTTGACATATATTGGAATAAATGACTGTCTTCAGATTTAAAGATTACGGGTTTATTGGTATTTTCAATTTATACATGTAATCTACTAATACAGGTTATATTGTCTAATATTCGCGTATATAATTAGTACGGGTCCCATACAATTTTAACGCTTTTATTTTGCATATATTGATTCAATTCCATATTTTTTTTTATATTTGCTTACATAAGGGGTCCAAGATGTTTTATTCTTCAGATATGTCCATGAAGATAATTTTATATAGCGAGAACAGAGATTCTTAAACTTCTTTTTAGGAGCATTATATTAAATATTTTAACAGAATATTTTGATTAAACATGTCATTTAGTATACTATAAGAATTTGGGCATGATTATGAATTTCAAGTTTCTTTATATTATATACTCCGTACGAAGAACGGGTATGCTGCTAGTATAACTATAAAATTAACTTTTTTACTGTTAAAAAACGCGATCATAAATTGAAATCGCGTTAAAATTATTCATAAATTCTTGATTTCGATTAAATAAGATTAATTATCTCTCTCTAATATATAGTCGTATTTGCCGTTAACCATCTCCAAATAATTAAAAATATATTCACCTTCACTAATTTCATTTATAGTTTCGTCAGAAAGATTTCCATAATTTTTCTAAGATAATAATCATTTTCTGAATTATTTACATCCAATTTAACAACAGTCGAATCTCCAAATTTAGTATTTATTTTGCGTAAAGATATTAGAGTATATTTTCCAGGTTTTAAATCTTTCAACTGTAAAGTTGTGAACCTTTTAACTTCGTTTTTGAAACTATTAAATTCATCCATCT
The DNA here is from genome assembly GCA_951213105.1 of Amaurobius ferox. NCBI lineage: Eukaryota > Metazoa > Arthropoda > Arachnida > Araneae > Amaurobiidae > Amaurobius > Amaurobius ferox. The sequence continues at coordinate 99,622,475 of OX578141.1, read as the reverse complement.
TATTTATATAGAATTATTTTTTAAACGAAATGCTATCGACTTCAAATATTTTTTGGTAAACAAAATGTTTATCCACGTCAATTAACAACCGTAGACCTTTTTTTTTAATGTCTTCATTTTTTTCGTCATTAATTATAACGTACATTTGAACAAAATATTTTGAAAGTAATTCTTTAATGTATAAATCATTATATTCATCATAACGTTGAAGTAATTCTTCACATTTTCTAAATAATTCACAAATTTCCTTATCCATATCACGATAGAAAGCTTCTATATCTTCAAATATGTTACTCATTTATTTAGAATTATTTTTAGCAATATAATGTTATCGCCTTATAAATCAAAATTCAACCATTCCTCATAATCTGTAAATCCTCTTTCTTTCATTTCTTTTATGAATTTTTCTTTATATTCTTCATTAATTTTTGATGTTTTAAATATTTTCAGAGATATCAGATTTTTCTGTTCATTTTCGGAAATATTAACAGAAACATCAGGATTAAATCGGCTTAATACATTAACCATTCTAGATACTTTTCCTACAAAACATTTATCATTTCCTGCTTTTAATTCACGTCGTTTTTCTACTATATTTATTTAATTATACGCCATTAGTCGTTTATCTACTATATTTATTTAATTAAACGCCATTAGTCGGTTATCTACTATAAAAATAACCTACTTCTACATCCACAATGCTTGGCAAAACTTTGGCGACGAATTTGCCTGAATATCGCTAACTTTTCGAGTATTCTAAATGCTGCCAAAGTGACTGAAATATAGCCAAATTGATAAAAATAGCACCAAATTGATAAAACTGACGCTAAGACTAATGACTGAAGACTAATTGATGAAAATGCAATATCTTGGAAAGAATATAAGAATCTACTATAAGAGAAGATACTTTGGGTAATAGTTTTGTATTTGGACGCCATAAGTCATTTATCTACTTTAAGAATAACCTATTTCTCCGACCATAATCCTTGACGATATTTTGGCGACGAATTTGGCGGAATATCGCCAACTTGGAGAGTTTTAAATGTCGCCAAATTGATAAAAATATCGTCAAATTGATAAACATGTCGCTAAATTGACAAGAATGACGCCAAATTGATAAGAATGACGTTAAATCAATGAAAATGACAACTAATTCATGAGAATTCATTATTTTATAAACATAAGAATAACCTATTTCTCCATCTCTGACGCTTGGCGGAATGCTGGCGACGAAATTTCGCGGCATATCGCTAACTTGGTGAATATTTTTAAATGTTTCTAAATTTGCGAAACTGATGCCAAATTGATAGAAATGTTATCAAATTGATAAAAATGTCGCCAAATTGGCGAAACTGTTACCAAATTGATAAAAATGTTATTAAATTGATAAAAATGTCTCCAAATTGATAAAAATGACACCAAATGGGATGCAATGTTTTGCAAATTTTTTATTCCGTCATATGATGGGCATATCTTTTATTATACTTGAAATGGTCTTCTAAATATTGCCAACTTGGCGATATTTGGTCCCACATTGACGAAAATATCGTCAAAATTACGAAAATGATGCCAAGTTAATGAAAATGACACCTAATTGATGAATTTATTATTAAAATATTTAAATATATGGACTATATTGCTTATTGAGGATGATATCAATATTGATAATTGTTAATTTAGAGTTGCGTAAAATATAAGTTAAGTAGGTACGAAATAGTTTAACATATTGTCATCCAAAAAAGCGTTAAATGTACAATTTAACGTTATAAACATTGTGCCGTTGATTTTTTCGCTACTTGTTCACCGTTAAAGAAGTAAATCCATTGCATTATATAAGGAAAATCATGCTGCCCACATCAATTTTTTTTAAATAAATTTTAAGTGTAAAAAATTGATATGTGGAAAGTGTATAAAATGTTGTTGTGAAGTATCGTATTGCTATGTTTGACGTATTTGGTCAGAAGTTAAAATAGTTTTAGAAGTTAAAATTGTATTGATACTTTTGAAGTAAGTTTTTTGAAGTTAAAATTGCATTGATGTTTTGAAAGAAGTTTTAGAGTTAAAATTGTATTGTATTGTGTCTTGACTATGTTTTAGAAATTAGTAAGTGCTATTTATGTGTTTTAAATAAGTTTTAGATATCTGAAAATGGTATTCATGTATTTGAATAAGTTTTAGAAAGTAAAATTATATTGATATGCTTTAAGTAGTATTTAGAAATTAAAATTTGAAATTGAAATGTATTGAGTAATATGCTAGAAAGTTCATTGATTTTTTATGTGTTTAGATTTAAGAATTGAAAATCACATGTATTTAGTAATTATAGTTGAAATTGCATTTGAAATTTATAGTAGTTATAGTAATTGGTGTGATGTTTTAAAATAGTTGAAATTGATTGATCTAATATTAGGATTTTTAAAGTATTGGAGACTGTGTAATGTCATTCATTTCTGGAGTAAGAAAGAAGAATGATTGTAGTTTGGGATTAGATATGTATAAGCGTGTGCTTGATCAAAAGGGTGGAGGAGCATTGATGTTAGATCGCGAATCTAAGAGTTTTTGTCTGTGGTTTAATTTGCACAAATGTTAGGAATCGGAAGTTTATGCATTGTGAAAATATCTGGATTAAAAGGATCAGTTTAGATGAGTGCATGATTTCATGATTAAAATCAATTAAGGCAGAAAAAAGTTTGTGTTTTTAAAGTGAAATAATAATGAAAATAGATGCATGTACTTTGATTTTGAAGTAGATGATGGCGAAACACATAATGAAGGTGTTTGCTCGTAAAAATATTTTATAATCGAAAATGTTTAAAATATGTATACAAGTGTAGATTAAAATTTATTTCTAGCGATGGATGACGTAATGAGGGAATAGAAAGAATAAAGTTGTCAATGAGTGTTATTTGTATAAAAAAATGTTGACTTATGTGCATTTTGTTGCTTTATGTTTCGCGATCATTTCAAAGAGAACGTCTGAGATCCAGTTCTTGATCCATTGATAACTAAGTTAAAAGGTTAATTTTCTCCTGTATTGAGACAGAGTTCTTTTCCTTGGATTAATCCAAATTTTAAGAAATGATCGTATGGGGTCTTTAAGCAACGACCAAAGAGTTGATTGCTCAGAGCGGAGATGGAAAAACTGATACCTATCATAGGTTGGTCACTTTGCTCTGTAAAACGAAGAAAAAAATTAAAAAATTAAAATTCTATTAAAATTTTTTTATAGAATTCAAAATCAGTATTCTAATATGGTTTCATTAAGCTTGCATTGTAAGAACTTTATAACCATGTGCTTAGTTAAATAAAAGCTGCTGGCTCGTTAAAAACTGTAAAGCCAACTGTAAAGCCAACTGTAAAGCCTTAACTGTAAAGCCAAAAGCTATTAGCTGTAAAACCTCTTGTGTACTTCACACAGTGAAGAGAGTACTTTTCAACTTATATCCTTCAAATTCGAAAAAAAAGGGATTTTGCTCATCTTCGTCCGTCCTCAAGTGACAGCAACGAACATAAGTTCATTGTTCACCAACAAAACCTTTTGCAGAACATGCAACAGTAATAATTGTTAAAAAACTTATGCAGTAACATTAAATATGTTTTACTATTACTGTAGTACTCCCTTATACTCGAGGAAGACTTCCAAGATCCCTATTGGATATCTGAAACCGCGCGTAGTACCGAACCATATGGCTATCCGTATTAGAGGAAATTTCTCGAGAACGAAGAGAGTTATCGTTATTTTTAATGTAGTTGCACAGGAAACCTCTATGGTATTACACGACAAGACAACGTTTAGGGGCTAGCCCCCCCCCCCCCTTTGTAAGTAGAGTCGGGGCCTACCTCGCCCCTTTTTAGAGATAGAGAAAACAATAAATTACAAATTTGTTGAGCGCTACCAAATCAGTACCAAATTTGTCCGACAGAAAAGCTGAAAAAACCCTGAAAACTAGGAAATACACTCTAAATCCCCTCAATCCCCTCAGCATTTTGGTAACATTCTCCAAAAATACGGATCACTTCGCAATATTCTTCAGTAGTAAACATAGTAGACATGGCTCATAAAATCGAACTAAAAATGGAACGAAGTAGCAAAGGGATAGATAGCATAGGGATACATAGTATAGGGATACATTACTGCAGATAAAATGTTCTTTCAACTTTAGATTAGTTTATGCATTTTTTCTGACTTCGATTATAATGGTGCTTACCGACAAATTGTCTGTCAAATAAAACAGCGCCCAAACTAAATTTATTAAATCGTTTGCTATACAGCTATGGCCAGAAGGGTTTGTTGTTTAAAGAATCGTATGCTTTTAAAAATATATTTTTAGACAATTATTTGCAACTTTTTCTGTTAATCAAAACTTTTGTCCTAATTTGACAACTCTATATAACTTAATAATTGACGTTCTTTCTATATCTCTAAAAGGAAGCTTATTAAGCCCCTGCCCCATATAAAGGAGGGCTACCCCCCGAACATTGCCTTGTCGTGTAGCGACATAGGGGTTTCCTATGAAGTTGCATCAAAAATAACTATAACTATCTTCATCCTCTAGATATTTACCCTGATACGGATTTTTCCAGACACCATGTATATATTATGTGTTTTCCTATACATACATACCTATGATAAAGTTTAATTTGTAAATAAGGCACAGTAAGAAGTTATCAAGTTACCAACAATAACAGATAATAAAAGAGGCATTTGCAGTTTCTGGTTTTAATTCAACCATTGCAGGTTTGATGATTGTTGTAGTGTCAACAATAGTGAATAACAGCAATTGCGTGCGATTACGCAATTTAAAACTTTTGAATTGTTAATTTCTGCAAATTCTCATTAGTTGTAATCGGACTGCGATTCATCACGAGTAAGTGAAACCGCGGAAAAGCGGGGACTACAAAAATTTATGGTTGGAAAACAACTACGGTATCTATATAACAATTGCCTAACGTCTTTGTGTCTTTAAATCCTCCACAGCACCCCTGGTGATCTAAATACTAAATCTTTCCAGATTTATAGTATCAACCGCGAGGCAGAACTTAATGTAGTCGGATTTTCAATTTTCCCCTAGGGTAGAGAAATATTTTTCTAGAAGTATTTCCAGACCCTTTAGATAGCCAGATAGCCATAAATACCAGTTCACAGTATAAAACTATAAGAATGCAACTGTATACCTCTAGTCGCCGTGTATATTTACATTGCAAATAATAAAAGTATTTTCAGTATTGTATGTTTCAATTATATTAATTTCTGGAATCCCCCAGCAATTCAAAATCTTAATCTAAATTCTTGAATTCTCAAAATTTCATTTTACACATCTTCATTTTTACCGCAAATATTATTCAAGAAGTAAGGAAAAACTTTTTGTTCAACAAGATAATTTTTTACAGAACAGGCAATAATTATTTTTCTAAAAAGATTTACAGCTACTTTAACAATATACATCTTCATGACTGCTCTATGATATGACAAAAACTGGAATATGCACAGGATGAAACCAGCAGTATACAACTGTATACTTCTAGTGATCGCACACATTTGCATGGTAAATACAAAGAACAGCTTCTGTACTATCTGTTTCAATTATAGTTTCCTCTAAATTCCGCCCCCAAATCAAAACCTTAATCTAAACTTTCGAATTCTCAAAATTTCATTTTAAACCCAAAATTGAAATACAAGAAAAGTAACATTTTTCATACGTAACACAAAATGTTTTACTTCAAAAAACCTCCAAATCCCCCGTTTCAAAATATCTAAACAATTCCAAATTTCACAATCGATAGTAGCATATGGATTTTATTTAAATACGACATCTCTCACGCAAGGTGGATTTTGAATCAAAATAGCATATTTCCGCCTTATATACATATAAAACCAGACTACAATTCAGAAAAAATCATGGTACACAAATTGTTTTCGTAAATTCACAATGGCAGGGAAAGGCGTTGATTTACACGTAGAGTAGAAAGGACATATGTTCCAGCTATCTAATTTTCTTTGTCAATATCATATTTTTTTTTCTATTTCTTGATTTTAAATAGAAATTGAAAACATGCACTGAACAAAAGTCGTTCCAAGTCTTATTTGAATGCATATTTTCCGAATTTTTTTCTTTGGTTTTCTTTTCTATATAATCTTTCTAGACTGTAAATGCAGATAACTTTAGGAAAAACACTCTTGAGTGCTGTAGGTTGAAAAATATTTAGTTTTCAGCATCAAATAGTAAAATACAGATTGGAAATTTATTATTTGCTTTTGTCGAATGTATGTTAAAGTGTCTTAGCCAAAGTAAATGTAAAATGTTGAAATGCTATAAATGTCATTTTGTCTATAACCCATAGATACTAGATATTGAAAATCGTTTCATTTTCTTATTGAAGTTTGTACTTTCCCTAAATACATAGTATAATGTATAGGGAAAGACGGAGTCGAGAAATAACATTGAGAAGAAATATCGTCTTTCAGTATTCTCTTTAAGCATGCTCTAATCCAAGCTGCAACTTGAACACGTCACCAGGGCATCGTATGACAAAAACAAATTTCAAGAATAAAAAGCTGTTTGGTACAGAGATAGAGATATCGATTGAAGATATTTCAGATGAAAATTGCATTTTACAGTAAAACACGGTGTAAATTAATTTAAAATTAAGCTATAATTGATGAATTTTTTAGTGTTTTTTTAGTGAACCAATGCTTCCGCTTCATCCCACCTTACCTCATTTTTTTAATACAGAACATCAGAGAAAATAACCCACAAAAGATTATTTCAAATAAAATGGGGTCTAGCTGCTGTTACTTAATGCATGTTTTTATTTTCTATTTAAATATAAAATCTGCAGAAGTAAAGGTTTATAATTGATATATATAAATATGTTTGAGATGCTTCTATTTAATCCCTCCACACCCTACTGCTTTATGGTACAGAACATTGAAAAAATAACTCACAGAACATTCTTAAAAAGAATGTGGTTGGTTAACGTTACGTAATGCAGGTTCAATATTTTTATTTAGAAACGAAGATTGCAAGAAGATGGGTTAAATATTGATATATCAATGCTTTTATGAGATGCTTCAGTTCATTCTTCTAGACCCCACTGTTTTCCCTGCGGATGCCTCCCCCACTGGGTCCCGGTCTAAATTGGGGGGCACTTCCCGGCCGTCCAAACAGTTACCATATACCTCTTCTGGTAGGTCGGACGGTCTGGGTCTCAAAAACAACACTCCACTGTTTTATGCTAAAGAACTTTCCTAAAATAACGTAAGATGAGTTTTTAAAAAATGTATCTTGGATGCTGTTACTTAATGCAGATTTTCAATTCTTATTTAAAAATAAAATCTTTAAAAATATAGGTTGTTAATTTTTAGATATATTAATGTCGTTGTTAGTAAAGCGATGTTTCTGTTTCATCCTCCCACGACATTCCATTACATTAGGGTGCAGAACAATGGAAAAATAACATGTAGAATACTCTTCAAGATAATAAAATGAATGAATGTGGATTCACTGTACATTCATTCACTCTTTCCTCATTCTTATTAATAACTTATTGCTACTTATAGTTATAGTTTATATTATTACGCATATCGATGCACTTGCATCATGTAACAGCGTATTTTGCCAGGAGATAGTTGCAAAGTGTCTGTGGTAGGCCTAGTCTAAATTACATAATCGATTAATACATTCTATTGTCTATTCGATTCATTATTTATTATTTATTAAAATTATTTTATAAGGTTACTAATGATTATCATTTTTATCTATATGTATTAATAAGCACTTCTTGTATTTTGAATTCAGTTTATTTGGTCGCTATCCCTTCTTATACTTTAAAATGGAACTATTTTTCACAATTTTTACGAATGGCAACATAAACATTACACATTACAATTTAGGATTGGCAACATCTTCTTTGCGCATCACGTTGGGTTGGTTTAGGTAATTCAACATCTGTCATAAAAGATATGACATTTTGTGCAGTCCGAATATTGCACAGGGTTTTAAGAACCTTTTAAACCTTTTTAATTTAAATTTTAATGAAGTTAAAGTTAATATTTTACAAGTTTCTTTTTAAAAGTATTCTAAAGGCATTCGCCTGGCAAAAGAGCCATTTTCAAAATCATTTTCCTGCAGGACGAGCTCACAGCTGCAAAAGAGAGTAGTCTACAGCCCCCCCCCCCCCTTAGTACATGCAAGGAAGATTTTATATTGCTTAACCCGTAACGGTCAAAATTCCTTCACAGCCACAAACTTTGTTTCCCACAGAAACCTTATACTGGAATTCTGCGCCCTTCAACTTCACATGGGCAGTCATTTGAAGATGGCCATTTTCACTGTCAACTTCCAAAAATAATAGGGAAAAGTTACTCCCACTTTACAGTACAGCTGGACAAAAGTCGCGGATGGACATGACGCTTCAAGGGGGATTTCAAAATCATATCCCCTTGGATTTTGCATTATAGCAGGCTACATCCAATAAGAGGTTCTGTAAGTCAAGGAGTAGCCAATTACAGATGTTACTGCAAGAGAGCTATGACTAGCGCAGCAAAAAATATAAAAAAAAAAGAGAGAGAGGAGAGAGTCGTCGAAAAGTGTGGTCCGGCTTGCGCCGGCCACTCCGGGCTTTTTTTCTACAGAAATGATGACGGCAAAATTTGGCCGTACCATGCTGGTTAAGAATTTGTATGTACGAAACGACGGACAGGAGTCCGGATGGCCCGAGCCATACTTTAGGCTTAGAGGCCTTCGCTCGTTATGTTTTTTGTTTTCAAAGAAATGTTTCTAAATTTTGGTCTGTTGCTGACCTGTACAAAAAAGAATGCTGGCTCTAAGATTGGAGCGACTCGATACAGGACTTGGGGTCCTAATGGAGGCTTGAGCTAATATAGGCTCAGGAAATCAACTATGGAATGTTCATAATATCAATTGACAATGGTGACATCTTTTGATGAGCTGATAGCGGTGATATTGGAATAATCGATGGCTATGAAACGAAACTCTGCTCAATTTATACGCCCAGCTCCTTCTGTTCTATGGTTGACAATGGCTGATTTATGGCCGAGAAACTTTACATCATCACTAATGCTGTGAAATAAGTCGGTGGACTCACAATTTGTGAAAAACAGAACCATTCTGAGCAAAAAAAGAAAAAACGAACTTTATGTCACCGATGACAGTAGCAGGTACCTCAACCCACAAGCCTCCGCATATCATGCCCGTAAGTTACTCCATTTCTAATATTGTAATTCCATTGTCCAATGACTCTAATTAATTAGAATAATATAATGAAGAGATAAAGATAGAAACTAAAACTGTGTTATTTGTAACTATTGATTGAGATAACAAATGTAGCAATATTTCAAACATTTTTTAATGGATTGACATTCGAATCCTAGCATTTGTTTACAATGCTCAAATCTAATACTGACTGAATAATGTTAAATGAAACTCCCATAGAGACATAGATGAAAGAATATAATACTAGTATGATAAATATTAAACTGTAAAATTATAATGATGAAACATACTTAAATGATTTTAAGAAGTGCTATACGAGAAGTAATACAATTAAATATGGTTTATGTGATTGTGCATTAAGTTATTTTTATAAGACTGTGCAATGGATAAATATTCTCTTCTCTCGAATATAAATAAATATATATATATATATTAATAAATGTTATTTTGGATCCACACCTGCCTCTTCCTTTGACTCCAAGCCTTTTAAAATTAATTAAAAATAATATGATTTGTTTCAGGTATCTTGGAGGGTAAGTCTGTTTATTTTTTAAAATGCTAGCCACTAGTGATCAAATTATTTAAATATAAGTAATAGACCAAAATTAATTACATTTTAATGAAGTATGCATTTAGTTACTTAATTACTAAGAGTTTTCCGTGGTCTATATACTTCTTTAATTTGTGTCAGGAAAGATGCGGCCTTTACATCCTGATATTTTGGTGCTCATATGTCATAAAAGATATGACATTTTGTGCAGTCCGAATATTGCACAGGGTTTTAAGAACCTTTTAAACATTTTTAATTTAGATTTTAATGAAGTTAAAGTTAATATTTTACAAGTTTCTTTTTAAAAGTATTCTAAAGGCATTCGCCTGGCAAAAGAGCCATTTTCAAAATCGTTTTCACACGGGATGTAACATCTGCAGGACGAGCTCACAGCTGCAAAAGAGAGCAGTCTACAGCCCCCCCCCCTTTAGCACATGCAAGGAAGATTTTACATTGCTTAACCCGTAACGGTCAAAATTCCTTCACAGCCACAAACTTTGTTTCCCACAGAAACCTTATACTGGAATTCTGCGCCCTTCAACTTCACATGGGCAGTCATTTGAAGATGGCCATTTTCACTGTCAACTTCCAAAAATAATAGGGAAAAGTTACTCCCACTTTACAGTACAGCTGGACAAAAGTCGCGGATGGACATGACGCTTCAAGGGGGATTTCAAAATCATATCCCCTTGGATTTTGCATTATAGCAGGCTACATCCAATAAGAGGTTCTGTAAGTCAAGGAGTAGTCAATTACAGATGTTACTGCAAGAGAGCTATGACTAGCGCAGCAAAAATATAAAAAAAAAAGAGAGAGAGGAGAGAGTCGTCGAAAAGTGTGGTCCGGCTTGCGCCGGCCACTCCGGGCTTTTTTTCTACAGAAATGATGACGGCAAAATTTGGCCGTACCATGCTGGTTAAGAATTTGTATGTACGAAACGACGGACAGGAGTCCGGATGGCCCGAGCCATACTTTAGGCTTAGAGGCCTTCGCTCGTTATGTTTTTTGTTTTCAAAGAAATGTTTCTAAATTTTGGTCTGTTGCTGACCTGTACAAAAAAGAATGCTGGCTCTAAGATTGGAGCGACTCGATACAGGACTTGGGGTCCTAATGGAGGCTTGAGCTAATATAGGCTCAGGAAATCAACTATGGAATGTTCATAATATCAATTGACAATGGTGACATCTTTTGATGAGCTGATAGCGGTGATATTGGAATAATCGATGGCTATGAAACGAAACTCTGCTCAATTTATACGCCCAGCTCCTTCTGTTCTATGGTTGACAATGGCTGATTTATGGCCGAGAAACTTTACATCATCACTAATGCTGTGAAATAAGTCGGTGGACTCACAATTTGTGAAAAACAGAACCATTCTGAGCAAAAAAAGAAAAAACGAACTTTATGTCACCGATGACAGTAGCAGGTACCTCAACCCACAAGCCTCCGCATATCATGCCCGTAAGTTACTCCATTTCTAATATTGTAATTCCATTGTCCAATGACTCTAATTAATTAGAATAATATAATGAAGAGATAAAGATAGAAACTAAAACTGTGTTATTTGTAACTATTGATTGAGATAACAAATGTAGCAATATTTCAAACATTTTTTAATGGATTGACATTCGAATCCTAGCATTTGTTTACAATGCTCAAATCTAATACTGACTGAATAATGTTAAATGAAACTCCCATAGAGACATAGATGAAAGAATATAATACTAGTATGATAAATATTAAACTGTAAAATTATAATGATGAAACATACTTAAATGATTTTAAGAAGTGCTATACGAGAATTAATACAATTAAATATGGTTTATGTGATTGTGCATTAAGTTATTTTTATAAGACTGTGCAATGGATAAATATTCTCTTCTCTCGAATATAAATAAATATATATATATATATTAATAAATGTTATTTTGGATCCACACCTGCCTCTTCCTTTGACTCCAAGCCTTTTAAAATTAATTAAAAATAATATGATTTGTTTCAGGTATCTTGGAGGGTAAGTCTGTTTATTTTTTAAAATGCTAGCCACTAGTGATCAAATTATTTAAATATAAGTAATAGACCAAAATTAATTACATTTTAATGAAGTATGCATTTAGTTACTTAATTACTAAGAGTTTTCCGTGGTCTATATACTTCTTTAATTTGTGTCAGGAAAGATGCGGCCTTTACATCCTGATATTTTGGTGCTCATATGTCATAAAAGATATGACATTTTGTGCAGTCCGAATATTGCACAGGGTTTTAAGAACCTTTTAAACATTTTTAATTTAGATTTTAATGAAGTTAAAGTTAATATTTTACAAGTTTCTTTTTAAAAGTATTCTAAAGGCATTCGCCTGGCAAAAGAGCCATTTTCAAAATCGTTTTCACACGGGATGTAACATCTGCAGGACGAGCTCACAGCTGCAAAAGAGAGCAGTCTACAGCCCCCCCCCCCTTTAGCACATGCAAGGAAGATTTTACATTGCTTAACCCGTAACGGTCAAAATTCCTTCACAGCCACAAACTTTGTTTCCCACAGAAACCTTATACTGGAATTCTGCGCCCTTCAACTTCACATGGGCAGTCATTTGAAGATGGCCATTTTCACTGTCAACTTCCAAAAATAATAGGGAAAAGTTACTCCCACTTTACAGTACAGCTGGACAAAAGTCGCGGATGGACATGACGCTTCAAGGGGGATTTCAAAATCATATCCCCTTGGATTTTGCATTATAGCAGGCTACATCCAATAAGAGGTTCTGTAAGTCAAGGAGTAGTCAATTACAGATGTTACTGCAAGAGAGCTATGACTAGCGCAGCAAAAATATAAAAAAAAAGAGAGAGAGAGGAGAGAGTCGTCGAAAAGTGTGGTCCGGCTTGCGCCGGCCACTCCGGGCTTTTTTTCTACAGAAATGATGACGGCAAAATTTGGCCGTACCATGCTGGTTAAGAATTTGTATGTACGAAACGACGGACAGGAGTCCGGATGGCCCGAGCCATACTTTAGGCTTAGAGGCCTTCGCTCGTTATGTTTTTTGTTTTCAAAGAAATGTTTCTAAATTTTGGTCTGTTGCTGACCTGTACAAAAAAGAATGCTGGCTCTAAGATTGGAGCGACTCGATACAGGACTTGGGGTCCTAATGGAGGCTTGAGCTAATATAGGCTCAGGAAATCAACTATGGAATGTTCATAATATCAATTGACAATGGTGACATCTTTTGATGAGCTGATAGCGGTGATATTGGAATAATCGATGGCTATGAAACGAAACTCTGCTCAATTTATACGCCCAGCTCCTTCTGTTCTATGGTTGACAATGGCTGATTTATGGCCGAGAAACTTTACATCATCACTAATGCTGTGAAATAAGTCGGTGGACTCACAATTTGTGAAAAACAGAACCATTCTGAGCAAAAAAAGAAAAAACGAACTTTATGTCACCGATGACAGTAGCAGGTACCTCAACCCACAAGCCTCCGCATATCATGCCCGTAAGTTACTCCATTTCTAATATTGTAATTCCATTGTCCAATGACTCTAATTAATTAGAATAATATAATGAAGAGATAAAGATAGAAACTAAAACTGTGTTATTTGTAACTATTGATTGAGATAACAAATGTAGCAATATTTCAAACATTTTTTAATGGATTGACATTCGAATCCTAGCATTTGTTTACAATGCTCAAATCTAATACTGACTGAATAATGTTAAATGAAACTCCCATAGAGACATAGATGAAAGAATATAATACTAGTATGATAAATATTAAACTGTAAAATTATAATGATGAAACATACTTAAATGATTTTAAGAAGTGCTATACGAGAAGTAATACAATTAAATATGGTTTATGTGATTGTGCATTAAGTTATTTTTATAAGACTGTGCAATGGATAAATATTCTCTTCTCTCGAATATAAATAAATATATATATATATATTAATAAATGTTATTTTGGATCCACACCTGCCTCTTCCTTTGACTCCAAGCCTTTTAAAATTAATTAAAAATAATATGATTTGTTTCAGGTATCTTGGAGGGTAAGTCTGTTTATTTTTTAAAATGCTAGCCACTAGTGATCAAATTATTTAAATATAAGTAATAGACCAAAATTAATTACATTTTAATGAAGTATGCATTTAGTTACTTAATTACTAAGAGTTTTCCGTGGTCTATATACTTCTTTAATTTGTGTCAGGAAAGATGCGGCCTTTACATCCTGATATTTTGGTGCTCATATGTCATAAAAGATATGACATTTTGTGCAGTCCGAATATTGCACAGGGTTTTAAGAACCTTTTAAACATTTTTAATTTAGATTTTAATGAAGTTAAAGTTAATATTTTACAAGTTTCTTTTTAAAAGTATTCTAAAGGCATTCGCCTGGCAAAAGAGCCATTTTCAAAATCGTTTTCACACGGGATGTAACATCTGCAGGACGAGCTCACAGCTGCAAAAGAGAGCAGTCTACAGCCCCCCCCCCCCCCTTTAGCACATGCAAGGAAGATTTTACATTGCTTAACCCGTAACGGTCAAAATTCCTTCACAGCCACAAACTTTGTTTCCCACAGAAACCTTATACTGGAATTCTGCGCCCTTCAACTTCACATGGGCAGTCATTTGAAGATGGCCATTTTCACTGTCAACTTCCAAAAATAATAGGGAAAAGTTACTCCCACTTTACAGTACAGCTGGACAAAAGTCGCGGATGGACATGACGCTTCAAGGGGGATTTCAAAATCATATCCCCTTGGATTTTGCATTATAGCAGGCTACATCCAATAAGAGGTTCTGTAAGTCAAGGAGTAGTCAATTACAGATGTTACTGCAAGAGAGCTATGACTAGCGCAGCAAAAAATATAAAAAAAAAGAGAGAGAGGAGAGAGTCGTCGAAAAGTGTGGTTCGGCTTGCGCCGGCCACTCCGGGCTTTTTTTCTACAGAAATGATGACGGCAAAATTTGGCCGTACCATGCTGGTTAAGAATTTGTATGTACGAAACGACGGACAGGAGTCCGGATGGCCCGAGCCATACTTTAGGCTTAGAGGCCTTCGCTCGTTATGTTTTTTGTTTTCAAAGAAATGTTTCTAAATTTTGGTCTGTTGCTGACCTGTACAAAAAAGAATGCTGGCTCTAAGATTGGAGCGACTCGATACAGGACTTGGGGTCCTAATGGAGGCTTGAGCTAATATAGGCTCAGGAAATCAACTATGGAATGTTCATAATATCAATTGACAATGGTGACATCTTTTGATGAGCTGATAGCGGTGATATTGGAATAATCGATGGCTATGAAACGAAACTCTGCTCAATTTATACGCCCAGCTCCTTCTGTTCTATGGTTGACAATGGCTGATTTATGGCCGAGAAACTTTACATCATCACTAATGCTGTGAAATAAGTCGGTGGACTCACAATTTGTGAAAAACAGAACCATTCTGAGCAAAAAAAGAAAAAACGAACTTTATGTCACCGATGACAGTAGCAGGTACCTCAACCCACAAGCCTCCGCATATCATGCCCGTAAGTTACTCCATTTCTAATATTGTAATTCCATTGTCCAATGACTCTAATTAATTAGAATAATATAATGAAGAGATAAAGATAGAAACTAAAACTGTGTTATTTGTAACTATTGATTGAGATAACAAATGTATCAATATTTCAAACATTTTTTAATGGATTGACATTCGAATCCTAGCATTTGTTTACAATGCTCAAATCTAATACTGACTGAATAATGTTAAATGAAACTCCCATAGAGACATAGATGAAAGAATATAATACTAGTATGATAAATATTAAACTGTAAAATTATAATGATGAAACATACTTAAATGATTTTAAGAAGTGCTATACGAGAAGTAATACAATTAAATATGGTTTATGTGATTGTGCATTAAGTTATTTTTATAAGACTGTGCAATGGATAAATATTCTCTTCTCTCGAATATAAATAAATATATATATATATATTAATAAATGTTATTTTGGATCCACACCTGCCTCTTCCTTTGACTCCAAGCCTTTTAAAATTAATTAACAATAATATGATTTGTTTCAGGTATCTTGGAGGGTAAGTCTGTTTATTTTTTAAAATGCTAGCCACTAGTGATCAAATTATTTAAATATAAGTAATAGACCAAAATTAATTACATTTTAATGAAGTATGCATTTAGTTACTTAATTACTAAGAGCTTTCCGTGGTCTATATACTTCTTTAATTTGTGTCAGGAAAGATGCGGCCTTTACATCCTGATATTTTGGTGCTCATATGTCATAAAAGATATGACATTTTGTGCAGTCCGAATATTGCACAGGGTTTTAAGAACCTTTTAAACATTTTTAATTTAGATTTTAATGAAGTTAAAGTTAATATTTTACAAGTTTCTTTTTAAAAGTATTCTAAAGGCATTCGCCTGGCAAAAGAGCCATTTTCAAAATCGTTTTCACACGGGATGTAACATCTGCAGGACGAGCTCACAGCTGCAAAAGAGAGCAGTCTACAGCCCCCCCCCCCCCCTTTAGCACATGCAAGGAAGATTTTACATTGCTTAACCCGTAACGGTCAAAATTCCTTCACAGCCACAAACTTTGTTTCCCACAGAAACCTTATACTGGAATTCTGCGCCCTTCAACTTCACATGGGCAGTCATTTGAAGATGGCCATTTTCACTGTCAACTTCCAAAAATAATGGGGAAAAGCTACTCCCACTTTACAGTACAGCTGGACAAAAGTCGCGGATGGACATGACGCTTCAAGGGGGATTTCAAAATCATATCCCCTTGGATTTTGCATTATAGCAGGCTACATCCAATAAGAGGTTCTGTAAGTCAAGGAGTAGTCAATTACAGATGTTACTGCAAGAGAGCTATGACTAGCGCAGCAAAAATATAAAAAAAAAAGAGAGAGAGGAGAGAGTCGTCGAAAAGTGTGGTCCGGCTTGCGCCGGCCACTCCGGGCTTTTTTTCTACAGAAATGATGACGGCAAAATTTGGCCGTACCATGCTGGTTAAGAATTTGTATGTACGAAACGACGGACAGGAGTCCGGATGGCCCGAGCCATACTTTAGGCTTAGAGGCCTTCGCTCGTTATGTTTTTTGTTTTCAAAGAAATGTTTCTAAATTTTGGTCTGTTGCTGACCTGTACAAAAAAGAATGCTGGCTCTAAGATTGGAGCGACTCGATACAGGACTTGGGGTCCTAATGGAGGCTTGAGCTAATATAGGCTCAGGAAATCAACTATGGAATGTTCATAATATCAATTGACAATGGTGACATCTTTTGATGAGCTGATAGCGGTGATATTGGAATAATCGATGGCTATGAAACGAAACTCTGCTCAATTTATACGCCCAGCTCCTTCTGTTCTATGGTTGACAATGGCTGATTTATGGCCGAGAAACTTTACATCATCACTAATGCTGTGAAATAAGTCGGTGGACTCACAATTTGTGAAAAACAGAACCATTCTGAGCAAAAAAAGAAAAAACGAACTTTATGTCACCGATGACAGTAGCAGGTACCTCAACCCACAAGCCTCCGCATATCATGCCCGTAAGTTACTCCATTTCTAATATTGTAATTCCATTGTCCAATGACTCTAATTAATTAGAATAATATAATGAAGAGATAAAGATAGAAACTAAAACTGTGTTATTTGTAACTATTGATTGAGATAACAAATGTAGCAATATTTCAAACATTTTTTAATGGATTGACATTCGAATCCTAGCATTTGTTTACAATGCTCAAATCTAATACTGACTGAATAATGTTAAATGAAACTCCCATAGAGACATAGATGAAAGAATATAATACTAGTATGATAAATATTAAACTGTAAAATTATAATGATGAAACATACTTAAATGATTTTAAGAAGTGCTATACGAGAAGTAATACAATTAAATATGGTTTATGTGATTGTGCATTAAGTTATTTTTATAAGACTGTGCAATGGATAAATATTCTCTTCTCTCGAATATAAATAAATATATATATATATATTAATAAATGTTATTTTGGATCCACACCTGCCTCTTCCTTTGACTCCAAGCCTTTTAAAATTAATTAAAAATAATATGATTTGTTTCAGGTATCTTGGAGGGTAAGTCTGTTTATTTTTTAAAATGCTAGCCACTAGTGATCAAATTATTTAAATATAAGTAATAGACCAAAATTAATTACATTTTAATGAAGTATGCATTTAGTTACTTAATTACTAAGAGTTTTCCGTGGTCTATATACTTCTTTAATTTGTGTCAGGAAAGATGCGGCCTTTACATCCTGATATTTTGGTGCTCATATGTCATAAAAGATATGACATTTTGTGCAGTCCGAATATTGCACAGGGTTTTAAGAACCTTTTAAACATTTTTAATTTAGATTTTAATGAAGTTAAAGTTAATATTTTACAAGTTTCTTTTTAAAAGTATTCTAAAGGCATTCGCCTGGCAAAAGAGCCATTTTCAAAATCGTTTTCACACGGGATGTAACATCTGCAGGACGAGCTCACAGCTGCAAAAGAGAGCAGTCTACAGCCCCCCCCCCCCCTTTAGCACATGCAAGGAAGATTTTACATTGCTTAACCCGTAACGGTCAAAATTCCTTCACAGCCACAAACTTTGTTTCCCACAGAAACCTTATACTGGAATTCTGCGCCCTTCAACTTCACATGGGCAGTCATTTGAAGATGGCCATTTTCACTGTCAACTTCCAAAAATAATAGGGAAAAGTTACTCCCACTTTACAGTACAGCTGGACAAAAGTCGCGGATGGACATGACGCTTCAAGGGGGATTTCAAAATCATATCCCCTTGGATTTTGCATTATAGCAGGCTACATCCAATAAGAGGTTCTGTAAGTCAAGGAGTAGTCAATTACAGATGTTACTGCAAGAGAGCTATGACTAGCGCAGCAAAAAATATAAAAAAAAAGAGAGAGAGGAGAGAGTCGTCGAAAAGTGTGGTTCGGCTTGCGCCGGCCACTCCGGGCTTTTTTTCTACAGAAATGATGACGGCAAAATTTGGCCGTACCATGCTGGTTAAGAATTTGTATGTACGAAACGACGGACAGGAGTCCGGATGGCCCGAGCCATACTTTAGGCTTAGAGGCCTTCGCTCGTTATGTTTTTTGTTTTCAAAGAAATGTTTCTAAATTTTGGTCTGTTGCTGACCTGTACAAAAAAGAATGCTGGCTCTAAGATTGGAGCGACTCGATACAGGACTTGGGGTCCTAATGGAGGCTTGAGCTAATATAGGCTCAGGAAATCAACTATGGAATGTTCATAATATCAATTGACAATGGTGACATCTTTTGATGAGCTGATAGCGGTGATATTGGAATAATCGATGGCTATGAAACGAAACTCTGCTCAATTTATACGCCCAGCTCCTTCTGTTCTATGGTTGACAATGGCTGATTTATGGCCGAGAAACTTTACATCATCACTAATGCTGTGAAATAAGTCGGTGGACTCACAATTTGTGAAAAACAGAACCATTCTGAGCAAAAAAAGAAAAAACGAACTTTGTGTCACCGATGACAGTAGCAGGTACCTCAACCCACAAGCCTCCGCATATCATGCCCGTAAGTTACTCCATTTCTAATATTGTAATTCCATTGTCCAATGACTCTAATTAATTAGAATAATATAATGAAGAGATAAAGATAGAAACTAAAACTGTGTTATTTGTAACTATTGATTGAGATAACAAATGTATCAATATTTCAAACATTTTTTAATGGATTGACATTCGAATCCTAGCATTTGTTTACAATGCTCAAATCTAATACTGACTGAATAATGTTAAATGAAACTCCCATAGAGACATAGATGAAAGAATATAATACTAGTATGATAAATATTAAACTGTAAAATTATAATGATGAAACATACTTAAATGATTTTAAGAAGTGCTATACGAGAAGTAATACAATTAAATATGGTTTATGTGATTGTGCATTAAGTTATTTTTATAAGACTGTGCAATGGATAAATATTCTCTTCTCTCGAATATAAATAAATATATATATATATATTAATAAATGTTATTTTGGATCCACACCTGCCTCTTCCTTTGACTCCAAGCCTTTTAAAATTAATTAACAATAATATGATTTGTTTCAGGTATCTTGGAGGGTAAGTCTGTTTATTTTTTAAAATGCTAGCCACTAGTGATCAAATTATTTAAATATAAGTAATAGACCAAAATTAATTACATTTTAATGAAGTATGCATTTAGTTACTTAATTACTAAGAGCTTTCCGTGGTCTATATACTTCTTTAATTTGTGTCAGGAAAGATGCGGCCTTTACATCCTGATATTTTGGTGCTCATATGTCATAAAAGATATGACATTTTGTGCAGTCCGAATATTGCACAGGGTTTTAAGAACCTTTTAAACATTTTTAATTTAGATTTTAATGAAGTTAAAGTTAATATTTTACAAGTTTCTTTTTAAAAGTATTCTAAAGGCATTCGCCTGGCAAAAGAGCCATTTTCAAAATCGTTTTCACACGGGATGTAACATCTGCAGGACGAGCTCACAGCTGCAAAAGAGAGCAGTCTACAGCCCCCCCCCCCTTTAGCACATGCAAGGAAGATTTTACATTGCTTAACCCGTAACGGTCAAAATTCCTTCACAGCCACAAACTTTGTTTCCCACAGAAACCTTATACTGGAATTCTGCGCCCTTCAACTTCACATGGGCAGTCATTTGAAGATGGCCATTTTCACTGTCAACTTCCAAAAATAATGGGGAAAAGCTACTCCCACTTTACAGTACAGCTGGACAAAAGTCGCGGATGGACATGACGCTTCAAGGGGGATTTCAACATCATATCCCCTAGGATTTTGCATTATAGCAGGCTACATCCAATAAGAGGTTCTGTAAGTCAAGGAGTAGCCAATTACAGATGTTACTGCAAGAGAGCTATGACTAGCGCAGCAAAAATATAAAAAAAAGAGAGAGGAGAGAGTCGTCGAAAAGTGTGGTCCGGCTTGCGCCGGTCACTCTGGGCTTTTTTTCTACAGAAATGATGACGGCAAAATTTGGCCGCACCATGCTGGTTAAGAATTTGTATGTACGAAACGACGGACAGGAGTCCGGATGACCCGAGCCATACTTTAGGCTTAGAGGCCTTCGCTCGTTATGTTTTTTGTTTTCAAAGAAATGTTTCTAAATTTTGGTCTGTTGCTGACCTATACAAAAAAGAATGCTGGCTCTAAGATTGGAGCGACTCGATACAGGACTTGGGGTCCTAATGGAGGCTTGAGCTAATATAGGCTCAGGAAATCAACTGTGGAATGTTCATAATATCAATTGACAATGGTGACATCTTTTGATGAGCTGATAGCGGTGATATTGGAATAATCGATGGCTATGAAACGAAACTCTGCTCAATTTATACGCCCAGCTCCTTCTGTTCTATGGTTGACAATGGCTGATTTATGGCCGAGAAACTTTACATCATCACTAATGCTGTGAAATAAGTCGGTGGACTCACAATTTGTGAAAAACAGAACCATTCTGAGCAAAAAAAGAAAAGACGAACTTTATGTCACCGATGACAGTAGCAGGTACCTCAACCCACAAGCCTCAGCATATCATGCCCGTAAGTTACTCCATTTCTAATATTGTAATTCCATTGTCCAATGACTCTAATTAATTAGAATAATATAATGAAGAGATAAAGATGGAAACTAAAACTGTGTTATTTGTAACTATTGATTGAGATAACAAATGTAGCAATACTTCAAACATTTTTTAATGGATTGACATTCGAATCCTAGCATTTATTTACAATGCTCAAACCTAATACTGACTGAATAATGTTAAATGAAACTCCCATAGAGACATAGATGAAAGAATATAATACTAGTATGATGAATATTAAACTGTAAAATTATAATGATGAAACATACTTAAATGATTTTAAGAAGTGCTATACGAGAAGTAATACAATTAAATATGGTTTATGTGATTGTGCATTAAGTTATTGTTATAAGACTGTGCAATGGATAAATATTCTCTTCTCTCGAATATAAATAAATATATATATATATTAATAAATGTTATTTTGGATCCACACCTGCCTCTTCCTTTGACTCCAAGCCTTTTAAAATTAATTAACAATAATATGATTTGTTTCAGGTATCTTGGAGGGTACTTGGAGAGTCTGTTTATTTTTTTAAATGCTAGCCACTAGTGATCAAATTATTTAAATATAAGTAATAGACCAAAATTAATTACATTTTAATGAAGTATGCATTTAGTGACTTAATTACTAAGAGTTTTCCGTGGTTTATATACTTCTTTAATTTGTGTCAGGAAAGATGCGGCCTTTACATCCTGATAACATCTACACGTGCAAGTCAATAATTTTTCTAATTCTTATTCTTTTATCAATTTTCTAAATGTATTTCATTTATAGCACATTGAGGCGTATAATAGCCTTTTGTTCACAGTAACAGGCCATTAAATGATATGTGCTAATATGAAGCTGATATATAGTAGTCGCCCCTGATGATGGTACTGTTACGTCATCTTCATTCCATTGATCACTATTCCATTTTTCTTTGCAATTTTCTTTTTATATTAAAAATATAGTTTTCTGTTTTTCTTGTTTACGACTAGCATTCTTTTGAATTTTTTCTAATTAGTAATTGAATTCATTTGTTTGTTATGGATGCTTCATTATTTCCCTTCAATTATTCTACGTTAATTCATTTTTATTACTTCATTAACTATATTACATTATTACTTTTTAATTTTTATTACTTTATTATTATTTTATCATTATTATTCATTTCATCTTATTTATATGCTGCACTAGCACAAGTAGATGTAATTTTAATTGTACAGCTCTTTAATACATATGTATTGTTAAATTTATAGTCAGATGTTTAGTGTCATAAATAGAATACATGTAAAAGCTCTTGTGACAGTAAAGTAATCTTGTAATTCGAATGAATAATCATATGTATTGTTAAATGTATAGTCAGATGTGTTGTGTCAAAAATAGAATATATGTAAAAGCTCTTGTGACAGTAAGGTAATCTTGTAATTCTAATTAAAATCCAATCAAATGGATTAGAGCTGATATTTCATATCAGCTTGAATAGGAAAACACACGAATAATATTATAATTTATATTTCCCGCAAAATAACCCCAAATTGCTTTTATAAAAGAAAAGCTTCCGTTTTAATGTGCAAAGCTGAACATTTTCGTTAAATACTAAAAGATATCCGAGAGTTGAAAACGTTTCACAACGGATTTCC
This sequence comes from Amaurobius ferox, assembly GCA_951213105.1. Classification (NCBI taxonomy): domain Eukaryota; kingdom Metazoa; phylum Arthropoda; class Arachnida; order Araneae; family Amaurobiidae; genus Amaurobius; species Amaurobius ferox. Next base: position 99,599,396 of record OX578141.1, on the reverse strand, counting down.
TGAACAGTCAGAAATCATAGATTGCAGTACACAAGATTGTATGTATAAGGTCACGCTATGAGGAGTCTAATCAATTAGGACCTGTAGCAGCCTTTCCTCTGCATGACGAATTAAGTGTTGCGTTAATTGTCATTTTAATTGGAGCTCCCGTGAGTACGTGATAAGTTTGCCCCAATCCAGGTTACTACTTTTGCAGCCGAGTGACGTACTGCGAAAAATAAACATAAAATAAATTTTCCTGCCGTTTTAATGACTTTTCTCCTAGTTATACTCAACTCCATCTTACCGCAAGCAACATCGGAGGCTCCAAAATTAATTGACGAATAAAATAACTACATGCGAAATGAATTGAAATGCATAAGAGTATAGAAATAAATTATATATATATGTATATATATATATATATATATATATATATATATTTCGCAATATGACTACCAAATGTAATTTCAGAACTACCTTTTTTATTAACATGTTTTCATTATTCCCACCAATTCGAAATCTTAATCTAGTTTCCCGAATTCTCAGAATTCCATTTCAATCCAAATATTGAAATATAGAAATAGAATCATCATCTGATGCTTCATGCAAAACGTTTCCAAAAAACATGTGAATATCCAATCCCACGCTTCAAAATATCTAAACAATTCTGAATGTTGTATTCGATAGTAGCGTATAGATTTTATTCAAGTATATATCTCGGCAATGTAGATCTTGAAGCAGAAATAGCATATTTCCGTCTTATATCCACGTAAAGCAAAACTACAATTCAAAAATATTCAACTTATCTTGTCCACAAACTGTTTTCGTGCATTTGCTTCAATGGTAGGGAAGGCTATTGATTTACATGGGAACACCGGGGATAAAGAAGCTTCAGTTATCAAATTTTCTTTTTGAATATTATATTTTTGAAGTCTTTGTTTCTAAATAAAAATAAAACTTGCATTAAGTAAAAGTAGCCAGGCAAAATTTTTATAATAATATTTTGTGAGTTATTTTTCCAATGTTCTGTACTGTAAAGCAGTGGTCACAAACTCATCAACCTAAACTTTTTCAGTCTTTGTATCTAAATAAACATTTAAAACCAGCATTAAGTAACAGTCACCAGGCCACAATTTTAAAGAATATTCTGTAAGGTACTTTTTAATTGTTCTGTGCTCCCAACGCAATGGGGTGTTGTGGAATGAAGCAGAAACCAGCAAAAACACTAACAAAAACATTAATGTATTTAAAAATTATCAACCTATATTTTTGCAGTTGTTGTTTCTAAATAAAAATTGAAAACCCGCGTTAAATAACAGTATCCAAGCCGCATTATTTTAAAACTCTTCTAACGCTATTCTTTCAAAGTTCTATACAGTAAAACAGTGGGGTTTGGCAGGAGGAAGTTAAAACGCCTCAGAAAAGCATTAATTTATTAATCAACAATCTATATTTTTGCAATCTTCGTTTCTAAATAAAAATTGAAAACATGCATTAAAAATCGGTAGTCAAGACACATTGCTGTAAAGAATCTTCTGTGTGTTGTTTTTTTCCAATTTTCTGTACTATAAAGCAGTAGGGTGCTATGGGATTAAGCAGAAGCATCTCATAAAACATTAATATATCCATCAATTATAACCCTTTATTTCTGCAGATTTTATTTCTAAATAAAAATTAAAAATATACATTAAGTAACAGTAGCCAGACACCATTTTATTTGCAATAATATTTTGGGGGTAATTTTTTCTAGTTCTCTATACTAAAAAGCAGTGAGGTTAGGTGGGAGGAAGCAAAAGCATTGCTTCACTCACAAAAACACTAGAATATCCATCAATTATATCTTAATTGTTAATTAATATATGCAATGTTTTGCTGCAAAATGTAATCATCCAATATTTTCTCAATCTGTATTCTTATCCCGGTACCAAACAGCTATTTTCTTGAAATTTGCTTTAGTTATCCAATGCCCTGGTAAAGCGTTCAAATTACAGCTTAGATTAGAACATACTTAGAGAGAAGGCTGGAAGATGTTCTTTCTTCCGGTTATTTACGAAGACGAAAATTCAAATTCGAGCAATAGACGGATTTTCACTCTTTAGTTATCCCTGAGCTCTAGGTGAACGTTTTAAAATGGAAGTGTATGCGTATATGTGTGTGAAGAAGTGGGGGTAGCGTGGATCTTGCCATACGTCAGGTCAGAAAGCCAAAAATCTATAATATGTTAATTCCCCAAAATTTTACGGTGTACGTATTGGTTGCTTTCATACATCAAATATAATAACATTAAATTATTCTAAAATGAGGATACAATTTTAAATATAAACAGAAACATTTATTATAATTAAAACAACTTTAACTTATATTTATATACAACATAAACTCGTATTTCCTTTTGAGTTCTCATGCACACACTTAATCGCACTCATCGTTATCTTTAAATATAAATTACCAATCAACAATTGTATTACATAAATTGCCTCAAAATTGATTTAAATACAAAATATTCCCTTTTATCCCAAGATAAAATTATTACTACTCATATAATACATCCTAGGCATTTTACAGTCTAAGGATTCTAATTGAACCCTTTATACTTATTTTACACATACTGAGAGATAGTGGGTGAGAGTTGGGATCTTTAAATGTGGATATGAAACATCCATGGCCTACCTTGATCATAAAGAGGATTCCGGCGTCTCGGCAATCTCCTGGTTGTTGTTGAGACCCCGACCGTCCGACCTACCAGAAAGGTGTAAGGTAACCGTTTGGACGGTCGGGAAGAGCCACCCAATTTAGACCGGAACCCAGTGGGGTGGCATCCACAGGGACCGTACCCTCCTGCCCCTACCACTAACTTCTCTGAAGGACTTACGGACCCACATGTTTAACGTGATCGTACTCCGCGTGAACACGGCGGCAGTTTTGGCAGCGGAGGGAATCGAACCCGGGCCTACTGAGTGCAATCCCCGCGCGCTAACAACTGGGCTACCGCGCCCTGCGATATACTGGTTGTTCAAGTCCATCATTTTTCGCTATACGGTAGGTCGGATGGTCTGGGTCTCAACAACAACAACACTGGAGCCTTAAAATCAAGATTAATTATTGGTATTAATTAAATATCAATAATTTTTGGATTTTCCAATCATGTGTACATAAATATCATTTAGCCAACAAAGTGTGCATTTTATTGTGTAGTACTAGTTTGTTTTATTATGTGTATAGATAAGGTAAAAATAAATAAATTCTAAATTATATCAAGAGAATTCATCACGATGTATAAAGAAAGTTGTGTGGTGCCCACATCAGATTGTTTTAGTTGCTTCAATTTGGAAGCAAGGTTAGGTAATATCCTTACGACAGTAAGGAATTCTAATAATTTGCTAAAATCTTAATTTGAATTATCTGTCTTTGAACCACTGGTACCGGATATTAAACTTGTAGAAAAAAATTATGTTGAAATAATTTACATATATTCATTAAAAATTTTCATACCTTGCAAAGTCCATTACAATGACTAACCATAGAAATTTTCAGATATGGGTAAGTATTTAAGGCAGCGAGTATCATTTATATATCTTTACATACAAACATAAAATTAAAATAAATGATTAGACAGTTTAGTTTAAAACAGCATATAACAGAATTAAGAAAGCCAACCTTTTCAAAGAATAAAACAGCCTTCTTTGTCAGGATTACAAGATAGCTTGACCTACTCTCACCAAAGCAGGATCGGCTTCTTGTTCTGAATGTACGTCGCTCTGTTTTTTATGGACAAAAATGGCTGGTTTTCGTCTTCAAAACCAGTTAACACTCTAATTTTGAGTTTATGCTATTTATATTATTCTCTAAAGGACATTTTTTGCTACAACGAACGCTGTAAAAAAACCCTGCTGTTCCTCCAATCTTCGTACTGGCCAGCCTCTGCTCTCCCAATTGGGAGACTGGGAGGTAATTGAAAATTCTTACGGTCGAAGTGGACTCTATAAAACATGAAATAAATCTCTCAATATGTGTAAAGTCGGGTTAAAATGTTGAATTAAAAAACAATAGAATTTATACTCAAAATTTTCAATTCTACGAGAAACATATCTTGGGAATAAATTAATCTGAAAGCGCAGAATCAAATAAATCCTAAAAAATCAGTCCCGATTTAAATTAAAACAGATTCTGCTATAAACCTTATCCCTGTTATCTTATTCCACATTTTATTCCTTTTCGGAAAAAGGATTCCTCAGCTTAATCATGAAATAAAAATTACCATTTTAAATTGCGATAATTCGAAAAGATATTACATTTCATTCCTGGAATCACAATTGAAATGATTTCGTGTTCTGGGAAGAAGCAGTTGCTAGGCAACGTAGGACTCCATACCACCAAACGGCCAACAATATAAAGGTCACCCAGATTATTTTAAATTTATGAATAAATAAAAAACCCAAGAACTAAAACAATGCTCGTCTTTTCCACAGCAGTTTCTGAAAAAAAAGTAGGAAGGAAATCTGACTCTCAAGTCGGCCAAGGATTTATTTTTAATGCACTAGATGATGCGATGTTTGCATGATGAAAACTACATGATGGAAATTTATGTATGCTGCAAACACTATAAAAATACTTGTTATTAATCCAAACCATGCTGTCAGAGAGACAGTTACATATTTTTATCTATATTATGCAGCTGAGTGAGACACTAGATCAATTTTAGATAGGTTAAAATGTTTTAAAATATTATAAAAAGCAACATACATTAATAGAAGATGAAATACTGTTTTACGTACCGCAATTCCCATAATAACAGAACTATAAATGTATTCATTGAAAACTTTTTATGTATTCATTATGGATTCATTATGGATTCATTATGTGTATTTGAAGAGCTTTTTGATATTCAGAACTTTCATTAAGCACATAGGTGTCACATTTAGTGACCGCTAACCACTTCGCCTACGCAAATGACTATATTAATATGAATATTATTCTTGGGGGGGGAAAGTTAAAAAATATTTTCTGAAAAGAATAACAAAAATAAAATCATTCGCATTCTGCAAACTAAGTGATAAAATATCCTATATGCAATACTCTGAGACATCAAGCGGGCTCTTAGGTAATCGTCTCTTTCCGTCAACTCCATTCAAAATTGATTTTAGTGATCGTGTTGTTGCTCTTCCCCACAGCACATAAGGAAGCAAACACATGATTGTGCAAATTAACTATACCACAATTTACTTCATTGCACGAGCCACCTAATCTTTAACTGCTCGCACACTGACAGAATATCTTGAACAAAAACCCCCTTATGCGTTTCGGACATACTATGATATGAATCTCACATGAATACCCTGTATATATAACCCGCTACTCACAAAATTTTCTCAAAAAATATGGAATCAAACAACAACATCCTAGACTCCGCAGTCACATTCTACAGTATAACTATTTAATGCCACCCTCATAAATGTTTTATTGAAACCGCATCTCATAATCCAACAAATTGTAACGAACTTCTTTCCATTACTCTACCTGCGTTAAAAAAGGAAACGAAAAGTTCAAGCGAATATTCACCATTTTTTGTTACATGGTTAGAATCCTCGTTTACCAAAAGAGTTGCATTCGTGAACAGTTATGAACGACTCAACTTCATTGCAATAATTAGCAGATATCCCTTATCTTTCTGCAGATGCATTACTGAAAATTGAGTACACTCAACAAGAAAACAAACGTCGTTTTCAACAAAGATGACTCAACGACACATTAAATGTTGGCGATTTAGTACTTTACGACTTAAGAATGCGAAAAGGTGCAAGCTCAAGAAAATAAACTTACACTTTTTCGCATTCGGGATATTACGAGATCACTGACGTTAAAAGAAAAAAACTCGCTGAAAATTGTTCACCTTCAACCGTATGTCTATCCCACCCTAACAAACGTCCACGAGAAAGATTTTTAAATTGACCAAAGGATCTTAATCATCTGAAGGACATTTTGCATTTCAGACTTTAACAAACCAACTATTAAATATTATGTTCTGTAAAATTTTTAAATTATTTGGGCCATGCAAACCATCATTAAGATGTTGTGGCGTATTCTGTGTTTAACTGCTCCCTCTAGCAGGCTTCATGTCTGTGAATATGCTTCAAAATAAATCAATTTAGATAATTATCTTATACTAATGTTATTCCCAATTAAATTTAGAGCATGTAGTCAGACAGGCAATACTATGCATACATGTATAGGTAAATTAAATGAATAAGACTCTTGAAAAATAAATAATTAACAAACATTTTCTAGAAAAAAGCAGCAAGAAAATAAAGTTTTGCTGTCAAGCAATCTACATCCAGCATGGATTTGTTTTCAATGTACCAGATATTGCAATTTTTGTATACTGTAAATTATATGAAAGGAGATGGATGGAACGGACCCTAGTAATATTTCCTATTAAATGCAAGCCATGCAGTGAGACAGACAATAGCAGTACATATGTTTATATATGAGTATGAATGATATTCCTGAGAAATAAACAATTATGTTAGGTAACAAAATAATGTGCTTGTATTCCGGGACAAAAATTCTTGTTTCCATGACGATAACTCTTCAATATGGCTAATGTCACAGAATATTGCCAGACACAAATGCATGAATAAGTATCATGGTGTTGGTAAGAGACGCACACATTTAATATTTATTACTTTGCAATAAGAGTTAAATGTAGCATATTTAATGTGTCAAACAATATCAAACTATCTAAGAAAAAACAAATACCTCTTGCAAACAATGCAAAATGTGAATTATACTCAGAATATGTGAATTGTGCTTAGATAACTGTAATGTCAATTTTGCTAGCTCTAATAGTTTGATAAATTTTTCCTGTTATACGTTGAAAATTATATAGCATATTATCTGTTCACCATAGCCGTAAAGCAGCTTCTATGCATTCACACGTAAAACAGAATGATGGGACCAACATTGGTCAGAATTTTTATTCAATATGACTCCAAGCAAAGTACAACGAACTCCTGGGTATCACTTTAAATACAGCACGTAAGTAATAATCTTATAGCATTCTGGAACTTCGTGGTTATTTCTAGTATTTTCATCTAATTAAATGGGTCATTTTAAAAACGTCATGAGTTGCATAGTTATTGATTTTCACTTTTCCAATTTTTAGATTTTTCCGCCTTCTCTCATCGTTCAGCATAATAAAAAATATCTAACCACTTTTGTCTGTAGATACGTTTGAAAATCCCATTCAGTTTTAATATCCTCAGTGCGGAACTCGTGGTGTTTCCTCGATAAAAAATACCAATCCTTAACGGTATAGTCATTGTCTATAAAATCCATGAGTAAATTGATAGCAGAAAAACAGATAAAATGTTCACTGTTACTTCACTGCTTCAATTTCTTTTTGTAAATATTTAAATTTTATTCTGAAATTCAATATTTATTCATTGTTGAATTTTAACATTTGTTTGTGAAGGAAAATATAGTAATTGTATGTCTGTGTATATATGTCTATGTATGTATTTGTGTATTATACATATATATCTATGTATATTGTCTATGTTTATTGTCCATGTATTTATTAATGTCATTTCTGTATTTTTCACAGCTATCCATTGTAACTGCTCTGCCCCCTTTAGGTCAGCCGGACCTCCTGGGTAATAAAAATATAAATAAATATCAGTCAAAATTGCACAAAAAACGTGACATAATGCGTATTAGCTACTACAACTCGTACATGTGGTTCAAATTATGCTTTCATTAAAAATCTGAATTTTATAAAGCTTAAAAGCAGATCAAAAATAGAATTTTCAATGCAAGATTCTATATTTTAGGACCACAGTATACAGGGTATCCCAAACAGATTGAAACGCTCTTTAATTCTTTACCTGTTGGAGATAAATGGGCAATGTAAATTTCAAAAAGCTGAAAATAAGGTAAGAAATAAGACTACGTTAATGAAATATCCCATTAATTTTCTAAAAGTTAGACTTTTTTTAATTTTTATACGACCCCCTTAGAAAAATTTGGTCAATCAGTAAATTTTTATCTTTAATGCAACAAGATCATTAACAAAACCTCATATCTGTATCTTTAAAATCAACTGAATTATAATAAAGAAAAAATCTAACTTATGCCACTTTTCCGTACCACGTGAAAGGCTATTTCATCAGTAAAAATAGGGATCATAAACAAATTGACGATGGAAATTGTTTAGATCAAAAATACGTTAATATGTGTCAAAATTTTTTATTGACATGTCTCAATGTGAAAAGTACTTAAGAATTCGTGATTGCATCGTGAGCCTACGCAGAATTCGCAAAAATGTATCGCATGTATTGTCATCCAGTTCTATATTTTTTTGTGATATGTCACAAATTTACATTTCTAATTTGATATATGGTCCCCATTCACAATGTTCAATTTTCAATTAAATATAACTCGCTCAATTTTATAGATACAGATATACGGATTTTTTTAATGATCTTGTTGTATTAAAAATTTTCTGGTTGACCAAATTTGTCTAAAGGGAGTCTAAAATTTAAAAAGTGTAGATTTTTGAAAATTAATGGGAGGACTATTTCATTAACGTAGTCTTATTTTTTACCTTACTTTCAACATTTTTGCAATTTACATTGCCCAATTAACTCCAACAGGTAAAGAATTAAAGCGCGTTGCAATCTTTTTGGGACACCCTGTATAAATCCCCAACATAAATGGTATAAAGGCTCTTACCTTAACTAGAGATGGCCATGGTCTGACGTCCTCGTTAGCTTTAAGGTTCCTAAATATACAAGCTGACATAACAGCGGCCATTGTGGCTCCCAGTTGAAGTGATGGTTGTACATGTCAAAAAGAGGGATACTTTCTGGCCCTTTTCTCGGGATCTCGAAAAAATCAAAACATTCTAAACTACTTCTTTGCATGGAGTTAGGAAGATGGAGATAAAACTCCTAAGGATGAAAGGCTTGAAAATGCCATAATGCTTTGCGAATCATATCTAGGTGTCGCTAGTGTCAGTAAAGTATCTGCTATTGTTGGTTGATACAGCAGAAGTTCTCTAATTATGAATATAATAACATATTATCTTTTATAGTTGTAGGATAGAGTATAGGAGATAAAAAAATTGAAAGGTAAAATAATTTGGAATGCGTAAGGATATTCTTTGTTGTTTCAATTCAACTTTGCCCTCCGCTAATAATTTATTTTTACAAAATTGACAGTTTAAATAAATATTCCAAGCCTTTTGCATTAAGACTGCATACAATACAGGACTACTTACCTTATCCCAGTGCCATCTGAATTATTGTCTCAAACGATATTGGCATTTTCTTAATATGGAATTTTAACTCCTTATTTTTACCTCCATGCTTTCTTGAATGATTGATACACTGTTTTGAAAGCAGAAGCACCTATTTTACAGCTCGTGTGTCGTATCAAATATCACCCATGTAACACGCACTCGCCATTGATATAGCACAGGCAGACAATAACTGACTGGACCAGTTGGAATCAAAATGGTGGTTGCGTCAGTCTGTATAGGTAGGCGACGTAGTCAGCATATAATAAAGTGCATTTTCTGGCACATCCCAGCCATTACAACACTGTGTATTGAAGTATAAAATAACTTGTTACACTTTTAGAAGATTATTTATATAATTAGTTGATAGGAGATGGAAAAGGTCATCCTATTGAAGAGATAAAGAAATGTGTTTCAATTATAGAGAAAGTTGAATTAAATGTGTACTCATCTACATGAAAACAAATTCTTGTAAAAAGTGAGCACCTAGAGTTTCTTGTTTGATTGGGGTTCCAAAGCTGAAGCTTCATAAGCTTTGCAGTAAATTCAGAATAGAAATTAAAACATTTCCAGTAGTTCTAATATATAGCATCCAAAATATGTACTAACTTTGCAGCATCATGTAAATCACATCAGTAAAAATATTAGAAAAATGCAAAATTTCGTCAAAAAATGGTTGATCTCAAATTTAGAGTCCAGTTTTAAATCACTCTAAATAAATTTTATCGCGACGAAATATATTTTTAAGCCATTTTAAAGAAAACTGATTTGGAAAGATCGCGTTAATCGATCTCATTACAATACCTTTTGATAAAATTCATCTTTTAGAAATAAAATGCATTTGATTCATACGATATCGAATATTTGAGATGATAAATAGAACAAGGCATTATTGCTAGAATTGTCAGATAAATTTGTTTTGCTAAAAGAAAGTCTGTTGAAGCATTTTAGAATCTTCAGACTTATAAAGAGAAAAAATAGAATATATATATTTTATAACTTTTCCTACTAAATTTGCCAATTTTTTTTAAGTTAAACGCTAGTTACATTTTGATTTGTATTTTATGTTTCAGAAACTATATAAAATTGTTAGAATGAATCATACATAATAAAAGGAGATGTTTGTATGTGTGTATATGTGTGCATGTGTGTGTGCGTGAGTCATCTGTGGCTAGAAAATCTAACCATCGGACAGCAACCAAATTTGGTACAGGTGTACTTCAGGACACGGGACAATACACTTCGGTGAGATTCGATAAAATTTCGAATTTGCTTTTAGTTATTGAATATGTTTAAATTTCATGGCCGTATGTCGCTGAAATTTTCAGCTGCTACAGCTGAACAGACAGACATCACTTTCCATTATATATATATATATATATATATATATGTGTGTGTGTATGTGTATATGTATATATATATATATGTATATATATATGTGTATATATATATATGTATATATATATATGCGCATATATATATATATATATATATATATATATATATATATATATATATATATATATACTGGGTGGTCAGGATTAAAACGTCCCTACTCTCAGCTCTCTATACATCGAACTACTCAGTGTAAACGCTCCAAAATTGTTGAACCTACTATTTAAGACATGGGGAAAGGGATTACTCGAAAAAAAAATCAGTTCCAGAAACACCGATGGGTGGCGCTGTACAACATAAAATATGCTGAAAAGACAGAAAATAATCACAAAAAAACAAACACTTGCGATATGGAATTTTTCCTTTTTAATTTCTTTTGCTGATATGAAAAAAAAGTTAAAAAAAGTGAAGAAACTTAACTGTCATTGTAACTGCAATTTCGCACTGTAAGCACAAAAATTTGCATAAACCCTTGGTTTGCAGCCACTATGTTCTGGGCATAAAAGGGGATAAAACTGGGAAATTTTCATTCTTATCAGCGATGGCTGTCACATTGCCAGAACGCGCTTTGCTAGGACCATTACTTCCACAAGCTCTCAGGAGAATGATCGCTCTATTCGAGAAAACTGGACATCTTGGAGTTCAGCCGGGTCGAGGACTCAAGCCGACTCGTTCAGATGTCGTTGACGATGTTGCCACCGCTATTGTTGAACAATCAATAGATAACGGGTTAGGCTGTAGTAGTGCACGTGGAGTGTCACGACACTTGGGTGTTCCCTACAGCACAGTGCGGAATGTAATGAGAAACATAGTGCATTCTTTCCCGTACAAAATTAGTCACAATCATCACTTGCTGACCATCGACAGGGAGAAGCGACTGACCTTTGTATTGGCATTTCTGGCTAGAGTTGAAGTGGATGCATCGTGGCCATGGAAGATTCTACGGAGCGATGAAGAGCATTTCCATCTAAGTGGAACAGTCAACACCTATAACTCTCGCATTTGGGACACGGAAACACACACTTTGGGACACTCAGAGTAGGGGTGTTTTAATTCTGACCACCCGGAATATATATATATATATATATATATATATAATTGAAGAATTTTTGTTTTACTTGTATTATATATAACTGAGATTGATCATTAATAGAAAATGTTCTGTATAACATAAGTGAAAGGAAGATGGACTGAAATGTAAATGTGACATCAAAAGTACTACACGAGATGCCGTTGAATATTTAAAAAAAACATGATAAGAAAACATCTTAAATAATAAAAGGCAATGTCTGTCTGTGTGTTTGTGCGTCTGTCTTTCTGTCTTATACACTATAGGTTCAGCGACCGCGCGTTGCAGAGCTACGGAATTTGGCAATCGGAGACCCGGGGTGGGGGGTTGGAAAGTGAGATGTGAAAACCGATTTTTAAAAATTGATTTTTTTTTGTTGTTATTTTGTTGCTAATGTTTTATGCAATTTCGACCGTTTTTCCCCTTTATGTCTCCACCATCCGTACGTCGTAGAAAAAACAAATCAGACGACCGGAAAAAGCAGACAATTGTGAATAAAAATATATCAATTTCAAATCTCAGGGACAAATTCTAATATTTTTTAAAGATTTTAAAACAAAAGTCACTTTCGGCTTAAAAAAATGAATTTTCGTTTTCAAATCCTCGCATCGGGTAAAAGTACCGATAGTTTCGGCTAATAATTTACATTTTTAGAAAGCTCAAACATCTGGCATTCGTACAAGCCCAATCTGGTCAAGAAATAAATAAAAATCGCCGCAGGAACTGGATTTTAAAGAAGTAACGATTTTAAATTTCTTAACGAATTCTCGTGCGAAGTTCCGATTTTTCTCCCAGATGCGCGCGCAGCCGGGGACGTCACGCTGTTTTCATGGAGATTGTGCATCGGGTTAGAAAATTACGTGATATTTTAAATGATGGAATTAAGAGCTTAGCATATGGTCATTATGAAATTTAAATGATTGAATTATGGTGGATTGAATTGTGGTGATGTATTGTATACATCAGATGAAATTATTATATTTATATTTTAAATGATGGAACGATGTGGATTTTTTAAATGGATATTTTAATTTTATGGATATTTTACATGATGGAACGATGGAATGAGGATGATGGAATTAAGAGCTTAGCATATGGTCATTATAAAATTTAAATGATTGAATTATGGTTTGTAAGGTTTACGGCCTAGGGACAATTAAAAACCGAATTAGTGTTTGCTTTTTATAAGGTTTTTGGCTCATTGTGCTGGATTGAGTTGTGGCGATGTATTGTTTACATCGGGTGGTGGTTGGGACCACAATGAAAAACTTAACACTGAAGAAATAAAAAAATAAATAAAAAGAAAATTATGGAGATTGTCACGGTGCCTTAAAAGTTCATTATTAGTTTTAACGTCATTAAACCAAACCAAACTTTTTTAACTCTACGGGGTTGAGGGCGCGGTAGCCCAGTGGTTATGCACGGGAATTGCACTCGGTAGGCCCGGGTTCGATTCCCGCCACTGCCAAAACTGCCGCCGTGTTCACGCGGAGTTTGATCACGTTAAACATATGGGTTCATAAGTCCTTCCGAGAGGTTGGTGGTAGGGGAAGGAGGTTACGGTCCCTGTGGATGCCTCCCCCACTGTGTTCCGGTCTAAATTGTGTGGCACTTCCTGGCCGTCCAAATAGTTACCTTACACTTTTTGGTAGGTTGCACCAGCGAGTTTGCCACGGTCAGAATTTTCAAGGGTAGAGAACAGGCTGGTCACCGAAGGCGGCTAGTTACAAATAAAACAGGTACTGAATTGGTATAAAACACCCCTTTTCCCCCTGTTCCATATATAAGTTAAGGAATGGAATAAGAATTGCATGTGGTAAAGAGGGGTGAATAATTTTTTTAAACACATTAAGATGAAAGTATTGATATAAATCATATATGTAATGCAGGTACTAAAGGTACTAATCCCTTTGTTCCCTGCATAAACATGCATGGTGTAAATGCAAGAAATGTGTTTAAAGATGAAAAGTTGCAAATCAGAAACATTGTTTTGCACGATGAGCTAAGCCTTTTTTAGCTCCCAAATTTTTTTTTTGAAATTGAATAAATTGAATAGTAGTGTATGGGTATGACTCTGGGACAAAATGACTATGTCATTTTGCACCCAGAGTCATACCCATGCACTACTCTTTCCCCCTTTTTTTGAAAATCAGGACAACCTCTTAAGACTAAAAATGTATAAAATCATACAAAAATGTATAAAATCCTACAAATATGCGTATTCTTTAAAAAAAAATAAAAAATCAAGAGAATTTAAGACTCTAAAATTACATACATTTTAACTTAAAAAATGAGTTATATGAACATTATAGAGACCAAATCTATCAAAAATTGACACTTTCCTCCATTTTTTTAAAACCTGGACAACCTCTTACGACTAAAAATGCATAAAATCATACAAATATGCGTATTTTTTAAAAAATCAAGAGAGTTTTAAGATTCTCATACATTTTAACTTAAAAAATGAGACATTATAGAGACTAAATCTATCAAAAATTGGATATTTTTTTCAAAATGCCCTGTTTATAAAGGGTGGGGTTGAGACCCCCCCCCTTTTTTATAAAATTAAAAAGAATTATAAAAATGTCAAAATTAAAAAAGAGGCAGATAACACGATCCCAAAATAGGATCGTCTCAGATATCTTTTTTAAAGACCATGATAAATATAAAGAAGAATATAAAATCTAAAGACTATTAATTAAATTTAGGAAAGATAAAAAAGAAATTTCAAATAATATACTATAATAAATTTTCAGGTGGGGAAACATTACCCCCACCTAAATATGATACAATTAATCTTTAAAAGTGATTAAGCTTTCTCTAATTCATATTCGTTCAGAACTCTTCCATTTAAGAAGCGTAAATAAAGCGCCTTTGATTTGTTTATCATCACGGTGAGTCGACAGGAAGTGTATTCTGTGAGGCCAGAATATATCCTCACATAAGACATTTTTATTTCAATATTTATGGTGCCTAGAACGGCTAACAAAGCTCGAGTCTGGATGGCGCCGGTGTTTACAGCAACGTGAACTTTTAAGTCAAATACTATAAATTTGGGTGTCCCAGGCCAAAGGGGCTGATAGGGGCATTGATATATGTGAAGTGATGCCATTGGGTTCAGAGGAACCAATGAGCACCAAGGGGAAGAAGGGCGGAGCAACCTCTTCCCCCCCCCCCGACGAAGGAACCACAAGTCTAAAAAAAAGAGTTACAAAAGGAGCGAAGTGAACATGACCTAGCAGACATGACTTAGGAGTTGTAGTTAGAGTACGAGTATTTACACTATCATGACTTAAGAGTAAGAGATGTTCCAAATTAATGGATGTAGATCAAATGGCGAGTGCATTAGTAATACGAGGAGGAGCCACACACCACAGAGTTATGGCAGTACAAGACTGATGCAAGCCTCAGAACGATGAGCCCAAGACTAAACTGGAAGGTATGTGCTCTGATGTTACCGGTCCTAGACACTATTGCAAATCTAATAATTCGGGTCACATATCTCCCCTTGCTAAAATATTAAATGAAAATTGATAATAATTGAAAGTTGATATTGATGAAAATTAGTGCTTTTGATAAATTGATGTTGTTAATAAATGATATTGTTTAAGTTTTAAATAGTCTAATATTTTAATATTAATTAATAATTCTTTTCAGGACTTACACAAAAGGTAAAAATAATTGGAGGGTTATTGCGGCACGACAACAAGCAGTGTACGTTAAAATGTTAATTCCACTTTATGAGATCAACGGCCATGTTTTTAATGATTAATAACAATTAATGTTAATTGTAAATTAAACTGTTTCCTAAAATATTCTTTTTCGTATTGCCACATATTCAACCTTGAGTAGTCTTGATTACGACGTCCTTCATTACGTAGCTTTACGAATGAAGAGAAAATAATATTTATTTAACTTGTTGCAGATTTGTTTCGTATTTGATTCGTATTTGATTCGTATTTGGCAGCATCAAGCGATATATTTTTATGTCTCTCATTTTAAATGTATCTATAAACATTATCAATGTAAAGGTTATATTAATGAATTGCTCAACATATTTCGGGAAGAACCCATGGCTCAAAGGTAGCGAACGGGGCTATAAACATCTAGGCCCCAGGTTCAAATCCCGACCTCTCCCAGGTTGTTAATCAATACGAGGTTGATGGTTTATTGAACCGGAGCCATAAAATGACGTCAGTTGCTCTCGCCGTTGTTCCAATAGAGCAACACTCATCGATTTATAATAAGTGGTGGGTTGAATCTTGTGGATTCTATGTCCTGTATGTTATATGTTTGTATTGTCCTTCTCCTAGGCCTGTGGGCCTGGATCATGGGGTGATCTGGAACTCTGATTCTAGAATTCTAAAACAGCTGTTGGAATCAGACTTCCAGATCACATTTTTATAAATATAAATTCACCCATTCTTCGTAATCTGTAAAACCTCTTTCTTTCAGGACTTACACAAAAGGTAAAAATAATTGGAGGGTTATTGCGGCATGACAACAAGCAGTGTACGTTAAAATGTTAATTCCACTTTATGAGATCAACGGCCATGTTTTTAATGATTAATAACAGTTAATGTTAAATGTAAATTAAACTGTTTCCTAAAATATTCTTTTTCGTATTGCCACATATTCAACCTTGAGTAGTCTTGATTACGACGTCCTTCATTACGTAGCTTTACGAATGAAGAGAAAATAATATTTATTTAACTTGTTGCAGATTTGTTTCGTATTTGATTCGTATTTGATTCGTATTTGGCAGCATCAAGCGATATATTTTTATGTCTCTCATTTTAAATGTATCCATAAACATTATCAATGTAAAGGTTATATTAATGAATTGTTCAACATATTTCGGGAAGAACCCATGGCTCAAAGGCAGCAAACGGGGCTATAAACATCTAGGCCCCAGGTTCAAATCCCGACCTCTCCCAGGTTGTTAATCAATACGAGGTTGATGGTTTATTGAACCGGAGCCATAAAATGACGTCAGTTGCTCTCGCCGTTGTTCCAATAGAGCAACACTCATCGATTTATAATAAGTGGTGGGTTGAATCTTGTGGATTCTATGTCCTGTATGTTATATGTTTGTATTGTCCTTCTCTTAGGCCTGTGGGCCTGGATCATGGGGTGATCTGGAACTCTGATTCTAGAATTCTAAAACAGCTGTTGGAATCAGACTTCCAGATCACCCCTTGGGCCAGGAGGGCCATTTTGCAATTTTTTTAAATAAATAGATGCACTCATTTTTATAAATATAAATTCACCCATTCTTCGTAATCTGTAAAACCTCTTTCTTTCATCTATTTTTTAAGTTTTTCTCCATATTCTTCATCAGACTTTGACTCTCTAAATATTTTTTCAGCTATAATATTTTTTGTTCACTATCAGAAATAGTAATAGAAACATCAGGATCAAATCCATTTAGTACATTAATTATTCTAGTTACTTTCCATACAAAACATTTATTATCACCCTCTTTTAGTTCATCTTTTAACACTTTTATTATTTCTTTTTTATTCTCATTTTTTAAAATTTTATTAAGCACAACAACTAATATCTCGCTAAATTTAATATTATGGAATTCTTCCTCCAGTAAGTGTCTTTTAATTTTTAAATCTAATTCTTTAATGCATTCATCTAAATCATATTTAATATCTGTATTTAATAATTTTATGATAGACTCTCTCAAAGATTTTTGAATATATGTATTATGTACATTTTGAGAGTCATTATATACATTATTATGAAATCTCCTTAAAATCGGGGGTAAATTTATTTTATCTCCATCATACCATACTTTATATATTCTAGGCAAAAATATTAATTCATTTAGAGGTGTAATATCATTTTCTCTACAATCTAATAATACTATTTTTATTAAATTTTCTATTCCTTCAAGTGAAGTTAATTTATTTTTTCTACAATCTAATTCATTTAAATTTATTAAATTTTCTATTCCTTCAAGTGAAGTTAATTTATTTTCTCCACAATATAATTCTCCTAAATTTGTTAAATTTTCTATTCCTTCAAGTGAAGTTAATTTATTTTCTCCACAATATAATAGAAACATCAGGATCAAATCCATTTAGTACATTAATTATTCTAGTTACTTTCCCTACAAAACATTTATCATCACCCTCTTTTAGTTCATCTTTTAACACTTTTATTATTTCTTTTTTATTCTCATTTTTTAAAATTTTATTAAGCACAACAACTAATATCTCGCTAAATTTAATATTATGGAATTCTTCCTCCAGTAAGTGTCTTTTAATTTTTAAATCTAATTCTTTAATGCACTCATCTAAATCATATTTAATATCTGTATTTAATAATTTTATGATAGACTCTCTCAAAGATTTTTGAATATATGTATTATGTACATTTTGAGAGTCATTATATACATTATTATGAAATCTCCTTAAAATCGGGGGTAAATTTATTTTATCTCCATCATACCATACTTTATATATTCTAGGCAAAAATATTAATTCATTTAGAGGTGTAATATCATTTTCTCTACAATCTAATAATACTATATTTATTAAATTTTCTATTCCTTCAAGTGAAGTTAATTTATTTTTTCTACAATCTAATTCATTTAAATTTATTAAATTTTCTATTCCTTCAAGTGAAGTTAATTTATTTTCTCCACAATATAATTCTCCTAAATTTGTTAAATTTTCTATTCCTTCAAGTGAAGTTAATTTATTTTCTCCACAATATAATTCTCCTAAATTTGTTAAATTTTCTATTCCTTCAAATGAAGTTAATTTCTTGTCTCCACAATATAGTTTTTTTAAATTTATTATTTTTTTTATTCTATTCAAGTGAAGTTATTTTATTTCCTTCACAATATAATTCTTCTAAATTTATTAAATTTTCTATTCCTTCAAGTGAAGTTAATTTATTGTCTCCACAACATAATTTTTCTAAATTTATTAAATTTTTTATACCTTCAAGTGACGTTAATTTATTTCCTCCACAAGACAATATTTCTAAATTTATTAAATTTTCTATACCTTCAAGTGACGATAATTTATATCCCTCACAATATAATTCTTTTAAATTAGTTAAATTTTCTATTCCTGACGTTAATTTTTCTCTTAAATAATATACGAAAAAAAAAATAGATTTCACTTCAGCAGGATTCTCTATATTTAAGAAAGAGATAAATGTTTTTTATACCATTATTATATATAACATTCATTTATTTAGAAACATTATTATAAAATATTTATTTTTCATCTTTGTTAGTTAATTGTCTCAAAAAATAAACACATTCTCTCAAGACTGTTTTAACTTCACAAATCTCTTCAATAATTTTTTCTCTGTAAGGTTCTATTTCATGATGACCAAACTTTTTATTTAATTCACTCATCTGTATAGCTTGTATTTTTTTCCAATAAACATTAAAAAGTGATCAGGTAATACATCAAATTTGTATTTAATCAAATAACAAAAATCTAATTTATGCATAAATTCTTCTATAAAATTTCACTGAATATTTGATATCTAGTTATATACAACCAATTTATATCATCTTTTATTACTCTCATGGTATCTTTTGAAAGATTTTGAAACATTGATACTCTTTATATAAATCTAAATGTACAGAAAATTTTATGATAAATTCGTTACTTAAAGTTTGAAAATGAGAAATGTTTTCCCAATCTACTTTATCTTTACATTTTTCTATAAAATCTGATAATTTTTGATATCTAGAAATTTTAGGCCAATCATCAGGTTGAGCAAATTCTTCAATAAAAGAATCAGACAGTGATGAATATTGAAAAATAAAATCCCAATTTACATGATCTTTAAGATTTCTAATTACATCTTCAGATAAATTATTTCTGGAAAATGCATTCCAATCGATATCCATTTATTGGTGAACGGATTTTAGAAAGGGATTTTTCAATATGCATATAAGGTTTTAAAGTGCTTGATTTACCATGGGTTTTTATCCATAATGTGATGATATCATCGCGTTTTCGATAAGCGAAACAGGTTACTGTATCTGTATGAGCTTCTAAAATTTCCTTACCATTGATTTCTAGTGATATATGTAGATCTTGAATTTTATCATATATATATTTATTTTCTACGTATATAACTAAATATATGGAAATTTTCATATACATATCTGTAGTTAATCGCATCTCTTGATCTAGGAATTTAGAACTCATCATGTTGAAATCTGCTTTTTGAAATCCAAAATGGTTAACAGTTTGAAAATCATCTTCTATGGTAATCCAGATATCTCTATTGTCTAAACATATTTTATTGACAGCATCATTATCATTTTCAGGTTCTGAAACATTCGTAATTATTTCATTTTTTGCATCAAATTTATCATTCTGTAATATTAATGTATTTTTTTCAAAATATCTTTTATTCACAATATTTTTTTCATCTTTAGGATCTGCTACATTTCCTATTCTTTTTCCTTTTGCATCGTAAGGTTTTCCTTCTGAAGAATGTAAAGCTGTTTCATCTAATTCTTTTATTCTCTTACCAGTTTCTTCAGTAAAGGATAAAAAATCCTTATCATATTTAGTTTCTATAAGATTTCTCAATTCAAAATGATTATTCTCTATTTTATTCAAAACGAAACTTTTAGTGGTTAAATCTAAATCATCTATAGGATTTTCACAAATTTTTAAAATTCTATTTTCCATATCATAATTTCCATCATCCATTAATTTAAAACCTATACCATTAGGTCCAATAGGCTCTTCTTTCATTTGATCATCATAAGGTGGATAATAAGCACTCATTTATTATAGCATTAATTTTATGATTTTAAACTCTTAGCCATTGTTATAGTTTTATTTTTCAAATTTATAAAACATATCTTTCTTTCTTTAAAAATAAAATAAAACTTATATTCCTTTAGAGTATTCATTAATCACCCCCAATTAAATTCAATATCTAAATTATTTAAATCGGTATAGTTTTCATGATTTGATAAGTCAAAATAAAAAATAGTATACAATTTTCCAAAATTCTTCTTATTTATCAAACATACTGTTTCTGTATTTATATCATTTAATCCTGCATGTAAAAGAGCTTCATACACTCTATTATAATCGTTATTGGTAAAATTCGTTTTGTGACGCATAAGAGGAATTTGTTTATTATTAATCATCAACCAGCATTCAGTCATATCTATATTATCAAATATCATATTATTTTTTTCATAATTACCATCTCTTTTAACGTACTGAGGAATAACATAGATACCTTAAACTTCATCGGAGGCTGTAGTTGCTGTGACTGATCCGCTATCGCTTTTATAGGGACCTACCATCTTAAATCTATATCGATCCCAATTTACCTCTATATCTTTATCAGATAAAAATTATTCCATAAATACGCTTTCTGCAGAATTTTTAAATTCAATATAAGGTAAATGCAAGGTTAAACCTTCAACTACTACCTTATAATTAACATTTTCGACATCAGTATATATCATATTCTTATTTTCATTTCTTTGAATTTCTATTTTCACTTCAAAACCAGAAATTACCTTTTCATATTCTCCAAAGAAATCGATTATATCTTTTGAAGGTGTCCATATTTTAATGACATTGCTATCTTTCGTTAGTTCCCTTCTCTTTGTGTACCCTTCGTTATAATCTTTATTCATTTTCAAATTATTAAAAAATTCAGTTATTTTAGTAGTATCTTCTAAAGTACCTTCATATTTTAACACTTTTCGGTCTGTTGAATCAGCTGTATCTTGATAAAAAATTCATCTTGAGCTTGTGATGTTGTATAATCAGGAGTATAATGAGTTAATCTTAAAGCATGATTCATGATTGAAAAATTTGACTGTGTATTTGATTCAATTTCGGTATCTTTGATAAAACCTCCGCCATTTACCAGACTCACATTTTCGATACCAATGGATGATTTATCATTTTTTGTAATTTTTAATTTTTGTTCAAGATATCTTCTAGAATATAAAATTATTGCATTAGTATCATTAATATGAAACACATAGGTGGCATTCTCATCTGAACTATGTTCTTTTGTGTGAATTTCTCTTAATTCATAACTTTTAATTTGATCATTATAATAATAATGAGTATCACTCAAATCATGAATCTTTTGCATTATTTAGGAAGAATTTTAAACCGCCTCCTTTCTTTTTCATTGAAAATATTTCATTTAATTTATTCTGTGCTTTAATAATAGGTTCAGTTTGCAATAAAACCTTTAAAAATCTTTGTATTTTTTTACTTTTTCTATATAATATATGTTTATTCATTTATTTATGAAGAAAAACCTGGCCTAAAAATTGTAACCAACTATATATTTTTTAACGTAGTTATCCTCAAAAATAGGTTTAAAATTAAATTCTACAGCTCCTCTATTTAAATCAATTAATTCACCTTTTTGATTAGTAATCCTCATTTTTATTCTTTCAACAGGATCCGTTTTAACAGGAAAATATATCCAATTATTAAATTTTTTTGAAATTATACTACTAGGAGGATTTTTATTAACGAAAGAATAAATGACTTCTGAATTAGATTGATTTATTAAAGATCCTTTTACAACATCACAGTGAATATAAATATTATCATTTCCATTGGATATATAAGCTATATGTTCACCTTCAACCTCTGTTTCTTCATCATAACTTCCATATGTCGGTTTTAAAAAGCCAATAATTTTATGAAAGTTACTTTTTGTAAAATTAATTACCCAAACTTTTTTCAGTTTAATAGATATTCTTTGTCTTGCTTCAATAATACCAAATTTCACAGGTGGATCCTCACTGAATATTTTCATCATATACTCATTTAAACCTCTTATAGTATAATTAGCATTTGAGATAACAATTGTTATATCTGTGTCTAATGTATACATTCTAAATATGTTATTTCCATAATTCTCACTTATATTAAACCATGAAAATTCCATTGAAAATGACTGTAAAGCTAATTTTTTTAATTTTAGAGGTGTAATAAAATTTACAGTGAATTCCTCTGATTTCTCATGACCTTCAGATTTTAATGTTGTCATTTATACAGAACAAAATTTTCATTACAGTCACTGGGTTTTTGTGTAGGAAATGATTTGAGAACATTTTTAGGTGATATACTTTTATTCCTTTCTCTTATATATTTCATACAAAATAAACCACATTTCACAGATGTAGGTTTCTGTAAAAAACTATCATTATGATCTATTTTTGGTTTTTTATTGGATGTAACAAGAAATGATTTAATATTTTTAGGAATATAGTCTTTCTTCATATTGTCATATTCACCAAACGGATCAAAATATTCCACATATATATATTTAGGATCATTATAATAAGAAACCCAATGAGTTCCAGGACCTGTCGATACATCTAAATTAATGATTCCATTTTCAAATTTTCCTATTGTTTTAGGTAATAAATCAGAGGTAAATACACCTCTAAATCCTTTTTCATTTTTCATATATTCTTCAATCATTTTGTTACTAATTCCCGTGGTTGATATATCCCCTTTCCAAGTTTTTTTTCCCAGATCCCTTTTTTTGTACAGCTGAACTAGCTAATCCAGATAAAGCACCTTTTGCTAATGATGGAATTGCAAATTTTGCAGCGGTTATTAAAGATGGTATAAGTACTGCTAGAAATGGTAAAAATCCTCCATTTTTAGCTAATTGAGTTTTACTGATTTTAATTCTTTTTCCATCATTAATATGATTAATTTGAGTTTTAGTTAAATACATCTCATGATTTGGAGTTTTAGATTTATCTATTTGTAATGTTAGTTCTTCTTTATTTCTAAAAGCTGATTTAAGTATATTTTTCTGTCCTTCACTTAAATAAACTTTATTTTCTATCATTTATTATAGGAGAAATTATTTATAATATCTTTGTACATCATTGTAAGTCGTTTCTCCATTTTTTAATAACATATCTAACAATAAAACTACTTGATTATACAATTTCTTTGATTTAATTCCATTACATATTTTTTCTGTTTAATTTGATAATACATCCTTTTTATCTATACCTTCACCAAACCAAGGTTTGGCCTCATTCATGAGATGTAAGACGTGGATATATTTTTTCATCATTTCCATTTTATAATCTGATTCCTTAATTTTTTCTAGATCACTTTCAGCTTTAGAATAGTTATAATTTTTAGTATTAGTTCCTTTCATTCTTTTATATGTATCTCGCTTTTCTTTAGCTATTGCTATTATTTCATCAAGATCTTTTTTAGATTTATTTATAAGATCAGAAGGTAATTCTAAATTTTCTTTTTTGATAAACGGTATATCCATAAATTTATCACTGTAAAATGTAATTTTTCCTTCTGCTCTATCCATCAATTGTTTAACATCTGATGTGTAATCAAGAGGTGGAAATGAAATATTTTCTACAGCATTTTGAATACTTTTTACACACTCTTTATTTGATTTTTCATATTTTTCAATTTCTTGGGGACTGGTTTATGAAACTCCTCTAAGGTTTTTTGAATACCTAATTTTTCTTTTAGTTGATCTTCACTATTCATTCTTATTTCTTTTT
This sequence comes from Amaurobius ferox, assembly GCA_951213105.1. Lineage (NCBI taxonomy): Eukaryota > Metazoa > Arthropoda > Arachnida > Araneae > Amaurobiidae > Amaurobius > Amaurobius ferox. The sequence goes on along the minus strand of OX578141.1, from coordinate 99,575,108 downwards.
CTAATTTTACTAATTTAATTGAATCTTTTATTTGCTTTACAAACTTGCGTTTTCGTTCTTTTTCTAATTTGTTCATTTATATAATATTAATTTTTACAGCGAGTAGATTATTTTTCTACAGCGAGTAAATTATTTTTTATTGTTATATAAATGATAAAAATTAAAGATTACACGGAACCAGATGAGTTACCTGATCCTAATCAACATCCTTTGTTACCTAAACATCCATTTAGATTGCTTATAACAGGGCCTTCTGGAGAAACAAATTTACTGTTAAATATGATTTATGATTTTTAAAATTTTGATGCACTATATATATGTGCAAAAGATTTATACGAACCTAAATTTTCTAAATTACAAGAAATATATACATTGTTTGAAGATATAGAAAGAGAAGATATTTTGAAATCTTAGAAGAATAAGAAAACATTATTAGAATTACATGATAAATACAAAAAAGATCTATTCTTTTCTTCAGATGATTTTATTACTGCAGATAATTTAAATCCTACATTAAAGAATTTAGTGATTTTCGATGATTGTGTGACTGAGAAAGATCAAAAAACCATTCAAGAATTATTTATCAGAGGTAGAAAGAAAAACGCATCTATTATTTATTTATCACAGTCATATTATACAACACCTATCAATATGAGAAAGAACTGTAATTACTTTACATTTTTTAATCTACAACCAAAAGAAATTCAACAGATTATAAGAGAGATAGATGGTAAATTAAGTACTAAAGAATTCAAACAAATATATAATAAATGTGTTAAAAAACAATACGATTTTTTAATGTTAGATTTAGTGAATCCAAAAATAAGATACAGAAAAAAATTTGATCCTATATAAATGAAATGGAAGAATATTTAGAAAAAAGATTGTATGTTTACAGAAAGAGTGGAAATTTATATCAAAAGATAAGTATTTCATTATCAGTAAGTAAGGTCATTCTAAGTGGAACGGGTTTATCAGCTACTGCCTTTCTTCCGCTTGCTTTTTTAAGTTTATCGGTTGGTATAGTAGAAGCTATTGATCTTGCATTAAAAATAGCTGAAAGGAAAGAAGAATATAGACATTGTTATAATTTTTATAAAGAACTCATTAATTCGTTTAAAGCTCAGGATATGACAGAAGAAGAAATTTATATGCGAGAAAAGGACTTCCTAAAAAGTTTAAAATTTAATCCAGTTGAAAAATATGTAAAACAAATGCAATTGAATGGATATAAATTTAATCATCCTAAATAAACGAAAGGTGGTGATATTGTTGGATGGTTACAAGATAAAATAAATCCTCCAGAAATGTATTTACCAGGATATCAATATTGTGGTCCATTTACAAAATTAGAAAAAAGATTAAAAAGAGGTGATTCTGGAATAAATAAAGTTGATAAAGCATGTAAAAAACATGATATTTCTTATAGTAAAACAAAAGATACAAAACAGAGACATGTTGCTGATCAAGAATTAATATATGATTTAAATGCAATACAAGATCCAACATTTCGAGAAAGATTAGATAGAGGAATTATTAAACCTATTATTAAAGCTAAAAAAACTTTTGGGTTAGGAATATCTCCTAATATGAATTGTGTCAAGTGTAAAAAGAAAACCGAAACTAAAAATTATTATGAAACTAAAAATAATAAACCAGTTGGTAAAGGTATTTGTCAATTTGTGGAAGTAAAAAGAATACTTTTTTAGAAATTTAAAAGAGACATATTATAATCCAGAAACAGGTTATTGTGGTATTCAAGAACTGAAAAGAAAAACAGGATTACCTAATGTTGAAGAATTTTTACATGAACAAGATGTATATACTAGATATAAACCTGCCATTCGTAAATTTAAAAGGAGAGTTTACGTTCCAAACAGTAATAATCAATTTGACGCTGATTTGTTATTTATAAAAAATTATAGCAAATATAACGATGGAACTAATTATTTGTTAACAGTTATAGATGCTTTTAATAAATATGCTTGGGCTTTCCCTATAAAAAGAAAAGCATCTGAAGAAGTCGTACAAGGTTTCAAACAAGTTTTTAAAGAAAGAAAGCCAAAATTCATTTTGACAGATGAAGGTACTGAATTTACAGGAAAAGTTACACAAAAATTATTCAAAGATAATAATATACATTGGTTTACGACTTATAATAAAGAAATAAAATCTGCAATAGCTGAGAGATTTAATAGAAGTATAAGAGAAAAAATTATAAAATATATGCATTCTAACAATACTAAAAGATATATTGATGTATTACCTAAATTACTTAAAAATTATGACAATTCTTATCATAGATCTATGAAAATGACTCCTGTTGAAGCTAGTCGAGACGATAATGAATCTCTAGTTTATAAAAATTTATATACTAAAAAGATCATAAAAACCTAATCTAAATTTAAGATACGGGATAGTGTTAGAATATTAACAATTAAAAAAACATTCAGGAAAGAAGATGATTCTACATTTACTGAAGAGATTTTTATAGTATCTGAAGTATTAAAAACAGATCCTATTACTTATCGATTAAAAGATTTAAACAGTAAAGAAATTGAAGGAACATTTTTGAAAATGAAATGGTAAACTATAATAAAAAAGTTGATGTATATAAAATTGAAAAAATCATAAAAAAGAAAGGAAATATATATTTTGTAAAATGGTTAGGATATCCAGATGAATTTAATAGTTGGACATCTGATTTATGCTATGTATGGCAGGATATCATTCTTTTTTAATCATTATTCTTTATTATCAATAAAATATGTTTCAAACAATTTTATAAACTTTATCATCCATATATGAACCTATTATTATATCAAGTCCCCTAGATCTGGCATATTTATCACCTTTGACGAATGTTTTATTAATGAATCAGGATAGTTTAAGAAAATAAAAGCTGTTATTAATAAGATTTCGTACTAAATAAATGAATGTTAACTTCTTTGACGGTGTTGAAATGGTTGAATCGATTGATATTTCAGATAATGAAGTTTCAGATAATGAAGTTTCAGAAGTAGCATATAAGATGAAATTAATGTATTCAGATGATAAATATTTTTATATTATAGATTACGAGAGTTTAAAACAAAGAAATAAAAGTAGAATTAGTTATTTTAATCGATTAAAAAGGAGGTATGATATTTCTCAAGAAGTTGAGGATATGTTTTTAAAATTTTTGGATTTTATGTATTATGAGAAATCAGTTAATTATTATTATTTTATGAAAAAGATTTGTGATATTTTTAAAATTGAAAATAATATAAAGGTTCAAAGACTTTGTTACAAAGTCAAAAAGAAATATGAAAAAATCAGGAATAAATTTCAAAAAATGTTTCCTTATAAATGGAGCTAACAAAAAAGTGTATGCACTGTTTGACTATGAAATCAGTAAATGAGTTTTATATATATCATAGAAATGGAAAAATTTATTTCCAAAGTCATTTTAAATGTTGTGATTCCATAATCAAATATAAAATATTAAATGTGGTATGCAATATACCTATACACGCAAAAAGAGACATTTAAAAAGTATTTATCACAGTCAGCATCTTCCAGGAAAAAGTATTTCAAAAAATGTTTCCTAATAAATGGAGCTCACCTTAAAGTCAAAGATTATTGGTGAGCTTTGAAAAGGAGTAAAACAATTGAATATTAAACAATTTAAAGGTTGTAAGAAGGATGATATAATTAGATTATTAATTAAATATATATAAAAGAAACTGGAGAATATAAATATGTTTTAGTAGATTTATTAAATTTAGATGTATCAAAATACTTGGAAAAAAAGAAGAAAATATTTATTAGAAAACCTAAAAAACGTAATAAAATTAAAAAAGTTTTTGATTCTTTTAATTTGAAATTTGATAATAAGGAATTTAAGCCAAAAGAAGAGAAAAAGATTAAAACAGTAGTGAATCTTAAAAAAATATTTACTCCTGATCTTACAGAACAATTGAAACAATTTATTAATGAACCTAAAAATAGGCGTAAACTTAAGAATATATTTGATTATTTTGATTTGAAATATAAAGATGGAGAATTGGCAAAAAAGAAAGAAAAGAAAGTAGATATAAAAGTTAATCTTGAAGATTTATTTAAACCTGATTATGAAATTGTTCAAATTAGTCAAAAATATATTAAAAAATATAACACATATAGGTATATTTATAAAATTGTAGAAATCAATGAACTTAGACCTGTACAATATCATACTATTTTAAAGGATTTATTTAGAAAAGCTATTGGAAAAGTAGAAGGAAAAGTAGATATTATAGTACACAATCCTGCATTAAGTCAACCTTTTCATCCTAAAATGATGTCAACCAGAGAGGCTTATGAAACCTACTTAGATGTTTTAACACATAAAATTGAATACAAAGAATTAGATATTAAAGAATGTACATTCGATTTTCATGTCATAGAATTACCACACGGAGAAAAACATCTAAAAGTTCTCAAAGATGATGATATTGTAAACAAAAAGAGTATTTGTCAAATTAAAAATAACGATAATATATGCTTATCTAGATCTATTGTAGTTGCTCTATCTATTCAAAATCCTGAACTTTTATGTGAAAAATTAAACTATAAAAAACTAACTAAAAATGACATTCTATATATTAAAAAAGGAAGAATATTACAAAAAACTTTAGCTGAAAAATTACATGAAATGTGTGAAATTCCCTTAGATATTTGTAATTTAGAGCATGTTAAAAAATTTGAAGAATTCTTAAATATACAAATTACTATATTTTGTAGAGAAAATTTTAATGAAAGAATATACAGTGGTACTTATAAAACTACTTGTATTTACATTTTAAAAAATAGAAATCATTTTGATACCATTACATCTGTTACAGGATTTTTAGGAAAAAACAATTACTGTGATTACTGTAAGGTGAGTTATAAAAGAAGCGATCGGCATAAATGTTTATTAAAATGTGATAGATGTTTTACAAAAGAAAGTAATTGTGAAGGTGATGATATCCAGTGTAATGAATGTTTTCGAAGTTTTAAAGGTGAAAACTGTTTTGAAAATCATAAAAATAAATTAAAAAAATTGTCTGTTTGTAAAATACTATGGGAATGTTTAAAATGTAAGAGAAATATCAACAGAGATAAAAGAACACCTGAAGATCATATATGTGGAGAAAGACTATGTAAAAATTGTAGACAATGGGTCTTAAAAGATCATAGGTGTTATATGAAAACAAAAAAAGATAAGGGTGGTACCTGTAAAAATATTTGTTCTACTCAAGAATGGTGTAATATATGTCAAAAACATAGATTTCCTGAAAATTATATGTATGGTAGTATGTGTGAAAACAAATGTAATTACAAAAGTCATGACAGATATAGTTGGTGTGATGCTTGTAAATATTCAGGATTTACACAAAAATATATGTTTTTTGACGTTGAAACGAATCAAAAGACTGGAAATCATGAAGTCAATTTAATTATAAATCAAGAATTTTATGGAGAAGAAAACATATTTAAGAATGAAAACGACTATTGTAAATGGCTATTTGATAAGAAACATGCAGGTTATACCGTATTAGCTCATTATGGGAAAGGTTTTGACTTTCAATTTATATCTAAATACTGTTTTAAAAATAAAATTAAAGTTTTTACAATCTATCAAGGAAATAAACTCATTTATATGAATGCAATCAAATATAATATAAGGTTTATAGATTCTACTAATTTTACATTGATTCCGTTAAGAAAATTTCCTAAAACGTTTGGATTAATAGAATTAGTAAAAGGATATTTTCCTCATTTGTTTAACACTATTAAAAATCAAACTTATATAGGAAAATATCTTGAAAAATACTATTATGGATATACTATGACTTTAGAAGATAGAGAATTGTTTAATAAATGGTACAAATCTGTAAAAAATGAAATCTTTGATTTTCAAAAAGAAATTATAAAATACTGTAGCTCTGATGTAGATATTTTAAGAAAATGATGTTTAGAATTAAGAAGATTATTTTTAGAAATAGCTACTAGAGATCCTTTTAAATATATCACTTTAGCAAGTGTTTGTATGGCTATATATAGAGATAAATTCGTACCTGAGGGTACAATAGCCATAGATGAAGAGATCATCAAACAAGATCAATACAGTAAAAAATCAATTGCTTGGTTAGATTATTTATCTCAAAAACATAAAATAAATATACAGCATGCTTTAAATGGAGGAGAGAAAAAAAATAAAATTAGACAATAAAACTTATAAAGTAGATGGTTTTTACAATAATACTGTATATCAATTTCAGGGTTGTCATTGGCATGGATGTTATTGTTGTTACAGAAAATCTACTTTAAATAAACAAAATCAAATATGTATGACAGATTTATATGAAAAAACAAAAAAGATAAATAATAAGATAAAAGATGCAGGATATGAGTTAATTGAGATATGGGAATGTGATTTTGATAATGATAAAGAAATTAAAAAATATATGAAAAAAGAATGGAAAAGAGATTTTACAGAACCTTTTAATCCTAGAGATGCCTTCTATGGGGGTAGATGTGAACCAACCAAATTAAAATATGAAATGAAAAATAAAGAGAAAGGTCGATATATTGATGTATGTTCACTATATCCAACTGTAAATTATTTTGATTATTATCCAATTGGGCATCCTAAAAAGATCTATAATCCTAAAAAATATGATGAAAATTGGTTTGGAATGATACAGTGTAAAGTACTTCCTCCTAGAAAATTATATCATCCTGTATTGCCTTATAAAGAAGAAAAATTGATATTTATTTTGTGTAAATCATGTTCAAAAACATTTAAATGCTACCATTATAAAACAGAAACTGAAAAGAAAAAATGTAAAAAGTGTTATGAAATAAGAAATAAATTATGTAATCATACAGATGATGAAAGAAGCTTTATAGGTACTTGGACTACGGATGAAGTCAATTTAGCTATAGAAAAAGGATATAAAATTTTAAATATATATGAAGTTTGGCATTTTGAAAAGAAAACAGATAAACTATTCAAAGGGTATGTCAAAATGTTTTTAAAAATTAAATTAGAAACAGATGATAAATTAGAAAAAGATTTTAAAAATAAAAAAGATTATGAAACATACATTAATAATTATAAAAAGATTGTCAAAGAAAAATTAGATATTGATTTAGGTGAAATAAAAGAAAATCCAGGAATGAGATTTATAGCCAAAATCTGTTTAAATTCATTATGGGGTAAGTTTGGACAAAGAAATAATATGAAACAAACTGAGCTGGTAATAGAGCTGGAAGATTTTTATAGTATTATATTTAATGATAAAATTAAAGATTTGAATATGATATTTTTAAATGGTGATTGTGTACAAATGGCTTATAAGATGAAAAATAAATATACCAAGAATAACTTTAATACGAATATTTATATAGCAGCTTTTACAACTAGTTCCGCTAGAATAAGATTATACAAAATGCTTGATAAACTAGGAGATAAAGTAATGTATTATGATACAGATAGTATCGTTTATATAGATGATAATACTAATAAAGTAAAAACAGGTTGTATGTTGGGAGAATGGACAGATGAATTACGAGAAGATAAATATATGACATCATGGTTATCTGGAGCCAGTAAAGATTATTCTTATATTCTTAATGATGGATCTGTAAAAGGAAAAGTAAAAGGATTTAAGATGAGTTACGAGAGTGAAACTAAGCTCAGTTTCGATGAAAGAATGAAAACAATAACACAGGTGAAACTGAACGTATATATGTAGAAATAAATCAGTTTCAAATACAAAAAGATAGAAATATTAAAGTGAATAAAACGAATGAAAGATACATGTTTGGATATGATAAAAGAAGAATTTTAGATAATTTTGATACTGTACCATTTGGTTATTAATATTTATAAAAATGTTTACTAATAAATGGATGAGTGTTTAGGTGATATTCGAGCTTTAAATTTTACAAATTCTGAAGAAATTTACTATTTGACTTATCTTTGTAAAGAATTGTATGATAAATATGATCATGCTAAAAAACTATTATCAGAAAGTTTTCAAAGGATGGCTGAATTAATTGAAAAGGAAGAAAATGAAGATATTAAATTGAATGGATTAGGAGTTTTATATGTTATTTCAAAGAACTTATTCTATTATGATTAGCAGGGTGGATTTATATTTATAAAAATGTTTACTAATAAATGGAAGAATTCAATAGACTTAGAGGTTATCCCAAAACGTTCAAATTAAAAGATTTAAATCCTGGAATATATGATCTGATATCATTGAGAAAAATTAATACTAAATATGGAGATTCAGTAATCGTAAATTTAGATGTGGAAGCTGAAGAAAAAGAGTATTACCTAGCAAAAAAACATGCGAAACTTTCTGATGAATCAATAAATAAAATCAATAAAGGTAGATATATATTTAAGTATTCGGGTATGATTGATGATAAATACGAATTAGACTTAGAGAAAGCTTAATCATTTTTAAAGATTAATTGTATCATGTTTAGGTGGGGGGTAATGTTTCCCCACCTGAAAATTTATTATAGTATATTATTTGTCATTTCTTTTTCATCTTTCCTAAATTTAATTGATAATCTTTAGATTTTATATTCTTCTTTATATTTATCATAGTCTTTAAAAAGGATATCTGAGACGATCCTATTTTGGGATCGTGTTATCTGCCTCTTTTTTAATTTTGACATTTTTATAATTCTTTTTAATTTTATAAAAAAAGGGGGGTCTCAACCCCACCTTTTCAAAAAAAGGGGGAAAGAGTAGTGTATGGGTATGACTCTGGGTGCAAAATGGCATAGTCATTTTGTCCCAGAGTCATACCCATACACTACTTTGAATAGAGTGAAAAGTATTTCAGAAACCATGTACGTTATCAAGGGACATACATCTTTCTTTAATGCTGATTCCACGTTTCTGTGTGCATTACTGTAAATTGTATTACAGAAATAATGCACATGGCCCGACGTACAAGAAAATATAAAATGGATCAGATATATAAGAAATCAAATATAAAAATCAAATTTAATCAAATATACCAGCGTGTGGCAAGTATTTATAGGAGAATACAATGTAATAAAAAGGAATAAGAATATATAATAATTTAAATGTATATACCCCTTGTGCTGCTTAACAGAGCAGATTACGTGATACTGACTAAGCATTTTAACTCAAAACAGGTTACAGTTAATTTTATATAATAAGACTTCAACTGTGGGAAGTGAAACATGGAGATGAAAAATTATTTAAAATTGTTTGAGTATGATCCGTCAATATGTTGCTGTAATTGTAGAAAGGTGCAAAATTTAAAATTAAAATGTGTTTTAATAAATGAAAAAATAAGGTTTGGCGGGTAGGTATTTTGGATAGTGTTGTTGATGAATTTAAAATTATGTTCTTTGTAGTAACATGGTGTACTTAACAATTTCATTCTTAATAACTGGTTATTAATATTATTTTTAAACACTGATTTTGAAAGATTGGATGAATAATGTTGATGTTTATTTACTTTGAAGCCATACGTTTCTGTTTTGTCGTATATTTTAAATTTTAATGTGTCTGCATTTTGAATTTTTAAACTAACGTCTAGATAATTGGTCCAGTTTGATGTATATACATTTTCAGTTAGTTGTAGATTAGGTGAATAAAAATTAAAGTTTAATATAGGTGATCCATAAGTAATTCCAATAATAATTAGATATCAATAAATCTGTACATGATATGACTGTTGAAAGGGTACTGAATTTCGTAAAAATTTAGATAAAGGTTGGCCAGTATTGTAGAATATATATATATATATATATATATATATATATATATATATATATATATATATATATATATATATATCATTTGTTTAAGACACAGATGTCATTGACTCAGATCTTCGAGAAGAAGATTCGTATTATTGAGCTTTTATAAAACAACGGCATTGTAAGTACATAACATTTTATTATATTTTCATACTCTCAAAATATTTCTCCGTCGAGTAAGCTTCCTTATGATTGCGGCTTATTCCGAGTTAAAATCTTAACCTCGATGCGTTTCATTAACGCCACGTTTAGCGAATAAGCGTCATGGCCATTTATCCCGTTTGTTAAGGATAGATGGCCCACACTTTTCAGGGTAAATTGTCCAGTCTACCTGATATATTATTTTGTCATGTATATTAAGCAGCTGCTCGCTTCCTTTTCAGATGCAAATTTATATGTTAAGAAACGAGGCAGAAACCATGAATAGTGGACACAAGATGATTTATATAAAGCAATTAAAGCAATACGTAATGGTTCGTCAGTCACAGAAGTTTCCATTGAATTTCGAGTGACGAGAAAGGCACCGAAGAGGAGATGGAAAAGAGGAAACGTAGTCAAATGTTCGATGGGCTGAGTCTAGCTTGCTGAATCCAGCTCTTCTCAGAAAGATTCTGAAACATACTTCCAAGCAAACTGGGACGAATGAGAGGTCCCTCACAAAATTGTTGACCGATATTACACCTGTTCCATTGAGGTAGGTCGGACGGTCTGGGTCTCAACAACAACAACCTATTCCATTAATTAACACAGTTCGCACTACATACAAGCGTCAGAGACGCCATGCAACTATTCTAACGTTATTCAAAAATATAGATAAAGTAAAGCAGAAAAATAATTAAGAACTTTAGGACTCAGCCTAGGAAAAATTAAAATAAGAAAAAACGCTGTTGTATAAATTTTTCCAGCAGCAGCTCTGAAAAGGAAATCGAGATTCAATCTGAATCCAGTGGCACATCCGGTGCTTATTTTGATCACTCTAATGAATGTGTTGGATGCAGAGAAGATTATAATAGCACAAAGATTACAGCTGACTGGATTAAATGTATTCGTTACAATCCCTGGTTGGACGAAACATGCTCATCATTTACCGATATATGCAAATCTCGTGATATAATTATATCAAAAACGAAGTGACATGTTTTACATTTTCCAGTAATGTTTTTATTTTATCTCATGTATTTTTGTAACACATTATCTGTAGTATTTTGTTCTTGAATTAAAATCTTACTTTCAATTTAAATGTGAATATTTTCTAAACATGAACTTGCACATATTCACCATTAGCAGAATACCCATTCTTCGTACGGAGTATATAATATAAAGAAACTTAAAATTCATAATCATGTACAAATTCATATAGTATACTAAATGACATTGTTAATCAAAACATTCTGTAAAAATGTTTAATTTATTGCTCTTAAACAGAAGTTTAAAAATATAAGTTCTCACTATCAAAATTATCTCCACGGACAGATACCGTACTACTTATATTGTCGCAGATTAGAAAATATGCCCGTATGTTAGTAGAAAAATTACCCGTATTACAACATGAGCCTCAAAAATTTTTGCCAAAATGAAACAGATGAAGTAATAAATTGAAAATATCAATAATGCCTGTAATCTTTATGCCAGAATGCCTTACTTGATTCCAATATATGCCAATATATATCAAAATATATGCCAATATACCTGTACTACTTATATTCTCGTAGATTGGAAGATATACCCGCGCATTTGTAGAAGATTACTCGTACAACGTACAATATACGAGTTTCAACAATTTTTGGCATAATAAAACATGGCATAATAACTTAAAAATATGAATAATCCTCCAAAATATCAATAATAGCAATCTTTAAAACTGAAGACCGGAATTGATATTATGCAGTCAAAAATGCAATGTCCATGAAATTTAGTTTATATGCATATCTTTACTATTGAAATCGGAAAAGTTTTAATAAAAATCGTATGCCGCATAAACACATTGTATTTAAATCCGTTGCTAAATGACATGATATCATTTGCTTCAAATAAATTGGTGGAAAAAACATCGTCCGAATAATGCTATCTCTATGGACATTTTTATCAATTTAGCGACATTTTAAAGAATCGCCCAATTTATAGGCAAGTGGGACTGTAGAACTGACAGTCCCACTTGACAGGCCACAAATTGACGAAACATGATCATAATACTATCCCCTAATGAAACACAATTAATCTTTTATTAAAATAATTTTATCAATTTCATGATATTTTTATGGATTTACCAACATTTTTATCAATTTGGTGACATTTTAAAAAAATGTTAAATCTGTTACTAAGTAGGACGTTTGGACTGACAGCAAATGCTACGGAAACATCATTTCAGTACTCTCTTCTGAAAAAACGAAATTGATATCATTGATTTAGCATCGTTTTTATCAATTTGGGGACATTCCTGTTAATTTGACAGCGTTTAAAAAAAGTTGCCAAGTTAGCGATATTCCTCCAAATTCGTAGATCTGAATTTGCAGATCTGAAGAATTAAACATCCCGATCTCGTTTGCATATACTAAATAGAAAACACTAAAATTGTAATAGAAGATATACCCGTTCTACTTTTATTCTGTTTCAACAATTGGCTAAATGAGTTTCTTGGCTAAACACAATACATGAGTTTATTGGCTAAACACAATATATAAGTTTGAAAGTTCTTTGCCAAAATAAATTAAAGTGATGTAAGCAGCCGGTAATAAATATAATTAAAAGAAAATCAAACCGTTCAATCATGAGATATATTTTAATACCCATTTATTTATTATTCAAATCTAAAAAAAAAATAATAATAATTAAAAAACACATTTAATTTAGTTGAGTTACTGAACAACATGGTATAAGAAAGAATCTTCCTCATAAAATGCTGATAATTAAATAACCATTTTGATTTCTTAATACTTTTCATTGTTGACTAGCTTGTGAAAAATAAACCATTGTGACAGATTTTCCGTTTAAATTCATGTTTCAAACATTCATGTTTTCAAACAATTCGTGTTTTCAAAACGTGGCTAATTAGAGCAATAAACTCCCAACAAACTCAGAGATATAGTTTTAATTCACTTTCACGTTTCAAACCAACGATTTCCAACCTTTTTCGTTTGGAGGAACTATGGAATTAGAGAGTAGAACTCATATGAAAAGTTTCGTTTTTCATTAATATCTCGACAACTCCTGGTCTTAGAAACTTGAAACTTAAATTTTAAGTGTGTCTATTTGAAGACCACCTACAGAATTTCATTAAATTCGGTTCAGCCGTTCTTCCATGATGATGAAACAAAGGAAAGTTTCGTTTTTCCTTAATATCTCGAGAACTCCTATACGTAGATGTTCACAATATGGACTAAATTTTAAGTGGGGCTATTTTAAGGCCACCCACAAAATTTCATCAAATTCAATTCTGCCCTTCCCCCGTGGTGATGAAATAAATATGCAGACAGATTTTCAATTTTATTTATGTAGATTAAAATAGACATAGCCAACTAACCCACGATCATATGGCCTTCTAACCCGGACTCCAAGGGATAGATGGCCAACAACATAGTTTTAAATTTTAGGAATTTTTGACTTTGTATCAATTGATCTTCACAAAAGTCCATTAAACTCCTCTGAGTGTGTTAAAATTTTTGTGATCATGCATTTTAATAATACATACCCGTAATCTTCAATTTAAAAAACTATGGCCATCTAACCCGATTTTACTATATATATATATATATATATATATATATATATATACTCATATATATATATATGTGTGTGTGTGTGTGTGTGTGTTATAAAGAAGCAATAATAAAAATATTTAATTCAAGTAATCGGGAAATATTAGCATCACCATAGAAGCAAAACCATTGCCATTATGCCGATAATAGAAAAGATCAGCACCGACTCAAATTCGAAGATTAAAAAGAATTAAATTCATCTTCAGGTCTGAGAATTTACCTCTAATTAATCCAATATAATTCCTGTTTCAGATTGGACAATAGTACATTACTATAAATGTCCAAACTCAGACTACAGATAGCAAAAGATGAAAAAATGAAGATAAGAAACATTAGGAAAATTTGTATTAGCATATGGCAGGAACCCTTCTTCTTTCACCACGTGTATATGTTGTTGTTGTTGAGACCCAGACCGTCTAAAATAGTCTGAAAGATCATTATTTTCTCATTTTGATGGTGTTACGATAGAGACTTTGTAATATCATTTTCGGTCTCTCAGGAGCTGGTGTTGTTGTTGTTGTTGAGACCCAGACCGTCCGACCTACCAGAAAGGTGTAAGGTAACTGTTTGGACGGCCGGGAAGTACCACCCAATTTAGACCGGAACCCAGTGGGGGTCAGGAGCTGGTGTCTTGTTGTTGAGACCCAGACCGTCCGATCTACCAGAAAGGTGTAAGGTAACTGTTTGGACGGCCGGGAAGTGCCACTGAATTTAGACCGGAACCCAGTGGGGGAGGCATCCACAGGGACCGTACCCTTCTTCCCCTACCACCAACCTCTCGGAAGGACTTACGGACCCACATGTTTAACGTGATCGTACTCCGCATGAACACGGCGGCATTTGTGGTAGCGTGCAAATCTAGCGCGCAAACCACGGGGATACCGCACCCGAGATGGCCAACAGCACGCGGTGTTCCGAGGTGGTCACCCACCAAGTACTAACCGCGGCCGATGCTGCTTGACTTCGGTGATCTAACGAGAACCGGTGTTTTCAGCACGGTACGGCCGTTGGCCCACCACGTGTATATGTGATCAACCTCAACAGTATAATAAATATCTAGAAGCACCGGAATGAACATGACGAAATACAACCTTGCGGCAGTACGAACGTTCACAGCGACACTCTCAGACCCGTCCAGTGAGCCAGAGCAGGAGACAGGACTATTACCCGTATAAGCAAAATAGAATATGAACATCATGCAAAGATGAAAATTCTTACTAAACAAGAGATTCATAGAAAAAATGGATAAACGAGAATGCCACTATACACCATTATAAAGGCGCTCAAATCGTAGTTTCAAACTGGCTTAGGTTACTATTTTTAGCGAAAATAAAATTGAAGACATTAATATTAATGTATCTTATTTTCAGATGTTTTTGATTTTTATAATTTTTTTAACTCATTATTTTTCATTTTTATAATTTTTTTAACTCATTATTTTTAATTTTTATTTATTTATATAATTAATAAATAATAATAATTATTATTTTTTTTGTTAGCCACTATAATTAGGAAGGTTGTCTTGGATGTTATCGAGTGGAAGTTGATACACTGAGTTGATAATTTTAATAACGAATTTGGAAGGATATGCATTATTAGTCGCTGTACTCAAAAATTTCATAAAATTATATATATATATATATATATATATGCATATGTATAAATATATATATATATATATATGTATGTATATATATATATAAAATAAATATATAAACAAAGAAAAGGTTAAAGGATAACAAAGGATAAAATAAATTAAATTAAGGTGTGCTTACGGGGTATTAGCAATGTCAGGGGGGATTGTGATCCCTTATCCTGGTTGAAGCATACATATATATATATATATACATGTGAGTGTGTGTATATATTATATATATATATATATATATATATATATATATATATATATATATGTATATATATATATATATATATATATATATATATATGTATATATATATATATATATATATATATATATATATATATGTATATATATATATATATATATATATATATATGTATATATATATATATATATATATATATATATATATATATATATATATATATATTTATATATATACATATATTATTGACTTTTGTCATGCAAGAAAATATAAATATTATCTGATACAATAGAGGAAAATAATAAATTTACGTTTTGAAGAATTTTATTTCGGTTTACATTCAACCGTGTTTCTCGGATATTAAACAAAATATGTGTTAATCTTTATTTTACGTTAATTCATTTTATCGAGAAATATTTTTGCACAAAAAATGTTTTAAATATTTCGCAATTTTTCAATTTCACAACTTTTAATAAATAATTTCCTTTCCAACTTTTATAAAGTTACTTATTGCACAAGAAAAATATTTTTCAATGGCAAACATACGTTCACAATGAAAGCAGCACATTTGTTATAAAAAGATGCCAACGCATATTTAACTTATACTTTTTAGGAATTCGAAAAAATATATCCTAATTAAACGAAAATTTATGCTTGAAATTATATATTCAATATTTGCTTAATAAAAGAAATTTTCACTGAGCTCGAAAGAAAATACATTTGATAAATATTCCGAAATATATTACTTTAATCAAATGTCATTTGTTGTCAAATGTTTTGTTTAAATTGTGTAGAAATCTACACATAATGCACATTATCTATTGCATGTATTAATTTAATTCATCTATTAGGGAAAGCGCAAAAAATATTTTGAATGGAATAAAAAAATGTATGCATATGTGTAAATAGTTGACATATGTCAGTTATTGGATAAGTACCTGAGAGAAATTAATTGCAAAACATAGAACTGTTTGTCAATTTTATACAAAAATTGTATACAAGAATTTCACATTGATGTTTAAAAATGCTTAAAGTTTTCTAATAATTATGTGAAAGCAGTTAAGCTTCTTGTGTCTCCTGAACTGATAATTTTAATAAACCAATCAATACTTTTCATTTTTTTATTATATGTTGTTTTTAATGAAATTATTTAAATTTCATGCCTTAACAACAGTTTGAGCTCTACATTTTTATTTCTTTAGATTAATTTCTATATAGCACAACATGTTACAATTGAAAATTTTCTTCTAAGAGGGACCCTATAAAAAGTTAGACCTCTATTTTTCGAAAACTACCACTCACCGTGAAAAAGAAGTCACATTAAAGAATTTCTAATTTAATTTAAGCAAACTTTCAAATTGAAAGCCCGCGTCTAAAACCAATTGGCTATGGCTCCTGAATATAAGGCTACCACAATCGCCATTTTGACTACAACCAGTCCAGTTGTCGTCTGCCTGTGATATTTCAATGGCGTACATAGGTTACAGCGTTGATATTTGCTACGGAATTTAGCTGTAAAATAGGTGCTTCTGCTGTCAAAAAATTATACCAATTATTCAAGAAAATAGTATAAAATTTTTGATTTTCTCAAAATCTCGATAGTAATACTTTTTCTCCATGTACAGCCATCGTTTCATCTGGGAATCAAGATGGCCGCCGTTGCGCTAGTCTGCATATTTAACAGCCACGCAGAAACACAAAAAGTGAGGTCACCCTGTATAAAAACTAATGCTTTTAAAGTTACAATGTATAAGGTATAGAACATAGAAAATATCAAAATGGAATTTGATAAGTTTACACTAATATTTAAAATATTCTATTTTGGTCTGTTACTATTTCAAATACATTGCGACTGATATTATTTTCTGTTATTAATTTTCGCATCTTTTTCTTCATAATACACAGTTCCGTCGTAAATCCTTGTGCATTCATTTCAGGTGCAGGGAGACAAAGTCCACAAATATAAAATCTTCTATGCTCTATTGACTAAGAACGATTGCAACAACTCTAGCGGCGAATTAAAAAAGCTATAATTCCATTCTCGAAAATTAAGCATGAATTTTAATAACAAATCTATATAAATAAAATTGAAAATCTGTCTGTCTGTCTGTCTGTTTGTCCCATCATCACGGGAGAACGGCTAAACCACCGAATTTGATGAAATTTTGTGGTTAACCTAGAAATAGCCACACTTAAAATTTAGTCCATGTTTTGAGTTTCTACAACCAGTGGTTCTCGTAATATTAGTATAAAACGAAATTTTCGTTTGTCTCATCATCACAGGAAACCGGCTACACCGAATTAAATGAAATTTTGTGGGTAGCCTTTAAATAGCCCCCCATAAATTTAGTCCAAATTTCGAGTATCTAAAGCCATGGGTTGTAGAGATATTAATGAAAAATGGAACTTTTCCCTAGGAGTTCTACTCTCCAACTCCGTGGTTTAACCAAACGGAAAGGATGAAAATCGTCTGTTTAAAACGTCAAAAAGAAATAAAGCTTTATTTCCGAGTTTGGTGCTGGATATTTGCATTAATTAGTCACTGTAGGAAAACATGAATTGCTTGAAACATAAATATAAATGGAAAAATCTACCTCCATGGTTCATCTTTCACAAGCTTTTACTCAACGATGAAAAGTATAAAGAAATCAAAATGGCTATTTAATTTCTCATTTTATGAGGAAGATTCTATCTTATATCAAGTTGCTCGGCAACGGAATGAAATTAAATGTGTTGTTAATATTTATTATTATTTTTTCTATTTGAATAAGAAATAAATGGATGTAAAAATATATTTTATAAATGAACGGTTTGATTATTCTTTTAATTATATAAATTGCGGACTGCGTACATCACTTTCATTTATTTTAGCTAAGAGGTGTCAAGCTTATATATTGTGTTTAGCTAATAAACTCATATATTGTGTTTACCAATAAATTCATTCAGCCGATTGTTGAAGCAGAAAATGAGTAAAACGGGTGTATGTATCTCCTAATACAATTTTAGTGTTTTCATTTAGTATATACAGACGGGATCAGGACATATTATACTTCAGATCTGCAAATTCAGAGCTACGAATTTAGCGCAATATCTCTAAATAACTTGGTAACTTTTCTTAAACTTTACTAAATTAGTGGAAATGTTTCCAAATTGATAAAAATGGCCCAAATCAATGAAATTAAATTTGTTTTTCTAGAATAGAGTACTGAAATTATGTAACTGTAGCATTTATCGGTCAGTCCATCGATCCTACTTAGTAACACATTTAACGAATTTTTTAATATCACCAAATTGATAAAATTATTTGTAAATCCTTAAAAATATCATGGAATTGATAAAATCGCGCTTAATAAATGAAATTAATTATGTTTTGTTAAGGAATAGTACTGTGATAATGTTTCATAAATTTGTCGCCAAGCGGGACTTTCTGTTCTATAGTCCCACTTGGCGATACATTTGGCGATTTTTAAAATGTCGCTAAATTGACAAAATGTCGCCAAAACTTCCATAGAGATAGCATTAATCAGACGATATTTTCCCCATCAATTTATTTGAAGCAAATATTATCATGTCGCTCAGCAACGGGTTTAAATCCAAGGTATTTAAATCCAAGGTGTTTTGTTAGGGGATAGTATTGTGATGATGTTTCGTCAATTTGTCGCAAAATGGGACTATCAGTTCTACAGTCCCACTTGGCGATAAATTTGGCGATTTTTTAAGTTATCGCTAAATTGACAAAAATGTCGCCAAACTTTCCATGGAGATCGCATTATTCAGACGATATGATTTCCATCAATTTATTTGAAGTAAATGATATCATCTCGCTTAGCAGCGGATCCAATGTGTTATGCGGCATAATATTTTTATTAAATCGTTTAAGATTTGAATAATAAAAATATGTATATAAAATAAATTTCATTGACATTGCATTTTTGACTGGATAATATCAATTACGGTCTTCAGGTTTAAACATTATTATTATTGATATTTTCGGGGACTGTTGATTCAGGGATTATAGATATTTATAAAATATTATGCAATTGTTTTATTATGACATAAATTGTTTAAACTCATATATTGTACGTTGTACGAGTAATCTACAAATACACGGATATATTTTTAATCTACGAGAATATAAGTAGTACAGGTATATTGGCATATGTTTTGATATATATTGGCATATATGAGGCAGTTTATGAGGAAGATTCTATCTTATATCATGTTACTCAGAAACGCAATTAAATTAAATCTGTCTGTTAATTTTAATAATTATTTTTTCGATTTGAATAATAAATAAATGGATATAAAAATATATTTTAGAAAAGAACGATTTGATTTTGCTTATAGCATTTTTGACTGGATAATATCAATTACGGTCTTCAGGTTTAAACATTATTATTATTGATACTTTCGGGGATTATTGATTCAGGGATTATTGATATTTTCAAGTTATTAGTCAATTGTTTTATTATGACAAAAATTGTTTAAACTCATATATTGTACGTTGTACGAGTAATCTACAAATACACGGATATATTTTTAATCTATGAGAATATAAGTAGTACAGGTATATTGGCATATGTTTTGATATATATTGGCATATATTGGAATCAATTACGACCTTCTGGTATTAAGATTACGGGGATTTTTGATACTTTCGATTTATTACGTCATCTCTTTTATTTTGGTAAATATTTTTGAGACTCATATTGCAATACGGGTAAGCTTCTACTAACACACTGGCATATTTTCTAATCTGCGACAATATAAGTAGTACGGGATTGCCTATATTAATTCAATTCCCCTTTTTTTTTTGTAAATTTGCTTACAAAAGGGGCCGGGATGTTTTATTTTTCAGATCTGCCCGTGAAGATAATTCTGCATAGCGAGAAGAAATATTCTTAAACTTCTCTTTATGAGCAATAAATTTAATATTTTAACGGAATTTGGACATGATTGCGAATTATAAGTTTCTTTATATTATATACTCCGTACGAAGAACGAGTATGTTGCTAGTCTATATAAATAAAATTGGAAATCAATCTGTCTGCCTGTGTCACGCAGGAAAGTCATGTGCACCAATATGTCACACAGGTTTAGTGTGACGACGGAAAATACGTATAGTGGAATCACGGTGCCAAGCACCAATATGTCACGGAGGAAAAATAGGGTGGCACGCACCCATAAATGTTGAAACCCAGGTTCTATTTCGAAGTTCTCTCGTCCAGGAATAAATCCCTGGATGACCTGCAGTGCAATAAATACAAAGATGCAATAAACCCTTACCTTGTAAGGCGTCCAATCCTGAAAACACAGATGCACAATTTCAAGAGATAAAGATGTTAAATAACCACACAGGTTTAAATATAAATCACTTTCTTTATTCAATATTGTAATTAAGAAGATCAGAAGTTAAAATTATAACTGAATCATTATCAGGAAGCACAACGCTAAGTAACTGTGACAGTGACACTAGACTCAGGATCCCTACTAATATATTTGCTGCCACGGAAGTAATTCAATGATAATAATATGATCAATGATATAAATAAAGTGGCACAGCAACATTTAAGTATATAATAAGCAACATGATTTAAGAGGTATGGTCTCAAAGCAACAGGAGAAAACTCGCACTCAGAGAAAATTAGGACTGATAATTAAACAAGTTGAAATAATTTAGGAAATTTATGCTTCCTTGAGACAGGCGTAGATGCAGAGAGCAGTCAAACCTTACCTCCCCAGTCGGAGTTGTAAAAGGGTCGGAACATTATACCATACCCATATTTCGACCTGACACATAGACCTCGGGCCCCATCGTAAACTTCATCGTCGCAGCTCTCTCAGCTAGACGTCGGGCTCTCCATCGATGTTCTTCGGCGATGTAGGCGTCTTCGGCTTTTCTCCCCATGCCCACAAGAGGCCAGAAGTCGACTTGGGGCCGACTCCCGCACTCCGTGGTGGGCAACATGGAAAAATGGTCCAGGCCGACCTCAGAGCGTCAGCAGCTAGACAGGAAGAAAAAGCCACGAATATTCTTTGCAAGAGCTTTTATGTATTCAGACGGATTCAGGCCCCAGACTCATTCGGACCTGGCAGAAGACTATTTACGGCCTTTTGACCAATAGAAAACTTCACAGGCATAGCCTCGCCAGCCCAGGACGGGGTCTCAAAAATGAATATGCTGACACATCAGACCCTCGCCACAAGGTCTCAAATTCATCCAGAAGTTTCTCTCCAAATCTATTCTGCAGAAAAGTGCATGCCTTGCACTAACATTACCAGGCCTCGAGCAAGCCATCTGCTCTGCCCGGGAATAAAGACCTTGACTTTAACGGTCAAATAATAACGAAACTTCTCTCTGAATGCGGTTTTCACAGATTAATAAAATGGCTAAAAGCTTTCCTTTCAGTATAGAATATTTTGTATAATACATATTTCAAAGACAAGAGGGATAATTAAATCAGGGTTTAAAATAATGTAAAAATATAGAATCTTGATAATTAATATATAATTTGCGATTTTTACAAGGGTTTGGCGAGATTATGAAATCTCGTCACAACATACCTCCCCTCCTCGAGGCAAAAAAATCTGACTAACAGGAGGATTTTTTTCATCACAGGATGTAGGCGCAAGTAGTTATTAGGTCCTTGAAGTCGTACGTACCTTCAAGAGAAATTTCAGCAAAAATTTAGAAGTGTACGTCTACACCAGAGTTCTCGGCACGAACACCATTCCATATGAGCGCATGTTGAAGAACCAGATCCAAAAGAAACCTAAAGTTGACTGCAATAGAGTCGAAAATCCTAATATCTACGAGCCCTTTACAAAAAGTTCACATTATGTGAATTCCAAATGTATTAAATTATGAATTCCAAAATTAATATGTATATGTACAGAATATCCCTCAAGTCGACAGTAAATGTAAACAAATTAAAATTTAAGTGTAGAAAGTTTCCAAACAAATTTCCAATTTATAATATAATTCTAAATTAAGTTCAATTTCCAAAAAAAATTTCTTTATCTTACAATAAAATCTCTACCTAAGGACTTAATGCCAAAGTGTGGTCAGCAATTTTTCAGTTTATGCAGTTAGATCTTAATTTTTCCAATATTGTAAATACAAATTTCTCATGACCACAACCAATTTCCAGATCAATATAATGTTAAATTAGTAGCTATTGATATACATATATACTTTTCCAGTAGATGACATTATTTTTCATCAAAAGCTCTAATGCTGTAATGTAGTTAATAATTTGTAGATAATAATTTCCATGAAGTACCGTAATAAATAATTTCATTATATTACATAAATAAATAATATACAGATTAAAATAATAGAAAAGACCATACCAAAGAATTTGAAAAATATAAAATTTAGTAAACAAACCTGGTCCAGTGTCTCACAAACATCCACATTTTAGCATGAAGTGTCGATTTGACACGAATTCTTGGTAATTTCGAAAATAACATTGAGGATGACAATCAGCAAGGTATCGTATTCTTCTTATAAAGAGGCAATCAGTAAGGCAAAACAATGGCAACAGCAAGAGTATCTCTTACCCAGATACTTTAAAATATAACATTACTTCATGTAAAATATAATAGTATTCATGATTTTTTTTTTCATATATATATAAATTATCCAAAATATTTTTCTTTTCAAAATTGTATTCAATATATTCTATTTGTTTTTCACATTGTTATTTCAAATTTATCACTTCAAATTGTTATTTCAAAAATGTAACTTTTGTAATATACACAGACTCAGTCATGTGTCAATAAATATGAAATCATACATGTGGCAAAAGGGAACAGTGGCCGAAAAACGCTTCACCAATTCAAATTATTGTACTAAATTGTTGTCTTTATTAACAGTAATTTGTGGCAGTCAAGTGGTTATGAATGTTGACTAGGTGACCAAAATCAACTCGGACTTTTCGTAATTATTCCTTTTATAATATTTCAATATTATAAATTTTCCTTAAAGTTGTGACTCGAAATAAGATGTGTAGACAAAATGCATGTCGAATATATGTAAATATAAATATATGTGTGTATGTAGATAGCAATTATACTTTAAGAAGTTTCTTTTTTTTTTTTCAATTTGCAAGTAATTCGCAATAAATTGTTAAGAAATCTCTGTTCTCAACATCCCTCAAGTAATCAAATAATATTTCCACTGAAATATAATAAACATAAAACATATAGTATGTACACAGAAATAATTGTGGTTTTAAATGATTATCTTGTTTACTCCACACACCTCAGAACTTGCAAATAAATTTTGAACATCCCGAACCAAAAACCCAGATGTCATGGCATACTGGTATTTGCAATTTAGATGAAATTTAAAGTGTGTTTGCAGCCACACCACCACACCTACAAGATCAGAGTGCGGCCAATACTCAACACTTGCAGGGGGCAAAGAGTCCAAATAAGGCCGAAAGAAAGGATGTCCATGTTCTACACCAGACGTAATATCCATATAAACATTAATATTATATGCAATCAGTAATTGTCCACTTGAAATAAATTGTATATGTTTATAATATGGTCTCATTCTTTGAGAACCACAACAGTCACAGCGAAATTATCTTTAAGAAAATTGTCACCTTTTAGTCAAGCATTTGTAAATAAAATTCTTGTGGTAAATAAATGTAAGCAAATGTAAGTAAATGTGCCTCGAAATTAAATAGTGCTACTCTGGCACGGCACGAACTTCATGAGTTATCAATTCACATCGTAAGTAAATATCTCATTTTTTTTTTTTATGAAGTTCTCAATAACTTGGCCACAGAAAATAAAATTAAATTTTGAAGAAATTTTTCGCCACTCCCCGAATCAAATTACCAAAGCCACAGATCAATATTGAAATTTGTAACATAAAAATAATTTACAACATGTTGCCAAATCAAAATACTCGTAATTAAATAGTGTCATTTCATAAATTTTCCCATAAATTCAATTTAATTTCATAAAATTGCCTTTTAAAAATCAATAGATTTCCTTAAAATAATGTTGCCTTTCAAATATAAATAAAATAAGCTGATGTCAAGGAAGAATTTAAATTGAGTTAAAAATATTTTACACAATGTTATTCAAATTTTGCACAATTTTTCAAATTCAGGAAATTATATTATATTATCGTGTGCAAATATTTCTGTGAAGTAACTTCAAACTAAAATTAATTGAAATCCAAAATATCCATTTTCTGTAATTATTAAAGTTTCCAAATAAATTCAAAATGTTTTTAAAATGTGGATTTCATAAAGTGAATCAGAAAAATAAAATGTCCAAATATTATAAGAAAATTAAGTTTGTGGAATCCGTTTTAAAAATAAGTCTATCTTGTAAATAAAATCAGAGTTCAGTACTCTTTAATTAAATATTTCCACAATAAATATATGTAAATAAATCATCAAATTACTTGCCAATTGTAATTAAGTAATCTCGTGGAACAATTTTCTAATATTCTTATATGTATTCGTAATTAACACCAGAGTTCATTAACTCTAATAAGGGTTCCACGCTAAAGTAAATACACCATGAAATTGAAATACACGTAAATAAATCATAAAAATTCAAATGTTTGTAAACACACTTTCGAAAAAAAAATTCTTAAGTCGTAATAAAATAGTTTAATTGTGGAATTAATTTATAGAATTCAATTCCATGTACGTAATTATGTTAGAGTACGCCGACTCTTTTTTTTTCTTTTTTTTTTTTTTATACCACAATGTAAACAAGTGTTTTCTAGACTCCAACATTCAATTGTATTTCATATTATTTATCGTAAGTACCAGGAGTCGCGAAAAATATTTTTAAATTTCGAAAGTGTCTCAATTATAAATATAAATAATTCCATTCCATATTTCAATTTCTTAAATTTTCAATTTCAAACTTCATATTTCAATTTCTCAAATTTCAAATCGTGTATTTAAATTGTATTACAAATCTTAAGTTTCATTACTTATCTCTCTCTCTTCGTTAAAAGGTTAAAAAAAAATAAATGTCCGTTATTAATCTCATCTCTCAATTTGTTAAGCTGCCATTACATAATTAATTCAGTTTCTCTTTCGGCGTTAAAATGTTGCAGAGAGATGTTCCTTATTCGATTGTAGGCGAGAATAAAGTTTCAATGTCAAATCAGCAGTCATGAATACAATCAATCAAACAAAAATAAAAGGAGAAAGATAGCTAGCTATTCATGAAGCACATGAGCGAGATAAGATTCGAAGATTCATAAACAAAACCGCAACAGAAATTAAGCGTTTATGAATTCGTCCCGGATCGAGGTCAACTTGCCTTTGTATTAATGAATTTGCGGTATCAACATTTTTCACTTCTCGCGGTTCTAATTGTGAAAGTCTATTGCATTTGATTGCGCAATTAGCACGGAAATAAGATTCTCATTTGTATCGTGCCAGCCGGGGAAAAGAGCACAGTAAGCAGTATTTCAAATACAATTCAGTTATAGCTTTTTAAAGCGTTCTTTTTTTTTTTTTTTTTTAATATTCCATTTCAGAGGGGGATTCTTTTTAAAACAAGGACTTTTCTTATTAAAATATGGGAAAACTGAGGCGAATATAATATAATTTGTTAATGACATAACATAAATAACTCGTAATGAAAATCAATGCCATAGTAAAATTTTGTAGTTATAATAATGGCAGAACGTAAATAAATGTCATTTTCAAAATCTCTCAATATATAATATATTCAATTTCAATAATTCAAAATTCTATTTCAATATTATTTCTAGATTTTCTCCACGTTTTAATTCAAATATTTTGAATTTAATGTTTTCAATTTCAATAACTTTTCTCCACATTTTAAAATTCAATAGTTTCAATTTTTTTTTGTAATAATTTCACTTGCCAAACACAAAGCAACCCATCCTCAATATTTTAAGTTATTAACGTGTTGGTCTAAACAGGGAATTGTACAACTGTAGACCACACAAACTTTCGAATTGAATTTTTGAGCAAGACATCATTCATTGCTACCGAAATAAAATATGCCTGGGTGCAACGGGAATTTTTACGAGGACATCCTTCTACTCGTAAAGTTTACCCTCGAAAATAGCAACTAATGAGGTATTTTCCTTCTCATAGGATTACGCTAGTTCGACGTGATATATGATATTAATGTGCATTCCAAACAAAAATAAATAAAAGTAAACTGTTTGAATGCAGCAATAATGAATAGGCAAGGAATCAGAAATATGTATATGATATATACAAGTTGAGAATGGAGAAATCATTTAAATCATTTTCAATCATCCTGAGGCACACATAAATAAATTGCAATCAAAACAATCTCTCAGGGAATTAAATAAATAATCAAGCGCTCAGTCCCATTCAAACACATATTTTCAATTTCATGAATTCAATTTTTGACTTTCAATTTTTGACTTTTTTTCTTTTTTTTAAATATTATCGTAAGTAAGTTGTGGAAACAGTTTTCAATAATTTTCATTTTCTCATGTTTATTGTCTATACTTTATACAATTGTTCCACCAAATCATTCAAAGTCAAATCAAAATATAATCAACCCCTTTTTACAATTTTACTGCTCTTCCCCGCTTTTATGAAATGATACCGCACATAAATTCTTTTAAATAATACACACATATTTCATATAATTCAACTCTGTGTGTTTTTGAACTTAATATCATATAGATATACACAGATATTTATACACATGTTTTATAAATTTCACATTATATTTCATCCTGTCAAAATTCACTTTCTTCGAATTTTTCATGCAATGTATAGTATATTTCATATATATAACTATAATAATATGAACAGATATATATATATATATATTTCCTTTCTTTTCTGCAATACACATTTTTTTATTCAATATACACTTTTATTCAAAATTACTCTTGTGTACGTAATTAATTCTTATATATATATATATATATATATATATATATATATATAATTTACCATAAACAGTATAAGACATCGTACAAATTTTCTCCTCCATTGAAATAAACATTTCATCATTTTTGTACGTAATTTTCTTAGTCATTATCATGTAAAATGTGAATTATCTGTTTAAAATCTTGATAGGACCAACAGTTTATTTAATATTATTTTATATTTATTCATTGAAATTACGAGATTATAACTTTGGTCCAACAAGCCTTTGTGTCTGTCTGTCATCCAGAACTCAAAAATTTCGCTGTGTGCTTTCTTTAGCTACACAAAACATAATATTTCTCAATGTTATTTTATAAGGACACAATCGGTAATTATTTGTCATAGTCATGAGTCACAGTCGGGTATATTTATAAATAAGGGCGCATTCTCATTTAAATTTAAGCATTTCCATAATTTAATGTATATAGATATTAAAATAAATTCAAGTTCTCAAATTTCCAAGCATATTAAAATTCTAGTATTTCTATATATAAAATTCCAAGTAAACAAGTATTCATTGAAAAAAGTATTCACACTTTAAATATTTTCAATCAATTTCAAGGATTTGAGCATTTTCAATGAACATTTCATTTAGAATAGAATTTCCGAAAATAAGCCCCTATTTCCGGGCGAGATTCAATCTTATAAAACTAACTGACATTCTTTGAGATGCAGGTTCTGCCACCCCAATTTATTGGGTAAAATGCTCTAGGAGCATGTCGAAATTATTATATGGTCAGAAAAATCTCCAAACTTGAAATCCATACGAAAATCCCTAACCGAAAACAAGAGATATTCTCATACATCTAAAAAAAAATGAAATTCTCTTTCAAACAGGCTGTCGCCTAAGTTTCACTGTGGATTAATTTAAAATTGTTAAATTTCCAATATATATACCTATTTTTATCTTCAACAAATAATATCTCTATTTATAAAATCATTAAACAACTTTATTTCTCAAATCTCAATTTCTTGTAAAATCTTTAAACTTTTAAATATAATTATAGCAATTTCTTGTAATTTTATGCAACCCTTACTCATAAAAATTTGTCATAATATTGGTTCCTTGATCTTAAATTGTGCAATATTTTGCATCACAATTTCAATTCTGTCTATATGCCACTACTCCATACAACTACACCTGCATAAAATTTTCTATAATAAATGAACAATAAATATATCTCTGAAATTATAAGTGCGGTTTTCAAATTAATCAGAATTTCAATTTAAATAGACCATACCAACATAAGTCACTGTGTCCAGTGTACAAAATATAAAAATTTAAATAAATCACATGTACAAATTTCAAAATTTCAAATTTTGCAACAGGTGCTCAAGAGACGTGGTCACGAAGCACCAATTGTCATGCAGGAAAGTCATGTGCACCAATATGTCACACAGGTTTAGTGTGACGACGGAAAATACGTATAGTGGAATCACGGTGCCAAGCACCAATATGTCACGGAGGAAAAATAGGGTGGCACGCACCCATAAATGTTGAAACCCAGGTTCTATTTCGAAGTTCTCTCGTCCAGGAATAAATCCCTGGATGACCTGCAGTGCAATAAATACAAAGATGCAATAAACCCTTACCTTGTAAGGCGTCCAATCCTGAAAACACAGATGCACAATTTCAAGAGATAAAAATGTTAAATAACCACACAGGTTTAAATATAAATCACTTTCTTTATTCAATATTGTAATTAAGAAGATCAGAAGTTAAAATTATAACTGAATCATTATCAGGAAGCACAACGCTAAGTAACTGTGACAGTGACACTGGACTCAGGATCCCTACTAATATATTTGCTGCCACGGAAGTAATTCAATGATAATAATATGATCAACGATATAAATAAAGTGGCACAGCAACATTTAAGTATATAATAACCAACATGATTTAAGAGGTATGGTCTCAAAGCAACAGGAGAAAACTCGCACTCAGAGAAAATTAGGACTGATAATTAAACAAGTTGAAATAATTTAGGAAATTTATGCTTCCTTGAGACAGGCGTAGATGCAGAGAGCAGTCAAACCTTACCTCCCCAGTCGGAGTTGAAAAAGGGTCGGAACATTATACCATACCCATATTTCGACCTGACACATAGACCTCGGGCCCCATCGTACCTTCCTCGTCGCAGCTCTCTCAGCTGGACGTCGGGCTCTCCATCGATGTTCTTCGGCGATGTAGGCGTCTTCGGCTTTTCTCCCCATGCCCACAAGAGGCCAGAAGTCGACTTGGGGCCGACTCCCGCACTCCGTGGTGGGCAACATTGAAAAATGGTCCAGGCCGACCTCAGAGCGTCAGCAGCTAGACAGGAAGAAAAATTCTTTGCAACAGCTTTTATGTATTCAGACGGATTCAGGCCCCAGACTCATTCGGACCGGGCAGAAGACTATTTACGGCCTTTTGACCAATAGAAAACTTCACAGGCATAGCCTCGCCAGCCCAGGACGGGGTCTCAAAAATGAAGATGCTGACACATCAGACCCTCGCCACAAGGTCTCAAATTCATCCAGAAGTTTCTCTCCAAATCTATTCTGCAGAAAAGTGCATGCCTTGCACTAACATTACCAGGCCTGGAGCAAGCCATCTGCTCTGCCCGGGAATAAAGACCTTGACTTTAACGGTCAAATAATAACGAAACTTCTCTCTGAATGCGGTTTTCACAGATTAATAAAATGGCTAAAAGCTTTCCTTTCAGTATAGAATATTTTGTATAATACATATTTCAAAGACAAGAGGGATAATTAAAACAGGGTTTAAAATAATGTAAAAATATAGAATCTTGATAATTAATATATAATTTGCGATTTTTACAAGGGTTTGGCGAGATTATGAAATCTCGTCACAACACCTGTTTGTCCCATTATCACGGGAGAACTGCTGAACCAAATTTGATGAAATTGTGTGGGTAGCCTGAAAATAACCCCACTTAAAATTTTGTCCTTGTTTGGAGTTTTTATGACCAGTGGTTTCTCAAGATATTAGTAAAAAACGAAACATTTGTTTGTGACATCATCACGGGAAAACGACAGAACCAAATTTCATGAAATTTTGTGGGTAGCCTTGAAATAGCGCCCCTTTAATTTAATCCAAATTTCGAGTTTCTAAGGCCAGGGGTTGTCAAGATATTAGTGAAAAACGAAAGTTTTTCCTAGGAGTTCTACTCTCTAACTCCATGGTTTATCCATACGAAAAGGTTGAAAATCGTTTTCGATTTCAACCTTTCGTCGTTCGAAAAGGTTGAAAATGAATTTAAACTTTATCTCTGAGTTTAGTCAGATTTATTGCGCTAATTAGTCACTTTCTGAAAAGATGAATTGCTTGAAACATGAATTTAAATAGAAAATCTATATTCATGGTTTATTTTTTACAAGTTTTTACTCAACAATGAAATGTATAAAGAAATCAAAATGGTTATTTAATTTCGCAGTTTATGAGGAAGATTTTATCTTATATCATGTTGCTCAGAAACGCAATTAAATTACATCTGTCTGTTAATTTTAATTATTATTTTTTCGATTTGAATAATAAATAAATGGATATAAAAATATATTTTAGAAAAGAGCGATTTGAAGTTTCTTTTAATTATATTAATCGCGGACTGCATACATCACTTTCATTTATTTTGGTAAAGAGTTTTTAAATTTATATATTGTGTTTAGCTGATAAACGCATTGTGTTTACCCAATAAATTCATTTATCCGATAGTTGAAACAGAAAAAGAGTAAAACGGGTATATCTTCTAATGCAATTTTAGTGTTTTCATTTAGAATCTACAAACGGGATCAGGATGTTTCATTCTTCAGATCTGCAAATTCAGAGCTACGAATTTGGCGGAATATCGTTAACTTGGCAACTTTTCTGAAACTTTGTCAAATTGACGGAAATGTCGCCAAATGGATAAAAACGACGCAAATCAATTAAATTAAATTTGTTTTTTTTAGAAGAGAGTACTGAAATGATGTTTCTGTAGCATTTGTCGGTCAGTCCATCCATCCTACTTAGTAACACATTTAGCGAGTTTTTAAAATATCACCAAATTGATAAAAATATTTGTAAATTCATAAAAATGTCATGAAATTAATAAAATTGAGCTTAATAAATGAAATTAATTGTGTTTTCTGTGTGATGATGTTTCGTCAGTTTGTCGCAAAATGGGACTATCAATTCTGCAGTCCCACTTGGCGGTAAATTTGTATATTTTTTTAATTATTGCTAAAGAAAGCAAATGATATCATGTCGTTTAACAATGGATGTAAATCCAATGTGTTATGCAGCATACGATTTTTATTAAATGTTTTCTGATTTGAATAATAAAGATATCTATATAAAATAAATTTCAGTGACATTGAATTTTTGACTGGATAATATCAATAACGTTCTTCAGGTTACACATTATTATTATTGATATTTTCAGGGATTATTGATTCAAAGATTATTGATATTTTCAAGTTATTATGCCATTGTTTTATTATGACAAAAATTGTTTAAACTCGTATATTGCACTTTGCACGAGTAATCTTCTACAAATCCACGGGTATATCTTCTAATCTACGAGAATATAAGTAGTACAGGTATATTGGCCTATATTTTGATATATATTGGCATATAGTGGAATCAATTACGACCTTCTGATATAAAGATTACGGGGATTATTGATATTATCAATTTATTAAGTCAACTGTTTTATTTTGGCAAAAATTTTTGAGACTCATATTGTAAGACTGGTAATCTTCTACTAACACACTGGCATATTTTCTAATCGCGACAATATAAGTAGTACGTGCATATATATATATATATATATATATATATATATATATATATATATATATATATATATATATATATATATATATATATATATATATATATATATATATATATATATATTTCCATATAATTTTAGTACTTTCATTTTGGCATATATTGGAGTCTATTACGGATTTATTGATATTTTCAATTTACTCATGTAATGTACTAATACAGGCTATGTCTTCTTATATTCGCGTATATAAGTAGTACGGGTCCCATTCAATTTTAATGCTTTCATTTTGCATATATTGACTCAATTCCATTTTTTTATGTAAATTTGCTTATAAAAGAGGCCAGGATGTTTTATTCTTCAGATCTACCCGTGGAGATAATTTTGTATAGAGAGAACAGAAATTTTTAAACTTCTTTTTACGAGCATTGTATTAACATTATACTCTCTTTTCTGTAAATACATCTCATTTTTGCAGTTTTCGAAAACTTCAATCGACAGGTTAAGGGAAATCTCGATGAAGTGTTTCTTTTGGGGAAGTTAAGGTAT
The DNA here is from genome assembly GCA_951213105.1 of Amaurobius ferox. Lineage (NCBI taxonomy): Eukaryota > Metazoa > Arthropoda > Arachnida > Araneae > Amaurobiidae > Amaurobius > Amaurobius ferox. Next base: position 99,542,418 of record OX578141.1, on the reverse strand, counting down.
CCTTGCATCACATTTTGATTAAAAATGTTTATAAATGTTGATTAAAATGTTATTTAATATCCTATAGGAATTTGCACGTGATTGTAAATTTTAAGTTTCTTTATATTATATACTCCGTACGAAGAACTGGTGTGCTGCTAGTTTTAATTACAAAGTTCCAAAACTTTCTATATTTAGTATGGGACGACGTGTTATGCACAAATGATGAGAAATTATGTCAACATAAAGGGATAATTACTAACTGCATCATTTGTCTACGTTTATAAATTATTTAAATTTTACTGCAAGAAGTATAATTCTAAATAAATTAAAATTAGCTTATTATACTGATTATTATTTTATGGATTATTTCTTTACGGAATACGGAAGTACTTCAGTATAAAGAGACAGTTGCATAACTATCGTTTTTGTTGACCTCCTTCTTTACCATCTGTATACATGTACACGTTACGTGCAAACATCACGCATTTTCATACTAAAAAAAGGACATTATACAACTTTGCAATTGGAAATATTCACCTAACTTGCTTCTTTATCGAGATATGATTTCTAACTTCTTCAATTCGCAGCAAGGGGCGCTACAAACTTTCTCAATCGATGGAGTATAATCTCTTTTCTATTAATAGACCTCATTTTTGCAGTTTTCGAAAACTTCAATCAACAGGTAAAGGGAATGTCGATGAAGTGTTTCTTCTCGGGAGTTAAGGTATCCTTGCATCACATTTCATGGCTGTGCGACACATAAGTTTTCCACTACAGACGACACAAACAGACAGACACACAATACTTATGGGGGAATATAAGGACTTATGAGGGAATCTTGTATTAATATCTGCTAGAAAATGTACACGTTGTTGGCCGGGATTTAATATGCAACAATTTGATTAAAACAACACCAAAACCTACAGCGAATTCTCGAAAACCAAGGAGCGCTTGTGAATAAAATAAAAAAACTATTGAGTGGGCGCAGACATATGTCTACGCCAGAACTCTTGAAGTTAAATCGAGGACATCTGAAAGTACATTTTCTAGTCTGTTAATAATAATAATGAATCAAATTGCGTCGTCTTCAATGACACGCGGCCAACAAGTGAATACGTCAGTTTGGTTGCATTCCAGTGTAATACGCAGGTGAAGAGCAAAAAATTTAAACTTTACAAATGTTGAAGTAAACAATTTTGCGATAGATTAATGGGCCATAAAAATTTTAATTAATGAACGGTTTAGTTCAGAAACATATTTTAGCAGTGTGCAGTATTCAATTAAACACCTGTTGCATTATGAAGATCGAATTGTTGGTGGATATTTTTATATCGGAATTTTAAAATCGATTACGTCTTCTAAACACGAGAAGTATGTATATATTTGAAAAAAATCACGATAATTCGTCTATTGATATTAGAGATTTCGTTCCATATAGTTTGAAAGAGAATTCTTCGATTTTCCGACCATGTTAAAATGGAAACTCTGCAATAAATTTTATCTTTAAGGAACTAATTTGTACGAAAATCACTCTAAGGTACCTTCAACAGTAAATAATTTAAAACTGGTGTGCATTTTTACATAATCTCGATGCAGTGTTTCTTCTCGGGGGTTAAGGTATCCTTGCATCACATTTCATGCCTGTGCGACATTTAAGTTTTCCACAACAGACGACACAAACAGATAGATACATACAGGCATTTTCCTTTTTTATTACAGATTATATGTTATTTTTCTTTATATTATCTTTAATATCTTATTTGACTTGCAGAATCCGCCTCAATGATAAGAGTTTATGATAAGAGTAATGATAAGAGCAATGATAAGAGTAATTCTGTCCTAGTAGCTCAACTGGGAGATCGTCGGCTGGCCAATACGAAGATTCACGGTTTAAGTCCCGGCTGGGACAGCAAATGCTTTCTACAGTGGCATGCGTTAACATTGCATATTAGTGCAATGCGTTAACATTGCATATTAGTGCAATGCGTTAACATTGCATATTAGTGCAATGCGTTAACATTGCATATTAGTGCGATGCGTTAACATTGCATATTAGTGCGATGCGTTAACATTGCATATTAGTGCAATGCGTTAACATTGCATATTAGTGCAATGCGTTAACATTGCATATTAGTGCAATGCGTTAACATTGCATATTAGTGCAATGATGTCAAAGGTCTGAAAATAACACTGGTATGATTAGTATGGATTCAGTGAACGCTGACATATTAGTCAGTGGACGCTGACAATTAAAATACATCGGGAGACCAACGACCACGCAGGATACTAACCTAGATAAAAATATTATTTTCATATTCCTTTTTTCAACATTTTGTGGTGACTTTATACGTGCTGCAAGTTTTAATTTATGCATTCCATAGCCCACTTCGACGATAAGAGCTTGCAATTATGTCCCAGAAGCACAACAGTGAAAGCGTTGGCTGGTTAATACGAAGATTCGCAGTTCGATCCCCTGCTGGGACAGCAATGTTCTTTACAATGGCTCTCAAATAAATTAACCTTGAAGATAAATGCAACGATGCAGGGGGTCTGAAATTGACCATAGTACGACTAGAATGAATTCAGTGAGCTCTGGTATTTCCAGCGTCGGTTTCAAATTGGGAGATCAACGACCACAAAGAAAGTTAATCTGATGGATTAAAGTAGTATTTAAAAGCTAACCTATAAAATTAGCAAAAAGTGGTCAGCAAGATTATCAAATTGCACGCCAATCTGACATTAGATGGCGTATGTATAGTCTAGTTTAAAGATAACATATCGAAATACCATCCCAGTAGAGCTCAATTGCGAAAAAATCACCTAGCTATTACGAAGATCCGCTGTTCAAGCCCCGGCTGGGACAGAAAAGTTTGTTACAGACTTTTCTGTATTTAAATGACTTTTAAAATACAACTCTCAGGTTCCAAAGTAAACCTCACACAACAACTTAATAAAGAAAATACTGCCAATTAATATTCGGAATGAATAAGAAGATGACTGATTTCATTAGAAAATTTCTAAAATCTTGCTTTTATGGCGAAATTATAAAAACGGAAAAAGGGGATTGACTTACTGAAGAAATTAAATGTCCGAAGATGACACTCACTTCAGATTGAAGAGATTCAAGACAGGGTTTTTTTTCTTCCAAATATTTATAGAGTCGATGGAAGAAAAGTCAAATATTTATTCCGGTTTTACAAAACTAAATATTCAGAAACGGGGGGAATCATGAGTGGAACTGCAGCAACCCAACTCCAGGACTCAACATCAGAAATAAATATTTACTTTTTCAATGTGTGTGGTGGAAAAGTGGGAATTTTAAAAATTACGCTGACTTTGCACCAAATAGTATTCCTCGGTGAATGACGTTCCTCTCCACTTCAAAGTCAAAACGGGATTCCTTTCAATAGAACTCGAGACCGAGTATGAAAAAAAAATCATGCATGAAAGTATTGAAGTCTCAGATTGAGAGTAGACGCAAATAATTTGAAATCACATTTAAATAATATATTTTGAATAATAATTTGCTCAAAGTGTTATCAAAAATGTCAAAACTGGATTTTTTCAATAGCACTTGAGACCGAGCATGAAAAAATAATCATGAATGAAAGTATTGAAGTCTCAGCTTGAGGGTATACGCAAATAATCTAAAATCACATTTAAATAATATATTTTGAACAGTAATTTGCTCAAAGTGTTATCAAAAATATCAAAACTGGATTCTTTTCAATAGTACTTGAGACCGAGCATGAAAAAATAATCATGCAAGAAAGTATTGAAGTCTCATCTTGAGAGTATACGCAAATAATCTAAAATGGCATTTAAATAATATATTTTGAACAATAATTTGCTCAAAGTGTTATAAAAAAAATATGAAACCTGAATTTCTTTCAATAGTACTTGACACTGAGCATGAAACGATGATCATGCATGAAAGTATTGAAGTCTCAGCTTGAGAGTATACTCAGATAATTTAAATCGCATTTAAATAATATATTTTGAACAATAATTTTCCCAAAGTGTTATCAAAAAATGTCAAAACTGGAATCTTTTCAATAGTACTTAAGACCGAGCATGAAAGTATTGAAGTCTCAGCTTGAGAGTTACGCAAATAATCTGAAATCGCATTTAAATAATATATTTTGAACAATAATTTGCTCAAAGTGTTATAAAAAAACGTGAAACCTGGATTTCTTTCAATAGTACTTGAGACCAAGCATAAAAAAATAATCATACATGAATATATTAAAGTCTCAGCCTGACAGTATACGCAAATAATCTAAAATCGCATTTATATAATACATTTTGAACAATAATTTTCTCAAATTGTTATCAAAAAATGTCAAAACTGCATACTTTTCAATAGTACATGAGACCAAGCGTTAAAAAATAATCATGCATGAAAGTATTGAATTCTCAGCTTGAGAGGATACGCAAATAATCTGAAATCGCATTTAAATATTATATTTTGAAGAATAATTTGCTCAAAGTGTTATCAAAAATGTCAAAATTCGATTATTTTGAATAGTACTTGAGACCAAGCATGAAAGTATTGAAGTCTCAGCTTGAGAGTATACGCAAATAATCTAAATTCGCATTTAAATAATAAATTTTGTACAATAATTTGTTCAAAGTGTTATAAAAAAATGTGGAATCTGGGTTTCTTTCAATAGTACTTGAGACCAAGCATACAAAAATAATCATACATGAAGATATTAAAGTCTCAGCTTGACAGTATACGCAAATAATCTAAAATCGCATTTATATAATATATTTTGAACAATAATTTTCTCTAATTGTTATCAAAAAATGTCAAAACTGGATACTTTTCAATAGTGCATGAGACCAAGCGTTAAAAAATAATCATGCATGAAAGTATTGAATTCTCAGCTTGAGAGGATACGCAAATAATCTAAAATCGCATTTAAATAATATATTTTTAACAATAATTTACTTAAAGTATTATCAAAAAATGTGAAAGCTGAACTTATTTCAGTAGTACTTGACACCGAGCATGAAAAAATAATCATGGAAGAAGGTATTGAAGGCTCAACTTGACAGTATACTCAAATAATCTAAAATCGCATTTAAATAATATATTTTGAACAATAATTTGCTCAAAGTATTATCAAAAAATGTCAAAACTGGATTCTTTTCAATAGTACTTGAGAGCGAGCATAACGGTATTGAAGTCTCAGCTTGAGAGTATACGCAAATAATCTAAAATCGCATTTAAATAATTTATGTTGAAGAATAATTAGCCCATAGTGTTATCAAAAAATGTCAAAACAGGATTCTTTTCAATAATACTTGAGACCGAGCATGAAAATATTGAAGTCTCAGCTTGAGAGTATATGCAAATAATCTAAAACCGCATTTAAATAATATATTTTGAACAATCATTTGCTCAAAGTGTTATCAAAAATTGCGAAACCTGGATTTCTTTCAATAGTACTTGAGACCGAGTATGAAAGTAATAATCATGCATGAAGGTATTGAAGTCTCAGCTTGAGAGCATATGCAAATAATATAAAATCGTATATGAATAATATATTTTGGACAATAATTTGCTCAAAGTGTTATCAAAAAATGTCAACCTGGATTCTTTTCAATAGTACTTGAAACCGATCATGAAAAAGCAATCATTCATGAAAGTATTGAAGTCTCAGATTGACAGTATACGCAAATAATCGCAAATCGTATTTGAATAATATATTTTGAACAATAATTTGCTCAAAGTGTTATAAATATGTGAAACCTGGATTTCTTTCAATAGTACTTGAGACCGAGCATGAAAAAATAATCATGCATGAAAGTAATGAATTCTCAGCTTGAGAATATACGCAAATAATCTAAAATCGCATTTAAATAATATATTTTGAACAATAACTTGCTCAAAGTGTTATCAAAAGTTCAAAATTCGATTCTTTTCAGTAGTACTTGAGACCGAGCATGAAAGTATTAAAGTCTCAGCTTGAGAGTATACGCAAATAATCTAAAATCGCATTTAAATAATATATTTTGAACAATAATTTGCTCAAAGTGTTATCAAAAATTGCGAATCCTGGATTTCTTTCAATAGTACTTGAGACCGAGTATTAAAGAAATAATCATGCATGAAGGTTTGAAGTCTCAGCTTGACAGTATGCGCAAATAATCTAAAATCGCATTTAATTAATATATTTTTAACAATAATTTACTTAAAGTATCATCAAAAATTGTGAAACCTGAACTTATTTCAGTAGTACTTGAGACCGAGCATGAAAAAATAATCATGGAAGAAGGTATTGAAGGCTCAACTTGAGAGTATACTCAAATAATCTAAAATAGCATTTAAATAATATATTTTGAACAATAATTTGCTCAAAGTGTTATAAAAAATGTGAAACCTGGATTTCTTTCAATAGTACTTGAGACCGAACATGAAACAATAATCACGCATGAAAGTATTGAAGTTTCAGCTTGAGAGTATACGAAAATAATTTAAATCGCATTTAAATAATATATTTTGAACAGTAATTTGCTCAAAGTGTTATCAAAAAATGTCAAAACTGGATTCTTTTCAATAGAACTTGAGACCGAGCATAACGGTATTGAAGTCTCAGCTTGAGAGTATACGCAAATAATCTAAAATCGCATTTAAATAATTTATGTTGAAGAATAATTTGCTCAAAGTGTTATCAAAAATTGCGATACCTGGATTTCTTTCAATAGTACTTGAGACCGAGTATGAAAGAAATAATCATGCATGAAGGTATTGAAGTCTCAGCTTGAGAGCATATGCAAATAATCTAAAATCGTATATGAATAATATATTTTGAACAATAATTTGCTCAAAGTATTATCAAAAAATGTCAAACTGGATTCTTTTCAATAGTACTTGAGACCGATCATGAAAAAGTAATCATGCATGAAAGTATTGAAGTCTCAGATTGACAGTATACGCAAATAATCGCAAATCGCATTTAAATAATGTATTTTGAACAATAATTTGCTCAAAGTGTTATCAAAAAATGTCAAAACTGGATTTCTTTCAATAGTACTTCAGACCAAGCATGGAAATATAATAAATCCTATTTACGCCTGAAAGTATTGAAGTCTCAGCTTGAGAGTACATGCAAAGAATCGCAAATTGCATTTAAATAATATATTTTGAACATAAATTTGCTCAAAGAAAATTTGAGCAAAGAAATTTGCTCAAATTTTTTATCAAAAAGTGCATGTGATTAAAATATTTATGAAAGAGCCTTCTTGCGGTGGCAAATGTTGTGAATATTTTTTTTTTGGCAAAACTAGGAAATATTTGTATTCTTTTTTGAATAGTTTTTCCGTACAATCATGTGCATTTTCGGAGAAATGGAAGTGACAGCTGCAGAACTGGAAATGGAAATCCATTGTGAACCCCTTTGTCTTCTGAGATATTATTCTGAATTCTTATCAGTCATCATCTAAGTTCTGTCTATATCCAATTTTAAGAAATATGTATTTCAAAGAAAGTTTTTGAACCGGAGGTGAAAATAAAACCTATTTAGAATGGAAATATTTAGTGAGCCCCCGACATATTTTAATGCTGAATTCATAACAATCACCATGCTTAATGTGTTGCTAAATCTATATCAGTCACCATCGCTATATCTATAGAAGATCTCGATAAATAGATGTTTCTAGGGAAATGTGCATTTTTCAATCGGAATTAACATCTCTAGAACCGGAAGTGGACGTTTTTAGTGAGTCACTTAATTCCCTCCGGAATTTGATTCTGAATCCATGTCGTCACTATCTAAAGGCCACTATCTAGACTATCTACAGCCAATCTTGAGAAATGGATGTTTCAAGGAAACGTTTATCCCAGAAATGAGAAAAAGAACTCGAAGAGAAAATCCGTAGTGAACCCCTGTACCTCTCCGAAATTTGATGCTGAATCCAAATCAATCATTATCTGAACTCTATCTATAGCAGATCTTGTGAAATAGATATTTCAAGGGGGAAAATCGCAAAAAAAAAATTAGTAATGCAAATGCTTAATGTGTTGCTAAATCTATATCAGTCACCATCGCTATATCTATAGAAGATCTCGATAAATAGATGTTTCTAGGGAAATGTGCATTTTTCAATCGGAATTAACATCTCTAGAACCGGAAGTGGACGTTTTTAGTGAGTCACTTAATTCCCTCCGGAATTTGATTCTGAATCCATGTCGTCACTATCTAAAGGCCACTATCTAGACTATCTACAGCCAATCTTGAGAAATGGATGTTTCAAGGAAACGTTTATCCCAGAAATGAGAAAAAGAACTCGAAGAGAAAATCCGTAGTGAACCCCTGTACCTCTCCGAAATTTGATGCTGAATCCAAATCAATCATTATCTGAACTCTATCTATAGCAGATCTTGTGAAATAGATATTTCAAGGGGGAAAATCGCAAAAAAAAAATTAGTAATGCAAATACTTTGCCACCGATATAATATTTGATTCGTAGTACAACATAAAACAATAATAATAAAAGTCTGAACCCCTTTCGCAGAACAATATGAAATAAAAATAATGAGAGTGTGAACTCTTTTCGTCGAACAAACAACATAAAACAAAAATAATAAGAGTTTTAACTCTTTTCGAAGGAAATTCCATGCTTCTGTCAGGACTAATACTATTATTTCCCTATATAATACTTTTGTTAAACCTATTTTAGAATATTGTTCTTTAATCAGGGATCCTATTTACCATATGCATTTTCGGCAAATCGAAGTAGTCAAAAATAAATTTTTAAGTACTATTACTTACAAAATTTCCAGTTATTATCCATTTGATATGCATACTAGTCAACTTAGGCAAAAATTTAAATAAATACCTCTTACAAAAAAAGAAATGGTCTTGCCTCTTGTTTCACTATAATGTTTTAAATGAAAGTATTCATTGTCCAATTTTACTGTATTGCTTGGAGTTCCATATACCTCTTACCAATACTAGGAAAAAATATTCCATAATACTACTATTAAACGCAATTGCATTAAGAGATTTTCTGTCTATAAATTTGTTAATCATTTTAGTACATATTGTGTTGACTTTGACTGCTACTAATTTTTAAAAGCGTGTTTTAATGTATTTTTCATGCTTAATATTCTTGTATGTGTATTTTATGTTCTATACTTTTATGTTTTGTGGTTACTGTAATTGGATAATATCTGTTCTTGCCACGTAAATTGAATAAATTAAATATATAATTAAAACAAAAATACTCATCTTATTTTGGAGAAGGGAGACAGAGTATCAACTACAGTAAAACACAGAACAGACGCCTGATTCTTTTGCTGCCGTAGCTATGTTGGTCCTTATTCTTAAGATTCAGACTGGTTTTACCTCCGAAACCTGCAAGAAGGCTTCTATTAATTTTTCCAAAATTAATTATTCTACAGTGTGTCAATATACGCTTTCTTGCATTCACATGTATGGTTGCTCTATCTTTTTGTTCTAAAGAAGATGACTCCAAAGACATTTCCTCCTAATGCAGTTGTTATTGTTGGTTATTTATTATATCAAAGATATTGTTATAAAGTTGATTTACACAATGTTGAACTCGTTATTAAACTATATTAAAGACTTGCGTGAAGAAAGCAAATTAATTTCAAATCCCCACTAAGCAGGATATTTCAAGAGACATAACTGAAATCTGTAATGAACTTAAATAAAAATTCTCCGTATTTAATGGTCATAGTTTTTCCATTTGTTTTCATAATCTCTATTTTCATAATAAAACAAGAAAGATCAATCATGCTTAAAGCATTGATTATGAAACACTTTTCAACTTCAATGCAATTTTATTTAAACAAGTCTAAAATGCAATACATTCCTAGGTAATATTTTGAAATTTATCACAATACTGCATTAATATATTATATTTGAAAACTTAAACCTTCATCGAAAAAAATGAACTTCATTCAAATGACGGCATTGAAATATAAATTGCCTGGTTTAAACATCTCTAAAATGTTATACATTCCTCGGTAATAGTTTTAGAATTATCATAATACTACGATAATTTATTATATTTGAAAACTTCATCGAAAACAGCTGAAATTAATTCAAATGACGTCATAGAAAAAATAACACGCCTGGATCTCTCTATAAAAACATAATTCCATTCATAACTTTCTCCCATTCATTTCATTTATCACAATACTATAATAATTTATTTTATTTATTTAAACATTTTATTTAAGACCATGGAGCTACAAATAATTAAACTCTATGCTTAAAACTTCATCGAAAAAAATCGTCCTTCTCTTTATAAAATCAATTAATATTTCATTCATATCAGCCATGCAGACTCCATGGACTAAATTATTTTGTGTTAAAAAAAACAGGAATTCTAATACAACTCATTCTACATATTTTGCTGTTTACATTTCACATAGGTGAAAAATAGGCTTAGTTGTAGAAATAATCAAATTTAGATGAGCATTTAAACTCAAATATATTGTCATTGCGTTGTTTCAGTATGTAGATGCACAGAATTTAAGCAAAAATAAAGTAGTTTTAGGACGGATACAACACTCAATATGAATTAAAAAGAACTTAAAAAAATCGCGATTTTGAAACAAGATGGATGCCATATATCATTTTGAAGTGGGTCATGTGATCGTTTCATATCATGGTCACGTGATCGTTTCATATAAGATGTGTAATTATTATTTTAATTTTTATTTTAAAAACTACTGAATATATTTCGCTGAATTTTTTTTATATATTTTATGGAACAATTTGAATATTACCTAAAATTTTCGAAGCAATTTTTGAATTTTAAATCCGCTTAAAAAATGTTTGAAAAATTAGGTCCCATAGGGCTCAATGTATTTCATATTTTCAACCCGGGTTCAATCCAAAACTAATTGGGTGATATTATTCATTTATATTCCCATAGGTCCTACAGACCCTCTGAAAAACATACTAAAATTTCATTTTGATTAAGTCATTTTTACGGCAGTTATCGTGCTAACGGACAGACAGACAGTCGGACAGACAGACAAAATGAACAAAGTCATAAACACTTTTCAACTTTGTTGTAAAGTGTTAAAAACGCATTTTGTCCAAATAGCAGGCGGGCATACTGGAGAAAGAATAATAACAAGAGTTAACAGGCAATACTAAAGGACAATTTTTCAACTAGTTGTTCATATATATATATATATATATATATATATATATATATCGTATAAAAACGAGTAATCAAATTCAAATAGAATTCCTATGCATATCCACAAAAAGCAAAGGCACTACTCAGGAAAAGGCGCCAAGCCGCGCTATACTCCGAAGCAGATAATATATATATATATATATATATATATATATATATATATATACAGGGTGAGTCGGAATTGTTTTTACAAAAGCAGAGGGGTGATAGTACCCCACCAGACGAGCAATAATTACTATGGAACATAGGGCCACACTGCACTCAGAGAGGCAGAAAAGAGTAAAATTTGAATACGAACCTGCACGTAAACCAGTGTTGGGAAAGCGAATGAACGATACCAAACGTTGCACACACGGATTTATTGTGCAGCGACAAACTCACAGCAAGTGCTCAAAGTGGCGACCACGTGTGTCGTTGCACCGTTCACACCGGCGAATGAATGACGGATGCACCCTCTCGAAGATTCCGGGTGTTGTGTTAATGTGGTCTGGACGAGATCGTCCGCCGAGTCCACAGGCGTCTCGTACACTAAAAATTTCATGTGGCCCCAGAAGAAAAAGTCCAATGGGAATAACTTGCAGCATTGAAGTTGTGCCGGTTTTTAAAGGGCAGCGTGTGCTCTGATTGGCTATCGCCGGAACCTACTAGGAGCCAGTTATGCTGATTCTGCTCCCTGGACATTTGCATACGGTAACTGTGTTCGTGTCTGGCATAGGAGATACTACGTAGGCAGGTACACAATGACGTCCGAGGCGCTGACTGCGTCATGCTCAATGCGGTTCGACGTGCCTCTTTTCTGCCTCTCAGAGTGCAATGCGTTAAATTGATCACTCTAAAAGTCCCTGACGCACTTGTCAAACTTTTAATTTCATACCTAAATAACAGACACTTTCAAGTCAGAGTAAAAAATAACTTATCTACACCCAAGCTCATTAAAAGTAGTGTACCGCAAGGATCCATCCTGGGCCCGACACTCTTTAACATATATCTAAATGACATTCCCAGGACCCCAGACACGGAGCTGGCACTCTATGCAGACGACAGCGCGATACTTGCAAAACACCCTTACGTCTCAGTAATGCACAGACAGCTACAACAACACTTAGACATACTCCAAACATGGCTGGAAAAATGGCGAATAAAATTAAATCCCAATAAATGTCATTGGATTTATTTCTCAAGTAAACGTAAACCTCCGCCTCCCCTGTACATAAACAACCATGCCCTAAAAGCGGAAAAATCTACTAAATACCTAGGTGTAACGATAGACTCCCACCTAACTTGGAAACTGCACGTAACGAACATAATCAAAAAAGCGTATATAACCATAGGAGCCTTATACCCAATGATAGGAAACGGAAATCTAAGTTATCAAAATAAACTCCTAATTTATAAATCGGTCATCTGCCCGGGAATGCTGTATGCAGCACCCGTATGGAGATATGCCTGTAAAACTACCGTAGACTTATTAGAGACAAGACAAAACAAAACCCTAAGGATTATAAGGAAAGCCCCTAGATACTTAAGAAACTCGGTAATTAGGAAAGACTTCAAAATAAAAACTGTTAGAGCCCAAATCAAAAAGCTAGCGCTTAAATTCTACAAAAATCTGCCATCTGTCCCAAATGAACTATTATTTAATCTGCATGACTATGATCATCGCAAGGCTAAATCTCGTAAGAGACCCCGCTCGGTACTTAACTTTGATATTCGGTACTAGGAACGTCCCACCTTAATCAGTTGATATTAAAGAAAACTCGCGATCTTTGGTTTTCTACTAAATGTTTAAAATCCTAAACTGCTAAAATGCTAGGTTACCCTCAGATCTGCATCAACCCCCCCCCCCCCAAACTGCTTAAACTCTTAATGTGCAACAAACTGTCCCACTAGGAGCTAGGACAAATAATAAAAACAGTAAATCAAAAACCTCGAACCTCCAACTATGGACCAATGAAATAATGTCACAGTATGAAGATAAGAACCACACCTAGAGATTGGAGATTAAAGGCGCTTCGCGCCTGGTGTCTGTTCTGGACGAAACTCTATGAAAGTGCAATGCGACCCTATGTTCCATGGTAATTATTGCTCGTCTGATGGGGTACTATCACCCCTCTGCTTTTGCAAAAATAATTCCGACTCATCCTCTCATCCTGTATATATATATATATATATATATATATATATATATATATATATATATATATATATATATCTTCCTCGCATCTATGTCTCATATTGTTAGAAAGTAGTGAGGATTAGTTTTATAAATATTAACTAGCATGTTTCCTTTGCGAATATTAAGGTAAATCTGAGAATAAATGAATTTAAGTAAAAAAATGTCTTTAATTAATGGTTATTTGATTTTTCCTTTACAAAAAGTAAGTAGTCACTCTCATTCGATTCAAAATGGACGGTTATTCACAACTCAGCTCTGTAAGGAGCATTAATTTATTACTAGGATTTAATATATTATATATTATTTTAATTATCTCGTCGCATTTGGTGCCCAAACCAAAGCCCATGCTTTTCATTTTTTTGCTGTACTCAAAATGTAAGTTTTAGACTTTATTGGTAGCAAAAATGCATTATTTTTTTTCCCTGCCTTGAAACATTCATTTCTCAAGATATATTGTAGATTGAGTTCGGACGCTGGCTGATATGAATTCAGCATCAAATTCTGTAGAGAGTTGTAGGTGTTATTAAAGATTTCCACTTCTAATCATTTTTTTCATTTCCGGTGTAAAAATATTATTAAAACGTCTGTCTCAAGAGTGGCTACAGATAGAATTTATATGAGGGCTGATATGAATTTAGCATTAAATTCCGGAGGAAGTTGCCGGTTCACTCCGAAAATTCATATGACTGTACACAATATGTATGCAAAAGGTAATAAAAATGCTTAAAAATTAAGTCAAAAATGATGCGTACATCTGCCACCATATGAAGGCTCCTTCATGTATTTCTTGCATTTGAAATCAGCAAATGTTTCAACTTTGTTACAATATCGCGTTTCTTTACTGATTCTAAACATATTCTGCAAATGTTTAATTCATTTTCTTATTATTATTATAAAATTACAACTGATATATTTTGTAGAAGGAATTTTTCGTTTCTCACAAAACTTCTCATGAATTTAAAAACCACAAGTATAATTGTCAAGATGAGCTTATTATTTTATTTTTTATTGTTATCCCTTGAGATTTGTATAATAAATTTTAATCAGTAAAATTCTCAAGGAGCTACACAAGCCATGTGTTAACGAATAAGAGTAGAGAAGATTGATACAATTTTCATATAAAAATTATATAAAGTTTAAATAAATAATATTTATGGTCTAAATTATAAAATTTACTTTTCAAGATTTTATCTGGAAGCAAGTTTTGTACAGCCTACTATAAAAATTTCAATATTATATTGTATTCCTATTGGTGATTAATAATACAACCGAAAACAGCCCGTAAATTTAAATGAGTTTTTAACCAAAACTAGTTTTTGACCCTTAACCACCTTTCTTGCTTCAAGGTCGTATGTATATTTTTTACTTTAAATATTTAAATATTATCACTAGAATCGAGCGTCAATGCGTTATATGAATTTTCAAACAAATGAACACTATTGTTTTGTAGTCATCATGACCCGTTTTTAAGATAGTAGAAATTTTAAATTTACACAGCGAGTGCGATATATTTTTAATAAATCAATCTTATTACATGCAATTTAGGCTTTATAAAGCTCTAATTTGTGTTACTGTTTCCAACCAAAATCAAAATTTGCCATTATGCGTGGAGATCCATTTGTTAAACACATCAAATACTTACTTTTCTGCGTCATTGTTAAGCATATTTTACATCTTATTTCCTTCCAATCATTCTTTTTTTAAATTCTAATTATCTAAACCAATTGTTCTTTAATAATTTTGTATTTCTATAAGCAGCATTTAGATATAATTTTTAATTCTCTTTCAAAGCCTCTCATTTTTATTGAAATGTCGTTTGAAATATCATTTGAAAACTAAGTTTCTCTCAGACAGATGTTAATTTAAGTTCCCATTCAATTATGAAACAATTGATTAAGAGATAAACTATTGCTTTAAAGCCATTAAGTAAAACCTTACATTCTGTCATACACAGACATCTTCTACAATTACTTCAGTTACTGATTATGCCTCCAGTATTTATAATTATTTTTATGACTTCAGTCTCTTACATTTGGATTGTTTTCTTTGTTACTTAACAAATATTTTACATTGTGTCGCAAGATAAGGATGGAAAACATAAAAATGCATTATAATATTAATTTTGATTTCCATTCCTTTTGTTTAGAATTTCTTTTCAATCTTTTCAAAATAAACAGTTGACGGTAATTGGAAAACTTGAAGAATTCATTAAATTCTTAAACTTAATATCTCGCAAAACAGTTTTTAATCGAGTTTTTACTCGACTTCTAATTCTGAAGAGGCTCAAAAGACGAATTAATCGTGGTTAGTTAACTTTACCACCGCTTGCTATGTTTGCTGGAAATATTTTTTTAATTACTATTTTTTTAACATTGATAATTAAAACAACGGTAAAAAATCATTTACTCAATTACCTTTTTAGTTGCGTCTCTAATTACTTTAATGCGTTTTTGAAAGCAAAGTATTAAAATTGCGTATAATCGCATCATTACCACGTGACCAAAGAAACCGTGTGCAATCACATGAATCAATAAAAAGGCAAATTAATTCTACATTTCAAATATGCTTCATCCATTTTATGTGAAAAAAATAATAACCGAATTCTGAAATTTAAGGAAATGCATGAAACGCTTATTACTTTTATTACGTGCATAATATAATGTATAGGGAAAGTACTGTGTCTGGGTCGAAAATTCCAATTCGAGTTGTCGACGGAAGATCACGTGTCAAGCATCCCCAAAATCGAATCGAACGTGTTTGAGGTGATGCGCGATACATGTGTGTGTGTGTGCGTGGGTGTTATTGTGTGTGTTCGTGAGTCTGCGAATGGAGCATCTTGAACGATAATTTGGTACTATTAATACAATCTGTGAATACTGGTCTATTGATTTTAAATGCGATCGAACGTTCGGAAGACCCTCAACTTTCCGAATGAATTTTTGTAAAAATCACGAAAAATCAGGACATTCAATAATGTTAAACAAATAGTAATTCTACACGTGATTTTGTATTGTAAAATGAATGACAAACTTTAAAATGCTAGCTTGAACCAGTCTCGACATATGGCACGTTTATCAAATAAATGTATCTAAACAATTACATAAAAAGGAACAGTTGTAAGCATCATTAAATATGTAACATTTCGCGACAAATTTGGGGACAATCTTGGCGATATATCACCAACTTTTTAGTGTGGTGTGGAATTGACGAAAATGTCGCCAAATTGGAAAAAATCAAAACTTAAATTACGAAATGATGCCAGATTGATAAATTAATAATAATTAACGTATTTTTGTATAATATAATGAAATATATTGCTTAGCAGATAGATGTTAGCAATATTTACAATTATCAAGTTATGTTCGGACAAAATATAAGCTCATTTGGTACTTTAAAGAAATTTACAAGTTCTCATTCAGAAAAGCTCCAAATGTCAGTATAATGTTCGAACATTCACAATGTGATGTCACCAGTACATTGTGCCATGGATCTAGTCCTTCTTGAAAAGCCCACCAGAAAAAAGTAAAGTCCTTGCATTATGTAGGGAAAGTCAGGCTTCGGAGTAGGTTTCTCCTTGCCAAATATTTTACAGAGCTCATCAGTTAAGGAGATCAGCACAGAACCTCTAGTTATGTGCGTAGCTGGAGCAACAATCGTCGTCTTAAGAGAGAAAGCCCGCTTAGCCGTGCTGAAAGTGAGAGTTGGCTGCAAAGCGAAGTTGAATATGTCTCTCTGGCCTGCTGAATGGAGGTTACTGCGTCATTTCGCGATCGGGTCTTTTTCAGGACTGAACTCTGCTCATACACTAAAAAAGACACGCAGCATCCAGATTATCTTAAACAGCTCACTTTGGAAACTATTTATAAAATCCCCGGTGACACGTTGCAGATTTATACTGATGGAAGTAGGGGTAATGGCGCCATCTGCGGTAGCGGGGTCTACATCAAGCAGGGGAATGGCATTAGGACATGTAGGAGAAACCCCAACTGCTGTTCAGTTTTTCGGGCGGAACGCATAGCCATTGAGGAGGCCTTGAGTTATTGTGTCAAAGAGGGAGTCAATACAGTCATCTGAATTCTGAGTGATAGCCGTAGTTCTATTCAGCATCTGGCTGAATGCTGGAGACATGGTGACGGAACGACATTGAATATTGTTCAGCATTTGGGTTACTTGTGTGCCCATAATAGGATATTTTTTCAATGGGTGCCATCTCACGTAGCCATTTACGGTAATGAGGTTTCGGATGGTCTGGCCATGGAGGGCAGTCTTAGGAGTTCTATTGACGGTGGCTGCCTTTCTTTCTCGGAACTTGCCTCACGAGTCAAACTTGAAATCAACTCTACTTGGAGAAAGGCCCCAGTGCATGAGTGGTATGATTGTAGCCGTCCTGGTGCTGCTTTGATTAGGGCAGGCAGTAGGGGAGAATAGACGGATCTGGCCAGACTCCGTAGCGGCCATCTTCGTGCTCTTCGGCATGTGTTGGGTTCCAAGGTTTGTCCCCTTTGCCCGAAGTGCAATTTGGCTCAGGCCTCTCCTGCCCATGCCTTGACGTGTATTAGATGCCAGAGAAGTCAGCTGTACTCCAGTCCTGGAGTTGTTCTTCATCTTTTGAAGACTCACGGATTCATGGACTTGATCTGATGTTGCTGTCGGTCAAGTGGGATAAAAAACAACAACAACAGGGAAAGTCATGTGTTACCCATTCAGATTTTTTTGTCTTTTGTTATTGTAACCTCATGGTACGTGAGTTTCATGGACACAAGCAAGGCTGCAGGGGATACATGAAATTCTCCAATGAGGCTCGGCTTCAGCGCCACCCACATGACTTGAGCCAATGGGGAAAATAATCACAGAAAGCCATTGGAAACAAGGAGGGTAGCCCAAAGAGTAGCTACGTACAATGCCTCCGTACAAAAAGTTCATTATTCTATCACTTCGGTTTTAGAGTTGGCGTGGCAATGTGATGTCATAACTTCATCCTTGATATCTCCCTGTTGACTGTCGTCGCAAATGCTCTTAAAAATATGTCGTGTGCGAGAAAATGCAGTTCAATTGAAAATGTGGCGTCAGTTCAAAAGTATAGGTCTTTTTGAGAAATGTGAATGCAATCACTCGCTTTATTTATTTATTTTTTTTTAAGTTCTCTTAAAGATATTAAATGCACTTGTGAAGTACTCAACAGAAAAAGGTTACAGTTTCATATATATTTGAGGAAATTAGTAAGTCTAACAATAAGTCAGTAATAGTGCCAGTGTATCACATTCTCCGTCTCTAAGTAAAATTATCTATAACAATAGTTTTGGTAACAAATAATTTTGTAAATAAAATGTAATGAGAAATTTAATTTTTAGCAAATTTAACGTAAATAATATTTTGATAAATTTTGATTTGACCAATTATGTCTCTTCATCTGTATAAGTGAAATTAAATTTTGTCTATTAATCAATTTGAATTTCAAGAACACCGGGCAATACAGAAAAATGAATTGGAGGGTTATCACTTCCACAATATACCATATTAAATTCACGGCCACTTATGAAGCATCTACGCTTAACATTTTTCTTTTAAAAGTCTCATCTTTAAAATATAATTACTGCCAAGAGAACGCTAAGTAAATAAATTGTAGCTTTTAAACAAAGAAAACAACGTTTCGTAAAATATCAATAAACCTTTAAAAATATAACTTTTTTCCTCTAATTTAAGTCTTTGCACATCATAGTTGCATATCATAGTGTCATCATAGTGAAGGGAAAAAAAAAGGAAAATATTGTAATGTTTTTATTGAATGTTTATGATTAAACACAAGGCGTTTCAAAGATATTGCATGATTAAATATATCTTAAACGATTCATCGCAGACCAATGATTCCAATTTAAAGATTGCTTCAAATAAGACTTTTGGACAACGACGGTTTTGGTCACGTGATAAGTTTTAGTTAAAAAGTACAACATGTAACATTTCAGACGTGGCCTCTAAAGACAAAGCTCTAATTAGCAAATTGATTCTAATTTATTCAAATATATTTTTTAAAAACTCCCCGTTCACTAATATGCAAGACTGCAATAAATAAAACTGCCACTTGTGAAAATATAATTTTCGAATTTTTGCTTGAAAATAGCAGGCCGAAAAAATTTTGCTTAAAAATAGCAGGAAAGTTAGCCGTGAACGCAATATTGGCTGTTAAAGAAGTATGACATTTATAGGACATAAACTATTTTCACCTAATCAAATCAAACGGCAAAAACATAGAATTCAAGACCTTATAAACATTAAATTTTGTTAGATAAAATTTGCATACGAAAACTTAAATACGTAACTATCTTTAGGAAAAGTTTTATACAATCCCCTATCACCCATTAAAAACTTAATGATATATCGGGTAATGTTGATCGTATGACAGTGGAAGTTTTTGTTTGACTAACTGGGCTAGAGAAAATATTTTTAGAATAGAAAAAAAAATTTCTAAGGGACCAATATATAAAAGTAAAATTTTGTGCTTTTTGTTCAAGGTGTCCTATGACCAAAATGCCCATACGATGATAGTTTATCGCTATTAAACCATTTCTTAAATCAGAACTGGGTCTACGATGAATTGTTCAAAAGATACTTCGTGTAATTTTGTTGAAATCCCATGTGTGATAAATGACTTCATTGCATCATTACAAATGTTTTGAAATTATTTGAAAGCTGAGTAATGACTTGCATAATTTCTTGCATTTTCTGATGCAACTGCAAATTGCTGCATAGGGTAACTGAAAACCCTCCGCATGCTCTTCAACTGTATATTTGTTTTCAAAAGTGCGATAAAAGTAAAAAATTATTTTGAAACATTGCGGTTTATGGAAGCCTTAGATGAAATACTGATCTTAGGAAATATATAACCTCATCTGTGACTTCAGTTCGACGGAGCCGAAATGATTTTGCGGAAATAACAATAGATTAAATTCTAGTAAAGTTCAATAAGTTTATTTAATTTTATCCGGCACATTTATTTCGCTTGCATGCTTTCAAAGAAATGCAAATTACTATTATAGCTGACTATTAACTATTTATAGCTGACTAGGTCTTTTAGCTTTCACCCCACCTTCATCTAGATACCCCGACCATAAACTTCACGTCAAAATGCCAGATGTTTTTACAAGCTTTCTTGTCGGTATATAAATATGCAATACATCTGACTATATTTTAGATTCGAGTTAGTCTAAAAAATTGCCTGGCGGCACATAAATACGTACTTGAATACGTATATTTCCATTTATTCTGGTCAAATCTCATCAATCATTAAACATCTTCAGAATCTCCAAGCTCATTTAACTTCCTATTTTTTTAAACAAAACAAAGTATCTCGTGCTCGTGTGGCAATATTTCAACAATGAGTAAGTAGATTTTCTTTTTTTGAGGGGAGGGGATAGGAGAGGGATTTAGATTGTATACACTTCTCTTCAAAGTACCGTTCTGTTTTTGCAGGAATACAGAAATGCTCGGTACTACAATTACAACGCTCTACAACTTTGTAATTGACTTTCCCTCTATCTCCAACAGGAGGTGAGATCAACCTCGAACCATATTAAAAGGGGCCATACCCCTTAAGAGTTGTCTCGTTATATAGTGTCATTGGGGATGGTACTATGTGATGTGGGGGAGCTATATATGAGCGCTAAGCCCATATATAACCCTTACTTCAAACCACCATTTTTATACATTAAACACTTCTTTAAATTAAGAAACAATTATTTTCAGGACTGCTTTACTTATGATAAGGTTTAGTAAAATGAATTATTTCATTCTGCAAATAAAACTCCTACCTGCATCATCATTCGTTTCCGTTGCTCTTTAGCTTAATTCTGGAGCAAGATATCAAAACCACCATGAGATAATCTAAATAACAATGAATGACACTGGATTGATGAACATTGTTAAATTTGCCATTAGTAAAATATTTTGCGCGAAAGTGCTTGTTCTTAAGAGTTTAATCGAGCTGGTGAGATAATTTATGCACATAATTTTAATCTTAATGATGCCTTGAAAGGCTTTCACCGAACATTTCCTCGGAAGAACTTCTGCAGATGTATTTATTTTATGATGTCAGGCATAATTCAAGCTCATTATTTCGCTCTTTATCACTTTCCCTATATACATAGTATAATGCATGGGGAAAGTATTATGACGTGGTTGAAAATTCGTTCGAATCGAACGTTTCTGAGGTCATGCCTGTGTGTATATATGTGTGTGGGCGTATATGTGTCTAAAAATATGTGTGTATCTGTGTGTGTGTGCGTGTGTGTGTATGCATGTGTGTGAAAGTGTGTGTGTGTGTGTGTGAAAGTATATGTTAGGAATTGCGTGTGTGTATATGCGTGTGTATGAAAGTGTGTGTGTGTGTATATGCGTGTGTATGAAAGTGTGTGTGTGTATATGCGTGTGTATGAAAGTGTGTGTGTGTGTATATGCGTGTGTGTGTATATATGCGTGTGTGTGAAAGTGTGTGTATGTGAAAGTATAGGTATGTATGTGAAAGTATATGTGTGTATGTGTGTGTGAGAAAGTGCATCTGTTAGAAAGTGTGTGTGTGTGTATAGCCGCGATATCTCGCGTATGAATACGGCGTTTCGATCGAAATTTGGAACGAATATTATAGTCGGTGAATACTGTAACCCCATGAAATTTAAAAGCAATCAAATGCTTGGAAGACCCTCCCCATAATTTCGAATGAAATTTTGAAAAAAATAATAAAAAATCCGAGCCTTCAATAATGTTACGGGAAATTCTTATGTAATTTTTTATTAGTAAACGAATGGCACAAAATTTAAAACGCTAGCAAGAACCGCTCTCTAGATATCGCACATATTTCAAATAAATTTATGAAATAAAAATCACATGAAATTAAAAATATATATATTACCTATTTTCAAATACGTTCATTTTCGTAAGTAATACTATGTGATAAATTTGTTAACATCGTTCTCGTGGATCTAGTTTCCCAGGGAAGATACTTTGGATAATTGTTTTGACGCCTAAAAATACGCCAATAATCATATATATATATATATATATATATATATATATATATATATATATATATATATAAGAAAACTCTATTATCCGTTTGACTGTAACGCTTGGCGATACATTTTGAAAACTTGATGACATATTTAGCGAAATATCATCAACTTGGTAATTATGAGACCAGGAGCAGATTTGAGACAAGATTTCGCGCAGATAGTTTTACGTTCTTTATTTATTAAGGCTGTAATGTTAGACAATGGCAGAAGACGTAAGGACGCCAGTTTTATTGTACGCTGATCCGAGAGGTCAGATATGCCATAAACATAGGGGGATAAAGTGAAGACACGAGATTGGGTAAAGGTATTAACCAATTATTCAAGATGTCTGGTCGCATTGTTCTAAGGTCGGCCAATCAGAGTCAAAGAGGCGTTACAGACCTCAGGCAAAAAAGACGGCAACCAAAAAGTTCCAGAGATGAGATACACGACTTCTGCACGAGATTCAGATGAATGGAGAATGAATCGAGATGCAAAGAGCATTCCACAGAAATGTCCTAACATAACTTCAACGCCCGATTTCTTATGATGTGAACGAAATGTCCTGATATACAGAACTTCAACGACAGATTAGTACCAGTACAAAATACTCTGATATAAGAGTTGTGATCAATGGCAAAGGACAGAATTGGAGGTATGTACTTACCAAATATTGTAGCAGGTCTTAGACCATTTGAGAATAGAATTTACCTGGTCTAACATTTCCAAGCTCCTCAGCGAATAATATGATAAGTGCTGTAATTTATTCAATACTTAACCAAATGTTCCTAATAAATGATTTTATTTTAAAGTCAAAAGGGTGCAGTTAATTGTAGTATGATGTTAATAAATATTCTATTCCAGTAACTCGCACTAGAGTTAAATATGGTGGGTTTTAATAGCGACACCACGCAATGGGTTTCACGATTCACGATATTCGGCCATGTTTAAGAGAATTTAATTTAATATATGCTTTGCATTCTTTTTCTTCTTTTCAGCACCACAGTAATATTGAAGAAAGACCCTGATTGACGGAAACATCGTCAAAGTTTTAAAAATAAATCTAAATTTATAAAATGACGCTAAAGTGATGAATTAATTATTAAAATAGTTTAACACGTGAACCATATTAATATGAACGCTATCAATATTGATAATTGTCAATTTGGATTTGCTAGAAACGTAAGTTATATGGGTACTTCGAAATAGTTTAACATGCAAGCTAGAAAAGCATCAAATTACAATTCAACAATAGAAGCATTGTGTTGTGGATCTTATACATCATTTTTTTTCAATGTGAAAGATGTAAATTATAATATATGAAAAGTAATGTGATGACTAAATATTTATTTTACTTCTATTATATATAAGGAATTCCTATTACTCTGTTTGCATAAAAAATTTATAATACTTAAAATGTTTGTGTCAATCTGTGTAATATTTAAATATTGCTAGGAATGTCAGTCTTTGCTCGTAATTCCTTGCTCGTAATTTGCTCGTAATTCTTATTACATAATGTGGTGATTTCTGTGATTCAGAGCCACACAAGCGTAGAGTAATAAAATGATTTGACATAAAACCAGGAACATAAAACTAGGGACCAAAATTAGCAAATAAATAGCAAACAATAGATATATTTTTATCAAGATTGTAAATAAAATAAAGCACAGCAATCTTGTCATGGACTAGAGAATCTTGAAGGCCCAGACCACTTGAAAAATTAATGAGGAAATATGGTGTATGCATCACATTACATTCTCTGCATATCCTCTATACATAATGCTATGAATATACGGAAAGTTAAAAGTCAATAACTTGTAAAAAGGGGTTTAGTGTGGGAACCAGTGCATTTGCTGCATAGAAGTCAGAAAATTTTGTTTTCGACACTGGAGTGTTGCACAAACAAACACACAGGTCACACAGACTCGCAGGCGTTCCACTGATATAATTATTTAGTATAGTGGATTATTTAGTATACGAAAAATATATATCGAAAACTTAAATCTAGTTCTTGAGACTATTGCAGTACAACCCTCTCAATCATTATGTATGTAAGAGAACATAAAATTCTAATATTTTAAATATATTAGGTCTTTAAAGAAATATACACCTGTTTCTCATTTTAATAATAAGTTACAATGGAGGACATATAGAGAAATATTTTTTTTTAATTTAAGGTTAACGAAACGTTGCGGAAGGGAAAATACGTTATTTTTATAGTAGATTCTTATATTATTTCCAAAATATTAAATTTTCTTCAATTAGTCATCATTTTCATTCATTTAGCGTCATTTTTTATCAATTTGGAGAAATTTTCGTTAATTTGGCTATGATTGAAAAAGTCACCAAATTGGCGAAATTCCACCAAATTCGTCGCCAAATGCATCGCGCGTTATAGGCGGAGAAATATGTTATTCTTATAGCAGATAAGTGACTATTGGCGTCCAAATGTAAAGGTATTTCCCAAAATAGCTTCCCTCATGAATAGAACGAGCTAGATCCACCAGAATGGTGTCACTAAATTTATCGCATGTTATTACATATGAAATGTGAACATATTTTACAATAGTTAATAATTTTTGTTTGTGATATTTTGATACATTTATTTCAAAAATGTGCAATATACCCAGAACGGTTAATGCTAGCGTTCGAAAGTTTGTGTCAATCGTTTTCTAATGAAAACCTACATAAGATATGACTATTTTCGTAACCTTTTTAAGGGTTTTTATTTTTGGACAATTTTTTTCAAAATTTCACTCGAAAATTTAGGGAGGTTCTTAACACTCGATTGCGTTTTAAAACAATAGGATTGTAATTTTTGTACCAAATTTCGTTCGAATCGCTCCATTCGTTCGTGCTATATCGTCTCCACAGACTCTCTGACACACGCACACATACACAGACATCACCTCAAAAACATTTTATTCGTGCTCAGGGATGCTTGAATTGTGCTCTCCCATCGAAAACTCGAATTCGAATTCTCGACACAGTTACAATACTTTCCTTATACATTATACTATGTATATAAGGAAAGTAATATATTATACTATGTATGCAAGAAAAGTAAAAAATCGTAAAATAAATTAAAATTAATAAAAATAAGAAAGCAGACAAAATCGAAAAATTACACCAGAGATTTTTAAAAGAACAGAAGAAAGGAAAATTATCATTAATGACGGGGTTAGAGTGAGAAACAATCTAGAAATTTTCAAAAAAGTCAATTCAAAAATGGAATTAGTAGTAAAATTGATATTATCTTCCGAAACATGATTAGAATAATCCCAAAAATAGTCAAACTTAGAATCAATTTACTATCCAAAAATTTTTACTACTTCAGACAAATGCACACTGCAACATGTCAAGAATTTTTATTTTGTTTCATTCATTATTTTTTAAATAATTGGCTTCGCATTTAAGTGCAAAACTTTATGAATAATTCAATAAGTAAAAGAATTCAAACAAGGTTGCCGTAACTCTTGAGTAGGAATGAATTTTTTTTCTCCTTCCACTTACATGAAAAACTCAAAATGGTTTACCAAAGAAAATGTCTTATAATAGCAAAACAAACCAAAACGGAGCACTTGAGAAACAGCGGTTAAGAACTAAAAATAGTTTTTAATTAGCTGAAATTTTGTGTGTTTTTTCATCATTCATACATATAATAACCAAGTTAATTTAAGCGAAAAATAAACGAAGCTGAGACTTCTAATTTACACGGATTTCCTTTTCGATTTAAAAGTATCGCTAAGTCAAAATTTTTTCCCCAAAAAAGTTACAAGTGACGACAAAAAATGCTTTGTAATGCTGAATTTTTTCGTACAATGAAAGAAAATGTGCGGAAATTGCGTTATTAGAATAAAAAAGAGATGGAATTAAAGAACTTCAGTCATGCATTTTTAGCGAATTAACAACACTCATCCTTAACTCCATAAAATGTTATATATATATATATATATATATATATATATATATATATATATATATATATATATATATATATATATATATATATATATATATATATATATATATATATATATATAAATATATATATATATTTAAATTGAATTTTTTAATCGAAAACTATGCATAAACTACGGTAAGTACAAAAGCCCATCTCTAGTATAGCTAGTACAGTAGCCCATCTCTAGTATATATATATATATATATATATATATAAAATAAAAAAGCAAACAAGGCGAAAATGAGAAAAGGCAATAATAAATAGCTCAAGATTGAAGATCAAGACATGGATAACAATCAACTGCAACTACACAAAAAACGGCGGTTAGTTCTAAATTGCATTCTCGTCAGGGCAACCATACAATTCGAATTAAAACCGATAGAATTGCCAGTTTCTGACATTGACGATGGTATTTACCTATGGACACTATTGGAACTGTCTACTGGCTAGTGGAAGGACAAATAATAAAAACCAAATGAATTACAAACCAGAAATATAAAATACAGAAATATTAACTCACAGGCACAGCCACCACGTGGCAATCTACATGTTCGCAGGGGAATATTCGACATAACATTTTACATTTCTTCGTCAAAGCGAGTAAACACCTGAATGAAAATACACTTGAACGAAATATAATGTGTATGAAGACTTTCAAAAATAGTAAGCAGTATAGGACTCGGGACAAGTGGAATGTAGTTTTTCAAAAATAGTAAGCAGTATCAAACTCAAGCCTAGTTGTAAGTAGGTGATATGAATGGGTGAAATTCACAAAAAAGAGTTATCCAATCAAGGATAAATAATGCATTTGCAAAATTATTACGCGGTGTATTTGAAATTATTAATAATATTATTTACAAATACATCCGGATAGTGGTAATTTTGACTAATGCGTTTAAGTTTATTGATGTGGAATAAGTGAAACTGAGGATCAGAAAGTCGATGTATTCGAAATAGCTTATTTAAAATGATGTTTCTAAACAATTGAATAGAATTACAATATCGATATGATAGCTGCTTAATAATAGTGAAGTTATAAGAATCTTTTTTATCATATAGATTGGTGATAACATGATTATTGAGGGTATCTGAGTTTAGGTCTAAATAATTTACAGTTTGACTAACACTAGGCTTATTAGGGATTAATTCTAGGTTAGAAGGGTAAAAATCAATATTAACGGGATAGGAATCATCAATGATAATACAAAATTACTCTTCAAAATATCGATATATAATATATGAATTAGAGTTAAAATGGCGCTCATAATAATAAAGATATAAGTTAGCTAGAATAATACTACTACAGCCCCCTTGAGGTATACCAGATGATTGTAAATATATGTTATCACCGTGGATAATATAATTGTTGTATAACACAAGGTGCAATAACATAGGAAAGTTTTTGACATTAAATGGAACATTATTGGAAGATTGATAATCATGATAAAGAGAGATAATAACTTTATATAAATCTTTAATATCAATATTATTAAATTGGTCTTTAAAATCAAAGGTATGGAAACCAAGAATATGTGGAAGCTTGCTAAGGTGATTAACCAAATCAAAACTATTGTTCAATATGACATACCCTGAATTCTTAAATTTAAGAGATTCATTAATTCTATTTAAACAGTTTAGCAAGTACTTACTAGCTGAATATATATATATATATATATATATATATATATATATATATATATATATATATATATATATATATATATATATATATATATATATATATATATATATATATATATATATATATATATATATATATATATATATATATATATATATATATATATATATATATATATATATATATATATATATATATACATATATTCTTCTATTAGTGCTAAGGTTAACTTCCTGGATTTATATCTATGTATTGAATCTTTTAATAGAATTATTTATGATTTATATGATAAAAATGTCATTTTAATTTTAATATCAATAAATTACTACATTTTACTTCTTGTAATTCGATTCAATTTTTCGTAATATCATTAAAAATCAATTGAATCGAATCTATATATTATCCAATAAAAAATTTCAGCAATTATTTATAATAAACCTTATTCAAACTAGTAAATCTTACTTTTATCCATTTTATTTGGTAAGCAGCATAATAAAAAAAATTGGGGTAAAGCAAAAAAAAAACAGAAAAAGCTTAGAGTTCTCCATTCATATAAATACCGTCATGAAACCCGGTGGTATAAGAAGAGCTGAGGCCGATCCTGCAAGAGCAATTACTCCACTAGGAGGTAAATTTCTTGCCAAATTCGTCGCTAAAATTTTTTCCAAGCGTTACTCAAAGATTTATAGATAAACAGACAGAAACAAAAGTGTTTATATTATTAATGATTTAATTATTTGATAAACAAGTGAGATATAATTAATTAATAAATTATTTATCCGTAACATCTGCTGTGTTCCTTGATAATTTAGGTTATTTTTAGTGCATAAATACAAACGCCAATCAGAAGCACCAATCAAGGTAGGTCGTTTCCTGATGAGTTCTGTCACTGTACGATTCCAGTCTCACCATAGTACAAATATTTCAAGTGAGGTAATATCATGTACTGGCGTCTAAAAATATAAATTTTGTTTCTCAATGACTGTTTAATGGCATTAAAAATTTCCAATAGTCCCAATTTTGACCCCGTTAATATAATTTATATGAGATTATACCACCTGCTGAATTTGATGATTGTTTACTAGTATAAATAAAATATGAAATAAGTTAGAAAAATATAAAAATAGTGCGTTATTTTACGTACAAACACATAAACTCGTAATTTAATTTCATAGTATAAGATTATTACAATTAAGACATTAACTGATGTATTTAGAAATAAAATAAAGGATCATATGCAGCATATTTTATTGTTATTTATACTTAAAATGATTTGAGTTGCTATAAGTATACCCATTAAAAATGGTATTTGTCTTTCATGGTTTAAATTACACCTGTGCATTACATGCAACTCACTGTCATTGATTTAGTTCAATGCCACATGCAATCACTGGATTTAAATTTAACACACGTTTCAAAAAATGTGCTAATTTCCATCTGTTCCCTTTTTTTTCAAAATATTTAGTCAGATGGCATGTGTGTGTGTGTGTGTGTGTGTATGTGTGTGTGAAAAAGAATGTCAAGATATAATTAAAAAATTGTAGAACAAAATTGTTCATTATATAACAAACAAAAATAATTTCCAACCCTGCTTACAAATGCAATACAGAAAAAACGTGCATTTTTACAAACCATGCAATCTCCATACTCAACTACTGATACTTAAATATTCATACTGGGTTCTAAAAGCCACTGACATTGATGTAGTTCAGTGCCACATGCAATCACTGAATTTAAATTTAACACACGTGTCAGAAAATGTGCTAATTACCATCTATTCCCTTTTTTTTTTTTCAAAATATTTAGTGAGATGCCGTGAAAAAGAATGTCAGGATATAATTAAAAAATTGTAAATCAAAATTGTTCATTATATAACAAACAAAAATAATTTCCAACCCTGCTTACAAATGCAATACAGAAAAAACGTGCATTTTTACAAACCATGCAATCTCCATACTCAACTACTGATACTTAAATATTCATACTGTGTTCTGAAACCGGAAAGTGCAACATATATGCAAGTCAAGGCCCCAAATGAGAGTCCCTAAAGGTTCCCTAAGGACTATCTGGATCCTAAAAGCTATCGGAAAAAGCAGGAAAGAGGCATGCGCTCAAAAAATAAACATAAAGAGATATAAAACAATTTGTAAACGTCAGGGATTATTTAGTATTCAGGAAGTAAAACTGAATACTTCTGTAGAATGTTAAAATTCCAGACATGATTTGTCCTATTGAAAGTACTTTGAGTTGTCTTTTTTATAATTTTTCTAATTGTCTGCTTTTGTAAGTCTAATAGGTCTCACAGGAAGATAAAGATATAAAACTATCGTAAAATGAAAAATCCACGACACATAAAAATTAACAGGTACGGTTATATATTATCACTAGCAGCATATTAGTTCTTTGTAAGAAGTATATAATATAAAGAAAGTTAAAATTCCCAATAATGTGCAAATTTCTATAGTATACTAAATGGCATTGTTAATCAAAATATTCTGTTAAAATATTTAATTTAATGCTCTTAAAAAGAAGTTAAAGAATATCTGTTCTCACAATGCAAAATTATCTTCACAGGCAGATCTGAAGAATAAAAACCCTGTCCCCTTTTGTAAGCAAATTTACCAAAAGTATGGAATTGAATCGATATGTGCAAAATAAATGCGTAAAATTGTATGGGACCCGTACTACTTATATACGCGATTATTAGAAGATATACCCTGTATTAGTAGATTACATGTAAAAATTAAACATTATAATAAACTCGTAATCTTTAAACCTGACGGCAGTAATTGATTCCAATATATGCCAAAATGAAAGTGATAAAATTATATGGGAAGATATACCCGCACAGCATATAATGTCGTAGATTAGAAGATATGTCCGTGTGTTAGTAGAAGATTACCCGTATTACAATATGAGTCTCAAAAAGCTTAGCCAAAGTAAAACAAATGACGTAATAAATTGAAAATACCAATAATCCCCGTAATCTTTATACCAGAAAGTTATTGAGTTTCACCAATTTTCGCCATAATAAAATAATGGCATAACAATTTGAAAATATCAATAATCCCTGAATGAATAATCGCCGAAAATATAAAAAATAACGATAATGTTTGAACCTGAAGACCGTAATTGATATTATCCAGTCAAAAATCCAAACTGAATGAAATTTTTTTTACATACATATCTTTTTTATTCAAATCGGAAAAGATTTAATAAAAATCGTATGCCGCATAAATACCTTGGATTTAAACCCGTTGCTGAACGACATGATAATATTTGCTTCAAATAAATTGATGGGGAAAATATCGTCTGATTAATGCTATCTCTATGGAAGTTTTGGCGACATTTTGTCAATTTAGCGACATTTTAAAAAATCGCCAAATGTATCGCCAAGTGGGACTGTAGAACAGAAATTCCCGCTTGGCGACAAATTTATGAAACATTATCACAGTACTATTCCTTAACAAAACATAATTAATTTCATTTATTTAGCGCAATTTTATCAATTTCAAGATATTTTTATGGATTTACCAACATTTTTATCAAATTGGCGACATTTTAAAAATTCGCAAAATGTGTTACAAAGTAGGACGGTTGGACTGACAGCAAATGCTACCGAAACATCATTTCAGTACTCTCTTCTAAAAAGACAAAATTGATTTTATTGATTTAGCGTCGTTATTATCAATTTGGGGACATTGCCGTTAGTTTGACAATGTTTAAGAAAAGTTGCCAAGTTTGCGATATCCCGCCAAATTTGTAGATCTGAATTTGCAGCTCTGAAGAATAATACATCCTGATCTCGTTTGTATATACTAAATGAAAACACTAAAATTGTATTAGAAGATATTTTATTGGCTAAACACAATATATGGGTTTATTGGCTAAACACAATATCTAAGTTTATTGGCTAAACACAATATCTAAGTTTATTGGCTAAACACAATATATTAGTTTATTGGCTAAACACAATATATGAGTTTATTGGCTAAACACAATATATAAGTTTGAAAACTCTTTGCCAAAATAAATGAAAGTGATGTACGAAGTCCGTAATTAATAAAATTAAAAGAAACATCGAACCGTTCATTTATAAGATATATTTTATATCCAATTATTTATTATTCAAATCGAAAAAATAATAATAATAATTAACAAACAAATTTGATTTAATTGCGTTACTGAGAAACATGATATAAGGTAGAATCTGCATAAATTGCTGATAATTAAATAACCATTTTGGTTTCTTAATACTTTTCATTGTTGAGTAAGACCCTTCGAAAAATAAACCATGGTGATAGAATTTTCATTCAAATTCATATTTCAAACATCCATGTTTACAAACAATTCACATTTTCAAAAAGTGACTGATTAGTGCAATAAACTCCCACCAAACTCAGAGATATAATTTTAGTTCACTTTCACTTTGAAAACCAGCGATTTCCAAACTTTTTCGTTTGGGGGAACTAGGGAGTTAGAGAGAAGAACTCCTAGGAAAAGTTCATTTTTCATTAATTTCTAGACAATCCCTGGTCTTAGATATTCGAAACTTGGACAACATTTTAAGTGGGGCTAATTCAACACTATCCGTAAAATTTCATTAAATTCGGTTCAGCCGTTCTCTCGGGATGAGGAGACAAATGAAAGTTTCGTTCTTCATTAATACCTGGACAACCCCTGTTCTTAGAAACTCGAAACATAGACTAAATTTTAAGATGAACTATTTCAAGATTACCCACAAAATTTCATCAAATTCGGTTCAGCTGTTCTCCCGTGTTAGTGAGACAAAAAGACAGGCAAATTTTCAATTTTGCTTATATAAATTACATTACATAATCGAAAAAATAAAAAAATGACCAATTACCTGTTCAATCGCAGTACTTTTTAGCTCTTTAACTTCTAGTAGTACTTTGAAGTCCCATTCTTATAAAATTTCCATAAAACGCTTAATTTACGCATTTTTCATAATTATCTACAATAATATAGGAATATAGATGTATGTTTGTTTGTTCGTTTGTGCCATATATAGCGAAACATCTAAGGGGACTGAATGACAACCATGGTATTTGGTATACAGATACTTCAGGACATAGAAATATTTTAAAATTATATTTCTTTTAAATTCGAATCAGTTGTTTTTATTATTTTTTACTTTTAGCTCGATTTTTACACATATGCCATAAACCCGGCCATACATTAAACTGCCATAAACCCCTGGGTTGGCTGTATGGTCTGGGCCTTTCACATATGCCATAAAGAACGAAAATATTACCTTAGTTTTTTCTTAACACCTTCAGAAAGACCGAAAAATGATCTGCCATTCAAACCTCAAACGAAATCTATCCGATTAATAATCAAAATTTCGTGGGGTTTTGAAAAATATATTTTTTGCGTGTTGAATATCGTAACTCCCGGGATATTAGACATTCGGGATATTCTCACAGAGTTTCCATCTTAACGCCATCGGAGTATATTTTATTTTATTTTATTGCTATCATTATTATCATCATCATTATTATTATTATTATTACTAGTATTATATGCGGGCGTATTGTTCAATTTATAATGATTATCTCTCTATATTTGAAGTTTACTGTATTTTCTTCTCCCAATACATTAGTTCAGAGTGCAATTTCTGATCTGTAAATTTTCATTCCTCCCTTCTTTAATACAGGAAAGCATCTTCTTTGTAGGAATTGAAAATTGCTACCATATATAATAGTCTTGAAAGAATCCAGATTCGTTATTATTAAGTATCGTGCCATATGCCCTCTAAAGTGCAAAGTTAAGTTGTTCGGGCGCCATTGTGAAAAATTCTTATTTTAGCGATGAATCATATTAATAATTTTGGGCCGATCTAAAGACGTTTAACACAGTGATATACTGAGACAATTATATTTCTTTCTAAATGTGGAATGGACCCAATATATTGTCTTCTCAACATTTTTGACACTTTACAACAAAGTTGAAAAGTGTTTATGACTTTGTTCATTCTGTCTGTCTGTCTGTCTGTCTGTCTGTCCGTTAGCACGATAACTGCCGTAAAAATGACTTAATCAAAATGAAATTTTAGTATGTTGTTCTGACGGTCTGTAGGACCTATGGGAATATAAATGAATAATATCACCCAATTAGATTTGGATTGAACCCGGGTTGAAAAAATGAAATACATTGAGCCCTATAAGACCTAATTTTTCAAAAAAAATTTAAGCGAATTTAAAATTCACAAAGTGCTTCGAAAATTTTGGGAAATATTCAAACTATCCCATAAAAAATATCAAAAAAATTTCAGCAAAATATACTCCGTAGTTTTTTAAATAAAAAGTAAAATAATAATGACACGCATATTATATGAAAAGATAACGTGACCCATCTTGTTTCAAAATCGTGATTTTTTAAAGTTCTTTTTAATTCATATTGAGTGTTGTATCCGTCCTAAAACTACTTTATTTTTGCTTAAATTATGTGCATCAACATACTAAAACAACACAATGACAATATATTTGAGTTTAAATTCTCATTCAAATTTGATTATTTCTACAACTAAGCCTATTTTTCACCTATGTAAAATGTAAACAGCAAAATATGTAGAATGAGTTGTATTAGAATTACTGTATTTCTTTAACACAAAATAATTCAATCCATGGAGTTTGCATGGCTGATATGAATGAAATATTAATGGATTTTGTAAACAGAAGGACGATTTTTTTCGATGAAGTTTTAAGCATAAAGTTTATGAATTGTAGCTCCATGGTCTTAATTTTTAAATAAAATAAATTATTATAGTATTGTGATGAATGAAATGGAGAAAGTTATGAATGAAATCCTGCTTTTATGGAGAGATCCAGGAGTGTTATTTTTTCTATGACGTCATTTGAATTTATTTCAGTTCTTTTCGATGAAGTTTTCAAATATAATAAATTATCGTAGTATTATGATAGTTTTAAATATAGTACCGTGGAATGTATTGCATCTTAGAGATATTTAAACCAGGCAATTTATATTTCAATGCCGTCATTTGAATGAAGTTCATTTTTTTCAATGAAGGTTTAAGTTTTCAAATATAATAAATCAATGTAGTATTGTGATAAGTTTTAAAATATTACCGAGGAATGTATTGCATTTTCGACTTTTTGAAATAAAATTGCATTGAAGTTGGAAAGTGTTTCATAATCAATGTTTTAAGCATGATTGATCTTTCTTGTTTAGTTTACACTTATTCTAAACTAGGATGAATTACTTGGAGTTGCCAGAATCCCAAATAAGCGCCGGCTACTTGCATAATACACATACAGATAACACCACTCACTTGTAAAGCTTTTATTTTGCACCGAAATCATTCCCAAGCTTTGTTTATTACATCTTCAGCTATGCCAAATATGCAATATGTGCATAATATGCCCTGAATAAGCTCCTTTGATACGCAATAAATGTGATCCCTTGATACCCCATAAATAAGGGAGCCGCAGTTCGTCACGCGTGCAGACAAACTTCTGGTTCGTCGATTGACGATCGTTGGCAGAACAACTTATTCTTTATGTGCTATATGAATTTATACGTTTGATTTTCTTAAAATAAACATAAATAAATAAGGACATTCAAAGTCGCAAAAAAGAAAAAGAAAGTTCTTTTACACCAGAAGTAAAATTCAAAATAGTAATTGCTGTCTCAGTGGGTTGTTATCCGATTTAAGTCAAATTTTCAGATAATATTGAAATCATTATTCCAAAACATGAAAATGTATCTTTTAAATTTACGAAATTAGAAACTCGCAATTACAATAGCACTCAAAATCTAGGTCTGAGATACCATTCGCAGACTACCTGCAAAACGAAAAGTGCTGGCGCTCAAACAGAATTGTCTGCATAAACAGATTTAACGAAATGGCGAAAAATGGCTTTAAAAGTTCATAACTATTAAATTAAGTCCACTGTTAATCCGCTGTTAAAAAAAATCTCACCGAAAAGCATCGTTCGGGTACTTTAATTATCTCTGTAAAATAATTTCGCCTTTGTCCGACACTTTGATTTTTGGCTACAAACGATATACGCCGATACACAGATACAAAAACATATTCTTTTATAATGTAAGTCTATCATCCAATGGAAATAAACGACTACTACAACTATCAACAAATCATGAAATATTGTTCTTCAAAATTCGAACGGTATTCGATTTATTTTAACTCCAATTCAAAATGTAATTTTGTCACAAAACATTTCAGAAAAAATTTGTTCTAAATCCCATTTTACTTTAAGAACCTTTAAATAAAGGAGAAATATACACCTCGAATACGATTCAGCATGGAATAAGATTTAGTGTTAAGTTGTATCTTATTACTGGTGTAAATTGTATTGTACTCAAAATATAATTTATTGTTCAACAACTTTATTTATTCGGTAAAATTCGTGGAATACAAAACGAGTTTGCCAACAACACTCATGTTCCAGAAGAATCTCAAAGTACCTGACACCTTTCGATACGTCTCGAGTGAATGTCATTTAAACATTTTGTAGTTTTATATTTCATCCAGTATATGCACCGAGAATGATTTAAATGGCTGAAATTGTTTGTAACTGTGATCTGTTTTCATTTAAGCAAAATGCCGTGAATCCTGGTAGCTGAATATGTAAGAAAATCCACAGTACTTTTCATATATTTTACACTATATTAGCGAAGTCATTCGATATCATAGCAACAGAATTGCAAAATCTCTTAGCTGTATATATTGCGTCCCAGCAACAAAAGTGATACAACAAAATATAAAATCTTTTAACACTCACAGCGAAGGAAATTATTTAATGTTATATCAAAGTTATATAAAATGCGTATAAGGCTGGAAAAAACTTTCTGGTGATAAATTAGATTATTCTCTACTAGAAAGTGTACCCAACGTTATCTGAGAATTAATGCAGAGATAAATTGAATTTATTAATCTAAAGCAAAATTTATTCATATAAATAAAATTGAAAATTGCATATTGAATTAAAGTGAACATTGCCTACAATTCGTATACAACCGGTTCAACGGCCCCGCTCCCAACGTATCTCCTTCCCGCAACCTTTAAAATTAGTCCGATCTAGTGGAACTAAGCAAAAAGACAATAAGATTCAAAAGGAAATCCTTCCTCGAAGAAAGAAGGCTTCTATGACTTTAAGCGCATATGCAGCTGCCGAAACGAAAGGAGAAATTATCGTCTGGGTGGAAAAGCACGGCATTGAAAATCATATAAGTTCGTTCGTTTTTATAAAATTTATAATTAATGAAGGGTTGGCTTCAGGAATGTTTTTTGATTTGGAGAGGTGTTGAAGACCCAGACCGTCCGACTCGTCCGAGGACATAAGCAGCTGTTTGGACGGCCGGATTTGGAGCGGTGTTGAATACCCAGACCGTCCGACTCTTTATATTAGCAAATAGGATTTGGAGCGGTGTTGTTGTTGTTGAGACCCAGACCGTCCGACCTACCAGAAAGGTGTAAGGTAACTGTATGGACGGCCGGGAAGTGCCACCCAATTTAGACCGGAACCCAGTGGGGGAGGCATCCACAGGGACCGTACCCTCCTTCCCCTACCACCAACCTCTCGGAAGGACTTACGGACCCACATGTTTAACGTGATCGTACTCCGCATGAACACGGCGGCATTTTGTGGTAGCGTGCAAATCTAGCGCGCAAACCACGGGGATACCGCACCCGAGATGGCCAACAGCACGCGGTGTTCCGAGGTGGTCACCCACCAAGTACTAACCGCGCCCGATGCTGCTTGACTTCGGTGATCTAACGAGAACCGGTGTTTTCAGCACGGTACGGCCGTTGGCCGGATTTGGAGCGGTGTGTAATATTTAAAAAAAAATCTGTTAATTTATAAAAATCGGATTGTCAGTACATTTTTATATTGCAATTTAAAAATTAAGGACATTTTCAACACACGAAATGCATATATAATTCTTAAATTCACGAATATCCGTCTACTAATAGTATTGATACCGTTAAAGGTTTGTTTCAAAGAATATTTTTCTATCTTTTACGATGGTGTCACGTCAGCTCTGATAATATTTTCGGTCACTAAGGAACAGATTTGTGTGAAAATTACAAAAGAAATATAAAATAACTAATAAACAAATTCGAATTTTTTAAAATAATTCTAGGTGCACCTGTGTACGTCGAGGAGTACCTGTGTACACCAAAATTCATGGTCGTACAATGCTTAGATTTCCCTTTCCAGACTGCACAAACAGACACACTGGAGTCTTTTCAGACGCACAGACATTTTCTTTTATGTGGTTTCCAAACTTTTCAACTCAATGACGCCTTAACAATAAAAAAAAAACTATGGATGTTCTTGACATCCTAAATTTAAGTAGACCATAATATATCTTTAAAATTCTAAATATACAGGAATGTTAGATGTAATAAAATAAACATTTAGTTTGTAGTAAGGACATTATTAAGAACAGAAATTGGGAATTGTCAATTTAAAATTTGCTTAAGATGCATCTAAATATGAACATTGAAAAATTGAAAGCTAGCAACATTGAGTTATTAATAACCACTAACACAGTTTAATGTGAAGATTAATGCTCATTTTTATAAATTAGAGTAAGAATTAGCTACTTCGCCAGCAACGAAAGGGCGCTATTTTTAACAATCACATTTTCGAGCAATCAGTTTTAAGCCAATAAACAAAACAAAACGCACATAAACAGCGGGAGAAGCTTCTAGCCCAAAAAAATATAAATCCCAATTCCCACCCCAAAATAGCAAAAATAGTCGAAAAAAGGGGGACTTATCGCGCTTCCCCAAAAGTAAATATTTACTGAGCATATTTAATGAGCACTAGCCACTGATAATACGCGTAGTGCGGGCGATATGGCTCATACAATTATATGAGCAATATTTTAAACCAAAATTTGGAAAATAGTTTAATTATTATTTTTTTTATCAAAAACTGAACAGACTTCTCTCTTAAATGTTAAATATCAATAGATAATTATTAAATTTATTAACAGAAAAATGTATTACGTGCCAGTACATAAATATTGATACACCAGAAGGTATGTCCGTTGTATGACAGGATGAAAGAATTTGCAAAACATTACCTCTCATTCACCCGTGACACCACCTGCACTCTTACTATCAGCGAACACATGCGAGCCATGCACCTCTCCCAATCATTATTATTATTTCCTCTACCACTCACTATTGAAGCATATATACTATATCATCCCGAAACAAAATGCAAATCGGATGAATTATCAAATAAATTGAATTGATCTTTCAAAGATAGTGAATTTTCATTTATTAGATATTATTTTATTTAATATGGCGACCTTTATTATAGCATTTTGCGATATTTTCTTTAATTTAGTAATATTTTAGGAAAAGTCACCTATTGGACAATATTCCGCCCAAATTCGTCGCTAAATTTTTCCCCAAGCGTTATTGACGGACAGGTGGAGAAATGTGTTATTCTTATATTATTTCAAAGATATTAAATTTTCATCAAGTAGGCGGCCTTTTCTTTGATTTGGAGTCATTTTTATCAATTTGTGACAATTTTATCAATTTTGCAACACTAATAAAGTCGCCAAGTTGGCGATATCCCGCCAAAAATTTTCCCCAAGCTTTACAGACGGAGAAATGGGTTATTCTTATAGTGAACTGATACATTTATCGAAGAAAATACGCACTAGCCGAGTATTGTACTTCGGAAAATTTCGCAATTGAGAGGATAAAATAAAACATAATATCTGTTTTACAGATAAAGACATTTCATAGAGGTTTATTGCTACTTTCCTTAGATAGAATTTATTGAATTTGTGTGTTGAGTATCATAATAAATCAAGGATATTCTTAGAATGAAATGCATTACATAGATGAATAGGGGTCCAATTAGATTGGGTGTAGTCAGCGCGTTTCGTGATTATCTCTGTTCTATTTTAGGGATTCTGTTCATTTCATGTTTTCCACCCAACTATTGTACTGTGCTATAGAAATGATTCTGATCTTTAGGTAGTGGAATTTCACATCTATACATATATATACAATTGTGAACTTGCTGTTCATATACTCAATCCTGTCTACATCCCATTTAGCGTAATTTAGATTGTTTAAGCAGAAAATTACAAGCTATGCAAAATAATTGCGTATTAGCATAACACAAAACAATTCAATGTTATTCTAAAAATATAATATAACTTTTATGTGATATTACCTTGGAAAAACAGGGTATATGTGAATTTAGATATGCTTAAAAATTACGTTACATTGGTTATAATTCCCATACAACACATGAAATATGTAAAAAAAATGTGATGTGAGCAGCACATAACTTTCTCTGCAGACTCATAGTCACGTTCTCTTAATTTCGTGAATAATTCTTGAGTTTAATTGTACAAAATAACACTGTATTTGCACTTTTAACTCAACTCTCGTTTACATTTGGTAACTGGACTTATTTTCAAAGGTGGCGTAGCGAAAATGCGACAAAATTAAAATATGTCGAGAATGGATAAAACTGAGAGTAATGGGGTTGATCGTCGTCAAAATTGCTCATTAATTGATAACTAATGCGTCATAAAATAAGCATTTAATTGATATGTTTGAGCATACGTAGCCATTTATTTTCAGATTTAAAGATTTTTGCGGGCCATTTCTCAAAAAAGGCAGATTTTATTTTTAATCGTGCCAAAATCCAATCAGATCCAGGTTGACCTGACTTAGCTACCAAATTTTGTGAAATTTGGTCTATTAGTTTTTCAGGTAGAATGGATACAGACAATTTTTGCTGTCCATTTCGCAAAGAAAGGCAGGTTATTTTATCCCGAATCATACCAAACTCTAATCAACACCAAGGTCAAACACAAGGGACTTTACCTACCAAA
The DNA here is from genome assembly GCA_951213105.1 of Amaurobius ferox. Taxonomy (NCBI): domain Eukaryota; kingdom Metazoa; phylum Arthropoda; class Arachnida; order Araneae; family Amaurobiidae; genus Amaurobius; species Amaurobius ferox. Next base: position 99,501,538 of record OX578141.1, on the reverse strand, counting down.
TTTTATGAAATTCAGTCAAGTAGTTTTTCAGTTAGAGCGAATACAATATCGGCACAGACAGACAGACACACACACAGACACACACAAAGACGTCGTACTAAAAATAGGTTTTCCGTTTTCTAGAGGTCCCAAAACGTGTAGATCCGTCGTAAACTCGAGTTGCGATTTTCGGCACGATTCCAATACTTTCCCTAATCATTATCATGCATTGCAAGGAAAGTAAAAATCTGATGTGGGCAGCACATGACTTTCCCTGCAGACTTATATCCACGTTCTCTTTATTTTAATTAAATTTATTTCACTTTAAATTCAATTTTAGTTCTCATTCCGTAACCGGACTTATTTTCAAAGGTGGCGTAGAGAAAATACGAAAAACTAAAATATCTAGAGAACGGCTAGTCCTAATGTAATAGGGTTGGTCTTATTCTTTTCTTCGCTAAAATTACGTATTAAACAAGCATTTAATGGATATATTGTTAAGTAAACGTAGTTCTTTAGTTTAGATTTGGAAGATTTTTGAGGGCCATTTTGCAAAAAAATGCAGGTTATTTTTTCCGAATCATGCCAAAATCTAATCAGCACCAGGGTGACCCACAAATGACTCATCTGCCTAATTTTGTGAAATTCGGTCCATTAGTTTTTTAGTTAGAGTGGATACAAGCTTTTGGGGGCCATTTCGCAAAAATAGGCGGGTTCTTTTATCCCGAATCGTACCCAAAACTAATCAGCACCAGACTCGCCCACAAGTGACTTACGTACCAAATTTTGTGAAATTCGGTCCATTAGTTTTTTAGTTATAGTGGATAAAAATCTGTACAGACAGACAGACAGACACACAGACACACAGACACACAGACAGACACACAGACACACACACAGACGTCACGCTAAAAATGGTTTTTTCGTATTCTAGATGTCTCGAAACGTGTAGATCCGTCGAAAACTCGAGTTGCGATTTTCGGCATGATTCCAATACTTTCCCTATACATTACCATGTATTGCAGGGAAACTAAAAAGTGTGATGTGGGCAGCACATGACTTTCCCTGCAAACTTATATTAACGTTCTCTTTATTTTAATTAAATTTATTTCACTTTTAATTCAATTTTCGTTCTCATTCGGTAACCGGGCTTATTTTCAAAGGTGGCGTAGGGAAAGTACGAAAAACTAAAATATCTCGAGAACGGCTAGTCCTAGTGTAATGGGGTTGGTCTTATTCTTTTTGTCGTTAAAAATTACGTATTAAATCAGCATTTAAAGGATATATTTGAGTATACCCGGTTCTTTAGTTTAGATTTGGACGATTTTTGCGGGCCATTTTGCAAAAAAAGGCAGTTCATTTTCTTTCCAAATCGCACCAAAATCTAATCAGCACCAGGGTAACCCACAAGTAACTCATCTACCGAATTTTGTGAAATTCGGTCCATTAGTTTTTCAGTTAGAGTGGATACAAGCTTTTGCGAGCCATTTCGAAAAAAAAGGCGGGTTCTTTTTTCCCGAATCGTACCCAAAACTAATCAGCACCAGACTCGCTTACAAGTAATTTACCTACCAAATTTTGTGAAATTCGGTCCATTAGTTTTTTAGTTAGAGTGGATACAAAATCTGCACAGACAGACACACAGACACACAGACACACAGACAGACAGACACACACACAGACACACACACAGACGTCACGCTAAAAATAGTTTTTTCTTATTCTAGAGGTCTCGAAACGTGTAGATCCGTTGAAAACTCGAGTTGCGATTTTGAGCATGATTCCAAAACTTTCCCTATACATTACCATGTATTGCAGGGAAAGTAAAAAATCTGATGTGGGCAGCACATGACTTTCCCTGCAGACTCAAATTCATATTTTTTTCTTTAATAATTCATTAAATTGAGTTTAATTGCACAAAATAACTCTAAATTTGCATTTTTAATTCAATTTCTGTTTTTATTTGGTAATTAGACATTTTTCTAAAAGTTGCATAACAAAATGCAAAAAATCTCAAATAGCTCGAGAGTGGTTAGTCCTAGAGTAATATAGTTGTTCTTATTATTTTCCTCATCAAAAATAACGTATAAAACAAGCATTTAATTGATATATTTGAACATACGTAGCTTTTTATAGATTTTGCGATATTTGAGGGCCATTTCGTAAAAAAAGGCAGGTTGTTCTTTTTCGATTAATACCAAAATCTAATCAGCACCAGAGTATCTTACAAGTAACTTATCTACCAAATTTTGTGAAATTTGGTCAATTAGTATTTTAGCTAGAGTGGATACATAAAATAATTTTTACGGGCCATTTCGCAAAAAAAGGCGGTTTCAGTTTTTACGAATCGTACCTGAAACTAATCAGCACGAGGGTCATACCCAAGTGACTTACCTACCAAATTTTATGAAATCCGGTCCATTAGTTTTTGAGTTAGAGTGGATACATACATTGCACAGACAGACACACAGACAGACAGACAGACACACACACAGACGTCACGCTAAAAATGGTTTTTCGTATTCTAGATGTCTCGAAACGTGTAGATCCGTCGAAAACTGGAGTTGCGATTTTCGGCATGATTCCAATACTTACCCTATACATTACCATGTATTGCAGGGAAACTAAAAAGTGTGATGTGGGCAGCACATGATTTTCCCTGCAGACTTATATTCACGTTCTCTTTATTTTAATTAAATTTATTTCACTTTTTATTCAATTTTTATTCTCATTCGGTAACCGGACTTATTTTCAAAGGTGGCTTAAAGAAAATACGAAAAACTAAAATATCTCGAGAACGGCTAGTCCTTGTGTAATAGGGTTGGTCTTATTCTTTTCGTCGTTAAAAAATACGTATTAAACGCGCATTCATTGGATATATTTGAGTATATCTAGTTCTTTAGTTTAGATTTTGACGATTTTTGAGGTCCATTTTGCAAAAAGAGGCAGGTTATTTTTTTCCGAATCGTACCAAAATCTAATCAGCACCAGAGTCACCCAGAAGTGACTCATATACCGAATTTTGTGAAATTCGGTCCATTAGATTTTTGGTTAGAGTGGATACAAGCTTTTGCGGGCCATTTCGCAAAAATAAGCGAGTTCTTTTATTCCGAATCGTACCCAAAACTAATAAGCACCAGACTCGCCCACAAGTGACTTACCTACCAAATTTTGTGAATTTCGGGCCATTAGTTTTTTAGTTACAGTGGATACAAAATCTGCACAGACAGACAGACAGACAGGCACACACACACACAGACACACACACAGACGTCACGCTAAAAATGATTTTTTCGTATTCTAGGGGTCTCGAAGCGTGTAGATCCGTCGAAAACTCGAGTTGTGATTTTCGGTATGATTCCAATACTTTCCCTATACATTATCATGTATTGCAGGGAAAGTAAAAAATCTGATGTGGGCAGCACATGACTTTCCCTGCAGACTTATATACACGTTCTATTTATTTTAAATAAATTTAATTCACTTATAATTCAATTTTCGTTCTCATTCGGTAACTGGACTTATTTTCAATGATGGCGTACAGAACATACGAAAAAACTAAAATAACTCGAGAACGACTAGACCTAGTGTAATGGGGTTGGTCTTATTCTTTTCTTCGTTAAAAAAGGGTATCGGTGGTCTATGTGGTGAGGTGAATTTTACATATAAATACACTAAACTTAAACACATAAATACATTAAAGATACTCACCAAATAGTTCCACCAGGCTCAAGCGCGTTAAAGTATAGTGGGGTCCGATTGGACCAAAGTACATTGCGTTTACTACAACAAAATAATCACTCCCATTTTTGTGGCCAACTACAATTTATTTATAGAACACATGAAATCTCAATTTTAAACATTAATATACAAATACACAATTACAAAAGAGTTCCCAAATTACCTAAATTTGACCTCGGGGTGCACAGTTTGTTTTGCATTAATTTGCATATTTATAAAATCCAAACTTGTAATTAATTACTTTTGTTAAGAACACAATATATATATATATTCAATTTTGCAAAAAAACACCCATTTAGCATAACCTTGCCCTCACACTATTGGATTACATCAGTTACTTAAACATTCATGTATATTTAAAATCAATATATAATTTCCATACCTTCATACATAGGACTCTCACTGAGTGCTGTAGCTGACCTCTGCACGTAGGAAAGGGTGGCACACTTAATTGAATGTTTATTCATTTATTTGAATAGTTAATGGGAACACTGCCAGTCTGATTACACAGTTGCGTGTCATCCGGTGACGACAATTTTTTGCCAAGTATTTTTGGAGACCGTCCACTTTCCTTCTCCTCCTCTTAATTTTGGCTTCAGTCCCAGCGGCTCTTGAGTGAGCATGCGTACAGGCTTTGCCAAATATATACGTTTTCGTAGAGGCTTGTCTGCTGCTTAGGATCCCGGGATTGATGCTCCTCTATCACTCCATACACGCAGTGTTACAGTTACCACGTCTTAAATGCAGCTAAAGGAGCAAGGTCCTACACCGCGCCGTTTTAGTGGTAGAGCTGTGTTGCACTGCAACCAAATAAAACATGACGACCTTCTTCCATTTTCTGGTCGAACTGCCCGAAGAAAATGCGCCCTCGCGCTGAGTTAGGCTCGGCTCGTCTTGGCTACGAGTCGGCATCTATACCGGACTCACTACGTCGGCTCCTCGGCAAAGACATTTGCCGCCCGAGATAGGGACCGCGGGTGCCGGGTCAGAGATGCATCCAACATACATGCCGGATCGGCTACACCGAAATACAAGTGCCCCGCACTTGGAGTGCTCTCTACTCGAGCTCAGAAAAGCAACTGACTATTTTTTACATTTCTAAAACTTCCAGAATTTTACAAACAAGGGGAACGACACAAAACATGGAGGAAATCCCCCAACTCTCACTCGCTGTTCCCAAACGCTATAAAAAAGGAGGAGGTCCAAAATGCTTCACCATTGGTCTAGAAGCGACGCTCATTTTTTTATGCGTTCCACTAAAATACAAGATCCAGAGGGCATACAAAACCAGGGTGGTCTAAAATACCGGACACCGACGCGCGCCACACCTGACAGGGCTATAAATTTTCAAAGATTTGTAGCTCAACTTTGACATTTTGCTGCAATTAAATCTCTGAATATTTACAATCCATGTCAGTGCGCACACAACCCAACGGCGCCAAAAAATCCCAATTCCGTCTGTGCAAAGGCCTAGCTATAAACATAAATCACAAAACATAGTATACATTTCAATATATTTACACCATTCCCTTTTTTCCCAGGGTTATGTATCAAAATATGTGAAAATCTTGTCACAAAAATTACGTATAAAACTAAAATTTAATGGATATATTTGGCATACGTAGTTTTTTATTTTAGATTTTGACGATTTTTGCGGGCCATTTTGCAAAAAAAGGCAGGTTATTTTTTTCCAAATCGTACCAAAATCTAATCAGCACCAGGGTGACCTACAAGCGACTTATTTGCCGAATTTTGTGAAATTCGGTCCATTAGTTTTTCAGCTAGAGTGGATACAAGCTTTTGCGGGCCATTTCGCAAAAAATGCGGGTTCTTTTATCCCGAATCGTACCCAAAACTAATCAGCACCAGATTCGCCCACAAGTGACTTACCTACCAAATTTTATGACATTCGGTCAATTAGTTTTTTAGTTAGAGTGGATACAAAATCTTCACAGACAGACACACAGACAGACAGACACACACACAGACGTCACTCTAAAAATAGTTTTTTCGTATTCTAGAGGTCTCGAAACGTGTAGATCCGTCGAAAACTCGAGTTGCGATTTTCAGTATGATTCCAATACTTTCCCTATACATTACCATGTATATCAGGGAAAGTAAAATGTGTAGAGAAATTATTGTGATCAGTCTAAAATTTAATTTCTATTAAAATATTTAGACGTCTAATGTCGAAAATGCCAATCCGAGCTTTTGATGAAGGAGCACGCATTAAGCATCCCCGAGAATTAATCAAACGATTTTGACATGATGTGTGTGTACGAATGTGTATGTTAGTGTGTGCGTGTTAATTTCCCTATATGTTAGTATGGGAGTATCCGTAAACCTATGGACGCGATATCACACGAACAAATGAAGAGTTTTAAATAAAATTTTGTGCGATTATTACAATCAATGAAAACTAGCATCCTATTGATTTTAAACGCAATAAAATGTTAAAAGGATCCGCCTTTCTCCCAAATTTCGATGAATTTTTAAAAAAAATAATGAAAAAAGTTTTCAAAAATGATAAAGAGAAAATCTTTTCATGCTTCGGAAGACCCTAAATTTTTTAATCAAAATTCATTAGAAATTATTTTTGAAACTTCATTAGAAATTATTATTATATTTTGAGCAGATCCGGTAGTCGAGCGGTCAGGTGCATGCGTTTCCGTCTGATCGCTGGATTGCCGGGCTGCGGGTTCGAATTCCGCCAGCGGACATGGATGTTGTCATGTCGAGGCCAAGTCAGAATTCCGCCCTTCGGGGAGCCTCTATAAAAGTGGAGCTGCAAATCTCATCCCCTTTGCTATGGGATACCCTGGGGGGGGGGGGGTCTTGTGAACGTGGTGCGTAGGCGCCCCTTCACCACGGGGGAATTAGTAGCGAATTATTTTTTGAAAATTTATTAGAAAATCGGGAGTTTGAATACTGTTAAATAACTAATCCTTTTATACGTAGTTTTTCATTTGAAAAGGAATAATCCAAACTTTAGACAGCCACCTGGAACCATTTCCGAGATACTGCATGTTTTCCAAATACATTTATCAAAAAGCTACTATGTTACACAAAATTAAAAAGTAGTAAGTGTCGTCAAATATGTTTACTTTCCGTATGCAATAATATTCAATATCATTTTTATAAACTTAGTTCATTCCATTCACAAGAGAAGCTACCTTTTTAATAGTTTTGTATTTTGACGCCCAAAAATTCGTCAATCGTAATTTATTTCACAAGATATTTATTAAATACCATTTGCATTTTTATGAGGATTTTATACGTGATGCTATGGTACCAAATGCGCCAAATTTCAATTTACGTAGTGTTAATTCAATGCCAAAAACATTGTGGATCTTGTGCACTATTATTTCTCTGTGAATTCATTGTATTATGTAAAGAAAGTCATGTGCTGCCCACTTGCTTTGGAAAATTCACTTTGTGTGCCTGTCTGGCTGTATGTTTATGAAACTGTAGCTATTTTTCTCGAACATTTAATGTAATTTTCTACAATTTCTTTTATATATTTTTGTTTTCTCATCACCTACTTTTCGATTTTTCAATCTTTCTCAATTACGCATTTCTCTTTTGAAACGTTTCTTTGAGATAGTAGTCACTTTTACTCTCATATAAACTGCCAAGCCCTTACCCTCTGCCTATCCCACTTGGCGACAAATTTGGCAACAATTTGGCGACATTAGGGATGATTTTAGCAATGAATTTAGCAAAATACTGCTAACTCCGCATTTTTTCAGAAAATGTTGCCAAATGCAGGAAACTTCAAAATCTCAAAAAATTATATTTAATTTATTTGATAATCCCTGTCGCCTTGTGAGACTTATTAATTTAATATTCTTGTGCGCACTCTGTCTTTTCACAGTCCTAACACGGTTCTCTCGCTGATTGTGATATTGGTCGCTGAACGCGCCGGACAATTGTGTGTATAGGGCGCCAACAACAGTATTATAAACATGCCCTTGAAAAATACTTTTAGGTCTTGATAAATCCTTGAAAAAATATTTTGGATCTTTGAATATCCGTGATACTACAAATGTACGTATTTCTATGAAATTGTATGCTTATTTACATTATCTAAAAACAGCTGAAATTAAATAAAGCTATTTTTGTAATTAGCATGATTAGATTATGAATTATACAAAATTTAATTATTTCATATTGTTACGTTCTATCGTTAATAATAGTTCTAAGAAAAATGGATATAGGATTGCCTATGAAGAAAACTGTTAGTTTGAACTACACTATCGACGTTAATGGTTTTAGAATGGTATATATACGTATATTAACACAAATTAACTAAATTAATCCAATTGATTCGCGTGGTAGATTGGCTAAATAATAGTTTAAAAAAATTAAGATTTCTATTAAAAGAATAACTGTCAAAGAAAGGTTATGTATTTTTATTTATTTTAAAGGTTGTATATATTTATATTTATTTAAAATATGAAACATATTTATTATAATGGTTGTATATTTATTTCAATTTTGAAGATTATATATTTATTTTTAATTTTCTAGTGGAAACTCTGAATTTTATATTTAAAATATTTGCGTTTAAAATATGCTGTTAATGAAGTTCCAGTACAAAGCGAAATCTCTCTGTGTAACAGTTATTCTACAGAAATTCCACTATATTTCTTCTTATTTTTTGTAAAGAAGTTTCAGACCTTTGTGGTTATCAATCATAACTCCTTCACCATATGTCGCTTTCCATCTGCCATATATCATATAATATTTTTCAACATCAATTAATTACTATGGCCTGTCACAACGTTGCAAACTAGTCAAATGCTGTAAGTACTTCGTGTTTATAATAGTATGTGCTCTAGATAAAACAATGGTCATAAAATAATTATTAAGTAAAATTCAACTGCTTACAAAACATGTTTTTCACTTTCTCTGTTTTACGTAAGTGTACAAATTTATAATTTAATAAACCGTTTACTTGAAGTAATTGTTGTATTCTGATTGATGCTATTATATCAAAAAATACCTTTTCGACTTTAAATTATAAGTATTTCCTATATATAATATAATTTCTGTTTTCAGCGTTCTTCAACCAATCAGAATGAACTCCCTAAATTTTCACTTTTGTGCACATAAAGAGCATTCTAATCCTCACCTCAAGTGACAAACCTCATGAGGGGGATGGATTAATCACTAATAACTCCTCCATGACAAACGAAAAAACCCACGCACTGCAGGCACAGACTGAAGTCAGGAATTTCACCTGATCCTGCTAAAAAAGATTTTAAAGACTTCGAACTGAAGAAAAGGGGCTTAAAGTATAGCGACAAATAATGAAGATTAGCTCATTCATTACATTAGTTTCTTTGGGTATGCATTTTTATTTAAACATTTTTATGCAAAGGGTTTTGAAGCAGTGGTCAATGACCACAATCATAAGGCATAGATACATTCTGCCAAGGACGAGCGGCGTGATTGGTGGGGGTTGGCAAGCGATAACAAACTGAAGGAGTTAGCCCTCTAGTAAAATATAGCTAACTAGCAGGTTTCACTTCTTATACGAAATATTTTCATCTTGGGTCTTGTACGATACAATATATGTATGCAATATAACACTTTTAGTTTCCCTGCAATACATGGTAATGTATAGGGAAAGTATTGAAATCGTGCCGAAAATCGCAACTCGAGTTTTCAAAGGATCTATACGTTTCGGTACCTCTTGAACACGAAAAACTATTTTTAGCGTGACGTCTGTGTGTGTGCCTGTCTGTCTGTGCAGATTTTGCATCCATTCTAAATGAAAATTTAATAGACCGAATAAATTTGGTAGGTAGATCCTTTGTGGGTGACCCCGGTGCTGATTAGGTTTTAATACGATTCCGGATAAAAGAACCTGCCTTATTTTATAAAATAATCCGCAAAAATCGCCAAAATCTAAAATAAAAGACTACTCATAATCAAATGCATCCATTAAATACTTATTTTATTCGTAATTTTTGACGAGAAAAAGAATAAGACTAACCCCATTACTCTAGAATTAGTTAGTTATTTGCGAGATATTTCAGGGTTTTTTTTTTTTTTTAGTTTTTTTGCATTGTTTTTGCATTTTTGCTACGCCGGTTTTGAGAATAAGTCCAGTTACCAAATGAAAACGAAAATTGAATTAAAAATGTAAATTCGGAGTAATTTAAAATAAATATGCTTTTTATTTAGAGCAATAAAAATCAATATAATGAATTATGAATGAAATAAAGGAAAAATGAATTTGAGTCAGCAGGGAATGCCATGTGCTGCTCACATCAGATTATTCAAAATATATTTTCAGATAAAACAATATTCTATTACAGGAGTCAATATTTAACTTTCTTTAATAGAGAATAATCATTATCTGTGCTCTAAAGTAACAATATTTCCAAAGTCATTTTTATGGAAATCAATGTTAACTATTCAACTTGTTGTAATGTATTTGTTTGCATTTATTTTTTTTTTGTAGTTTTTAATTGTATAATGTTATAGCTTACGTTTCTTAATTTCAAAATATACCTTAAAACTTTACAACTTCATATATCTAAATATCTTTCAATAAAACTTTTATTAAGATTAATTTAAACCTAATTAATCTCCACAGACAGCTTAATAATTAATGTACTGCCTCTAATAAAAAAACAGAGTATACAAATATCTACTTTATAAAATGAGCCATGTAGTACATCGAACAGACATATCAAATAAGTGATAAAAAGTTAAATTGAATAAGTCATCTGCAAAAAAATTAAATTTTATGGTAGATAATTGCTGTAAGAGAATTTTCTAATCGTCCCCTAAGTAAACATACAATTAAAAAGTCAAATGAATTTTTCATTTAGTAAAAACGCGAAGTTTTTATCCATGCGAAAACATGCAGCCTTAAAATACAGCAAATAAAAAAAGGTAACATACTTTTTAATCTAGAAATTTATAAAAGCTATGAAAAATGATATATGATATTAAATGTAACATTAAATTGCTTTTCATTTGTGCATTATATTTAGCATATATATAAGTATGTTGAACTTAGCTTTTCCAAAACCACGATGGAAAAAGGAACATATTTAAAAAATAGGGTTATTCAGAAATGAGTATTTTGTAATCGTGCTTTCGTTTTACTTACCTACATTTATATTTATTTAATTATTTGAATATATATATATATATATATATATATATATATATATATTTATATATAGAATATATATATATTTATATTTATATACATGCATATTATATATATATATGTATATATATATATACATATATATATATATATATATATATATATATATATATATATATATATATATATATATATATATATATATATATATATATATATATATATATATATATATATATATATATATATATATATATCCTATAAAATACCACAATCCAAAGTATAATATAAAAGTAATATATAAGTATAACACTCATCTCAAAAATATTACAAAAGAAAGATCTAGGAAATGTACAAGGAATATTATGAACCACAAGGAACAACAGAAACAAATAAAGGAGTGCAAACGGGGTATCAGTAATGTCTAGGGGGATTGTGACCCCTATACCTGGTTAAAGCGTGCTTTTATTCCCGGGAAACACTCCCAGAAACAACCAATCGCCCGAAGCAGCTCCAATCCGTGCGTACAGGAAAAACAGAATCCTAAGGGAATATCAAATCCATAAAATCAAAAGAGAAACTATATAAGAATCATAGGATTTCCCTAATGAAAAAGGGGATCCAGAGTCCATACACATATAAGAATTAAAAGCACAAAGTTACAGTGAAGGAAAAGATTCCAAATAGTCAATTGGCAACAAGTCTTGGAAATTAGCATAAATTACATCATCATTACGCAGTTTTTTACAAAATGCTAAGTAATAAGTTTTTAGAAAGCCTATAGGAAAACCGTTCTTTAATGCTTCCTTTATCAAATGTCTTTCACATATATTTCGCTGTTCATTGGTAGAATTTAATTTACCATATCTTACAAAATGATTAACAATCAAATTTCTCATTACGCCAATACTCATATTACTACTCCAAGGAGTGATGTAATTAATATTACAGTTGAAACTTTTACGTTTATCATACATTCTGTAACATAGATGATCTTGAGGATTTCTATATATTGAGATATCCAAAAATACCACTTCACCATTATTTTCTACAGTTTCAATAAGTTCAAGGTTACTGGGGTAAAAAGTAAAGTCAAAATGAAAATCTTTATCAAGATGGCCGATCAAGATGTCATCCACGAAACGGAAATACATAATCTCATTGAGAATATGTGTACCGTTTTCATAACTGTATAAATATAAATCCGCCAGTAGCGACGAACAGCCACCACCCATAGGTATTCCTTTGATTTGTTTAAAGAAATCAGTGCCATTGAACAAAATGTTCTCAAACAAGACCAATTTTATCAAAAATTTAAACTTATCATAGTCGTAGGATAAAAGTTGAGTATTTCTATTATATGTATCCTTTAAAATATCATAAAGATCCTTTAAATGGATGCAGTTGAATAAATCTTTAAAATCGAAACTCTTAAAGTATAACTTGTCCGGAGTTTGTTTCAAACGTGTTATTACGTAATATCCATTATTGATCATTACAGAATCACATGATTTTATCTTCTTCATTACTGGTATTAATATATTAGCTAATATTGCATTTGCCTTTGTCAAATATGAACCACAACCAACCGTGACCGGTCTGAATTTCACTGGCTGTTTATGTAACTTAGGTATAAGTACCAAATAAGGGAATCGAACAAATTTAATCTCATGACCTATGCGCTTGTATAATGCTATAATTCTGTTCTTATTTACTTCAATGTTACTCGTTATTTTCTTGTAAGTATTATCATCTTCATAACATTTTCTTAAAAGAGCTATGTAATATGGTTTGCAAGTAAATGCATAATTATTTGTAACCTTGTCCATGTACGTAATAACAAATCTATTTTGAAATTCCATTAGCAACTGCTTGTCTAATGTGCAATGGGATATACGAAAATCTTGGCGTTTATATGTAATTTTAAAATCGTTTACTACGTGATATTTCCATTCATTGAATGTGGACAAAGGTAAACTGTATTTAATGGCCATTTTGTATATGAATACTTCAATTTCTTTTGTAAATTTTTGCTCAACATTACTGAATACTTGAGATCGAAATTTGGTACCCAAATGTAAATATTCCCGTAGATCCTTATGAGTAGCCAGTGTTATGTCACCTGTAACAATATGTTCATGGTCCAAATTACAGAGTTGCTCACTTCCACATCGGCAATCCAATTCTTTAAATTTATCCAGATTTTTAGCAAGATTGTTGTAATTGAAAATTTTACGTCCGTTCGTTTTTTCGTAACGATAAGTCAAAAAAAGTTTAGTATTCTTCATAGGTAAAAGATAATTATACTTTTTAAGTATATTGTTAAAATGTAAACCATCAAATTTTTTGTTGCTGAAAGTGGCTATAAAATATTCCTTTTTCAGTATTTCCACATCTGTTACCCCTAACTTTATATCATATTTATTAGCATGTAACTTGAAGTAATTATAGAAAATCGCTATAATGGCATGGTAAATATCATTTACTTCGTGAAGGTTCCTTATGAAACGTCGTTTTTGCAATTCAATCCAGATTCTTCCTATATATTTCTTCCTAATACCATATACAATGTTTTTAATCCAATTTTTTTGAAGTTGTTTATAGTTAATGATTTCGGTCAAAACCTCATGTAATTGTGCAAAATAACTAATAAAATTTACTTTCTTCTTTTTACCTCCACGTTTACCACGTGATATCTTGCCGTTTTTGTTTAAAATTTCTATAGGAGGATTACCATTATGCATATAATACTCTAAATTGTATGTATTACCAAAATTAATGGAATTTAGGCCATAAGGATACATAGTGCCTTCGTGTTGAATGTGATATCCTTCCCACCATAATCTTGCTTTGAGATTCGATACGATATCCAGAATGGTGACGGTAACATTGTGAAAACCATGTGAGGCAAAATGTTTCAACTCCAAACTCATTTCATAGTTAGTGTCACTATTGTATTTATTCACTTGGCTTCTATGTAGATTTATACGAATATGAAGGTGGTTTTTTGACTGGCCTATGTATTTCAAACCACATACTTTGCATTGTAGACAATAGATGGAGTTATAGACCTTACAGAAAATCCTATATTTAGGTTTACTGTCTTGGATTTGTGCGGTGTTTGCACAAGGGCATAATTTACATCGTCTTGACTGGCATTTCCGAAAACGGTAATTATTGAAGTTTTGATTGCCGTAAATATGACTTTTCTTTTGGTTCGATATGTTTAAAATTTCACCTGATACATTATTAGACACAGACATACCACATACATTTTGTTTTTCTTCCTTGCTTCGATTACGTACAGGATGGAAATAATGCAATATAGAATTCATGAGACAAGGGTCACGGGATGTCGATCATACGTTTACCCTTATATCCGTATGACCGGGCAGGTGTGAATCGAGATTAACACTGTTGCCAGTCGCTAAATCTTGTATTTTTGTAATTCCATGATAATAAGAGAGGTGTATAAAATAGCATTAATATAATATAAAAATCACATGTAAAATCAGCATCCAAGCTCTCAATATACTGTACATATCATCCTTCCATTTTCTATAGCCATAATACATCACAATACATCCGTCGAGTTGAAGCAAGGTAAGATTTTTCACGATATCTATTGATTTTTTTGTTAAGAAGTTCTCGATTAACTAAAATTCTAGTCTCATGAAAGAACCACTATAAAGTTTTATAAAGTTTAAAAATTAAATGACGAAAATGTCATAAGTATAAAAGATATAAAATATCCATCACTTAATACGTAATGGATGTCAGTAAAATAAAAAGTATAATCACAATTATAAAGTTTAAAATTAAACTCTGTATATATAACACACCAATAGCAAGAGTCTTATGAAGTAGTAAAAAAACGTTAAATATTCCCCTATCCGCATCCCCCCCGACACACGGAAGACCACTCCACGCCCGCGAGCAGTCCGAGAATGTTCCCCAAGATGTAATTTAAAGATACAAAAACAAAGTACGCAAACAAAGTGTAAATCGAAGTACAAAATACTACATGGACAATCCGAAAGCGCAATGCAGCTATTTCCAATTACCATAAAATATCCTATAAAATACCACAATCCAAAGTATAATATAAAAGGTGAAATGAGTATAGGCGCGATTTGCAGCTCTTAACACTCATCTCAAAAATATTACAAAAGAAAGATCTAGGAAATGTACAAGGAATATTATGAACCACAAGGAACAACAGAAACAAATAAAGGAGTGCAAACGGGGTATCAGTAATGTCTAGGGGGATTGTGACCCCTATACCTGGTTAAAGCGTGCTTTTATTCCCGGGAAACACTCCCAGAAACAACCAATCGCCCGAAGCAGCTCCAATCCGTGCATACAGGAAAAACAGAATCCTAAGGGAATATCAAATCCATAAAATCAAAAGAGAAACTATATAAGAATCATAGGATTTCCCTAATGAAAAAGGGTTCCAGAGTCCATACACATATAAGAATTAAAAGCACAAAGTTACAGTGAAGGAAAAGATTCCAAATAGTCAATTGGCAACAAGTCTTGGAAATTAGCATAAATTACATCATCATTACGCAGTTTTTTACACAATGCTAAGTAATAAGTTTTTAGAAAGCCTATAGGAAAACCGTTCTTTAATGCTTCCTTTATCAAATGTCTTTCACATATATTTCGCTGTTCATTGGTAGAATTTAATTTACCATATCTTACAAAATGATTAACAATCAAATTTCTCATTACGCCAATACTCATATTACTACTCCAAGGAGTGATGTAATTAATATTACAGTTGAAACTTTTACGTTTATCATACATTCTGTAACATAGATGATCTTGAGGATTTCTATATATTGAGATATCCAAAAATACCACTTCACCATTATTTTCTACAGTTTCAATAAGTTCAAGGTTACTGGGGTAAAAAGTAAAGTCAAAATGAAAATCTTTATCAAGATGGCCGATCAAGATGTCATCCACGAAACGGAAATACATAATCTCATTGAGAATATGTGTACCGTTTTCATAACTGTATAAATATAAATCCGCCAGTAGCGACGAACAGCCACCACCCATAGGTATTCCTTTGATTTGTTTAAAGAAATCAGTGCCATTGAACAAAATGTTCTCAAACAAGACCAATTTTATCAAAAATTTAAACTTATCATAGTCGTAGGATAAAAGTTGAGTATTTCTATTATATGTATCCTTTAAAATATCATAAAGATCCTTTAAATGGATGCAGTTGAATAAATCTTTAAAATCGAAACTCTTAAAGTATAACTTGTCCGGAGTTTGTTTCAAACGTGTTATTACGTAATATCCATTATTGATCATTACAGAATCACATGATTTTATCTTCTTCATTACTGGTATTAATATATTAGCTAATATTGCATTTGCCTTTGTCAAATATGAACCACAACCAACCGTGACCGGTCTGAATTTCACTGGCTGTTTATATAACTTAGGTATAAGTACCAAATAAGGGAATCGAACAAATTTAATCTCATGACCTATGCGCTTGATATTCCCTTAGGATTCTGTTTTTCCTGTACGCACGGATTGGAGCTGCTTCGGGCGATTGGTTGTTTCTGGGAGTGTTTCCCGGGAATAAAAGCACGCTTTAACCAGGTATAGGGGTCACAATCCCCCTAGACATTACTGATACCCCGTTTGCACTCCTTTATTTGTTTCTGTTGTTCCTTGTGGTTCATAATATTCCTTGTACATTTCCTAGATCTTTCTTTTGTAATATATATATATATATATATATATACATATATGCACTAGTTGTAAATTGTTGATTTTTGTGGTGCTTTATCTCAAAATGTCGAATTTATTCCATCGACATATTGTTGCTATGTCAACCCTTCTTATTCTTATTATTTGACTCAGGCCGTCCCACCTACCAGAAGGTGTAAGGTATCTGTTTGGATGGAAGGGAAGTGCCACCCAATTCAGACAGGAACCCAGCGGGGGTGGTATCTGCAGGGACCGTGTCCTCATTCCCCTGCTACCAGCGTCTCAGATAGACTTACGGTCTCACATATTTAACCCGTGCCCGTAACGTGCTCGTAACGTGCCAGTAACGTGCCCGTAACGTGTCAGTAACGCGTCCCTCAATTACAATCGGAAATTAAACGCCAGATACTTCACAACCCCAAATTTGCGTTATTCAAAATATTTCAGGTATTTATATTCATCAGGTCTATTTTGCAACATTACAAGCTGACAAATGGATTATAAATATATATGATAGAAACTGTCATAATTTAACAGATTGTTATTATTTGAGAGGAAAAATTTATAATCCCAGCAAATTTCAGACTTTTGGAAACACTTAGAACAATATTTAATTTAGTGATGTGATATATATTGATGTGATATTAGTAAGTAAATTGGTAATAGTCTGAAAAACTAAATTAAAACAGCAAACTGATAAAATAGAAGACCAGTTATAATGTTTGACATTGCAATTGTACCTCTGTATCGTTTGCCTAGTCTTCTCCCATATAAATTGCTTCAGTATGATATAACATGCCAGAATTGTGATATTGTTCAGTGAAAATTTTCAATCATTTTGATCAATATTACGGATGAGATATTATTAATTATCTTTTGCAATTCAAAACGTCCAGTTACTTAAGTGTATACATGATAGGGGTAGCTTCTAAGCAATTTCCTTATATTATATGCTAAGTAATTTCCTTATATAGATGCAAATTTAAAATGAAATTTGAATGACCAATAAGTACTTTTCGTAAGCTGGTGATAAAATCAAATTCATCTATATCATTTTATGTTCAATACAAATTAATGTTTTTACACAAACAAATATAGGAAAGTTGATAGATATCATCAAACAGTATTTTTGTTGAATTTTTGTATGCAGCAAAAACATAAAACAAAAAAAGTACTTTCAATTTGATAAAATTTACACAGGGTTCCTATAAAAATCAGCGTTCACAAATCACTCAAAAAAGAAAATTTATTACTTTAAACGAATCAAAATAGAATGAACTTTAAAAAGAAATCATACTTCAGTAACTTCACGCAAATTTAATTGCTGTGTACATTAAATAAAAACAACCTACTTTACTTTCATTGGAAAACCTATAAGACTGCTAACATGAAATATTCCATTTTGATTTTTTTTTAAAAAGCCTAGTAGTCATCTAAACCATACTGAGTTAAAATAGTTTATTTTTACACTATATGTTAACGGCGGCCAACGGCCCTACCGTGCTGAAAACACCGGTTCTCGTTAGATCACCGAAGCCAAGCAGCATCGGGCGCGGTTAGTACTTGGATGGGTGACCACCTGGGAACACCGCGTGCAAGGTACTTTAAACATAAGATAGGTCAGAAACATAAGGAGGGTTGCTTTTCGACCGGGAGAGCGTGACGTCACTGATTTACAAGTCAAGAATACGGGACATAGAGATACGTGTATAAAGTTGAGAAAGTTCGCGTTTATAATTCGAAAAGGAGATAAGATCATTCGTAATAGAATCTTAGAAAAATGAAATTAAATGATTCTACTCATACATGCATATTGCTATCATTAAAATATTATAATACATATATTATTTATAATAAAAGCTGAAACATATCGTGAAAAGTGCAGTAAATATAAAAATTATATTTCAAGTGTTTTAATATAGATATGAATAAATATCTAATCATCGGATTTTTAAAAATATAATATCCATTATCTTAAATATTGATAATACTTTCTACATGTAATATAAATATGCATTTCAAATATATCTAATTGCGTAAAATGTCCCACATACATATAACATATATTGATGACTATGAAATATCACCAATCTAGTAGTTACATAACTATATATCATATTAAAAAGCATAGATCGGATCTTGAGAAAAGGGGGGAGTTGACGGTCGAATGGATGGTCAATGGCAGTAGATTTATTTTATTTTTCCAACAAAGAGACGATGCATTTTGTGGGCTAGTGGAATATTATGACTCTTGGCTAAGCCACTGGATAAGTCAGTTTTCACAAAGATATGTTAAGAATGCAAAATTGATGTTATTAAACTTTATACAGTTTTAAATATAAACTATATACAGTTCTAAAATTTTAAAGCAATGTTCACATGGATCATAAATAATAAATCAATACATACCATTTGTATGACATGATACAGCTTTTACACCATTTAGAGGCTTTTCTTTGCTTTTTTCTCTCTACTAATTGTTGCATGAAAGTCTTATTTAAGTGTTTAATCCGAATGAATGTTCTGGTTCGTGAAAACAAAGTTATGGCTTTTAGAGATATAGAAGGTGAAATGCTTGCTAACTTTGACTGCAAGTTCTTAATAACGCATTTCTCTTTTGATATATATGCGCCATGCATTTCTAAAAAAGCATACTCCCACTTTTTTATTTCTTCGGAAAAATGTGTCGTGGGCTTTAAAAGACCGCCTTTTGATAGAGCCTCAATCCAACCATTTTCTTTTTCTGGCACAAATTTCGCTATTTCTCCCAAAGATCTGTCCGCTTTTTTTGCAATGTAGCCTGCAATGTAACGTAAACCCTCCTTTTCAACTATATTGTTTTCTTCTATATTCGATAATATAGTTTGAGTTTCATGACTGTGTTTGTTTGGTTGTACACTGTTTAAATCGTGACTTTTTAAAAATTTAAAGACTTCTGAAGTTAGTACTTCTGTAGACTCCTTTTCTGTTACACTGCATCCAGATGGCAAATTAAAATTGCATTTTCCAAGGAGTGAAAGTCGGAGTCTGTTTTTGAACTCCACTGGTGTTGGGTGGTCGTAAAAGTTTCCCATACCTCTGATTTGACTGAAAAAATTTTCCAGCGCATCTTGGTTAAGACGACACGTGAGGAGATATTTAATACCACGTTCTTCAACGTTTTGAAATAATATTTTCATTGAAATTATAGTAATTATAAACCCCACTTGGAATGGATAGAGTGCCTGTCTTTTTGAATTGCACACTTTCAGAAGTCTTATTTCTTTTTCCATATCATGCAGTACCTGTAATTGAGAGTTTCTGTTCACCCCTAGTGCTGATTTTAGGGGTGCAGAACCACATTTTGGAATGTGGGAGTTCATAACATCAAAAAAGTTGTTGACTAATTCGAAAAAGGAAGCAATATATCTTTTCTCCGGTAAAAAGGAAGATATGGATGTTGCCACTGTATGGGAAAAAAGCTGAGCCGCTAATCGTACATTCTGCCTTTCATTTCCTTTAACATTTATATGCCTATATGATAATTTGTGGGCAATATTTATTTCGCTTTCATTCAATTTTATGATCGTTTCTAATAGAGTTTTACAAACATTTTCTCCAGTAGAGAGAATGAAGCCTTGGTCCAATAGATGATTGCGCAAAAGTTTCAGAATATGTGGCACATCAGCAAATACAGCTATATATTTTTGGGGGTTAAAAGGATTTTTAAAGGTGGTGTTTGTTTCGGATATACCGAGATCTCTCCACAGTCCTGGATTACCACCTCCCATGTCGGACACTACTGCCATGATTTCATAACCATTTTTCTCAGATTTTAAAATGAGCTCATTTAGCAATTCGACTGTCATGCGCTGGTCGAAATCGAGATATATGGGTTGTTTCCATGGCCGAAACAGCCCTCTTAGCATTACAACTTGGACATTTTTATGTGGTCCTAAAACTTGATCATCTCGCATATCGTGACACATTTTTGCATCAATATTCATTTCGTCCATCAATATAACTGAACATCTGGAAAACTCATCCATAGTTTGAGCTTTTTCTTTTAATATCTCAAAAATAGTTTTTTGGATTCCAGGATTACATGTAAAATTTTTGGTCCAAGATTTTAAGGATGAAATTGAAGGAAGAGGCCAATTCATTTTCTCCTTCAAAAATACATAAGCTTTTTTTAACACACATCGTAATGCTAAGGCAGCTGATATGTCCGAATCTGTCCATGGCAAATTTTTATTCTTTCTAAGGATTCTGCGTATTTGTCCTTCATTAAAAAATGAGGATAATTCATTGATAACCTCACTCCGCGCATATTTAACTTTGCTTTGTTCGGCATGCAAACAGCGACTTTTCAATTGCTTAATTTGAAGCAGTAATGCCTTGATGTATTTTGCACTATACTTTTGATTTTCTTTCTGTAAATTTGTGTCATTCTCTAGAGTTCTCACTTTTTCTTTTAACTGCGTATTCTCATTTCTTAGAAAATTTATCTCTTCATATAAATCCTTTATTTTTTTAATATGATCATGGGGTTTCAAGCCATTCATAGATTGATTTTCGTCATCATTTTCATAAATTATGCTCTCGTTTCCATCACCATTTATTGAGCTATTGGCAGAAATTTTATATTCAGAAACTTCAATTACAGGTACTACACAGTCTGTTCTAAGCTTTTTCTTCGTCATAGTTTCTGCTTCTATTTTCCGTTTTTTTAATCCTTCTGATCGTTCACTTTTCACATTTTGATTACTTACAGATGATGGCAAATTAAGATGAGGAATAACTCCTTGTTTTAATCGTTTAATCGGCTTCAAATTCAAAAATTTAGCCCGAAAATCCTCTTCAAAATCTTCATCAGAAAAGTGACTCGAACAGACAGTTGCGTTAGCAATGTTTATTTTATCCTGTCTTTTGCACTTCACGACCCATAATTTTTGGAGTATAGGATCTTTTGGAAATCTATGAAACTGATAGATCAAATTGACTTCTTATAATAATTTGAACACAAAGCAACCGCGCAGCAACCAGACATTTTTGCGCTCACAAAACACAATTTATATACAACAATTAATCAAAATTATACATTATATACGTGAAAATACTAATATATATACATCTATAATACACAAATTTGCACTTAAACTCCACTTTTACGGTGGAATTACAAATTATATTAAAACAGCGACTGACACAGTCTATGTTTTCCCATAGAAATGAATGCTACGCGGAGAAACTGTCACTTCTCCCTCTAATTCAGTGACGTCACGAACGGCGATAACGTCCGCCTTCTAGAATTCTGTCAACGGCGGCATTCTGGTCTTTTGATCTCTGACCCCCTCTGCACCGCGTGCTGTTGGCACATTTCGGGCGCAGTAGCCCGGTGGTTTGCGCCACAATTACAATAAGCTGCCAGAAGCCTTCGGGTTGGTCGTGTGGTCTGGGCTTTCAACACTGCCACAACTGCCGCCGTGTTCATGATCACGTGTACGATCACGCTAAATATGTGGGTCCGTATGTCCTTCCGAGAGGTTGGTGGATACCCGCCCCCCTCTGTGGATACCTCCCCCACTGGGTTCCGGTCTAAATTGGGTGGCACTTCCCGGCCGTCCAAACGGTTACCTTACACCTTTCTGGTAGGTCGGACTGGCTGGTTCTCAACAACAACAACTATATGTTAACGAATTTAGAAAATTTTAGATATATCGGTGAATTTAAAAAATAATTTTTATTTAAATTTAAATGTTTTCGTAATATTTAATCAAATCAACTTTTTAGAAACTTTTGGAAAATTTTAATTATTGTTTATAACACGTTAAAACTATAACCAACTTTACTATCACAATACCTTAACTTTTCCGCTATAAATAACTATTGTAGAATCAAATTATATGTGATTAATGTTATTCCTCTGTCACAGCGATTCATATATAAAAATAATTTTATATTATTCACTGGTGATAAAGACATAATTTCAAATTATATTGAGCAATTTTTTCTTTCATTCCTCGTATTTTCATTTTTTAGTAATTCATCTGCCACGACAATTAATTTTCATTAAAGGTGAAAATCAAATTAAATGCATAAACCTACTTTACAAGTCTAAATTCTACGTACTTTTACCTAATTTAGTTTGTGTCAATTATGAGGTAACGGACGCTGGATTCTGCAATGCCTTGCTGTGACAAAAAAAAGGCAGGAAGAATTCTTTTACTGCTAGACGTATTGTTAAGATAAATTGCATTATAATTTAGCTTAATCTCTCTTGAGACATTTACAATTCATTATGTAAATGCCTTGTCGATCACCTCCAAAGTAAATTCTTCACTGGGAAAAGGGCTTTCTGGAGAACTTCATAAATGTATTTATTTTGATAGATTGTTCGAAATAGTTTTGCTATAAATAGAAATGAGGGTATTTTTTTTTCATTTGCGAAGTTATTTGAAAATAGAGACGGAAGAAAAATGGATGTGCTTATTTTGAGATATAGTCTCTTTGGGTTACATAATTAAAACCGAATTTCTCGTAATTTGTGATTTATTTTAATTAATGCTTTGATAAAAGTTAAATGAATGTGAATATTTTTAATTCAATATTCATCCGTTTCAATTAACACAGCAAATTTAAATTTGCTCAAGCATTTATAAAGTTTTCCATCCAGATTTTTAAACTTTACTTTCAGCGTATTAATTTGAATAGTATTATTTTAACATTTGGTATCCAATTTAGTAGTTTTATAATAAAACGACATTATCTTGATGCTGACTAATTTTCCGATTTACTTCATGAACGGGGCAGAGTTCCGCCACATAGACATTTTCTAATCTATAGTTGGCATATGTATACTATATGTAACGTAAGAAAACCCGATATTCAGGAGTCTGTATTTCAGCTCCCAAGATGGCTATAGCCATGATCTTTATGTTATGTAATATTAAAATGATAGAAACAAAACAACATGAAAGAAAAATGATAAAACAAAACAACATAAAAGAACAATTGCCTTCACCGCAGAGATCTTCAGATGTGTGACAGTGACGTTGTAGTCACGTGACACCTGGGTCACAATGTGACATCATATTTGTGACTTCTATGCGACGTTACGCATTACTAACTTTGTAACTTCAGTGTGACTATATTCTGTGATGTTTCCGCTATTTAATTAACATGTAACAATGTGACGACATTACAATGACAATTACAATGGGACGTCACAAACAAGTTAATATGCGACGTCACAAATGACCATGAAAATGAACAAAATGACTTCGCTGTGACACTCAATATGACATTGCCGAGACGTACTGAGACGTCCTGTGACGTTCCAAAGTCACAGTGTGACGTAAATCTTACGTCACTGTAAAAAAAAATGTTGTTAGTGGTGCAGTAGCACTACAGAAAGTAGCACTACAGGTGGTGCAGTAGCACTACAGAAAAAATAACTTTAAAAGTGCACTTACGATTTTTGGCACAGTTATTTTCCTTCTTCAATATTGATGGGCCTACAACCTTAATAACCGATTTTAATGAATGACGAGTGTGTAATTGGTGAAGGATTGTGTGCCATGGTGAAAGGTACATACTTTTTCTTTAAAACTTAAAATAACTTTGAACTAAAATTTGAGAAATTAGAAAAACATAATTATTCAGTCAGGTTTTTCAGTATTGAAGAACTAACCTAAACTACAGAGCCGATTTTAATAAATGATTATGTATTTTGTGTGTCTTGATAGAAGATACATATTTAAAAAATAAAACATACATACATAAATACATCATACTAAAAATATGAAACATTCATACATCCTTATTATAAAACTAAAAGGTAAATCGATTTAGAATTTCAAAAATTGAAAATATAAGATGTTTCGGCTGTTTTCTTCAGTATTAACGAACGACCTAAACAATTGAGCCAATTTTAGTCAATGATGGTTAATTTTGTATATTATGGTGGGAGATATATATTTTTATTTTAAAACTTAAAGATAAATTGGAAATTCAAAATTTGAAAATAAAAGCATGACTAAATAGTTCTTGGCGGCAAAGTAAAATTTGCAATGCCTGTTGTGTCATTGTTGCTCAATCGTGTTTGGAAATATTTTTGCAACCTAGCGCCTGTTTAACCTAGCGTTCTAAAATTGGTGTCATTCATTTTAGAATACAAAAAATTGTTATTTAACACATAAAAATTTGTTACTTATTATTTATTATTAAAATGATTATTTATTTAACATTATTAAATATCTTGATTTTATAAAAATTTTCAAAAATTAATTCGAAAATTTGGTGGTCTTCCGAACATTTGACTACTTTTAGAATCAATAAGTCATATCAATAAATCAATTACTCAATAAATCGCAATAATTGTACCAAATTACGTTCGAAACGATTCATTCGGTCGTGAGATATCGTATCCACACACACACTCACACGACATAAAAAACGTTCGATTCGACTTCATGACTGCATGAAACATGCTCTTCCGTTGAAAACGTGAATTCGACTCCGTAATTATACTTTTCTTATACATTATATTAAATATGAAGAGAAAATAAAAACTGAAACTTAACCAAGGTGTATAACCTAACTGGGCCAATTATCAAATGAGATAAGAATTTCGACGCTAAGTAAAGAGAATTTTTAAACAAAATATAATTTATTAAAAAAAAGTTGAAACTTAATTTTTTAGGACCTCTAATCTGCCTGCTTTCACAAGCTCAAATCGGTTCTAGTTCCTGATATAATCAACCTTATATAATCCCTTACATCACGAAATAAGGTTTTTAAAAATTTATATAAAAAACCAGAAGGAATTTTTACATAACTGAGAAGCAAAACTCCATATATGCAGATTATATTTCTTTTAAATTGAATTGAACACCATCACTAAAGATAAAACTCGTTTTCGATATTTTAATCAGTCGCTTCATTTCTTTCATAATTTTAATATCATCGTTATCTCATTTTATGTTCGAAGGAACATTCAAACGATGAATTTATCGGAATTAAAAAAATGCTATACTATCTTGTAGTAATTCCAAAATAATTTTGGATGATTTGATATTTAAATTAAACTTAATACAAAAAATTTTCATTTTTATGTAACTGAAACTTCAAAATTGTAACCGTTAATCACAGAAAATCACAATGACGTTTGTAGATAAAAAAAATATATATTGCAAAGAATAAAAGAATCAAAAACGACCAACACATGACATTCCTTACAAATTAGACAAACTGCGAAATTCGTGAACAGCAAAAATTAAAGCGTATTTACGACTTATCTATAGACTTATCGTGAATAATTAAATGTAACATACCAAATCTCAAGTAAATCACTTCACTCTTTCAACAGATATGCTGATCCTTGTTGGGATACTAATATTTCTAATATCTGGAGAATGGCCCGTGATAAATAAAAAATAATTTCACATCATTTTTTAATAAAAATATTTACAGATCTCATTTGATGAATTCGACACATAATTCGACGGTTTTTTTTCAACAGATTTTTCATGATTTGCATTTCATTATATACACTTTTGAATAAAATTAATTTCAAAAAGTATTCATCACTTTTCTGCAATCTAATCTCAAAAACGTGCTATTTTTAGGTAGCCTCGGTGTATGCGTCCCCTTATAAAGTCGTACTTAAAAGTGCCATCGGAACATAAATGTGAAAATAAGAAATATAATGTGGGCAGCGTAAGACGTTCGCTATATAATGCAATGAATTTACGTCTTTCACAATGAAAAAATGATGTATAAGATCTACGACACATTGTATTTAATGTTGAATTATACGTTTAGCGCATTTCTGTATGACAACATGTAAACTTATTTCTAAGTGCCCAATTACCTTATATTTTAAGTAATTCTAAATTGACAATTGTCAAAATTGATATCATCCGCAATAAGCAATATAGTCCATATATTAAAATACTTTAATAACTAATTCATCAATTTGGAGTCATTTTCGTTAACATACAATCATTTCTGCAATTTTAACAATATTTTCGTCAATTTGGAGCTATAATTTAATGAAATATTGCCCACTTGGCGAAATTTCGTTAAATTAGTCGGCATGTTCATCAAATTTATCACAAAGCTAGGGATAGACGTAATGCTATGTATATAGGGAAAGTACAAATAAAACTTTAATGAACAATTTAGATAAAAATATTTGAATCACAGCCAAACAGAGAGAGGGCCATTTCTTATATATATAAAAACTGTGACATTTATTGCATGATGTTACAAATGAAAAGTGAACATATTTCGCAATAATTTATACTTTTTTTAACTGTATGTACTTTTTTGATAAATTTATTTTTAAGTGCCATATATCACAAGCAGTACATACTAGTGTTCTAAAATTTATGTCAATCAATTAATGAAAAATTGCTTTTTACGTAACATTATTGAAAGTTCTGATTCTTTGATGATTTTTTCAAACTTTCATTCCAAAATTTTAGGGTGTTTCAAACATTCGATTGCGTTTAAAGTCAACAGGCTTTCAATGCTCACTGATTGTAATTTGTGTACCGAATTTCGTTCGAAACGCTCCATTCATTCGTGGGATATCGTTTCCCTAGTTCTTCCGTCGAAAACTCGAATTCGAATTTTTGACCCTATCACAATAATTTCCCTATGCATTATACTATGTGTATAATGTATTCCCTATGCATTATACTATGTGCACAATACTTTCCTTATACATTATACTATGTGTATACGGAAAGTAATACATTATACTATGTATATAAGGGAAGTAAAGAATCATGAAATTAATTAAATTTTCCTATGCATATACTATGTGTATAATGTATTCCCTATGCCTTATACTATGTGCACAATACTTCCCTTATACATTATACTATGTGTATAAGGAAAGTAATACATTATACTATGTATATAAGGGAAGTAAAGAATCATGAAATTAATTAAATTTTCCCTATGCATATACTATGTGTATAATGTATTCCCTATGCATTATACTATGTGCACAATACTTTCCTTATACATTATACTATGTGTATAAAGAAAGTAATACATTATACTATGTATATAAGGGAAGTAATGAATCATGAAATTAATTAAAATTTTCTATACATTATACTAAATATATACGGAAAATAAAAACAAAACCTTAATGACCAATTTAGATAAGAATATATGAATCGCAGGTTAAACACTACGAGAATATTATAAACACAACCTCTCTTATGCACGAAGGAATAAGATCCGGGGAAACAAAATCCTATTTCCTTATGTCATCTTGCAAAGACGTGTTTTGAATTACTCCCGAAGAAGTATATGCTGTGTTAAAACGATGCCCTTTGCATATAAGGTATTTCCGATCAATGATTCACCTCAGTCGCAGATCCAATTCACTTCAAGTATTTGCTTACGTTATGAATCTTAAGATATCGTCAGAGATATTTGCTTGTATTGATTAGTACTTCCGTTCTGAAGTTATTGTTATTGCAACAATAATGCTTTTGATTGCTCTTCTAGGAACGGAATGGGATTCTTCAGACTCGAAATGGGATTTATCAGTTGCGATATTTTAAATTTATAGCCATATTAGTATAAGCCTGTCAGAAATTGAAAAATAGCAATCTAATAAATGATATGATGTGCCTCCCTGCATAATTAACCTATTTTAATGTGTCATACGTAACTTCACATTCCAGTAATTGTGATTTGCAGTTTTTTGAGAAAATTTTCTGTTCTTAAATGTTATATGTTATTCAATTTATGTTCTACTCGTATTGATTTGATTTCTGTGTCTGAAATTCTTTTAAAAATGCATGTTTGTTGATTTTACATTGATGTGTATGGTACTGTGTATGGTACTGTGATCATTGTAATTCGACTTGTTCCGCTATGTATCACTGACAGAAATAAAAGCAAGCAGCATATGGGGGCTACAGAACACTCCATATCCTGCTCTTTTACCCAATTTTATCCAATTTTACCCTGTTTTTAGGACACTCGCGAGACCAAAACGCTATAAAATCGAACAAAATGATGCATTTTTTAAAATCACCATATCATTTTACATTAAAAAAAAGTCTGTTTTTGTTCAAAAAATATACGTTTTTGACAATTCTGGAGACCGAAATGATATAAAATTCTTTAAAATCATGCATTTTTAACACTATAGACTAAGACAATAACTTAAAACATCAAAAAATGAGTGTTTTTAGGCAAAAGCCATGCATTTTATAAAAATGAAGAAGATCTCTAAAATAAATTTGGCAAATCTAGGACACTCGAAGAAAACAAAAATCATACGTATTTGAACATAAATGATACCAAAAACGATAAAAATCATTCAAAATCAAATATGTTTAAAATTCTTCAAAAATAGGAAAAAATAAGACCTCAAAAAGCACTGTTTTTATTCAAAGACGAAGTCTTCCGACTTCGAAAACAAGGTCTTTTTGAACATCATTGAGACTAAAAATGATATAAAAATAGTCAAAATTAAGCAGCTTTTACTCCCCAATTCAGAGGGGTAGAAGTTAACTCTCCTGAAAAAACAAAAATATATAGAAAAATAAAAATAATTTAAATGTACAAAAATATTAAAAAAATGATAATTTTACTGAGGATCCAAATGGATCAGCACCATAATAATTAGAAAATATCATTAAATATATGAAAAATCAAAATATGTAGAAAATATAAAAATTATATAAAAATAATAATAATAAAAAGATATAAGAATTAAATTTTCACATCGGTTCCAATTGGATCCAATGTAGAAATAACAATAAATGCTTAAAATATCTAGAATTATTACAAAGACAGAGACTATGAAATATTAACTTTTTTACTCTTTAAAAATGCATATTTATCGAAATGAATGTCTCGCAAATAACTTCTAATCAAAAATGTTCTTCAAGGCTGAGAAACAGACAAATTGATGACAGCAATGATATGATTTGAACTGCGTCATGAGTAAAGGTTTTTGCTTTAAAAGCAATCAGATTATAAAGTTTTAAGAATTAACAAAGTCATGAAGGAATTAGCGGATTTTTGTCGGTAAGTTTCTATAATTCTTTACATATTTCTATTTTGGAGGATTATTTTACGAGATTCCTTTGTTAACTTAATAACCAATAGGAACCGTATTATAATTCTCTAAAATTCTACGCTTATCATATCCAAACATGTACCTTTTAAACATATTATTTACATAAATATTTCGGTCTTTCTGTAACTGAAACTCATTTATTTTCACATCAATGTTGTCAGCTTCACCTATAATTGTTTTCATTCTTTCATCAAAATTGAATTTAGTTTCACTTTCATAGCTCATTTCTAAACCCTTAACTTCACCTTTTATAGGCTCGCCTTTTAACATATATCCATAGTCATTATTTGCACCAGAAATCTAAGTTTTCAAGAATTTATTCTCCCATAATTCGTCATTCCAATCACCTAATATACACCTGTTTCAATTTTATTCGATCCATTATCAATATAAACAACGCTATCTGTATCGCAATACATTACCTTATCTCCGAATGTGTCAAGCATTTTATACAATCTTATTCTAGATGAACTAGTAGTAAATACAGCTACATATACATTGGTATTAAAGTTGTTTTCTACATATCTATTTTTTTAACACTTTACAACAAAGTTGAAAAGTGTTTATGACTTTGTTCATTCTGTCTGTCTGTCTGTCTGTCTGTCCGTTAGCACGATAACTGTCGTAAAAATGACTTAATCAAAATGAAATTTTAGTATGTTGTTCAGACGGTCTATAGGACCTATGGGAATATAAATGAATAATATCACCCAATTAGCTTTGGATTGAACCCGGGTTGAAAAAATGGAATACATTGAGCCCTATGGGACCTAATTTTTCAAGCATTTTTTAAGCGGATTTAAAATTCACAAATTGCTTTGAAAATTTTAGGCAATATTCAAATTGTTCCATAAAATATATAAAAAAAAATTCAGCGAAATATATTCAGTAGTTTTTTAAATAAATATTAAAATAATAATAACACCTCTTATATGAAGCGATCACGTGTCCATGATATGAAACGATCACATGACCCACTTCAAAATGATATATGGCATCCATCTTGTCTCAAAATCGTGATTTTTAAAGTTCTTTTTAATTCATATTGAGTGCTGTATCCGTCCTAAAACTACTTTATTTTTGCCTAAATTCTGTGCATCTACATACTTTAACAAGCGCAATGACAATATATTTCAGTTTAAATGCTCATCCAAATTTGATTATTTCTACTATTAAGCCTATTTTTCACCTATGTAAAATGTAAACAGCAAAATATGTAGAATGAGTTGTATTAGAATCGCTGTAATTCTTTAACATAAAATCATTTAGTCCATGGAGTCTGCATGGCTGATATGAATGAAATATTCATTGATTTTAGAAAGAGAAGGACGATAATTTTCGATGAAGTTTTACGCATAGAGTTTTACTTACTTGTAGCTCCATGGTCTTAATTTTTAAATAATATAAATTATTATAGTATTGTGATGAATGACATGAATGGGGGAATTATTTATGAATGAAATGTTGCTTTTATAGAGAGAGCCAGGCGTGTTATTTTTTATGACGTCATTTTAATGAATTTCAGTTGTTTTCGATAAAGTTTTCAAATATAATAAATTATCGTGGTATTATGATAATTCTAAAATCATTACCGAGTAATATATCACATTTTAGAGATGTTTAAACCAGGCAATTTATATTTCAATGCCGTCATTTGAATGAAGTTAATTTTTTTAGATGAAGGTTTAAGGTTTCAAATATAATAAATTAATGTAGTATTGTGATAAGTTTTAAAATATTACCGAGGAATGTATTGCATTTTAGACATGTTTAAATAAAATTGCATTGAAGTTGGAAAGTGTGTCATAATCAATGCTTTAAGCATGATTGATCTTTCTTGTTTATTTTATAATTCATTTCAACACAACCATCGTTTAAACACAACATGTTCAAATCGTTAATAGTGCCATCTAATATAATTCTGTAAAAATCTTGCAATTCCATAACCTGTTCTGTTTTTTAACACTTTACAACAAAGTTGAAAAGTGTTTATCACTTTGTTCATTCATTCTGTCTGTCTGTCTGTCCTTTAGCACGATAACTGCCGTAAAAATGACTTAATCAAAATGAAACTTTAGTAGGTTGTTCAGACGGTCTGTAGGACCTACGGGAATATAAATCAATATAATCACCCAATTAGTTCTGGATTGAACCCGGGTTGAAAAAATGAAATACATTGAGCCCTATGGGACCTAATTTTTCAAATATTTTTTAAGCGGATTTAAAATTCACAAATAGCTTCGAAAATTTTAGGTAATATTCAAATTATTCCATAAAATATATAAAGAAAAAATTGGCGAAATATGTTCAGTAGTTTTTTAAATAAAAATTAAAATAATAATAACACCTCTTATATGAAGCGATCACGTGACCATGATATGAAAATATCACGTGACCCACTTCAAAATGATATATGGCATCCATCTTGTCTCAAAATCGTGATTTTTAAAGTTCTTTTTAATTCATATTGAGTGCTGTATCCGTCCTAAAATCACTTTATTTTTGCATAAATTCTGTGCATCTACATACTGAAACAACGCAATTACAATATATTTGAGTTTAAATGCTCGTCCAAATTTGATTATTTCTACAACGAAGCCTATTTTTCACCTATGTAAAATGTAAACAGCGAAATATGTAGAATGAGTTGTATTAGAATTGCTGTATTCCTTTAACACAAAATCATTTAGTTCATGGAGTCTGCATAGCTGATATGAATCAAATATTCATTGATTTTACAAACAGAAGGACGATTTTATTCGATGAAGTTTACGCATAGAGTTTAATTTCGTGTAGCTCCATGGTCTTAATTTTTAAATAAAGCACATTATTATAGTATTCTGATGAATGACATGAATGGGGAAATGTTATGAATGAAATGCTGTTTTTATAGAGAGATCCAGGCGTGTTATTTTTTCTATGACGTCATTTGAATGAATTTCGGTTGTTTTCGATGAAGTTTTCAAATATAATAAATTATCGTATTATTATGATAGTTTTAAAAATATTTTCGAGGAATGTATCGCATTTTAGGGATGTTTAAACCAGGTAATGTATAATTCATGACGTTATCAATGACGTTATTTTAATGAAGTTCATTTTTTTCGATGAAGGTGTAAGTTTTCAAATATAATAAATTAATGTAGTGTTGTCATAAGTTTTAAAATATTACCGAGGAATGTATTGCATTTTAGACATGTTTAAATAAAATTGCATTGAAGTTGGAAAGTGTTTCATAATCAATGATTTAAGCATGATTGATCTTTCTTGTTTCATATTGCTTCTCTGATCAAACTCACTCCATATTAAATTTAAACAGATTTTAGATATATATCTCATACCTGGATTTTTCTCAATTTCACCTAAATTTATAGCCAATTTTTCTTTTCCACACATTTTGCATTCTTCTTGAGTTTTAAAATTTTCAGACTATTTACCATCTGTTTCTATTTTAATTTTTAAAAACATTTTGACATACTCTTTGAATAAACTATTTGTTTTTCTTTTAAAATGCCAAACTTCATACATATTCAAAATTTTATATAATTTTTCTGTAGCTAAATTGACTTCATCTGTTGTCCAAATACCTATAAAACTTCTATCTTCATCTGTATGATTACATTCTTTATTTCACATTTCATAACAATCTTTACATTTCTTTTGTTCTACAGGGGTTTTATGATGTTTACATTTAATAGTTTTTGAACATGATTTGCATAAACTAAATATCAAATTTTCTCCTCTATAGGGTAATACTGGATTATATATTTTTCTAGGTGGGAGTACCTTGCATCGTATCAAACCGAATCAATTTTCGTCATGCTTCACAGGATTATAAATCTTTTCAGGATATCCAATGGGATAATTATCAAAATAATTTACAGTTGGATAGAGTGAATATGCATCTATATCTATTTTTTTCCTACTGATTCATATCATATTTTAATTTATAGGTTCACATCTACCACTAGAAAAGACTTCTCTAGGATTTAAAGGTTATACAAAATCTGTTTTCCATTCTTTTTTCATGTATTTCTTTATTTCTATATCATTGTCAAAACCACATTCCCAAATTTCAATCAAGTCATATCATGCTTATTTTATTTCGTTATTTATCCTTTTAGTTTTTTCATATAAATCATTCATGCATATTTGATTTTGTTTATTTACAGTAGATTCTCTATGACATTTAAGACATACATGCCAAAAACATCCTTAAAATTGATATACTGTATCATTATAAAAACCGTCAACTTTATAAGTTTTAATATCTGATATCTTTAATTTGTTCTCATCACCGTTTAAAACATGTTATATATTAATATCGTGTTTTTTAGATAGATAATCTAACCAAGAAATTGATTTTTTACTTTATTGATCTTTTTGAATGATATTATCATCTATAGCAACTGTATCTTTTTTTAAGAATCGACTTCTAAATATAGCCATACAAACACCTGCTAAAGTAAAGCATTTAAAAGAATCTATCTTAGCTATTTTTAAAAATAATCTCCTCAATTCTAAACACCGTCTTCTTAAAATATCTACATCAGATCAACAGTATTTAATGAATTCTTTACAAAAATCAAACATTTCTTTTTTAACAGTATCATACCATTTATCAAACGGTTTTCCTTTTTTATAAATCATATAATCCTATCCATAATAACACTTTTCAGGGTATTTACCTACATAATTTTGATTTTCAGATGTGTTAATAAATGTGGAAGATATCCTTTGGTTAATTCATCCAAACCAAACGTTTTGGGAAAATCTCTTAAAGAAATCGATGTAAAATTAATAGAATCAACGAATCTTATATTATACGTATTTACTTTCATAACTATGAGTTTATTTCCTTGATAGATTGTAAACACTTTGATTTTATTTTTAAAACAATATTTTGCTAAAAATTGAAAATCAAATCCTTTTCAATAATGTGCCAATACTGTATAGCCAAAATGTTTTGCATCAAATAACCATTTATAATAATAATTTTCATTAGAAAATATAGTTTCATTTCCTTTAAAGTCGTGATTTACAACTAGATTAACTTCATGATTTCTGTCTCTTGATTAGTTTTAACATCAAAAAACATGTATTTTTCTGTATATCCAGAAAACTTAATATATCACACCAATTTTTTTCTTCTTTAACGTTTTTAACGCAATTCTTTTAACAAGTCCCGCCTTTGGATTTTTTTTGTTTTGTATAACACTTGTGATCTTTTGAATATCATTTCCAACAGGTTTTCCGAACCCTTTCTCCGCAGGTATGATCTACTGGTTCTCGTTTTACTTTGTTGATATTTCTGTTACATTTTAAACATTTCCATAGTAATTCACAAACAGGGAACTTGCTCGATTTATTTAAGTGATTTTCAAATTTTTACCTTTAAAAGATCTAAAACAGTCATTGAACACCATATCATCATCTTCGCAATTACTTTCTTTTCTAAAACAGCTAGCACATTTTAATAAACATTTATGCTCATTTTTTTCTTTTATAACTCAGCTGACAATAATCACAGTAACTATTTTTTCCTAAAAATCCTGTAACAGAGGTAATAACATCAAAATGATTTCTATTCTTGTATGTGTAATAAGATGTCGGATTATAGATACCTTTATATAGTCTTTCATCACCATTCTCTCTACAAAATATAATAATTTGAATACCTAAAACTATTTCAAAGGATTTAACGTGCTCTGAATTACATATTTCTAGAAGAATATTACACATTTCGTGTAATTTTACAGCTAACGTTTTTTGTAATAATCTTCCTTTTTTAACATATATAATGTCATTTTTATTTAATTTTTCACATAAAAGCTTAGGATTTCGAATACTTAGAGCAGTTACTATAGATCTAGCTAAACAAATATTATCGTTGCTTCTAATCTGATAAATACTCTTTTTGTTTGCTATAGCTTCTTCTTGAAGAACATTTATAGCTTTATGTCTTCCTCCGTTAGGTAATTCTATAACATGAAAATCAAATATACAGTCTTTAATATCTAATTCTTTGTATTCTATTTTATGTGTTAAAACATTTAAATAGATATCATATGCTTCTTGAGTAGGCATCAATTTAGGAGGAAAAGGTTGACTTAATAGATGATTGTTGGTAATGATATCTACTTTTCCTTCTATTTTTCCAATTCTTTTCTAAATAAATCTCTTAAAATATTATGATATTGTTCAGGACTAAATGTATTGAGTTCTATAATTTCATAAGTTTTTTTATATGTTTTAAATTTTTTGATAATTTTTTATGTATTTTTACAATTTCCTAATCTGATTTAAATAGATATTCAAGAATCGTTTCAATTTTTACTTTCTTTTTTTCCTTTTCACCAAACCTTCATTTTCATATCTCAATCCAAAATAATCAAATATTTTTTTTCAATTTAGATCTATTTTTAGGTTCCTCAATAAACTGTTTCAATTGTTCTGTTAGATCAGGAGTAAATAACTTTTTAAAATTGACTTCAGTTCTAATCTTTTTTTCTTCTTTTGGTTTGAAACCATTATTGTGAAATTTCAAATTAAAAAATCAAAAATATTCTTGATTTTAGTATATTATGGGGCTTTTTTATAAATATTTTTTTTCTTTTTATTCAAATAGTCTGATATATCTAAGTTTAATACATTTATTAAAACAGTTTTATATTCACCTGTTTTTTTAATATATTCAATTAATACTCTAATTAAATCATCTTTTTTGCAACCTCTAGGTAGTTTTATATTTAGAATTTTCAAAGCCTTTCTGAGTTCACTCACAGTTTTGAACATGAGAGTTAGATCCATTTATAAGGAAATATTTTTTAAATGCTTTTACTAGAGAGCTTGACGGAAGCTCGTTGTTTTCAATGCCGAAGAAGTGCATCTTTATACGGCATCATTTTAGGGTTAAGCCGTTAAATGTTTCCTATGATAATGACTTCTTAAATGTCTTTTTCTATGTGTATATGTATATTGTTTTCCACAATCACAAGTATATTTAAGATATTCAATTATAGAATCACAGCTTTTGCAATGTTTTTGATGATTAATTTTACCATATCTATGATATGTATAAAAATCATTAATTGGTTTTACAATTTGACAACGTGAACATTCTATAGAGAACTCCATTTATTAGAAAACATTTTGTTAAAGGTCTTGCAAAAATTTATTCCAGATTTTTTCATATTTCGTTTTGATTTTAACGTTTATATCATTCGGAATATTATAATAATCGCACATCTTTTTAATGAATTATATGTAGTTCACCGATTTATGAAAATATATAAAATCTAAAAATTTTAAAAACATATTTTCAACATTTTGAGGGATTTTATATTTCTTTTAAGCTTATTGAAATAACCGATTCGATAAAAATATGTTTGATTTAAGGCTATTTCATCATTTTCAAAAAATTCAGTGTCTGATTAATCCTAATATTTTATCACCTTTATAGGAAAATCAAAACTGAAATTTTCATCACCTTCACTCTCAGAAGCGTGAGCTTTGCTCCCTGAATTAGAAAAATCAATTTATTCAACAATTTCGACATTATTAAAAAATTTCTATTCATCATTTATTTACTAAGAAATTATCAAAATCCGGGCTCTGAAAACCAACATTATATATAAAATTTAAAAACCTTTGAAGATGATACAGACTATACCATCTGTTAATTTTATAGGATAATATCTTTTCTATATACCCAAGAATTAAATTCATCAGGATAACCAAGCCATTTCACTAAATATTGATCTCTTTCTTTTTTTATTATTTTTTCGACTTTATAAACATTATATTTTTATTGTATTTCACCATTTCATATTCATAAAAAGTTCCTTCTATGTCTTTACCGTTTAAATCTTTTATTTCATAAGTATATGAAACTGTTTTTAATATTTCTGAAACAATATGAAAATCTCTTCCGTAAATATAAGATGATAACCCCTCATAAAGGTTTTTTTATATCTTGATATTCTATCTCTATCACCTATTTTATAATTTGGTTTCATTTTTGGTTGCTTCTGATCTATATACAAATTATAATAAACATTTATTTCATTTTTTTTACTAGCGTTGATAGGTGTCATTTTTTTAGAATTAAGAAAACAATTATTATAATTTTTAACTAATTGATGTAATACATCCATATATCTTTCAGTTTTGTTTTCATGCATATATTTTACTATTTTATCTTTGATAGTTTTATTAAATCTTTCTGCTATAGCAGACTTGATTTCTTTATTTTTAGTTGTAAACCAATTTATATTACAACCTTTAAATAATTTTTGTGATTTTATTCCAACAAATTATTTCCCTTCATCTGTTAACAAAAACTTTGGTGGTCCTTTCTTTAAATACTTGTTTAAAAGCTTGTATTACTTCTTCGGCTGTTTTTCTTTTTATAGGCAGAACCCATGCATATTTACTAAAAGCATCTATAACCGTTAATAAATAATTAGTTCCATCATTATATTTACTAAAATTTCTAATAAATAATACATCAGCATCAAATTGATCATCTATATTAGGTACATATACTCTTCTTCTTTTGAATTTACGAATAACAGGTTTAAACCTAGTATATTCATCTTGTTTATGTAAAAAATGTTCAATATCTTTTATAGGTAATCCTGTTTTCATTTTTAACTCATTAATACCACAATATCCCTTTTCTGGATCACAATATGTTTTATTTAAGATTTCTAATTTCTTTTCTTTTTGGTTGTTTTCTGACATAAAGCTAAAAACACACTCTTTTCACTTTCACATTTTACACAGACAGCAGAAGTATAAATTCTTCGATTTTTTGCAATCTCATTTTGTAAATTTTTAGATTATGTTTTCTTTTTACACTTGCAACAGTATATCAGCATTTTCTAATTTATGGAAGGTGAAAAATATTCCTTTAACTCTTTCTCATCTATATACAATGATAATCCATTAATATATTCATTTAATCCCATACCAAATTTCTGTTTACTCCAGATAATAGGTTTTACAATTCTTCTAGCAAATATTTGTCCAATTGTAGGATTTTTAATATCATCCAATTCTTTAAGCATATTCTTATCACATACTTCATTTCTAGTTTTAGTATATTTATTTTTTAGATAACAAACATCATGTCTATAGGATGTTTCATCCACTTTGTTAACTAGTTTGCTCCATATTTATAAACTATAATCAGGATTTAATCTTGCTTTACCATGTAATAATTGAGTTCCTGGACATGTAAAATTATGACCTGGGAAATGCACTTCAAAAGGTAATTTATTAAGCACCTTATTAAAAAATATTGATTCTGTCTTGACTAATCCTAATAACGCTTTAATTATTTCAGGTTCTATCTGATTCTCTAATTTAAATAGACCTGATCCTACTTGATTACTATGAGACCACAAATAGATCTCACCCCATTTTTTGGTGAAACAGTTTAATGTTCAATATTTATGGTTTGCTGCATTAGCAAACAATGCTTCCGACGAAATGACGCCAGTTTTTACAATAAGCTGACCTATAGGTCAGCAGAAACCATAAATTTAGGGGCGTCAAGACAGGTTGGTCGAAGGACTCTAAGG
This sequence comes from Amaurobius ferox, assembly GCA_951213105.1. Taxonomy (NCBI): domain Eukaryota; kingdom Metazoa; phylum Arthropoda; class Arachnida; order Araneae; family Amaurobiidae; genus Amaurobius; species Amaurobius ferox. Next base: position 99,462,261 of record OX578141.1, on the reverse strand, counting down.
ATAAGGTGAAGCAACGACATTGGGTAAAAGGTTGACCAATTGAAAAGCTGCTTGTAGCTTCGCCTTGAAGCCTACAAATAAGAACCAAAGAGGTGTGTCAGACCTCAGGCAAAAAGAGGCGGCAACCACGAGATGATATTACACAACTTCTACAAGAATACGAGTTAGTAGTTGTAATGCCAGAAATGTAAAGTAATAAATATTTGGAAGGATTAAAAAATAATGGAACCAGGAATGCGGGCGGATTATCCCCACGCTAAGCAGATGGGCGATAATATACAGGTGGCCCCATATCTTACATACCACGCCCATGTTTACATACCACACTAAGCCGTTTGGCGGCAACCGAGACGGCGACGCCATGTCTACGGATTAGCTCTCAGCTCTACATTTCAGCACGTGGACCTCCGACCGAAAAAGGGATATAAGTGAGAGTTGCTCGAAGTGGGGGTCAGAATTGGTCAAGGCAGGCTGTTGGAGTTAGACTAGTCAAGAAGAAGCGACGGTAGCAGAGTTAAGAGTTGTGTGTGCGTCTCTGATATAGGAATTCGAAGGAGAGCTCATGTTCATCTGGTATTGCAAGTGTAAAGTGTGAAAAAGCATCGGTGTTACCCAAGTTATATGAAAGAAGATCAGGTACCGTACAATTAAACTATATGAGGATAACCTCTTTGTCTAAATTTGTGTTTTTAAGGAAAAGCTAATTAATGCATCCCACCACGTGCTCCAACCAAATATCAATTCATCTGGCATTACACCCCCGAACTACCATTGAGATGTATTCCACTATTGTGATATTTATTTAATTTGTAAAACTAAAGAGTGTAAATTGAGTATGTGATAAATAAATGTTTGTTCCTTTACTATTAACCTTAATTTTTAGTTTGTTAACTTAGTATCCCGTTAAGCACAGAAATAGGTGGGTTTTGCGGCCACCAACGCAATGTACACAGCAGTAAGTTTTAGAACAGATTACATGTATAATTAATATACTAATAAATAATTAATTTAATGTAAAATGCATTTTTTGACAATATTAATTTTTAATCAACAAAATTAATAATCGGCACATTTGGTGCTCGTGACTTTAGCAGTAACGGGAATAAAATAAGGATTTATGAAATTAATAAAAATAAAAGGAATAATAATAATAAAAAATAAATATTGATAAGGGTGGACAACTGGTGGCGACATAGATGATTGTGAAAATATTGTGCACAATTCTCATTTCTCCTTATGTTATATGTATGATTATGTAAAGTTTTATCAATGAAATGGAAAAAATGGTTCTTCTAAATGAGATCGAAGGTATAATTAGAAAAATAGGATATAGGAATGGGACCAGTTAAAAAAAGTGGTGAAAAGTTCAATTATAACAAGGAGTTCAAGTTTGAAAGAAGATTCAAAAATATCAAATAAAAATTATAGTAAATTGGATAGAAATAATAAAAATATGGATATTCCAGTAATGCAGATCCTGCCATTATTTAGTGGGAGTAAGGAGGAAGATATAAATTTCTTTATAAAACAATTTGATGAATTAGCGGAGTTAGCAAGTTGGAAGGAAGAGCATAAAGTGGCTATCATTAAAACCAGATTAAAAGATAAGGCTATGCAGTTTTTAATTCAAAACCCTGAATTACAAAACGAAAAGGAGTTTGATAAAATAAAAATATTACTAATAAATAAATTTTCAAACAGAATAACGATAACGCAAGAACAGGACGCTTTCAATAAAATAAAACAAACGCCTGATATGTCAGTGGACGAGCTTGTGCTAAAAATAAAAAACGCAGCGCGTAAATTTTTGAACCTTAAGGATACAACAGATGGAGAGGTAGAGAAAATAACCAATAAAATAATGTTGGGAAAATTCATTAGCGCATTACGCCCTGATTTGGCAATTGAAGTGAAGAAAAAAGATCCGCAGCGGTTTGAAGATGCCATAAAAGATGCCGAACTGTTTGAAATAATTCTTAATGATAGGACTCCAGAAGAATCACATAACGAACTGAAAGAAATGTTACTTACAACACAGGTTCAAGATTTGACTTTAGAAATTAATAAATTAAAATTGCAAAATATACCAAATCAATCCATGGAACGAGCTGTTTTTTGCATAGGGTGCGGAAAAAATGGACATTATTTCTCAGATTGCTGGTACAATGAGTGTAATACTGCATTTGCAAGGAATCCCAAACGAATGAATTATCAGCAATATGGGTTGGAGCAAACAAATTATATCAGAGGAAACAGAAACGAAAATTGCAGAAATTTTGAACGAGCAGGATATAATAGAAATAATAGGGAATATCAAGGAAATAATAATGATCAAAGAAATTATTACGATCAATTAAAAACCAACGTAGAAAATAGAGAGAGGCAAAGTATAAGAGGAAATTTTAGGGGGCGCAACGGAAGAAATATAAGATCAAACACATATGAGAGAAACAATAATAATAGTAATTTAAACTAAGAGCTGGAATTTGGGACCAAGGAACGAATCGTACAAATTCCAGAGAAATAAATAAATTCGGTTCACAAACATATAGAAATAACAAAAATGGAGATGACTGGCAAAACTATACAAATTTGGAGAGAGGACAATATTATGAAAATAATGATAAAGCAAAATATGATACCAAAAGTATCCTTTCAAGCGAATGTGAAAACGTATCTAGCCCACAATTACCGATGGTAGAAATAGATTGCAAAGGAATAAAATTAATAAGTGTAATTGATAGTGGGGCTCAAGTTAGTATTATAGATTTGGAAACATTTCAAAAACTAAAACAGAATAGAAATGTAAAAATAAAATACATAACCAGAAGAGTAATACTTCAGACGTTTACTAAAGAAAATATAGAATTTTTAAATTGCATTCAATTTTCATTTAGAATTGGGGAAAAGGCATGCAAAAATTATTTTTTCGTGACAAAACAGAACTTTCAGGGGCAATATAAAATGCTTTTAGGCTACGACTTTTTATCCTCACATAAAGCAATTTTAAATACAAAAGATAACGAAGTACAATTTGGGAATACTGCGGTTAAATTGTATAAAAGTGAAAATACAAACCCAATACAGAATTCAAAACAAAAACCACAAAGCCAGGGAATTCGCGATGAAAATAGATATAATAGTAATTATGAAAATTATAATACTGATGACGACGAATATGAGGAAATAAATAGTTGTTATAATGAATCCAATAATGAGAATGAAGATAGAATAAGCGATGATAATGATGACGACGAATATGAGGAAATAAATAATTGTTGTAATGAATTCAATAATGAGAATGAAGGTAGAATAAGCGAGGATAATGAAAGCGATAACGATAGAAAAAACGCTAATATGCAAAATTGTAGCACTCGCGATAATGTAAATGATGAAAAATGGTTACCAAGTTCTAATGAAAGTAATAAGAATGTTAAAAAGAAAGAGGAAAAGCAGATTTTCGCTAAATTGAAAAGAAAAATAACATTAAAGCCAGGGGAGTCAGAAATAGTCCAATTGATTTTGTCACAGGAATTAAATGAGGGACAGGATGTTTTATTTTCTCCAATAAAAATGGCAAGAACATTAATCACGGAGGAAGCGATCCAAAGTATAGAAAATAAAAATAAGATTAGAATGTTGTTATACAATGAAAAAAATTGCCAAATTACACTTAATAAAAACATGAACGTGGGTATAATAACAGAACAAATCGAAATTGTTGATACAAAAAATAAAAGCAGTAAACCCACATTGGAAATTAATAATATTCAAAATTTAAATAAAACAGATTATCAACAAATTCGGGAATTAAGAAAGAAAGAAATATCTCCAGACGATTTTCAAGTACAGCACTTAAATAAGGAAGATAGAAATAAAGTTATTGCATTAATGATGACCAATACAGAGGTTTTTTCAAAGTCATATGCTACCCTAGGTAAAACATCAGCAATAGTACCGAAAATCGAACTTATGCACAATTATCCTATTCAGAGTCGACCATACCCAATTCCGAGAGCAGTACGAGAAATTGCGCAAAAAGAAATTAGGGAATTATTGGAAAATGACATTATTGAAAGTTCACAAAGCACGTACGCTTGTCCCATTATTCTTGTAAAGAAACCAAGTAAACCAAATGAAGAACCTAAATATAGACTTGCTATTGATTATAGGGCCATAAACGCGTATTTACCACTTTTGCCAATAAACTTACCAAAGGTGAAGGATATATTACAAAATATCGCTGGTAGTAAAATTTATACAGTTATGGATTTGAAGGCGGCGTTTTTTCAGATCGAACTAAGAAAACAAGATAGAAAGGCCTTAACGTTCACAACTTTTATGGGAAATTTTAATCCTAAAAGAATTCCGTTTGGTCTTAAAAACTCAGGAGCATATTTTCAACTTTTAATGAACAAAGTGTTAGGAGATCTATCAGAGTTAAAAATATACTTTTACTTAGATGACTTAGTCATATGCGCACAAAATAACGACGAAATGTTAGAGAAAATCAAAATTGTTTTCCAAAGATTGAAAGAAAATAATTTAACACTCGACCCGGCGAAGTTACAGATATGCAAATCGCAAATTGAATTTTTAGGATATAAAGTAAATGCGAATGGTATAAGCCCATCAATAAAAAACTGTGCAAAAGTGCAAAATTTCAAACAACCCCAAACGGTTAAACAAGTAAAAAGCTTTCTTGGGACAACAAACTATTTTAGAGGTCTGATAAAAAATTATGCACAAATTGCAGAACCGTTGGTAAATTTGACAAAAAAGAATGTTAGGTTCGAGTGGAATAATGAATGTAGAAAAGCTTTTGAAAAATTAAAAAATGCAATTTTTAAAGAACCAGTTGTAAGACAGCCTGATGAAGTAAACCCGTTTGTCTTAACTACGGATGGCTCAGGTAAGGGAATTAGTAGTATTTTGATGCAAAGGGTAAATGGAGTCGATCATGTTATCGAATTTTATTCAAGACCTGTGAACCCGGCAGAGAAGCGTTATCCTGCAATAAAGCTAGAATTGCTAGCTATACACGCATCCTTACAACACTTCAGAGAATATCTGTTCGGAAGGAGTTTCACCTTGCTGAGTGACGCAAAATCCCTTATGTACCACATAAAATTAGATAAAATGCCAAATATCATATCGAGGTGGCTAATTGACATAAGTCAGTATGATTTTAAATTCAAATATCAAAAAGGTGAAAATAACGCAAGTGATTATTGCTCGAGATATGTATTTGACAATGATAACCAAATCAAATATGTAAATACTTTAATTAAAAATGATGAGATAAATGTGGAGAAAATATTAGAGCAACAAATGGTAGATGAAAAATTAAGTAAAATTAGAGAGGAATTACAAAAAGGAAGAAACCGATATCACAATAACAAGGTATACTATATTGATAGCCAAAATAAACTGTTAATGGTAAAGAAGGAAAATAAAAGACAAACGTATAGGAAAATAAATGAGAATAAGATTGTAATACCGCACTCGCTAAAGGGAAAGATAATAGAGATAGCACATTTCCCTCATTTCGGAGTAAAAAAGACATACCAATTACTTTCAAGAAAATATTTTTGGATAGGGGCTTTCCAAGACGTGGAAAATTTTTGTAAGTCTTGTAATCAATGCTTATTAGTAAAACACAAAAATATACCACCAGCCAGACTTCAGGCTATGCCAGAAATATTAAAACCAGGAATATATTTACAACTGGATTGCGTAGGAAAACTACCGCGCAGTAATGGAGGAAATAATTTTGTAATTACAATTGTAGACATGTTTTCACGATACTTTGAGGCCTATGCAGTCAGAGACATTACTGCTAAAACAATAGTGAATAAGCTAACAAACTTCGTGACAACTTATGGAGTTCCAATTATTATTCAAAGCGATAATGCTCAAATTTTTAAAAGTAAAGAATACATAGATTTTACAAATGCATTAAATATTGAAAGGCGATACAGTTCGGTTTATTTCCCAAGTTCTTTAGGTCGTTGTGAAAGAATACACAGAGACATGAAACAATGTATAATGTGTTTGTCAAAGACTACGTTTGAATGGGATGAATCTTTAAAATGGTTTAAGTTTTATGTGAATAATACTATTAACAGTAATACAGGATTTGAGCCTTCATTCCTGTTCTATCTTAGAGATTTATCATTGCCATTTGAAAATATTAAACAAACAAACATACCAAGTAAGGAAGAAATAGATATAATGTATAGTGATGTAAATAATTATAAAAATTATGTGGCACAGCATTTAAAAAATATAGATAAAGTCGTGAAAGACGCATCGGAACAACAAAAGCTGATAAATGACAAACAAATAAAGAAATATAAAATAGTGAGAAAAAACGATATATTTATAGGAGCGACAGTGTACCTAAAAAAGTTCCTAAAACCAAGGGTATTAGAGGATCGATATGATGGACCATTTAGAATTACGAAATTAGTCCGAAATAATAATGTTATAATATGTCTTAAAAGTGATGAAAATAAAACTTATAAAGTGCACATAAATAAACTATACATGGCAGCGGAGCGAAAACAATATTTGAAAGATAGTGACGAAAGCGAATCAAACCACACACACACACAGGACAAAGAAAAAAATCAAAATGAGAAAGTGATTAGAAATAATGATCAAAGTCAAATTAAGGAAGGGAAGGTCACTAAAGAAAAGCAATTAAACTGTGAAAATAATAGAAATGATGATGAGGTTTGTTATAATGCCAGAGGGTATAATTTTCGCCCTCGAATTGTTGTAAATAGTAATTTCATAAAACAAAGAATATGAAAAATATGTAAAAAGTTTGTAATTAATGTCATAAATAGAAAGTGATAATTGAGTGTATATGTATATGTTTTTATGTTTTAAATTGTGGATATAAGTATATTTCAAAAAGTATGTTATGTATTTCTGACATTACATATATGGCAAGTTCAAAAAAAAAAAAAAAAAAAAAAAAAAAAAAAAAAAAAAAAAGTGAAATAACAAAGTAATTTATAAATAATATGGTGGTATGGAATTCAACCATAACCAAGAATCGGAAGTTGATAGTTGCACTACTACAATATGTTACAAAATGAAATGATAACAAGAAAATGTATAATAATAATAAAGTAATGAATGCTGTTATGTAATGATATGTCGTATGTAAATAATTATGTAAAAGGAGAAATGAAAATTATGCATTGCAAATAATATATATCAAAATTTACAATTTAATAATAATGTGAATGTTGGTAATCCTCATGTAATTTATGGTACATTATGTCAATTATGAATAATGGACTAACTTGACAGGGAACTATCAAGAAACTACAAAGAACTATCAAAGCTATGAGTTGTACGAGGCTAAAAAGTGGAACTCAGCCTTTCTCACGATGGATGAACTTATGTGTTTGCGAGGAACCATTGTGAACTTAATTTCTTACCACTGGGGTGAAACTGTGGGAGAGTAACTTTTGGACTTTTTTTCGCGGGGGGGTGAGAATGTAATGCCAGAAATGTAAAGTAATAAATATTTGGAAGGATTAAAAAATAATGGAACCAGGAATGCGGGCGGATTATCCCCACGCTAAGCAGATGGGCGATAATATACAGGTGGCCCCATATCTTACATACCACGCTCATGTTTACATACCACACTAAGCCGTTTGGCGGCAACCGAGACGGCGACGCCATGTCTACGGATTAGCTCTCAGCTCTACATTTCAGCACGTGGACCTCCGACCGAAAAAGGGATATAAGTGAGAGTTGCTCGAAGTGGGGGTCAGAATTGGTCAAGGCAGGCTGTTGGAGTTAGACTAGTCAAGAAGAAGCGACGGTAGCAGAGTTAAGAGTTGTGTGTGCGTCTCTGATATAGGAATTCGAAGGAGAGCTCATGTTCATCTGGTATTGCAAGTGTAAAGTGTGAAAAAGCATCGGTGTTACCCAAGTTATATGAAAGAAGATCAGGTACCGTACAATTAAACTATATGAGGATAACCTCTTTGTCTAAATTTGTGTTTTTAAGGAAAAGCTAATTAATGCATCCCACCACGTGCTCCAACCAAATATCAATTCATCTGGCATTACACCCCCGAACTACCATTGAGATGTATTCCACTATTGTGATATTTATTTAATTTGTAAAACTAAAGAGTGTAAATTGAGTATGTGATAAATAAATGTTTGTTCCTTTACTATTAACCTTAATTTTTAGTTTGTTAACTTAGTATCCCGTTAAGCACAGAAATAGGTGGGTTTTGCGGCCACCAACGCAATGTACACAGCAGTAAGTTTTAGAACAGATTACATGTATAATTAATATACTAATAAATAATTAATTTAATGTAAAATGCATTTTTTGACAATATTAATTTTTAATCAACAAAATTAATAATCGGCACAGTAGTTATGAAACAAGTGAGGAAGTAGTTGGTAAAGTCCGAAGCAAGAGGTCAGAATGCCATGACGAGTCCCGAGTATTTCCACCAGACCGCACAGTAGAGAGATGCAGTAGATAAGTGTTGCGCAAGTGTTGTACAGTGTTCCATAGAAATTCCAAAAGAATGGCTAAATCAATTGCAGTACAATTAGTAGTACGAACTGGAGCCAAACACGTACAGTTACGGCCAGCACGATATGCTGATGTAAGAATTATGGTCTATGGCCAAAGCAGAAAGTGAAGGTATGTTCCCATTAAATATTGTTAAAGGTCGTAAATACATTTTAGGCATTTTTAACTAATAGTCTCACATTGTCTCTCTCCGGCGTGAGTAAAAGGAATAATTACTGTAATTGAGTAATTAAATAATCTGTGTTGTTAATAAATGATTTATTGTTAAAATGGTGCAATTAATTGAGTACAATTATGTTAATTAATATTCCTTTACAGAACTTGCGTTAAAGATAAAATTGGAGGTTATCAGCGGCACAACGCATAATTTAATGAGTTCCACGAATACCATAATTTGCGGTCATATTTAGATAATACAATTTAATATGCTTTTGCATAATTCTTGTATGATGGTTAAAGTGATATTATTAAATAATCAATGCAACTAAGAATAAATAAACTTTAATGTTTTACTCTCAAAGGTGCGGTATTAATAATGATCAACGCAGTAATCAGTATTTAAAGTGGCTTGATAAGTTAACTCCTACTTTAGTGCGCCACATTTGATTTCCGTGACATTTTGGTGCGAGTTCAAAATTTAAATAAAAATTTTAATGAATACTATTGAGGTTCATAAAAACAATTTTTATAACGCGATAAATAATTTTAATAGAGGAGAGTGTAATGACCAGATGTAAGCATTGTTTAATAATTAAATATGCACATTCACTAAGGTATAATAAAAAATAGAATATGCTGAAGAAAATTGAAAATAACTTTTTTGAGAAAGTGATTAATATTAACAATATTTGCATGTAGAAATGTTTGATGAATAGTATTTTGAATTGTGTATATTATGCTATTGGTTAGGATTTTGGAAGAGATAAATTTTGTTTTAAATACCTCTTAGAAATAATAGAAAATAGAAAGCACCTCAGAGATCGCAAATCGGGGTTATTGAAAATTCAGGGATAAAAATGGATAATTTTGAATTAATAAACATATTGCCAGTTTTTAATGGACGTAAAGACGAGGATGTCGAATTTTTTTTATCGTCAATTTTATGGCAATTTTTATGTCAATTTGAGAATGTTTCAAAGATGGCCGAATGGTCGGAGGAAAATAAGGTGGTAATTTCGAAAACTCGGTTAACGGATAAAACGCATGAATTTTTGTCAAAGGAAAGGGAACTGCAAAAAGCAGATAGTATTAAAGAAATAAAACAAATATTATTGAAACAATTTAAAACATCACTTACTGTGCTGCAAACGCAGATAAATTTAAGTAAAATTAAAATGACGTTAGGAATAAAAGTATCGAAGTTAGCATTGGGAATTTCCAATTCGACCAATGAATTTTTAGGGAACAGTTATGCGAATGATGGGATTCGAGAAATAAAGGACAATTTAATGTTTGTAAAATTTATGAAGTCTGTAAGACAAGATCTTGCATTTGAAATTAAAAAAATGAACATACAGGATTTTGAAAAGGCGATGGAATACGCGTAGTATCTTGAAAATATCTTTAGCGAGTACGATAGTACAGAAGTTAATGCTATTAGGCAAAATGAAAAGATCGGTAAAAATTTCAATGATAGACAAATGGAAAGGCATTTACAAAATTTAAAAAGTGAACCTCAGCAATTAAATATGAAAAGCATGACAAATCAGAAAATGAAATTATATATTGCATAGGATGCGGAAAGAAAGTGCACTATTTTGCTACCTGTTGGCACAACCTAAAAGCCCACAAAAATTATAGAGAAAATAAATACAGGAATAAAAGAAGTGAATTTAAAAATGGGCAATGTAACGGATTTAAAAATGGGCAAAATAACGTATTTAGTAATACGCAAAATAGTGGATTCAGAGAAAGAAATACCGAAAGAAATGAAAGGTATAATAAAAATATCGAAACATTTGCGAAATAAAGGTTTGCGCGGCAAGAAAGAAACCGCAGAATCAATCAAAATCGCAAACATTGAAACTGACAGAGGGGCTTTGGCCTGGAGAAAATTTTAAAGGTAGACCAATGTCCCAATCGAGAGGCGAAAAATCGTAAACGCAAAAAATTATAAAAGGGAGGTTCGCACACGAAGTCCAGGTCCCAATTTTAAATCAAATCAAAATTATGTACAAGGAAGTAAAAATGACAGGCAAAATAAAAATAGAATGGAAATCATGCAAAAAAATAAATACCTCATTACCCAGATCGGAGGTCTAGATAAAGACTGTATCTTCAGTTGCAAGCAGAGAGATAGATATGTGTGTCGAAAACTTGAAATGTGATGCATATATTAATAAAAAGAAAATCCAAGTAAATACATGTGCAGATAATAATATAAGTAAAATCATGACAAATAATGAAAAAGCAGGAGTTAAAAAAATTATTAAAAATAGAAATGATGCGCGTAAGGCGAAAATAAATTTAAATGATAAGCACATAAATGAAATAAACACAAAATCGACTCAGATCGATAATAAAGATGCTGATTGAATTAAAATTAAGGAAACAAGTTGTAAAGTTTCACAAATGGATAATAAACAAATTCTTGAAGGTAGCCATGATAATGACTATACTTGTGCAAATGATAAAAATAATAAAAATGTTGACACATAAAATGATTTTAAAACGGTGACTAGTGCGAAAAATCCATTTGTCACACAAGATAAAGAAAAGGCATATATGAATTTAATGAAAATATGAAAAAGGGTTGTTGTTACAGTCAAAAAACAGCACAGGTCGATAATGACAATTTCTCTAAAAATGAAAAGATAAATGAGTTTGCTGAAAAAGAATTTGTTAATGAAGAGACACAGAAAATGATTTTAAAGCGGTGACTAGTGCGAAAAATCCAATTGTCACACAAGATAAAGAAAAGGCATATATGAATTGAATGAAAATATGAAAAAGGGTTGTTGTTACAGTCAAAAAACAGCACAGGTCGATAATGACAATTTCTCTAAAAATGAAAAGATAAATGAGTTTGCTGAAAAAGAATTTGTTAATGAAGAGTCAAATCTTGACGTCTAGGTCTATGTCACTCTCGCACGCAGGTCATTTGGTAGCAGAGGAATTCAATCTTGACCAGGAAATTCTGGAGAACGAGGTGATCTTTATCCCAACAAAACACGCAACAATAATCTTTCCATTTGCTGCATATCGAACTGTGTATGTAGGGAAAGTAATTAAGCTATGACTTTTTTTAATAAATTTCATTTTGCTTAACAATGTATGGTGCTTAGCGTCAAAAATTTATCGTTCAAATAGAAATTGATCAAGATAGGTTCTGTCCAGTGGTCGAGAATTTTCTTGGCCCTATTTAGTCCCCGCTGAAGGATTTGGGAGCGTTCTGAGATATTTTAACCTCCCCTCCTCCATTATCCGGCATTTTGTTTACTCCATAAGACATATAAAAAATCCAGTTTTATTAGGTTCAATCCAGTGGTCGATATAAATTTCAAAGAGATTCAGTCTTACATAAGGGTTGCTTGGGGTTCTGGAAAGACATTTAATATACCATAATATCCACCTCAGTGGAAGAGATAAAAATCCGACTACGTTAAGTTCTGTCAGATGATCGTACTATACATAAATGTACAAAGGTTCAGCCTTTTGGGTCACCAGTGACCTTCTTGAGAGTCTGAAAATACTTTTAAAAACCCTATTTCTCCGCCCCCCGGGGTAAATGGACTACGTTAAGTTATGTCCGATAGTTGATATTATAAGTATGCAAATATTTAGCCTTCTGAGTTACCAGGAGCGTTTCTGAAGGGTCTAAAAATAATTTTCGAGGCATTTCAAAACATCCCGTTTAGAATTATATAAATGAAAAGTACAGATATGAAATTTTAAGCCATTACAAATGCAAGAGTTTGTTTCGCATACAATTTCTGCTGTAATACTTTCACAGTGTTTTCGCCTTTTGTAAAATAGAATATTTTTATGGGAGAAAAGTGTAATTTTTTTTAACAAGAGTTATAATCGAGGTACAAGGCTACGGACATATTTCGTCGTGTACCAATTTAACTATTTCTGTTTATATATATTCCGATTTCTTGTATATTTGTAAATTAATTGGCATAGATATTGTTGTCAGAAAAATTTTTACAGATGATCTCTTATTATTTCTAAAACATCAATATCTGCAAACATTCTGTACAACGTTAGTAGTTGTTTCTCAAAATATCGAAATCTAAAAAAGTTCTGCAGAAATAGCTTACACATTTTTTTCTGGAACTTAGATTTCAACTTATCGCAAGTTAGAATATGCTCCATTATTTTAATTAAAGAGTAGTATAAATGAATTTTGAGTAGTATACGCTTTGATTAAAAAGTAGTATAACTCTATTAACTTAACCATCCAGATACGGGACGGAACCCCATAACCTTCTTGTAAATTAAGACTAAGACTTCTGACCACATCTTTTCTTCCTCATATATTTCAAGACTGGCCATATACACACAGAAACTAACATATGAAAAGATTGGACTCATCAATCTGTGAATTTTGACACCAATGCTGTATCAAGTGAGCTATACCGGCACAGGCTGAAACCTCACATCCCCTTCCTGTGAATTGAGACCCAGGCTCAGTGATTATATTTCTTCTTTCTCAACACATTTCAAGGCAAGCTTTATACACACCCAGTCGACCCAAGAAGAGATTAGCCTCACCAACCTCTGAATCTCAATGCCAATGCTTTATCAAGTGAACTATACCATTCCAGGATAGAACTTCACCTTCCTTTTCCATTAATTGAGACCTAGGCTCAGTGAAAGTATTTCTTCATTCTCATACATTTCAAGATTAGCCTTATACACAGAGACTGACCCAGGAAGAGCCTAGCCTCATTAACCTCTGAATCTCAATGCCAACGCTTTATCAAGCGAGCTATACCGTCCCAGGATGGAACTTCACATTCCTTTTCTATTAATTGAGACCCAGGCTCAGTGGCAATATTTCTTCATTAACACACATTTTAAGACTGGCCTTGTACACAGAGACTGACCCAGGAGGAGACTAGCCTCATTAACCTCTGAATCTCAATGCCAACTCTTTATCAAGCGAGCTATGCCGTCCCAGGATGGAACTTACAGCTCGCTTGATAAAGCGTTATTTCTATTAATACATTCCTTTTCTATTCCTTTCATACACACATTTTAAGACTGACCTTGTACACAGAGACTGACCCAGGAGGAGACTAGCCTCATTAACCTCTGAATCTCAATGCCAACGCTTTATCAAGCGAGCTATACCGTCCCAGGATGGAAATTCACATTCCTATTCTATTAATTGAGACCCAGGCTCAGTGACCATATTTCTTCATTAACACACATTTTAAGACTGACCTTGTACACAGAGACTGACCCAGGAGGAGACTAGCCACATTAACCTCTGAATCTCAATGCCAACGCCTTATCATGCGAGCTATACCGTCCCAGGATGGAAATTCACATTCCTTTTCTATTAATTGAGACCCATGCTCAGTGACTATATTTCTTCATTAACACACATTTTAAGACTGACCTTGTACACAGAGACTGACCCCCGGCCACACAGAAAGCTACCATTAGCCTATGGGTTGGTCGTGTGGTCTGGGCTTTCTACAGAGACTGACCCAGGAGGAGACTAGCCTCATTAACCTCTGAATCTCAATGCCAACTCTTTATCAAGCGAGCTATACCGTCCCAGGATGGAACTTCACATTCCTTTTCTATTAATTGAGACCCAGACTCAGTGACCATATTTCTTCATTAACACACGTTTTAAGACTGACCCAGGAAGAGACTAGCCTTAATTACCTCTGAATCTCAATGCCAACGCTTCATCAAGCGAGCTATACCGTCCCAGGATGGAACTTCACATTACTTTTCTATTAATTGAGACCCAGGCTCAGTGACCATATTTCTTCATTAACACGCATTTTAAGACTGACCTTGAACACAGAGACTGACCCAGGAAGAGACTAGCCTCATTAACCTCTGAATCTCAATGCCAACGCATTATCTAGCGAGCTATACCGTCCCAGGATGGAACTTCACATTCCTTTTATATTAATATGAGACCCAGTCTCAGTGACCATATTTCTTCATTAACACACATATTAAGACTGACCCTAGGAAGAGACTAGCCTCATTAACCTCTGAATCTCAAGGCCAACGCTTTATCAAGCGAGCTAAACCGTCCCAGGATGGAACTTCACATTCCTTTTCTATTAATTGAGACCCAGGCTCAGTGACAATATTTCTTCATTAACACACATTTTAAGACTGACCTTGTACACAGAGACTGACCCAGGAAGAGACTAGCCTCATTAACCTCTGAATGTCAATGCCAACGCTTTATCAAGCGAGCTATACCGTCCCAGGATGGAACTTCACATTCCTTTTCTATTAATTGAGAACCAGGCTCAGTGACAATATTTCTTCATTAACACACATTTTAAGACTGACCTTGTACACAGAGACTGACCCAGGAAGAGACTAGCCTCATTAGCCTCTGAATGTCAATGCCAACGCTTTATCAAGCGAGCTATACCGTCCTTGGATGGAACTTCACATTCCTTTTCTATTAATTGAGACCCAGGCTCAGTGACCATATTTCTTCATTAACACACATTGTAAGTCTGATCTTGTACACAGAGACTGACCCAGGAAGAGACTAGCCTCATTAACCTCTGAATCTCAATGCCAACGCTTTATCAAGCAAGCTAAACCGTCCCAGAATGGAACTTCAAATTCCTTTTCTATTAATTGAGACCCAAGCTCAGTGACCATATTTCTTCACTAACACACATTTTAAGACTGACTTTGTACACAGAGACTGACCCAGGAAGAGACTAGCCTCATTAACCTCTGAATGTCAATGCCAACGCTTTATCAAGCGATCTATACCGTCCCAGGATGGAACTTCACATTCCTTTTCTATTAATTGAGACCCAGGCTCAGTGACCATATTTCTTCATTAACACACATTTTAAGACTGACCTTGTACACAGAGACTAGCCTCATTAACCTCTGAATGTCAATGCCAACGCTTTATCAAGCGAGCTATACCGTCCCAGGATGGAACTTCACATTCCTTTTCTATTAATTGAGACCCAGGCTCAGTGACCATATTTCTTCATTTACACACATTTTAAGACTGACCTTGTACACAGAGACTGACACAGGAAGAGACTAGTCTCATTAACCCTTGAATCTCAATGCCAACGCTTTATCAAGCGAGCTATACCGTCCCAGGATGGAACTTCACATTCCTTTTCTATTAATTGAGACCCAGTCTCAGTGAGCATATTTCTTCATTAACACACATATTAAGACTGACCCTAGGAAGAGACTAGCCTCATTAACCTCTGAATCTCAATGCCAACGCTTTATCAAGCGAGCTATACCGTCCCA
The DNA here is from genome assembly GCA_951213105.1 of Amaurobius ferox. NCBI lineage: Eukaryota > Metazoa > Arthropoda > Arachnida > Araneae > Amaurobiidae > Amaurobius > Amaurobius ferox. Next base: position 99,446,234 of record OX578141.1, on the reverse strand, counting down.
GGATGGAACTTCACATTCCTTTTCTATTAATTGAGACCCAGGCTCAGTGACCATATTTCTTCATTAACACGCATTTTAAGACTGACCTTGTACACAGAGACTGACCCAGGAGGAGACTAGCCTCATTAACCTTTGAATCTCAATGCCAACGATTTATCAAGCGAGCTATACCGTCCCAGGATGGAACTTCACATTCCTTTTCTATTAATTGAGACCCAGGCTCAGTGACCATATTTCTTCATTAACACACATTTTAAGACTGACTTTGTACACAGAGACTGACCCAGGAAGAGACTAGCCTCATTAACCTCTGAATATCAATGCCAACGCTTTATCAAGCGAGCTATACCGTCCCAGGATGGAACTTCAATTTCTTTTATATTAATTGAGACCCAGGCTCAGTGACCATATTTCTTCATTAACACACATTTTAAGACTGACCTTGTACACAGAGACTGACCCAGGAAGAGACTGGCCTCATTTATCTCTGTATGTCAATGCCAACGCTTTATCAAGCGATCTATACCGTCCCAGGATGGAACTTCACATTCCTTTTCTATTAATTGAGACCCAGACTCAGTGACCATATTTCTTCATTAACACGCATTTTAAGTCTGACCTTGTACACAGAGACTGACCCATGAAGAGACTAGCCTCATTAACCTTTGAATCTCAATGCCAACGCTTTATCAAGCGAGCTATACCGTCCCAGGATGGAACTTCAATTCCTTTTATATTAATGGAGAACCAGGCTCAGTGACCATATTTCTTCATTAACACACATTTTAAGACTGACCTTGTACACAGAGACTGACCCAGGAAGAGACTAGGCTCATTAACCTCTGAATCTCAATGCCAACGCTTTATCAAGCGAGCTATACCGTCCCAGGATGGAACTTCACATTCATTTTCTATTAATTGAGGCCCAGGCTCAGTGACCATATTTCTTCATTAACACTCATTTCAAGACTGACCTTGTACACAGACACTGACCCAGGAAAATATTAGACTCATCAACCTCTGAATCTCAATGCCAGCGCTTTATCAAGTGAACTATACCGTCAAAGGATGGAACTTCACATTACTTTTCTATTAATTGGGATCCAGGCTCAGTGACCATATTTCTTCATTCTCACATATCTCAAGGCTGACCTTATACACACAGAGACTGACCCAGGAAAAGACTAGCCTCATCAACCTATGAATCTCAATGCCAACGCTTTATCAAACGAGCTATACAGTCCCAGGATGGAACTTCACATTCCTTTTCTAATTATTGAGACCCAGGCTCAGTGACCATATTTCTTCATTCTCACACATTTCAGGACTGACCTTATACACAGACACTGACCCAGGAAAAGGTTAAACTCATCAACCTCAGAATCTCGATGCCAACGCTTTGTCAAATGGCCCACGCCGGTACAGGAAGGAACCTCACATTATCATTCTATAAATTGGGATCAAAGCTCCGCGGCTTTATTTTTCATTCTCATACATTTTAAGACTAACCTTATACACAAAAAGGCTGAACACAGGAAAATACGGGACTCATCAACCATTGATTGTCGATACCAACTCTATATTAAATGAACTATATCGGTGGAGAAATGAACCTATAAATTGAGACCAAGATTTAGTGGCCAAAATTTTTTCCTCATACACTTCGAGGTCACTAAATTTTTATCTCCATGCAATACTTCTGACACCAGTTTTTATGACATCACTCAAGTTCCACTATGAACTTATGCTCGTGAGACTTAAACCTACCTCTAATTGTAAGTCTCAAAATCAGCGATATGTGCCACAATATTGCGAACATCACAAAACTTTGCAATATTGTTGTACATTGCAAGTTTTCTTACTGCCATTGCATCTTCTGCAACATAATTTCAAAAATTAAATTTCAGATATTTATTTTTGAATGACGTTAATACTTCAAATTATATATAAGGTTCTCATCAAATTTTACTTTATAGATACTGCCTGCATGTGTCATGAATTTATACACATATTTATTAGAATGTGTAGCATTTTAGTTCTGAAATAATTACAAAACTCTAAAATCTTTCACAGACATGTGTTTAATTATTTATAAAAAAACATCATTTTTATTTCAAACTGTATTCAAAGCACAAAAATGCATATTTTAACGTATTGTAAACAATTTTAATTGAAAACTTAATAAAGTAACTTAAAATATTCATTTCATTTCTGTGTAATAAGATCTTTAAAATATTTTAGTAAATTATAATTTACTGTAGATATACATATTAAATCCTCGTAAACATGTCCCGCAGTTACACAAAAGTCATTTAATTCTCGAATTATTCAATTATTACCTAAATAAAATATTTATAAAATTGTAAATAATATATTCTACATATCTATTTACGCATTCATTCTACGGTTTTGCACACAGTTGTAAATTACTATCAGGAACTACATCATATTTCAGACAGTGCCTTTCACTTGACTATTCTGATATGAAATATTTTATCTCGGATTCAAACAAGATTACATATTTGCATTTTCATCCGTAAAATCTCCATTCCTTTTCAGACGTATTTAAACAATTCGAAAGCGTCCCAAAGCACATCAGCATTTACGACTGCCATTTTCATAATCAATAGTTTGCAGAATTTTCAAGGTACACAGACAGCGCTTAGGGCGAATACAGTTAGGAGCAACTCAATCATGCAAAATAGATACTGCTTTATATTTTCAGTTACTAGTGAAGAATTCCCATAAAATCACTGTAGGGTGTCGATTAAGAATAATTGAATAATAAAAATGTTTTAAGGTTATTTTTCCAATTCTAGCTCCAAATTTTTAATTTTAACCGAAACATTTATTAAGATCAGTTATAGATAGAGCTTGGTAAATGATTACTATGAATTTAGCATCAAATTCTGGTGGAGGTGGTGTGGTTTATTAAGAATTTCCACTTTCAGTTCCTTTTACACATATTGTTCAAAAAAATTACTTGAAATATATGTTTCAAAAGATTGGCTATTGATGAAATTTAGACGATTACTGATATGAATTCGGCATCAAATTTTAAAGGCGGTAGAGGTTCACTACGGATTTCCACTTCCACATTTTTGACATCTGGTTCAAAAAAATTCCTTGCAACATCTATTTATCAGGATTTACTACAGATAGAGCTTCGATAATGATGGGATTCAGCATTAAATCCCAAAGGAGATAGAAAATTCAAAGGATTTCCAATTTCAGTTCTGGAGATGACACTTCCGGCTATTCCAGAAATTCGCTTGACTGTACGAAATAAGTAAGCAATCAAGAGAATAAAATGTTTAATAGTTCAGTTTAAAATAATATGTGCACACCATTTGAGACCACATGAAGGCATCTTCATATATTTCTTGTTTTTCGCGTGTTTTAGTTTATTGTCTCTTCAAATTTTGCATTTCGCCTTAACACATTTTGTGTCAACTCCTTCATCTCTAAGTAAAATATTTTACTAGTGTATTTCAAAATCATATAAACTATATCGTATAATGTTTAGGCTATTCTTCAAACAATTCGATAAATATGAGAAGACAATAAAATCTATATAAAAATTGTTTAACTTATGTGTGTGTTTCCAGACCCTTTAGAAACCCCCGGATGCTTAAAGGACAGAAACTTCACAAATTTATAATATCAAACGCGGCAAAGAACCAAAACGAGTTAAATTTGTATTTTTCTCTCCGGAAGGGAGTAAAAGAATAAGTTAAATATTAGTTCCGTATTCCCCCAGGAACACCCCCGGTTATCTAGAAAGGTTAAAATTTACATATTTATAGTATCGTCAAATGTGTTAAACCATAACGGGTCCGGATTTTCATTTTCACTTCTGGGGACAAAAAAATGGATTGGGTTTGAAAAGTCTTCCCAGACCCTCCAGAATTCCCCTGTGACCTAAATGTCTGAATATTTGCACATTTGTAGTACCATACATGAGGCACACCCTAACAGAGTCGCATTTCAATTTCCACCCGGAAGCAGATAAAATGAGAGGGTTTCAAATAGTATTTCCAGACCTTTCAAAAGACCCCCCCCCCTCTCCCGATAACGTAGAAAGCTAAATATATATACACTTACTATAGTATCGCCCATTAGACATAGCGTAACGCAACCGAATTTTTTACTATTTTTAACGCTAATATATTGTTATATAAAAGTATTATCGTTGAAAATTGTTTAAAGAATATCGTTAAAAATATATTGTTATATATTGTTAAAAAAATTAAACTCATTAAAGGAATTGCAATTTTGTTTTTTCAGAGAATTATCTTCCCGTCTTTGACCGGCTCAAATGCTAGTAATTACACATGCGTCTATAGCATTAAATATCTTTTCAGCTGAAAAACATGAACTTATACTCTATCTTCATACAAAATCTCTTTTGTGCACTGCATAAAGGGATGTAATTATTTGCTGACATCAAAGTTGGATTTGAACAGATTATTTGGCAGACAATGCAAATACAGATACAGTATTGAATTTGATGGAGTAAATGATAAAATGAATCAATACATAGACAGAAAAGCATTATTACAACAATGCCCAATGATTCGACAGAAAATGCAAGGTCTTTCAATCTAAGCCCAAAGTTTCATTCTCCTAGAAGAGATAATGTAACCTTTCAAAGAAAGTTAAAAGTAAAAATATGTATCTTAAAGATTGTTAGTGGGGTGACGCGAAACTCAGAATTTTAAATTGTGTGGAATAATTTAGGAACTGGTAATTGTCATAACTAAACCGAAAACAATTATGATTGTTTTAAAGAAAGGGACTAATAAATTCAAGAGCATATAATCATGGAGGCGTCTAAGTCATAAGAACACAAATGACTGACATAAAGATCCTGACTTTTTGGAGTCAGAATTGATAATATAGAAATATATTGATACTATGTATAACCAAACATACTCCATGTATTGCAATAATGATGCAACTGCCAGGTGAAGGAGGTCGGACAACTAAGGAATAGAATGACCGAGCCGCCCTACACTCTCTAGACAAACAATTTGTGCTTGAAGTAGCAAGTGTGGAACTATCTTTAAGCTAGAAGAGGCCGGGGCTTCATGGTGATTTCCCTGTGTCCAAAAAGCAACAATCAGAATACTTTTATATTCCAACGATCGAGAATATTGTTTTAAATTTCAAAAATCAAGCATGCTTTATAGATTTCAACAAGAAAGAATACTTTGCACTCCACAAGAACACGTCTTAGACATTAGAAAAAGCTGGTTACGGAATTGATTGTGAGTTGTCCTGTAAAATAAACTACGACATCATTCACCATGGAATCTACCCAAAGCCATTATGTGTTCTCCAACTAACAGATATCGTGATATGTGTTAGATATGTATGTATCCTATGAGGGACGTTTTCAATCACAATAATTGTTGAACGAGGCTGATGAATTCTATACTAGCGTCATCACATAATCTACTCCTAAAAACGAATGCTGTAAGTTTTGTTTAATAATGATTAATCAATTTTTGAAAATAAATAATATTTTATGGAATTAAATCTAATATGGGATTAAATTAAATGGAATTATATTTAGTTGTCTGCAAGATTTAACGTATTGTCTCTCAGCAACTTTTAAGTAGCAGCTATCAATATCTGGAAATTTATAGATTAGTTTTAGAGGGGAAATCTAGAGATTAAAAGCCTTTGTATGTTTTAAATCACATATTATTTAAAAGAAATTTTAATTTAATATAGGAAATTTAACCATTTGTTTATTTTTTAATTAAATTAGTACACATCCCAAATATTCTGTTATTACCTCATTTTTATGTATCAATCTAATAGCTACTATATAATAAATTTACTAATCTTTCATTACCACATATTTTTAATTTTATGTTACTACAGTCAGCGCTTCTTTCATTTCGGTACTCCTTCATTTAGGTAACACGTTTAAATGATCCCAAAACCAAAAGAAATGTACTTCTAAAACACAGAAAAACAATCAAATAAGCAATTGCAGTAACAATAAAATGAGTTTACAGATCACATCTTTTGGGGAGAATATACCTTGATCTAGCGTTTGAACTTTCCGTATGTTAACCGAATTGCAATCACTCCCATCTGATTGCAATCCATATTCAGTCCCATCATTACGATGGGACTGATTCGAGAATCATGTTTCAACTCGAAATGCCGCTTTTTTAACTCTCCCACGGAAATCTCCTCAATGAAAATTAATAGACATTTACCTGATTGTGAGGCCAGGATACAGTTTGGCTGTGTAATTCTAGCAGATTTGTGATCCCTGACAAGCTTTACAAAGGGCCCAGGCAGGTTGACGTCAATTTAAAACAGCCCTAACAAGAGAGGTCAGGAAAGCCATAAATAAGTGTGCATCAAGTACAGGTGTGACTGAGCCACAGCAGTTACTGGAGGGTAAAGATGAAGACATGGGATTGATTACAGGTTTAACCAATGAGGAAATGTTGTCGCATCGCCCTGATGTCAACCAATGAGATACGGTTGGCGTGTCTAGACCTCAGGTAAAAAGCGTTGGCAACAGGCATATAGTTGAGAAGCTTTAATAAACGATATGCATCAAGGTTCTCATACAGTGCGGTCAGAATAAGATATGAATTAAGTTGCACACAGAGGCACGATATGCATTAAGTTTTATTTTCGTTTGTGCACCATATTTGGTTTCCGTGACACTTTGGTGCGAGTTCAAAATTTAAATGAAAAGAGTAATGTGAGACTAGGTTACAGTTAGGCTGTTGTTGTTTTTGTTGAGACCCAGACCGTCCGACCTACCTGCAAGGTGTAAGGTAACTGTTTGGACGGCCGGGAAGTGCCACCAAATTTAGACCGGAACCCAGTGGGGGAGGCATCCACAGGGACCGTACCCTCCTTCTCCTACCACCAACCTCTCGGAAGGACTTACTGACCCACATGTTTAACGTGATCGTACTCCGAGTGAACACGGCGACAGTTTTTGGCAGTGGCGGAAATTGAACCCGGGCCTACCGAGTGCAATTCCTGCGCGCTAACCACTGGGCTACCGCGCCCTACAGTTAGGCTGTAGAAAACCCAGACCACACGACCAACCCATAGGCTAATGGTAGCTTTCTGTGTGGCCGGTACAGTTAGGCTGTGTAATATGTGAAGATTTATGATCTCTGATAAGCTTTACAAAGTACACAGACTGGTTGACGCCAAATTACAGCAGTCTTGACCCGAGAGGTCAGGAAAGTCATAAATAAGGAGGCTTCAAGTACAGATGTGACCGAGCCAGAGCAGTTACTGGAGGCTAAAGATGAAGACATGGAATTGGTTACAGGTTTAACCAATGAGGAAGTGTTGACGCATCGCCATGAAGTTAACCAATGAGATACGGTAGGCGTGATTAGTCCTCAGGCAAAAAGCAGTGTCAACAGGCAGAATGTTGATGAGAATATTGTTGAGAAGCTTTAATAGACAATATTCATCAAGGTAGTCATACAGTGCAGTCAGAATAAGATATGAATTAAGTTCCATATAGAGGCACAATATTAATTAAGCTTTATTTTTTGTTTATGCACCACACTAATAATAGATACCAGGCTGGACCGAAGAACTTTTGTTCTGATTTCAATTACGGTTAGCGTGGAAAAGATGATTTATGGGCTACACATGTCGCAAAAAGTTTTAAACAAAATAGTCAAAAATTATAATCTGTAATTTTAAAATAATTTCTAAAAGCTACGTTGAAACTTCGGCAGAAGACATTAACTAGATTTTGGATACAGACTTGTGTAAGAAACTTTTTCATTATAATATGAAAATAATTAAGTACAGATCATTGAATATTTCTCCGCTGCCCATGAAATCCAAATTTCAGGACAAGTCCATTAAAATGCAATTAAAGCAATAAATTGCGAAAATGCAAAACTTTAATTTTTGGTTTAAGATAGCCCGGAAAAATTGTGTTATACGTTCCTTACAACGTACAAACTTTTTAATCGAAATATTTAAACATCCTGCGGTCAGAAGTTTTCGAGAATTTCTTAAAATTTACAATAAGTAGAAATACTTTTTCATTGAATTATAATACCGTTTTAAGCCGTCACAACATGGATATGTCTGAAAATTGACATTCTATTCACATTTTTGTAATTTTCAATTTGAGTTAAAACACTGTAAAATAATATTCTTTGAATCCAGCATTAGTAATTGTTTACTTAATTTCAATTTGACAAATGTATCCATCTCTTTCACTGTATATTTTTGAACAATCTCAGATATATTGTTCGACCGCGAAACACTCACCTAGTTCAAGTTGACGAATCCAAACGCAAAAGGGGGAGTAGGCAGAAAGATGGGCGAACCTCGTACATTGGGGTTTAGTTCAGTATTTTATTTGTATACTTTTGGTTGCAGCAGTCAGTCTTATTTTACTACTTGGACTCGCTCAGTTCGCACTTGTGTCGGCGATCGCGATTGAGGCAGACGGATAATGATGTCTTATTTCACTATAACTTTCCGACCTTGAGGATGTCATGGAAAATTTTTGAATTTTATTTCTGATATTTTTATGCAGTCCAACATTTCCCGAATTTGATTAGGTAAGCTACAGAAGGAGACTCATTTAAAAGGCATTTAATTCAATTAATTTCAGCAATATGATCTTAATTTTTGACGTTTAAATTCGGTATTAAGACGAGCACTCTTGGGATTTTACTTTTTTCTTTTTAATATTTGTTTCATAACTAATTTTCTCATGAGAATTCCAGAATCTTGGATTATAGCTATTAAAATATATTTTCGATTATTTAAGTATCAGTTTTGAAAGATCGCTAAAATCGTCTTGAAACCATTATGCAGGTATCTCGTATCATTAATCATGTTCTGTAGATGTGTTGTTTCACTTTGCATGATAAGTTCGCTTTCACAGGAAGTCACGTGGGAGCATGCACTTTCACAACGAAGTCTGCCAATGCAAATATTTTCCTTCCTCGACTCAATAAAATCCTCGAAGTAAATACTTCAATGAAATGTTCGTCACGATACTGCTTTAAATGGTTGATCTATTTTACGTATTTTCTGTTTATCTATCCCAAAGTCTGAATTATCAGCATAAATTTGCATATTATAGTACAGCACTTGTAATCTATGCGGCAGGTTTAACTTGTGCGGTCTACAGCTTTTGCAATAGCTGTATTTAAACGCTCATTTTAAAATTTTATATAAAACTTGAGGCCATAGGATTACTAAATATTTTGATTAATACTTTCATATATGAACGGTATGTATAATACTACTTTTCTGCACTATCTAAAACACAAAATTAAAATAATGTATTTTTCACAATGTATCGGTTTAATAACAAATATTTTTTTTATTATCGTGTTATTTATTAGGATTATCTTATGTAAACCGCGCCAAACTGGTCCTTTCTTCTTTTCTTCAATTATATGATTATGCCATTTAGCCATCTTTATGTTTACAAATCTCTTAATATGTTTTATATTAGAAATAAGAATGCGAGTGGTAGTTAATGTAACTTCGAACTAAGGGGGGGGGGGGGGGTAAGGGGGCTTCGGGCTAATTATATATCTCTTTTGAGCTCCTAGATTTTGCAATCTTCTGATTCAATCTTTTAAAATAATTGTTAACTCTCATTCCTTTTCCAGGGCTATCAAAGACTGGTTATTTACTTATCATTCAGTTGAAATTGGGAATTTTTTCTGTATTGATAGATAATTTTTTACCTGCTTTTACTGTCGTCTTTATCATTTTACCACTTTACAACATAGTTGAAAAGTGTGTATGACTTTGTTCATTCTGTCTATCAGCCTGTCTGTCTGTCCGTCTGCACGATAACTGCCGTAAAAATGACTTTATCAAAATGAAATTTTAGTATGTTGTTCAGACGGTCTGTAGGACCTACCAGAATATAAATGAATAATATCACCCAGTTAGTTTTGGATTGAACCCGGGTTGAAAAAATGAAATACATTGAACCCTATGAGACCTAGTTTTTCAAATATTTTTTAAGCAAATTTAAAATTCTCACATTGCTTTGAAAGTTTTAGAACATATTTGAATTATCCTATAAAATATATAAAAAAATTTCAGCAAAATATATTCAGTATTTTTTTAAATAAAAATTAAAATAATATTTACACCCATTATATGAAGAGATCACGTGACCATTATATGAAGAGATCACGTGATCCACTTCAAATTAAAATATGGCATCCATCTTCTGTCAAAATCGTGATTTTTAAAGTCATTTTTAATTTATATTTAGTGTTGTTTCCGTCCTAAAACCGCTTTATTTTTGCTTAAATTCTGTGCATCTACATTCTAAAACAACGCAATTACAATATATTTGAGTTTAAATGATCATCAAACTTCGATTATTTCTACAACGAAGACTAATTTTCACGTATGGAGAATGTAAACACAGAAAGATGTAGGATGAGTTGTATAAGAATTGCTGTATTTCTTTAATGCAAAATTATTTAGCTCTAGAGTCTGAAATATAGCTGATATGAATGAAACATTCATTGATTGTGTATAGAGAAGCAAACGATTTTTTCGATGAAGTTTTAAGCATAGAGTTAAATTACTTATACCTCCATGGTTTTAAGTTTTTAAATAAAATAAATTATTGTAGTATTGTGATGAATGAAAGAAATGGAAAAAAGTTTATGAATGAAATGCTGCTTTTATTTTCGATGAAGTTTTAAGCATAGAGTTGAATTACTTATACCTCCATGGTTTTAAGTTTTTAATCAAAATAAATTATTGTAGTATTGTGATGAATGAAAGGAATGGAAAAAAGTTTATGAATGAAATGCTGCTTTTATAGAATGAGCCAGGAATGAATAAATGTTTATAAATGAAATTTTTACTGCTCTTTCATAGAGAGCCATTCATATTTCGATGACTCATTTGAATAAAATTCATTTGCTTTCGATGAAGTCCTCAAATAAATTATTGTAGTATTGTGATAATTTTAAAAATATTACCTCAGAATGTATCGCATTTTAGAGATATTTAAACGAGAAAATTTATATTTTAATGACGTCACGTTAATAAAGTTCATTGTTTTCGATGAAGTTTTAAGTTATCAAATATAATAAATTAATGCAGTATTGAGATAATTTTAAAAATAATACCGAAGAATGTATCGCATTGTAGTGATGTTTAAATAAAATTGCATTGCAGTTGGAAAGTGCTTCATAATTAATGCTTTATGCATGATTGATCTTTCTTGTTTATTGTTTATATTTATTTTTTTAAATGATATTTATTTATTGTAATTGTTACTTTCGTTATATACATAGTATAATATATAAGGAAAATATTGTGACGGGATCGATAATTCGAATTCGATTTTTCAACAGGAGAGCACGTTTCAAAGCATCCCTGAACACGAATCAAACGTTTTTGAGGTGGTGTGTGTATGTGTGTGGAGACGACTTTTGACGAACGAATAGAGTGATTCGAATAAAATGTAGTACAAAAATTCGTGAATACTGGAAACCTATTGTTTTTAAAAGCAATCGAATGTACAGGACCCCCCACTAAATTTTCAGTGAAATTTTGAAAAAAATCATCAAAAAATCAAAACCTTTCATAAAGTTAGGCAAATAGTCATTTCTTATGTAATTTTTCATTAGAAAACGATTGACAGAAACAATAGAACGCTAGCATGAACCGTTTTCGGAATATTGTGCCTTTTTCAAATAAATTTATCAAAAAATCTCGTAAAATAAACAAAATATAAACTATTGTGAAATATGTTTACTTTTCATGTGTAATATCATGCGATAAATTTGGCAACACTATTCCCGTGAATCTAGTTAGTTCCGTTCATGCGAAAAGACACTTTGGGTAATACTTTTTCAGTTGGACTCCAATAGTCATTTATCTGCTATAAGAATAACTTATTTCTCCATCCATATTGCTTGGCAAGAATTCGGCGACGAATTTGGCGGAATGTCGCCAACTTGGCGACTTTTGAAATATTGCTCAATTAACGAAAATTTCCCTAAATTGTTAAAACGACGCTAAATTAAACAATGACGACAAATTTACTAATATTCAATATCTTGGTATAAGAATGCAGAAGTACTGAATTCGAATGAATTCGAATTGAGAATTTAATCGAATTTTAGTGATGAAGCTGCATCCAAAGCAACAATCTACAGATGGTTTAAAGAATTCCATCGAGTGATGAATTTTCATCTTAATGATGAATTTTGTAAAGGTCGACCAAGAACTGTTGTGACTCCAAAAAACATTGATGATGTGCATCACATGTTCACTTAAATTGTCATGTCACATATGATGAAATTAAGGCATCTTTGAACATTTCAAGGATCCGAGTGCACCAAATTTTACATGATAATTTAAAAGTCAAAAGGCTATGTGAGCGTTGGATTCCGTACAATTTAACTCAACCTCAAAAGGATATTCGTGTCAAAAGGTGCAAGGAAAATTTCGAAAGATTCAACTCTGGTGCCTCAGAACCTGTCTTTGACATTGAAACAGGTGAAAAAACATAGATTTATTCCCTATGAATTCGGAACAAAACAACAATTTACTGTCTGCATATTTCATAATGAGCCAAATCCTACAAAATTTATTTGTGCACGAAGTGCTTCAAAAAAGATGATCGCTTTGGTTTTTGGTAAAATCGGCTATGATGCAACCATTGCATTGCAGGATAGCGAAACAGTAAATGCTGATTAGTTTACGGCAATTTGCTCGGAAGAAATAATTGCTCAAATCAGCAAACATAATGAGAAACTTTGCTTCATTCTTTATTATGACAATACAAGCTCACACGCTGCATTTCAAACTATTAATTATTTGAAGCATGAAAATATTGATTAGATGAGTCATTTTCCTTCTTCGCCTGATATAGCATCCAATGATTTGTTCTTGTTCCCCAAAATCAAAATTGAAATGCGTAATCAACGATTTAACAGCCCAGAAGAAGCAGTTGAAGCTTACAAATTACATGTGTCTGCTATACCAACTTTTGAATGGCATAACTGTTTCTAAAATTGGTTTATTCGAATGAAAAATGAATTGATGCTAAATGCGAATATCTTGAAAAGCAATAAAACTATTTGTTTCCATACAAAATATATTATATAATATATATTACACTCGTCAAAAGTGAAATTGCAACACCATGAAGGAATGAACGTAGCCATATGCAAATCACAGTACCGGTAGAAGAGAGAGTCATATGCAAATGATCAAGTTCTCATACGTATTAGGTCACGTGGCACCCAGTTTCGGGTGATAAAGACCAGCAGACGTAAATGCTATCAGCGACAATTTGCAGCAGCCGAGCTTTCGAAAAAGTGAAGAAGCGATGTCTCGAAGACGTCAGCGATCTATATAATAGTAGTTAACGACTAAGGAACGAGATCATATCCTGGACCTGCGTGACGTGGGTTTATCAATACATGCATATGCCACGAGTGTTAGGCACGACGTGAGTACCATCTAGCGATGTGTGACACGATGGGCGCAGAAACATCAGAGAACACACCAAAGAGGGAGTGGATCGAACAGGCAAACGACAGAGCCAACAGACCGATAGATTTTCAGAACGTCTCGTCGAGACCCGTTCGCAACGGCACGTGACATCCGAAACATCCTGCCACAATCAACGGTTGCACCTGCGTGCATCCAAACTATTCGCAATATGTTGCACGAAGTACAGCTGCGCGCACGGTGGCCAGACACTGGAGTGCCATTAAGCGCTCGACACATGGATGCACGTCTGACGTGGTGCCGTCATCATGGCAACTAGCCCAGTGAATGGCATCGGGTATTGTTTACGGATGAATCTCACTTCTGCCTGTGGAGGAATGAATGACAGCCGCGGACGGGTATGGCCGTTTTCCGGGGAACACCACTTGCCAACCCATATCACCGAGCGTCACACCGTCCCCACACCGAACATCATGGTTTGGGACGGTATCATATTCGATCAGCGCACAGCTCTTGTGCACATTGCATGTAATTTAACATCGGACAGGCACGTCACATAAGTTTTGATGCCTGCTGTTCAGCTACTGGTTCAAGCTGTCCCCGGTACAGTGTTCCACAAAGACCATGCCATTCTGCACGACGAACACAGCCTTTCTTGGTCGGCAGCCTCGTCGAATCTCTATCCCATTGAACACGTGCAGGCCCTCATCGGACATCAGGTGCACTGGGGATCACCGTTACATAGCATATAGACGAACTGCATGCCGCAGTGGACGCTTCTTGGTAAGGATTAACTCAAGCAAACATTAATAACCTCATCGATACTATGACTCGCCAGTTTGCAACCTGTATAGCTGGGAGTCACATTCTTTAATGAATAAACAGGTTTCTTTTGCATATCTTTGTTTTTTCTTTTAATCATTTTCATATCACTCTCTCTTCTACGGGTATTGTGATTTGCATATGTCTACGTGCATTCGTTCATGGTGTTGTTCACTTTTTATGAGTGTATTTTTCTAAAAACTAAATACTAGCTTACGTAATTTATTATCTTCGATTATTTTAAATAAGTTTACAATTTTTTCAGCCATCTCGGTGTTAAAATTACTCGTAAAAACAGCGGGAGTCCTCGGTGAAAGTCTGAAATTCTGCTTTCATTAAATTAAGCCGTGTAAATAGACCAACATTGAACGATTGGCAAAAACTATCCATTCAATAAATTTCCCAGTATGAATTTAAAGTTTTTGAAGTGAAACTTAAATGGTCAATTAATTGATATAACGTCCTGCATGGTTGTTGTTGTTGAGACCCAGACCGTCCGACCTACCAGAAAGGTGTAAGGTAACCGTTTGGACGGCCGGGAAGTGCCACCCAATTTAGACCGGAGCCCAGTGGGGGAACGTCTTGCATGGTGTAAAAAAGCCTTTATTGATTATATTTAGAATGCCATGATGTCAAATCTCTGCTCATGCTAAGTATTTGCATTTTTTAGCAGTGTATAATAAATTGAAGAAATAGTAAAACTCAAGAGGTATGATAAGAAAGTACAACGGGGAAAATACGAAGAAACATGGAACGACAGTGCTGATAATTGATTAACTATGTTCTAGTTCATCTATAATCATCTCTCTTTCCATTTTTCTTTGGAACTTTTCAATATACATTGTATCACACATCTAAGGGATTACTTTCATTCAATTTATTATATCCCAATACATATATATCTCCATTGTGACGGTCGCCATTGTGACATTTTGGTATTCTAGATGAAGATTCTGACGTGTTCCATAAAATATCATAATACTAAAGTCTTACGTTATTTTAATCAAGGTGCAAATGTAATAGATAGTCTTAGGCATCCCAATACATTTTAAGGGAATATTAATGAGTTGCATATGTTAACATTGCCGTAACTAGAAACGAAATTCAAGAGGAACTGGATTGAAATTCAAGAGGGATCTCAAGAGCCTTGAAGGAGGAGCTCACTAAAAACACTGTTAATCATTAGCATTCCTAAACCGTAATAGTTATTATTATATATTTCGATCCATATAAATTATTGACAAATAATCAATTACATATTTATATTTGTAAGTTATGAGCTTATTAGGAAAATCCCTAGCGCTACTATACATCAATATTCATACATAATAATTTCAGTTAATTTAAATGTAAGCATTAACTACTAGCAAAGCTGTTGATTGAAGAAAATTTCATTTAGTAAATACAAGATAACACATAATATTAGATCTTAACTACTTATCAGCTGACTTTGACTCTCTAATGTATGAAAAGTATCTTAAAAAGTATACAAAAGTATCCTAAATATATTACTATCTTAATTTTTAAATAATTTAAATATTTTAAAATGAAATATGTAAATAAATTGATCATCTGCATAAGCACAAATTTAGCTAAATTAAAAAATCTTTAAAGTTAAGTAATTTATAAAAAATATCATAAAGCTATTTTTATGAAGTATTTGGTTGACACTAAATTGTAATATATTTATTAAGGGGGCTGAGTATACGTGCATAGAAGTTTGAGATATAGTTTCTTCCTCGATTTCATCTGATATAATAATTACATCAATTTGTTAATAAATAATGAAATTATTGAAGAAAATGGAAATCCATGGCTCTTGGGGAAGGGGCTTAGCACTCTCTGGCCCTTGCCTGGCTACGGCCCTGTATTAGGTCTAACTATAGTGAAGTGACCATAATTTACAAAACTTCCTTGAAGAAAGCAGGTATGTGTCAGTTAGGCGACGGTAATTGTTTCGTAGGCGTTATAATCGCCTTTTTCAGGCAAATAAAACGTTCTTAGCAGTTCGTCCTGGAGTTTCTTCTTCTTCCATGGTAGCTCGTTCGTAGTGGTTGTTAAGCGCGCATACTGTTCTTTTGGCCTGAAGAAGGGAGCTTACAACGCACATGAAACAATTGTCGTCACATAACTGATAAATGCCTACATTCTTCAAGGACGTTTTGTAAATTATTTTCTTAAAAGCAGTGGTTTTATGTATTGTAAAGTGGCCATGCTCGATCAAATGAAAGTGATTGCAATACCTCCGAGAGGAGAATAACAAATATGATAATGAACTCGTCTACGCAGCGAGATAGACGAAAAACGCCAATTACAAAGTTGTGGAGCATTGCTTTGTCGCAAGAAGTCGTTTGAAGAGAAATGTTTTATACCATTGTAGGAATCGACAACAAATGTGTTACAGAATCATTTATATGACATACTATGATTATTGGCCAATGGCTGTCTTAATAATGCTAGAATAAACACCTCTTACGTGCACAGGACTAAACGAACAAGCCAGACGACCGGGAGAGGTTTGCGCCGTATTAAAGCAAGCCGCGGAACAAACCATCTCTCATCCAGCAAAGCCGCAGCCGCGATCGCGTACTCGGCGGAATCATTGGCCGGGCAGGGGCCGAAAAACACCCGCCAAGCCCGACCCCAATCGCCGGTCGGATCTAGGCTTAAGCATGAATAGCCACAGTCCGTGAGATCTCAACCACCTGGAAGAGTCCGAGGTCGCACTGACTCATCGAGTCAACGATTGCCTCCTCGACAGCCGATTTTCCAGATTATCCCCCCCCCCCAGTTTGGAGGATCAAGGCTACAGAACCAACATCCGTAACCACCATCTTTGGGTGGCGCGCCCCCGGGGGTGAACTCTTACGTGCATAGAAGTTTGAGATATAGTTTCTTCCTCGATTTCATCTGATATAATAATTACATCAATTTGTTAATAAATAATGAAATTATTGAAGAAAATGGAAATCCATGGCATGATGGAATTGGTACAATGTCGGTCATTTCCTCTTGATTTCGGTTTAACCCCTTGATCCTATTAACGGACCAAAAATTTTGAATCAAATTCACTGCACATATTTTAATAGTATCTGTCACGTGAAAAAATTTAAATGTAGGAACTATAATGAGCTGGTTAAAGGTATGCAGTTCAGCGTTTACAATAAAATTTGATCATTTCACTTGAAATGTCCCCTATACATAAGTTTTCAAGTAAAACATCTCCTTATATCCACTATTTATTTCGATGAAACTTTTCCTGACATTGAAATTGAATGCACAGATTAATTTGATGCAAGTTTCAGCCCCCTACAGTGAAGTACGAAATCGCAAGATTAAAACAAACATTTTTCTCTCTGTAATGACCGGTTATAATATGAAACAAGTTAAAAAAATTAACATGTTTTACTGATTTGCTGAGGTTAATTATAAGTAAATATTTAAAATTTCGTACATGTCAATTATTACTTTCCCTATATACATTGTATAATGTATATGAAAAGTATTTTGACGGGGTCGAAAACTCGAATTCGAGTTTTAAACGGAAAAGCACATCTGAAACAACCCTGAACTAATATCGAAAGCTTTTGAGGTCATGTATGTATGTGTGTATATGTATGTGTCCATGAGTTTGTGGACCCGATAGTACATGAACAAGTGAAGAGTGGCAAATTAAATTTAGTACACATATTACAATCAATGAATACTGGAACCCTATTGATTTTAAATGCAGTCAAATATTAGGAAAACCCCAAATTTTCGAATGAAATTTTGAAAATTTCGTAAAAAAGCACGACATTTACTAATTAATTCAATAAATAAATATTCATTTTATACATAATATTTTATTCAAAAATGAATGATATAAATTTTAGAACGTTAAATTGAACCGTTCTTCAGATATAGCACATTTTTCAAATCAATTTTTCTAAATAAAATATATAAAAATTAGTATCAATAAATTTGCAGCACTTGGTAAAATATCGCCAAGTTGGCAACTTCTTTATGGTGCCAAATGACAAAAATGTCACTAAAGTTACAAAAATGGCGACAAATTGATGAATACTAACTAACTGGAACTAACTGGAACTAACATATTTTAATATAATAGAGTACAGCGTACCCTCGAATAATACGGTACTTGAATTACGGAAAAATTCGTATAACAGGGTCAAAAATTGCACAACTCTCAAATAACATGGTACTTCAATTGCACGTGTTTTAAAGTTTATTCTTTAACAAATCTAAGAAGAATTATTTTTCGCATTTGACTAAAATTTTGTACAGTAAATTATATACAAATAAGTGTTATTGTTGTTATCAACGGTGACCTTATATTAATTCAGGTTATCGGCAAGACCAGAGTGAATTTTATTTAATTCTAGTTTTAGTGCAAATTTGTTTTAAATCATTGTGTGCGCTATTTCTGGAACCTACACTGACTGAAGATGATCTAATAGAACTAATCAATGATCCTGATTCAGGCATAACAATCGAAGATTCACAAGATTCATCCGAAGAATCCTCCTAAAGTTCTTCCATTAACAACATAAAAATGGTTTAGATTTGGCAAAAAAATTGGAATTTCATTTTTCTCAAAACGATCCTTCATTCTCACGCAGAATAACTTTCAAGAGGAATTTAACAAAATATTTATCTCCGTACCTAAAACTCTTCAAGACGTTAGAAAATAAAGAAACACCATTTTCTAGTGCCAATGATCTTAACAATCCCTAATTTTTTCAGTTTTTCCAATAAATTTCTCCAATAATGAGAACCCTCTACCCATTCAAAGAGGGAGAATTCACCTTTTGGATGATAGCAGTGATGAAGATTAATTAAAAATACGTTAGGTAAATATGCAAGTAATAAAAATATTGTTGTACTAAAGAATCTTTTTTTTAATTAAAATTTAGTAACAGTTAATTTTCAAAATTAACATTTGGAACCGAATGCCCATTTATGTATGTATCTGGAGTATCGAATAACATGATTTTCAATACCACGTATCAGAATCATCACATTTGTGTGAATCCAAAGTCTCGTATAACACGGTTTTTAATAACACGGAATCAATTAACCGCATTATTCAAAAGTTGCCTGAATATTTCTTAGCAGAATGTAATGTGTAAGTGAATTTGGTACTTCAAAATGATTTGACATGTTGCCATCCAGAAAATGGCCTAATGCCAGTACACTTTTCAATGTTATAAATATTGTGCCGTGGATCTTGTGATTGGAAGAAAAATTGTTCTTGCATTATGTAGGGAAAGTCATGTGTTGTCCACATCAAATTTTTATTTTCTCATACGTAGTATTAGGAAAATATTGTTTTCCGGAAAATTTTCGATTTCGAGATTTTGATGCCAATATATATTTTAAGACCTACTGAACACGTTTTGACTATTTTTGGAGTTATGTCCTTCTGTCTGTCCGTCTGTCTGTCCGTCTGTCCGTCTGATGTCTGTGGTCGATTTCGTACGTGCACAATAGCAACCGACCGCAAATATTAATGAATTTTTACTAAACTTTATATCAGGCTTTGTTACAAAAAAATCTAGATAGAATATTTTTAAATTTGATCGAAAATTTGAATTTTATTCTAATTTTTATATCCGTTTAACATGGTAGCATAGGACAAAATTTGACATAATCATGCATAAAAGGGTTGATTTGTGGCTCATTTTTTTTATTCGTTACGTCATTGACTCCCCTTGGGGGACGAGTTACCCCCTCCCCCCCGGGGTACAATATTTTTTCAAGCCCTTTAAAATTAAAGGTGACACTCTATAGTTGTAATCATTTGGATCCAAGATACCGATTTTTCAAATTTTTTCTTGTAAAATTTGAAAAAAATTAATTTATTATGAGAAAGACGAGTTGAGAGAAACCCCAGTTAATGTTCTTTATTATAAGTAAATTTTGAAATAATTATAACATGTTCATTATTAATGTCGTAATTTAATTACAGTAAGATGTGTGTCTCAAGAAAAAAATTTATTGTTTAGTGTCTGGCGAAAAGAATTTTTATAAATCCGTACCTTATAATAATAAAATTTGTCCCTTCTATTCAGAAACTTTAAAAAGAATTTTCGAATTCTTAGATCAACAGTTGTTATATATTATAAATAAAACATAAATATATGAAATAAAAATGCTTTTCGATAAAAAAGAATCATATGTCGAACTTCTTTAAACCAGAAATGAAATTCGAAAAAAGAATCAGATTTATTCAAGATTGCTAAAGCAGGCAAATAAGGTACTTTTTTCTTAAACTCATGCCCCATGACATGTTTAATAAAAGTTTCTGTATTTTTTTTTCCTAACTGGAGGTTTTTTTTCAATTTTCAGTTTTCTTTTTCTGATAATGTATACCACAAAAAATGCAATCACGGAAACGTATTTAAAGCGCGCGTTCCACTCGAAGCAAAATACAAGGGATTTTTTTCATCGCAAAATATGGTTACTTTTTGTTTTATAAAAACAGAACCTCGTAAGAAATGCCTTATATTATTTTATGTCAAATAAGGGCTTTATAATAATATGCAAATTTCTTTAACTGCTCCATGTTAGTTTTAAATTAATTCTAAAAAATGTGAAGTTTGTAGCATATGACTTTCCCTACATAATTCAATGCTTCACTTTTTCACATCTTAACAATGATTTAAAGATCAGCCGCACACTTTATATAACATTGAATTGTACTTATCGTCTGGCGCTTTTCTAGATTGCAACATATACGAGCCCCTATACCCCTTCACAAAACGTAATAGTCCCACAAACAGTGAAAATCACTATATTTTGAATTAAGAATTTTTAGTTCTCCAAAACGACAGAGATTATTCATTCTATTTCATTTCCCAATATATTGAATTTTTATCAATGTGGCGTCATTTTCGCTAATTTAGGGTCAATTTAGCCAATTTGGTGATATTTTCAAAAAATATAAAGTTCACCATAGTTTACCAAATTTATTGTTAAACATTGCGTAGAGAGAGAAAAAAAAAGAGATTTTATTATATATAAATAATAAAGTCGTACAACAACGTTATTTTCAATTCATTATCATGACGTTAATTGACAGCCTATAAAAATTCTTGTTAATCATAAATGAGTATACTCATTATTTCAAATAAGTGAACACTTTGAAGTATTAGTATTTTTAATCATGAATATATGGACAGCGTTTCTTAGTATTATGCGTTCTTAAGTTGTTAATAATGCACAGCCGATATCTCTCAAAATAATCACGTAAATTGCATGAAATTCGGTATGACTATTTTAGCAGTTTGCATTAATTAATTTAGAGTAACATAACGTTATGACATTTCTATTTTTTATTCCTTTTATTTATATGTTTTATTAATACTTATTTATGTATTTTTTTACTTATTTTTGTATTCTCACAATATCGAAATGTAACATTCTGTAGTTAAAGTCGTCTTTTAGACACATGATTTTTTTCATATAAATATGTGTCACTGATACCTGAGACATGAGATATCACTCCCACATAACCAAAAGATATTTTGAAAGGAGATTTCAATTACCTTCCGTTCAGTTTGCTTTAACTTTTTTTTAATAAGGCAAGGCTAAAATGAGGAATATCATTCTGAATTGAAAATAAAGAGTTATGTTATAAAAATAAAGCATATTAATAAACGTATTTGAACTGTAATTTTTCATTGTATTTTAAATGGCTTTTAAAAAACTGTTTAAATTCTGATATTTTCCAATTTCAACTTTAGGAAAATGTAGAAGGTTTATATTAATCTAGAACTGATATTCTACGAATTTCTTACCTTATATTGCATATTACTTTAGACATGGTATTACTTTACATATTACTTTAGACATAAATCAAATGTTTGTGTTTATAAAAGTAAAAATCCTTAATGAAAAAATAAAGGTATTAGAACCTTCATGTAAATAACACACCCCTTTGCTTTCGTAACAAACATTAAAATTCATAACCGGTCCTAAATCTTTTAAGGTAAAATTCCAACATATTTTAAAGATAAGAAGCAATGTAAGAATGTGGATTCTAATGCACCGTAGCGTAATGAAAACAAAAAACTGCATACCAGCCCACCCTGTTGTTTTGCAAGAAATTTTTCAGATCCCCAACATATGAAAAGAGTTAGAAATCTGTTTCCAACAAAGTACGTTTCGATAGTTACAGAAGGAAAACAATTCTCTCTTAGGATTATCTTTCTAGCTCTAAACTGAAATTATTCCTTTGTCTTTGGGAAATAAAGATAAAACTATCCAGCCAGGCGTAAAATTAAAAGCGGTTGACTTCTGTGATAGGTATGATAGGATTTCTGTACCATGCAAAGCATATTAGTATAAATAGAACATCCAATGTTTGAGGATAGTAATAATTTCGATGGATAATAGTGTGCTTCTATAGAAAAAACGCTTCTCCTAAACGTAGAGCGTCTCTTAAAGTAGGTTGAAGATTTTTCTCCCTCTAATAAAAATTTAACCCGAAATGGAAAAATTATTTGCACATTAGGCTTCTTAAATTGGCAATAACGGATTTTAAATGGAGGTTTAAGTGGCTATCTCAGTTATTTTACGTGAAGCAATTTGGAGGATATTTTTTTTCAGATTCCTTACTTTTTGTTTTATGTTTTTTGCTGAAAATGGAGGCATATCTAGCAGGATGAATAAACAATTAAATGCTTGCCGTAAAGTAGACTTTTAGTAATATTAAAGCTTGTCAAAGACAGGGAAACAAACACACTGAAAAATGAATCTGCAACATTTTTAAATATGTTTTATTTTGTTTAACAGTATATGGTGCTTAGCGTCGAGAACTGTTGTCTCAATTGAAGATCGTCCCAGCTCGTTTTTACCCCATGGTCGAGTTTCGGCATGTTGGGAGTGTTCAGGTAGGAGTATTCAGAGAGACTTTACTCCCTCCTCCCGATTGTGTCTACTTCAGGAAAAAAATTGAAAATTAGGCTCAGTTAGTTTCAATCCAGTAGTCGTTAACATAAGAATGAAAGATTCTGCTTTCTAAGTCACCGAAGGGCTGCTTAAGAGCCTGGAAAAATTTAAAAAACCCATAATCTCAGCCCCGAGAGGTGGGGATTGAAAATGCAACTATGTTAGGTTCTGTTCGGTGATTGATAGATAATGTGCAGACTCAGAATGTTTCAGCCTTCCAGATCACCAGGAGGTTTCGTGAAGGTCTGAAAATACTTTATAAAAATGTCCCGTTTTCTCAACTCCCGGAGGAGGGGGAAATCGAAAAGACCACTCTATTTAGTTCTGAGATACAGTCAATACTATAAGTGTGCAGATATTATGCCTTCTAGGTCATCAGTGGCTTTTGGAGTGTCTGGAAACGTAAAAACACGTTAAACACGTTAGACAAACTTATATAGCTATAGTCTCTGCCATTGCATTTGCATGTTATACCTGACTAATATTTAAGCCTGTCAAAGACAGGGAAATTAACACTCTAATTAAGTTGTAACCAATTAAATTGCAACTCTTTAATATCTTTTACTTTTACACTAAATAACTGCGTTAGTTAGTTTTACACTAAATAACTAGAAGCAGCATACAACACAGAATTAATGATAATTTTCATTTCTTCCCTTCTGCTTGGAAATCTCTGGTTTAATTTTCTAGTTCTATCCAGTAAGCGATACTGTAAGTGTGTAAAGATTGAGTTTTCAAGGTCATCGGATGCTACTGGAGGGTTCTAGAAAGACTTTGCGAAAAAACGATATTTTCTTCATCCCCGGAGAGGAAATTGGTGAGTTTTGTGTCATATGCACTCTTTTTTTTCTATTCGATTTTTCAGTTTGTATTTATGTGTTATCATTCTATGTAAATCCCCTCAAAAACATTAATGATTTTATATTGAACTGTTGTTGTGATATCAGTGGATTTGTGCATGTAATGATAAGTTTGGCCACCAGTATATATCTTATAATATGGGAATGATTTGAGCTCTCTTTGCAGAGCAGCATCCATGAATTGGTTTCAAGCTTATTATCAGATCGTCAGTATGGAATTGCCGACAACTCACAGCAAAGAAAAGCCAAGTTTATAATCACAGATGTTTATAATCACAGTTTATATTCAGACTATAGGAGAGCCTGATTATAAACTGTGCTCCCATTACTAACAGACTGCACGGGCCGGCTTCTCTCTTATTATACGGTCGCCAGCATGAAATGGCAGCAAACATGCAGCTGCAGCAGGAAAACTTGCAACGAACCAGAATTTTGCTAACCATTATGGAAACTAACAAATCCAATCTCATCAAGCAACCGGCTTCAGAGTTCTTAAAATTTTAGCTCGGACTGCAACGGCCACCAAAGTTATAATCACAGAATCAGCATGCAGTGGCGCCCTCAAAGTTAGGATATTGCTCCTTGTGGCAACCGGAAAATAAAATAAAGATAAAAGCTTTAAGTTTTAATTATAAATTCGCTAAGTAATTATTACATTAACATTGCCGTAAATCATATATAGTGGAATTAACTTTTAAACGTACATTGCTCGTTGTTGTGCCGCAATAAACCCTCTAATTATTTTTACCTTTTGTGTAAGTCCTGAAAAGAATTATTAATTAATATAAAAGATTAGACTATTTAAACTTAAGCAATATCATTTATTAACAACATCAATTTATCAGTAACATCATTTTTCATTAATTAATTTAGTGAGGGGACATATGCGGCCAGAATTATTAGATTTACGATGGTGTCTAGGACCTGTAAAAATGAGCACATACCTTCCAGTTTAATCTTGGGCTTATCATCTCTCCAAGGCTTGCATCAGTCTTAGTGCTGAAAGTACCGCCACAATTCTGGGGTGTGTGGCTCCGACTCGTACTAAAAATGCACTCGCATATAGATCACCTCTACGGGACACTCTACAAATCTGTTGGGTTTTTTTATGCTTTTCTACTCGTGCTCTAAGTCAAAATTCGCAATTATTTTCTTTTCATGTCTGATCTCCATCTCTGCTTCTCGTTGTCTTTCGTCGGGTAGCTCCGCCCTTCTTCCCCTTGGCGCTCATTGGTTCTTCTCAATCCAATAGCATCATTTCACATTTAGCAAGTCCCCCTCACAGCCCCTCTGGTCTGGCACACCTAAATTTATGTTATTATGACCTTAAAGTTCACGTTGTCATAAAACCCGGCGCTAGCCAGACTACCGCTTTCTTTGCCGTTCTGGCCACCATAAATACTACAAATAAAAATGTCTCATGTGAGAACATATTCTGGTCTCACACTCCTATTGCTAACAACATCCATAAACCAGCTTCTCGCTTATTATGAGACAGTATGCATGGAGTGGCATCACACATGCAATGGCAGAAAGAAAACAAGGATAGTGGCATAATTTTACTAACTATTATGGCGATCGACAAATTCAGTTCTATTTAGTTTTATATTAGTTCTATTTAGTTATTCTATTACTTTCCTTATATACATAATGTATAAGGAAAGTATTGTGACGGGGTAGAAAATTCGAATTCGAGTTTTCGACGGGAGAGCAGGTTTCAAGCATCCCTGATCACGAATCGAACATTTTTGATGTGATGTCTGGGTCTGTGTATGTGTGTGTGTGTGTGTATGTGTGTGTGTCAGTCAATCTGTGGAGACGATATCTCACGAACGAATGGAGCGATTAGAATGAAATTTGGTGCAAAAATCACAATCCATGAATACTGGAAGCTTATTGTTTTAAAATACAAGCGAATGTTCAGAACCCTCCTAAATTTTCAAGTGAAATTTTGAAAAAATCATCAAAAAATCAAAACCTTTAATAACGTTGAACAAATAGACATTTCATATGTAATTTTTCCTTAGAAAACAATTGACATAAATTTTAGAACGCTAGCATGAACCGTTCTCGAGATATTGCACATTTTTCAAATAAATTTATCAAAAAGTCCCATAAATTAAAAAAAAAATATTAACTGTTATGAAACATGTTCACTTTTTATATGTAATATCATGCGATAAATTTGGTGACATCATTTTCGTGGATCTAACTCGTTCCATTCACGAGAAAAGATACTTTGAGTAATAATTTTGTATTTGAACGCCAATAATAACTGTAAGAATAACTTCTTTTGTAAGAATAACTTATTTTTCCGTCCATAACGCTTGGCGAGATTTTGGCGACGAATTTAGCGGAATGTCGTCAACTTGACGGCATTTTTAAATGTTATTAAATTAACGAAAATCTCGTCAAATGGATAAAAATGAGGCTAAATCAATGAAAATGATGACTAATTCAAAAAAATTCAATATCTTTGAAAGAATATAAGTATCTACTATAAGAATAAAAAAATTTTTAACTGTAAAAGTAGTAAATTCATTGCATTATATAAGGAAAGTCATGTGTTGCCCACATCAGATTTTTTAGTTACGTGGGGTTGTCATAGCCCAGAGCAGAGAACATGAATAAAGGCAGAAATTTTAAGAAGCAACAAAATGTATTTAATACATACAGCTGAAAATGCTGATAAATTAATAAAACTGAAGTAACGGCATTAAAAGCAGCATACAACACATAAATATTAGTAATGATATAAGAGCAATAGCGTGACTGAAACAGGAAATGGATATTGCAAACAGCGGGAGAAGAAAAATACAGGTAAAACATCCAGGAACAAGAAACAAGAGGCAGGACACAATGAATGAAAGGTAGAATACCAAAGAGTAAAGTGAACATCTAATGACGAATTCGAAGCACTTGTTCAGTGAGTAAAATTACTAACATAGGATCCCTATTGAATTAAAGATGGCAGCAAACCGGTTTAGAAAGTTACATGAGTCGACCAAAACAACAGTAAAAGTAATAGTTTATAAACAAATACGAAAAGCACAACAAAAAATGTCTTTGAAAGCAAAAGAGCTAACCTTTTCAACAAATATTACGCAGACAAAAAAAAAGAAAGAAAATCAGGAAAAATATAAAAAAATTTTAAATAAAAGAAAAAACGAAAACGAAATCGAAAAATTAAATCACAGATTTCCAAGCAGAAGAGAAGAAAAGGCAATTATCGTTAATAAGGGAGTTTGACTGAGACACAATCATCAAACATTCAAGAAAGTCCAATTCAAAAATATAATTAAATGTAAGATATTTCTTACCTGCACCCGTCCGAAAACATTACAGGGCGTAGAGTTAGGTGTAAAAATGATCTTAGCATTCGAAAAATTAAAACAAAAAAGATCAATCATGCATGAACCATTGATTATGAAACACTTTCCAACTGTAATGCAATTTTATTTAAATATCTCTAAAATGCGATACATTCAGCGGTGATATATTTAAAATTATCACAATAATACAATAATTTATTATATTTGAAAGCTTCATCGAAAAAAAATGAACTTTATTCAAATAACGTCCTTGAAATATAAATCGCCTGGCTCTCTATATAAAATCAGTGAATATATCATTCCTAACCTTTTTTCCGTTCCTTTCATTCAGCGGCGATATTTTAACACTTTACAACATAGTTGAAAAGTGTTTATGACTTAGTTAATTCTGTCTGTCTGTCTGTCCGTTCGTACGATAACTGCAGCAAAACGACTTTATCAAAATAAAATTTTATTATGTTGTTGAGACGGTATGAGGGATATATGGGATTGTAAATGAATAATATCCCAAACTTAGTTTAGAATTGCTGTCTGTTCGCACGACAAGTGACGTAAAAATGACTTTATCAAAATTAAATTTTAGTATGTTATTCAGACGGTCTGTGGGACCTGTCGGAATATAAATGAATAATATTACCCAATTAGTTTTGGACAGAATTCTTGTTGAAAACATGAAATACATTGAGCCCTATGAGACCTAATTTTCCGAACATTTTTTTTAAGCGAATTTAAAATTCACAAATTGATTCGAAAGTTTTAGGAAATATTCAAATTATCCCATCGAAAATATGAAAAACATTTCAGCAAAATATATTCCGTAGTTTTTTAAATAAAAATTAAAATAACAGTTACATTCATATCATATGAAGACATCACATAACACACTTCAAAATAAAATATTGCATCCATCTTGTGTCAAAATCGTGGTTTTTAAAGTTTTTAAAATTTATATTTAGTGTTGTATTCGTCCTAAAACCGCTTTATGTTTTGCTTAATTTCTGTGCATTTATGTTTTGAAGCAGCTCAATTACAATATATTTAAATTTAAATGATCAATGCCATCCACCATGTGTCAAAATCGTAATTTTTAAAGTTTTTTTAATTTATATTTAGTGTTGTATCTGTCCTAAAACCGCTTTATTTTTGCTTAATTTCTGTGCATTTATGTTTTGAAACAGCTCAATTACAATATATTTAAATTTAAATGATCAATGTCATCTACCTTGTGTCAAAATCGTGATTTTTAGAGTTTTTTTAATTTATATTTAGTGTTGTATCCCTACTAAAACCGCTATATTTTTGCTTAATTTCTGTGCATCTATACTCTGAAACAACGCAATTACAATATATTTGAGTTTAAATGATCATCAAACTTTGATTATTCTACAACGAAGCC
Source organism: Amaurobius ferox (assembly GCA_951213105.1). Lineage (NCBI taxonomy): Eukaryota > Metazoa > Arthropoda > Arachnida > Araneae > Amaurobiidae > Amaurobius > Amaurobius ferox. Next base: position 99,417,381 of record OX578141.1, on the reverse strand, counting down.
TAATTTTTACTTACGGAGAATGTAAACACATCACGCTGTAAGATGAGTTGTATAAGAATTGCTGAATTTTTAACGCAAAATTATTTAGCTCTGGATTGTGCAGTTCGGGTTTAAAAGGACACTGTCAGAGAGAGCATGTTGTCAATCTCATAGACGTGTTTAAAAGTATTGAAAGATGTATGAATTTAAAAAAAATGTTAATGGTTTTGTACTGTGATGTTAAAGGCCAAACAAATATGATGTATTTTATAAAAATATCAGTGATGAAAATTTAGTAAATCAATGGATACTGAATTGTGTAAAAAAATTACATGAAAATAATAATGTTGTGCAATTTGTCAAAAAAGTGTTAAAAGTATCATTAATTGTATATAAGTGTGTAATATTAGGCGGGTGCATGTGCCTATACATAAAAATTCAGAATTTAGTTAAAATTTAAATTTTGCTTGATTTGAAAACTCGATCTGAGATAATGTTGATTACAGATAACTTATGTATACAGTGTATAAAATGTGTATAAACTTTTTGTGTACAACGAGACTTTGTTTGATTTGCAACAGAACTACGACAAATTTTCACCAAGGAAAAATGACAATTATACTTTACTAGTGTTTCTTCTGTTTTTGTTTATTTGTGTCGCCCGGAGATACGTGAGACCAGGAAAATGTGAGATAGTTTTATGTTCATTATTTATGAGGTCTGTGATGTCAGACAAGGCACCAGTCTGAATGATGCCAGTTTTACAACAGCCCTGACCAGAGAGATCAAATAGGTCATAAATAGGGGAGGCTAAAATGAAGATACGAGATTGGTTAAAAATATTAACCAATATGAAAGATCGAATAAATAAATTGGCATCACATCTGATTTCAATTAGCAGAAACAAGAATCACACAACTATAATAGAAGGTCTTTATTTCACTTCCTATAAGACGTACAAAATTTAAAAAAGGCCAGAGCGCTTTCGAGCGTAAATACGCTCTTCATCAGTGGCTACATGGAAATAGAAATGATCGTTCATATATAGACCAGAAAAGGTGACAAATTTGCATAAATACAATTATCAATAAATTACGTTTATCTAAAGAGAATCCAAAAGTACAAAACATTTTGAACAGATTCAAAATCGAGCATAAATCACGAAAAGTACAGTAAAAATTTTACAATTTTATTACAGATATTTCAAATTCAAAACTTTTTTTAAAAATAGGGGGGCAGTCAGGCCCAATCCCCGAGAGGATGACGTAAAAGATAAGTATGAAGAGACTTGAATTGCATGGAGTCGAGAATGAGTCGCCAAGCATAACTTAAAATCTGAACGGGAGCAAAATTACAAATCGACTCGCGGTAAATATAAATATAGAGGGACTCAAAAAGGAGAATATTATGAGGGTTATTACAACGTATAAGAAGGAAAGTTCTTTCAAAAATGGACCGGCATTTTTCGTTAACAAAAAAATGAGCAAGTGCCGTAGAAAGTTTACCGCCTTTGACATCCCTAGTATGTTCTTCCAAACGGATACCAATAGTACGTTTTGTACTGCCAATATAAAATTTAAAGTTACCATCGGTGGACAACAGGGGAACCACATACACCCCAGCAAAGCTTTTAAAGTCATCCTAGCACCCAGCTTATCAGACCGAATCAGATTAAATAAAGAAGAAACATTAGAGTGAGCAGGCCTGAAATCAAACTCAGAGCAGAACTGAATAAAGGGGCGGAAAATCCTAGGACGGTACGGGAAACTAGTTTTAAACGTACCATCCTAGGATTTTCCGCCCCTTTATTCAGTTCTGCTCTGAGTTTGGTTTCAGGCCTGCTCACTCTAATGTTTCTTCTTTATTTAACCTGATTCGGTCTGATAAGCTGGGTGCTAGGATGACTTTAAAAGCTTTGCTGGGGTGTATGTGGTTCCCCTGTTGTCCACCGATGGTAACTTTAAATTTTATATTGGCAGTACAAAACATACTATTGGTATCCGTTTGGAAGAACATACTAGGGATGTCAAAGGCGGTAAACTTTCTACGGCACTTGCTCATTTTGTTGTTAAAGAGAAATTCCGGTCCATTTCTTAAAGAACTTTCCTTCTTATGCGTTGTAATAACCCTCGTAATATTCTCCCTTTTGAGTCCCTCTTTATTTATATTTACCGCGAGTCTATTTGTAATTTTGACCCCGTTCAGATTTTAAGTTATGCTTGGCGACTCATTCTCGACTCCATGCAATTCAAGTCTCTTCATAGTTATCTTTGACGTCATCCTCTCGGGGATTGGGCCTGGCTGCCCCCCTTATTTTTAAAAAAAGATTTGAATTTGAAATTTCTGTAATAAAATTGTAAAATTTTTACTGTACTTTTCGTGATTTATGCTCGATTTTGAAACTGTTCAAAATGTTTTGTATTTTTTGATTCCCCTTAGATAAACGTAAGTTTATTGATAATTATATTTATGCAAATTTGTCACCTTTTCAGGTCTATATATGAAGGATTATTTCTATTTCCATGTAGCCACTGATGAAGAGCGTATTTGCGCTCGAAAGCGCTCTGGCCTTTTTTAAATTCTGTACGTCTTATAGTAAATGAAATAAAGACCTTCTATTATAGTTGTGTGCTTGATGGTCGGTCGGTTTGCCTTGAGGTCGATTAATGGTAGCCTAAAACCAGACCTCAGGCAAAAAGAGGTGGCAACATTTAGAAAGTCAGAGATCAATTTCAGTGACACACCAGCTAGAGTTCCAACTAGCGATGCAATTATGATGCGGTCAGATTCAATTGTGTTCAGAGATCGACTTCAGTACGAGCAGGAGTACAACACTTCGAGTTAGTACTAGTACTATATTCACTGATGTAAGAGTACCAGACAGAGTACTAGCATCTTGAACGCAAAGCTCTTGAGTAATAACTTCAATGACAGAGATGCAGAAAGATATGAAACAGAACCAAAGTACGAGGTGTGTCAATGGCCGAAGACGAAATTGGAGGTATGTGCTTATCAATTATTGTAGATGGTCATAGACCATTTTGATAAATAGAATTTACCTGGTATCACATGTCCAATCTCCTCCGCAAAATAATATTTGATATATTGTTGTAATTAATTTAATTATTAACAAAATGGTCCTAATAAATACTGTTATTTTTAAAGTTAAAAATTGGTGCAATTAATTGAGTAGCATTATGTTAATAAATATTATTTTACAGGAACTCTCACTAAAGGTAATATGGTGGGATAAAAGCGGCACAAGGCAATTTGTTTCACGACTATATGATATTATGGCGATGTTTTACGAATTACGATGTACCATCATGTTCTGGGAGTCATTAAATAGATTTCTTAAATGTGACTGTAAGTTACGTTCCTTTTTTGGTGCACCACATTAGCATAGAGTTAAGATACTTTTACCTCCATGGTTTTAAGATTTTAAGTAAAATAAATTATTGTAGTATTATGATGAATGGAATAAAAGTGTATGAATGATATATTTACTGCTTTTTCATAGAGAGAGATGCGATTTATATTTCAATGGCGTCATTTGAATACTCATTGCTCTCGATGAAGTTTTAAGTTTTCAAATATAATAAATTATTGTAGTATTGCGATAGTTTTAAAAATATTACAGCTGAATGTATTATATTTTAGAGATGTTTAAAAAAATTACATTACAGTTGGAAAGTGTTTCATAATCAATGCGTTATGCATGATTGATCTTGTTAAAATTATCATAATACTACAATAATTCATTTTACTTAAAAATTTAAAGCCATGGAGAGGTAAAAGTATTTTCTAACTCCATGCTTAAAACTTCATCGAAAAACACAATACTGTAGAATCGTTTACGTTTCTATTTAAAATCAATGAATATATTTTTATATTTTGCGTTAAAGAAATTCAGCAATTCTTATACAACTCATCTTACATCTTGATGTGTTTACATTCTCCATATGAAAAAATTAAGCTTCGTTGTAGAAATAATCAAAGTTTGATGATCATTTAATCTCCAAAATATTGTAATTGTTTTGGCGCAATATAGTATAGATGCACAGAAAAAATAAAAAAATAAAGCGGTTATAGGACGGATGCAATACTAAATATAAATTTAAAAAAATTTTAAAAATTACGATTTTGACATAAGATGGATGCCATATTTTATTTTGAAGTGGGTCACGTGATCTCTTTATAAAATATGGGTGCAATTATTATTTTTATTTTTATTTTAAAAACTACCGAACATATTTTGCTGAAATTTTTTTGTATATCTTATGTGTTAATTTGAATATTTCCTAAAATTTTCAAAGCACTTTGTGAATTTTAAATTCGCTTAAAATGTTTTTGAAAAATTAGGTCCCATAGGGTTCAATGTTTTTCATGTTTTCATCCCGGGTTCAATCCAAAACTAATTGGGTGATATTATTCATTTACATTCCCATATGTCCCCACAGATAGTCTGAACAACATACTAACATTTCATTTTGATAAAGTCATTTTTACGACAGTTGTGCGAACAGACAGACGGACATCCAGAATGAACAAAGTCATAAACACTTTTCAACTATGTTGTAAAGTGTTAATTAAAAAAAAATTAATTTATTCAGATCATAAAAAATGTAATTTCCCTCATTCATCACTGACATCATAATTGATCAAATGCAACATGGAATATGGTGATAGATTATTTTAAAATACATGAATAGAAATATCTCAATAGAAAGTTTATTAGATTACCAGCTTTGCCGAGATAACTCAATACCCTGATTCACAACTCTTTATTCCAGCTGAGGGTGGCGCGTATTAGGGTAATCGGGTGAAAATCATTTTGTAGCCTCGTAATGTGTTCCGGGAGAGTTTCGGACAAAAAGCAGTTGAGAATTGAAATTTTTAAATAATTGAGCCTTTCGTTTGACATTATGGGACACTTTTTTTTGTAAATCAATAGAAAAGAAATGAAAAATTTCAAGCCTTTATCGGCAAATAAAGAGAACGTGTTAAGACTTTGGATTAGAAGTACTTGAAAGAAAACAGCAGTATTTAAAAGTCATGTTTAACACCTATCGCGTGTGTTCCTATATTTTGCTTGTAGTTTTAAAAAATGCACTTTTAAAATGTAGTTTTAAAAAATGCACAAAAACTAAATTTAAATTTTCAATTCTCTTGTGACAAATGAAGATAAAGTCCCGTTATACGTATTTTCCCTGTATATAGTATAATGTATAACATGAGAGCATATGTTAGTATAATGAGAGCATTGTGACGGTATCTCGATTTTTCGAAGGACGGGCCCGTTTCAAGTATCCCTGAACTCGAAGCGAATGTTTTTGAGGTGATGTGTGTGTGAGTCTGTGGAGACCATATCTCACGAATGTCTCAAACGCTTGGCGATGAATTTAGTGAACTTTCTGGCTCATTCAGATAAATATTACTAACTTGACGATAATTCGTCCTAGATTGAAGTAAATATCGTTAAATTGCAAAATTATCGCTAAATTAACAAGAGTAACGCCACATTGATATATTAATTATTAAAACATTTTAATATATGGACTTTACTGCTTTTTGAGGCTATCAATCTCTACTTTTTATTACTGCTATCAATATTTATAAATGTCAATTTATATTTGCCTGAAACATAAGTAGATTGGATACTTTGAAATAGTTTTAGATGTTATCCAGAAAAGCATCATATGTTCAATTCAGCATTAAAAATATTGTGCCGTAGATCGCATACATCATTTTATTTTTGGGGGAGAAGTAAATTCATTGCATTATATAGGAAAAGTCATGTACTGCACACATCAGATTTTTACTTTTAAAAAGTAGAAAGTAAAAAGTAAAAGTTCAGTGAAGTTGACTTACCCGATCGACAACTTTTGGCGACGAGTGTTAAATAATGGGATACATTTTTATATTTTTATTGATAATAACAATGTGTTGTATTATAAAAATGAAAATTTTTAAGTTTTTTGCTGCAAATAAAGATAAAGTCCCAATATTTTTTTTCAAAACCCGGTGAAGTTGATCCGCTTGATATGCAACTTTTGATAACCAGCCCTAAGCCATGGATGAAAAAAAAAATATCCACCCTAATATACAGGTTAACAATACACTCTTTCGCAGTAAATATTGAAATTGGGAAATATGCATAGATCTTCAAAAGAAAAATTCTCAAATTGCAGTTATAAGCTTTATTGTTTAGCCTATTTTCGAATTAAGAAACAAAGTATGTGAATTCTAATGCACTCTAATGCAACGTAAAACGAAAATCTTCGTATCACCATCCCTATTATGTTACAATAAGTTTCTTGGGTCTCACGTCATAAGAAATCGAGTATAGAATCTGTTTCCGAATAAAATAAGTTTCGACGGAAATGTACATAAAGCAATTGGGTCTTAAGATTATCTTCTTGCTTCTAGACTGTAGACTTTCTTTTTTCTTTCACGAACGTGAAGATAAAAACTATTCAGCCAGGCGTAAAATTAAAAGGGTCTTCTGTGACAGGTATGATAGGATTTTCGTACCCTGCTAAGCAGATTAGTATAAATGGAGCATCGAAGGTTTGAGGATAGCAATAATTTCGAGGGGTAACAATACGCTTCTCTAGAAGAAGGGGTTTGTTAAAGTACGCTGGAGATTCTTTCACTTTAATAAAAATTTAACGTGAAAAAGAAAAATTATTTGTACATTAGGCTTCTTTGATTGGAAATAACAGATTTTAAATGTAGGCTTGCGTGGCTGTCGAAGCATCTTTATGCGAAACTTTCAATAGGATTTTTGTTAAAAAAATATTTAAAAGCTGCCTGTTGGAAAAAATGTAAGATGACATTTTTCATGGGTTAAATAACTACAGTTAAGTTGTCTTCAAGATATATATTTCAGAACAGAAATTCGCATGAAAAATTTACAGGCTTCATTTAAAAAAATTAATTTTATTATAGTATAAATGGAGCATCGAAGGTTTGAGAATAGCAATAATTTCGAGGGGTAACAGTACGCTTCTCTAGAAGAAAGGGTTTGTTAAAGTACGCTGGAGATGCTTTAACTCTAATAAAAATTTAGCGTGAAAAGGAAAAATTATTTGTACATTAGGCTTCTTAGATTGGAAATAACAGATTTTAAATGTAGGCTTGCGTGGCTGTCGAAGTATCTTTATGCGAAACTTTCAATAAGATTTTTGTTAAAAAATTATTTAAAAGCTGCCTGTTGGAAAAAATGTAAGGTGACATTTTTCATGGGTTAAATAACTACAGTTAAGTTGTCTTCAAGATATATATTTCAGAACAGAAATTCGCATGAAAAATTTACAGGCTTCATTTAAAAAAATTAATTTTATTATAGTATAAATGGAGCATCGAAGGTTTGAGAATAGCAATAATTTCGAGGGGTAACAGTACGCTTCTCTAGAAGAAAGGGTTTGTTAAAGTACGCTGGAGATGCTTTAACTCTAATAAAAATTTAGCGTGAAAAGGAAAAATTATTTGTACATTAGGCTTCTTAGATTGGAAATAACAGATTTTAAATGTAGGCTTGCGTGGCTGTCGAAGTATCTTTATGCGAAACTTTCAATAAGATTTTTGTTAAAAAATTATTTAAAAGCTGCCTGTTGGAAAAAATGTAAGGTGACATTTTTCATGGGTTAAATAACTACAGTTAAGTTGTCTTCAAGATATATATTTCAGAACAGAAATTCGCATGAAAAATTTACAGGCTTCATTTAAAAAAATTAATTTTATTATAGTACTAGCAGCATACCCGTTCTTCGTACGGAGTATATAATATAAAGAAATTTATAATTCGCAATCATGTGCAAATTATGTTAAAATATTAAATTTGTTGCTCATAAAGAGAAGTTTAAGAATATCTGTTCTCACTATGCAAAATTATCTTCACGGGCAGATCTGAGTCCCGGTCGTCCATTCTGTTGCTCCAAGTCCTCTGGACGAGCCGGACGGTCTGGGGCTTTCACGGGCAGATCTGAAGAATAAAACATCCTGGCCCCTTTTGTAAGCAAATTTACAAAAAAAAGGAATTGAATCAATATATGCAACCCCGTACTACTTATATTGTCGCAGATTAGAAAATATGCCAGTGTGTTAGTAGAAGCTTACCCGTATTGCAATATGTGTCTCAAAAATATTTGCCAAAATAAAAGAGATGATATAAAAAATTGAAAGTATCAATAATCCCCGTAATCTTAATACCAGAAGGTCGTAATTGATTCGAATATATGCCAATATATATCAAAATATATGCCAATATACCTGTACTACTTATATTCTCGTAGATTTGAAGATACACCCATGCATTTGTAGAAGATTACTCGTACAACGTACTATATATGAGTTTCAACAATTTTCGTCATAATAAAACAATTCCATAATAATTTGAAAATATCAGTAATCCCTGAATCAACAGTCCCCGAAAATATCAATAATAATGATATTTAAACCTGAAGACCGTAATTGATATTATCCAGTCAAAAATTCAATGTCAATGAAATTTATTTTATATACATATTTTTACTATTCAAATCGGAAAAGATTTAATAAAAATCATATGCCGCATAACATATTGGATCCGTTGCTAAGCGACATAATATCAATTGGTTTAAATAAATTGATGGAAATCATATCATCTGAATAATGCAATCTCCATGGAAGGTTTGGCGACATTTTCGTCAATTTAGCTATAACTTAAAAAATCGCCAAACTTTTCGCCAAGTGGGACTGTAGAACTGATAATCCCATTATGGGACAAATTGACGAAACATCATCACAATACTATCCCCTAACAAAACACAATTAATTTCATCTATTAAGTGCGATTTTATCAATTTCATGATATTTTTATGGATTTAGAAATATTTTTACGAATTTGGTGATATTAAAAAAAACCCTTAAATGTGTTACTAAGTAGGATGGATGGACTGACCGACAAATGCTACAGAAACATCCTTTCAGTACTTTATTCTAAAAAAAACAAATTTAATTTCATTGATTTGGGTCATTTTTATCAATTTGGAGACATTTCCACTAATATGGTAAAGTTTAAGAAAAGTTACCAAGTTATTTAGAGATATTCCTCTAAATTCGTAGCTCTGAATTTGCAGATCTGAAGAATAAAATATCCTGATCCTGTTTGTATATACTAAATGAAAACAGTAAAATTGTATTAGAAGATACATAAACTCGTTCTACTCTTTTTCTGCTTCAACAATCGGCTAAATGAATTTATTGGGTAAACACAATATATGAGTTTATTAGCTAAGCACAATATATGAGCTTGAAACCTCTTTGCTAAAATAAATGAAAGTGATGTACGCAGTCCGCAATATATATAATAAAAAGAACAATCAAACCGTTCATTTATAAAATATATTTTTACATCCATTTATTTATTATACAAATAAAAAAAAATAATAATAGACAACACATTTAATTTCATTCCGTTGCCGAGCAACATGATATAAGATAGAATCTTCCTTATAAAATGCGAAATTAAATAGCCATTTTGATTTCTTTATACTTTACATCGTTGAGTAAAAGCTTGTGAGAGATGAACCATGGAGGTAGATTTTTCCATTTAAATTCATGTTTCAAACAATTTATGTTTTCCTATAGTGACTAATTAATGCAAAAATCCTGCACCAAACTCGGAAATAAAGTTTTATTTCATTTTGGCGTTTAAAACAAACGATTTTCATCCTTTCCGTTTGGATAAACCACGGAGTTGGACAGTAGATCTCCTAAGAAAAAGTTCCGTTTTTCATTAATATATCGACAACCCCTGGTCTTAGAAACTCGAAACTTGGAAAAAATTTATGGGGGGCTATTTCAAGGCTATCCACAAGATTTCATTAAATTCGGTTCAGCCGTTTTCCCGTGATGATGAGACAAAGGAAAATTTCGTTTTTTACTAATATCTCGAGAACCACTGGTCGTAGAAACTCAAAACACGGACTAAATTTTAAGTGGGGCTATTTCTAGGCTACCCACAAAATTTCATCAAATTCGGTTCAGCCGTTCTCCCGTGATGATGGGACAAACAGACAGACAGACAGACAGACAGACAGATTTTCAATTTTATTTATATAGACTAGCAGCATACCCGTTCTTCGTACGGAGTATATAATATAAAGAAACTTGAAATTCATAATCATGCCCAAATTCTTATAGTATACTAAATGACATGTTTAATCAAAATATTCTGTTAAAATATTTAATATAATGCTCCTAAAAAGAAGTTTAAGAATCTCTGTTCTCGCTATATAAAATTATCTTCATGGACATATCTGAAGAATAAAACATCTTGGACCCCTTATGTAAGCAAATATAAAAAAAATATGGAATTGAATCAATATATGCAAAATAAAAGCGTTAAAATTGTATGGGATCCGTACTAATTATATACGCGAATATTAGAAAATATAACCTGTATTAGTAGATTACATGTATAAATTGAAAATACCAATAAACCCGTAATCTTTAAATCTGAAGACAGTCATTTATTCCAATATATGTCAAAATTAAAGTGCTAAAATTATATGGGAAGATATACACGTACTACTTATAATGTCCGATTATTAGTAGAAGATTACCCGTTTTGCAATATGAGTCACAAATGTTTTTTGGTAAAATACAACAGACGACGTAATAAATTGAATATATAATTAATCCCCTTAATCTTCATACCAGAAGACTGTACTTGATTCCAATATATATGCCAATATACCTGCACTACTTATATTCTCGTAGGTTAGAAGATATACCCGTGCATTCCTAGAAGATTACTCGTACAACGTACAATATGCGTGTGTCAGCAATTTTTGCCGCAATAAAACAATGGCGTAATAACTTAAAAATATCAATAATCTCTGAATCAATAATTCCGGAAAATATCAATAATAATAATGTTTAAACCTGAAGAGTATAATTGATATTCTCCAGTCCAAAATGAAATGGCAATGAAATTTATTTTATATACATATCTTCATTATTCAAATCGGAAAGGATTTAATAAAAATCGTCTGCCGCATAAACACATTGGATTTAAATCCGTTGCTAAGCGACATGATATCATTTGCTTCAAATAAATTGGTAGAAAAAATATCGTCTAAATAGTTATATTTCTATGGAACATTTGGCGACAGTTTCGTCAAATTAGCGACATTTTAAAAAATCGCCAAATTTATCGCCAAGTGGGACTGCAGAACTGACAGTTCCACTTTGCGACAAATTGACGAAATATCATCACAATACTATCCCCTAACAAAAAACAATTAATATCATTTATGTAGCGTAATTTTATCAATTTCAAGATATTTTTATAGATTTAAAAACATTTTTATCAATTTGGTGACATTTTAAAAATTCGCTAAATGTATTACTAAGTAGGATGGTTGGTCTGACAGATAAATGCTAACCAAACATCATTTCAGTACTCTCTTCTAACAAAACAAAAAAAAATTTCATTGATATGTAGAAGACCCAAGCCACACGACCAACCCGAAGGTTTATGGCAGCTGTTTGTGTGTCGTTTATATCAATTTGGTGACATTTCCGTCAATTTGGCAAAGTTTAAGAAAAGTTGTCAAATTAGCGATATCCCTCCAAATTCGTAGCTTTGAATTTGCAGATCTGAATGAAACATTCTTATCCCGTTTCAATATACTAAATGAAAACACTACAATTGTATTAGAAGATATACCCGCTCTACTCTTTTTCTGTTTGAACAATCGGCTATGTGAATTTATTGGCTAAACACAATATATGAGTTTAGTAGCTAAATACGATATAAGCTTGAAAACTCTTTGCCAAAATAAATGAAATTGATGTACGCAGTCAGCAATTAATATAATTAAAAGAAAAATCAAACCGTCCATTCATAAGATATACTTTTATATCCATTTATCCATTTATTTATTTATTATTTAAATCGAAAAAAAATAATAAAAACATTAACAAACACATTTAATTTAATTGCGATGCCGAGCAACATGACATATCCTCCTAAAATGTTAAAAATTATTAACCACTAACAGCACACCCGTTATTCGTACGGAGTGTATAATTTAAAGAAACTTAAAGTTCGCAATCATGTGCAAATTCTGTTAAAATATTAAATTTATTGCTCCTAAAGAGAAGTTTAAGAATATATGTTCTCACTATGCAAAATTATCTTCACGATCAGATCTGAAGAATAAAACATCCTGCCCCCTTTTGTAAGCAAATTTACAGAAGAAAAAATAGGAATTGAATGAATATATGCAACCCCGTACTAATTATATTGTCGCAGATCAGAAAATATGCCAATGTGTTAGTAGAAGATTACCCGTATTACAATATGCGTCTCAAAAATATTTGCCAAAATAAAAGAGATGACGTAATAAATTGAAAACATCAATAATATCCGTACTCTTTATACCAGTAGGTCGTAATTGATTCCAATATATGCCAATATATATCAAAACATATGTCAATATACCGGTACTACTTATATTCTCGTAGATTAAAAGATATACACGTGTATTTGTAGAAGATTCGTACAACATACAATATATGAGTTTAAACAATTTTTGTCATAATAAAATAATTGCATAATAACTTGAAAATATCAATAATCCTTGAATCAATAATCCCCGAAAATATAAATAATAATAATTTTTAAACCTGAAGACCGTAATTGATATTATCCAGTCAAAAATGCTATAAGAAAAATCAAATCGTTCTTTTCTAAAATATATTTTTCTATCCATTTATTTATTATTCAAATCGAAAAAATAATTATTAAAATTAACAGACAGATTTAATTTAATTGCGTTTCTGAGTAACATGATATAAGATAGAATCTTATAACATGTTAAATATGTCATGTCTTATAACATAAACTGCGAAATTAAATATCGATTTTGATTTCTCTATACTTCTCATTGTTCCGTAAAAGCTTGTTTTAAATAAACCATGAACCATGGAGATAGATTTCCCCTTTAAATCATGTTTCAAGCAATTCATGTTTTCAGAAAGTGACTAATTAACGCAAAAAATCTCCCATCAAACTCAGAGATTAAATTTTAATTCACTTTCAAACGATTTTCAAGCTTTTCGTTTGGATAAACCACGGAGTTAGGGAGTAGAACTCCTAGGAAAAAGTTCCGTTTTTCATTAATATCTCGACAACCCCAGATCTTAGAAACTCGAAACTTGGACAAAAGTTATGGGGGGATATTTCAAGGCTATTCACCAAATTTCATTAAATTCGGTTCAGCCGTTTTTCCGTGATGATGAGACAAACGAAAATTTCGTTTTTTACTAATATCTCCAGAACCACTGGTCGTAGAAACTCAAAACACGGATATAATTTTAAGTGGGGCTATTTCTGGGCTACCCACAAAATTTCATCAAATTCGGTTCAGCCGTTCTCCCGTGATGGTGTGACAAACAGACAGACAGACAGACAGACAGACAGACAGACAGACAGACAGATTTTCATTTTTATTTATATAGATAAATGGAGCATCGAAGGTTTGAGAATAGCAATAATTTCGAGGGGTAACAGTACGCTTCTCTAGAAGAAAGGGTTTGTTAAAGTACGCTGGAGATGCTTTAACTCTAATAAAAATTTAGCGTGAAAAGGAAAAATTATTTGTACACTAGCAGCATACCCGTTCTTCGTACGGAGTATATAATATAAAGAAACTTGAAATTCATAATCATGCCCAAATTCTTATAGTATACTAAATGACATGTTTAATCAAAATATTCTGTTAAAATATTTAATATAATGCTCCTGAAAAGAAGTTTAAGAATCTCTGTTCTCGCTATATAAAATTATCTTCATGGACATATCTGAAGAATAAAACATCTTGGACCCCTTATGTAAGCAAATATAAAAAAAATATGGAATTGAATCAATATATGCAAAATAAAAGCGTTAAAATTGTATGGGACCCGTACTAATTATATACGCGAATATTAGAAAATATAACCTGTATTAGTAGATTACATGTATAAATTGAAAATACCAATAAACCCGTAATCTTTAAATCTGAAGACAGTCATTTATTCCAATATATGTCAAAATTAAAGTGCTAAAATTATATGGGAAGATATACACGTACTACTTATAATGTCCGATTATTAGTAGAAGATTGCCCGTTTTGCAATATGAGTCACAAATGTTTTTTGGTAAAATACAACAGACGACGTAATAAATTGAATATATAATTAATCCCCTTAATCTTCATACCAGAAGACTGTACTTGATTCCAATATATAAGCCAATATATGTCAAAATATATGCCAATATACCTGTACTACTTATATTCTCGTAGGTTAGAAGATATACCCGTGCATTCCTAGAAGATTACTCGTACAACGTACAATATGCGTGTGTCAGCAATTTTTGCCGCAATAAAACAATGGTGTAATAACTTAAAAATATCAATAATCCCTGAATCAATAATTCCGGAAATATCAATAATAATAATGTTTAAACCTGAAGAGTATAATTGATATTATCCAGTCCAAAATGAAATGGCAATGAAATTTATTTTATATACATATCTTCATTATTCAAATCGGAAAGGATTTAATAAAAATCGTCTGCCGCATAAACACATTGGATTTAAATCCGTTGCTAAGCGACATGATATCATTTGCTTCAAATAAATTGGTAGAAAAAATATCGTCTAAATAGTTATATTTCTATGGAACATTTGGCGACAGTTTCGTCAAATTAGCGACATTTTAAAAAATCGCCAAATTTATCGCCAAGTGGGACTGTAGAACTGACAGTTCCACTTTGCGACAAATTGACGAAATATCATCACAATACTATCCCCTAACAAAAAAACATTAATATCATTTATGTAGCGCAATTTTATCAATTTCAAGATATTTTTATAGATTTGAAAACATTTTTATCAATTTGGTGACATTTTAAAAATTCGCTAAATTTATTACTAAGTAGGATGGTTGGTCTGACAGATAAATGCTAACCAAACATCATTTTAGTACTCTCTTCTAACAAAACAAAAAAAAAATTCATTGATATGTAGAAGACCCAAGCCACACGACCAACCCGAAGGTTTATGGCAGCTGTTTGTGTGTCGTTTATATCAATTTGGCGACATTTTCGTCAATTTGGCAAAGTTTAAGAAAAGTTGTCAAATTAGCGATATCCCTCCAAATTCGTAGCTTTGAATTTGCAGATCTGAATGAAACTTTCTTATCCCGTTTCAATATACTAAATAAAAACACTACAATTGTATTAGAAGATATACCCGCTCTACTCTTTTTCTGTTTCAACAATCGGCTATATGAATTTATTGGCTAAACACAATATATGAGTTTAGTAGCTAAATACGATATAAGCTTGAAAACTCTTTGCCAAAATAAATGAAATTGATGTACGCAGTCAGCAATTAATATAATTAAAAAAAAAATCAAACCGTCCATTCATAAGATATACTTTTATATCCATTTATCCATTTATTTATTATTTAAATCGAAAAAAAATAATAAAAACATTAACAAACACATTTAATTTAATTGCGATGTGGAGCAACATGATATATCCTCCTAAAATGTTAAAATTTATTAACCACTAACAGCACACACGTTATTCGTACGGAGTGTATAATTTAAAGAAACTTAAAGTTCGCAATCATGTGCAAATTCTGTTAAAATATTAAATTTATTGCTCCTAAAGAGAAGTTTAAGAATATATGTTCTCACTATGCAAAATTATCTTCACGATCAGATCTGAAGAATAAAACATCCTGCCCCCTTTTGTAAGCAAATTTACAGAAGAAAAAATAGGAATTGAATGAATATATGCAACCCCGTACTAATTATATTGTCGCAGATCAGAAAATATGCCAATGTGTTAGTAGAAGATTACCCGTATTACAATATGCGTCTCAAAAATATTTGCCAAAATAAAAGAGATGACGTAATAAATTGAAAACATCAATAATATCCGTACTCTTTATACCAGAAGGTCGTAATTGATTCCAATATATGCCAATATATATCAAAACATATGTCAATATACCTGTACTACTTATATTCTCGTAGATTAAAAGATATACACGTGTATTTGTAGAAGATTCGTACAACATACAATATATGAGTTTAAACAATTTTTGTCATAATAAAATAATTGCATAATAACTTAAAAATATCAATAATCCTTGAATCAATAATCCCCGAAAATATAAATAATAATAATTTTTAAACCTGAAGACCGTAATTGATATTATCCAGTCAAAAATGCTATAAGAAAAATCAAATCGTTCTTTTCTAAAATATATTTTTATATCCATTTATTTATTATTCAAATCGAAAAAATAATTATTAAAATTAACAGACAGATTTAATTTAATTACGTTTCTGAGTAACATGATATAAGATAGAATCTTATAACATGTTAAATATGTCATGTCTTATAACATAAACTGCGAAATTAAATAACGATTTTGATTTCTCTATACTTCTCATTGTTCCGTAAAAGCTTGTTTTAAATAAACCATGAACCATGGAGATAGATTTCCCCTTTAAATCATGTTTCAAACAATTCATGTTTTCAGAAAGTGACTAATTAACGCAAAAAATCTCCCATCAAACTCAGAGATTAAATTTTAATTCACTTTCAAACGGTTTTCAAGCTTTTCGTTTGGATAAACCACGGAGTTAGGGAGTAGAACTCCACGGAAAAAGTTCCGTTTTTCATTAATATCTCGACAACCCCAGGTCTTAGAAACTCGAAACTTGGACAAAATTTATGGGGGGATATTTTAAGGCTATTCACCAAATTTCATTAAATTCGGTTCAGCCGTTTTCCCTTGATGATGAGACAAACGAAAATTTCGTTTTTTACTAATATCTCGAGAACCACTGGTCGTAGAAACTCAAAACACGGATATAATTTTAAGTGGGGCTATTTCTGGGCTACCCACAAAATTTCATCAAATTCGGTTCAGCCGTTCTCCCGTGATGGTGTGACAAACAGACAGACAGACAGACAGACAGACAGACAGACAGACAGACAGACAGACAGACAGATTTTCATTTTTATTTATATAGATTAGGCTTCTTAGATTGGAAATAACATATTTTAAATGTAGGCTTGCGTGGCTGTCGAAGTATCTTTATGCGAAACTTTCAATAAGATTTTTGATAAAAAATTATTTAAAAGCTGCCTGTTGGAAAAAATGTAAGGTGACATTTTTCATGGGTTAAATAACTACAGTTAAGTTGTCTTCAAGATATATATTTCAGAACAGAAATTCGCATGAAAAATTTACAGGCTTCATTTAAAAAAATTAATTTTATTATAGTATAAATGGAGTATCGAAGGTTTGAGGATAGCAATAATTTCGAGGGGTAACAGTACGCTTTTCTAAAAGAAGGGGTTTGTTAAAGTACGCTGGAAATGCTTTAACTCTAATAAAAATTTAGCGTGAAAAGGAAAAATTATTTGTACATTAGGCTTCTTAGATTGGAAATAACAGATTTTAAATGTAGGCTTGCGTGGTTGTCGAAGTATCTTTATGCGAAACTTTCAATAGGATTTTTGTTAAAAAAATATTTAAAAGCTGCCTGTTGGAAAAAATGTAAGGTGACATTTTTCATGGGTTAAATAACTACAGTTAAGTTGTCTTCAAGATATATATTTCAGAACAGAAATTCGCATGAAAAATTTACAGGCTTCATTTAAAAAAATTAATTTTATTATAGTATAAATGGAGCATCGAAGGTTTGAGAATAGCAATAATTTCGAGGGGTAGCAGTACGCTTCTCTTGAAGAAGGGGTTTGTTAAAGTACGCTGGAGATGCTTTAACTCTAATAAAAATTTAGCGTGAAAAGGAAAAATTATTTGTACATTAGGCTTCTTAGATTGGAAATAACAGATTTTAAATGTAGGCTTGCGTGGCTGTCGAAGTATCTTTATGCGAAACTTTCAATAGGATTTTTGTTAAAAAATTATTTAAAAGCTGCCTGTTGGAAAAAATGTAAGGTGACATTTTTCATGGGTTAAATAACTACAGTTAAGTTGTCTTCAAGATATATATTTCAGAACAGAAATTCGCATGAAAAATTTACAGGCTTCATTTAAAAAAATTAATTTTATTATAGTATAAATGGATTATCGAAGGTTTGAGGATAGCAATAATTTCGAGGGTAACAGTACGCTTTTCTAGAAGAAGGGGTTTGTTAAAGTACGCTGGAGATGCTTTAACTCTAATAAAAATTTAGCGTGAAAAGGAAAAATTATTTGTACATTAGGCTTCTTAGATTGGAAATAACAGATTTTAAATGTAGGCTTGCGTGGCTGTCGAAGTATCTTTATGCGAAACTTTCAATAGGATTTTTGTTAAAAAATTATTTAAAAGCTGCCTGTTGGAAAAAATGTAAGCTGACATTTTTCATGGGTTAAATAACTACAGTTAAGTTGTCTTCAAGATATATATTTCAGAACAGAAATTCTCATGAAAAATTTACAGGCTTCATTAAAAAAAAATAATTTTGTAAGTAAATTATATTATACTATATTTATACCATATTACTTATTAGACTGCAATATATATACTAAAATGTTAATTAAAATAAATTGAAAAAATCTTCAGAATACCCTATTTATTAAATAGTTACCCTTTAATACATATATATATATATATATATATATATATATATATATATATATATATATATATATATATATATATATATATATATATATGTATATATATATATATATATATATTATATATGTATATATATTATATATATATATATATATATATATATATATCATTCTAGGAAATCACAATCTAGGAAAATTATACATAAGCTGAGTATAGACGCAGTTGCAGCTCTAAACAAACCCGCTATATAAAATCAATATATAAACAAAGAAAAGGTATAATGATAACAAAATGAATTAAATTAAGGTGTGCTTACGGGGTATTAGCAATGTCAAGGGAGATTGTGACCCCTTATCCTGATTGAAGCATGCTTTAAATCCCGGGAAACACTCCCAGAAACGACTAATTGCCCTAATTTTCTCATTTTACTGAATTGCATTTTCACTAGACGTGATGTCTAATATGGAATAGGCTTCTTTGTGACTTTCGACATTTATTTTGGTTTTATGGTATTTTGTATTCCACACTGGATTCTGCTTTTCCCGTACACACGGATGGTTGCTGATTCGGGCAATTAGTCGTTTCTGGGAGTGTTTCCCGGGATTTAAAGCATGCTTCAACCAGGATAAGGGATCACAATCCCCCTTGACATTGCTAATACCCCGTAAGCACACCATAATTTAATTCATTTTGTTATCCTTTTACCTTTTCTTTGTATATATATTGATTTTATACATATATATATATACATATATATATATATATATACATATATATATATATATATATAATATATAACCTTATATTTTTATCCTTAGTCTTGGTCAATAGTTACATATTTATAGCAGGTAAGCAAGAGATGGGTTTTTTGTACTTACAGTAATTTGCATAGTTTTTGATTAGAAAATTTCAATTTTATTTATATATATATATATATATATATATATATATATATATATATATATATATTGTATATACATATATATAAATATATATATATATAAAATATTAAATAATTAATCATCCATTATCATGTTATTAGTTCTAGTTATATTTTATAAATACACATTTGTTTTTAATAATCATTACATTACAGCTTAAAATATCATCACCATCGCTGCAAGTACACATATCTACAAGTCGTATGAAAATGCATGTACCTCGCGGTTTTTTCTAGAATATAGCATTCTATTCAAGGAGTTGCAAAAAACTTTCGAAAATTAAAAAAAATTAATAGTTTTCAAAAAACTTCTGAAATAGGGGGAGAATCGACCTAGTCCTATAACACGTACTTTCCCCAATTTTCGATCTGCAATCTTGATTTTTTCAAAACGGAAACTGGAGATGGTTCAAAGAGAGCTGAAGAAAATCGATAGTTTTTTCCACAGATTTTTAAAACACAGCCACATTCAAGAAATCTCCGGAAAGAGCGGCAAAGAGATATATTTTAAAAATTTAATTAACTGCTCAATTCTAGAACTGCGATCTCTATTTTTTTCTTAACTGAATCTAAAAGTTTCAGATTTCTTGTTCAAGTGTCGCACATTTTGAAAATTTGATAATCCCTTCCTTACAGAAATGAAACAAAAAGCGTCTTAAAAAGAGCTAAATGGATACCCATCTAAAAATCAATCTTCTAATACAATTTTCGTGGTAGGATCTAGGATTTTGCTAGCAGATTTTGTTTCTTTTTATAAGAATTTTCAAATTTTTTATACGATTTTGAAGTTAAAATTTTATTTTTTGAAGCATTTACCTTCAAAATATAACATTCCATTCTTGCAATCGCTGTTGCTATTTCTAAAGAAGTAATATTTGAATCATTCAAACAATTAAAAATAATTTTATTATTCAGAGCTCTAATTCTAAAGCAATCGTTGAGACTTTTATTATTTTTGGCGTCTGACGTCATGGGCAGAGTTGGATTGAGATTTTATAAAAATATTTACGTATTATATTAAGCTAACGATGCAGAAGAGTATTGAGAATATTGCGGAAGATCGTACAATTGTTATTTGCGAAAGATAGTACAATTAGTCTGATTGTGCTATGAATGTTGAAATTGCGATGTACTTTGTATCCTATGGACCCACTCGACATGCTCATGCTAAATTTAGACCCACTTTTATTGCTGTGCGACTTTTGCGCCAGCGCATAAGGGGGATTTGGGCAAAGTAACGTGGACCCTTTTTAAAATCTTTGTTTTTATCTATCTCAACGACTCTTGTTCCGGTTTTGATGCGTTGTATTTTTTATACTCTACAATGTACCTATTCAACCTACTCATGCTAAACTTTGACTCACTTTTGTTGCTTTGAGACTTTTACACCCACGCAGTGGCCCCAGAACTTGCTAAGTAACTGATTCCTATAAAAAAAAATGGTTGCTATATATAGTGACTGCTGGCGGGAAAAGCTCGCTAGCAACGCTTAGAAAAAGCTATATTGTGTGTTTTATAGTATATTTAAATTACTAACATGTTAAATTCAATAAAACATTTACCACTACATGATAATTACACTCTTTCATTGGTAACTACATTTTCCTCATATAGCCCTAAGAAATTTTCCTTCTCACACGCACTCATTTTTGAAACACGCAAAGTAAGTGGTATATTTTGCTCACTACAACATTCAGAATACCTTTTTCAATTTTTATCATTTTCAAATGACCTTAGCTCAATTATTTCGAGGCACATAATTAACTTTTTGTACATTAAACGGGACTATTGAACGAAAAGAACATTACAGACTGCTTTATTGAACGAAAAGAACATTACAGATATGCTTTCTAACGAAATTAGCCTTTATCATTCAGTTTGAAAAGATTGCAAACATTTAAGACGTATAAAGATATTCAGAAGTTTATATTTAACTAAAGTCGTACTAATTACAAATTCCATCTTTCGTAATTTTATAATCGTAGCTATATAATTCATGCCTTCTAAGTAATATGAAAATTTAATTATAAATTCACTCCACGTTATATTACATTTATTACATCTTTTTATGCAGCATATACATTACTTTCTGTGAACCTAAAATATAAGACATTCCATCATTTAATAATGTCGGATATATTTGATATCATATTAAGCTGTTAAACTTTCTCCTAAAGCTTTTACATTTCCACATTCTTAGAGTGGCATTAAGTAAGGAAATAAAATTTAAGCCGATTTGCTCATTTGAAAAGATCCTTAGTGAGTTCTAACTTCTGTTTAATTGAAAAAGCATTTTCAAATTATATCACTTTTCTTTAGCGGTAACGGCTTTCCACAAAGTGCACTAATAATATTAAATCTTTACTACCTCACGTGACCCCACGATACATGAAATGTTCAAAAGCAGTATTATTAAATATTATGTACAGGATATCATTCTCAAGAATTTACTGAGTTGCAAATGAAGAAAAAAAAAGTAGTGAAATTTTTAAAAATGACATTTTGTTTTATCCTTCTTTTCGCTGAACAATTAGTCGTCTACAAATAGCCTGTTTCGAAATTTAGAAAATCAAAGAAATGTTCACGATCGACAGGAAATACGTAGAAAAATTGATAATGAAATTGAAGGCGCTGCAAAAAGTTTAAATAACTAGTCATTTAAACCGCGCTTTGCGCGTTCTCGATGTCTAGTGTTCACAATATATGTATATTAAATTATTATATTATTAATATTGTGAGACCAGAAGTAGATCTCACATTTGTTTTGATGAGACAGTATATATTTTATGTTCAATATTATTTTATGTACAGTATTAATTGTGTATGAAACGGCAAACAGTACTTCTAGTCTGGATGACGTCAGGTTTTACAGCATGTGAACCCAGAGGTGAGATAAAACCATAAACCAGGAGTGTCAGGACAGAGGGGGCCGAGCGGGCCCTTACGAAAACGTGAAATAGCGGCATTGGATAAAAGATTAACCAATGGAAAAGGTGCTTGTTGCGTCACCTGAATGCTGCAAATCAGAGAAAAGGGGGGAGAAATACTCCGAGAAAAAGATAACCACAACTTGTGACAAAAGGACGACTTGTTCTTAGATAGAGATATGTGTGCGACATCATGATATAAAGACGATACTAGAATAGGAGTTCGACATTATGACTAGAAAGATATGACTTGGCGAATACAGAAATGACTACGAGAATGACATAAGTAGAGTGTTAGAGTCAGCAGCACAATATGTTCGAAGTTAAGGGGTGATGCATTACACTACGAATTAATGCTAGGACGACATCGTACGTGCTGCTAACAAATTCCAAGACAGACTTGAAGGTATGTGGTCCTCAAAAAGATATCTAGGTCTAAACATATTTTAGGCAATTTAAGTTGTCTCACATGTTCCCTCCGCTGAAACAATATGGTTAATTGTTGTAATTGAATAATTAAGTATTTATGTTTTTAATAAATGTTTTATTGTTAGAGTTAAAATGGTGCGAACCATTAAGTACTATATTAATTAATAATTCTTTTACAGAACTAGCACGAAAGTTAAATAATTGGAGGGTTAATAGCGGCACAACAAAGTAATGTACAATTTAACAAATAAGTGCCAATATGCGAGCAATTTACGGCCATGTTAAGATATAGATTTTATGTTGATAATTATAATAATTAAGATTAAAGTTTAAATTTAAGTTTTCTTTATGTTTCATTTCGTTTCCCACAAATATATATATATATATATTACAATTTCCTATCAAGAACTACAGACTTAATAAAAGGTGTTGATAAGCAATTTTCATTATTAACCACAGTAGGATATTGAATTCTGAGTTGTTTCTGAGAGGCAAAGTGGTGTAATTTTTTTTATAATACCTTTTGCCATCCCTAGCTCGAATTTTAATTTTTTTTCTTCGTTGATCAGAAAACCGAGCCGGGACGAATGAGACCAAAACCAAATTCTGACTTGAGTGAAAGTGCTCAGTCGTTTTGAAAAGTGGTTTCGAATTTCTTTATTAATCCTTTGCATATTCATCTCTAATTCACATTTTCGAAATCTTAGATATTTCCAATCTCGAAGTTAAGTCGGATTAAACGGCAATAAATCAAAGATTCTAGCTATAGTGAAAGTGCTTGAAAAGTTTGATCAGTCAGGTAGTCAGTTGAGTGCATAATATTATGAGATTCCGATATCTACATTTTTCCAATTTAATTAGTTATACGAAAACAAATCTTGTGTAGAAATGAAAAATATTTATATTCGATAGAAATGGCTGATAATCTCTCAATATCAGAAAACATCCTGAGAAATGTGACCCTGCATTCCGAACAGACGGAAAAACATACAGCCTTGAAATTTTACTTACAGACAATATATGAAACCATATATGTGCAAATAAGCCTTAGTATATTAAGAATTAATTCATAGAAAGTTTAGCATTGCCTGTACGGGTGATGATTTAATGGATCGAGCCGACTTACAACTTCAATGTTGCGTAAACAAACATCACAAAGATGAACGTATATATATATATATATATATAAATATAAATATATATATATATATAGTATATACACTGCTGGACAATTGCTAAGGGCAGATCACAAATTGCAATGTAGAACAACATTAAGCGGGGATGGAGGCCCAGCAGGATAAAATATTGCTGACACACTGCTCGGACATTGGATTAGAGATCATTTATTGTTCTGGAAAATACAGAAGGTTCTGAAACATCTGAAAGGGGAAAAAGTGTTCATTTGATGCTGTGTACGGAGAAATGGAAAAATGCATATGAACGACAGGAGCCATCTTTGAGGAAGGTGTCAGTACGGGATATGTCCACCATGGAGTGCGATGCAACATTCCACACGTCATGTCATGCTTTGCACAACGTTATCCAGAAGCTGATGAGATAAGTTATCCCCCTCCTCCGTCAATGCACGGATAAGGGTATTCATGTTTGTTAGAGAATATTTTCGACCAGCAAGTCGCCTTCCCAAAGCATCCCAAACCATTTTCAATGAGGTTTAGACCTGTAGAACGTGCTGGCCATACGATGCATTGAATACCCTCGCTGACTAGACAATCCTGAATAGCGAGTGTTCGATGACATTGTGCGTTGTCGTCCATGAAAACAAATGTATCATCGACAGCACCACGGAAAAGGCGAACATGAGACAGTAAAACTTCATCAATGTATCGTTGGCCGGTCATAGTCCCAGTTGCAACCACATGTAGGGGCGTGAGGCCATTTTGATCATAATGCCGGCCCATACCATGATATGCATGTCGGATATCAGTCTCTTTCCTGGATATTTTCTGGACGATAAGGAGTACTACTCTCACGACAGATCAGTTGGCGTCTACAATCCGATGACAGACTGAACCTACTCTCATCTGAGAATAATACGCAAGCCCAGTCCTGTTCGGTCCAATTGCGGTGCTCATGACACCATTGCAAACAGCCGGTACGGTGCAGTCTGGATAATGGGACACACACAACAGGTCTGCGGGAGTATAGTTCTCCTTCTTCCAAACGTCTGGCTACAGATTTTTGGGAGATCCACTGTCCTGTGGTAGCAAGAAACTGATTTGCCACCTGATGAGCTGTGGGGCGCCGGTCCCTTTTTTGCCGATAGGACAATGTACCTGTCCACTGCAGGCTTCGTACTTCTAACACGACCTCCTCCGGGACGCTTGCTACACATTTCAGTTGTTTTAAATGCTTGCCACAGTCGTAAAACAACGCTGTGGACGAAGTCGAACTCCCTGGTAACATCTGTTACTTTACGCCCTTCTTCAATCTTTCTAATAATACAGCCACGCGTAAAATCATCTAAATGATTCGGGAGGACATATAGCAAATTCCAAGTTCGTCAATTACATCTTTCCCGTGAAACTTTCACTTGGAACAACAACTGTCCACACGCGTTAAATCTTTTAAGTATCTTATCAGCGCTATCACGTGACGAACAGGCATAGAAATGAAAAATTTGCACACGGACACCTCTTCTTACTGTATCCTGCACTTATTCTAATTTTCTGCATTTTGCTTCCTTTCATTTTGCGGTTGCTATGGGTGATAGTCTCATCCGTCCTTAGCAATTGTTCAGCAATGTATATATATTAATGTATATATTATTTATATATATATATATTTATACATATATATATATATATATATATATATATATATATATATATATATATTGTTAATTGCTTAGGAGCGTTTCGCAACTATGATTTAAAATTAACATTTGCGATTATAATGTAATTATTAATGTTATTAATGCAATCATCAATTATATCTTTTATTGTTAATACATTCTGTTGCAAATCAGTATATGCATCCATAAAAAAATTGAACTACAGCCGCAAATCTCGGCATGCAAATGTCGCTTTAAGAGTTGTTCAAATGATCAAACTGTCAGTACCAATGATATTATAGGGCTCATGCAACACGCAAGAGAAAGACGCATTGTACATTTTTTAAAACGACTGGTGTTCTCACTCATAGTCAATTGGAACTGGATTTTCTGCTTTGATACTGCGAGTTGTGTATAAAGATGCCTTTGAGATGTACTCGACAGCGATACTAACTATTTTAGGAAAAAAATTGGTATACAGAAACAGAAATATTTGTACTGTATAACCATGTTAGGCGTACGTAAAACAGAATTCTGATCATTAAATATGAACTAAAGGAAATTGATCTTTGAATAACACGAGAAGTAATCGGATCTTTTCGTGTGCTTGATTTTTGCAGAGAATACAGTCGTCATACACCTATTTTTCAAACCATCTAATTCAGATTATAGCACGTCTCGAACATTCTCGAATGAATGTCTGTAATGTTTCAATTTGATGTAATGTTTCAAAATATTTCAATTGATAATTCCGTCAAACACTTCGCATTTTCCCTTCGCTTTCATGCTTATTTTATTTCAGTTACAGTCTTATATGTTCATCGGTACTCCCTCTGAACACTAACTATTCATCTAAATTCAAATAATTCTCTGTATTTATAGACGAGCTCATATTCATACAAGCTTTGCATGCACGTTTAGATGCACATTTTCATACACATTTTGCATGCACGATGCATTACATTATCTTCCTCCTAAAGATTCGTTTCAGAAACATTCTCATATTTGTCAGGCTCTTTTTCGTCACCCTTTAGAACTACAATTTAACATTTATGACGAAGGACTGGGTTATTTTGTTCTGTAATTCGAAATTAGCGTTTATGATGTTCCGGTTTATATAGTATCCTTTCAAACATTTGATGTTGCTTAAATACGAAGGTTGCAGAACTAATATGTAATTAATTATGTGGGAATTAATGGAGTTTAACATTTTTCATTTTTGATGGATAGTTGTGGGGATCACAGCTATCCACGATTAAAGCAACTTACTTCTCTTTTTTCATCTAACATTCCATACCCACGGATTAAATATACTTTCCATCACCCATGCTCTTTAAATATTCAACTACAATGTGTACAAGGAAAATTTCATAAATTGATATAAATAAAATAAAAATAAAGGAGCAAATCAACCTTACTTAAATTTTAAAATTTACTATACACATTTTATTTAAAATTTAAATTGATTTTAAATTGTATTTAAAAATTTAACAATGTGTCATGCGTTTAAGTTAAATTTTTTAAACTTTGAGATAGTCAATCTTCGAATGCAGAAATTAATTTTTGAGATTTATGATTTGCAAATCATTACGGACAAAATTGTATCGACTATAAGTCAACATTTATCAACTGTTAACATATATCGACTGTAAGTTAACATTTTTTTATGTGGTAGATTTTTATATCACTGATGCATCTTAGTTTCGCGTTTTAGTCATAGTCAAATAAAAATTTTTAACTGCGACTAAAAAATACTATGTGCGATTTGAATAATTGTTGGTATCCTTCGGCAAGGTACCTAGACTGAAAATACAACTCCCGTTATTCAGAAACTTGGCTCAAATCATTTTGACCTTCCAAAGGACATTTTGTTTTTAATACTTGGCGCGGAGTATTTTATCCTAAAATTGTGTTTTTGTAAGATTTATATATTTTAACGATAGACAAAAATATCTTCAACTGAAAATTATTGTCCATATTTACATTTTCTTTTGCGCTCAAGAGAAATGTGTAAGTAGCGAGAACTCGTTTCCTTTTCAATTCCTGAAAAACTCGCAATTTAAAATAGGAACATATTTTTTAAAAAGAACTAATTGATTTTCCCTTTTTTAAATACTTTAATTGCGAAATTTTTTTAATACGTCAATCTTCTGTAATTGCAACAAATTCAAATAATATTTTTCAAAAACCTCTCGAACCAAATTAGATTTCATATTTTACGAAATTGTGTGGTTTAGATAATGTCTCTGGCAAAGTGCAATGTTAAAACGCTTAAAAAGTGATCTCTCTATGGGGTAAATATAGGTAATGAATTTTCATTTAAATGTTACATTTTAGCACATTCGCAATACATTTTGAAATTGGAAAACAGTTTTAAATCTTTAAAATCAGAATCTTTAAATTGAAGTTACGAGCGTTAAGTGCTTTGCCCATTTTCGAATCGAAATACAAAAAATTGTATCGCAATGATCCGTAGCACAACAAAACGAAAATCTTCATGTCTGCTTCCTTGTGCCATAAAATATTCTTCATATTCAAACACATTCATGTCTGCTTCCTTATTGTGAAATAACATATTCTTCATATCCTCACCCAAAAAGAAGTTGCAAGGGATATATTTCTAAATAAATACATTTCGGATGTAACGTACTTAAATCAATTCGGTCTTAAGATTATCTCTCTACCTCTAGACTGTAATGTATTTTTCTCTCTTGAAAGGGAAGATAAAAACTATTCACTCAAGTGTAAAATTAAAAGGGCGAGTTTTCTGTGACAGGTATGATAGGATTTTCGTACCCTTCTAAGTAGATAAGTATAAATGGGACATCCAAGGTTTGAAGATAGCAATAATTTCGACGGCTAAAGGTACACTGCTGTAGAAGGAGAACTTCTGTGAAACTGAAAGCGTTTCTTAAAATAATCTTCAGATGCTTTTTCTCTAATAAAAAATTTAACGTGAAATAGAAAAATTATTTGTACATTAGGCTCTTTAAATTGGCAATAACAGACTTTAAATGGGGAACTAAGTAGCCATCTCAGTTGCTTCACTCGAAACTTTAAAGAATATTCTTTAAGAAAAAAATTTCAAAGCTTTATTTTTGTTGGAAAGATACAGTGGAGGAAGCATTTTTCGTACGTTGAATAAACAGTTAAAAAATTCTTGAAATACGCACTTACCGCTGATATCATATATGTTATAAAGAATTTTATGCCAGCTTCATTGTTAACTGAAAAATTTTTAAATTTCTAAATGTTGTTTATATTAAATAAGGTGTTTCAACGTTTGAAGCGATTAAGCAAAAAGACCAAGCTTCTTACTTTTCAGTTGGACGCGATTTGATGTTGTCTGTCTGTCTGTATGTTTCGTTCAAAGATAGCTCCTCCGATATTTAGCCATTATTTATTTCATTTAGATGTATGCTAATAATGAATGTTTTGCTGACCGTCTTTGATGCTAAACATGAAAGGATACAAATTGGACGCACTGTACCCCCTTCATTGATAGAATTTATTAGGCAAAACCCCTAAAACTTCACAGTTTTTGTTTGGTTTCTTCCCCTACAGTTTGGACATATGGCGAAAATAAATGTTTTACAATTCGAGTTCGATGTCAAGCGTGGTGGGAATCAAAGTGCGAGTTCTGCTTCCAGCCTACTTTACTGACGGATATTGCTGGACGATAACTCCTCTAACACAACCAAATTTTCAGAAATTTGGATAAGTGGTGCAAATTGATGTTTTATAATAAGTTCATTTATGAATATAGTGTAATAATTATTACATGTGCTGAGCCCCATTTACTGATGTAAGCATTCTCCGACTTTCTACACTATTAAAAGCCATTCGCTTATGTTTGTATGTGCTGTCTCTGCGAAAGCCCCTACTTGGCCCAGAAGTTTGCGTTTTCTTTTACAAACGCAGCTATCGTTCTGGAGAATTGCTGGAAAGTTTCAAAAATTCAAAATATTTTATACATTTTTAAATATTTGTAAAAACTCTCTTTTTGACCCATTTTGAAGATAAAAAGGCTATGTACCCACTATTCCGAAGCACCTACTTGGTCTAGATGTTCGCTGTTTTTAAAGCAGATATCAATCCGGAAAATAACCCGACATTTTCAGAAATTCGAAAAATTTACCAGATTTTTAAATGTTTCGCTCTTTTCAGGCCGTTTTGAGGGTAAAAAATGTATGTGCCCTCTCTTCGAAAGCCCCTACTTTGTCTAAAAACATGCGGTTTTTTCTTTGAATATATCTATCTATCTAAAGGGTAGCCCAAAACCTTAGAAAATTCGAAAAATTTAATAAATTTTTACATATTTGTAAAAAGCATCTCTTTTTAGGCTATTGTGCAGGTAAAAATGTATATGCCCCCTATTCCAACGCCCCTATTTGGTCTAGAAGCTCCCGTTTCTTTTATGTAGCTGTCGATCCTGAGAGTAACCCGAAACTTTCGAAATGGAATAGATTTTTAAATATTTCTCTCTTTTTAGACCAGTTTAAAGGTAAAAATGCATGTGTCCACTATTACGAAGCTCCTACTTGCTCTAGAAGATCACGTTGTTTTATGTAACTATCAATCCGGAGAGTAGTCCAAAGCTTTCAAAGATTCAATGCATTTTGAAACATTTGTAAGAAAATCCTCTCTTTTTAGGCTATTTGGGGGTTAAAAATGTATATGCCCTCTATTCCAAAATCCCTATTTGGTCTAGAAGTTCAAGTTTTTTTTTAATGTTGCTATTGATCCGGAGAGTAGTCCGAAACTTTAAAAAATTCAAGACATTTAATAGATTTTTTAAATATTTGTAAAAACCTTTTTTCAGACGGTATAGGGAAAAATCAAACTCATCAAAGTAAAGTTAGAATCTCGTTTATTTTTTTTTGTTTGTTTGAACAGGAGACAGATAAATTTCAAAAAGCCTCTAGAAATCGGATTTTTGAAAAAGTCGATAGTTTTTTTCTTAAGGCAGATTTTTTAAAATCGCAAAATAGGACGCTGAAATGCATTTAAAACAAATACTTTTTTCCGCGGAATTAGTCTGAAATGTTCATACCATAGACGTCTGGGTAAGTGCTATTTAAAATACAAAAATCAAAATCTGCAAATTTAGACAATAGCATTTATTTTTGTTTTTTGTTTTTAAATCAAAGATTGTATCCTTATTGTAAGCATTCCCTAAAATAATCACTATGTTCCGATAAAAACTTCAAAAGTTACCAATTAAATTTTTAATCGTACAGACGTCATCAAGTTAAAGTTATTTCGGGACCCTTGAAGGAGGGTGCAAAGTCCGGTAAATATGATATTTTAAGGATTTCTGTCCATTGGGAGTAAAATATGTTGATTGGGGCATTAAATTTGAGGGCTCATTTGACTCATCTAACTGTTTTACTTATTGAAGCTATTTCGCAAACGTCCGTTGGGAGGGGCTTATTTCGGCATTTCTAACTTAGGGTGGTTTTGTCCTTCCAGAAGAGGATACTTTTTGATTTGGCGAAGTTCTGTGCTCTGCTGGTGGCGAATTCCGATGCGTTTAGTATCTTAATTGTTTAAAATTTACGGTTCCACTGTATTTGTAGACCACACTAGATAATAGACTATATTTGTGACGCATCTGAGATGTGGTTTTCGGGCATTCCGTTTGAGAGGTCACTTGACCCACCGCGATGTCTCAGTTTTTCAGCTATATAACATTACAAGATACCTAAAGATTAAATTAGATGGACCCTAAGATTAACCCTAAGATTTATTGCAAAATGTTTCTTAAAAAATTATAAAAATTTTGACCTGACCCCTTGATTTGACATCATTTTCTTTGAGATTTCACCCCCTCCTGGCGACTGCCTAATCCCTCTTGCTTTACCTTTACTTTCAATGACCAAATATTATTGAGCTAGCCCCCCCCCCCCCCCCTAAATTTCCCATCTCAGCACCTAAATGAGCATTTTGATTCTACTGGTGGCTATAGTCTCTGTATCATCTGTACGTGCCACCTGAATATACATTTTTTTTCGCACCAACCCCTTAAGAACAACTTCTACTTCAAGAAGAATCCCGAATTTCTCATCTCGGCTTCCTAATTGAGCGACTTTACTTTTGGTAATGAATATAGTCTCAGCATTATTTGCACGTGTCCCCTAAATATACACCTTTATTTCATCAACCTCCTGGTTAAATTTTTGCTGTAAACCTGGTTAGATTTAGTCTGTCTGCTACGTCCAACAATACCTCACTTTAAATCCAAGCTATTTTCAGAAACTGGGTCCAGACAAAACTCACACTATAGGAAACCCTAATGTATTCATGAATTTACGAATTATTTTACTACAGAAGTTAAAATTTTGTTAGATAAAATGATCTACTAAACCCATTAAAACCCATTAGTGCTCCCATCAAACGCTAATGAATTTTAGAATATATCATTTAGATGTGAGTAATTCCATGAACCTTCAGAGATATATATATTTCATAGTCTATATTAAATTTACTGCGCTTTAAATATAAATTTCGTCATGTTATTGTATAGAGGTAGTTTTTAATGCGTAAATCGTGTTCTTCCAAAACTGAATTAAAAATCAGTTACAAGTTTACAACATTTGCTAAGCTTTAGTGTAGCACATCCATTGTGTTTTATTAATCCAATATAATACACGTCATTCTCTGATACTAGCGCCATCTCGTTATAATATATTTATTATCACTGAAATAAGTAATAATGCACATTTAGGCCAGAATTCAATTATTAAAAGGCTTGGAATGCTTTTAGATTTACATAGTTTCAGAATGACGGTAGATAAACAAAGACATTAAGCCGATTTGCTCATTAATAAATTTAACCTCTTTAAAGAACTCGTTAAAGGGTTTAAGCTTATGCTTGTTAAAGAAACCTTTCAAGTTATATAGGTTTTCCATTAGCGGTGACTGCTTTCCATAAAATACACTAATAATATTCAATCTTCAAAAGGGCACATGTATATATATAAAAGTTCTTTCTTCAGATTACATAAAGTATTCAAAGTAATAAATTAAATTAACATACATCATGGGATTCCGAACTAGATTTTAAGTAGAAAATCGCAAATAAACATAAATTAAAGGAGCGGTCAAATAGAAATATATTTTTTCTCTAGTCTTCCTCTAACTGCGCAGCTGGTCGTATTTAAACATCTTTTCTCCGCCACTTAGAAAAGCAAAAACGCCTTTAATGTCGGCAGGAAACAAGTGGGGGAAAAGGGAATGAAACTGCATGCGCTGCAGCAATTTCAAGAAAGTAGATTTTGATTACCGGATTTCTCCATGTTAACTAGATTTAGTGAAACAAGGCCTCTTTAACAACGTAGAGGTTTCGTTTAAATTTTCTTGTTCAGATAAAGGGGGCGTCTCTAAATGTAAAACCGTAATATATAATATATATATATATATATATATATATATATATATATATATATATACTCGTATATAACTATCTAAATAGTAACAAGAAAAACTCATGAAATTGAATGCAACAAACGAAAAGGACCACCAGTTGGCCGGGTGGAGTTGTGACCCCCACTCTCCGGTTGAGCATGCTTTATGCCATGGAAACACTCCCGGTAGTCGATACGTTTTCGTTGAATGGCCTTCAAATCAACAACTACACCTTTAGGAAACATCAAAAACCCTTGGAAAGAATACAAGGAAAGCACTATATCCTATATCCTCAGATGACACCTATTTTACTCAATATCACCATTCCACTTAAACTATGCAACTTTTAATCCCGAGTAACATACTATATGACCTTTAAAAATATGTACTGTAATACCCTTAATCAATCGCAACCTGTACATTTTACCATATCTTGATCTTTCCGGATCTTTTAAAAGACTCTACCTCAAACTTTTTGTTCAATTCGAACTCACCAACACCAACAATCACCACTCTCTTCCTAATTACTTATATACTCCTGTATCAACCCGTGTAGATATTTGTTTATGCCTGCAATTAAAGTCAATCCATAAAACTTCGAAATTATTTTAATCAAAAATTGTTTCATTGCCTCATTTAAAAATTCCCTATCGCTTTTAACTTTATCTGCATCTCTAGTATTTAAACGGTTGCTTCTTAGCAGTTTATTAATTATAATATTTCTGAAAACGTTTTTATGTAAAATTGTAAACCATGGTGTGATATAATTAATTTTAAACTTAAATTTTTCTTTTATCAAAAATAGTAAATATTGTAGTATTCTCCTCTGATTTCTCTATGCAGATATCTAAGTACTTTAAACTATTGTTACTATTGCTAGGTGTATCTATTAGATTCAATGTTTGCGGATAAAAACTGAAATCCATTACAAAATCTAAACTCTCACAACACAAAAACACATCGTCAACATACCGCAAGTATACTATCTCGTTCAAAATGTGGGCCTCTGTCTCGTACTTGTCCAAATATATATCTGCCAATACGGATGAGCAGCTGCCGCCCATTGGGATTCCCTTTATTTGCTTGTAAAAATCCATTCCATTATATAGAACGGTTTCAAACAATACCAATTTTACAAGTGCAATATACTTCCCCAACGCCATCGAAGTTTGTAAATCGGATATATGGGAAATTTCCAAAACAATCTGAAATAAATCGTTGATGTCTATATTATTATACAGATCGCTAAAATCATAACTTTTATATATCAAATCATTTGAAATATCTTTAATTTTATTTATCATTTCTTAACTAATGTTTATGAAGTTTGAACTCTGTCTTTTGAGTCTTAATATCACTTGTTTTAACACCATGAGTAACATTTTATTTGCATTTATTAAATACGATCGAAACCGATAGTTACCGGACGAAATTTGACTGGTTGTTTATTTAATGTTGGTAACAATGTGAGATACTGGAATTTAATTCCACCAATACCAATTCCCGATTTCTTATACATAGCCCTAATTCTGTTTTCTATTTCTGTTCTTGAAATGTTCACCTTCTGATACATAGATAAGTCACTATAACTATTATATAGTAAATCGTGATAAAATCTCCTGCAAGTGCATGCGTAGTTTGCCGTGACCTTGTCTAGAATGTTATAACATAAAGTCTCTGCAATTCCTCTAACTTCTTTTTATCGTATCCCTTATTTTCTCCACTCCCTTCACTATTTCTGCACCAGTACCGTATTTACTTACACCGCACATCGCCAATCTGTGTCTTCCACGTTGCTCTGGCCCAGCACCACTGCAACCGGAACCGCCGATGTTCCCTTGTAAGGGACGCTGGGATCGCAGATTCGCTTCCTGCAGGAGTCTAGATATGGTTCGTGGGCACACAGGAGCCGGTTTTCGCGGATCGAGTCGCCGTGGACTCTATACGTGCCTGCCGCGCGAACATTCGATCATCTCTACTCGTGGTATATCTGGCCCGTCCAGAGCCGGTCCTCCGTGTCTGGGTGGCGTCCCGTTACCAGTGCTCTCAACACCGTCGGACGGTATAGTCCGAACGATCCACGTGACGGACTATCCGGGGAGCTGACCAGCCTGCGGTTTTCAGCCCGATGATCAAGGCTCTCTCCGAAGTCCGTCAGTTGCGTATATCGACGTTTCTAGCATGTACCCACCATTCTTTTTACTCCGTACGCGTGCTTGCGTCGGCCGAAGCTTCTCGGGGCGTCGACTACACGCTGGTTTTCAAGGCCGCTGCCTCATGCTTGCAGCGCCACTCACAGGTGTACGGTCATGTGCAATCACATCAGGCTGGGATCATTTGTGTACCATCCCACCATCTAGCTATTTACATCATTTGTGCCACGTTTTCTTCTTGGTGCGCAACTTTCAATGTCCGTGAGTGTCCCTCATCTGTTTTTCTTCCGGTCGTTTTCACGACGCCAAAGTTCAAAGTCTCTTTTCTATTCCCCCAAATATATTTAAATATATATATATATATATTATCATTTCTGCTCCGCGTTCTTCCATCTGTCCCGTCGTTTCTGTCCATCGATAATTTCGGCCCTCACTCATGACATTTCTCTTCTGCCACCAATCATTTCTATCTTTCTGTGTCCAGCTATTTGGTCTCACTGTATACCTCTGCCGATTATGTTTTTCTTACGGATAATACTGTTTCTGATGTGGTTTCTTTGGTACTTGATTGACTCCATACGGTTTCATCCCGTGATCATTATTTATTGTTATCGTATTCCTATGCTGGTCCGGAAATACTTTTCTTTCGTTTTCGTACTCTTTCCTAGTATTATTTTTCATTTTGAACTTCATCGAAAAGTGCTTTATTCTGTGCCCTGGTGGGGCAATATCTTCATCTGCCTTACGCTTTCTAAAATCATATTTACCTTTCCTTTTCTGTTGTTGAGACGGCTCACTTGTTTCTGACCAAGTTCATTTTTGCCATTACCTGTTCCTTTTTTTAACTGGACCACCGTTTTGAAGGCTCCGTTTTATGGGAATCGCAGTTGCACTTGTTTTCGCTACTTCTCTTTTTGATTTGTGCTATTTTTTGCTTCCTTAATAGTTTCCGATTCTTTGAGTTTTTAACTTGTGTCACTTTTTGATTTTTCTATTGCTGCAAATTATTTTTCAGCCTTTTTGACTTCTTTCGGGATGTTCACTTTCAGGCTCTTCTAGCTCGATCTGTTGGCGTGAAAGACCCAGGCTACCCGACTCACCCTAGGGTATGAGCAGCTGCTTGAGTGACCGGTGATCTGTTGGCGTGTAAAAACTTAATTTCACTTCTTACATAATATCGTTTCAGTTGATCTACGTTTTTTGGAACTTATTTTCCTTCCATATCTAAGTATATCACCGATTCTCGTATTTAACACGATTATTATCATGATTCTGAGTGATTTTCACAGAAATCGGTTCCTTAGAGACAGAAAATATTATCAAATCGTTTACATCTTGACACCTAAGTAGGTTCGAATAACTTTCCTTCTAGTGATGTTCAAACTGAATCCGTAGGACAAGTCCATCCTATTTCCTTTTTTAAATACATAGAAATTTCCATTTTACTCGTTACCTTATACTTATTTCCCCGTATTCGGAAAAGTAAGATTGTCACAATTTTACAGTTCGGCAAAAAAGTTGTACATAATTTATTATCGAATTCTAATAAAATGTATTTTTGAATTACTACATTATTTTATTTTTGTGATTTAGCCTAATTTGAATTTTTGAAATTTCAGATTTTTATTTTAGTCTCGGAACTGAGACGGATCGAATGATATCAGAACCAACATTATATCTGTAGTGGAGGTGTTCGATGATTTTGAAATATCATTCAGTCAGTTCAATGCATACTATATCGATATGGAAAAAATCTAGGTCATCGGAGACTTCTGGAGAGTCTGTGAAGACCCTTACTCTCCCCCCTATTTTGCCCTACATTTAGAGAGAAATCAAATATCCTGCTTATTAGATTCTATACCGTGGTTAATAGTATAAATATGCAAGGATTCAGCCTCCTAGGTCACGCGGGTAGTATTTTAGAGGATCTGAGAAAACTATCTACATCTTCTTCATTTTTTCCGCCCAAGGGCATGTCATCAGACATTCTGATTTCGTTAGGTTCTACCACTTGGTGGATGATGATATAAGTGTGCAAAAATTTAGTCTTATAGGTTACAGAGTAGATTTCTGGGGGAACCTGGAATGACTTTTCTGATAACACCCCCTCCCCTTTTTTCGCTTCCGTGGATGGAAATAAGTATCCCTATTTCATGGGAGATAATATAAGTGTGCAAAAAGTCAGCCTTCTAAATCACTGTTGAATCTTATGGAGGGTATGAAAAATATTATAGAAAAAAACCATTTTCTTGCCCCCTCTCTCCTTCAGGGGAAAATTTGAAATTCCAGCCCCATTAGGTATTGTTCCTTCGTTGATACTGTAAGTCTACAAAGATTCAGTCTTTTAAGTTACAAGGGATTTTCTAGATGGTCTTGAAAGACACAAACACATTAGACAAATATTATACAGATCATTTACATTTCACAGTCCCCAAGACATATATTTCCTAGTACATATAGGTTACAGAGTAGATTTCTAGGGGAGCCTGGAATGACTTTTCTAATAACACCCTCCCCCCTTTTTTCGCTTCCGTGGATGAAAATAAGTATCCCTATTTCATGGGAGATAATATATGCGTGCAAAAAGTCAGCCTTCTAAATCACTGTTGAATCTTATGGAGGGTATGAAATATATTATAGAAAAAAACCATTTTCTTGCCCCCTCTCTCCTTCAGGGGAAAATTTGAAATTCCAGCCCCATTAGGTATTGTTCCTTCGTTGATACTGTAAGTCTACAAAGATTCAGTCTTTTAGGTTACAAAAGGGATTTTTTAGATGGTCTTGAAAGACACAAACACATTAGACAAAAATTATACAGATATTAGACAAATATTATACAAATATATATATTTTACATTTCACAGTCCCCAAGACATATATTTCTTAATACATATTAAATTTATTTCGGCTTAAACACAACTGAAATCTTATATCATTTCATTGTCTTCGTTATATCTACGAACTGTGGGTTTTTAAAATCTCTTAGTTTTATTTTATATACTGAAACACATTCGTTCCATTTTATAAATCCAAATTACAATGCACTTATTTCTATGCCTATCTCATTATAAACTTGATACCCTGTAAATTAATTTATTAATAATGTACCTTTGCAGGTAAGTTTGGTAATTAAAAGACTTAAAAGGTTTTAGATTTACACATTTCTAGAACGACCTTGGAAAAACAAAGAACATTTTAATCCGATTTGCTCATTTTAAGGAACTCTTTAAAGGATTTAAGTTTATGATTTGATAAAAAGATATTTCAGGTTATATCAGATTTCAATTAGCGGTGAATGCTTGCCACTAAATGTACCAGTGATAGTCAATTTTCAAAAGAACGTGCAGAATAATTATTTCATCGTACTGTGTAAAATATTCAAAAGAATTAATTTAATTTATGCACAGCATGCGGTTTCAAATTGCTCCTGAACAGCAAATTTCCGAATAAATATCCATTATTGGAGTGGTCAAACACGAGGAAGTGTTTTTTTTTCTAGTCTTTTCTTTCTATTCCAGTTGCGTAACTAGTTGGCTGCAAACTTCCTCCTTCCTCATCTCAGAAATGAAAAAATTTCTTTTGTGACGACCGAAAATCAGCGAAAGAAAATGGGGAGTAAAATTGCGCACTCTGTAAGAATTTCAGGGAAATAAATTCAGATTCATGGATTTTTTTATGTTAACTAGATTTAGTGAAAAAAGAACTCTGTAACAATGGATAGTTTCTGTCTGAATGTTTCTACTCGACGGCTCCAAAGACTCCAAAGTACGTAAATATTACAGA
The DNA here is from genome assembly GCA_951213105.1 of Amaurobius ferox. NCBI lineage: Eukaryota > Metazoa > Arthropoda > Arachnida > Araneae > Amaurobiidae > Amaurobius > Amaurobius ferox. Next base: position 99,378,312 of record OX578141.1, on the reverse strand, counting down.
CTGCACCACACACACACACACACACACACACACACATATATATATATATATATATATATATATATATATATATATATATATATATATATATATATATATATATATACATATATATATATATATATATTTATATATATATATATATACATATATATATGTATACATATATTATATATATATGCATATTTATATATATATGTATATATATGTATATATATGTATATATATGTATACATATACAGACGATATGGACGATATACATATACAGACAAACAAATGGCGCGTCTCGAACAAAATTTGATAGATAAATTAATATCGACATAAATTAACGAGGCATTAATTATAAATTTCATAAATTAATCGCGATATCATAAATTAACGAGGCATTTGCATAATTAAAGTTTTTTGCTAATCTTACTCTTACTTTATATACATAGTATAATGTATAGGGAAAGTATTGTGACAGGGTCAAAAATTCGAATTCGAATGTTCGACGAAGAGTACATTTCAAACATCCCTGAACTGGAATCAATTATTCTTACGATGATATCTGCGTGTGTGTGTGTGTGTGTAAGTATATGCGTGTGTGCGTCATTCTGTGAAAACGATACTTAACAAAGGCATGGAGATTTTCGAACAAAATCTAGTACAAAATTTATGATTAGTGAATACTGGAAGTCTATTGACGCAATCGAATGTTTGGGAGATCCCCAAATATTCGAATAAAATTTTGGAAAAATCATCAAACATTCAGAACCTTCAATAATATTACGTAAATAAACATTTATTGAGTAATTTTTTATTAAAAAACTATTGACATAAGTTTTAGAACACTAACATGAACTGTTCTCAAAATATTGAACTTCTTCAAATAAATTCATCAAAAATATCACATAAATAAAGTTATAGCTATTCTAAAATATGCACATTTTTCATATGTAATATTACGCGATAAATTTCTTAACGTTCGTTACATTCACGAGAGAAGGTACTTTGTGTAATGGTTTTGTATTTTGACGACTATCATTTCGCCAACAGTAATTTATATATAAGAAATACTATTTTTTCCGTTTGTCTATAACGCCTGGGGATAAATTTTGCGAATTTGGCGCATAATTTAGCAAAATATCTCCAACATGGTGATATTTTGCCCGAAATCGTCAAAAATATCGTTAAAATTGCAAAATCGATGCTAAGTGACCGAAAATGAAGCTAAATTAATGAATTAATTACTAGAATATTTTACTATATTTACTGTAATGTTTATTATGGATGCTATCAACATTGTCAATTATCCATTTAAAGATGTGGGAAATATAATTAACTGGGTACTTCGAGATAATTTTAAATGTTGTCATCCGGAAAATCGCCCAATATAGAATTAAAAATTAAAATCTTTGTGCCGTATATCTTATACATCATTTTTTCACAGTGAAGGAAGTAAATTCATTACATTATATAGGGAAAGCCATGTACTGCCCACATCATTTTTTAACACTTTACAACAAAGTTGAAAAGTGTTTATGACTTTGTTAACATTTACAACAAAGTTGAAAAGTGTTTATGACTTTGTTCATTCTGTCTGTCTGTCTGTCTGTCTGTCTGTCTGTCTGTCCGTTAGCACGATAACTGCCGTAAATATGACTTAATCAAAATGAAATTTTAGTATGTTGTTCAGACGGTCTATAGGACCTATGGGAATATAAATGAATAATATCACCCAATTAGTTTTGGATTGAACCCGGGTTGAAAAAATGGAATACATTGAGCCCTATGGGACCTAATTTTTCAAGCATTTTTTAAGCGGATTTAAAATTCACAAATTGCTTCGAAAATTTTAGGCAATATTCAAATTGTTCCATAAAATATATAAAAAAAAATTCAGCGAAATATATTCAGTTGTTTTTAAATAAAAATTAAAATAATAATAACATCTCTTATATTAAGCGATCACGTGTCCATGATATGAAACGATCACATGACCCACTTCAAAATGATATATGGCATCCATCTTGTGTCAAAATCCTGATTTTTAAAGTTCTTTTTAATTCATATTGAGTGTTGTATCCGTCCTAAAATTACTTTATTTTTGCCTAAATTCTGTGCATCTACATACTGAAACAACGCAATGACAATATATTTCAGTTTAAATGCTCTTCCAAATTTGATTATTTCTACTATTAAGCCTATTTTTCACCTATGTAAAATGTAAACAGCGAAATATGTAGAATGAGTTGTATTAGAATCGCTGTAATTCTTTAACACAAAATCATTTAGTCCATGGAGTCTGCTTAGCTGATATGAATTCATTGATTTTAGAAAGCGAAGGACGATATTTTTCGATGAAGTTTTACGCATTGAGTTTACTTACTTGCAGCTCCATGGTCTTAATTTTTAAATAAAATAAATTGTTATAGTATTGTGATGAATGACATGAATGGGGGAATTATTTATGAATGAAATGTTGCTTTTATAGAGAGAGCCAGGCGTGTTATTTTTTTATGACGTCATTTGAATGGATTTCAGTTGTCTTCGATGAAGTTTTCAAATATAATAAATTATCGTAGTATTATGATAATTCTAAAATTATTACCGAGGAATGTATAACATTTAAGAGATGTTTAAACCAGGCAATTTATACTTTAATGCCGTCATTTGAATGAAGTTAATTTTTTTCGATGAAGGTTTAAGGTTTCAAATATAATAAATTAATGTAGTATTGTGATAAGTTTTAAAATATTACCGAGGAATGTATTGCATTTTAGACATGTTTAAATAAAATTGCATTGAAGTTGGAAAGTGTTTCATAATCAATGCTTTAAGCATGATTGATCTTTCTTGTTAACACTTTACAACATAGTTGAAAGTGTTTATGACTTTGTTCATTCTGTCTGTCCGTTAGCACGATAACTGCCGTAAAAATGACTTAATCAAAATGAAATTTTAGTATGTTGTTCAGACGGTCTGTAGGACCTTTGGGAATATAAATGAATAATATCACCCAATTAGGTTTGGATTGAACCCGGGTTGAAAAAATGAAATATATTGAGCCCTATGGGACCTAATTTTTCAAACATTTTTTAAGCGGATTTAAAATTCACAAATTGCTTCGAAAATTTTAGGTAATAGTCAAATTGTTCCATAAAATATATAAAAAAAAATTCAGCGAAATATATTCAGTAGTTTTTTAAATAAAAATTAAAATAATAATTACACATCTTATATGAAACGATCACGTGACCATGATATGAAACGATCACATGACCCACTTCAAAATGATATATGGCATCCATCTTGGTTCAAAATCGTGATTTTTTAAAGTTCTTTTTAATTCATATTGAGTGTTGTATCCGTCCTAAAACTACTTTATTTTTGCTTAAATTATGTGCATCTACATACTAAAACAACACAATGACAAAATATTTGAGTTTAAATTCTCATTCAAATTTGATTATTTCTACAACTAAGCCTATTTTTCACCTATGTAAAATGTAAACAGCCAAATATGTAGAATGAGTTGTTTTAGAATTACTGTATTTCTTTAACACAAAATAATTCTGTCCATGGTGTCTGCATGGCTGATATGAATGAAATATTAATTGATTTTATAAACAGAAGGACGATTTTTTTCGATGAAGTTTTAAGCATTAAGTTTATGAATTGTAGCTCCATGGTCTTAATTTTTAAATAAAATAAATTATTATAGTATTGTGATGAATGAAATGGAGAATGTTATGAATGAAATCCTGCTTTTATAGAGAGATCCAGGCGTGTTATTTTTTCTATGACGTCATTTGAATTTATTTAAGTTGTTTTCGTTGAAGTTTTCAAATATAATAAATTATCGTAGTATTATGATAGTTTTAAAAATATTACCGTGGAATGTATTGCATTTTGGAGATATTTAAACCAGGCAATTTATATTTCAATGCCGTCATTTGAATGAAGTTCATTTTTTTCAATGAAGGTTTAAGTTTTCAAATATAATAAATCAATGTAGTATTGTGATAAGTTTTAAAATATTACCGAGGAATGTATTGCATTTTCGACTTTTTTAAATAAAATTGCATTGAAGTTGGAAAGTGTTTCATAATCAATGCTTTAAGCATGATTGATCTTTCTTGTTTTACTTTTTAATTCATTGAAGTTGATCTACCCATATAAACAACTTTTTTCAACTAATATTAAAGGGCCGATCCGGTGGTCGAGCGGTTCCGGCTGATCGCTGGATTGCCGGGTTGTGGGCTCGAATCCCTCCAGCGGGCATTGATGTTGTGTAGTGGAGGCAAAGTCCTTGGGGAGCCTCAATAAAAGTGAAGCTGCATATTGTCCCCTTCGCCATGGGACCAGGGATCTATTGGACGTGGTGCTATGCGCTCCTCACCACGGGGGATAAGTCACAACACATGGGATACATTTTTATATTTTTTTTTATAATAAAATAAATTGCTGTTGTTGAAGAAAACTGCAAATCTTTAAGTGTTTGGGGCAATGGAAATTATTTGTTCAAGCACACATATTACATTAATTCAAGCCCATATTTGGGTATTCATTTGGGCAGCCTCGAGCACTGGTAGTGGATTGGTTTAGTTGAACTCCACCTTAGTTGCTTAAGGTCTAGTCGGGAAAAAAGTCCGATGTTTCAGCCCACATTGCCCGCAATAAATTTTGTAATGAAGTTATTTGTATTATAGATATTGTTATGCCATTTCTCCCGACTGGCTGTCGCGATAGCTTGTCCTCCTATCAATCCCTTCACAAAGTCTCAAATTTCAAGTTCTAAACATAATGCCACATGGAGTAATAGGAAATATGGATAACTAAATAGATCCCTGCGCAGTGGAACAGATTACAAACTGTATTCCACTGGTATCGAAATCCTGATGTTCATGGATTCATCGCTATGTTACTATAGAAGATCAGGGCTACCAGATGCGCTGTTCTATCAAATCCATTTACACCCGTATTACTCCCATCCAAATCTAATGCATATGAACTTTGGAACGTATTATTTAGATCTCTGAGAATTCATGGACAACATTTCATAGTTTACGTTAAATGCTCCTCGTTCTAAATGCAAATTGTATTTTGCGAAATATTAGGGTCATAATGCATGCTTTCAAAATAACGTTAAAATGTAGTTTAAACTTTATTTCATTTCCTGACATTTGGTGCAGCGCGTACATTACGTTTATTGAATCCAAATTATTATATATGTCATTCTATCTATAATAATATCACCTTATATTTTATCAAAAACTGCTCGCAGTAATTCTATAAATAAAATAGTTGATAATACACATTTAGAACATAAGTTTTAGTTATTAAAAGGCTCCAAAGTCTTTAGACTTACATATTCTGAGAACAGTTTTATGTAACCAAAGAGAGTTTTAAGCTGATTTGTTCAAATTAAAGGATTGTTTAAAGGTGATGAAATTGTGTTCTGTTATAAGCACCTTTTCAAGTTATATCAGATTCCATTAGTGGTTGTATTTTACCACACAAAGAAATGATAATAGTCAATCTACAAAAGGACACATAGCTAGGCCCTTTCTAAAATTTAGTTTACGCTCAGCATCAGTTTCCTAACCAACTCTTGAGTTGCACATTGCTAGTATACATCAAATAGAAGGGTAGTCAAACGAACTAAAGTTATTTTTCTTCTCCTAATCTTCATTTAGTTGCGCGACTGGTCGTCTGCTAACCGACCAATTTAAAACAAGAAATGTAATCATACAGAAATCATTGATTATGGAACACTTTCCAACTAAAATGCAATTTTATTTAAACATACCTAAAATGCGATACATTCAGCGCTGATATATTTTAAATTATCACAGTACTACAATAATTTATTATAGTATTTGAAAACTTAAAACTTCATTGAAAAAAATGAACTTTATTCAAATGACGTCATCGAAATATACATCGTTTGGCTCTCTATGTAAAAGCAATGACAATTTCATTCATATCACTTTTATTTCAGATTCCAGAGCTAAATAATTGTGTGTGAAAAAAATCTGCAATTCTTTTCAACTCATGTTACAATCACTTGTTTACATTCTGCATCCATTAAAATTAAGCTTCGTTGTAGAAATAATCAATGTTTGATAATCATTTAAACTCAAAAATATTGTAACTGCGTTGGCACAGAATATGGATGCACAGAAAAAACGCAAAAATAAAGTGGTTTTAGGACGGATGCAACACTAAATATAAATTAAAAATAACTTTTAAAATCACGATTTTGACATGGAAGGAAATATGGATGCCATATTTCATTTTGAAGTGGGTCACTTGACGTCTTCATATTATATGGTGTTATTATTATTTTAATTTTTATTTAAATATCTACCGAACATATTTTGCTGAAATTTCCTAAAACTTTCAAAACAAATTGTGAATTTTAAATTCGCTTAAAAAATGTTTGAAAAATTAGTTCTTATAGGGTTCAATGCACATATTTCACTTTTTCAACCCGGCTTCAATCCAAAACTCATTGGGTAACATTATTCATTTACATTCCCATATGTCCCACAGACCGCCTCAACAACATACTAAAATTCTATTTTGATAAAGACATTTTTACGGCAGTTATCGTGCTGACGGATAGTCATAAACACTTTTCAACTATGTTGGGAAGTGTTAATAAAAATACTTATAGTGAAACAAGCATGGAAAAAAAGGAATGAAATTGCCTAGGTTGCGAGAATTTCGGAATTCCGATTACTGGATTGTTCGATGTTAACTAGGTTTGGTGAAACAAGGCTCCTGTAACAAAGAAACGGTTTGGTCTAAATTTTGTTATTCATGTAAAGGGGGTGTCTTCAAACACCTATTGACTTATATATAGCTGATTATGTATAGCTTGATGATTCGATATATGCTTTTTATTCTACCCTTGATTGATGAATCTCTACTTTCTTACATCTTTATACTTAACTATAGTATATTTTAAGTTATATCTATATAAATAAAATTGAAAATCTGCCTGTCTGTCTGTCTGTCTGTCTGTCTGTTTGTCCCATCATCACGGGAGAACGGCTGAACCGAATTTGATGAAATTTGGTGGGTAGCCTAGAAATAGCCCCACTTAAGATTAAGTCTATGTTTAGTGTTTCTACAACCAGTGGTTCTCGAGATATTAGTAAAAAACGAAATTTTCGTTTGTCTCATCATCAAAGAAAAACGGCTGAACCGAATTTAATGAAATTTTGTGGATATCCTTGAAATAGCCCCTCATAAATTCTGTCCAAGTTTCGAGTTTCTAAGACCAGTGGTTGTCGAGATATTAATGAAGAACGGAACTTTTTCCTATGAGTTATACTCTCCAACTCCGTGGTTTATTCAAACGGAAATGATCAAAATCGTTTGTTTAAAACGTCGAAAGGAAATAAAACTTTATTTCCGAGTTTGGTGCAGGATTTTTGCATTAAATAGTCACTATCGGAAAACACGAATTGTTTGAAACATGAATTTAAATGGAAACATCTACCTCCATGGTTATCTTTCACAAGCTATTACTCAACGATGAAAAGTATAAAGAAATCAAAATGGCTATTTAATTTCGCATTTTATGAGGAAGATTCTATCTTATATCATGTTGCTAGGCAACGGAATGAAATTAAATGTGTTGTTAATATTTATTATAATTTTTCTATTTGAATAATAAATAAATGCATGAAAAAATATATATGAAAGGTTTGGTTGTTCTTTTAATTATATAAATTACGGACTGCGTACATCACTTTCACTTATTTTAGCAACGAGGTTTCCAGCTCATATATTGTGTTTAGCTAATAAACTCATATATTGTGTTTAGCTAATAAACTCATATATTGTGTTTACCCAATAAATTCATTTAGCCGATTGTTGAGGCAGAAAAAGAGTAGAACGGCTGTATCTTATAATACAATTTTAGTGTTTTCATTTAGTATATACAAACGGGATTAGGATATTTTATTCTTCAGATCTGCAAATTTAGAGCTTCGAGTTTAGCGGAATATCTCTAAATAACTTGTTAACTTTTCTTAAACTTTACCAAATTAGCGGAAATGTTTCCAAATTGATAAAAATGACGCAAATCAATGATTTGTTTTTTTAGAATAGAGTATTGAAATGGTGTTTCGGTAGCATTTGTCGCTCAGTTCATCCATCCTACTTAGTAACACATTTAACGAATTTTTTTAATATCACCAAATTGATAAAAATATTTGTAAATCCATAAAAATATCATGAAATTGATAAAATTGCGCTTAATAAATGAAATTAATTATGTTTTGTTAGGGGATAGTATTGTGATGATGTTCCGTCAATTTGTCGCAAAATGGGATTATGAGTTCCACAGTCCCACTTGGCGATAAATTTGGCGATTTTTTAAGTTATCGCTAAATTGACAAAAATGTCGCCAAACCTTCCATGGAGATAGCATTATTCGGACGATATGATTTCCATCAATTTATTTCAAGCAACTGATATCATGTCGCTTAACAACGGATCCAATGCGTTACGTGCTATACGATTTTTATTAAATCTTTACCGATTTGAATAATAAAGATATGTATATAAGATAAATTTCATTGGCATTGCATTCTTGACTGGATAATATCAATTACGGTCTTCAGGTTTAAACATTATTATCATTGATATTTTCAGGGACTGTTGATTCAGGGATTATTGATATTGTCAAGTTATTATGCCATTGTTTATTTATGACGAAAATTGATGAAACTCATATATAGTACGTTGTACGAGTAATCTACAAATGCACGGATATATCTTCTAATCTACGAAAATATAAGTAGTACAGGTATATTGGCATATATTTTGATATATATTGGCATATATTGGAATCAATTACGGCCTTCTGGTATAAAGATTACGGGGATTAGTGATATTTTTAATTTATTACGTCATCTCTTTTATTTTGGCAAATATTTTTGAGACTCATATTGTAATACGGGTAATCTTCTACCAACACACTGGCATATTTTCTAATCTGCGACAATATAAGTAATACGAGGTTACATATATTGATTCAATTCCTTTTTTTGTAAATTTGCTTACAAAAGGGGCCAGGATGTTTTATTCTTCAGATCTGCTCGTGAATATAATTTTGCATAGTGAGAACAGATATTCTTAAACTACTCTTTAGGAGCAATAAATTTAATATTTTAACGGAATTTGCACATGATTGCGAATTATAAGTTTCTTTATATTATATATTCCGTACGAAGAACGGGTATGCTGCTAGTATATATATATATATGACATTTATACAAAAAGTATGATAAGAACTTTTATGCAAAATTCTATGAACTATTATAGTTACGTCACGCTGTATGCAAGAAGCTTAACTGTAACACGAATCTTAACCGCAACATGTTATACGGACTTGCACGTAATGAAAAGTCAGTGTTGATATGGATGTTATAGGTTGTATAGACATCCATGTTGTCTTGCTATTCGTATTGTTCCATTTTATTGATCTGGGTTTTCATGTTCGGTTTTCAATGGATTGGATTTTGCTTTTGCAATGTCGGTATGTGGAGGATTGCTTGAGGCGAGTATGGTTCCAGGAACGTTTCCTGGGATTAAAAGCGTGCTTCAACCGGGAACAAGGGGTCGTAATCCCCCTTGGCCGTTCGACTTCCGTGTAAGCATCCCCATCCTTTTGTACTTCTTTCATTTCTTAATCATTTGAATCCATGTATATATATATTATATATACATATATATATATATATATATGTATAATATATATACATATATATATATATACATATTTATATATATATATATATATATGTATTCGGGTGCCTTCGTATTAGCACGCAATGGGGACCAACCTTTGCTTTGTATTGGTACCGTGAGCGTTTGCCTAGGCTGGAAAAGCAGCTTTAAACGGGAGGGGGAGTCGCAATCCTCCCCAACCATTAAATGCAAAGCATTTGGTTATCCCAAGTTCCTTTAATTCTTCTTTTTCTTGGATTACATTCTGCTTCGGAGTATAGAGCGGCTTGGCGCCTTTTCCTGAGTAGTGCCTTTGATTTTTGTGGATATGCATAGGAATTCTATTTGAATTTGTTTAATGGCTTTTATATGATATATATATATATATATATATATATATATATATATATATATATATATATATATATATATATATATATATATATATATATATAGAATCATACAAAAATGAAGGATACGAACATATGTATTATTATACTAATCAGAAAAAGGCGCAATGCAGCTCTATATACTGATGCAGGATATAACTAATATAAACAATTTGAAAAAAGGAAGGGGGGAAAAACCATATAAATTGCATAAAAATGGCTGAGAGGGATAGCGACCTCTCATTCCCGTTTTAAGTACTTTTACGTCTAGACAACGCCCACGGATACCAATGCAATTCAATGACAGATCCCCGTAGCATGTGCAAAAATGAAAGCTCCAGAATGCAGAAATGGAGGCTTCAGAATGTAGACAGAATGTAGACAGAAATGGAACGACGAAAACTTACTGCCAACGTTACCACCGACTAAAACGTAACGCCCGTTTCTCCACATGAAGTATGTACCCATACGCATGCGTACCTCGATAACTCAAATATGATGTCATATTCTCAAGTCATTACTGAATGAATAATCCTCTTCTTTAAAGAAAGAATTGTAAATATCTTTAAGGAAACTTCGTGGGTAATGATATTTAAGTGCTTACATATTTATATACATATACATATATATATATATATATATACATATATATATATATACATGTATATACATATTTATATATATATATATATATATATATATATATATATATATATATTATATGTATGTATTATTTTGTAAGCTTGTTAGAAAGTTAGGTTTTTCGAGTTACAGCTTCTCACTTTTCTTTCATTGGACTTTCAAACTTTTTTTATTATATATATATATATGTATATATATATATATATATATATATATATATATATATATATATATATATATATATATATATATATATATATATATTAGAATAAATTGCATTCCTAAATAAGCGCCCGCTAGTCAAAAATGCATATGAAGCCGCTAAAAAAAATACAAGAGAAAAACATGCAAGACAGAGAGCGTGACCAAAGTCGATTATGAGTGCTTCGCAGGAGTTGGGCATGGGCAGCCGACGGGAGAAAGGCTACTATTGCCGGAATGGAAAACATGGTAGAAATTACGGGCGATATAAACCTTAAAATAAAATACGGAACCTTTTGCAAAACTGTAGAATTGTGCTAATTTTTGTTACTTTCCTTATATAAATATAATGTATAAGGAAAGTATTGTGACTGGGTCGAAAATTCAATTCGAGTTTTCAACGGGAGACCACATTTCAAGCATCCCTGAACACGAATCAGACGTTTTTGAGATGATGTCCATGTGTGTTGTTGTTGAGACCCAGACCGTCCGACCTACCAGAAAGGTGTAAGGTAACTGTATGGACGGCCGGGAAGTGCCACCCAATTTAGACCGGAACCCAGTGGGGGAGGCATCCACAGGGACCGTACCCTCCTTCCCCTACCACCAACCTCTCGGAAGGACTTACGGACCCACATGTTTAACGTGATCGTACTCCGCATGAACACGGCGGCATTTGTGGTAGCGTGCAAATCTAGCGCGCAAACCACGGGGATACCGCACCCGAGATGGCCAACAGCACGCGGTGTTCCGAGGTGGTCACCCACCAAGTACTAACCGCGCCCGATGCTGCTTGACTTCGGTGATCTAACGAGAACCGGTGTTTTCAGCACGGTACGGCCGTTGGCCTTGATGTCCATGTGTGTGTGTGTGTGAAAGTATGTGTGCGTGTGTGTGAAAGTATGTGTGTGTGTGTGAAAGTATGTGTGTGTGTGTGCGTGAAAGTATGTGTGTGTGTGTGTGTGTATGTGTGTGTGTGTCAGTGAGTCTGTGGAGATGATAACTAACGAACTAATTGACCGATTCGAACGAAATTTGGTATAAAACTTAGAATCCATGAACACTGGAAGCCTATTGTTTTCATACGCATTCCAATGTTCAGAACCCTCTTAAATTTTCGAGAAAAATTTTCAAAATATCATCAAAAAATTAAAACATTTAATAAAGTTACGCAAATAGTTATTTCTAATGTAATTTCTCCTTACAAAACGATTGACATAAACTTTAGAACGCTAGCATGAACCATTCTCGAGATATTGCACATTTTTCAAATAAATTTATCAAAAAATCCCATAAATTGAAAAAAAATATTAACTGTTGAGAAACATGTTCACTTTTCATATGTAATATGATGTGATACATTTGGTGACATCATTCTCGTGGATCTAGCTCGTTCCATTCATGAGAAAAGATACGTAGTAATACTTTTGTATTTGCACGCCTATAGTCATTTGTCTGCTATAAGAATAACTTATTTCTTCGTCCATAACGCTTGGCGAGATTTTGGCGACGAATTTGGCGGAATGTCGCCAACTTGGGGACTTTTTTAAATGTAGCCAAATTAACGAATGTCTGGGAAAATGGATAAAAATGACGCTAAATCAATTAAAATGTCGACTGATTGACGAAAACTCAATATCTTGGAAAGAATATAAGTATCTACTATAAGAATAACCTATTTTCTTTTTTACTGTAAAAGTAGTAAATTCATTGCATTATATAAGGAAAGTCATGTGCTGCCCACATCAGATTTTCTTTTAATGCGGCGAAAGTATATCACATAATTTAAAAAAATGCAAATTTCGATATATTTAATAGAATTAGAAATATATATATATATATATATATATATATATATATATATACATATATATATATATATATATATATATATATATTTATATATATATATATATATATATATATATATATATATATATCCTCTATTGCAAAAAATATATGCACCCATATGAAATTGAGTTACAGCTGCGAAACTCAGTGTGTTTGGAAGGAAAAGTCGTATTGTTAAGAATTGAAGGCAACAAAAATATGATTTATGTCTGTCTGCGAGAGTTTCTGCCATAAATATTTTAACTGGTCAGCTAATTTAGTGGTATTCTGAGAAGATTGCAATTGCCGTCTCAGCATGTCCCAGACGTGATAGGTCTGGAGAACTGAATGGCCATGGGAGGGTATTAAATCCTCCAAGACATTGTTGAGAAAGTCGTGCAGTATGTGGTCGAGCTTTGTCTTGTTGGTAAATGAAATCTGAGCGCTTGACAGCATAGGCAGACTAATCGACTGCAGAATATCGTCGACATACCAACGATACGTCAGATTAGCTTGCAGCAGAACAAGAGGAAATCGGCTATCCTATGAGAAATCTTTCCCACACTGTCATACTACGTGTGATGGCCGTGTGACGCTCAACAACAAATGCGAGATCGAAACGCTGGTCATTTCTCCTCCACACACGTGTGCAGAGGTCATCAACTCTGAGAGAGAAACGAGATTTGTCGTTTATCAATAAAAGTCAATGCACAACATGCTTCCAATCAGACACTGTTTATGCTAATCGAGCTTGGTATCAATCCAGACGGCTCTGTCTATGCTATGGGGCTCAGTGGTAGGCTCCTTAATGGACGTCGACATCTAATTGTACCTTCTACCAGTCGTCTTCGCATATTATCCCTTGATACAGGATACATGGAGGATGGAAAATACCTTCGAATGGGTGATAATGACGCCATTGGTGTGAACGTGGCTCCTCTCCTGACTGCAGGATGCTGTCAAGAAGTTTTCTATCTGGGAGCATTCTGAGCCTTTGCGATAGTTACACGTGCCTTATCTGATCCACCGTTGCCGACACCGTACAAATACCATATCGCTCCGACCAAGGTATCGATTGATATGTTAGTTAGACCAACCAGATTCCCTAAGGTCAATGATACGATCTCTCTCTAAATCACACAATTGTTAGTAACGCCGTCGAGTACGTCTAAAAGGTATCTTTGTACACATATTTCAGTATCAAAGCAGAAAATCCAGTTCCAATTGCCCGCGAGTCAGAATACCGGTCGTTTTAAATGCTGCACGATTCGTTGTTTTCATTCGCATTACATGAGTCCGTTGCAATCACTTTCAATTACTTTTAATCACTTTTTATTTCTAGTAACCCCCCGTATTTTATATTTATTCCAAATCGAATTTTTGTAATTTCTGGAATTCGCCGGGTTTGCAATCGATACTGTGATTTGCAAACCAAACACACACATCCAGCGTGATGACTCTAACCACTTACAAGGAAAGTCTTTTAGTGCAATCATTTCGAATGGAATGAAAAAATATAACGAATAGACAACGCCATAATGTATCTGTTTTGCTGCATTTCTCTGAGAAATCTAGTAAGGACTACTAGAAAAGGTCAATAAATAATCAGATTTGGGAAGAAAAATATAACCCTGCGACGAAAGTTTTTGTAGTTAATTGGAGCACTTAAACAAACACACTCAGATTAACTTATCCTTACGGGCTATACAGGAGTTTTAAAAATATTTCTGTTCAAAATAGATTTAATTTTGTATTACACAGGATAAAATTGTCCAGGTTCTAAATAACCATCCGTTACTTAAATATAAAAGATACACATAGCACCACTTAATTTCCAAATCACATGTTTTGAATCAAAATAAGTCCCACCTTTCCGTTCAATCCAAACTCTTTAGTTCCAACGTATGTGTGGTCGCTCGCAACAATTTTGCATGCATGAGCACAAACGCCCCCTGATTTCTATAACAACGCCCAGTTTCTGTTGCCAAGCGCCAACCGGAGAATTAAGCCCCTCCACAGCAGAATTGAAAATCTCAATTTTTATGCTTTTGCTTATAAATTCACAGAAAACAGAATGATCGTAAAAAAATTGGAATAAGAAAATATACACCCATATTTTTAGCAAACTATAAAATTTGCTTATCTACCATATTCGAATACGGCGCTATAAGAATGAGATTACCTACATTATGCATATTTCGATGTATATAAAAGTAAATAAATAAATCTCTCTGAAGGAATTATCCTGCGGATTCGATTGAAAAATCATTAGAGCAAATGTTCTTTTGTTTGTTTGATGATATCAAAATGGAAACAATGTGATATTTTCTATCATTAAGGAACCGATTTCCATGAAGATATTTCTGTGAAAGCTGATTCCTGAAAAACGTGTTTCAACATAAAATAACTAGAAAATGAATTCGAATTCAAAAAATCTTGGCAAGGTATGTTTAGCTAACTCGTTACCAAATTTAGCGGCTGTCGATGCTTAGATTTTCCGTTAGAACCGACACACACAGACAGACAGACAGAAAGACAGACAAATACATTTTTATTATTAGGAAGATAAGTAAGTATAGTCCTTCTCTCTGTCTGTCTACGTATCTGCCTATCTGGACAACTTGGAAACAAATTTGGCGATTTAAGCAATAAATTCGGCACAATTTCGCCAATATTTTCTAATCGTCTTCTCCAATTTCTTTCTACACCCCCTCCCCCATTTCTGCTCCATATATTCGGAAATGATTTTATTGAAAGAATCCTAGATCTGTAGCCACATGATATTTTATATGTGAAACATCTTAGGACGTGGAGTAGAGTACATCTAGAATAAATGTGACTTAGTTGAAACGAAACTGGAAATGTGACGGAAGTGACATCATTTTGTTACGAATAAGTAACAGAAAACCAGTTTTGTAAATTAAATGTCTGGGTCACTTGACCTTGGCGAGAGAATAAGTGGCCTTGGTTACGAATTTCGGGAAATATCACCGGATTGGCAACTTTTTGACTAGTTCTAGAAACGTCTATAATTTTATTGATTAGTTATTAATTTCGCGCGTGTTTTTTTTCCAGAATTTTCCTCAGACGGCATATAAGCTCAACATCGTTCAATTGGGTTGTTGACGTGATATGAGTAAAATTTTTGCCGACTTTAATACAGAACCAATTATGCGTCGAATGTTCTGATTCCATATACTCTTTAGGTTGTGTTAAGCTGTATTAATAAACAATTCTGGAAGAAAATTTTAAGCAAATTAAATTTTTGATTAAAAATATCGAAACCTTTCTCTAGGTAGTTGTACCATTGTCACACAGTTCCTTTTCCCACTCCAAATATACGAAATATGGGATGTTTTACATCAATCCATAACGAGTAACAGTGTTACTTATTTTTACTTCAATATCATTTCCCGTGAACATCCCCCAAAATCGGACATTACTGCACAGTATTTTAGTACAAGAAAAAAAAATCTTATGTGGGCAGTACATGACTTTCCCCGCAGACTTATTCATTTTGTCTTTGTCTCTTTAATAAATCAATATATTGAGTTTAATTGCGCAAAATAACACTGAATTTGCACTTTTAATTCAATTTCCGTTTTTTTTTTGGTGACTGGACCTTTTTTCGAAGGCAGCGTAACAAAAATTGAAAAACGTCTCGAGAACGCGTTGGTCCTAGAGCAAAAGGGTTGGTCTTATTCTTGTCCTCGTCAAAAACAAGCATTTATTTGGTACATTTGAGCATACGTAGTCTTTTATTTTAGATTTTGGCGATTTTTGCCGGGCATTTCGTAAAAAAAGGCAGATTATTCTTTTCCGAATAGTACCAAAATCTAATCAGCACCAGGGTATCCTACAAGTGAGTTATCTGGTGATACGTCTTTCTGTGAATACCTGGTGGGATTCTGTTCCTGACCGCGGTTTTTAAGCTGATATAAGCCTGATTAGGCAAGCCCCCCGGCCTGGGTCGACAAAAAAAAGTGAGTTATCTGCCCCATGTTGTGAAATTTCGTCATTTTGTTTTTTAGCTAGAGTAGATGCATAAGATTTTTGCGAACCATTTCGCAAAAAAGGGCGGGCTCTTTTATCCTGATTCGTACCAAAATCTAATCAGCACCAGGGTCTCTCACAAGTCAGATACCTACAAAATTTTATGAAATTTGGTCAAATAGTTTTTTAGTTAGAGTGGATACATACATTGCACAGACACACACACACACACACACACACACAATGAGAGAGAGAGAGACAGTCGTCACGCTGAAAATAGTTTTTCGTGTTCTAGAGGTCTCAAAACGTGTAGATCCGTCGAAAACTCGAGTTGCGATTTTTGGTATGATTCCAATACTTTTCCTATACATTACCATGTATTGCAGAGAAAGTAAAAATATTTCACATTACAGATGCAGTTTTATTTTATCCAGAACAACCGATATTTTTTTAAGAGTTTCATTCGATAGCAAAACAATGTAGTATAAGAAGCATAATAGAGAACATTCTAAATCGATTTCTAACTGAATTGCTTTGCAAAAGGATGCACTTTGCTTCTTTTCTCTTCGAAAATTCAAAAATTCAAGGCACCATATGTGAAAATTCAATTTAGAAAGCTCTTTCTTCTCCAAGAACATTTTGAAAAGGCGATCCATGATCCCGAAAGCTCTATCTCATTTCCGTTAAAAATTGGGCACATATATATTTTTTTAAAACATGAAATAATTGACTTAAATAAATTATACATATTATATATCAATTACTTTAAAGTTCAGTTTAACTGAGTTAGTTCAATTTAACTGAGTTAGTTCAGTTTAATAGAGTTAGTGCAGTTTAACTGAGTTTAACTTATTCTGTTTAAAATAACAAGGGCACTTATTTCTTCGAATGACACCGAATTTGCAGTTTTAATTCGCTTTTTATTTTCATTTGAGGACTGGTCGTATTTTCAAATTGCGACGCTGCAAAAATGCCCCAAACTACAATATCTCGAGATCTGTTGGTCCTAGAATTACTTGGCTGGGCTTACTCTTTATTTTCATCATAAATAACGTATAAATAAATTATTCAATCAAAACATTTAAGAATATTTAATATTTTCGGCTTTTTGCGATATTTGTAGGCCTTCTCGAACAAAATGGTAGGTTTTATTTTTCCAATTCGTATCAAAATCTAATCCGGAGTACCCCCCCCCAGAAAGAGATTTACCTACCAAAAAATGTTCATCTGTGTAAGTTATGTGTAGATATCAATTGTCAGATGTTCAAATGAAAAACAGAATCAAATGTCAGATATTCAAATATAAAACAGAATCCAATGTCAGATATTCAAATGTAAATTTTCACACATATCTTAGCTGAATTTAGCAGATACGGAACAATTGCTATTATGAATCTAATCGCCATTTGGAGTATTTTTGATCCGGATGTAAAATGGAAAGATAAATACCATTATTCTGATTTACCGCAACTCAGAGAGATCAGGCCCATTGTAGCTGCAAAAGTGCTGGCCAGACACATGAACAGGAAGTGAGGTTCCCTCTCAATTACCCACAACCTTAAAAAATCTCTTCCGTGGGATATTACCGAATTACGCTGCAATGTTTAGTTCTAAAAGAAATTTCAGTTAATGTTGAGATGGTATTGAATTATACTCGGAGTACTTTTTGTCTGAAATTTGGCGTTTTCGACAATTGTAAAGAGAAAAGATCTGCTTTTATCAAATAAGTAATTACGTGATTATTACGTTACTCATGAGAATATTTGTACACAACCCAAATACACTAAAAACTGTTGTTAAAAATGATAATTAATTTAAAATCTTAGCATACAATAAAACAAAAACTACAGTATACGATGAAATGTCTTTCCTCTGTAGATTTTTCCATTTATAAAATCCTCCCTGCCATTTTCATCCGTCTTAGGTTTCTTCCTATTTCACGTCGCCGTGATAGCCACATATTTCATCCTACCTTCAGCCACGTGTGCTATTCTGTATAGCACACGTATCTTTTGCTGTTTCCCCGTGGTATAAAGTTGTCAAATTACGAATATTTATATATACATTATTATTATATATATTATATTAACTATTATATATTAATTATTGCACTACTTAGTTCTAAAAGAGATTTCAGTTAATGTTGAGATTTCGCAATTATACAAGTAATTTTTATCTGTAATTTGGCGATTCTGATACTTTTAAAGAGAAAATATCTATTTTTATCAACTAAGTCAACGTAAATATAATGTTACATATAAAAAAATATTTACACACAATCCAAATACACTCAAATACTGCCGTTAAAAACAATAATTAATATAAAATCTTAGTATGCAATAAAACAAAACTACAGTATGCGAAAAAATACCATTACATTTTCCGTTCATAATATCCTCCCTGCCATTTTCATGCATCATTGGTTTCTTCCTCCACCTTGTCTTCCTCCTTCACATCGCTGCGATAGCAACATTTTGTCTTCTACCTTCAGTTATGTGTGCCCTTCTACCACTTTTGCGGGACTAACGTCATGAAGCAGAAGGCTGTTGTGACCAATGAAACCGGTTGACCAGTTTATATTTGTATATATACTTTCTTAGCGAAGATTTCATTTTATCG
Organism: Amaurobius ferox; assembly: GCA_951213105.1. Taxonomy (NCBI): domain Eukaryota; kingdom Metazoa; phylum Arthropoda; class Arachnida; order Araneae; family Amaurobiidae; genus Amaurobius; species Amaurobius ferox. The sequence continues at coordinate 99,358,906 of OX578141.1, read as the reverse complement.
CAAAACCGGATGTTAGAACATGAACATAGTAGCTGAATTTAGAAAAAATGGAGCAATAAATATTGCCTCTAACCGCCATTCAGCTTATTTTTATCCGGATATAAAGACAGGTAAATGCCTTTATTCTGATTTACCGCATCTCGGATATATCAAGCCAATCGTAGCTGTAAAAGTGCTGGCCAGACACATAAAAAGGAAATAACGTTTCCTCTCCATTTCACGCAACCTTAAAAAATATCTCCCATGGGATAAAGTTGCCGAATTACGCTGCAATGTTCAGTGCTAAAAGAGATTCCAGTTAATGTTGATATATTATTGTAATTATACAAGTAATTTATATCTGGAATTTGGCGAGTTCGATAGTTTTAAAGAGAGGATATCTATTTTTATCAACTAAGTAACTACGTAAATATAACGTTACATATGGGAATATTTACACACTATCCAAATCCCCGGTTCTCGTTAGATCACCGAAGTCAAGCAGCATCGGGCACGGTAAGTACTTGGGTGGGTGACCCCCTGGGAACACCGCGTGCTGTTGGCACATTTCGGACGCGGTAGCCCTGTGGTTTGCGCGCTGGATTTGCACGCTGCCACAACTGTCGACGTGTTCATGCAGAGTACGATTACATTAAACATGTGGATCCGTAAGTCCTTCCGAGACGTTGGTGGTAGGGGAAGGAGGGTATGGTCCCTGTGGATGCCTCGCCCACTGGGTTCCGATCTAAATTGGGTGGCACTTCCCGGCCGTCCAAACGGTTACCTTACACCTTTCTGGTAGGTCGGATGGTCTGGGTCTCAACAACAACAACACTATCCAAATGCACTCAAATACTGCTGTTAAAAATATTAATTAATATAAAATCTCAGTACGCAATAAAACAAAACTACAGTATGCGATAAAATATCATTGCACTTTTCCGTTCATAATATCCGCTTTGCCATTTTCATGCATCATTGGTTTTTTCCTCCTCCAAATCGAGGTTGCGCTTCTTGCGGTCATGAAGCAGAAGGCTATTATGTACCACTGAAACAGGTTGACCAGTTTATATTTGTGTGTATACTTTATTTGCAAAGATTTCATTTTATCGCAAAACTTGATGTTAGAAAATGAACACCCACATAGTAGCTGAATTTAGTAAAAATGGAGCAATAAATATTGTCTCTAACCGCCATTCGGCTTATTTTGATCCGGATATAAAGACGGGTAAATGCTGTTATTCTGATTTACCGCATGTCGGATAGATCAAGCCAATTGTAGCTGTAAAAGTGCTGGCCAGACACATAAAAAGGAAGTAACGTTTCCTCTCTATTACCCGCAACCTTAAAAAATCTCTCCCATGGGATAAAGTTGCCGAATTACGCTGCAATGTTTAGTGCTAAAAGAGATTTCAGTTAATGTTGATATATTATTGTAATTATACAAGTAATTTATATCTGGAATTTGGCGTTTTTGATAGTTTTAAAAAGAAAAGATCTATTTTTATCAACTGAGTAACTAAGTGACTATAACGTTACATATGATAATATTTACACGCAATCCAAATACACTAAAAAATGGCTATTATAAACAATAATTAATATAATATATTTGTCTTACATAATATAAAATGTCTGTGTGGTTCTCTGTGCCAATCTATGTGTGTATGTCATCTATGGTGGTAAATCGAAGCGTCGTGCAGCGGCAAAATTCGCAACAGGTCCCCGGCTTCTATTACAGGCTTCTACTTCTGGTCCCCGGACGATACACCTTGGCGATATATATATATATAGATATATATACTTATATATATATATATATATATATATATATATATATATAATAAATTATATATATAATATATATAGGTAATAAATTATACAAGTCTCTGGGGTACCACAAGGTGGCTGTAGCAGTAGTATCTTAACTAATGTATACCTTTATCATTATGAAAAATCTTTTATTTCCACAGATTATAAAATTTACAGATATGTTGATGATCTGAATTGTTTGGTCTCTACAGACAACTGTGTCATAGATATATATTTCTATACGGATAATTTGGAACTAATTTCTAATGAAGCCACTATTAGTAATAACATTATTTTTTTTTACTTAAATCTTATTATTGAACCTACTAATAGGATAATTACTAATTTATATGATAAAAAAGGTTATTTTAACTTTAACATTAATAAATTATTACCTTTTATTTCCTGTAACTCGGTTCAATTGTTTAGAAATATTATACTTAATCAGCTCTTTACAATTTATAGATTATCTGATAAATAATTTCATGCTATGCATATTAATAAACTTAAAATTACTAGCAAATTATATAAATATCCAGCTTATTTAGTACGTAGTATAATTAAAAGGTTTGGAATGGCAGATTATACATAAATTATCTCCTTAGTGTCGTATTTTAGCCTGACATCCACTTTCTCTTGAATAAGAATCACCATGTATTTACATGTTCTTACTCTTGAATATCACCATTTATCTATTCGCTGAACAAGTTCTTTGAATCCGTCTGCTGCTCGTTCATATTCTTCCTTTACTTTAATCCTTCATATATAGAATTATTCTGCTGCTCGTTCGTTTACTCCTCGATGTTAAACTTCAGTGTCTGCAATTTTGGTCTGCACCCATTTGGAAACAATTTTCCTCCTGTATCGAGAGGCTTCCTCCTGTATCGAGAGCATACTGTAAGACAGAAACCGACTTGATGAGTCTTAGCCGATCTGACTTGTGTTCCGAAAAGGGTGGATAATATTTGCCCCCTAACCCGGTTTGACACCCTAATTATTGTGTTATATGCCGTTTTATATGGTGTTTTCGCATTGTTATATGCCGTTTTATATGGTGGTTTCGCATATTAATACATACAGATAAAATGGATAATCATTTTCAAACCTGTAAAATAATTTAAAGAGTTAATAAAATGAAATTAATTTTGTTTTTAATTTAATGGGTGATTTCCTGGTTTTTCATGTTTATGACTGACATTCTTTGAGTTTTTTCTGGTTGGTATTTAAATGCTTTTGTTTCTAACGGTTGTTTTACTATTTCTCTTCAATAATTCTCTTTTAATGCATCTTTATTACTCATAAATTACATCTTATTTATAAGCTGCCCTAGCGCAATAAGTAGATGTAAGCACTACTTTCATTGGAAAAATAAAAGACTCAATATTACATAAGATAATCAAGCTAAAAGGCTGTTTTTGGAAGTTCGTTATTTATGAACAAGAAAGATCAATCATCCATAAAGCATTGATTATGAAAGACTTTCCAAAGGAAATGCAAAATGCGATACATTCAGCGGTGGTATATTTTAACACTTTACAACATATTTGAAAAGTGCTTATGACTTTTTCCATTCTGTCTGTCTGTCTCTCTGTCTGTCCGTTTGCACGATAACTGCCGTAAAAATGATTTTATCAAAATGAAATTTTAGTAAGTTGTTCAGAAGGCCTGCGGGACCTATGGGAATATAAATGAGTAATATCAACCAATTAGTTTTAGACTAAACCCGGGTTGAAAAAATATAATACATTGAACCCTATTGGACCTAATTATTCAAACATTTTTTAAGCAAATTTAAAATTCTCAAATAGCTTCGAAAGTTTTAGGAAATATTCAAATTATCCCATAACAAATATGAAAAAAAATTCAGCAAAATATATTCGGTAGTTTTTGAAATTAAAATTAAAATAATATTTACACCCATATCATATGAAGAGATCTCGTGACCCACGTCAAAATAATATATGGCATCCATCTTGTGTCAGAAAAGTGATATTTAAAGTTCTTTTTATTAAAACTTTGCAACAAAGTTGAAAAGTGTTTATGACTTTGTTCATTCTGTCCGTCTGTCTGTCTGTCCGTCTGTCTGTCTATCCGTCTGTCTGTCTGCCTGTCTGTATGTCTGTCTGTCCATTAGCACGGTAACTGCCGTAAAAATGACTTTATCAAAATGAAATTTCAGTATGTTGTTCAGACGGTCAGTTGGACCTATGGGAATATATAAATATATAATATCACCCAATTAGTTTTGCAGTGCACCCGGGTTGAAGAAATGAAATACATTGAACCCTATGGGACCTAATTTTTCAAACATTTTTTAAGCGGATTTAAAATTCAGAAATTGCTTCGAAAATTTTAGGAAATATTGAAATTATCCCATAAAATATATAAAAGAAATTTCAGTAAAATAAATTCAGTAGTATTAAAAAAAATGAAAATAATAATTACACCTTTTATATGAAGTAATCACGTGACCATTATATGAAGAGATCCCGTGACCCACTTCAAAATAATATATGGCATCCATCTTGTGTCAAAATCGTGATTTTTAAAGTTCTTTTTAATTCATATTCAGTGTTGTATTCGTCTTAAAGCCGCTTTATTTTTGCTTAAATTCAGCGCATCTACATTCTGAAACAACGCAATTACATTATATTTGAGTTTAAATGATCATCCAAATTTGATTATTGCTACAACGAAGCCTACTTTTCACTTATGGAAAATGTAAACAGCGAAATATGTAGAATGAATTGCATAAGAGTTGCTGCATTTCTTTAACGCAAAATTATTTAGATCATGGGCTCTGTAATATAGCTGGTCTGAATGAAATATTCAGTGATTTTACAGAGAGAAAAACAATTTTTTCGATAAAGTTTTAAGCATAGAGTTTAACTACTTGTAACTCCATGGTCTTAAGTTTTTAAACAAAATACATTATTTTAGTATTGTGATGAATGAAATGAATGGGAAAATGTGTATGAATGAAATGCTGCTTTTATAGAGAGAGCCAGGCGTGGTATATTTCGATGTCGTCATATGAATAAATTTCAATTATTTTCGATGAAGTTTTCAAATATAATAAATTATTGTAGTATTATGATAATTTAAAAAAAATTACCGAGGAAATAACCGAGGAATGTGTCGCCTTTTAAAGATGTTTAAACCAGGCAATTTATATTTCAGTGCCGTCATTTGAATGAAGTTCATTTCTTTCAATGAAGTTATAAGTTTTCAAATATAATAAATTAATGTAGTATTGTGAAAAGTTCTAAAATATTACCGAGGAATGTATTGTATTTTAGACATGTTTAAATAAAATTGCAATGAAGTTGGAAAGTGTTTCATAATCAATGCTTTATGCATGATTGATCTTTCTTGTTAATTTATATTTATCATTGTATCCGTCATAAAACAGTTTTATTTTTGCTTAATTTCTGTACATCTGTATTCTGAAACAACGCAATTAAAACATATTCGAGTTTAAATGATCAATGTCACCCATCTAGTGTCAAAACCGTGATTTTTAAAGTTCTTGTTAATTTATATTTAGTGTTATATTCATCCTAAAACCGCTTTATTTTTGCTTAATTTCTGTGCATCTACATTCTGAAACAACGCAATTACAATATATTTGAGTATACATGATCACCAAACTTTGATTATTTCTACAACGAAGCCTAATTTTCACTTATAGAGATTGTAAAAAAATAAAGATTGAGGATGAGTTGTATAAGAATTGCTGACTTCCATTAACGCAAAATTGTTTAGCTCTGGAGTCAGCAATATAGCTGATATGAATGAAACATTCATTGGTTTTACATAGAGGAGCAGATGATTTTAAAGCAGGTTTTTTCGATGAAGTTTTAAGCATAGAGTTAAATTACTTTTACCTCCATGGTTTAAAATTTTAAATAAAATAAAGTATTGTAGTATTGTAATGAGTTAAAGAAATGGAATAAAACTCTATGCATGAAATATCTACAGTTTTACATAGAGAGCCAGGCGATTTATATTTCAATGACGTCATTTGAATAAAGTTCATTTGTTTTCGATGAAATTTTCAAATATAATATATTATTGTAGTATTGTGATAATTTTAAAAATATTACTTCTGAATATCGCAGTTTCGAGATGTTTAAACCAGGAGATTTATATTTCAATGTTGTCATGTGAAAAAAGTTCATCTTTTTCGATTTCAAATATAATAAATTAATGTAATATTGTGATAATTTCAAAAATATTACCGCTGAATGAATCGCATTTTAGAGATGTTTAAATAAAATTGCATTGCAGTTGGAATGTCTTTCATAATCAATGCTTTATGTATGATTGATCTTTCTTGTTTAATTATCACATAACTACTTTAATTTATTTCACTTAAACATAAAACTTAATCGAAAAAATGAACTGTATTCAAATGACGTCATCGAAATATAAATTGTTTGGTTCTCTATGTAAAAGTAGGGAATATTTCATTGATACACTTTTATTCCAGACACCAAAGTCAAATAATTTGTGTGAAAAAAAATCAGCAAATCTTATACAACTCATCTTTAAATTCACTTGATTACATTCTGCATCCATTTAAATTAGGCTTCGTTGTTGAAATAATCAAAGTTTTGAACTCAAAAATATTGTACTTACGTTGGCGTTGAATATAGATGCATGAAAATTAAGCAAAAATAAAGCGGTTTTAGGACGAATGTAACACAAAATATAAATTTTAAAGAACTTTAAAAATCTCGATTTTTACTCTGTGAAAAAGATAGATGCCATATTTTATTTTGAAGTGGGTCACATGATCTCTTCATATAATATGTGTGTAATTATTATTTTAATTTTTATTTAAAAAGCTACCGAACATGTTTTTCTGAAATTTTTTTATATATTTTATGAGTTTATTTGAATATTTCCTAAACCTTTCGAAGCAATTTGTGAAATTTAAATTCGTTAAAAAAAATGTTTGAAAAATTTGGTATCATAGGGTTCAATGTGTTTCATTTTTTCAACCCGGGTTCACTCCAAAACGAATTGGGTGATATTATTTATTTACATTCCCATATGTCCCACAGACTATCTCAACAACATGCTAAAATTTCATTTTGATAAAGTCATTTTACGGCAGTTATAGTGCGAAAGGGCAGACAGACAGACAAACAGAATGAACAAAGTCATAGTCACTTTCCAACTATGTTGCAAAGTGTTAAAAATATATAAAAGCTATTTGATTCCGAAAAAAGCGAAAATGATACACATTTTATATACGACACACAAACGATTTGTTCTTTTCTTATATAATCGATATAAATTGGTGTGCGCACAGCACTTATGTTTGAATGTGTAATTTCATTATACAATTCTAAAAATGAATGTTTAAATACGGATTAAGGAAAATCCTGTTTTTTCATTAAAAGATCACATATTTACGGTCCTTAATTGTTCTTCAGATGATAATTAAAATAGTGGTTGAAAATGTTTTTCCCCATCTAAATAATTATAAATATGTATGCCAATGCTCAATAGAAATATTTACCTTTTGGTGCGTTTTTCAGGAAATTTCAATTCGAATGTTTAGAAAATGAAAAATTATCATATAAAGTACATTTTCTTCACCCACGTCTAAAGTAAATATAAAAGTGATCTGCTTTATTTTTCATATTTTCTTTCCGAAATTTTGGGCTTCGAATTCAATTTTTATTAAGCTGTAAAATATTCGTGGATATTCATATCTTACAACGGAAAAGTGCATTTGTTTTGTTAGGAAATAAAAAGTTTTTCAATCCAAGAACATATGGAGTTCTAGAAAATGTACCCGGCGTTGCCTGAGATTTAAAGAAGGAATTGTTTTAATTAATTTATTCAATTTGCTAAAGGGCTTAGTAGCTCCTCGCCCGCTTTTTAATGTCGGATATAAAATAAGTTTATGTGCAAACCCCACATGAAAAAACGATACTTCCTCTTCATCTTCTCTTCATCGCAAATCTCGAAAATCCTACAACGTTTTTACGATAAATATTGCTTACCAAGATTGCTTACAAAGGTTGCTTACCATAGCAACAGACAGGTTGTGGCGTTAATTGCAAAGTCCAGTACACAGCAACTGGTGAGCCGGAGAATAAAGCACTTAGGCAACGGTTAGCAAAAATAATCTCAATTTTATGCTTTTGTTTTAAATTCAAAGAAAATCAGCAAAAAGAGTAATTAAAAAAAATTAGAATGCGAAAATATACCCCATGCCAAACTATAGAATTGTGCTAACCTTCCATTTACGGATGAGGCGAAATAAAAATCAAATTACCTAAATCAGCTGTATTTCGATGTATTTAAAAATAAATAAATAAATATAAAGGAATCGCCCTGCGCATTAGGTTCAAAAATTGATACAAAGAACGCTCTACGATATTTTCCATGATATCAAAATAGAAACGGTGTGATAATATTTTCGATCGCTAAGAAATCCACTTGTGTGGAATTGCTTAAAATCGTGCTTTAACATTCTCATAAAGTAATCAAGAAGATAACTGACCCATCCGAAGGTATACGGTAGATAAAAGGGCGCTACGATAGCGGCCCAGCTCGGAGTACGACTATTCCCCTGCGATAGGAGACGGAAACTACCACCTCCAGGAGACGGCCGGGCTCCTAGGCGGGATCCTCACCAACCACAGAAACAACACAGCCCGTAACAAACAGCCTAGCACAAAACGTGAACAAAACCAGACGCAAACCATCACACTGATCTGTTGAAACTCATCCGCTCCTAACTACTTTATTAGGACAAAACAAAACAGGCGCACTAACCAACTCGGTTAGGAAATAAAACAAAGAATACAACAAGGGAAACAAACTCGAGAACAAAAACAAACATGCACTATAGAGGAATCAAACAAGCATCAATCCAAAGTACATTACTCTTAGGTATATGACGATGTCACAGTAGCAACTACACAATACCAGTCATAGAAAACTCGGCCATCAGAAGCTCGTAGACTTAAAAGCAGTTCAAACAAAAGAGTTCTCTTATAGTAAACTTTGGTGGAGGCAAAGACTAACTATTTAATATAAATGTTACTTTCTCGATCGGTACATTTATGGACCGTTTTATACATTATTTGAAATTTGGCATTCTGCCTCATGCAATTCATACACTCTAACTTTCATAACTTTCCTTTGCAATTCACGGCCTTGTCACCCTTTTCGTCTCAGTTGGTACAAAATTCATCATTAGGGCAAAAGTTACTGATCCTTAAAGTTTGCATTTATAGCAAACATTGACTCTAAGAAACTCCTTTCAATCCACTCTGTTCCATCCCACATTCACCTTACCTCGATTGATTTACACACCAAAGGTAACTGGATCCAAAGAGATCACCCAATTATTGCTTTTTAACACTTTACAACAAAGTTGAAAAGTGTCTATGACTTTGTTCATTCTGTCTGTCTCTGTATGTATGTCTGTCTGTCTGTCTGTCTGTCTGTCTATCTGTCTGTCTATCCGCTAGCACGATCACTGCAGTAAAAATGACTTAATCAAAATGAAATTTTAGTATCTTGTTCAGACGGTCTGTGGGACCTATAGGAATATAAATGAATAATATCACCCAATTAGTTTTGGATTGAACCCGGGTTGAAAATATGAAATACATTGAACCCGGGTTGAAAAAATGAAATATATTGAACCCTATGGGTCCTAATTCTTCAAACATTTTTTAAGTGGATTTAAAATTCACAAATTGTTTCGAAAATTTTAGGAAATATTCAAATTATCGCATAAAATATATAAAGAAAATTCAGCAAAATATGTTCAGTAGTTTTTAAATAAAAATTAAAATAATAATTGCACCTCTTATATGAAGCGATCACGTGACCATTATATGAAGAGATCACGTGGCCCACTTTAAAATAAAATATGGCATTCATCTTGTGTCAAAATCGTGATTTTTAAAGTCCTTTTTAATTCATATTTAGTGTTGTATCCGTCCTAAAACCGCATTATTTTTGCTTAAATTATGTGCATCTACATACTGAAACAACGCAATTATAATATATTTGAGTTTAAATGATCATCCAAATTTGATTATTTCTACAACGAAGCCTATTTTTCACTTATGGAAAATGTAAACAGCAAAATATGTAAAATGAGTTGTATAAGAATTGCTGCATTTCTTTAACGCAAAATTATTTAGCTCGTGGAGTTTGCATAGCTGATATGAATGAAATATTTATTGATTTTTCAGAGAGAAGGACGATTTTTTCGATGAAGTTTTAAGCATAGAGTTTAATTACTTGTACCTCCAAGGTCTTAAGATTTTAAATAAAATAAATTATTATAGTATTGTGATGAATGAAATGAATGGAAAAATGTTTATGAATGAAATGCTGATTTTATAGAGAGAACCAGGCGTGTTATATTTCGATAGAGTCATTTGAATAAATTTCCGTTGTTGTTGATGATGTTTTCAAATGTAAGAAATTATTGTATTATTATGATAATTTTAAAAACATTATCAAGGAATATATCGCATTTTAGAGATGTTTAAACCAGGCAATTTACATTTCAATGCCGTCATTCGAATGAAGTTCATTTTTTTCGAATATAATAAATTAATGTAGTATTGAGATAATTTTTAAAATATTACCGAGGAATGTATCGCATTTTAGAGATGTTTAAACCAGGCAATTTATATTTCAATGCCGTCATTTGAATGAAGTTATTTTTTTTCGATGAAGGTTTAAGTTTTCAAATATAATGAATTAATGTAGTATTGTGATAAGTTTTAAAATATTACCGAGGAATGTATCGCATTTTAGAGATGTTTAAATGAAATTGCATTGAAGCTGCAAAGTGTTTCATAATCAATACTTTATGCATGATTGATCTTTCTCGTCTTGATCTAACCGTGAATTTCTGGCTCTGTCCATTCTTTCGTTTTCAGAAAGGGTTTTCTCTTCTAAATTTCCCTCTGTAATGTTATTTTCAACATTGTACAAAATCACTTGAGTATCACACTTTTCAGGTTTTCCAACTTGGAAACATTTCAACGCATCTTGGTCAATAAACACCCCGATGAGTTTATCAATATCTTCTTCTTTATCTGTTTCCACAATGATTCCTCCATTAGTTATCTTTCTTACACCCCTTATGCTTATATTCAGTTTTGAAGGATTAATCAGAGTTTGAACGTCAAATTTGGTCTTATATGAACTCTGCTGAGTTAATGGATGAATTGCCAATAATGAGTAGACCGCTTCCTGCCCATAGATCTACTTCGCCTTTCCCCTTTTTCTTCAACTTGCGCCTATGAGACGCCTCTTCCTGCTGCATTTAGTTGTTCCATCTGGACAGCAATCAAAGTTTGCTGCTCAATCAAAACGGTCAGCATCAAAGCCAACTCCTTCTGCATTCTAGTTTGAACTGGAACAGAACTATACTTCCCATAAAACGTATCTACGTAATCTTATTTGCAGCTAACCTTGTACTTGTAAAGAGAAAATTCCCGATGTTTCATTAAACAAACATTATAGGTAATTGCACCCGGTTTTTCTTTAGATCAGTTATTGTCCAACGGAATATTTTCTAATTGAACATTTACTGATCAAGGTACCCTTTAATTATTTGCACCCCTTATTTTCTAAAAGTATCCCCCACAACGAAAAAAATTACATGGAAGTATTTAGTATTTAATTTTAATAAATATTAATTTTAATAAAGTATATAAATTTAATTTTATTAAAAATAATTTCAATAAATTTAATTTATAATGTTAATTTATAATTTTAATTTATAATTTAACTTATAATTTTAATTTATAATTTAATTTAATTTATAATTTAATTTAATTTATAATTTAATTAATTGAATTTTAATACATTTTAATACATTTTCAAGTTCTAAGTATGTGTCTAAAACAAATTGACGAAACACGAAACGCCAGGCCAACTATGTCAAAACACCGTACATAACCTGTATTAAAAATAACAACCTAATAGTTGGGAATTTCTTTTTTGCAGAGGTGAAACAGAAGTAAGCCACTGATGGTAAGTGGCCCTGCTAAGTTAAATCGTATTGTCTTTTATTTCAGATTCGTTACCTACCTCGTGCAAAGAAGTCGCATAGTGCCCCATACAAAGAATTTGTATACTCATCGTACACAATTTGGGAGGGAATTTCTCAGTTACCAACATAGGAGTGACTTCTACTTTCCTTAAACTTGAAAATAATAGCGAACTTTTAACAGAAAAAAAGTGTAACCCAATATACAAAATTAATCAACTATCTAAGTCAGTTAGTTCAATTCATACATTTATCAAAAATGTCAAATTAAAAAATTGAAGCTTCATATCTAGCAAAATTAAATTTTAGTATTAATTAGCTGAAATATTTTTATCCTTTACTTAAATTAAATATAAACTAAGTAATGTTATATTAAGTATTATAAGTAGCATAGTGGCATCTCCATAAGTGTCTGCAGTAACCACATGAGATTAGATAACCCTAAAAATAGAAAAGCACTCCTTGATGTACTTTTACGTTTTCTGCAAACGTAGTCATCAACTTTGCCAATATCTCATGAATAAGGAAAACCATTGCGTGCAAGTTAATTTTTTTATAAAGTGCATTAACTTAGTTTTGATTTAGACAGTTATACGCCTGAAGATTATTTTTTCAGTAAAAAGCCCATTTAAATGGCGCACTTTAGTCCCCTTCCTTTGTCCATTAACCTTTTTTATGCTCAAAAGAAACATCAAATGGTGCCATTATCGAAGAACGCGAGAATTAAATTCTCCCAAGGACTGGGAATTAAATTTTGTCATGGTATCCTGACGACACAGAAAGCGGCAATTTAAACCGCATCGAGGAAAGTTGTTTATGGAAAGCTTGCCACTTACCGGGTAAGGAGAGAAAAAAATGGGAAAAGCATTTTGTGTACCTTTTTTCGGTGTTCAAGGTTTGAAATTTGTTTATTCTTTGTGATAATCACATTTTTATGCTGAATCTTTCATTTAACTTGTTTAAATTAATTTAAAAGATTATTGAATTAAATGTAACAATTTTGATACACGAGATAAATGCATATTAAGCGAAGTATTTTTCCGTTTTAAAGTATATACCTCGGGTGATTTAAAATAGATGTACAGGAGATTATCTCTTTAACGGTTGGTCCTAGAGATAAACTTCAAATTAAAACAAGAAAGATCAATCATGCTTAAAGCATTGATTATGAAACACTTTCCAACTGCAATGCAATTTTATTTAAAAAAGTCGAAAATGCAATACATTCCTCGGTAATATTTTAAAACATATCACGATACTACATTGATTTATTATATTTGAAAACTTAAACCTTCATTGAAAAAAATGAACTTCATTCAAAAGACGGCATTGAAATATAAATTGCGTGGTTTAAATATCTCTAAAATGCAATACATTCCACGGTAATATTTTTAAATCTATCATAATACTACGATAATTTATTATATTTGAAAACTTCATCGAAAACAACTGAAATTAATTCAAATGACGTCATAGAAAAAATAACACGCCTGGATCTCTCTATAAAAACAGGATTTCATTCATAACTTTCTCCATTTCATTCATCACAATACTATAATAATTTATTTTATTTAAAAATTAAGACCATGGAGCTACAATTCATAAACTTTATGCTTAAAACTTCATCGAAAAATATCGTCCTTCTGTTTATAAAATCAATTAATATTTCATTCATATCAGCCATGCAGACTCCATGGACTGAATTATTTTGTGTTAAAGAAATACAGTAATTCTAATACAACTCATTCTACATATTTTGCTGTTTACATTTTACATAGGTGAAAAATAGGCTTAATTGTAGAAATAATCAAATTTGAATGAGAATTTAAACTCAAATATATTGTCATTGTGTTGTTTTAGTATGTAGATGCACAGAATTTAAGCAGAAATAAAGTAGTTTTAGGATGGATACAACACTCAATATGAATTAAAAAGAACTTTAAAAAATCACGAATTTGAAACAAGATGGATGCCATATCTCATTTTGAAGTGGGTCATGTGATCGTTTCATATCATGGTCACGTGATCGTTTCATATAAGATGTGTAATTATTATTTTAATTTTTATTTAAAAAACTACTGAATATATTTAGCTGAATTTTTTTTTATATATTTTATGGAACAATTTGACTATTACCTAAAATTTTCGAAGCAATTTGTGAATTTTAAATCCGCTTAAAAAATGTTAGAAAAATTAGGTCCCATAGGGCTCAATGTATTTCATTTTTTCAACCCGGGTTCAATCCAAAACTAATTGGGTGATATTATTCATTTATATTCCCATAGGTCCTACAGACCGTCTGAACAACATACTAAAATTTCATTTTGATTAAGTTATTTTTACGGCAGTTATCGTGCTAACAGACAGACAGACAAACAGACAGACAGACAGAATGAATGAACAAAGTCATAAACACTTTTCAACTTTGTTGTAAAGTGTTAAAAAGTGTCCAACTCATGTATAGATATTGGATATGTCATTTATTTTACAAAGGGTAGTATAGGTATTAAAATATGAAATGTACTTTTATACGGATCTTCAACCGCAACACTTCCAATTAGAAAAATAGTTCCCTATATCTAAGTAGTCAAATAAAATAATCCCATGTTTCTAAGTGTAATATTCACGAAATCATTAAAACTAAAATTATATCACTTATTCCAGTTAATATGCCTCTTTAGCTACTCTTCTTCGGAAAGATAAGTGCAAACTATGGGGATCATATATGAAACAAAAAATATTTTTTAAGTTAGAAGAACTACAAAAATTTCTTAGAGTACACCTAATTTCCATTTTATTTTCCCTGCAATACATGGTAATGTATAGGGAAGCTATTCGAATCATACAGAAAATAGCAACTCGAGTTTTCGATGCATCTATCCACTCTAACTGAAAAACTAATTGACCAAATTTCACAAAATTTGGTAGATGAGTCACTTATAGAATACCCTGGTGCAGATTAAATTTTGATACGATTCTAAAAAGTAGAACCTGCATTTTTTTACGAAACGGCCCGCAAAAATTTTATGTATCCACTCAAACTCAACTAACGGACTACATTTAATAAAATTTGGTAGATAAGTCCCTTGTGGGCGACCCTAGTGCTGATTAAATTTTGATACGATTCCAGATAAATGAACCTGCCATTTTTGCAAAATGGCCCGCAAAAATTGTATGTATCCACACAATCTAACAAACTAATTGATAAAATTACACAAAATTTGATAGATACGTTGCTTGTGGGATACTGTGATGCTGGTTAGATTTCGTTACGACTCGAAAAAACTTTTTGCGAAATGGCCGGCAAATCTAATACATTTGATCTAAAATGGAATACTTCATACGCTCAAATGTATAAATTAAATGCTTGTTTTATATGTAATTTTTAACGACAAAATTAATAAGATCCACCCCATTACTCCAAGGTGGAACATTATCCGGATATTTAAATTTTTAATTTTGAGGAAATGGTGATTTTCACAGTAGTTAGAAAACTATTTAATAACATTTCTTAAAACTTGGTAATTAAGTCCCTTGATGATTATCCTGATGCTGATTTGATTCTGATATGATTAGGAAATGTATAACCGACTCTTTTTGGGGAAATGACCTACAAAGATAGTGAAACTCCGAAATAATTCATTCTGTTCAAACAGTATCTATCTCAAGGAAATTGCATATACAAATTAAATAAGGGAATACCATAGGGAGGAATCTCATCCAGAATACTGGCCAAACTTTATCAACATTTCTATGAAATTCAGTACCCTTTCAACAGTCATATCATGCAGAGATTTATTGATGATCTAATTATTATTGGAATTACTAATGAAGCACCTATATTAAACTTTAATTTTTATCCACCTAATTTACAACTAATTGAAAATATATGTACATCAAACTCGATCAATTATCTAGACGTTAGTTTAAAAATTCAAAATGCAGACACGTTAAAATTTATAATTTACGACAAAACAGAAACTTATAACTTCGAAGTAAATAAACTTCAATATTATTCATCCAATCTTTCAAAATCAGTATATAAAATATTATTAATAACCAGTTATTAAGAATAAAAATGTAAAGTACAACATGTTACTACAAAGAGTATATATTTAAATTCATAAACACCACTATCCAAACTACCTACCAGCCAAAACTTATTTTTCTTTTATTAATTAATATTATAATTTTAAATTCAAAACCTTGCTACAATTACAGCAACATATTGACAGATCATTCTCAAACAATTTTAAATAATTTTTCATCTCCATGTTTTCACTTCCAACGGTTGAAATATTAGTATATAGAATTAACTGTAACCTGTTTTAAGTTAAAATTCTTAGTCAGTATCATGTACTCTACACTGTTAAGCAACACAAGAGGTAAATACATCTATATTATTTTATTCTTATACCTTTTCATTACATAGTATTCTCCTATAAATACTTAGCCACACGATGGTATATTTGATTATATTTGATTCTTATTTTTGATATCTTACATATCTGATCCAATTTATATTTTCTTCTACGTCGGGCCATGTGCATTATTTCTGTAATACAATTTACAGTAATGCACACAGAAACGTAGAATCAACATTAACGAAACATGTATAACCCTTGATAACGTACATGGTTTCGGATATGTTTTTCACTTTATTTAATTTATTCAATTTCAAATTATTTTTGAGAGCTGGAAAAGGCCTAGCTGATCGTGCAAAACAATGTTTCTGTTTTGCAACTTTTTATCTTACACACATTTCTTGCATTTACACCATCTATGTTTATGCGTGTGTAAAATGATGACTGAAAGACTGTGAAAGAAATGTCACTGTGAAAGACTGTCACTGTGAAAGAAAGAAATTAATTAAATTATATAGGAAAATTACATTATATGCTGCTCTCATCAGATTATTTTCATTTGTCTGTTAAGGTTTCTTAGCAGGTTTACAGCTTGTGAGGTCTAAATAACCTTTCGATTATTATTTCCCTCAGTTTGCATTATAATTTATATTTACTTAAACTAACCATTCTTACTGGTTCAGTTGATAGACCAATCACTGAGCTAATCATAATTTATGCGTTCCTAAGTTGAAATAGGAACATGTTTCGGATCGTGAGAGCTTTAGAGAAGAGTAAGAGGACCGATTCTAGTAAGAGTTTGGACGGAAATGAGCTGGAGTGAAGAAAATGGCACAATGACAGATTTGGAGGATTTCGGAAGTTGACCGGCAGCCCAATGGAAGGAAACCCCATTCGATACAACGATGACTAAGAAGAGTCTAGTATTCGGGGTATGGTTGCAATATTGGGTGAGATAACGGAATAACAATGAAAAGCATATAAGCTTTAGAACTCGTCTCCATTTAAAAATTATAACCAGACTAGTGCGTTGCTGTAGCTTAGATATTTGTCATTTACTCTGAGCGTGTGCAATAAAATTTAGTATATATGTTGTTCGTTGCATTAAACAGCAAGCTTCTGTAATTTCAGTGAAGTTCTCAATAAACTGAGTTTGATTTAAAACAGTGCCTTCCTGTGTTATTGCCCTTGGTCCGAAAGGTCGAAATATCAAGTGCACTAAATTTGAGTTAAGTCACTTTGGGCAGATTAAGTAAAAATCCTCTACAAAGCCATCTAAAGGGTATAAAGAGACATTTGGTCTTTACAAGCCGAGCATATTTCAAATTTTATATTGCATTCATATATAAAAGTAATAATTAACAAGAAAGATCAATCAGGCAAAAAGCATTGATTATGAAACGCTTTTCAACTGCAATGCAATTTTATTTAAACATCTCTAAAATGCGATACATTCAGCGGTGATATTTTTAAAATTATCACAATACTACACTAATTTATTATACTTGAAAACTTCATCGAAAACAAATTAACTTTATTCAAATAACGTCATCGAAATATAAATCGCCTGGCTCTCTACTTAATATTTCATTCATGAAATTTTTCCATTCCTTTCATTCAGCGGCGATATTTTTAAAATTATCACAATACTACAATAATTTATTTTACTTGAAAACTTAAAACCATGGAGGTAAAAGTATTTTCTAACTCCATGCTTAAAAATTCATCGAAAAACGCAATACTATAGAATCGTCTGCGTATCTATGTAAAATCAATGAATGTTTCATTCATATCAGCTATATTGTAGACTCCAGACAACTCATCTTATAGCTTGGTGTCCTTACATTCATCATACGTGAAAATTTTGGATTCGTTGTAGAAATAATCAAAGTTTGATGATCATTTAAACTCCAAAATATTGCAATTGCGTTGGCGCAGCATATAGATGCACAGAAAAAAAGAAAAAATAAAGCGGTTTTAGGACGGATACAACAATAAATACATATTAAAAGGAACTTTATATAACACGATTTTGACCCAAAATGAATGCCATATTTTATGGGTCACGTGATCTCTTCATATATTATGGATGCAATTATATATTATTTTCACTTTTATTTAAAAAACTACCGAACATATTTTGCTGAAATGTTTTTTATATATTTTATGAGATAATTTAAATACTTCATAAAACTTTCGAAGCAATTTGTGAATTTTAAATTTGCTTAAAACTTTGCTTAAAATTAGGTCCCATACTGTTCAATGTATTTCATTTTTTCAACCCGCGTTCAATAAAAACTAATTGGGTGATATTATTCATTTACATTCCCATATGTCCTACAGACCCTCTGAAAACATACTAACATTTCATTTTGATAAAGTTATTTTTACTGCAGTTATCGCGCGAATGGACCAGACCGACAGCCAGACAGAATAAATGAAAAAGTTATGAACACTTTTCAACTATGTTGTAAAGTGTTAAAAGTTCGCCTTTGTGATAATTATGTAATCAAATACGCAATCAATTTTACTAAAGCTATTTCGGGCAATGAGATTCAGTCTAAAGAATGCTTCGTATAGCTTAGCTTGCATCCTACTACCGAACATTCTGTTTTTTGTCTGTTTTATTTGTGTCTATTCCGCATGAAAATCCACAGTTTTGGGCGGACATTTTTTCTTATTTGGTATAATTATTCCTTGCTTCACTGTGAGTAACCTCGTTCATGTTTCAAGATTCTAATACCACTGGTTGTCGAGATATGAATAAACAGTAATATCAACCATGCATAAAGCATTGATTCTTCAACACTTTCCAACTGCACTGCAATTTTATTTAAACATCTCTAGGATGCGATACAATCAGAGGTAATGTTTTTTAAATAATCATAATACTACATTAATTTATTATATTTGAAAACTTAAAACTTCATCGAAAAAAAAATGAACTTTATTCAAATGACGTCATTGAAATATAAATCGCCTGGCTCTCTATGTAAAAGCTGTAAATATTTCATTCATACACTTTTTTCCATTCCTTTCATTGATCACAATACTACAATAATTTATTTTATTTAAAAACTTAAAACAATGGAGGTAAAAGTAATTTAACTCTATGCTTAAAACTTCATCGAAAAAGTCTGCTATGGAATCGTTTGCTTTTCTATGCAAAATCAATGAAATTTTCATTCATATCAGCTATATCGCTGAATCCAGAGCTACATAATTTTGCGTTAAAGAAATTCAGCAATTCTTATACAAGTCATCCTACATCTTTATCTGTTTACATTCTCCATAAGTGAAAATTAGGCTTCGTTGTAGAAATAATCAAAATTTGATGATCATTTAAACTCATATATATTGTAATTGCGCTGTTTCAGAATGTAGATGCACAGAAATTAAGCAAAAATAAAGCGGTCTTTGGACGCATACAACACTAAATATAAATTAAAAAGAACTTTCATAATCACGATTTTGGCACAAGATGGATGGCATTGATCATTTAAATTCAAATATATTGTAATTGGGTTGTTTTAAAATATAGATGCACAGAAATTAAGCAAAAATAAAACGGTTTTAGGACGGATGAAACACTAAATATAAATTAAAAAGAACTTTAAAAATCACGATTTTGACACAAGATGGATGCCATATTTTATTTTGAAGTGGTTCACGTGTTCTCTTCATATAATATGGGTGCAATTATTATTTTAAATTTTATTTAAAAAACTACCGAATATATTTTGCTGAAATTTTTTCATATTTTTTATGGTATAATTTGAATATTTTCTAAAACTTTCGAAGCAATTTGCCGCATATGGTTCAATGTATTTCATTTTTTTAGCCCGGGTTCAATCCAAAATCAATTGGGGGATATTTTTCATTCATATTCCCGTAGGTCCCAGAGACCATCTGAACAACATAGTAAAATTTATACATACTAAACTAAAAATTTATACATACAACATACTAGACAGACAGGATGAACAAAATCATAAACACTTTTCAACTATGTTGTAAAATGTTAAAAACGTAAAATTGAACATTTTAAAGAAATGACATTGTGCAGACGATTATTTTCAGGAATTTGAATAAAATTATATCATGTTTGTTATAATATCATGTATCTTGTTTGAATAAATTTATATCGGAACTAAATCTAATGTGTTTATTCGTCAGACGATTTTAATTTAATATTTACTATTTAAATAATGATGAAATGGATATAAAAAAATTATATAAATTAATGACATTATATTTTCTTTTGGGTTGATCAACAACGACTTTGGATATAAGAATACATAAATTATTTAGTTTATCATCGTTAATGATATTTTTAGTTTAGCATCTGTTTTAGTTTTAGCATAAATTCTTCAAATTCGTATATTTCTATTGTGTTTAATCGATTGTTAATAAATCGATTGTTAATAATCGACAGTATAAAATTGGCACGACTTTTCTTTTACCATTTTAGATTTTTTATTTTGGTGTAACTTGATCAAACTCCAAGATCTGTCTGTGAATGTACTTTTGTAGAACAAAAACAGGAATTCTCATATTTTATCTTAAGAAAATTAAATTAAAGTTTTATTACAATATTTCGAAAAACGCTATCATTTAGAGCACTACTAGAATTTACACATACTTTCAAGCACGACCAACTGCGGATACATTTACTAGTACAAAATTTACCGATAATTCCAGTATTTGTAGTTAATCTTTGTTTCAAATGCAACACGGCCGAAAACCAGTCTTCCGTCTATCAAATTACTCCATCGCAATTTCGTGGTTTAAAGACAAACATCACCGTTAAATGCTTTAAAAAGAACGGCAAATAATCTGATTACTGAGCAGAAAATTCGTTGAAAGTTTATCCCCGAAACTTTCACAAAACAGATAAATTTTGAAGCAAAATTTGGAGCTCAAATCAAGCGCAAAAAAACTGTTATTTGAGACTAAGTTCTAATGATTCGCTACAGGTAATCCTAGTGATTTTTTTCACGGTTGCTTAGGCAACGAAAAATAGTCTTGTTTTCGATCCGATATCTCCAATTCGAAAGATGTTTCCTGATTCTCATTGAGAAAAATGAGGACCTCTATTATAAAAAAGAAACTAAAGTTTACGCAAGTAACCATACACACCATTAAACATGATACATCACAAAATTTGTGTTTTTTATTGCTAATGACAGAAAGTATTAAGAGGAAAGAGATAATTTCTCAAAAAAAGTTATATAGGAAAGAAGAGAAATGACACCAGATGGTTTATTAAAGGAATATTTAATAACGTATTACTTACAGTAAAATCCCACTTATAACTCATCTGAGCATTAAAAACTGATAATGTAGGTTTTTGTTCGCGAAATTTCATAAAACAACTATTTGAATACTTAAAATTCAGAATTTCAGACCTATGTAAATAAGAATTTGATGTGGGCAGCACATAAATTTCATTACAAACCTAAATTATACATTTTTACTTTCTCGTACATAGTATTGAGAAAGTATTGTTTTCAAGAAAATTTTCGATTTCGAGATTTTAAAGCCAATTTATGTTTTAAGACCTAGTAAAGACCCTTGCTGCCCCAAACGGGAATGGAACCCTAGATCTTCGAACTGGCCAGCCGACGCTCTATCGTTGAGTTAGAGACGAAATTGCAGCCTCTTATTGTTGAAGTAGACTCTGCAACCTCCTGAACACGTTTTGACTATTTTTGATGTGATGTCCATCAGTCTGTGGTCGAGTTCTTGTGTACACAATAGATGCTATAGATATTATTAGATTTTCATAAAACTCTATATCTGGTTTTAGTATCGAAAAATATAGAACTAGATAGAATTATGTTTTAATTCGAATGAAAACTTTATATTTTTTTAACATCGCAACAAATCGGACAAAATTTGCCATAATCATGCGTAAAAGGGATTATTTATGGCTCAGTGATCACGACACTTAATAGTTTCAATCATTGTTGCAAATAGCTGCGATATAAATTTTGTGTTCGTGACATTATTGGCTCCTTGACAATTTACCCCCCTCCCCATAGTACGCTGTCAAGTATGGTATCAATCAAAAGACTTTCTCAAGCCCTTTAAAGTGAAAGGTGGCAAGCTATAATTGTCATCATTTGGATCAACAATACCGATTTTTCAAAATTTTGTAAAATTAAAATAAAAACAAGCTACTTAAAAGTGGATTATGGTACGTGATAGTCGAGTTGAGCCACATTCCATTTAATTCGTACAGGATTCCTAAGCATAGGCCTTAATTAACCCAATAACACTGTAAGGAAAAGTCCATGAATGCCGACGTTCGGAGTGTCTGTAGTAAAGTGACCACCCTTGATCGCATAAAACTAACGACACATCCCCTAGCGGATAATTTAAAAAGCTAGAATCATAAAATCGGCAGCAAATCGAGATAGACGAAAAAACAAATTACAAAGAAGTAGCGTATTTTCTTATGAGTAGGAATCAACAATAAAACTTTTATAGAAAGCATATATTTGCCACAATTTGGTTATCAGCTAATAACTGTCCTATTAAGGAATGATACAATAAACAACATTTAAATAAACAGAAATCTAATGCAAGATCTCTTTAAAAAGCTCTCCGTCAGAGGCAATTCATATTTGAATTCCAGAAAGAATATTTTCGCGTACATTGACAAGCATTGCAGGTGTCACCGTATTAGACGCCCTGATTACAATTTCTTGTGAAAAATATGTATTGTATTCCATAGGCATTTCATGCGTTCCTGGTGTCAATTCCTAATTATTAAGTAATGCTGTATAAATTTGTAATTGACTTTTCCTCTATTTCGCTTCGTTGCCAAGTTAATCCTAGCCTTTTAAATTATCCACTATGGACGTTGAAATTACTTTTATATAATCGGACATCGTCACTTTACTATAAAAACCTCACCTGTACACTCATGGACTTTTTGTTACAAAGTAAATGGGGCGCTTAAGCACTTTCCAAGGAAAGTCCTTAAAAGAAGTATATTCAGTAATATATGCATTTAACTTTTATAACACAAAATGACGTATAAAATGAATATTTATTTGAAATTAAATCCAATGTGTAATTATAAAGTGGTTGAAGTTTTCATTTGGCGACTTAGCGCGTTTTAAAGTAGTACCACTCGTCAAAATAAACTCCAAAAACTGAAATATCTTAAACGCGTTATCCCACGGCAGCAATTTCGAACATTTTTATTTGAAGGAACCGTTAAAGTATTTCGTAGCACCTTGCGGACCCCAGTTACGACTTTTATTTCAGTTGGTTTTGTTTTTATTTATTTATTTTTATTTATTTTTTAAATAAAATACGTTTCTCATTTTAAAAGCAGTTTTTACTTTATTTTTTGTTAAAAACATCACATAGTAACACATTAACCCCCTGTAAGTCTGACTACAGTTGAAATCCGAACCTCAGAAGTATTTTTAAAATCAATAGGCTTCCAGTATTCATAGCTTGTCGTATTAAATTAAGTTCAAAACGCTCCATTCGTTCGTGAGATATCACTTCCATAGACTAACAAACACACACATATAAACACAACCATCACCCCAAAAATGTTCAATTCGAGTTCAGGGATGCTTAAAATATACGCTACCCTCGAAAACTTGAATTCGAATTTCAACCCCGTCACGATACTTTCCGTATATATTACGTACTATGTAGGGAAAGTAAAAATCTACATAGTAATGGTCCTTCTTAAAAATCAAACATAATGCTGATGCTTCCTAGAAATTCATGTAGTACTGGTGCGGACTAAAAATCAGCAAAGTACTTGCGATCACTGAAAATCAACATAGTACTTGTGCTCCATAGGAAAATTGGCACAGTACTAGTACTCCCTAGAAGAATAGGAAATAATGCATGTACTCTTAAGAAAAATTTGACCCAGTATGGTGCTCGTTAATGGTAAAAAATTGCAAATCCCTGTTTTAGAATAATATTTACATTTATAAATTGTTTGAAATGTTTATTATGCATTCGACTATTCAACCATATTTCATTCCGAAAATAAGGAAAGAAAGTGGTTAAAAATGCATGTAACTTAAAAAGAAGTTTTACGATTACGATTCGAAACTGAATTCTCGTTTAAACTGCATGGAAGTGATCTCAGAATTCCATGTAAAAATATTAAATATTTTCAGTAATCCTGCCTGCATGCAGATTTATTATTTATAAATGTTCCAGACCTGAGCGAAAACATGACCTCACGTAGTTCTGGGATTTTAACTCTCCACTCTACGTTTTAAGAATCCGACATTGGAATTTAAAATTATTTTAAATTTTATTTTGAAAAAGTATATTCATAGGTTCATATTCGTATTTGGAGTTCAATATATAATTTAGCAAATGTTCTATGAATGAAATATTTAGAATAAATTTAGAATTCTATTTGAAAGCGATCTGCAGTCACCGAGGATTAAAATATTTTAGCAATCGATTATTTTCAGTTGCAAGAATTAATAATAATCAGAAGGGAAAGACGACATATTAATAGCACAGTAATGCAATACTATATGCCACATAATAACGTATAATACTAAATCAAACTGATTCTTGTAAGACAAGAAGTTACACATCTACTTTGTAAAATGCAGGCATATGTCAGTTAGAATTGTTTCGAGGGTGTTATAATAATCCCCTTTTTTCAGGTCAAAACAGCACAGTTGGAACGGTATGCACCCTTAACAAAAGCTGAGAGTGAACTGCTTCGAGCGAGCTCAGCTTTTGTCAAGGGTGCTTACTGCTTAATCTGTGCTATTTGGGAATAAAGAAAGAGACTTATAACGACCTTGAAACAATTGTAACTGGCATTTGTATATATATATATATATATATATATATATATTTGTATATATATATATATATATACTGGTTTATATATATATATATATATATATATATATATTAGAAAAATGTAATAATAAAAAATTCAAGTAATATTAACATCACCATAGAAGCAAAACCACAGCCATAATGCCGCTAAGAGAAAAGAACAGTACCGGCCCAAGCTCGATGATTAATCAGAATTAAACTCATCTTCAGGTCTGAGTATTTACTTCTAATTGATCCAAACAAATGCCTGTTTCAGATTGAGCAATAGTACATTACTATAAATGCTCAAACTCAGACTAAAGGCATAAAAAGATGAAAAAAATAATATAAGAAAATTTGGATTACCATATGGCATGAACCCTTCTACTTTCACCACGTGTATACGCGACCAACCTCAACAACTTAAATTACCTAGAAGCACCGGAATGAACAAGTCAAAATCCAGCGCCAGGGAGGCAGTACGAATGTCCCAGACTCGTCCAGTGAGTCAGAGCAGGAGACAGGACTATTACACGTATAAGCGAAAAGGAATATGAACATGAAGCAAAGATGAAAATTCTTACTAAACAAGAGATTCATTGCAGAAATGGATAATCGAGGAAGCCACTATACACCATTATAAGGGCTCTCAAATCGTAGTTTCAAACTAGCTAAAGTTACAATATTTTTAGCAAAAATAAAATTGAAAACATTAACATTAATGTATCTTATTTTCCGATTTTTTGATTTTTCTAATTTTTTTAGCTTATTTTATTATTTTTCATTTTTATTTATTTATATAATTAATAAATAATTATGTATATATATATATATATATATATATATATATATATATATATATATATATATATATATATATATATATATATACGTATATATTTTGTTAGCCACTATAAAAGGGAAAGTTTTCTTGGATGTTATCGAGTGGAAGTTGATACACTGAGTTGATAATTTTAATAACGAATTTGGGAGGATATGCATTATTAGTTGCTGTACTCAATAATTCCATAAAATACGCTAATTTATAACTTTTATCTCAAATTTTATTCATTCTAAGAACCTGGTTTATTATAATATTTCTAAAAACATATATATGCAGACAAGAGTCAAAATGTTGAATTTTTGATGTATTAAATTTAAAATCTTGTCTTTTATTATATGTATATATATATAATATATATATAATATATATATATATAATATATATATATATAATATATATATATATATAATATATATATATATATATATATACATATATATATATTATAAAAGACACCATGTTCATCATGGTGAGTCAAAAACTCCCAGAACCTAATCCTAGGTGCGCCACTGGTACGTTCGTAGTAAGTACATTTGAAATCCAGTCCTTCTTCTGTGCAATAAATATGGACTTGAACGCCTAAATGAGCGTAATGTTATACCAGCAAGACTAAAATTTATTACATGACAGGCAATACAGTAGCGTCATCTAGTGTGACGAAAGGGAAACAAAACAAGAAAAATAGAAACATAAGAAAATATGTGTATATGGAAAACAAAGGAGAAAAATAAAATACAGAGAATATGAACTCAAAAGAAAATTAGACATAGTCATTCCAAACCTAAGAGAAATAGGAGGTCACTGACAAACCATTAACTCTATTACTGGAATTTTTATTGATATAAAAATCTTCAAAGATTCTAAATCGAGAATCGTACTTTTGGTGAATAATGGAGTCAGACAAAAAATCAAACCAGTGTATAATGATCCAATAGTGAGAAGCAATTGAATATTTATTAATTTCTTGAATTGTTGAGTAATTTTGATATACTTCATTTTTTTCTTGTTTGCTTCTCATGTTCATATTTCTTTGTTATTTTTCTATTCTTTTAGTTTTATTTCTCTTTTATCGCACTAAGACTTTGACTGATCAGAAAACTCAGTATTTCAGCTATTGAGACAATGAACAGTCATTCTACATTTTAACCATGCAAATTTAAAATACGTTCAAACTGCTACGTAAAACTTTAAAAGGTTTAGAAAACTTCATCTAGAAGCTTTCCATGCAAAAGTTTCGTCGTTTAGCATACAACAGCAATAAGTATGAACAAGAGTAAGTATGGACTGCTCAGCAATAAGTATGTAATGCTCAGCAATAAGTATTAACCTGTTTCGGAGGTAAAAAACAACCCATTCATCAGTATAAAAAACAAAGCTACCAGCACTCACCAGTGCAAGATCAGTTTATAGTTTTCTTACCAGAAGACAGTCTTGCTCATGTTGTTTTAAACTTCTCACAAGAGACCATCTTCTTGCTCGCGTAAATTTTGGCCGAGCTGTCTGTTTCTTCGGAGAAGATAGCTGTTTTCACCTCCAAACGGATTAACAACCTTATTATTGTGTCACATACTATTTTATACGAGAATTTATAAACCATTTAGAACTAACAAGGTTGCGATTAAACGAGATTATTCAAAGGTTTAATTCATTTTTATTTTATTTATTTATTTATTTATTAAGAATACAATTTCTCTTTTAAAATGTTTTGAACGGAATACGCACTATCTATAAACGAATTTTGATGATTTTTTAAAAATATATCTACTTTTTGTGTTTTGGAAGACGAAGTCGATTTTAAAATCCTGATGTAGAAAAATTGACTGCCAATTCGATTTTCACAAGTTAACAAGAGCTAACTTGAATCTTACACACTACTTCAAAATAAAATTCTGTTTTCGGGGTAATCCGTTCAATAATTGGGATTTTTATAAAGTTTCATCTCAGAATTTTTAATAATTTTTTAAATATGCGATAGCAGACGAGCGGATCCCGATTTTCGACCTTGGAGGAGATTTTTGCTTATTTCATTCGCGAGTGGAAAACAAGTCCTATATTCCTGGAATTCGTGACGTCACAACATGGTTTTTACTTTTTGTTTAAAATGACCATTCGTAAACGTACATTTTATTTTTTGCTTTTCGAGAATTCGCTGTACCTGTGATTTACGGTGGTTTGCAAAATTGTTATTTTACTTATGTTTCAAATGTAAAACACTCTGTTCTTATTTTTGACTTTGATTTCCCGATGTCAGGTGTTCTGAAAGAAAATTATAAGGAAAGCCGACGAAGACAGCTGAAAACCCTACCCAGCAAGCCAGAGACCCGCCTGCACCGGAACCAAGCAGGCAACCCGCGCTACCAAGAGATGGCGACACAGCACCATCCACAGAACTTTATTAATTTAAAAGCAAAATTACAAAAGTGCTGCTAGTATAGAAATAGGCTAATTTGGCCAAATACAAATAACTCTACATTAGAGTTGAAGAGAGCGTTACTTTCGCTCGTCTCTGAAAGTACAATCAGTCAGTCAGTGCAAGGAAAAAGAATAAATTCAGCAATAAATTCAGTTCCAAAACTCTTAGACCGTATGCAAATAATTATCAAGTAACAAATCCGAAGTACATATCATAAACACTAATCATACAATTATTATATATACAAAACATAGTTCCTGTACAACATCCCCATTAAATTAAAATAAATAATCTTAAATATACGTCTAGATTAACATTCAGTATATACAATATATACAAATTGACATAAACAATTATATATACAATATTCAACAAATAAAATATACGGTTATCCAATCCTAATCAAATTCGTTACAAACTAATCCCATATGTTATTTAAAATCCATACACATATTTTTACAATTATAGTGTTTACAAAATTTAAAATTCTACATGCCGCCCAGGTGGTGAAGTGGATAGCGTCACCGACTACTATCTAGTGGGCTTGGGTTCGAATCCCGAGTAAGGCATGGTTGTTTTCCTGAGGATGAAGTCAGTCTTCCGCCTTCTGGGTCCTCAATAAATGAGAAGCTGCACCCTTCAGACCTTAGTCAGTGATGCTTGCATGTATTAATAAACTTTGTAATCTTGTCTTATGTGTTATTCTCTCTATGTCCTTCTTCTGGTGTCACTGGACCTGTATTCGTGCTCTGCAGAAACAGGGGTCATATGCAACAACCACAACAACAACAACAACAAAATTGTACATTTAAAGAGAATTTAAATATATAATTAAAATATATACGTTTAAGGAGGTTTGTTTGTTTATATACCCAGACCGGGGGGGGGGCTCACCCAAAGGGCTTGAAGCAACTAACTAAATTCAACCCATAACGATCCCAATTCAACTAAATTCAACCCATAAGCAAAAATCACAGCAATCCCTAAAACTAAAAATAATAAAATCAATACGATAAAAATATACAAGGCAGACAGGCCGGTCATGCCGACCAATGCACAAAGTGCAGAACAAACAGAGTGAAAGAAACCAAAACGCAGGTATAAACATAAGTCCTGCAAAATCAAACAATAAACAAAATGAAAATACTACAATTACAAGGACCATCAATATATAAACCAATGACTAATGGCGAAAAGATCCACCAAAATAAAGGAACAGACGAAACCGCTCCCAGGCAACCCAAAATATTGCCCTAACCAAAATAACACAAAATAACACATAAAATTCTTAAAAAGCACAGTTTGTACATGGGTCAGGATTGCTGCCGGTATTGGTGATTCTCATTGATTTTACGATTTTTAATTCTGCTTTAATATATATATATATATATATATATATATATATATATATATATATATATATATATATATATATATATATATATATATATATATATTTGCTATAACTGCTTTACGTACTAGTGCAACATTGCGCCATCTACGTTAAGCCTTTTTCCTACTTTTGTATGCTTTCGGTTTCTTCATCTGATTACTTTTGTATTATATTATATATATATATATATATATATACATATGTGTGTGTGTGTGTGTGTATATATTCTTTTTTCTGGATACCTATTCAGGTTCCTGGATACCTGTTCTGGATATATGGAATTGTTGTTTGTGCTTAATGGCTTATCCCTGGCTTTTGGTTTTGATTACCGCTTAATCTTGGGTTATTCAAATGATACTTATTTACGTTTATATATAGAATATGTGTTTTTAAATAAATGACAATGTGTTTTTAAATAAATGACAATGTGTTTTTAAATAAATGACAATGTGTTTTTAAATAAATGATAATGTGTTTTCAAATAAATGGCAATGTGTTTTAAAATAAATGATAATGTGTTTTTAAATAAATGACTATGTGTTTTTAAAAAAATGGCAATGTGTTTTCAAATAAATGACAATGTGTTTTTAAATAAATGATAATCTATTTTTAAATAAATGACAATGTGTTTTTAAATTAAATAAATGATAATGTGTTTTTAAATAAATGGTAATGTGTTTTTAAATAAATGATAATGTGCTTTTAAAGTAAATATAATGCGTTAAATACTTGTATGAGCACTATTAGTATTTTTCTTTTTTTGGCTATTATTGTTGCTTTAATTGTTAGTGTCTTCTATTGCTACATGTTTTTAAGTTATTATCTGTAATTCTTGTAACTGTGTAGGGAGGTTCACCGTCTTTGACCCAGACCGTTCGGCCTACCCGAAAGTGTAAGGTAACTGTTTGGACGGCCGAGAAGTGTCACCCAATTTAGGCCGGAACCCAGTTGGGAAGGCATCCACAGAGGCCGTGCCCTCCTTTCCTACCACCAACCTCTCGGAGAGACTTACCGACCCAAATGTTTAACTTGATCGTACTCCGCAGGAACATGGCGACAGTTTGGGCAGAGGCGGGAATCGAACTCGGGTCGTCCGAGTGCAATTCCCGCGCGCTGGAAGGACTGTCGCGTAGGGAGGTTGTCTCAGGAAAACGTGGACTTTTGAGCAAATGAATGAGTGAATGAAAGTAATCTTTGCTTTAAATGTCTGGCAATGCCGAGTACATATTCAAGTTAAATTATAATATTTGTATTTCTAAACCATGCCTCCAAAATCGGTTAGCATCCATTTACTGTGTTTATATTGCTTTATACGAGGCATTCTAAGCATTTACAAACAACTAGATTACACAAATTTGCAATTTAATGGGATTTTTAATACAGCTTTAAAAATAACATTTTTTTTTAAACAACACCATTTTCAGACTATTTTCTATTCTTTCTAGGATAAAAAAAATCTATTTTCATTAACTTTATATTATGTGAAAGAATGACTGTAAACTGACATTTTTTCATTGAAACCCGTGTGAAAGAAAAATACCTGCGATTAAAAAACCATTTCCTTAAAACGCTGACAAATGATATGGAATGAAAAAATTTTATCTCAATTGCACACACTGCTTCCGTGAGCACAAAAGGGCTGTCATTTCTCTAACCTTCCGCTTTTCCAGTATCTTAATTTCCTGTCTAATTAATAAGCGAAGCTCTTCTTTCATTTAACGTTCTTAAAAATATTCGGGATGTTGAGGATAGGGGTTTATAAAAGCAAAGAGGAAGCACTCACTTATTGAAGAAAATATGATGTGGATAACGCATGACTTTCTCTTTATAATGCCATAAATTTGCATCTTTTACAGTGAAAAAATAATGTATAGGAATCCATAGTACAGTGCTTTTAACGTTGAATTGCGCATTTAGCGGCTTTTCGTCTGACAGCATGTAAAATTATTTCGAAGTACTTAATTAACTCATATTTCACGGAACAATATATTGAGAGTTATTAGTTTGATAGCATCCGCAATAAGCAATATAGTCCAAATATTAAAATATTTTAATAGCTAAATCATCAGTTTGCATCATTTCCGTTAATTTAGCATCACTTTTACAATTTCGACTATATTTTTTATCAATTTGGAGCGGCATGTTGCTAAGTTGACGATATTTCGCAAAATTAGTCGCCAAGTTCGTCAAATTTATCGACAAACATTACACACAGACAGAGTTACCCAATTAACTTATATGTCGCACAACTCTGAATTCACAATTATCAATATTGATAGCATCCGTAATAAGCAATATGGTCCATATATTAAATTTTTTAATACTTAATTCATCAATTTATCGTCGTTTATGTTAATTTAGTGTCATTCTTGAAATTCTGACGATATTTTTGTAAATCCGAGACGAAATATCTCCAAATTCGCCAAATTTATCGCCAGCATTACAGACAGAGAGAAGAGATTTTCTAATACATAAATGACTATTGGTGAATTGTTAGGCGCCAAAATGCAAAACTATTACTCAACTATCTTCTGTCGTGAATGGAAACAACCAGGCCCACAAGAATGGTGTTAACAAATTTATCGCATAATATTACAAGAATATGACATATAACAAGTGTACATATTTCATAATAGTCAGTATTTTTTTCTTAATTTTATGAGATTTTTTACTAAATTTATTTGAAAAAATTCAATTTCTCGAGAACGGTTCATATATAATATATATAAATGTTCAAAGAGTTTAAATATAATGTACCAAGCATGTACAACTAGTAAGTACATTAAACAAGAAAGATCAATCATGCATAAAGCATTGATTATGAAACACTTTCCAATTGCAATGCAATTTTATTTAACCATCTCTAAAATGCGATACATTAAGCGGTGACATTTTTAAATTATCACAGTGCTATAATAATTTATTTTACCTAAAACGTAAACCCAAGGATGTAAAAGTATTTTCTAACTCCATGTTTAAAACTTCATCGAAGAAGGCAGTGCTATAAAATCGTCTGCTTCTCTATGTAAAATCAATGAATATTTCATTCATATCACCTATATTCCAGACTCCCAGAGATAAATAATTTTGCATTAAAAATTCAGTAATTCTTATACAACCCATCTTACAACTTGATTTGTTTACATTCAGCATTCTTTAAAATTAGGCTTCGTTGAAAAAATAATCAAAGTTTGGTGATCATTTAAATTAAAACATGTTGTAATTGCATTGACCCAGAATATAGATGCACAGAAAATACTAAAAAATAAAGCAGTTTTAGGACGAATGCAACACTAAATATAAATTTAAAAGAACTTTCAAAATCACGATTTTGACACTGGGGAAAAAAAATGGGTGCCATATTTTATCTTTTGAAGTGGGTCACTTGACCTCTTCAAATAATATGGTTGTAAGCATTATTTTAATTTTTATTTTAAAAACTACCGAACATATTTTGCAGAAATTTTTTGATATATTTTATGGGATAATTAGAATATTTTTTAAAATTTTGAAGCAAATTGTGAATTTTAACTTCGCTTAAAAAATGTTTGAAAAATTAGGTCCCATAGCGTTCAATGTATTTCACTCTTTCAGCCCTGGTTCAATCCAAAACTAATTGGGTGATATTATTCATTTAAATTTTCATATATCCCATAGACCGTCTCAACAACATACTAAAATTTCAATATGATAAAGTCGTTTTTACGCAGTTATCGTGCGAACGGACAGACCGACAGACAGACAGACAGAATGAACAAAGTCATAAACACTTTTCAACTATGTTGGAAAGTGTTAAAAACTGTGCATTTAATATTACATCTACTCATTGCGCTATTTGCAGCACATAAATAAAATGAAATTAATAAATTAAATATATTAATTGAAGTAAAATATTTGAATACATATAGTAAAACATCCATAACAAACGAAAGAATTCAATTTATTACCAGATATGATTTACGAGAATGCTTTTCATCAATATGAAAAACCAGAGACAATCCTCATAATTTAAACTGATTTGTAAAAATGGAAAGACGTACAAAGCATTGAAGGTAATGTAATTGTAAAATCAGCTGGGGGTGAATACAAAACGTCAACTCCAAGTAGCACGTTTCATTTAATGGCCTTATTACTGTGAAAAAAAGGCAATTATATCACCCCAATATCCCATAAATTGAAATATTTGAAGAACATTTATAATCTAAAATAAATTAACTTACCGTGTAAATGGTCATACTACAAGTACCAATTAATTGTCCGTCTGTCTGTGTGTTTATCTCATCGTCACGAAAGAACGCCTGCACCGAATTTCAAGAAATTTTGTGGGAAGACATGGAATAGCCCCACTTAAAATTTAGTCCATCTTTCGAGTTTCTAAATATCAATTAAAAACGCACAGTTAAACCTATCATAGACATAGCATTGTGCAGACGATATTTGTTCCTGTAAATTTATTTCAAGAGAATGATGTCATGTCGCTCTGCGACGTATTTAAATCCAATGTGTTTTGGTGCTGCAGACGATTTTTATTAAATATTTTCAGATTTAAACAATACAGAAAT
This sequence comes from Amaurobius ferox, assembly GCA_951213105.1. Classification (NCBI taxonomy): domain Eukaryota; kingdom Metazoa; phylum Arthropoda; class Arachnida; order Araneae; family Amaurobiidae; genus Amaurobius; species Amaurobius ferox. Next base: position 99,324,656 of record OX578141.1, on the reverse strand, counting down.
GTATATAAAACAAATTTTATCGAAATTGCATTTTTGACTAGATTATATCAATACTGGTATTATGGGATTATTGATATTTTCAATTTACTACGTCATCTGTTTTATTTTCGCAAAAGAATTTGAAACACTCGCATATTGTACGTATAATTATTAGTACGTATAATCTTCTTAGTACACGGGTATATCGTCTAATCTACGATAATATAGGTAGTACGGATATATCTTCTCATACAATTTTAGCTTTATCGTTTTGGCATATATTGATTCAAATTCATATATTTTGTAAATTTGTTTACAGAAAGGACTAGGATGTTTCATTCTTCAAATGTGCCTGTGAAGACAATTTTGAATAGCGAGAACAGCGATTATTAAACTTCTTTTTAGAAAACTTAATTTAAAAATTTTAATAGAATGCTTTGAATAACAATGTCATTTAGAATACTACAGAAATTTGCACATGATTGTGAATTTTAAGTTTCTTTATATTATATATACCGTACGAGGAACTGTTATACTGATAATATATATATATATATATATATATATATATATATATATATATATATATATATATATATATACATATATATATATAATATATATATATATATATATATATAACCATGAAAAACGAATACAAAGTAAAGGGAGGGAAGCCATATGAATTGCATATAAATGGCTGAGAGGGATAGCGACCTCTCATTCCCGTTTAAAGTACTTTTACGTCAGACAACGCCCACGGATACCAATGCAATTCAACGACAGATCCCCGTACCATGTGCAAACATGAAAGCACCAGAATGCAGACAGATAAGGAACGACGAAAAACAATTTTCAGCTACACCACCAACAGTAATGGAACACTCGCAACGCCGCCTTTAATGCATGTCCGTACGCATGCGTACTGAGATAAGATCAAAATGATGTCACATCCCCAATTCTGCATTGAATGAATATTCTTCTTCTTTAAAGAAAGAATTATAAATAACTTTAAGGAAATTCCTTGGGTAATGTTTTTTCATTGCCTCCATCAAAATTTGTTTATTGTTTGTGAGACAATCCTTTTTGAAGGTATTATTATTTCGATTTCTTCTGAGGTGTCCAGTTATGATGTTACGGAAAATGTTCCTAGTTAAATTCGACTTCCATCCTATAATTTGGTTAATCTTCATTTCATAATTATTACGTTTATTGTACATTACTGTATGAATTCCATTTCTATGTTTAAATCTTATGGTTATATCAAGGAAATTTACTTCGTCTTTTACATTATTAGGGTTTTTAATTAGTTCCAATTCCGGTGGATAAAAGTCAAATTCAATTTCAGGAGTATTAGCGTAATGTCCCAAAATCACATCGTCCACAAATCTGTAATATGGAATCTCGTATAAAACGTGATTATTCCTTTCAAAATAGGTTAAATAGATGTCAGCTAGGACTGACGAACATCCGCCGCCCATGGGAATTCCTTTAATTTGTTGAAAAAATACCTCACCGTTATACAGTATGTTCTCAAATAACACCAGGTGAATTAGATCCATATATCTACGTAAAGTTATTACACTTTTGAGATTATATTCAGAATGCACCAGTAAAAGTATTTTATACAATTTATTAAGATCAATGTTATTGAAAAGGTCCCGGAAGTCATAGCTGCTGAACTGTAAATCTTTATTGCAATATTTTAAGCGTTTAATAACTTCATAGCTGTTTTTAATGATTATAGAATTTTGTTCCAATATAGCTTTATAAGCTGGTTGAAGTATTTTCATTAATTTTTTGTTAGCTATCGTAATATATGTATTACAACCAACTGTAACAGTACGGAATTTTACTGGTGTTTTATGCAGCTTCGGAATAAGTACTAAATAAGGAAAGGTTACCTTTTTTATATTGATGTCGATTCTTTTATATAAAGCAGTGATCTTGTTTGACATTATAGTTAAATTATATGGCAAAGGTTTGTACATAGTGCTTTCCATATAAGACTGCTTTAAAATTTTAATGTAATAAGGTTTGCAAGTAAATGCGTAATTTGATATCACTTTGTCAGTATATGTGATTACGAAACTATCCCTTACTTCCCTGATAGAAGTGGGAATGATGGAAATTTGCTGATGTTTGAGTTTGCTATGATATTGACTGGTGAACCGGTTCAGTAAATTGAATTTCCATTCATCAAATGCTTTGATGGGCAAACTATGTTTAATAGCCAATTTGTATATGAAAGACTCTACATCGGCATTAAATTCCTCTGTCACATATTCATATTCCTGACTACGGAATTTTGTACCCTTTTCAAATATATTTCTCAATGGCAAATCATTGATCACATCCAGATTTCCTGTAATTATGTGATGATGGTGCTTATCCATTAAATTACTAAGATGACATTTACATTCACTACCATTCATCAGTGATAAATTTTTGCTTAAATGGTTATAGTTATATAATTTACGTCCATATGGACGTACAAAACGATATGTAAGTTTAACATTGATGTTAGCAATAGGGATCATTTCATTCAGTTGATTAAATATAAGCTTGAAAGGTATTTTATCAAATGTCTTATTTTTGAAGGTGGTAATCATATATTCATTCTGTATTTCTTTAACGGGATGACATTTCAAATTGACATATGATCTCTGAGCTTTCAACTTCATAAAATCAAGCAATACGGCAAATTGATGATGTTTTATATTATTTTGATCTATATACGCTATATGCTCGATGATACTTTCCCATATTTTACGTATGTATTTCCTTTTTATTCCAAATACAATATTTTTTATCCACTTATTATCGACATATGTATTATTGCAAAATGAGTCCATTAAACTTTTTATTTTTGCGTGAGTGTCTTGATAGCCAATATATCGATTTTTCTTGCCACGTTTCCATCTTGAGGTTTTTTGAAATTGGAATGAACTAGAAACCGGGATTTGATCTTCATTTTTACAGTGAGCCAGATTATAATTTTCGTTGAAAATTACAGAGTTTAGGCCAAAAGGGAATGCAGATCCGTATTGTAAAATGTGCGTATATTCCCACCACAGACGCTCTTGAAGTCGAGGCACAATATCCAGTATAGTAATCACACAATTAGAAAAGTCATGTACATGGAAGTGCCTTAACTCTATGTTCGTAGAAGGATAATCCGGGTTCATGCTCTGCTTTATTTGGTTTCTATGTAAATTAATGCGCAAATGCAACGGATTCTTTGTTTGTCCTATATAAAGTATATTACAAGTTGAGCATTCTATACAATATATTACATTGTATGTTTTGCAGAATAAAAATTGACTTGAAGATCTCGGTCCGATTTGTAAAGTGTTGGCACAGAGACAATCCTCATAATTTAAACTGATTTGTAAAAATGGAAAGACGTACAAAGCATTGAAGGTAATGTAATTGTAAAATCAGCTGGGGGTGAATACAAAACGTCAACTCCAAGTAGCACGTTTCATTTAATGGCCTTATTACTGTGAAAAAAAGGCAATTATATCACCCCAATATCCCATAAATTGAAATATTTGAAGAACATTTATAATCTAAAATAAATTAACTTACCGTGTAAATGGTCATACTACAAGTACCAATTAATTGTCCGTCTGTCTGTGTGTTTATCTCATCGTCACGAAAGAACGCCTGCACCGAATTTCAAGAAATTTTGTGGGAAGACATGGAATAGCCCCACTTAAAATTTAGTCCATCTTTCGAGTTTCTAAATATCAATTAAAAACGCACAGTTAAACCTATCATAGACATAGCATTGTGCAGACGATATTTGTTCCTGTAAATTTATTTCAAGAGAATGATGTCATGTCGCTCTGCGACGTATTTAAATCCAATGTGTTTTGGTGCTGCAGACGATTTTTATTAAATATTTTCAGATTTAAACAATACAGAAATGTATATAAAACAAATTTTATCGAAATTGCATTTTTGACTAGATTATATCAATACTGGTATTATGGGATTATTGATATTTTCAATTTACTACGTCATCTGTTTTATTTTCGCAAAAGAATTTGAAACACTCGCATATTGTACGTATAATTATTAGTACGTATAATCTTCTTAGTACACGGGTATATCGTCTAATCTACGATAATATAGGTAGTACGGATATATCTTCTCATACAATTTTAGCTTTATCGTTTTGGCATATATTGATTCAAATTCATATATTTTGTAAATTTGTTTACAGAAAGGACTAGGATGTTTCATTCTTCAAATGTGCCTGTGAAGACAATTTTGAATAGCGAGAACAGCGATTATTAAACTTCTTTTTAGAAAACTTAATTTAAAAATTTTAATAGAATGCTTTGAATAACAATGTCATTTAGAATACTACAGAAATTTGCACATGATTGTGAATTTTAAGTTTCTTTATATTATATATACCGTACGAGGAACTGTTATACTGATAATATATATATATATATATATATATATATATACATATATATATATATATATACATATATATATATAATATATATATATATATATATATATATATATATATATATATATATATATATATATATATATATATATATATATATATATATATATATATATTATCATAACTATCAGGAACCTTACTCCCCATTAAGGACAGCTGATTCTCCTGAAGCTTTGAGTAACATGTTTGCAAATGTTTTACAGTATAGCGGGAAAACTAAAAATCGAGCATCCATGAAATTTGGTACAGAGATACATTAGAACTTGAGTAAGTGCATCACGGTATTATTGTTCTTTTAAATTTCGAATTAGCTTTTTTTATTTATTTTGTGCTTTAGCCGAATCTTGGGCGATAATCACAAAAATCGATTCCTTAAGCGGCATAAAATATTATCACAAAGTTTCCATTTTGACGCCATCAGATAATTGAAAATTTCTCTTTCAAACAAACTTTCAACGGAATCCACCGACTAAATCGTGTTTCGCGAATTTTTAAAATATATACCCTTTTCGCATGTTTTAAAACTTGCCTATTTTATATTACGATATAAAAAATTGACGTACAATCCGATGGTTAGAGTTTAACAGCAGCTCCTTAAAATATCATAGACTGCGCGAGAATAAATAATAATTACCTAAAGCCACTCGTTGATTAATTATAAATTCTTTAACCTAGAGAACTCATCAAATTTTTGAACCAGCATAGCGTTAAGAGACTCATTAAATACGTGAATACATAAATAGGCTATTAAAACGTAATATTTGTATTTCTACATTCTAGATTAAGTAGGCCACAGCTGAGAATTATAACGCGAGATTCCGCGTCAGAGTTTGCTTTAGTGAAATTTGATCTAGCGATTTAATCAATTAGAATTCAACCCACTTACAACAACTCCCAATTTCTATGTACTATTTGTTAGTTAAATACGAACTCGGGGTTACGATAAATACGGACTCGATGTTACGTTGAATATGGACCTCATCTCTTTTGTACAGCTAAAATATGTTCCAAGAAAAGTCCTTAAGCACTCCAATGCATTTGTAAGGAAAGGTCCATGAATGTACACGTTATGACTGTCTTTAGTAAAATGACCACGCCTGGTCGAATAAAAGTAATTGCAGCGCGCCTAGTGAAAAAATTTTAAAAATTAGTATAACGAACTCTGCAATAGTGCGAGGTAGAAGAAAAAAGTAAATTATAAAGCTGTAGAGGATCATCTAATTGGTAAAAATCGAAATCAGAAACGCACGAAATGCGTAAATAAAATACAATAAACACCTGTTGAGGAGTGATATCACCAGGGCTAGTAACGCGGTGATACCGGCAATGCTTATCCAAGTACTCAATGATACCAGCAATGCTTATACAAGTACGCGGTGATACAGGCAATGCTTATCCAAGTACGTGTTGATACCGGTAATAGTTATCCAAGTACACGGTAATAATCTTTCTCGAATTCAAATATGCATTGTTGCTGACGGATGGCATTTTGAGCAAGCTATACATTAAATTTCTGTGCATGTAAGTGTTTATTTTCGCATTCTTGAATGTGATAGCCATTTGCCACTTACCCTATTATGTGAAATAACGGCTTTCTGTAACAATTTTAGTGTCGAGTCCCATTAAGCAGACAATTCTCTACAACTTTATAATTGACTTTTTTTTGTAAATGTCGGTTTATTGTCGAGCTCGTTAGCATAAGCTTCAATATCCACCGCTAGAGGTATTGCAATCCCTTTTATTCGATAGGGCATGCCTACTTTATTATATATAGACTTACCCGCGAAGATAACCTGTGAAGGACGAGAAAAGGTACCATGGACTTTTCCTAACAATTTTATTGGGGTGCTTAAGGACTTTTGTTCGAATCCTGTGTATAATTTCCGGAATTGTCAGTATGTAATATTCCCCAGTCCAAAGGTATATGGGGTGCATATCCCGAGATGGTTATAAAAGTAAGGTGATAAACACAGTGGATGCCAATTTATATATTTGCAAACCTGCAAATAATCTAGTAGCCTATTTGCATGGCCCATCAAGAAGATATTTCAGTTGAGATTAATGGCTCAAATTTTACGTTCTAAAAACTCTCGTCTTCTACTTAGTGTATATTTCTTTTCTTCGGAACACGGTTCTCACTTTCACCAAGACAATTCACTGATTTTCACCAAAACTATTCAGTGATTTTCATCAAGGCTATTCACAGGAAGGCTATTCGCTATCCACGTTCACAATGCTGTAGCAGCTTTAACCAAATACCTGTTATTTATGTATTTTCCTGCTTGTGAGTAGAGGATATATCAGGGTCTACTGTAGGTAAAAATTAGATAATAACTGATGTGGATTCAGCATCGAATTTTGGGGGGGTTGGAGGTTTCACCAAGGATTTCCACTTCCTTTACATTTTCCATTCCTGGTTCAGCAAATTTAATTTCATTTAAATAAGACTGGCTATAAATAGAGATTAGATGACAACTAATTCATCATCAAATTATGAAGGATGTATGTAGGGTGGCTTACTAAGGAATTTCACGATTGGTTTTTTTTCCGATTCCGCTTCATAAATTTCCCTTGAAACATTTATTTTTCAGAATTGGTTATAAATGATGTTTAGATAAAATTTTATATGGATCCCACATGGAATTCCAGAGAGGGTTGGATTAAGATTTCGACTTCTAGTTTTTTCAATTACAGTTCAAAATTTTCCTTGTAGAATTTATTTCTCAAGATTGGCAACTTTTCTTAAACGTTGTCAAATTGACGGATATGAAGCCAAATTGATAAAAACAAAGCAAATCAATGAAACTAAATATGTTTTCATAGAAGAGAGCACTGAAATGATGTTTCAGTAGCATTTGTCTATCAGTCCATCCGTCCTACTTAGTAACACGTTCAGCAAATTTTTAAAATGTCTCCAAATTGATAAAAATGTTTGTAAATTCAGAAAAATATCATGAAATTGATAAAATTGCGCTTAATAAATTAAAGTAATTGTGTTTTGTTAGGGGATAGTATTGTGAGGATGTTTCGTCAATTTGTCTCCAAGTGAGACTGTCAGTTCTATAGTCCCACTTGGCTATAAATTTAGCGATTTTTTAAAATGTCGCCAAAACTTCCATAGAAATAGCATTATTCAGACGATACTTTTTATCAATTTTTTGAAGCAAATGATGTCATGTCGCTTAGCAACGGATTTAAATCCAATATGTTTATGCGGCATACGGTATTCATTAAATCTTTTCCGATTTGGAGAATAAAGATATGTATATAAAATAAATTTCATTGACATTGCATTTTTCACGAGAGTATATCAATTACAGTCTTCATGTTTAAACATTATTATTATGGATATTTTCGGGGGATTGTTGATTAAGAGATTATCGATATTTTCAAGTTATTATGGCATTGTTTTATTGCTGCAAAAATTGTTGAAACTCATATATTATAAGTTGTAAGAGAAATCTTCTACAAATGCATCGGTATATCTTCTAATCTACGAGAATATAAGTAGTACAGGTATATTGGCATATATTGGAATCAAGTACGGCATTCTGGTATGAAGATTACGAGGATTATAGATATTTTCAATTTATTACGTCATCAGTTTTATTTTGGCAAATATTTTTGAGACTCATATTGTAATACGGGTAACTTCTACTAACACTCGGACATGTCTTCTTCGACATTATAAGTATTACTGCGACATTATAAGTAGAAGGTATATCTTCCCATATAATTTTAGCACTTTCATGTTGGCATACTGGAATCAATTACTACATGCAGGTTTAAAGATTACGGGTTTATTGATATTTTCAATTTATGCATGTAATTCAATTTCTGCATATATTGATTCAATTCCATATTTTTTTGTAAATTTGCTTTCAAATTCGGCCAGGATGTTTTATTCTTCAGATCTGCCCGTGAAGATAATTTTGTATAGTGAGAACAGAGATGCTTAAACTTCTTTTCAGGAGCACTAAATTAAATATTTTTACAAAATATTTTGATTAAAAATGTCATTTAGTATACTATAGGAGCTTGCGTTGCTTCAATCTCTCAGTCATAGTCATTTATGATTTCTAAATTATGAGAAAAGTGATCAGAATATTAAATGATCCGAACTTTAAAAAATCTGAACTGTTAAATAATGACGAACTGATTGATCACCAACGGAAAGAAGGTAGATATATGTCAGGAGAATAATGAAGAATGTGAAACAAAGTTGTCGGTTGTAATCTAAATAGTTGTAACAGATCAAGAAGAAATGTTTTCTAAAGGGGTTAGTGGGGAATGTTAAGAAACAGAGGTCCTACACAACTTTTGTTACTGAGAAAAATATGCAGTATAGAATCAGAAAAGACGCAGAGTGACATGAAGCAAAACAAAATAATTCCTATCTGTTTCAGAAATAAGAATAAATTTTCTTGTACATTATATTTCAATTGTTTTAGTTGAGTTATTTCTTATATTCATCACCAAACTTGTGAAGTTTAGAAATCGTTTTAGTACATAATGATGTAAAATAGTTTTGTGAAATAGCCTTTGTGCATTTTTGTGAAAGCGTTTTGTGTAATCGTTTTGTGGAATCATTTTGTGTAACCATGTGATAATTTGGGAAATAATAGTAATTTTGTGTATTTTTAGTATTAATAAGTGTATTAATGTACATGCTGAATAAAAAAGCAATTGGAAAAATGTCCATATTTTCGTTAATCCTTCTGTTAATTCATCCGTCACCCCCTCGATCCCGATCTCGGATTATAGAGTTTCTGCTATAGTTCTAATGTAGCGTCTTGATTACTTTTTCTTACTTTTTTCCCTGTCTTTTATTTATTTATTTTTTTGCCGTGTTGATATGGAAACAGATAAATACACCAGTTTGATGTGTCAGAAGAAAATCCAGACCAGGTTCTTTTTTCATATACACAACTAGCGATTTTCTCTCATTTGTTTATCAGTAAATTGTGTTTCAGGGCACAAGGGGGCCCAGGTGTTTTCTTTTGAGCAAAGAATCCCTTTTGCCCGTGCCTTTATGAGTGTCTTTACATGAGAAGGAACTCCGAACTTATGAATATTTAAAAGCCAATATCCCAACTCGCTGAATAAGTTCTATACACCCCTCGCTTTTTGTTCTTTTTTATTTGCTGCAAGTGTTCACTTTTTTGCTTATTTGCCTCTAGATTCGAAAATCAAACTCTTGATGGAGTTTGTTTTCAGCTATATAAAACTCTGTTATATATTTTATGATGAAGAAAGAGGGTAGAGGGCAGAAACTTTTGTAAACGTTTTGTCAAAATTCCCTCCGTCAGCTACAAAATGATTGCATTTGACTGCACTGTTAGAGCGTTTGAAATATTGTGGCAGATCCTTTGTTTTTATTTGGACAAAGTAAAATTTATACATTCAAAAAAATTATTCATAATTTGTGTTTCAGCTTTTACTTCTAAAATTTTATGTTATTTATTTTTTTTACTACATAAATAAATATCACATATGAATAAATGTTTAAAACATTATTTAAAGCAGAATGATAATGTTTTTTCAGAAAAAGTGTAAATTCACTTTTATATATATTGTATTGTCCGTTTTATTATTTTATTATACGTTGTTTTATATTACATATTGTAGTTGTTTTATTTCATATATTGTATGTTGTTTTATTTTATATATGGCATGCATATGTTATACGCTTCTGTATTATAAAACTGATGATGAAATAATTGGCAGAGTGCATTAATTTATTTGTCATATGTGATGGCTTATAGAAAAATGGTCCAGTTGCGGTAATTTTATTTTGGGGATAACGTGGTTTAAAGACATTAAACCAACAAATGTTCTCTTTTTATTTTGCAGTGAATTTGGTTAGCCGCATACTTCTTAAATACAGAAAATTTTTCAGGCTCTGCATGTTGCCAATTCATAGAAATTAAATTTGTTCTTTTAACCAGCGTTGAGGGAAAAACGTATTTTTTTTTAACAAAGAGCCCTGGTTTAAACCTTGATTTAAACCATGGTTTATGTTAAAAAATAGTTTAAACAAAAAACCCATTGGAATTCAAACCATCCAACTCTGCTATCAACCCATAAACTTTCAAGCTGTTTTTCTGTGTTTTAATGCTTTAACTTGATTATAATGCAAACTTTGTAAGATGAGTTGTAATTATCATAAAGACATGCCGTTTTGTTTCGTAGAATTAACCTGAAAAGCTGAAGGTCCAAAAATCAATTTTGAAATTTCCGACAACAGTATCACTTTTCTGTGAACCCGCACATATATTTTCTGATCAATGTTATATTTTATCTATTTTATGATTGGTAGCATACGTTATAAGTTATATGTTTTAAGATTAATGTTTTATGTTATTCATACTAGTATTTTAGCTTGTCAAGGAAAACAAACGCTCTTAAAAAAATAAGTTGCACTCTTTTTTTTTCTTTTTAACATGACGCTTTATGTTGAAAATTGTCATCTTAAACGAAGATTGGTTCAGTTAAGGTCGGCACTATATTTCAGCTTTCCAAGTCACCGAAGAGGGGGTGGCCTTTGAGGGGTATGGCTATCAACCCCTCATTTTGTATATTTATGCATATGTGTGAGGAAAAATAGGAAATCCGTCTCCGTCACATTCTGTCTCGTAGTCGATACTGTAAATGTGCGAAGATTAAGACTCTAAATCACCGGGGAGTTTCTAGAGGGTCTGTAAAAAGTTATCGAAAACATAATTTCTCCAGCCCTGAAGGGCGAATCGAAAACCGTTAGATTCTGTTCCATGGACAATAATAATAGTGGACAAAAATTCTGCCTTCTAGAAAGGGGGGTGGGTCACGGGAAACTTATGCAAGGTCTCAAAAGGCTTTTATAAAAAAAATTCCGCCTCAAAGGGGGGGATTTAACTTCTTTAGGTTTTGTCCCGCGATACAATTATTACGATCACATATTACAATTATTACTTAAGACGTTAGACAAGTATTGTATAGATGCTTTATGAAACAGGGATAATGTGTAAAAATTTATCGTATAAAATGATTAACTATGATAATTTAGAATGTTATATGCTATCATTTAGTGTTATAACATAACGTATACCATAAATATATCGTAAAACACATAACAATATATGTTACTATAATGAATCACCTGGAATTGTCCGGGTCTTAATTGCTCCGTACTTAAATAATACAGACACAAGTATCACCGTGCTTAATTTTCCAATATCCTGCTTTGAATCATTCTCACCATACAAATAAAATCTCCAAATCACAAAATAAGAAACGCAATTGTTCATATCTTCTGCAAACAATGCAGAATTCAGTACACAGAGCTGCCACCTCTGGCAGCAACAACGGCTGTAATCCGACTGGCCATCGAGTCGAATTGAGCTTGGATGACAGATAAAGGTACGTCATTCCATGCGGTTTCAACTCTATACCAGAATTCATTAATCGTAGTAGCTGGCGTGTTACTCTCTCGGTAACCCATGACCAGATGTTCTCAATGGGTGACAGATCTGGAGAATGTGCTGGCCAGGGCAACAGTCGAACACCCTCTGTATCGAGGACGGTGAAGACAGCACGGGCAACAAGCGGTCGCTATTGTTGTTGAGACCCAGATTGTCTGACTTACCTGCAGTATGCGGTCATGCATTACCTTATTGAAAGTTGGCGTCACGCAGGCCTCGAAGATAGGGCACAGCCACGGGCCTTAACACGTCAGAAATGTGACGGCGGCTGTCCACATTACCGGCTATGCGAACAAGACGTGACCGGGATGTGTACCCAATGGCACCCCATACCATCACGGCAGGTGCTGGGCCCGTCAACAAATCCGCCAACAGATTTACAATGCCAAATAAACTTCAAACACCTCCTGTCATCTCACACATCCAGGTGGCAGGAGGTGTTTGATTTTTATTTGGTGCTAGGTTGGTATTGTAAATGTTTTGGTTGTTAGGGCTTGAGACTGAATAGTTGTATCCTTTGATTTTAGGGTTCTGAGTTAAACTCTGGATCGTCGGCTTGAGTGCGGAGTCAGTAGATGATTTTTCTTGGCTCTTTTGATGGCATCGTGGCTTGATGCTCCTTGTCTGTGGAGATGTAAAATGTTCACTTACCGGCCATCTAAACAGATACCTTACACCTTCGGGTAGGTCAGACGGTCTGTGTCGAAGAAGAAGAACAGATCTACCAACGGATACACGGAGAAACTGGACGCGTACAGAAACTACAGAAATTGTCATTGCTAAAGACCATTTAACAAACAAAGTTATAGTAGTCGAACTTATAATAATCCAAGAACCCTCACAATCAAATTGAACCTGATAAAGAACCAGAACACAATTTAAAACCAGATAGAGAACCGGGTAATTTTCCGATGAATATTAAAAATACCATCCAATATTTTTCAGAATTGATTGCTTTAGCCCCATCACTTTTTCTTGCGGATAACAAAGTTTATGGAGTTAACTGAACCTGAGACTGCCACTTTGGTATATTTGTTAGAAAGTGTATATCGGGTATATAAATGGATACAAATTACGTCGACGGTGTGGATTAATCAGCTTTTGACGCTTTGTAAACGCCTATTTCACCCTTAATACGTCCTCTGCCACTATGTTAAAAACTGTAACTAAAGCTGATTTTATACATTTGGAAATAAATTGTCACCTAATTTAGGAAGAAATCTGATACTGTTCAATATGTCACTGCACTTATGCAGAAGTTTTGCGAGATCAAAAACAAAAATAACAGAACTGATCAAGCCACAAATTCCATTAACTGTAAATTGTCCCAAGCCTTATATAATATATGTTTTTGCTGCGGAATCAGGACTTTAATCCATATCTGTAAAAAATATCTGATGTAGGCAGCACATGGCTTTCCTTATAGAATACAGAGAATTTACTTCTTTCAGAAGGGGAAAAATTATGTATAACATACATGGCACAATGTTTTGACGTTGAATTGTACATTTTGCGCTTTTCCAGATGACAACATATACACTCGCGGACAATGAAATTTGAGCACCAAGAAGAAAACATGGTAGAACCGCGAAATGATGTAAATAGCTAGAGGGCGGGCTGGTTTGCAAATGAGCCCAGTGGGGTGTGATTGCGCATGACCGTACACCCGTTAAGCAACAGTTTGGTATCTCACAAGGGGGTGTAACCATTATTGGCTAATCTATATTTATACTTCTATGAAAAGAACTTAATACAGCGTTGCATAATATGCTCATATATAGATATTTAGATGATACATTATGTGTATCCCATAATAATAATCCTATAGTATTTAACTTTTATCCTAATAATTTACAATTAAATACAACTGATAATGACTGTAATGTTGCAAACATTTTAGATTTAGATTTACAAAATTGTAATTTGGCAATCTTGTAATTCTAATTATAAACTGTCTAATTATAAACTTATGTGATAATCTAATTATAAACTCTGCCTATCTAAATGTAAACTTAGATAATAAGTGATAAAAGACAAGATTTTAATACTTCTAAAATTCAACACTTTGACCCTTGTTTGCATATATAAGTATTTAGAAATACACTCTCGGAAAATGAAAGTTTCGCAGCAAGAAGAAAACATGGTACAACCGCGAAATGATGTAAATATCTAGAGGTTGGGCAAGTATGCAAATGATCCCAGTCTGGTGTGATTACACATGACCGTACACCCGTGATTGGCGCTGCTAGCAGGAGCCAGCGACCTTGTAAACCGGCGTGTAGTCGACGTCCCATCAATGCGAGAATCCGACGCAAGCACGAGTACGGAATTAAAAGAATGGTGGGTTGATGCTAGAAACGTAGATTTACGCAATTGACAGCCTTCGAGAGAGACTTGATCATCGGGCTGAAAACCGCAGGGTGGTCAGCGCGCCGGATTGCCCGTCACGTGGATCGTTCGGACTATACCGTCCGACGGTGTTGGGAGCACTGGTCACGGGACGCCACCCAAACACGAAGGAACAACTCTGAACGGACCAGGCATACCAGGAGTAGAGAGGATCGAATGGTCGTACGACAAGCACGTATAGAGTCCATGGCGACCCGATTCGCGATACAGGCGCACCTAGAGGCTCCTGTGTGCCTATGAACCATATCTAGATGCTTGAAGGAAGCGAATCTGCGATCCCAGCGTCCCTTACGTGTGTTGCCGTTAACATGGGAACATCGGCGGCTCCAGTTGCAGTGGTGCCAGGCCAGAACAACGTGGAACGCCACAGATTGGCGATGCAGGGCGCGGTAGCCCAGTGGTTAGCGCACGGGAATTGCACTCGGTAGGCCCGGGATCGATTCCCGCCACTGCCAAAACTGCCGCCGATCTCACGCGGAGTACGATCACGTTAAACATGTGAGTCCGTAAGTCCTTCCGAGAGGTTGGTGGTAGGGAAAGAAGGGTACGGTCCCTGTAGATGCCTTCCCCACTAGGTTCCGGTCTAAATTGGGTGGCACTTCCCGGCTGTCCAATCAGTTACCTTACACCTTTCTTGTAGGTCGGACGGTCTGAGTCTCAACAACAACAGATTGACGATGTATGGTGCTTAACGATGAGTGCCGCTTCGTTTTGGGGACCGGTAATCAGCGTGTCCGGGTATGGAGGTCCCCTGCTCAACGCCACGGTCCCAACCACGTTATCAAGCGCCACACCAGCCCTACTGCAGGCATCATGGGCTGGGTTGTCAGGAGTCATAGCCTAAGACATCCGATCCGCTCTGGTGGTGGTACCCGGAACATTGAGGGGCCAGCTGTACGAGGATGATATTCTATGGCCTTATGTGCTCCCATTCGTTGCTGAGATTCCAGGTGCGCAATTACAGCAGGATGATGCCTGGCCACATACGGCTCGGGTCTCCCAGGTCTGCCTGAGTGATGGCCAGACACTTCCATGACCTACCCATTACCCAGACCTGTCCCCGTGCGTGGACCAGTTGAAACGCCAGTTGCCTCGATGCCGCAATCTTCGGAATTTGGAACGTAACGTACAACAAATGTGGACTCGTCTGCCGCAGGACAGCATCAGACATCGGTTCGACACCATGCCGGACCGTATTGCTGCTTGTATCGCAGAACGAGGCGGTGTGACGCGCTATTGAGGATGACCGGACTGTGTATCATAGCTTCCTCTGCACGTGTTTGGCTGCGCTGTTTCTGTGATCATGTATATCATTCATCTGTATCCTTCCATCAATAAAATTTTAGGTTCATCCTATGCTTCCTACTTGGTGCGCAACTTTCTTTGTCAGTGAGTGTATATCAATTTATTTTTATGCCCAATTAACTTAAATTTCGCAGAACTCCATATTGATAATTATCAAAATATTGATAGCATATATATACAAATACCTGAATAATTAATTCATCAATTTGGCATCATTTTCATTAATTTAGCAAACGTTTTGCATTTTTTACCAAATTTTCATCAAAGAGACGAAATACGGGCAAGTTGGCATTTTCGTTAGATTAGTCGCCAAGTTCGATAAATGCATGGTCAAGCGGTACAAACAAAGGTTGAGAAAAGCGTTTTTTATAAATGACTGTTGGCGAATTGTTAGAATCAAAATACTAAAAGTATCTTCTCTTGTGAATGGAATGAACTAAATTCACAAAAATTATGTTGACAAATGCATCGCGTAGTTTTACATATGAAAAGTGAACATATTTCACAATAATTAATACTTATTTAATTTTATGTGATTTTTGATACATTTAACTGAAGAATGTGCAGTGTCTAGAGAATGGTTCATGCTAGCGTTCTAAAGTTTATTTCATTCGTTTACTAATGAAATATGACATACGACATGTTCATTTAAGTAGCATTATTGATAGTTCTGATTTGTTTTCCAAAACTTCATTCGAAAATTTGGGGGTGTTTTGAACATTCGATTACGTCTAAAATCAATGGGCTTCCAGTACTCACTGATTGCAATATTTGTATCAAATTTTGTTCGAAATGCTCCCTTCGTTCATGGGATATCACATTCATAGTCTCAAGGACACATACACAGAGACATCACTTCGAGGACGTTCGATTCGAGTTTAGAGATGCTTGAAACGTGCTCTTCCTTCGAAAACTCGAATTCAAATTTTCATCCCTGTTACAATACTTTCCCTATACATTATACTATGTATATAGAGAAAGTAATATGATAAAACACTACGACACATCGTATCTTGATTTACCAAATTCCCTACCTTTGTTTGTACCTAAACCTCAAGCTGGAAGTTACATTTCTGAGCTACAAAATACATATCCTTCTACTGCTTACATTTTTTTTTATTTACAATCTTTCTTAATACAAGTTTTAGACAAAAAATTAACTTACCTTTTCTGGTATCTTTAACTACAGTTTTTGATTACATCTTCTTCTTTGTTGATTCAAATGAGCCAAAAATGCATTTACAAAGGTGAGATGTATTATACACATTCTCACTCTTTGTGAAAACACATTTAACCTTTTAGACTTTAGTCACATATTTTTTATTCATAGAAATTTTGATATCTTGTTTGGATGTTTTATTGTCTTTAAAATCTTTAGAGATTTATTTTTACATCAATCAGTTAAGAGTAACTCACTATATTTGGTTTCCATTTTATCCTCGAAGTAATTATTGAATATTTTGGAAAAATATTTTACAACATACCATTGTCATTTAACAAATATTTTACATTTTTATTTTTATTTACTTAAATGCATATATTACCACCAATTAAGAAATTTTATCGTCCACTTCTTTTCATCTTATTAACATAATTTAAAGAGTAATGAATATTGATTTTTTTAAAGTAACAATAACCTGCCCTGATGGCTATAAACTGAACTTCACTGCATTTTTCGAAAAAAAAATGTACTAGAAACTAAATTGCTAATAGAATGTATTCTTCATTTTAGTATATACTTCATTTTGAGTGTATAGTTTATTTATTCTCTTTTGCATACTTATTTCGTACAGTCGTACAATTTTTCGAAAACCCGGAGTTAGTGTACCTTCAAAACCGCAAATGGAAATCTATTTTGAACACCCTTCCCCCCTCCAGAATTTAATGCTGAATCCATATCAGTCATTATCTAAGTTCTATCTATAGCCAATATAGTGAAACGGGTTTTCAGCGAATTTTTTTTTCAACTGGAAAGGAAACATTTTAGTGACCTACCTCCTCTAGAATTTTATGCTACAACTATATCAATTATCGTCTATGTTCTCTATATATAGTCAATCTTGATATTTCATATAAAGTGACAGTTTTTGAACAGGAAACAGACAAACTAATTGGAGGTGAAAATTCTTAGTGAATCTCCCACCCCCATCTCCTCCAGAATTTTATGTTGAATATAAATCAGTCATCATCTGATCTAAGAAATAGGTGTTTCAAGGAAATAATTTTCGGAAAAATAGTAGTATGGAAATTTTTTATCTAACAACAATAAATTTCTAGCAATCTTGAAACTATTCCCCATATTTTACTTCCTAAATGCAGTTACATTACACTTAATAGTTTACTAAAAATATTCCCATAAATAGGGGGAAATAATTAGTTTTATTTTTTCACTGAGAATTTTAATTTTTAAGTAATCAGAAACTTAATTTGATAAAACTGTGCTAAGCCTTTTTGCTATATTGCATTTATTTTGTCTGTTTAAATAGTATATACATGCAGAAAAAAAGTAATTTATAATAACCCAGTACACCAAGATTCTGAATATGGGTGTTGCAAACATAATTTTCACATCCGAATTTTGACAAAGTCTCTTGCGCATCTAATGAGTCTAAACAGGGATTCCATTATATGCATTCTTTTATTCTAGTAAACAATCTGTTTTTACGCTTAATGTCTTTTCTTCTCATTCTTTGTCTTGCTGTTGCAGATCTAGACATAATTCCAAAAACTCATTTGCGTGGTGAAGGTTAAGAATTAGTGACGTCATGGGCGGAGGAAGATTTTTGTGCTAGCATTCCATAATTGATTTCTCTGTAGGAGTTGAAGAGAAAATGTTTGTTTAGAAGTAAACTCCGAAACAGTTTCTTCGAAGAATGGAAAAAGTGGATTTGTATCCATTTCTTCACTTTATTTTGAAGTATTTTTCACGTTTCTTATACATTTGTTATGCCCTGTTTTTTGAAAGTATTTTGTATATCACTTCCCAAAATGCTTTTTACAATAAGAAATGTTTTAGCATAGGGGAAAAAGAATATTTTGGAAAAGCATCTTGATACCTTAATGTTTTATGTATGAAAGATAAGAAGAATATAAAAAGAAACACCCCCACACAATTCCACACACATATATAATATAATATTGAAAGTAAAACTTTACACAAGTTTCTTGTAAAAAGCAGCCATATGTCAATTAGGTGACTACAATTATTTCGAGGGTATTATAAGCCCACTTCTTCAGGGTAAAACAGCACAGTTAGAACAGTATGCACTCTTAACAAAAGCCGAAAGCTAGTGCAGATCGTTCTCAGTTCATGTTAAGGGCACATATTGTTCTAACTGTGCTGTTTTACCCTAAAGAAGAGGACTTATAATGCCCTCAAAACAATGACTGTTTTTTACAAGAAAGATTGTAGAATACCTTCTTCTTTCTTATAGATCTTCTGGTGTCATTGTAGATTATCTGCCCTTAAGGACCCTTAATTAGTACTCTATTGTACGGATTATTAGATTTAGGTTACGGAATTACCTATCCATACGTACTTATATCTGTTCACAAAGTGACATAACTCAGAACTAAATTAACTGGATATATAGGACCTTTTGACCCAGGGCAATAACACACGAATGCACTCAGTTAATCAAACTACATTTATTGTATACTTCACTTTAAATACAACAGCTAGCTGTTTAAATAAATTGGGGACATGTAACGCAATCAATACTGCACTATCGCATATACAGACACACAAATATATAATACAATGTACTTTTATGGGCCTAGTGATATGTGACTTAAACCGTAGACGAGTTATAAAACTTCTATGCTTACCCAACCAATTTTCTCTCACCTTATTGCGGCTAATCCATGATACTAGACCCTTGTCGTCATAGGAACATCCATTAGGATTCATCTAACCATCTCGACTTCTATTCAACTAGACTGCCGTTTAGCTTCCTCACTCAATCCTTCAGAGCATTCAACCCCCCCCCCCCTCCAAATTTCTTAATAAATCTCCCCTTCTTACTCGCGATCCGAAACTTTATCGTGTTTCTACCTCAGGATCGCATTAATGTTACTTGACTCGGTAATTGATCT
Organism: Amaurobius ferox; assembly: GCA_951213105.1. Lineage (NCBI taxonomy): Eukaryota > Metazoa > Arthropoda > Arachnida > Araneae > Amaurobiidae > Amaurobius > Amaurobius ferox. The sequence goes on along the minus strand of OX578141.1, from coordinate 99,304,916 downwards.
ATCTAACCGAACCAGTGAGAATTGTTAATTTAATGTAAACATAAATTATAATAAAAACTGAGCGAAATAACAACGAAAGATTATTTAGACCTCATAAGATATGTAAGTTATTGTCTTACAAGCAGTAATTCCTTGTTAATGATATTGAAAGTAATTGTAGAGTTCAAATTATTTAACAGAGAAATCATAATTTAGCGTTTCATTTGCAGATATAAAAGTTTAAATACTGACAAAAGTTTTATTTCGGTATTAAAGACGCAAAATACAATAGCTGGCCTAAGCTCTTTCGGACGTAAAGTGTCATTCATCAGAAGCATATGATATACCGCAAGCACATTCTTCTTCTTCGACTCAGACCGTCTGACCTACCAGAAAAGTATATGGTATCTGTTTGGACGGCCGGGAAGTGCCCCCCAAATTAGACCGGAACCCAGTTGGACATCAACAGGGACCGTACCCGCCTTCCCCTACCACCAACCTCTCGGAAGGACTTACGGACCCACATGTTTAATGTGATCATACTCCGTGTAAGCACGGCGACAGTCCGCAAGCACATTGGAGTTTTAAACACCACACACTAAAATTGCGAACGAAATTGCCGATTAAAATAAGTCAATCTGCAAAATAAGATTCAATAAATAGCGAAGATGCATAAATAGAGAAATATACATTTCAAGAAAATCGAAATGTAATTATACGAAGTATATATTCAGAAAAAACGAAATTAGCAATATTTTAAATGGTTGTAGACCGTGGTTGTAGTTCTATGAATTCCAGCCACAATTAGAATCAAGTTCTGGTAAAACCACTGTCCTAACTGTTTAAAATATTATATTGTATCATATTTGCTTTATATATTTATATTTATATTTCCTTCTACTATCATATTTGATTTACACATATTCAAATACGAAAAATAAGTCTAAACGACACAACGTTACACATTTATGTGTTGACGGTTGTGTTGACGTTTTTCGGTTTTATAAAACAGGATTAAAAAAATGATTTTTTTACTTAGAAAAACATGGTTTACATCAGAAAAATGAATAAGTTTAAAACACTTTGCGGAAAGGAAAAATAAGAAAGATCAATCATGCATAAAGCATTGATTATGAAACATTTTCCAACTTCAATGCAATTTTATATAAACATCTCTAAAATACGATACATTCCTCGGTAATATTTTTAAAATTATCACAATACTACATTAATTTATTATATTTGAAAACTTAAAGCTTCGTCGAAAAAAATGAACTTCATTCAAATGACGGCATTGAAATATAAATTGCCTGGTTTAAACATCTTTAAAATGCGATACATTCCTCGGTAATATTTTTAAAATATATAATACTGCAATGTAATACTACAATAATTTATTAGATTTGAAAACTTCATCGAAAACTGTGGGACACTAATAAAAATAGAAGTAACTTAAAAGTTAACATTAAATATTAATAATCATCATATCTTAACATTGCCGTAAATTCTCATATTAGTGGACTTATTGTTGAAATCGTACATTGCTAGTTGTGCCGCTATATAAAATCCTCCAATTATTTAACTTTCGTGTGAGTCCTGTAAAGGAATTATTAATTATTATAATACTCATTGACTGCACCATTTAAACTTTAACAATAAAACATTTATTAACAACATAAATCTTAATTAAATTCAATTACACTATTTAATTATATTATTTCAGCGGAGGGGACATATGTGACCAGTACGGAAAATCCTAAATAGTGATTATGACCAGATATCATTTTCAATGGGCACATACCTTCAAGTCTGTCTTGGACTTTGTCAGCATTTGTATTTAATGTCGTTCATTTACCGCATTAACTCTTGGTGTAATGCTCCGACACGTAAATTCGTTGAACATATTGTACTGCTGTAACTCTGCACTCGCACTTATTTCATTCTCTTAGTACATCAAGTCATCGCTGTAGTATCTGCACAAGTCATAATGTCGAAGTTATCTGTTCCAAGTCATGTTAGTATCTCTTTTTGATTCTCGGGTCACAGGCTGTGGTTCCCTCGGGTGAGGGGGTAACCCCTTTTCTTCCATTTTCCGCATTGAGTTTGACGCAACAATCTTCTTTTTCCATTGGTTACTCCTTTAACCAATGGAACCATTCCGCATCTCGTAAGACCCAGCTCAGCCCCCTCTGTCATGGCACTCCTAAATTTGTGGTTTTCTGACCTTTAGGTTCACGGAGTTATAAAACTCGGTGCCAGCCAGACTAAAAGCATTGTTCGCCGTTTTGGCCACCATAAATTTGTACATAAAAGTGTCTCATCAAATGTGAGATCTATTTCTGGTCTCACATATCTCCCCTCGAATAAAAACAAACAAAAAAATTCAAAACCAATAGAGTTCGAAACAAAGTTCGAGTCACTTGCAACTCTTAAATTGGCATTTTTCACTGAAAAAAAAGTTCGTCAAAAATTGCAGTTCAACACAATCTTGCTGCAAACACACAAAAGTCTTTAGCACATATTATACACTAAATATCGAAGTTATGTACTCATCAAATTTATATCAGGTCAAGCTTCCAACTGAAGCAAAATTAAATTTTGATTATTTTAAAAGATTTTAACCATATGCACAATCACGTGAAATGTTACACATCACGTGAAATGTTACACATCAAGTCATCTCCGGCCGCGTCCAAATAGATACTCAAGTCCACAGGACGAGTCGGACGGTCTGGGTCTTCAACATCTAGTCATCTAACTCTTGATACTTTTAAACCAAAATTACACATTTTTTTACAAATTACACAGTATATATTTTTAACACCATTATTTTCCTCTTTAATCCAACATTTTTCATCATTATTGACAGCTTCATAAAATAATACAACATATATGCTTAACCTTTAAACATTGCTACAATATTATTCATATAATCGTACATTTTTTTTTAATTCAGCCATTGAAATTATACTTTTGCAGAATTCTGTAACTTTAACATTGCATGTAAACAAACAAGCACATTTGACATTTTCCCTTTGACCTTCTTGGCCCAGAATGTAAACAAAACAGAGTCTCTGACCTGTGACAGCGTAATGATGGATTGAATTGCAAAAGATCATTAAAGGAACCCTTCTCTTTATCGAGACCGGAAGTGCCCAAAACCGGAAATGTTCAACTAACCCTTCGAACATCGGAAGGTGACCAGTCAAATAAAAGAACCTCGAAAACGATTTTTCTACTTTTAAACGTTTTTTGCAACTGAGTGATTAGCAGCTAAGCATCCTCTCAACTTTACTTTTCGAAACATTACAATGCATTCTACAGTGGACAACGTACGCTGTGGATTCTCTTCAAGCCGGTTGAAAAGAACGGCTTCACAGTACTATAACACAAGTATCGTAAACCTTTTATTTATTCCACTCGGCGTATTATATAAACGTCGACTTAGTGTATTTTAAATATATATATCCTCATCATTTTATTTTAATGTTATTTTCGTGCAACCCACTTTCTATTACTTCAGATACACTTGGTATTTGAACAGCCCCTTACTGCACTGAAACGTATAAACTTTCAACGTATTTTCTCTTTGTTTTCTTTTTAAAATCAAATTTAATAGCCCCTACTTAAATTTTATTTAGTTGGTTCCTTTGGGGTGACTTGTATTAAATATCAAAGTCGTCTCTATGGTTCCTTCTTATGACCTGACTGTATTCCCATTTTACAATAAAATTATTCTGTTATTTGAAATTATTTTATTGTATTATTATTTAAATTTTATTTCATCTTTCCATTCCTTATTGAGATTCTCTCTTATTTAATTTTTTTTAATACCGTCCTTATTGATTTGCATGAATTTAAAACAAGAAAGATCAATCATGCTTAAAGCATTGATTATGAAACACTTTCCAACTTGCAATTTTATTAAACATGTCTAAAATGCAATACATTCCTCGGTAATATTTTTAAACTTATCACAATACTACATTAATTTATTATATTTGAAACCTTAAACCTTCATCGAAAAAAATTAGCTTCATTCAAATGACGGCATAAAAATATAAATTGCCTGGTTTAAACATCTCTAAAATGTGATACATTCCTCGGAAATAATTTTAGAATTATCATAATATTACGATAAGTTATTAATTTGAAAACTTCATCGACAACAACTGAAATTCATTCAAATGACGTCATAAAAAAATAACACGCCTGGCTCTCTCTATAAAAGCAACATTTCATTCATAAATAATTCCCCCATTCATGTCATTCATCACAGTACTATAATAATTTATATTATTTAAAAATTAAGACCATGGAGCTACAAGTAAGTAAACTCTATGCGTAAAACTTCATCGAAAATTATCGTCCTTCTCTTTCTAAAATCAATGAATATTCATTCATATCAGCCATGCAGACTCCATGGACTAAATGATTTTGTGTTAAAGAATTACAGCGATTCTAATACAACTCATTCTACATATTTTGCTGTTTACATTTTACATAGGTGAAAAATAGGCTTAATAGAAGAAATAATCAAATTTGGATGAGCATTTAAACTGAAATATATTGTCATTGCGTTGTTTTAGTATGTAGATGCACAGAATTTAGGCAAAAATAAAGTAGTTTTAGGACGGATACAACACTCAATATGAATTAAAAAGAACTTTAAAAATCACGATTTTGAGACAAGATGGATGCCATATATCATTTTGAAGTGGGTCATGGGATCGTTTCATATCATGGACACGTGATCGCTTCATGTAAGAGATGTTATTATTATTTTAATTTTTATTTAAAAAACTACTGAATATATTTCGCTGAATTTTTTTTTATATATTTTATGGAACAATTTGAATATTGCCTAAAATTTTCGAAGCAATTTGTGAATTTTAAATCCGCTTAAAAAATGCTTGAAAAATTAGGTCCCATAGGGCTCAATGTATTCCATTTTTTCAACCCGGGTTCAATCCAAAACTAATTGGGTGATATTATTCATTTATATTCCCATAGGTCCTATAGACCGTCTGAACAACATACTAAAATTTCATTTTGATTAAGTCATTTTTACGGCAGTTATCGTGCTAACGGACAGACAGACAGACAGAATGAACAAAGTCATAAACACTTTTCAACTTTGTTGTGGCATAAAATATGGCATCCATCTTGTGTCAAAATCGTGATTATTAAAGTTCTGTTTAATTCATATTGAGTGTTGTATCCGTCCTAAAATCACTCTATTTTTGCATAAATTCTGTGCATCTACATACTGAAACAACGCAATTACAATATATTTGAGTTTTAATGCTCATCCATATTTGATTATTTCAACAACGAAGCCTATTTTTCACCCATGTAAAATGTAAACATCTAAATATGTAGAATGAGTTGTATTAGAATTGCTGTATTTCTTTAACACAAAAGCATTTATTTCATGGAGTCTGCATAGCTGATAGGAATCAAATATTCATTGATTTTACAAACAGAAGGACGATTTTTTTCGATGAAGTTTTACGCATAGAGTTTAATTACTTGTAGCTCCATGGTCTTAATTTTTGAATAAAATAAATTATTATCCAGTAAAACCTGTAAAGTTGGACATCTCTATATGTTGGACACCTGTCTATCTTGGACACAATTTGGTAGAACAGAACGAATTCCTATGTTTTAACATGTATATAATACTGTCTAACTTGGACACCTGTCTATCTTGGAAGTTGGACACAGTTTTCATTACTAAGTTGGACAAGTTCCTTAAAATTGGCATTTGCATAAAGGAAGTAACCTACAACTTTTGATCTTCCTTATCCCCAGGGATTATCTTTTATTGTTGATCCCCAGAAGTATTCCTTTGTTGTTGTTATCACTTCCAGGAAGCTCTTATCTGCCCACATTTCTTTCTTACTGTTGCTAAGGAGCCGTCCCTCACACCAATCCACAGCCCTCTATTATGTATCACAACCTTTTTGTTATCAGTTTGTTTACACACACACAAGAACACACTTGAATAATGGACATTTATAGCTTCCCTATCCCATTTTTGCATTGGCCAATTAGATTTATGAATCTTCTGAATAAAAAGGTTTCTCTACCCTCAAAAGTCACATTTGTTTCTCAGTGCATTCTGGAAAGGTGACTGTGATTTTAGTGACGTGCACATTATATTTTAATAATGAGCAAACGTAAACTAATTGAGCTAACTATTGAAAAAAAATAATTCTTGATCGCCTAGACAAAGGTGACAGCTGCAGAAAGTTGGCAGAGGAGTTTGGCATATTAAAATCTACTGTTTCCAATATAAACAATAGACAAACAGATCTGATATCATACATGCATGGGAACTGAACTGCTCTGGAACAAGAAAAAGAATCTGTATCACAAGTATTTTGTAACAGTAATTACAATATTTATTTAAAATATTGGCTTATTAGTAGTTTCTATATGTTAAAAATGAAGTCTTTTCTTGTGCTTTATTGAAGGGGGAAAATGAAATTTCACCATACTGTCTATGTTGGACACCTCTCGAAGTTGGACGCTTTTAGGGGGAACCATGAGCGTCCAACTTAGACAGGTTTAACTGTAGTATTGTGATGAATGAAATAAATGGGAAATTATTTATGAATGAAAAGCTGCTTTTTTAGAGAGAGCCAGGCGTGTTATTTTTTCTATGACGTCATTTGAATGAATTTGAGTTGTTTTCAATGAAGTTTTCAAATATAATGAATTATCGTAGTATTATGATAATTCTAAAATTATTACCGAGGAATATATCACATTTTAGAGATGTTTAAACCTGGCAATTTATATGTCAATGCCATCATTTGAATGAAGTTCATTTTTTTCGATAAAGGTTTAAGTTTTCAAACATAATAAACTAATGTAGTATTGTGATAAGTTTTAAAATATTACCGAGGAATGTATTGCATATTTTATACATGTTTAAATAAAATTGCATTGAAGTTGGAAAGTGTTTCATAATCAATGCTTTAAGCATGATTGATCTTTCTTGTTTTATTTACATTCCCCACTGACATCTAAGTTCCTTATTATTTAACATATTTATTTATTCATTCCGTATTTATTTACTCCTTTCATATGTATTTCACATTTATTTATTTTCGTACAATTTTCCTATCAATATTTACATTTCATTTTCATTTCCATATTTATTCATACACACATGATTATCGTAACCTTTCCTTACGTTGTTAAATGAATAACAAAAATGCTTTTTTTCACACTCAATATTCTTCAATTATTTTTTTATTTCAAACTTTTTTTACGCCTTTTGTGAATTTATTCATTTATTCACTTAAACAACATTTGAACTAAATTTTATTTCATTTATCCTGTCACTTTAGGATTAATTTAGTTATTTTCTTTGCTAATGCAATTTATGTATTCCTGAAACATTTATTTACTTCAACAATTTTCAATGCATGTTCACATTTGAACATTCCTACACGAGATGCCGTGTCCTCGATTGCATCATTGTAACGGGCGATTTACGGCTATTTTAACTGTTCATAGTTTAACATTTTAAATTCAAATTGATTTAGAATTTTCAATTATTTATGCCTTTGTTTACTTTTTGACATACAATTCATACCACCTATGACTAATCTGTAACATTCTCATTTTCAGCTCATTACTTTTTTTTCACTTTACTTAAACCTGTCATTCTATTTTTAAGCCTCAAGACTCTTCAACATTTCCTGCCTTGCCTTTGAAAACAAATTGAAATTGATTGGACTTGCCTTGTACAACAATTTCCTGGATTTGGTTACAGACAACCTTTATACCCTTTATATGAAGAGATCAGGTGATCATTATATGAAGAGATCCCGTGACCCACTTCAAAATAAACAAGAAAACTCAATCATGCATAAAGCATTGATTACGAAACACTATCCAACTTCAATGCAATTTTATTTAAACATCTCTAACACGCGATACATTCCTCGGTAATATTTTTAAAGTTATCGAAATTGCCTGGTTTAAAATCTCTAAAATGCGATACATTCCTCGGTCATATTTTTAAAATTAGCATAAAACTACAATAATTTATTATATTTAAAAACTTCATCCAAAACAAATGAAATTTATTCAAATGACGTTATCGAAATATAACACGCCTGACTCTCTATATAAGAACAGCATTTCATTCATAAACTTATTTCCATTCATTTCATTCATCACAATACTATAATAATTTTTTTTATTTAAAAACTTAAAACCCTGGAGGTACAAGTAATTTAACTCTATGCTTAAAACTTCATCGAAAAAATCGTTTACATCTCTGTGTCAATAAATGTTTCATTCATATCAGCTATATATTGCAGACTCCATGAGCTAAATTATTTTGTGTTGAAGAAATGCAGCAATTCTTATACAGCTCATTTTACATCTTTTGGTATTTACATTCTCCATAAATGAAAATTAGGCTTCGTTGTAGAAATAATCAAATTTGGATGATCATTTAAACTCAACTACATTGTAATTGAGTTGTTCCAGTATGTAGATGCACAGAATTTAAGCAAAAATAAAGCGGTTTTAGAACGGATACAACACTAAATATGAATTAAAAATAATTTTAAAAATCACTAATTTGAATTTATATTATTTATTTTGAAAGCCCACTCCTGAGAAATTGTTGGTTCAAGGAAATATTTTGAAACAGAAGTGGAAAAAACCGGAAGTAGAAATTCTTAATAAATTGTCGGAATCCCTCTGAAATGGGATGCTGAATCTATTTCAGTTATTTTTATATCTGATCCGGAAAAATAGATGTTGCAGGGAAGTGTAAATTTTTGCATCGAATCTGGCATCAGTAGAATCGGAAAAAGAAATCCCTATTCCTACATCCAGTCCCATTCAGAATGTAATGCTGAATCCATAACAGTCATTATGTAAGCTTTATGTAAAACCAGTCTTGAGAATTATGTGTTTCAAGAAGATTTTTAAGCGGAACTGGAAAAAAGAACCGGAAGTCGAAATTCTTAGTGAATCAACCTACCTTCTCTTGAAAAATCCATATCAGTTATCCTTTTAACTCTATTTACAGCCAATTTAGAAGAGCAGATGTTTCTAGGAAAATAAAATTTTTTGAACCGGAGTGAAGTGAAAAAGAGCTGGAAGTGAAAATGTTTAGTGAATCCCTTTACCTTCTGTAGTGATAGTGTTGAGATAGTTTCATATTCTAGATATGGCTCGGCGACAAGGCGACGCCTAATTTTATAATGGGCGGACAATTTAGACAATTTATTTTCGAGTAATAAATGAAGCATAGACAATTTATTTACGAGTAATAAATGAAGTATAGGCAATTTATTTACGAGTAAGGAATGAGGCATAGACAATTTATTTACGGGTAATAAATGAAGCATGAAGCATGGCAGCAGAAGAAATACTACGATGGAAGCAAGCGAGCATGTGAGGTATCACAAAATAACCAATGAAAGCCAATGCAGACCACGCCCAGATGACTGGAGCAAATTGTCAAACAGATGCGGTGGAAACAATGAGAGCCAAGGGGGTGGGAATCAAAATTACCCCTGTGCTGTGCATCTAGGATGTTCTATATGATTTAATATATTTTACTGTTGAATTAGCATGTAAAAAATGTGCTCCTATCAGACTTGATAATTTTTTGCTGTTGTAATAGCACTTAAAAATGTGCTCCCAAGATTCGATATATTTGCTGTTGTAGTAGCACTTAAAAATGTAAGCTTAACATGCGATATATTTGCTGTGGTATTAACACGCTAAAATATGCTGACGAGATTCAAAATTTTTGTTTTCAATATATATAAGCACAAAAAATGTCTTCCTAACACTCCATATTTGTACTGTAATATGAGCACGAAAATTGTGCGTCTAACACTTGATATATTTGCTGTGATATAAGAACAAAAAATATGCTCCTAACTCTCGATATTTTTGCTGTAATATAAGCACGAAAAAGGCGCTTTTTGTGAAGGATGTCCAAAGATGACCTACAGTACTCCATAAAGCATAAAGTTAATCTTTTCATCTCTATAAATAAAATTGAAAATATGTCTGTTTGTCCCGTCATCACGGGAGAACGGCTTAACCAAATTTGATGAAATTTTGTGGATAGCCTGGAAATAGTCCCACTTAAAAGTTAGTCCATGTTTGAAGTTTCTACAATCAGTGGTTTTCGAAATATTAGTAAAAAACGAAATTTTCGTTTGTCTCATCGTCACAAGAGAACGGCTGAACCGAATTTGATAAAATTTTGTGGATAGACTTGACATAGCACCTCATAAATTTCATCTAAGTTTCAAGTATCTAAAACCAGGGGTTGTCGAGGTATTAATGAAAAACGAAACTTTTTCCTAGGAGTTCTACTCTCTAACTCCGTGGTTTATCCAAACGAAAACTTGTAAATCGTTTGAAAGTGAATTACAACTTTATCTCTGAGTTTGATGGGGGATTTTTTTCGCTAATTAGTCTATTCCGGAAAACAAGAATTGTTTGTGACATGATTTAAATAGGAAAGCCATCTCCATGGTTTATTTTCCACAAGCTTCTACTGAACAATGAAAAGTATAAAAGAAATCAAAATGGTTATTTAATTTCGCAGTTTATGAGGAAGATTCTATCTTATATCATGTTGCTCAGAAACACAATTAAATTAAATTTGTCTGTTAATTTTAATTATTATTTTTTCGATTTGAATAATAAATAATTGGATATAAAAATATATTTTAGAAAAGAACGATTTGATTTTTCTTTTGATAGCATTTTTGACTGGATAATATCAAGTACGGTCTTCAGGTTTAAGCGTTATTATTATTGATATTTTCGGAGATTATTGATCCAAGGATTATTGATATTTTCAAGTTATTATGCAATTGTTTTATTATGACAAAAATTGTTTAAACTCATATATTGTACGTTGTACGAGTAATCTTCCACAAATACACGGGTATATCTTCTAATCTACGAGAATATAAGTAGTACATGTATATTGGCATATGTTTTGATATATATTGGCATATATTGGAATCAATTACGACCTTCTGGTATAAAGAGTACAGAGATTATTGATATTTTCAATTTATTACGTCATATCTTTTATTTTGGCAAAGATTTTTGAGACTCATATTGTAATACGGGTAATCTTCTACTAACACACTGGCTTTTTCTCTAATCTGCGACAATATAAGTAGTACGGTGTTGCATATATTGATTCAATTCCTTTTTTTGTAAATTTGCTGACAAAAGGGGCCAGGATGTTTTTTTTTCTTCAGATCTGCCCGTGAAGATAATTTTGCATAGTAAGAATAGATATTCTTAAACTTCTCTTTAGGAGCAATACATTTAATATTTTAACAGAATTTGCACATGATTGCGAATTATAAGTTTCTTTATATTATATACACCGTACGAAGAACGGGTATGCTGCTAGTATTAAATATGAGGATGTTTGTTGTCCGACGAGAAGTCGGTAAGAAAAAGGAATTGCATCACTACCGACTCAGTTAAGTCAAAGGAACTATAATTTTGCATAAGATATTAAGTTCCTAAGATAATTATTGAATTGAAGTTAAGATATGCTAAAATTTATTATTAACTATAATAATTAATAAAGTTTTGTTTGAGAAATTTATTGTCTGTTTATTGGATAAGTGAAATTAATTTTATAACATTAATGAATTTGCCTTTCAGAAGAAATACCGGGCAACATACCAAATTAATTATGGTGGGTTATTCCTTCGGAAAAGTGCAGAAATTTACAATTAGCGGCCAATTTTATTCTTATAATTAAACCCATTAATGAATTATCTTTTTGTACACCACGGCTCCTCTAAAATATGATGCTGAGTCAATATAATCAATTATTTAAGCTTTATCTGTAGTAGATCCTGAGAAATTGATACCTATTTTTTAGCAAAACATAGGAAATTTGATAGTCACCAACAGTCTATTTTTTTAGAAAACCATAAGAAATTTGATAGTTGCCAACAGTCTATTTTTTTAGCAAAACATAGGAAATTTGATAGTCACCAACAGTCTATTTTGGAAATTTAATAGTCACCAACAATTAACGGAATAGAGTACATAAAAAGCTTTTTCTTGTCTAACATACAAACGTCACATTAAAAATATTCGAGTTCAGGGATGCTTGAAAGGTGCTTTTCCGTCGAAATTCGAATATTTGACCCTGTGACAATAATTTATCTATATATATTATGCATGTAGGGAAAGTCATAAAATATGCATTTTCAATTCCGTTTTTAGTGAAAAAGATTTTTTTTTAATGGCCAGGCACTTGGTGAAGGAGAATATAATTCCCATATTTTATAATGCATTTCTAAATCTGAAAGATATATAGAATACAATAATGAATATACGACATTCATTAAGTTAAAATAACAGCGTGTTCATTGCGTTTTGGAAATGTGATACGTTTTTTTTATGGCTTTAATATTTATTTACGAATGAAATAGTTATACATATCTGCTTTTAGTTCAATTTTTAACACCCCAAAATACTTATATGAAGTTCCCAAGACACTTTCAATTTATTCTTAATATTTGCTATGAAGCGACGTGTTCATACTTTTTAATTATATATTGCTTTAAAAAGTATGTAGATAATAAAACATAAAAACCTCCTATAAGGGGCATTCCCAACAATATGGACGACACTTCAGTTACAGATACCAGTATCCACAGACAGGTTTCTCGCTTATTATACACTCGTCAGCACGGAATAGCCGATACCTGCAATGGCAACAAGAAATTTGTTGTAAGCCACAATTTTTGCGAGCTTCTATAGGAACTGTCAATTTCAGTACTTCCACGTGACAAGCATAAAATTCATTTACAATTTAGCCCAGGCCACGCAAAGCTACAAAAGCAAAAGTCATGAAAACCCGCCTATAAAGGAAGTTTCCAAAAATGTGAAAGATACTTCCATCGCTGATACAAGCATCGATGGGCCGGTATCGCGATTATTATGAGCTCGTCAGCATAGAATAGCTGATATCTGTAATAGCAACAAGAAATTCTCTATAAGCTCCAATTTTTCCCATTAATGATCGCCATTTTTGCGAAAAGTTGAATTAAATAAGAAATTTATGGAAGGAACTATTTATATTCATATTTATATGAAGGATCCTTTATATAGTGGCAAATGGTGCGCACATATTATTTTTGGCGGAACTACAAGGTGGTTCACTTACTCTGGGCCCCTGATTTTCTCTTATAACTTTCAAACTAATGAACGTTATTCAGTAAAATTTAACATTGAAAAAACCTTGGTGTATGAAAAGTAGCTTTGCTTGTTTTACATATCGTTAACATGTGCTTGTGAAAACCCACATCTCCTGCGGCAGTTTACATAAGGACTTCTGTGGGATGGCCAGTAGTCTGTTTATCACTTTTGGGCTAGAGAGTAGTGCCACCAATTGTGTCCTTCCATACCATGCTTCTCATATACCAAGGTATATAAGAAGTGTGGTATGGAAGGTAAGAAGTAGCTCTGCTTGTTTTGCAGCTCGTTAACATGTGGTTGCGGAAACCCACATCTCCTGCGACAGTTTATATAAGGACTTCTGTGGGAAGGTCATTAGCTTATTTATCACTTTTGGGCTAAAGAGTACTGCTACCATTCGTGTCTTTCCATACCACACTTCTCATATACCAAGGTATGTCCATGTCAAATTTAATTGAATTGCTTCCATTAGTTTGAGTGTTATAAACGAAAATCAGGACCCGAGAGCGACTGAAATACCCTGTATTAAACATTTTTATAGTTATGTCAAGCATACTATTTCGTACAGCCATACGAATGTTTGAAAATATAAAAACGAAAGTCAGAACTCTAAAACTGGAAACAGACATCTTTATTGAATTCTCCACCTCCTCTGAAATTCGATCTCGAATGCATATCAATCATCATCTAAGCTTATATTTTTCCATTTCAGACAACTACACGCAAACATATTCTTTTATTATGTAAGATGCCACAGACTTTGTAGTTTGAAACACAGAGTCAAGCGATAGTGCAGCTGAGTGAGCACAATATATCGATGGATCTATGCCTGAGTAGAAATGTATCAAAATTTAAACTAATGTAAGTTTATGAGTTTTATGAAATTTAAGAAATAATTTTGACATACAGACAGAATGAATAAGTCATAAACACTTTTCAACTATGTTATAAATGGTGGAAACCTATTATTTAATTCATAAAAAGCGAAGGATAATTTCAAAGAAATTGAACTTAATTTTGAAAAATATTGAATTTCCTTAAATTAGGAGTCATTTTTATTAACACTTTACAACAAAGTTGAAAAGTGTTTATGACTTTGTTCATTCTGTCTGTCTGTCTGTCCGTTAGCACGATAACTGTCGTAAAAATGATTTAATCAAAATGAAATTTTAGTATGTTGTTCAGACGGTCTGCAGGACCTATGGGAATATAAATGAATAATATCACCCAATAAGTTTTGGATTGAACCCGGGTTGAAAAAATGAAATACATTGAGCCCTATGGGACCTAATTTTTCAAACATTTTTTAAGCGGATTTAAAATTCGCAAATTGCTTCGAAAATTTTAGGTAATTTTCAAATTATTCCATAAAATATATAAAAAAAATTCAGCGAAATATATTCAGTAGTTTTTTAAATAAAAATTAAAATAATAGTTACACCTCTATATGAAGCGATCACGTGACCATGATATGAAAAGATCACATGACCCACTTCAAGATGATATATGGCATCCATCTTGTCTCAAAATAGTGATTTTTTAAGTTCTTTTTCATTCATATTGAGTGTTGAATCCGTCCTAAAACCACTTTATTTTTACTTAAATTCTGTGCATCTGCATACTGAAACAACACAATTACAATATATTTGAGTTTAAATGTTCATCCAAATGTGATTATTTCTACAACGAAGCCTATTTTCACTTATGTAAAATGTAAACAGCAAAATATGTACAATGAGTTGTATTAGAATTACTGTATTTCTCTAACACAAAATTATTTAGCCCATGGCGTCTGCATAGCTGATATGAATGATATATTCATTGATTTTACAAAGAGAAGGACGATTTTTTTTGATGAAGTTTTAAACATAGAATTTAATTACTTGTAGCTCCATGGTCTTAATTTTTAAATAAAATACATTATTATAGTATTGTGATGAATGAAATGAATGGGAAAAAGTTATGAATGAAATACTGTTTTTATAGAGAGATCCAGGCGTGTTACTTTTCCTATGACGTCATTTGAATGAATTTCAGTTGTTTTCGATGAAGTTTTCTATAATAAATTATCGTAGTATTATGATAATTTTAAACATATTACCAAGGAATATGTCGCATTTTAGAGATATTTAAACCAGGCAATTTATATTTCAATGCCGTCATTTGAATGAAGTTCATTGTTTTCGATGAAGGTTTAAGTTTTCAAATATAATAAATTAATGTAGTATTGTGATAAGTTTTAAACTATTACCGAGGAATGTATTTCATTTTAAAGATGTTTACATAAAATTGCATTGAAGTCGGAAAATATTTCTTAATCAATGCTTTAAGCATGATTGATCTTTCTTGTTAATTTATTATCATTTCATCAATTCGGCCGCATTTTCAGTAGCTTGTTGGCATTTTAAAAAGTCGTCAAATTTGACAGAAAGTGTGACAGGTGGACTAAGAGACAAACGCTTCCGAAACATCATTACAATACTATCATCTTTCAAAACGCAATAAATTTCATTGATTTGGTGTCAATTTTTTCAAGTTGGTTTGCAACAGTTTTATCGATTGTCGATATTTTCATTAATTTGTTGTTATTTGAGTAATGTGGCCATATTTTAAAAGGTCATCAAATTTGTTGTCAAGGAGGATGGACTGACAGCCAAAAACTACCGAAACATCATTACAATACTATCCCCTTTTAAAACAAAATGAATTTCATTAATATGGCAATATATTTTTATCAATTTGGAGATATTTTTTATCAATTTTGGGATATTTTTCTCAATTTGGCAACTTTTTTGGCGAATCAGCATCATTTCCATCAATATCGCAATATTAAAGAAACCCTGTCAAATCTCTCACCAAGCGTTACAGGGAAGGACGGATGTAATCATATATCTTTTGGTTGATTAGAACATTATGCCCGTGTATTAGAAGATATACGCGTACTATAATATATGTATTTAAAAATGCTTCTCCAAAATGAAACAAATTGTGTAAGAATTTAAAAATATCAATAATCTAAACTCGTTATACCCAAATGCTGTAATGATATGATCCAGTCAAAAATGCAATTCCACTAAAAATTTATTTATATGCATATTTCTTTATTATTTACATCTAAAAATATTTACTGTTGTAATATTTCATTGGGTTTAATTCCGTTTCTTAGCAACATGATTTATATAATATATATATATTCAAATATAAACTCACTAGGTTTAATTCTGTCACTTACCAACATTATATAATTATTTTTTTCAAATAATTTTGCGGAAAAAATATCGTTTGCATACTGCTATCTCAATGGAAGGTTTAATAGAGCGTTTTCAACACCTTATAACATAGTTAAAAAATGTTTATGACTTTGTTCATTTTGTGTGTCTGTCTGTCCGTTCGTACGGTAACTGCCGTAAAAAATGCTTTTATCAAAATGAAATTTTAGTATGTTGTTGAATGAAGTTTAGTTTGTTGGTGTGTGGGATATATGGGAATGCAAATGAATAATATCACACAATTTGTTTTGGATTGAACCCGGATAGAAAAAATGAGAGACACTGAACCCTATGGAACTCAATTTTTCAAACATTTTTTTAACGAATTTAAAATTCTCAAATTGCTTAGAATATTTAAGGAAATATTTAAATTATCCCATAAAATATATAAAAAAAATTAAGCAAAATATATTCGGTAGTTTTTTAAATAAAAATTAAAATAATAATTGCACCCATATTTTACACTCATGTCCAAAAGTTAATCATAGATGTTGTTTATGTGAAAATTTCAGAAAATCTACATCGAAATGGAAGGAAACGCGGTATGAGTGTTGTTGTTGAGACCCAGACCGTCCGACCTACCAGAAAGGTGTAAGGTAACTGTATGGACGGCCGGGAAGTGCCACCCAATTTGGACCGGAACCCAGTGGGGGAGGCATCCACAGGGACCGTACCCTCCTTCCCCTACCACCAACCTCTCGGAAGGACTTACGGACCCACATGTTTAACGTGATCGTACTCCGCATGAACACGGCGGCATTTGTGGTAGCGTGCAAATCTAGCGCGCAAACCACGGGGATACCGCACCCGAGATGGCCAACAGCACGCGGTGTTCCGAGGTGGTCACCCACCAAGTACTAACCGCGCCCGATGCTGCTTGACTTCGGTGATCTAACGAGTACCGCTGTTTTCAGCACGGTACGGCCGTTGGCAGCGGTATGAGTGTCGAAAACCCAGAACGACCGGCTCGTCCGAAGACATGAGCAGCAAATTGGGCGTCCGGGTGTGTAATAGGGCTACAGAAGAAGAAAACAAATGCAAAATAAGGATAATAACGACTTTTATTATCCAACGAAAAGGGTTGAAAGAAAAAAGGTCACAATACAACTGTCAACTTCAGTGAAACAGAACAATTAAAACAATGTGATGTTGCAGTTTAATACGGTGTGTGGGAACCTCGGGTAGACACACATGCTGCACAATGATTCCCCATACTTTCGATGAGGGTTTGGATAAGTTGTGTGCTCAAAGAATTCCTAGCTTCACGGAGAACAGTTTCAATCCTTGAACGAAGCTCGTTGAGTAGCGGAGGGCTGCAAGTTGTCTCTCGAGCATATTCTACACATGATCTATTGGATTCAGATCAGGAGATTTGCCAGGCCACTGCATGTGCTGGATATCATCAGTTTGAATGACGTCGTCGAGCAAGGCCGTACTATGAGAAACGGCTTATAATCCATGAATATGAAATCAGAACCGACAGCACCTCGAAACAATCGAACGGTAGGCTCAAGGACTTCGTCTCTGTACCTTTGACCGGTAACCGACCCCGTGTCAAAGATGTTGGAGGTCTGTGCGGCCGTCCATCATAATGCCTGCCCAGACCATGAACCTCCAAACGAGAAACGATGTCATTCTGATGTTTCCCGGGTGAAAACGCGGTCCATTTTCTCTCCATATCGTGGAACGACGAGAATCAATTTGCAGGCTATGCCTGGACTCGTCACTGAACATGGCATTGCACCACTATTATCCACTCCACAGCCGATGCTCCAAATTCCACTGTAAAAACTCGCGTTTCTGTGCAGACGTCAGGAGGATGCAAACTGCTGATCGTCTGAGATAGAGACCAATGTGTCTAAGTCTCCTGTAAACAGTTTGTCCCGAAACAGTGACTCTTGTGGCGACTATCAGGGCTGAACCCAGTTGTCTGGCAGAACGGTTCCTATGACGTCGCACAATTACCACCAAATATCGGTCTTGCCGAGCAGTTGTTATCCTTTGCCGACCTGGTACTGGTCGTCGGGTAACATCTCCATTGGTTTGGAACCTCTGCCACAGTCTGGAGATCACTCGCAGAGACACATTCTGAATTCCAGACGCTTCGGTTTGGGATTGACCGGATTCCAGCAATCCGATAATTCGTCCCTGCAAAAACATGTCCAGTTGACATCTTTGTGACATATTTCGTCCTTTTTTATTGTTAACAACGCTACATACCACAGCAATTGCTAAATTCTGCCTCAACTGGCCATGCCGCTCGAGGCCGTTTTAAACTCGTTCCTACGTTTTGCATAGGCATAATGATTTACCTTCGTTTCATGATTCTCCACAACTGATTGTGAACCATTGTATCCATATTAACTCCGAATTTTTCGCATTTTATGAATTATGCTTAATTTTTGGACATGAGTGTATGGGCAGATCACGTGACCCACTTCAAAACAATATATGGCATCCATCTTGTGTCAAAAACGTGATTTTTAAAGCTCTTTTTAATTTATATTTAGTGTTGCATCCGTCCTAAAACTGCTTTTTTTCCTGTGCATCTATATATTGAGCTAGCGCAATTACAATGTTTTTTAGTTTAAATGATCATCAAACTTTGATTATTTCTACAACGAAGCTTAATTTTCATGTATGGAGAATGTAAACACATCTAACCGTAAAATGAGTTGTATAAGAATTGCTAAATTTCTTTAACGCAAAATTATTTAGCGCTGGAGTCTGTCATATAGCTGATATGAATTAAACACTCATTGATTTAATATAGAGAAGCATACGATTCTATAGTATTGCTGTTTTCGATGAAATTTTTAACATTGAGTTAGAAAGTACTTTTATCTACATGGCTTTAAATTTTTAAGTAAAATAAATTATTTTAGTATTATGATAATTTTAAAGATATCACCGCTAAATGTATCGCAGTTTAAAGATGTTTAAATAAAGTTGCATTGCAGTTGGAAAGTATTCCATAATCAATGCTCTATGCATGATTGATCTTTCTTGCTTATTAATGTCTCGATAACCACTGGCTTTGAAAACTCGAAACATGGACTAAATTTTATATGGGGCAATTCCAAGTCTATCTCGAAAATTTCATCCAGACAAATAAACACACAAATATATCCACAAATAAACACACAGATAGATTTTCAATTTATAAAGATTTTTAGCAGTATACCCATTCTTTGTACGGAAAATATAATATAAAGAAACTAAACATTCATATGTATGTGTAAATTCCTATTGCATTCTAAATGATTTTGCTATTCAAAATATTGTATTAAAATATTTAATTTAATTCTTCTAAAAAAATGTATAAGAATCTCTGGGTTCGATATACAAAATTATCTTCACAGGCAGATGTGAAGAATAAAGCATCAGGGTCCAGTTTGTAAACAAATTTAGAAAAAATATTTTTCAATTCTCACAAAACGACAGAGATTTTCTAGAAAAAGGTACTTAATTATGCAAAATACTGAATTTTCATTGATTCTTTGTTACATTGATAAATGTAGCGTCATTTAATTAATTTGGCGATATTTTCGTCAATTTAGCGATATTATAAAAATCACCAAATTTATCGCCAAGTAGGACTGTCAGTTCTGTAGTCCCACTTGGTGACAAATGGAAGAAGCACTACCACAATACTATCCCCTAACAAAACACAATAAATTTCATTTATTTAGCGCAATTTTATCAATTTCAAGATATTTTTATGGATTTATAAACATTTTTATCAATTTGGTGACATTTTAAAAATTCGCTAAATGTGTTACTAAGTAGGACGGTTGGACTGATAGAGAAATGTTACCGAAAAATCATTTCAGTACTCTCTTCTAACAAAACAAAATTAATTTCATTGATTTAGCGTCGTTTTTATTAATTTGCCGCCATATCCGTCAATTCGCAACGTTTAATAAAAATTGCCTACTTAGCGATATTCCGCCAAATTCTTAGATCTGAATTTGCAGATCTGAAGAATAAAATATCTTGAATCCGTTTATATTTACTAAATGAAAGCACTGAAATTGTATTAGAAGATATACCCGTTCTATTCTTATTCTGTTTCAACAATCGTCTGAATGGGTTTTTGATTTAGCGTCGTTTTCATTAATTTGGAGATATTTTAGTCAATTTGGCAGCATTTAATATAAGTTGCCAACTTAGAGATATCCGGCCAGATTCGTAGATCTGAATTTGCAGATCTGAGGAATAAAACATCCGGATCCCGTTTATATGTGCTGAATGAAAACTCTAAAATCGTATTAGAAGATATACCTGTTAAAATCGTCAGCCGAACCAAAACACATTGGATTTAAATCCGTTGCTGAGCGACATGATATCATTTTCTTGAAATAAATTTACAGGAAAAATATCGTCTTCATAATGCTATGTCTATGATTTGTTTAACTGCGTCCTTTTAATTAATATTTATAAACTCGAAACTTGGACAAAATTTTAAGTAGGGATATTTCAAGGCTACCCACAAAATTTCATCAAATTCTGTTCAGCCGGTCTCCCGTGATGATAAGACAAACAAACAGACAGACAGACAGATTTTCAATTCTATTTATATAGACTAGAAGCATACCCGTTCTTCGTACGGAGTATATAATATTAAGAAACTTATAATCCGCAATCATGTGCAATTATGTTAAAATATTAAATTTACTGCTCATAAAGAGAAGTTTAAGAATATCTGTTCTCACTATGCAAAATTATCTTCAGGGACAGATCTGAAGAATAAAACATCCTGGGCCCTTTTGTAAACAAATTTACAAAAAAAAGGAATTGAATCAATATATGCAACCCCGTACTACTTATATTGTCGCAGATTAGAAAATATGCCAGTGTGTTAGTAGAAGATTACCTGTATTACAATATGAGTCTCAAAAATATTTGCCAAAATAAAAGAGATGACGCAATAAATTGAAAATATCAATAATCCCCGTAATCTTTATACCAGAAAGTCGTAATTGATTCCAATATATGCCAAGATATATATCAAAATATATGCCAATATACCTGAAGGCCCAGGCCACTCGACTGGCCCTAAGGCTTGCAGCAGTTTTATGAGTGGCCGGGAGAGATGCCAATTTATATTCTCGTAGATTAGAAGATATACCCTTGCATTTGTAGAAGATTACTCGTGCAACGTACTATATATGAGTTTCAACAATTTTCGTCATAATAAAACAATGGCATAATAATTTGAAAATATCAATAATCCCTGAATCAATAATCCCCGAAAATATCAATAATAATAATATTTAAATCTGAAGACCGTAATTGATATTATCCAGTCAAAAATGCAATGTCAATGAAATTTATTTTATATACATATATTTATTTTATTCAAATCGGAAAAGATTTAATATAAAATTGTATGCCTCATAACATATTGGATCCGTTGCTAAGCGACCTAATATCATTTGCTTCAAATAAATTGATGGAAGTCATATCGTTTGAATAAAGCGATCTCCAAGGACGGTTTGGCGACATTTTAGTCAATTTAGCGATAACTTAAAAAATCGCCAAATTTATCGCCAAGTGCGACTGTAGAACTGATAGTTCCATTTTGCGACAAATTGGCGAAACATCATCACAATACTATCCCCTAACAAAACACATTTAATTTCATCCATTAATCGCAATTTTATCAATTTTATGATATTTTTATGGATTGACAAATATTTTTATCAATTTGGTGATATTAAAAAAATTCGTTAAATGTGTTACTAAGTAGGATGGATGGACTGACCGACAAATGCTACCGGAATATTATTTCAGTACTCTATTCTAAAAAAAACAAATCACTGATTTGCGTCATTTTTATAAATTTGGAGACATTTTCGCTGATTTGGTAAAGCTTAAAAAAAGTTACCAAGTTAGAGATATCCCGCTAAATTCGTAGCTCTGAATTTGCTGATTTGAAGAATAAAATATCCTGATCCCGTTTGTATATACTAAATGAAAACACTAAAATTGTATTATAAGATACACCTGTTCCACTCTTTTTCTGCTTCAACAATCGGCTAAATGAATTTATTGGGTAAATACAATATATGAGTTTATTAGCGAAACACAATATATGAGCTTGAAACCTCTTTGCTAAAATAAATGAAAGTGATGTACGCAGTCCGCAATTTATATAATTAAAAGAAAAATCAGACCGTTCATTTAAAAATATATTTTAACATCCATTATTTATTATTCAAATGGAAAAAATAATAATAAATATTAACAACACATTTAATTTCATTCCGTTGCCGAGCAACATGATATAAGATAGAATCTTCCTCATAAAATGCGATATTAAATAGCCATTTTGATTTCTTTATACCGTTCATCGTTGAGTAAAAATTATGAAAGTTAAACCCTGGAGGTAGATTTTTCCATTTAAATTCATGTCTCAAACAATTCATGTTTTCCGATAGTGACTAATTAATGCAAAAATCCTACATCAAACTCGGAAATAAAGTTTTATTTCATTTCGATGTTTTAAACAAACGATTTTAATCCTTTCCGTTTGGATAAACCACGGAGTTGAAGAGTAGAACTCCTAGGAAAAAGTTCCGCTTTTCATTAATATCTCAACAACTCCTAGTCTTAGAAACTCGAAACTTGGACTAAATTTATGGGGGGCTATTTCAAGGCTATCCACAAAATTTCTTTAAATTCGGTTTAGCCGTTTTTCCGCGAGGATGAGACAAACGAAAATTTCGTTTTTTACTAATATCTCGAGAACCACTAGTCGTAGAAACTCAAACTACGGACTAAATTTTAAGTGGAGCTATTTCTAGGCTACCCACCAAATTTCATCAAATTCAGTTCAGCAGTTCTCCCGTGATGGTGGGACAAACAGACAGACAGACAGACAAATTTTCAATTTTATTTATATAGACTAGCAGCATACCCGTTCTTCGTGCGGAGTATATAATATAAAGAAACTTATAATTCGCAATCATGTGCAAATTCTGTTAAAATATTAAATTTATTGCTCATAAAGAGAAGTTTAAGAATATCTGTTCTCACTATGCAAAATTATCTTCACCGGCAGATCTGAAGAATAAAACATCCTGACCCCTTTTGTAAGCAAATTTACAAAAAAAAAGGAATTGAATCATTATATGCAACCCCGTACTACTTATATTGTCGTAGATTAGAAAATATGCCAGAGTGTTAGTAGAAGATTACCCGTATTACAATATGAGTCTCAAAAATATTTGCTAAAATAAAGGAGATGACGTAATAAATTGAAAATATCAATAATCCCCGTAATCTTTTACCAGAAGGTCGTAATTGATTCCAATATATGCCAATATATATCAAAATATATGCCAATATACCTGTACTACTTATATTCTCGTAGATTAGAAGATATTGTAGAAGATTACTCGTACAACGTACTGTATATGAGTTTCAACAATTTTCGTCATAATAAAACAATGTCATAATAACTTGAAAATATCAATAATCCCTGAATCAAAAGTCCCCGAAAATATCAATAATAATAATGTTTAAACCTGAAGACCATAATTGATATTATCCAGTCAGAAATGCAATGTCAATGAAATTTATTTTATATACATATCTTTATTATTCAAATCGGAAAAGATTTAATATAAAATCGTATGCCGCATAACACATTGGATCCGTTTCTAAGTGACATGATATCATTTGCTTCAAATAAATTGATGGAAATCATATCATCTGAATAATGCGACCTCCATGGAAGTTTTGGCGACCTTTTAGTCAATTTAGCGATAACTTAAAAATCCCCGAATTTATCGCCAAGTGGGACTATAGAACAGATAGTCCCATTTGGCGACAAATTGACGAAACATCATCACAATACTATCCCCTAACAAAACACAATTATTTTCATTTATTAAGCGCGATTTTATCAATTCTATGATATTTTTATGGACTCACAAATATTTTTATCAATTTGGTGATATTAAAAAAATTCGTTAAATGTGTTAAGTAGGATGGATGGACTGTCCGACAAATGCTACCAAAACATCATTTCAGTACTCTATTTTAAAAAAACAAATCATTGATTTGCGTCATTTTTATAAATTTGGAAACATTTCCGCTAATTTGGTAAAGTTTAAGAAAAATTACCAAGTTATTTAGAGATATTCCGCTAAACTCGTAGCTCTAAATTTGCAGATCTGAAGAATAAAATATTCTGATCCCGTTTGTATATACTAAATTAAAACACTAAAATTGTATTATAAGATACAGCCGTTCTACTCTTTTTCTGCTTCAACAATCGGCTAAATGAATTTATTGGGTAAACACAATATATAAGTTTATTAGCTAAACACAATATATGAGCTGGAAACCTCTTTGCTATAATAAATGAAAATGATGTACGCAGTTCGCAATTTATATAATTAAAAGAACAACCAAACCTTTCATTTAAAAATATATTTTTACATCCATTTATTTATTATTCAAATAGAAAAAATAATAATAAATATTAACAACACATTTAATTTCATTCCTTTGCCGAGCAACATGATATAAGATAGAATCTTCCTCATAAAATGCGAAATTAAATAGCCATTTTGATTTCTTTATACTTTTAATCGTTGAGTAAAAGCTTGTGCGAAATATAACCACGGAGGTAGATTTTTTCATTTAAATTCATGTTTCAAACAATTCGTGTTTTCCGATAGTGACTAATTAATGCAAAAATCTTGCACCAAACTCGGAAATAAAGTTTTATTTCATTTCGCCGTTTTAAACAAACGATTTTCATCCTTTCCGTTTGAATAAACCACGGAGTTGGAGAGTATAACTCATAGAAAAAAGTTCCGTTTTTCATTAATATCTCGACAACCCCTGGTGTTAGAAACTCGAAACTTGAACTAAATTAATGGGGGGGCAATTTCAAGGCTATCCACAAAATTTCATTAAATTCGGTTCAGCCGTTTTTCCGTGATGATGAGACAAACGAAAATTTCGTTTTTTACTAATTTCTCGAGAACCACTTTTCGTAGAAACTCAAAATATGGACTAAATTTTCAGTGGGGCTATTTCTAGGCTACCCACCAAATTTCATCAAATTCGGTTCAGCCGTTCTTCCGTGATGATGGGACAAACAGACAGACAGACAGACAGACAGACAGACAGATTTTCAATTTTATTTATATAGACCAGCAGCATACCCGTTCTTCGTACGGAGTATATAATATAAAGAAACTTAAAATTCACAATCATGTGCAAATTCCTATAGTATACTAAATGACATTTTTAATCAAAACATTCTGCTAAAATATTTAACATAATACTCCTAAAATAAAGTTAAGAATGTCTGTTCTCGCTATTCAAAATTATCTTCACGGGCAGATCTGAAGAATAAAACATCCTGGCCTCTTTTGTAAGCAAATTTACAAAAAATATGGAATTGAATCAATATATGCAAAATAAGAGGGTTAAAATTGTATGGAACCCGTACTACTTATATATGCGAATATTAGAAGATTTATTAGTAGATTACATAAATTGAAAATATCAATAAATCCTTAATCTTTAAACCAGAAGTCAGTAATTGATTCAAATATGCGCCGAAATGAAAGTGTTAAAATTATATGGGAAAATATACCCGTACTACTTATAATGCCCTAGATTAGAAGATATGTCCTAGTGTTAGTAAAAGATTACCCGTATTATAATATGAGTCTTAAAAATATTTGCCAAAATAAAACAGATTAATTAATAAATTAGAAATATCAATAATCCCCGTTATCTTCATACCAGAAGGCCGCACTTGATTCCAATATATGCCAAAATATATGCCAATATACCTGTACTATTTATATTCTCATACATTAGAAGATATAGCCGTGCATTTGTAGAAGATTATTCGTACAACGTACAATATATGAGTTACGACAATTTTTGCCGCAATAAAAGAATGGCATAAGAAATTGAAAATATCAATAATCTCTGAATCAATAATCCCTGAAAACATCAATAATAATAATGTTTAAATCTGAAGATCGTAATTGATATTATGCTGTCAAAAATACGATGGCAATGGAATTTATTTTATATACATATCTTCATTATTAAAATCGGAAAATATTTAATAAAAATCTTTTTCCTCATAGACACACTGGATTTAAATCCGTTGCTAAGTGACATGTTATGATTTACTTCAAATAAATTGATGGTCAAAATATCGTCTGAATAATACAATCTCTAATGAAGGTTTGGTGGCATTTAAAAAAATCGCCTAATTTATTGCCAAGTGGGACAGTCCCACTTGGCGATAAAGTCACGAACCATCATCAAAATATTATCCCCCCTAAAAAAACACATTTTCATTTATTTAGCTCAATTTTATCAATTTCAAGATATTTTTAAGGATTTACAAACATTTTTATCAATTTGGTGATATTTTAAAATTCGCTAAATATGTTACTAAGACGGTTGGACTGACAGACAAATGCTAACGAAACACCAGTTCATTACTTTCTTCTAGCAAAACAAACTAAATTTCATTGATTTACATCGTGTTTATCAATTTGGAGACATTTCAATCAATTTGGCAACGTTTAAGAAATTTGCCAAGTTAACGATATCCAGCCAAATTCCTAGCTCTAAATTTGCAGATCTGAATAAAATATCGTGATCCAGTTTGTATATACTAAATGAAAACACTAAAATATTATTAGAAGATTACTACTCTTCATTCTACTCTTTTTCTGTTTCAACAATCGGATAAATGAATTTATTGGGTAGCCAGAATATATGAGTTTATTAGCTAAACACAATATAACCTTGAAACCTCTTTGCCAAAATAAATGAAAGTGATGTACGCAGTTCGCAATTAATATAATTAAAAGAAAAATCAAACCGTTTTTTTCTAAAATATATTTTTATATCCATTTATTTATTATTCAAATCGAAAAAATAGTAATAATCATTAACAAGCATATTTAATTTTATTGCGTTGCCGAGCAACATGATATAAGATAGAATCTACCTCATAAAATGCGAAATTAAATAACCATTTTGATTTCTTTATACTTTTCATCGTTGAGTAAAAGCTTGTGAAAAATATAAGCAATGGAGGTAGATTTTTCAATTTAAATTCATGCTTCAAACAATTCATGCTTTCAGATAGTGACTAATTAGCGCAAAAAATCTCCACCGAACTCAGAAATAAAGTTTTATTTCTCTTTGACGTTTTAAACAAACGATTTTCTTCCCTTCCATTTGGATAAACCACGGAGTTAGAGGGTAGATCTCCTAGAAAAAGTTCCGTTTTTCATTAATATCTCAACAACCCCTGGTCTTAGAAACCCAAAACTTGGACAAAATTTATGGGAGGCTATGTCAAGGCTACCAACAAAATTTCATTACATTCGGTTCACCCGTTCTCTCGTGATGATGAGACAAACGAAAGTTTCCTTTTTTACTAATATCTCGAGAACCACTAGTTGTAGAAACTCCAAACATAGACTAAATTTCAAGTGGAGCTATTTCCAGGTTGCCCACAAAATTTCATCAAATTCTTTCGTGAAGATGTTCTTTCGTGAAGATGGGACAAACAGTCTGACAGACAGACAGATAGACAGACAGACAGACAGATTTTCAATTTTATATATATAGATATGCATTTGCATTCAAATGATGTTAATTTATTCTTTTAATAGTTCTTCAAGCATAAAGTTCAATATTTGAAATAAAAAAATTAAATTAATATACTCTCAATATATGCAAAAACTTTCATTGATAGAGTAAATTTCACTAAACGTGAATATCTATAAAGACATCCATCCAAAACATGTATCCAAGGTAAAAAACACGGGATAACCTCGTGACTTGTGTTATATTTACTCCATGTCTTCACTTTCGCAGAATTCCGTCGATCCACTTCTTCCAATGTGACAGAAAACAAATTTACGTGTGCCGCTTACTGGGAATTTTCTTCTAAAATAAGCAAATAGATTTTTATTGATTCGCCCCCTCAAATGTGACGTAAATTCAGAGCATTTAAGGGTAGGCTTACCTGAAATTTTCTGATTAAAAAAGAAAGTATACAAATGACTTACCTTGAAAGGCGAATTTGTGAAATTTCTGTACGAAGAATTAAGATAAATGTTGGGATTTTTTTAAACATATATCTTTACATGGCTGAAATCAGCACAATAATTTTATGTACTCTAAAAACATTCATTTAAAAGTTTTATAAAAATTGCATATGTTCGTTCAGTCCGGCACAACATTTTAAAACATCGAGCACACTCCAGCCTGAAGAGGAGTTAGAAACCTCTTGCTCGGACCATGGGCGAGTTAGGTATAAGCACGTCGGCCAAATCCGAACCCATGCAATTCTCTAATTTATGCATTAATAAAACTTCTAATGATCTAGTAAATGATTTGTCTATCATATCATATATCTCCCACCTATGACTTGACCATATTTAATTAGTTTCTCTATTCTTATTCCCCTATTCCTTCTTGTACCATATATTCTGAGTTTATCGCGTTCTGGTTTTTGTGTAGAATATTGTCCTTAGTCAATTCGCTTTCATTCCTCTAATAAGAAGTTCTTAACATTGCGCTTTTTATCCATTCGATAGGTACTTCTTGACTTTCGCACTGATACTTCGCACTTCGATTGGTACTTCGCACTAATACAGAAAACCAATCACGTGTTTTCCTTCTCGACTTACTCGCACTAATGAAGAAAACCAATCGCGCTCTCCTTCTCGACTTACTCGCACTAATGAAGAAAACCAATCGGGTGTTTTCCTTTTCATCTAACTCGCACTGATGAAGAAAACCAATCGCGTGTTTTCCTTCTTGACTTACTCGCACGAATGAAGAGAATCAATCGCATGTTTCCTTCTCAACTTACTCGCACTGATAAAGAAAATAATCACGTGTATTCCTTCTCGACTTATTGGCACTGATGAAGAAATCCAATCACGTGTTTTCCTTCTCGACTTATTCTCACTAATAAAGAAAGCCAATCACGTGTTTTTCTTCTCGATTTACTCGCACTGATAAGAATCCGGCCACTCAAACAGCTGCTCGTACACTAGGGTGAGTCGAGTGGCCTGGATTTTCAGCACTGATGAAAAAAACCAATCGCGTATTTTTCTTCTCGACTTCCTCGCACTGGTGAAGAAAACCAATCACGTGTTTCAATTTCGACTTACTCGCACTGATAAAAAAACAATCACATGTTTTCCTTCTCGACTTACTCGCACTGATGAAGAAAACCAGTCACGTGTTTTCCTTCTCGACTTATTTGCACTGATGAAGAAAACCAATCACGTGTTTTTCTTCTCGACTTATTCGCACTAATAAAGAAAACAATCACATGTTTTCCTTCTCGACTTATTCTCACGAATAAAGGAAACCAATCACGTGATCACGTGTTTCCTTCTTGATTTATTCGCACTGATGAAGAAAACCAATCACGTGTTTTTCTTCTCGATTTATTCGCACTGATGAAGTAAACCAATCACGTGTTTTCCTTCTGGACTTATTCGCACTGATGAAGAAACCCAATCACGTGTTTTTCTTCTTGACTTACTTGCATTGATAAGAATGCGGCCACTCAAACAGCTACTCGTACCCTAAGGTGAGTCGAGTAGCCTGGGTTTTCAGCACTGATGAAGAAAACCAATCACGTGTTTTCCTTCTTCACTTATTCGCACTGATAAACAAAACCCATCACATGTTTTCCTTCTTGGCTTATTCACACTGATGAAGAAAACCAATCACGTATTTTCCTTTTTGACTTACTCGCACTGATAAAGAAATCCAGTCACTTATATTCGAAACACTAGTATGCACTCTACAACTCATTTGAGCAGTAGTACATTGTGTTCTGGATGTTATATTTTTGCTATAAAACTATAAAATTAACTCAAATTACGTTTCTATTACATTGCAACCACGCACAAATACACGGAGTTCCAAGGAAAGTTATTTAACACAAGTTAGCTTTAACTTGTGTAAACACAAGTTATTTAACACAAGTTATTAACAAGTTATTTAAGATCCATGAGTATACATGTTAGATCTATCTACAGTAACGTGATGATACCTCCTTCCTCTACCCGAACCGTCCGACATACTCGAAGGTGTTGTTGTTGTTGTTATTGTTGTCGTGTCCCTAATATTACATTTAAAGAAGAATGAGTGCACTGCTTCTGTTTAGTCTAATGACCCGGGGCACCCGAAGGTAGAAGTCTGACTTCTACCCCAAATAAGACATTACAACATCCATGCCCGCAGGCGGGACTCGAACCCGCATTCTGGCAGCCGAGACTCGAAGGTGTAAGATATCTATTTAGACGGCCTGGAAGTGCCACCCAATTTAGACCCAGTTTGGCGGCATCCACAGGAACCGTACCTTCCTTCACTTACCACCAATCTCTCGGAAGGACTTACGGACCCACATATACATGCTCTTACTCCGCGTGAACACTAGTATAATTTGGGTAAAGCCGGGAATTGAACAAGGGTCATCGGAGTGCAATCCACGCGTACTAACCACTGGGCTGTCCCACCCCTTAGTGATCATTCCTGGTGGAATATAAGTGATTACAGCGCCTCTAGCGGAGATTTTTTTAAAAGTTGGGAAAAATAACTCGGCAGCAAAGCGAGATATAAAAAGCCATTCATAAAGTTGTAGATAATTGTCTAATTTGTCAGAATCGACACCGGGAGCAAACGATCCTTTTTGAAATATACAAGGAATTGCAATTATGTAAATGCGATATGAGAAAAGGGGTATTACGAAGAAACGTGTATATGAAAAGCAAAACATGCTTGTTAAAAGTAAGTATCATCAGGACCTGTAACACGCTGACACCTGCAATGCTCGTCAAAGTACACGAAAACATTCCATCTCGACTTTAGATATATATTGCTGCTGACAGAGGGCTTTTTTAACTAGCTGTGCACTAGATTCCTGTGCATGTAAATGTTTCTTTTAGCATTTCTGAATTTGACAGCAATTTCTAATGACTAGACTATTTCTAATTTATCTTGCAGATACGGCAAATAAGAGTATTCTCTCTGAAAGAAAATTGCATATTACTGCATTCACGACGTAGCTCTTTAAGGAGCATTTTAACAATAAATAATCACTATATTTAGAAATCTGTACAAATAATCTATGTAAATAGAATTAAAAATGTGTATGTTTGTGTGCTTGTGTTCGTGCGTGTGCATTGTATGTGTTAGTCTCAGCCTCATCATCACGAGAGAACGGCTGCATCGAATTTAATGAAATTTTGTAGGTAGCCGTGAAATAGTGTCAAAAAAAATTTAGAGCTAAGGTATCGAGTTTCTTGTGCCAGGGGTTAGCGAGATATTAATCAACAAGAAAGATCAATCATGCTTAAAGCATTGATTATGAAACACTTTCCAACTTCAATGCCATTTTATTTAAACATTCATGCTTCTCTGCGTAAAATCAATGAATGTTTCATTCATATCAGCTATATTGCAGACTCCATGAGTTAAATAATTTTGCGTTAAAGAAATGCAGCAATTCTTATACAACTCATTCTACATCTTTAGGTATTTACATTTTCCATAAGTAAATAGTAGGCTTCGTTGTAGAAATAATCAAAGTTGGATGATCATTTAAACTCAACTATAGTGTAATTGCTTTGTTTCAATATGTAGATGCACAGAATTTAAGCAAAAATAAAGCGGTTTTAGGACGGATACAACACTAAATATGAATTAAGAAGAACTTTAAAAATCACGATTTTGAGACAAGATGGATGCCACATTTCATTTTGAAGTGGATCATGTGATCTCTTCATATAATGGTCATGTGATCACTCCATATAAAGGGTGTAATTATTATTTTAATTTTTATCTAAAATACTACTGAATATATTTTGCTGAATTTTTTTTTTTTATATATTTTGTGGGATAATTTGAATATTTCATAAAACTTTCGAAGCAATTTGTGAATTTTAAATCCGTTTGAAAACGTTTAGCACGTTAACTGCCGTAAAAATGACTTAATCAAAATGAAATTTTAGTATGTTGTTCAGACGGTCTGTAGGACCTATGTGAATATAAATGCATAATATCACCCAATTAGTTTTGGATTGAACCCGGGTTGAAAAAATGAAATACATTGAACCCTATAGGACCTAATTTTTCAAACATTTTTTAAGTGGATTTAAAATTCACAAATTGCTTCGAAAATTTGAGGAAAAATTCAAATTATTCCATAAAATATATAAAAACATTTCAGCAAAATATACTCAGTAGTTTTTTAAATAAAAATTAAAATAATAATAACACCTCTTATATGATGCGATCATGTGACCATTATATGAAGATATCACGTGACCCACTTCAAAATAAAATATAGCATCCATCTTGTGTCAAAATCGTGATTTTTAAAGTTCTTTTTAATTCATATTGAGTGTTGTATCCGTCCTAAAACTGCTTTATTTTTGCTTAAATTATGTGCATCTGCATACTGAAACAACGCAATTAGAATATATTTGAGTTTAAATGATCATCCAACTTTGATTATTTCTACAACGAAGTCTAATTTTCAATTATGGAAAATGAAAACACCAAAATATATAGAATGAGCTGTATAAGAATTGCTTAATTTCTTTAACGCAAAATTATTTTTCTCATGAAGTCTGCAATATAACTAATATGAATGAAGTATTCATTGATTTTACACAAAGAAGACGATTTTTTGATGAAGTTTTAAGCACAGTTAAATTACTTGTACCTCCATGGTTTTCAATTTTTAAATAAAATAAACTATTATAGTATTATAATGAATGAAAGGAATTTAAAATTTATGAATGAAATTCTGCTTTTATATAGAGGCGATTTATCTTTCGATGACGTCATTTGAATAAAATTCATTGGTTTTCGATGAAGTTTTCAAATATAATAAATTATTGCAGTATCATGATAATTTTAAAAATACTTTCGAGGAATGTATCGCATTTTAGAAATGTTTAAACCAGACAATATATATTTCAATGCCGTCATTTGAATGAAGTTCATTTATTTCGATGAATTTTTAAGTTTTCAAATATAATAAATTTATGTAGTATTGTGATAATTTTTAAAATATTGTCGAGGAATGTATCGCATTTTATAGATGTTTGAATGAAATTGCATTTAAGTTGGAAAGTGTTTCATAATCAATGCTTTATGTATGATTAATCTTTCTTGTTAATTTATAAAGTTATCTGTTTTATTTTGGCAAAAATTTTTGAAACTCATGTATTTTAGACGGGTAATCTTTTAATATTCGCGAAAATAACTAGTACCAGTCTAACTTCCCATACAATTTCAGCGCCTTTATTTTGGCATATATTGATTCAATATCATATTTTTTGTAAATTTGTTTACAAACGGAACCAGTATGTTTTATTCTTCAAGTCTGCCTGCAAAGATAAATTTGAATAGCGAGAACATAGATTCTTAAACTTTTTTTTAGAATAGTTAAAATAAATATTTTAATAAAATGTTTTCATTAACAATGTCATTTAGAATACTATAGGAATTTGCACATAATTGTGAATTTTAAGTTTCTTTATTATTCATTCAGTACGACTATCGGGTATACTGTTAGTAAATAGCAATTAAGATAAATATCCCCTCACTTGGTTAACTATCTTTACATTCAGATTTTTAACGCCATAGATGCAACCGTTTTATCGTCTATTCCTACTCATTATTCAATGCACTACAACTTTTTGTTCTTTTTTAGGAAAGGTATCTTGCGTTGTTGCCTATTTTGTTACCCTAACACATTCAATTCTCCTATAAGGACGCTAATATCATTTTTATGCGATCAGATATGGTTTTAACACTTTACAACAAAGTTGAAAAGTGTTTATGACTTTGTTCATTCTGTCTGTCTGTTTGTCTGTCTGTCTGTCCGTTAGCACGATAACTGCCGTAAAAATGATTTTATCAAAATGAAATCTCAGTATGTTGTTCAGAGAGTCTGTGGTATCTACAGGAATATGAATGAAGAATATCACCCAATTAGTTTTGGATTGAACTCGGGTTGAAAAAATGAAATACATTGAACCCTACGGGACCTAATTATTCAAACATTTTTTAAGCGGATTTAAAATTCACAAATTACCTTGAAAATTTTAGAAAATATTCAAATTATCCAATAAAATGTATAAAAAAAAATTCAGCTAAATATATTCAGTAGTTTTTTAAATAAAAATTAAAACACTAATTACACATTTTATATGAAACGATCACGTTTCCACTATATGAGAGATCACATGACCCACATCAAAATAAAATATGGCATCCATCTTGTGTCAAAATCGTGATTTTTAAAGTTCTTTCTAATTCATATTTAGTGTTGTATCCGTTTTAAAACCGCTATATATTTGCTTAAATTCTGTGCATCTACATACTGAAATAACGCAATTACAATATATTTGAGTTTAAAGGATCAATCAACTTTGATTATTTCTATAACGAAGCCTATTTTTCCCTTATGGAAAATGTAAATACCAAAAGATGTTGAATGAGTTGTTATTTCTTAAACGCAAAATTTTTTATGTCATGGAGTCGGCAATATAGCTGATATGAATGAAATATCAATTGATTTTACAGAGAGAAGGACGATTTTTTGGATGAAGTTTTAAGCATAGAATTTAATTACTTGTATCTCCATGGTCTTATGTTTTTAAATAAAATAAATTATTATAGTATTGTGATGAATGAAATGAATGGAAAAATGTTTATCAATGAAGTGTTGCTTTTATAGAGAGAGCCAGGCTTGTTATATTTCGATGACGTCATTTGAATAAATTTCATTTGCTTTCGATGAAGTTTTCAAATATAATAAATTATTGTAGTATTATGACAATTTTAAAAATATTATCGAGGAACGTATTACATTTTAGAGGTGCTTAAACCAGGCAATTTGTATTTCAATTCGTCATTTGAATGAAAATTTTAAAAATATTACCGAGGAATACATCGCATTTTAGAGATGTTTAAATAAAATTGCATTGAAGTTGGAAAGTGTTTCATAATCAATGCTTTATGCATGATTGATCTTTCTTGTTTAATATACATAGACCTAATATGTTCACATTTTCTTACAAAATTATAGGTTCCTTAAAAATATTCTTAGGACCCATGTATGTTTGGTGCCATCTTCGTACGCTATTTTGATTCAAACAAGATTAAGCATTTTAATTATACTTTGTCAATATAACTTGAACATACTTTAGTGAAAAATCAAAGAAAACAAATACATAATAAATAATATTAGTTTTTTTGCGCAGAAAATTTTGTAAATGCAATGTAAATGAATAAGACTAAACCGTCTAGTGCATAAATATGAAAATTCTAACTTTTGAACATATAAGTAAGTAAAAAAGGAACCAACTGGCAAATTAGCTAAAATTTACAATTTATAGGCATTCCGCTTCATAAAATTCTAATCACGAAATTTTCATTTAAATACATTTATACCTATCAGTTTTTAACCTATCAGCCGTAAGAGAAGTACTTACACCTGAAAAACCTGGTAATCAGTTTTACCTGAAAACAAGCTACTAAAAATGCAAGATATAACACATCTATTCAGACAGCAAGGCTTTTAATAAGGGCCTTTGCATACCTAATGAGTCCGAAAAGTTATTCTAGAACATGTTTTCACTTTATCCTGCCAAACAATCTGACCGTCTGCTTAATGCATTCTTTTTTTCATCCCTTCGTTCGCTCACAGGGTCTTAATCTGAAAACTCATTTGCGTCGTGAGGGTTAATAATTAGTGACGTCATGGGCAGAAGGCAGAGTTTTGTTCCAGCCTTCCATAATTGATTTTACTAAAGGGATTGAGGAGCATGGGATTGTTTGGGAGGAAACATGGAAACATCTGCTTTTCCATCTATGGAAGAGGAGAATTGTTTTTGTTTATTTATTTTATTGAGATGCAATTTTTCCTCAGCTTACGTACTTCGTTTGCACAAGTTCGAAAAGACGTGGGGCACAATTTCAATTTTCGCTTGCGGGAAGAAAAAGAAAAAATCTCGAACATGACGAACAAATCATTTAGTTTGGAAGCTTGTTGAAAAGAATTTTACATATTTGAAGGACATTAGCATTTTTGGAATTGGAATAGTTTCGTCTGGATGGAGAATACACTTTAAAAGTATACTTTTTTTTGGAAATAAATATACACTTTGAGTTAATTAAAACTGCAATTGTATTGAAACGTAGATAGTTGTTGTTGAGATCCAGACCTACCAGAAAGGTGTAAGGTAACTGAAACGTGGATAGTAACACTTTTTCCGGAAATTTTATAAAAACAACATACGGACCAGGGCATTTAGTACCAAAAATTTTAGCCGGTATTCTGGTATTGGTACCTTGGCACAGAATATAGCTGCACAGAAAATAAGTAAAAATAAAGCGATTTTAGGACGAATGCAATACTAAATATAAATTTAAAAGAACTTTAAAAATCACGATTTTTACACTAGGAAAAAAAATGGATGCCATATTTTATTTTAAAGTGGGTCACGGGATCTCTTCTTATAATATGGGTGTAATTATTATTTTAATTTTTACTTAAAATACTACCGAACATATTTTGCTGAATTTTTTTTTTGTATATTTTATGGGATAATGTGAATATCTTCTAAAATTTTCGAAACAATTTGTGAATTTCAACTTCGTTTAAATAAGGTTTGAAAAATTAGCTCCCATAGGGTTCAATGTATTTCACTTTTTCAACCCGGGCTCAATCCAAAACTAATTGGGTGATATTATTCATTTACGTTCCCATATGTCCTACAGGCGGGTGGTCGCTCCCGTCGAAGAAGTTGATCCTGTCCTACAGGCGGGTTACCCTATTGGTGATGAAGTGGCCGTCGAACCACTGAACTGATAGGGCCCCGACTCTTCCAGGTGGTTGGATCTCACGGACTGTGGCTATTCATGCCCTGAGCGTAGGTCTGACCCGCGACTGGGGTCAGGCTTGGCGGGTGTTCTTCGGAACCTGCCCGGTGAATGAGTTCGCGGCTGCGGCTTTGCTGGATGGGAGATTATGTCACCTGCACGCGACTCTCGCCTATACGGCGCAAGCCCCAATGGCCATCTTGGTGTGATGTTCGCATAATCCTGTCCTACAGGCAGTCTCAACAACATACTAAACTTTCATTTTGATAAAGTCATTTTTACTGATATCGTGTGAACGGACGGACAAACAGACAGAATGAACAAAGTTGTAAGCACTTATCAACTATATTGTAAAGTGTTAAAAACGATCAGCAGCACATTATTCATGATGCAAGATAAGTGTATAATGGCTTCAAGACGATTTTAGAGAAAATAATCTCCCAAAATGCATTCATCTGTAATTCAAAAATTATTTTATAGCTATATCAGATTCTATAATCCACATGTGAAAATTAGTTATGAGACGCAAAGAAGACAGAAAAATCCTATGAACGTTCTTTCTAATGTCGAAGTTAAATTTCAAAGAGGATCATGCTAATTTGATTAATTGAAATAAATGCCTATTTACCGAGCCTCCGTATATAGCCTACCTAAGCAAGATATTCTGGAAATGTCAAATATAGACAGTTCCTATGCCATTCACAAACTGTTGAGAGACAGATCAATATTATCTCTGAGACTACTTCAAAAGTATATAGTGAAAGAAATGGATATATTCGCTTTGAACTGAATTCAAGGAAATAATCTCTTCTGTTGGACTCAAAGAATGTTATTCAAAGCGTCCTAACGAAAATTAAAGTGGAAAAGGTGTGAGGATGTTGATTTGCAGCCACTTTCATGTGGTGGCTTTTATGTTAAGACGGTATTATAATTTAATACGAAAATTTTAAAATTCTTGTAAACTTAAGGAACTTGAAGGAAACTTATGATCGTGAAAGGACTAAATAATTCAATTAATAAATTTGTACAAACGTATAATATAACATTCCCGCGCTATTCTAAACCAAAAATTAAAGTTATGTATTTTTCGCAATTTATCGCTTCAATTGCGTTTTATTGGAAATATTTTGAAATTTGGACCCCATGGGACTCGGCAAAATATTCAACGAACTAGATGAATTTTTAGCGCATTACAATGGCTCTATACAACAAATTTTCCGCACAAACCGCAATCCAAAATGAAATAATTTTTTTTTACCGAATTTTTGCTTTAGTCGTAGTTTTAAGAAATTATTCAAAAATTCAACCCCAGAAAGGCTTGGAAAAAATTTCGACGATTTTGATAAATTTTTTGTGCGACACATGTGGCTCATAAGGCAGCTTTTCAGTACTAGCCGTAATTGAAATTAGGAAAAGGTTTTGGGCCAGATTTTTATCCTCTAACTTAAACTACTCTCCGTGAACATGTGAAAATTTGATCAGTTAACGGTATATGCACAATAAGGTGTATACATCGGAACTCCATAAATACAGCTAACCATATCGTTCCTGTCATATCCAAGTATCTTGAAAACCCCTTAAAAGTGCTGTTGCTTTTGAGCAGGATTTCATTATTGGACAAAGATGCTAAGTTGAAGTTTCATTTAAGAGTAGAATCATCGAAATGAATGGATAAGGACATACACAGACAAAAAAACATCAAAGCACTCTATGTACCGCAATGGGTAATCTCCAGGCAGTGAAGAAAGTTTCAATACACTGTAGACTTGAGACAACAACCAGTACAAGGTCGCTTAAAAGTTGCAACACCTCCACCGTACTATTATCTCCCATTAATTGTCCGAAGCCACAGGATTATGTCTGCAAGGCACTGTAGCCTCCACAGGAGAAGTATTTTCAAACAAACTGTTTGCAAGAGGCTCATGAAAACTAGTCTGTATGCATGCAGACATCCAACAATTTGCCTCTGGCTCATCCCTGAATATAGGTGTACGCTTTTACAGTGGAATCATGAACATCAAAACTGGATACTGAATTAGTGGAGCAGTGTGTTCTTCACTAATGAGTCCAGGTTCAGATTGAAGATTCTTATTTTCGTCGTATCTATGTAAAAAATGGAAACCAAGTTACCATCTCTTAAACATCATTTAAAGTTGCCAATTCAGAGGTAGTGGGAACTCAGTGTGTGACATATTGCTGGATGGACACACAGAGATCAACATCTTCGACAGATGTTCTTTTACTGGTAAAAGGTACAGAGACGACATAATAGACCCCATGTTCGGCTTTTTCGCGTCGCTAATGTCCCCACCGCTCTCAACCGGTCGATGATCTTAAAATTGGATATATAAAACTAACGTAGTGGGCCATCGGAAGTTCTGGATATGAATCCCATTGAGCATGCTGGGTGTGCACTACATAGGCGAATTGATTCGAAACAGCCTTCACCAAGGACCATTA
The DNA here is from genome assembly GCA_951213105.1 of Amaurobius ferox. NCBI lineage: Eukaryota > Metazoa > Arthropoda > Arachnida > Araneae > Amaurobiidae > Amaurobius > Amaurobius ferox. Next base: position 99,265,026 of record OX578141.1, on the reverse strand, counting down.
CGGAGCTAAAGAGCTTTAAAACACCTCTACTTCAGGAATGATAATTTCTGCCCATACAGCCCATGGGCAACCGCCTAGAAAGAATGCAAAATCAGTTCAAGGTTGCATGATAGTTGCAAGAGCTAGTTGCCACATCCATTAATAATGTTCATTTACCAGAGTTGTTTCAGTATTTTTCTACGAAAAACAAAAATCACCTTTTTGGCATATTTTTTTAAATACATAATTCCTGCATAATTTTTTTGTCATTCTTATTTTTCTGTGCATTACCATATTTGCATTACCTTATTACACACTCATACCAAGTATCTTTCCATTCTGACATTTGGTTTGTGAAATATTCACACGTACAGCGATTATGCGGAACTTTTGGACACCTTGGTATCTACTTAGAGAAAGTAATTTTTTTACCTATCTAATTAAATGACATACGAAGAGCAATAAATATATAAAAATATTAAAGTAAAAAGATAATAATAATGTCAGTACTGGTGTTGACCCATACAAAAAAAATTACTTACAAAAGCAAGAAAAAATTGCACTATTAAAAAAAATTAATTGCACAGAATATGTCCAATTCATTAAGTAATGGAAATAAAACTACAAATTCGCGTTGAAAAAACAGATAAGATCAAAAACTTTAATTTAAATTCATATTTTGCGACTGAAGGAATTAAATAACATATTTTCAAATTTAATTGGCTACACGATAAGAGACAAAATGAATATTAAAATTAAATATGCTGAAATAGGAAAAAAAAGATAAACCTTCCGTTCTCAGACTCTAAACAACAGAATGAATTGGAAGTGTTTTTCAAATTGATATAAGTTGATTAAAAAAATCTGATGTAGGCAGCACAAGACTTTCCCTACATAATGCAAAATAATGTAATGACTTCGGTGATATATTGGTGTATAAAATCCACATCACAATGCTTTAAATATCAAATAAAAGTCCCAAATATTGAAATTTTAGGCTTTCGGCAGCTTATTACTCCAAATATAAGAACTCATTCATATTCGCGGGCAAAATCTTCATCAAAATGCACCTGGCATTTAATTAATATCACTTAAAATAATTAACTCTGGTCGAATTCTTTAGCATGAAATAAAAAACTATTACAAAAATAACTCCTCTCATGAATGGAACGAACTATATCCATCAGAAAGATGTTGAACGAATTTTTGTACAGCATTACGTGAAGAAATTAAACCAATTTGAGGATATTTCATTTTTTTTTTAAATTTCATGTAAGTTTTTGATAAACTTGTTTGAAAACTGTGCATTATCTTGAAAAATGCTTAAGCTAGCATTCTAAAGGTAGTGTCATTCTTTTTTAAATGATGCATTATATTTGAAATGATTATTTATTTTTAATTATTGAAGGCCTCGAATTTTTAATGTTTTTTTTTCAAAAAATTTTTTCGAAATTTGGAGGAGGGGCATCTGAAGATTCGATTGCGTTTAAAATAAAGCGGGTTTCAGTATTCACTTATTATAAAAACAGTTCCAATTACGTTCGAAACGCTTCCTTTGTTTGGGAGATATTGCATCCAGAGATTTCAGGGCACACACACTAATAAAGATGAATAGACTCTTTTATAAAATTGATTCAATGAGTGACATGAATTGTTACATTAGTATTAAGAAATCTAAGAATAATTAAAATAACTAGGGGGCTCTGTCCTCTGCTTGCTCCGCTAGAGCAACACCCTTCGGGAAGCTTCGTCTCCTACTCGCTATGCTCGCAGAGCTTGCTTCATATATATCGTCCCTAAACATTCTACTTTTAAAAGTCTCTTTTTTCTATCCCTGCCTATTTTCCGCAGGAGGGAAAAGCAGGGATTTTTCTTAGCCCAGGGAATCTAAAAACTGAATTCCTTGATCATGAGCTCGCTTCGCGAGCTATATCAAGCCAAACTAAAATTTAAATCAATAAACGGTTTATTTCATCGTATTACCCTATCACTTCTCTATAAATATACCAAATTTCATATTTTTGTATGCTATAGTTTTTACGGTAGGAGACAGAAATCGCTAGACGTAAAGACGCTAGATACGAAAAAAAAAGTCCACCTCAGAAATGCATTAAAAGTATCTCAAAAACTACATCAAAATTGAAAAAAGGGGCTTCGTCCTGCAAAAATTCACCCATGTAGGTACCTGTCTGCAAAAATTCGTGATCTTGCTATTGTTAGTCTATCCAGGACGCGAACTCACAGCTCAAATATTTTGTCTTTGGCTTTGATATTAAATATTTCTTGAACTACAATATACACTGCTGGACAACTGCTAAGGATTAATGACACTATCACCCATAGCAACCACAAAATGAAAGGAAGCAAAATGTGGAAAATTAGAATAAATTCGGTATACAGTAAGAAGAGGTGTGCGTAAGCAAATTTTTCATTCCCACGCCTGTTCGTCACGTGATAGCGCTAATTAGAGATTTAAAGGATTTAACGCGTGTGAAAAGTTGTTGTTCCAAGTGAAAACATGTAAAACAACTGGAATGTGTAGCAAGCGTCACGGGGGAGGTCGTGTTAGAAGTACGACGCCTGCAGGAGACAGGTACATTGGCCTATCGGCAAAAAGGAACAAGCGCACCACAGCTCAGCAAGTGACAAATCAGGTTTTTGCTAATACAGGACAGCGGATCTCCCGAAAAACTGTAGCCAGACGTTTGGGAGAAGGAGGGCTATACGCCTGCAGAACTGTGGTGTGTGTCCCATTGTCCAGGCTGCACCATACCGCCCGTTTGCAATGGTGCCGTGAGCATTGCAATTGGGTCGAACAGGACTGTGCTTGCGTACACATTTAATCACGGAACAATCTAAAATTTTCAAAATTCGAATTAAATGGCGATTCAAAAGGATCTTCAAAACACTTAAACATTTTTACCTCTCAAAAATAATAAAAACTCAATTTAATATTCTTTCGCTGCTAATAATTTAACTAGAAAAAAGAAATAAATTTTATACGTATAACCTGATATACTTTTTTTTAATTATTACATTTGAATTATTATATTACAAGTAAATATAAGATCCAAAATATTTTACCATTTAACATGTTTATATGTTACAAGATTATAAAATGCACGTCATATTCATGTTTAAATCTGAAAGGGTTTTTGATATTCAGAAAAATTATCTACAACTTTTTTTAGGCGTATAGGTGTCACAATTGATGACCACTAGTCATTTTGAACGCATGAAGCGCAGGCGGAAATGTCTAATATGAAATATGTTTTTATAAGGATGTCAAATTTATAAATTGCTTCAACAATGCTATATTTCGATCTCTCAACGTTGAAGGTTTCAAAATAGCATCATTCCATCTTATTGTAGACTTCAACTGATCTGGCGTGAGAGTGGTACTGCTTATCTTCCAGAAAATATCCAGGAAAGGAACCGATATCTGACATGCAGTATCATGGTATAGGCTAGCATCATGATCAATGGCCGCACGCCCCTACATGTGGTTGCAACTGGGACTATGACCGGCCAACGATACATTGATGAAGTTCTACTGCTTCATGATCGCCTTTTCCGTGGCGCTGTCGATGATAAATTTGTTTCCATGCACGACAACGCACCATGTCATTGAACACTCGCTGTTTAGGATTGTCTAGTCAGTGAGGGTATTCAATACCTCGTATGGCCAGCACGTTCTCCAGATCTAAACCCCATTAAAAATGTTTGGGAGGCTTTGGGGAGGCGACTTGCTGGTCGAAACTACCCTCCAACAAAAAAGAATCAGTGCATTGATAGAGGAGTGGGATAACTTGCCCCAACAGCTGCTGGGTAATGTAGTGCAAAGCATGATGATACGACGTATGGAATATTGCGTCACACTCCATGGTGTGCATATCCCATACTGACACTTTTCTTAAAGGTGCCTGATGTCGTCCATATGCATTTTTCTATTTCTCCGTACACAGCATCAAATAAACTCTTTTTTCCTATCAGATGTTTCAAACCTTCTGTATTTTAAAGAACAATAAATGATCTATATTCTAATGTCTGAACAATATTTTGGCAACAATGTTTTTTCGAATTCGCATAGATCCAACAAACCGTCTGAACAACATACTAAAATTTCATTTTGATAAAGTCATTTTTAGGGCAATTATCGTGCTAACGGACAGACAGACAGAATGAACAAAGTCATAAATACTTTTCAACTATAAAGTGTATAAAGTGTAATAACTATAAAGTGTAATAACGGCTTATTTCAGCGTATTCCCCAAAGCTTTTTCTACAAGTGTATCAAATTTCATATTTTTATATGCAATTGCTTTTGCGGTACGAAGCAAAGAATCTCGAAAAATGAAAAATTTGTCAGACAGCAGCGGCTGTGGCAACTATTTTAAACACTTTAAAACATAGTTGAATAGTGTTTATGACTTTGTTCATCCTGTCTGTCTGTCTGTCTGTCCGTTAGCAAGATAACTGCCGTAAAAATGACTTTATCAAAATGAAATTTTAGTATATTGTTCAGACGGTCTGTAGGACCTATGGGAATATAAATGAATTATATCACCCAATTAGTTTTGGATTGAACCCGGGTTGAAAAAATGAAATACATTGAGCCCTATAAGACCTAATTTTTCAAAAAAAATTTAAGCGAATTTAAAATTCACAAAGTGCTTCGAAAATTTTGGGAAATATTCAAATTATCCCATAAAAAATATCAAAAAAATTTCAGCAAAATATACTCCGTAGTTTTTTAAATAAAAAGTAAAATAATAATGACACCCATATTATATGAAAAGATAACGTGACCCACTTCAAAATAAAATATAGCATCTATCTTGTGTCAAAATCGTGATTTTTAAAGTTATTAACACTTTACAACAAAGTTGAAAAGAGTTTATGACTTTGTTCATTCTGTTTCATTCTGTCTGTCAGTCTGTCCGTTAGCACGATAACTGCCGTAAAAATGAGTTAGTCAAAATGAAATTTTAGTATGTTGTTCAGACGGTCTGTAGGACCTATGGGATTATACATGAATAATATCACCCAATTAGTTTTGGATTGAACCCGGGTTGAAAAAAGGAAATACATTGAAACCTAACCTAATTCTGCAAACATTTTTTAAGGGGATTTAAAATTCACAAATTGTTTCAAAAATTTTAGGTAGTATTCAAATTGTTTCATAAAATATATAAAAATAAATTCAGCGAAATATATTCAGTAGTTTTTTAAATAAAAATTAAAATAATAATTACACCCCTTATATGAAGCGATCACGTGACCATGATATGAAAGAATCACGTGACCCACTTCAAAATGAAATATGGCATCAATCTTGTCTCAAAATCATGATTTTTAAAGTTCTTTTTAATTCATATTGAGTGTTGTATCCGTCCTAAAACCACTTTATTTTCGTTTACATTCTGTGCATCTACATACTGAAACAACGCAATTACAATATATTTGAGTTTAAATGATCATCCAAATTTTATTATTTCTACAACGAAGCCTATTTTTCGCTTATGAAAAATGTAAACAGCAAAATATGTAGAATGAGTGGTATTAGAATTGCTGTATTTCTTTAACACAAAATTATTTAGCCCATGGAGTCTGCATAGCTGATATTAATGAAATATTCATTGATTTTACAAAGAGAAGAACGATTTTTTTCGATGAAGTTTTAAGCATAGAGTTTAATTACTTGTAGCTCCTTGGTTTTAATTTTTAAATAAAATAAATTATTATAGTACTGTGATGAATGAAATGAATGGGAAATTGTTTATAAATGAAATGCTGCTTTTATAGAGAGAGTCAGGCGTGTTATTTTTGCTATGACGTCGTTTGAATGAATTTCAGTTGTTTTCGATGAAGTTTTCAAATATAATACATTATCGTAGTGTCATGATAATTCTAAAATTATTAACAAGGAATGTATCGCATTTTAGAGATGTTTAAACCAGGCAATTTATATTTCAAAGCCATCATTTAAATAAAGTTCATTTTTTTCGATGAAGGTTAAGTTTTCAAATATAATAAATTAATGTAGTATTGTGATAAGTTTTAAAATATTACCGAGAAATGTATTGCATTTTAAAGATGTTTAAATAAAATTGCATTGAAGTTGGAAATTGTTTCATAATCAATGCTTTAAGCATGATTGATCGTTCTTGTTTTTATTAATTTATATTTAGTGTTCTATCCCTTCTAAAACCGATTTATTTATTAATTTCTGTGCATCTATATTTTGAAACAACGCAATTACAATAGAGTTTAAATGATCTATGCCATCCATCTTGTGTCAAAATCGTGATTTTTAAATTTCATTTTAACACTTTACAATATAGTTGAAAAGTGTTTATGACTTTGTTCATTATGTCTGTCTGTCTGTCCTTTAGCACGATAATTGGCGTAAAAATGACTTTATCAAAATGAAATTTTAGTATGTTGTTCAGACGGGCTGTGGGACCTATGGGAATATAAATGAATAATATCAAACAATGAGTTTTGGATTGATGTCGGGTTAAAAAAGGAAATGCATTGAACCCTATGGGACCTAATTATTCAAACATTTTTTAAGCGAATTTAAAATTCGCAAATTGCTTAGAAAGTTTTAAGAAATATTCAAATTATCACATAAATTACATAAAAAAATTTCGGAAATATATATTTTCAGTAGGTTTTTAAATAAAAATTAAAATAAGAATTAAAATAATTACACCTCTTATATGAAGCGATCACGTGACCATGATATGAAAAGATCACGTGACCCACTTCAAAATAAAATATGGCATCCATCTTGTCTCAAAATCGTGATTTTTAAAGTTCTTTTTAATTCATATTGAATGTAGTATTCGTCCTAAAACCGCTTTATTTTTGCTTAAATTCTGTGCATCTACATACTGAAACAACGCAATGTCAATATATTTGAGTTTACGTGATCATCCAAATTAGATTATTTCTACAACAAAGCCTAATTTTCACTTATGGAGAATGTAAATACCAAAAGATGTAGGATGAGCTGTATAAGAATTGCTGCATTTTTTTAACGCAAAATTATTTAGCTCTAGAGTCTGCAATATAGCTGATATGAATGAAACATTTATTGATTTTACATAGAGAAGCAGGCGATTTTTATGATAAGTTTTAAGCATAGAGTTAAATTACTTATATCTCCATGGTATTAAGTTTTTAAATAAAGTAAATTATTGTAGTATGGAGATGAATGAAAGGAAAGGGAAAATGTTGATGAATCCAATGTTACTTTTATATAGAGAGATCAGGCGATTTATATTTCGATGACGTTGAATGAATAAAGTTAGTTTTTTTCGTTGAAATTTTCAAATATAATAAATTATTTTAGTATTGTGACAATTTAAAAAATATTACCGCTGAATGTATCGCATTTTAGGGATGTTTAAACCAGGCAAATTATATTTCAATGACGTCATTTGAATAAAGTTCATTTTTTTTCCGATGAAGTTTTAAATTTTCAAATATAATAAATTAATGTAGTATTGTGATAACTTTAAAATACTACTGAGGAATGTATCGCATTTTAGAGATGTTTAAATAAAATTACATTGCAGTTGGAAAGTGTTTAATAATCAATGCTTTATGCATGATTGATCTTTCTTAATATAGAGAGATAAACAGTAGACAACAGTTGTTAATACCTTTAGTAGCGACACGTCACTTCAAATCACTAAATAAACTAATTAAATGACAAATCTTAAAAACCAGATTTAAAAGTCAGTTCACACTTTATTAAAAAAACCAACCTACAGACGTACAACAAATAATTTTAAGCCAGAGCGCTTTCGGATACCATCATGCTCTTCCTCTGTGGCGATAGAATCAGAACAGATGCCAACATGCTTAAATACATTCCAATGCCATCAAGCAAAATTTGCATATCACGAAAATTGCCATCCATACGAAATTGTGGACCCATAAAACAGATTTAAAATTGCAAAATTACAAATCTCAAAGATAAACATTTTTAAAAACTTTTTAAAAAGCATCAGATACTTTAGAACATTATTATAACAAGAAAGATCAATCATGCTTAAACACTTATCACAATACTACATTAAGTTATTATATTTGAAATACCTTCATCTAAAAAAATGAACTTCATTCAAATGACGGCATTGAAATATAAATTACCTGGTTTAAACATCTCTAAAATGCGATACATTCCTCGGTAATATTTTTAAAACTATCATAATACTATGATAATGTATTATATTTGAAAACTTCATCGAAAACAACTAAAATTCATTCAAATGACGCCATAGAAAAAATAACACGCCTAGCTCTCTCTATAAAAAAAGCATTTCATTCATAAACAATTTCCCATTCATTTCATTCATCACAATACTATAATAATTTATTTTATTTAAAAATTAAGACCATGGAGCTACAAGTAATTAAACTCTATGCTTAAAACTTCATCGAAAAAAATCGTCCTTCTCTTTGCAAAATTAATGAATATTTCATTAATATCAGCTATGCAGACTCCATGGGCTAAATAATTGTGTGTTAAAGAAATACAGCAGTTCTAATACAACTCATTCTACATATTTTGCTGTTTACATTTTACATAAGTGAAAAATAGGCTTCGTTGTAGAAATAATAAAATTTGGATGATCATTTAAACTCAAATGTATTGTAATTGCGTTGTTTCAGTATGTAAATGCACAGAATTTAAGAAAAAATAAAGTGGTTTTAGGACGGATACAACACTCAATATGAATTAAAAAGGACTTAAAATATCACGATTTTGAGACAAGATGGATACCATATATCATTTTGAAGTGGGTCATGTGATATTTTCATATCATGGCCACGTGATCGCTTCCTATAAGAGGTGTAATTTTTATTTTAATTTTTATTTAAAAAACTACTGACTATATTTCGCTGATTTTTTTTATATATTTTATGGAACAATTTGAATATTACCTAAAATTTTCGAAGCAATTTGTGAATTTTAAATCCCCTTAAAAAATGTTTGAAAAATTAGGTCCCATAGAGCTCAATGTATTTCATTTTTTCAACCCGGGTTCAATCCAAATCTAATTGAGTGATATTATTCATGTATATTTTCCCATAGGTCCTACAGATCGTCTGAACAACATACTAGAATTTCATTTTGATTAAGTCATTTTTACGGCAGTTATCGTGCTAACGGGCAGACAGACAGACAGACAGACAGATAGAGTGAACAAAGTCATAAACACTTTTCAACTTTGTTGTAAAGTGTTAAAAAGGGAAGGAACAGTTGGATTCATGCTCAACAGTAAAATTAATGGAGGGGTAAAAATTATTGACCACATCTAGAAGATTAAGGAGATCCTTTAAACTATGATCCCATATAATAAACACATCATCAACATAACGTTACCAAAGGATAGGTTTATGGGGTAAAGAAGGCAAAACCTCGTTTTCGATTTTATTTACATAATTCGGGTGCCCCTATGGGTAGCCCCCTTTCAGGTATTTTTGCTGAAGCTGTTTTGCAGGAACTCGAGAACAGGGATTTGCCTTTTTTACTTGAAACATCTATTTCACTGGATCTGCTATATATAAAGCTAATGTGATAACTGATATGAAATCAGCATCAAATTTTTGAGAATGTAGGATGGCTTACAAGGAATTATCACTTCCGGTTTCGTTTCCCTGTCAGGTTCAAAAATTTTCCTTGAAACATCTGTTTCTGAAGATTAGTTACAGATAAATCTTTTCTAAGGAATTATATGAATTCGGAATCAAATTCTAAAGGGGGTACAGAGGCTCACCAAAGATTCCTTCCGGTTCAGGATATGTCACTTCCGATTAAAACATTTACATTTTCCTTGGAACATATATTTCTTTAAATCGCCTAGTGATATAGCTTAGATAATGATTAATATGGATTCAGCATCAAATATTTAAGAGTGTAAAAGTGCTCTTAAAAGATTTCCTCCGTCGGTTCAAAAAATGTCTTGAAACATTTATTTCTCAAGATGGACTATAGATAGAGCTTAGTCGATGACTTGTATGAATTCTGCATAAAACTCCGAAGACTGTTTGGAGTTCAATACAGATTCCCACTTCTAATTTTTTTACACTTTCGGTACGA